>OZ037938.1:29747694-31098198 GCA_964035585.1 Polytrichum formosum
CATAGCCGGTGGGTTTAAAAGGATGGATGGATTCCCTAATCTCGAATTCCTGCACACGGAAACCTTTGAGGTTCCAAGCAATCGCGATGAATGATCACTCAATCGGTTGCTGTAGCAATCCTTGCCGCTAACTCCTAAACTTTACATACTGAAATGGCATTCCCATCAATGACGAAATTTGAGAGCTCTCCTGATCCAAGTCTCCGGATCGGCTGCGGAAGAAATCCTTGCCAGTATCTCCTGACCCGATGCACGACCTGACCCGATGAAACAAGGAATTCCCCGCAATGGCGAAGTTTGATGAGCCCCCTGGTCCAAGACTCCGAATCGGTTGCTGAAGAAATCCTTGGCGCTAACTCCTAACCCCTACATGTTGGAAAATGACAAACCCCGCAATGGCGAAATTTGTGAGGTCTCCTGATCCAAATCTCCGAATCGGGCTGTTGAAGAAATCCTTGCTGCTAACTCCTGACTCAACACATTGAAACGGAACTCCTCGCAATGGCAATTTTTGAGAGATCTCCTCATCCAAGACTTCGAAACGGCTGTTAAAAGAAACCCTTGCCTGTAACTCCTGACCCGATGCACTGAAACGGGGAATTCCCCGCAATAGCGAAGTTTAATGAGTCCCCTGATCCAAGACTCCGATTCGGTTGCTGAAGAAATCCTTGTCGCCTAACCCCTGAATACTGAAAATGAACATTCCCCGCAATGGCGAAATTTGACAGGTTCCCTGATCCAAGGCTCCGAATCGGCTGCGGAAGAAATCCTTGCCGGAAACTCCTAGCCCCTGCACATTGAAAATGACAAACCCCGCAATGGCGAAATTTGATCAGTCCCCTGATCCCAAGACTCCGAATCGGCTGCGGAAGTCCTTACCGAAACTGCAACTCCCTGCAATGGCGAATCTGACCAGATGCCCTGATCCGAGACTCCAAATCGGCTGCTGAAGAAAACCTTACCGCTAACCCCTAAACCAACTCAATACATTGAAACGGGAATTCCCCGCAATAGCGAAATTTGACAAGTCCGCTATTTAAGACTGCGATAGCACAAGCCCTTGCCGCTAAACTCCTAACCTGACACACCGCAACTGAAGCTTCGTTTTATCGCAGAAATTTGCAAGTCCCCTCCCCACGAAATTGAATAGCACGCAGAGACTGCGAGGCTCACCGACCACGACTGCTCGAGAAAGTCGCCGATGATCCCTCACCCAACACACTGAAATCCTCCAAATTCTCCACGGTCAAAAAATTCGACGAGCGCAAATTGGACCAACACGGAGCGGCTCTTGAGATACTCCAAAACTCATTAGCTGCTGGAGAGCCCTAGCTCCGAACTCCTAGCCAAGCACACCGAAACTGAGATTTCCCGTGATTCGCATGAATCGACAGGTCTTCTCCTCCCTACAAATTCAACAGCCGAAACTCCGCAACTCACTCGTAACGACAGCTCAAGAAAGTCACCGAAGAAGCCATTGGCCTGACTATATCCCAATACACTAAAATCTTCGAAATTCTCCTCGATCATCAAAGTCCCTGACTCATCCGAAGCTGCAGCTGAAGCAAGTCGCCATACCTTCTACAGTCATCGAAATCCGCACAAAAATTACTGGGAATTCTGCAACCCTTCAAGTTCGCTCTGCTCGACACTTGCAGGAAAAGATTTAGGTTGTTGACCTCCACAATCCACCTGTTGATCAATCTCAAAACCTGAAATAGTGAGCCTCAAATCCCGCCTCTCTCATCATACTACTCCATAAGTATGATGATGATGATTCCTCCCACGTGGAATTCTTCCGCAAAATCGATGCCTCTTCCCCTTGCAGAAGAATCGAAGTTCGGTGGATTCAATCCCAAGCTATCGAATCTACCCGAATCCTGGAGCTCCCGGGCCACAACTAGCTCCTCCTGCTTCCGGCGACGATTCCAATAGGGTTTCTTGGGATGGATAGCCGGAAACGAGAAATCGGAATGCACGCGACTAGTTGGATCTCCAAAACTCGCAGTTTTGGAGTAAGATTCGGCCCTGTCGGTCACTGCAAGCTTCGACGCCGGCAGGGCTTTCGAAAGGTTGACTGTAGCCACGAGCCACGAGCCACACCTATCTATGGTCCTCCACGGATGGATGAATTATTATGGATGAGATTTGACATTCATCACTACCAGTGGGTATATTCTAATCATTCTTTTCCTTTATAATGTCAACAGCATGACGTTAGCTTACATCACATGGATGTCCGAGGAGATTCTTGGACATAAGGTATGTGGGTGTTATTTGGTTCCTTTTTCATGTTCTCCAAACTTCTATCAATTAGATTTACACAACCAAACTCATGTTGCATCAGCAAATCTATGATGAAACATATGCAAAAATCAGATCGAAAATCAAACTTCCCTTGCTTTAGTTATGCTTATCGGAAGTGCATGTTTGTTGATTTCTAAATTGGATACACAAGCCCTCCCAATCGTGTTCACTCTTGAGTGTAGAGAAGTTTTTAATATTTGAAGACGTAGTCCAGTCTCTTTTAAACATGTGTCTTAATGATGTTTGCTCTTTGATCCTCACCGAACCACGTACTAATCAAATATAGGGGTCCGATTTTAAAAAAATAACCGCATAACACCCACATACCTTAATCAGTCAAGATCCTAGTGTTTTGAATTCCAACCGGTTACATATTGACATCTTTCGGTTTTTCTTTAATTATTCGAGAAATATTATGTAAACTATTCTAGAATGATCGGTTATTTTCCTAAAGTCTTGAACTTCAACCGGTTATTTCTCAAACTCAACTGGTTCATCTGTAACTAGCGGTCGGTTCTCCCCGTTCATTGCACCACATTGGTCACTTCATAGACTATGGACTTCTAGTTAATACAAACTTCTCATTTTAGTGGTTCAAACTTCACACTACATGCTACGTTTCTAATATATATTGTATTTAGTGTCACATGGCATTTTATGCCACTGTGGTAACTTTTCTAATGACACTTCTTATAATATAGTTTACACATATCATCATTCCAACTTACTTTTTAGTTCATTTAAATGCCGATATATTGAAACGAAATTTGGTATATTTTGCACCCTTACATTTATGCAATGAAATATAGTAATGGATGATTGAGATTTGGATGAAAACCACTTCATAAGTGACAGTTTCTATAACATTGTAAATCTACAATGCCCAATATTTTGTAGAAGGATGGACAAATAATGCTAGGTCTACATTTAGTGTTGGTAACACTACACAGGTGGTTTACAATTAGTATTGAGCAAGATGCATAGAATTGGTGACACTAAATACAATATTTAGTGTTAATCTACCTCGCGAATTAACATGGCCATAGTTTTGCAAAGGAGGTTTTGATTACCTCAAGTTATTTATCCTATTCATCCTTCCAACGACAACAATGTATGTGGTACTTAGGGCCACTTCACACATGAGACCGAGAGCCCGTGACCATTACACGTCAAGCACTCTCATTGGTGGAAAAGGCGGACCCGGTCCAAGTTCACTTCACACTACACTTGAGGGACCAACAAAGTAAGTCGATGCAATATGGATGTAAAGTCTACATGGATTCCTACATGGCATCGAATGATCGTGTTTCATGGTCACTTGGACTATTTTCAAAAACCACCTCTTGGAGGTAGGCCTAACACAAAAACACAAAATTGGGAGACTATGACACTCACAACCTTTGATTTATTCTATTTTATCATGTGTGAGGACTTGCGTGAATCAAAATTCATTGCAATAGCATTTGGTTGAGGACCCGGTCACATATGACTTCACACTACACTTGAGGGTCCGTGACCACACTACACAATTTCGGAGGTGTGTTGGGAAGGCCTTTGGGCACTTTCTTTTGGGCTCTCACAATTTCATGGTCACGGCTCTTGGCTCGTGTGCGAAGTGGCCCTTAGGGCCGGTTTACACTATGGACCATGAAGTTGGACCAGGGCTCTGCAAGGCAGCTGATTGGCTGTTGAAGTTGCCCCGGGACAACTTCAGTTTACACTAAGGAAAAAATGTTAGAGGGACCATGGAGGTCGAGGTCCCCAAAATATAAATTTTAAGACCTAATAAATGCATTGACATGGTCCAACGGTTTTTGCGGTAAGAGAGGCAAGAGAGGTGGTTTGATAGGAAAAGGCAAGGGCCCGTGGCAAAGAAATGTTGTTTTATTAAATTTTTAATGAATCTACCCTCCATGTGCCTTAATCATATCATAGCCCATGAGGCATACCATTACTACCTTGCCCTACCCCTTAAACCAACTCTCACGTGTTTCACCAAACAACGTGGGACATCTAGAACTCAAGAATTTGAGTGCAAATTTGTTTTTTTGCTCTACCAACTCCAATATTTGGAATTTGGGGGCTTGTAATATACCGTTGGAAAGGTCTTGAAAATACCTTTACAACAGTATATTACACGCCCCAAAAAGTTTTAACATTACAGTTGCAAAACAAAAAAAGAAAAATGTGTAGTCGTTTAGTGACTGTACATTAGGGTGGTCAAAAGAACCGCAATGGGAAATCTTCTAACACTAATTATCAAAGAATTGAACTTTAGTGTTGAGCAAGGTAGGGTGGTAACAACATTAAATATAATCAATCACTAAATATCCTATTTAGTGTAATGACAACACAAGGTGCATGTCACATTGAACATGTACAAATTAAATCGCTCATTTTTTGTAAAAAATGTTGTGAGAAGATTTGCAAGCCACATCTTCAACACATTTAACAAGAAGTGAAGACAAGTGAAGCCCAAGAGAAGACAAGAGAATGGTCAAACTTGAATTTTCTTTCAAAATTGCCCTTTTTGGGCATGTATTAAAAAAAATCAGCACCTTCACTTTTTGGTGCATGGTCATTCTTCTTGGTCCACATTCGGCTTACACCTAGTGAGGGGCCCAAGGCTCTCAAAACTAATTTTTTATGAAGTCGGACCATGGAAGTCGGACCATTGACAAAGGCCATCTTCCACGGTCCAACTTCATGGTCCATAGTGTAAACCGGCCCTTAGGGCCGGTTTACACTACGATGGAGGAGTCCACCGGTCATGAAAAAAAGGGCATTTCTCAATTGTGATTGGTTGAAAATGCAACTCTTGACCGGTGGGTGTTTACACTAGGTGAAGAAAACAATGGTGGTGAACTTTTCTCTTGGATGATAAAATGACATGGCCGCCTACATGGCGGCACTTTTTGGAGTTGGGCTTCTCCGGAGGAGGAGTTTCTTGTCCGGCCTCAAGAGGCCGGACAAGAAACTCCTCCTCCGGAGAAGCCCAACTCAATAAAAAATTAATTTTCAAAAACAGATCTGGACCGTAGATTTTAGATCTGGTTTTTTTTCAAAACCTAAGGTGTTGGCAAGCTCCTCTCTCTCTCTCTCTCTCTCTTTGCTATAGTAGCTCCTTAGCGATTTTTTTTTGTGCAATTTTTTTTCGCAATGGCTGGTTACTCACAATTTCAGTTTGGTAGTAGCCAAGATGAGGATGACCTCATTGGTAGTGAGAATTATTTTGAGCCCTCAAGGCAATTTCCAGGAAGTGTTTTTAGGGCTTATGTTCAACACCCTTCTCCACTTGCAAGGAATTTGAGGGAAGAGTTTGAAGGAGGAAGAGAGATAGAGGAAGAGAATGATGTAGAAACGAACGGCCGATTGAGACCACAAGGAAGAAGAGAGGTCCAATAGCAAAGAAGAAAGCTCCGGCCAAGAGGAGAGCCACCAAGGTGAAGGTAGAAGGTGAAGGAGGTGAAGAAGAAGATGAAGGAGAAGGAGAGAAGAAGAAAAACTGGTTGGATAGCGAAGTTGAGCAATTGATTTCTATGCGTGGGGAGATGCATAGAGAATTTGAGAAGAATGCAAAAAAACAAGGTACGTTGCTAAAAAAATTTGCAAACTTTTTTTGTAAGAAGTTAGGGATTTCAGCAAATTTCCACACCACCCTCTCCTTGCTCCCAAACAAAAAATATGCCATCATCATAATTGAAGCATTATGGTGATACATGATGGTTTTTTGTATCGCCATAGTTGAAACGATAAAATACTTCAAAACCATAAAGATCATAAGAGAGCACAAAATCTCTCTTCTTCGATTATCCATGATTGAAGATCAAAGATAAGAAGAGAAAAATTGATGAGGATGATTAAGAGGAGAGCATGTCTTAAATAATACCAAAGAGTAGTGCTTTGTCCAATGTGTATGGGTTTTCCCCTCTTCATTCTTAAACACCCAAAGAGACATTTATTTCCTACATGGGCCAAACTTGACAATTGGCAATTTGGCAATTTTCATTATCTTTTGAATAAAATTGAACATTATATTACACAATTCTTATGAACACAATTCTTGTTGAAATCTTTTGATACAATGTGAACGTAGAGAATTATGGTTTTTTATCACAAAAAATCTTCACCATTAGGTGAACTTCTCTTCACCGGTGGACTTCTCCGGTGGACTTCTCCGCTAAACTTCTCCTCTAGGTGTTTAGACTTCAACCGGTCAAGACTCCTTAAGAAATATTTTATTGCCTTTAATTCTTCTCCGGCACATCCACCATTTGCCTCATATAACCATGTCTTGGCCAAGCATTCTTGACCGACCGGAGGCCTTCTCCACCGTAGTGTAAACCGGCCCTTAGTATGCACTACACCACAACTACACGGCGGCCTAACTTAAGTAACTTACCTCCAAGGTTATGGACTTTCAGTTGACACAGACATCTCTAATTTTTTAATGCCTTAAAATCTTGTGACATCATTTGGTTTGTGTGGTACTCAGTGTTCAAGATTGAAGTCTTCAATGCCCTTCAAACGCGATTTGGCCCTTCAAAATATACCTCTCTCGAAACAACCCTTCAAAACGCAACCCCAAATTGAAAATGAAGACGTCACTTGAAGTCCTCAATATAATCTGCCCACCACAAGAACCAACAAGCGTAGGGCATTGTCACTACAAGAAGTGGAGTTAGATGGTTGATTCTTAATTCTTCACATTGTACTAGAAACATGTACCATATAGTTCATGCACAAGTTTAATATGAGTTTTGTATTTCATTTCTATATTCTTAGATTGACGTCTTGGATTTGAACGAGCCCTTCAAAATGAAACTCATATGAGGGCTTCAATCTTGAACACTGGTGGTATTGTTCTCCCTCTTTAGTATGACATTTTGGGAACACACAAAAAACATCGTATTATCAAGGGGTGGTCTTCTCATTAATATGACAAATGGCGTAAAGTTGTCATATTATTGAGGGAATACGAGAACATGAGTAATATGAGCTTAAAAATATGTGCAACGAGTTTAAGCAATATAGATGGTATGAAATAATAACTTATAACTCCAAACGAATACAAATATTCTCAAGAACTCTTGAAATAGGAGTCCAAAGATCTTTGGTGTTGCCTACCCAAGTTAGCAACTATCATCTTATCTAAATTCCCTACTAACTTTTGAGAACTAATAATTTCATTAACACTAAAATATAAAGAGTTCTCTAATAAGAAACTAGACAACAATGATGCATGACATTTAGGCAACATACTAGGCAGGAGGCCACCCTAACCCTAACCATGTTCATTCTACACTAGTAACCCTAATTATCATTAAGTTCCCAATGATAAGTGAAGTTCCCAAGTAGTTCCCAAGTGAAAATGGATGTATTTTAGATGTACATAACATAGATGAAAGGAATTTTAGCATTAACTACCTCTTTAATATGACAAAATGGAGATTACAAACGTCGCATTATCAAGTGTTGTAGTCGTATAAAAGAGGGAGGTTTGAACTAAAAAGTTTGGTCTCGCAAAAATGTGTCGTAATATCAAGGGTGTCGTATAAACGAGTGTTGTATTAACGAAGTTAGATTGTAGTGCCATTGCGAAACAAATGGCAAGAATATTTATATCTTCGTGCTAATTGAGAACCTCAAGTCATAGCAACTTCATCATAGGTTTCATTTCAATACCCAACAATGAACGGGAAGAACCGACGGCTAGTCACAAATGAACCGGTTGAGTTCGAGTAATATATATAGTTGAAGTTCAAGACTTCAGGAAAATTGCCCATCATTATAGAGAATCTATAGAATATACCTCGAATTAATAAAGAAAACCCAAAAGATAACAACATGTAAACCGGTTGGACTTGGAAACACTAGGATTTTGACCAATTATGCCCAAAAATCTCGGACATGGGTATCAAACCCAAGGGCCGCTTGGAGTAAAAACTTGAACTATCATATGTAACGTATGTGGCCATGGTGTCGGGCAAGAGGTATTATTGCAAGCTTCCAATCATCACAAGCTTACAATTATTACAATTATTACAAGCATACCTCTCACCATCCAAGGCGTTTGAGGTTTTTTCTTTTGGGGATTTGACACCAAAATTTGTTTCGAATACCCAAATTGTAGTCTACACCATTTATGGTGTTTAGTGTCACGTGCATAATATTTTCACTTACCCTATTTCAAGGCGTATTATAGGTTACATAATGATCAACAACTTCACCATTAGCGTCACCTCATGACACTTGGTGTTCATATTCGCTTACTAATGCCTTGGCATGAGTATGTTCAATAGTATTTGTGAGGTGTATGCATATGTTACACAATGGTCTACAAGTTGACGAAAGTGTACACAATTGACACTTGGCATTAGTATGCTCGAGAATATCTTCCTCTTGCATACTGAACTGTAAATACATGACACTTGTCATTAGTATGCTCAATATATCTTCCCCTTGCATAAATAGGAGGGTATTTTCTCAAGTATCCCAATGTGCTACACCAAACATCGTAATGTAAATAGATTTTCATATGTTGATGTGACACTTCGAGACCTCTAGGCATCTATTTTAGGCTCGGGGGGTGACTGGCCGAAAAGTAGAAACCATGTGAGAACAACTATAGGGTGCTTTTTATTCATTGGCAAGAAAAATTATAGAAACTTTGGATCTACCATAGCCTACTTAAATTGCGAAACATGTGATTAGATATAATTTAGCATAAGGGGAATACCCCCACTTTAGGGTTGTGGTAGAAAGAAATTAGTATGACAAAAATAATAGAGAGATTTTTTTAAAAATAGAATGAGTATATTCACATATAATACATGCAAAATGGATGAAATTTGAACGACTAGGTTATGATGTGTACACTCTTCTTTCACCAATATATAGCAACGTGGATGTACGCCATGCCATATTGGAGTCTTAAGTTTGCCTTCGTACAAAACGAGTAAATCAAAATTTTATTAGTAATTTAGCATCATTTGAAATATTCTAGGTTTTCTTTTATAATTACCTATAGAGTGATGAATATTTGGTGAAGTTTCTTTTTTTCTACTTAAAGGGTTCCCTAAAATCCAAATGAAGAGGTAAATAGCCCCCATAAAAAATACCCTTTGTACACACGTGGTTACATAACACAAGAGGGAGTGACCCCCTGAGACTTTAGGCCCTTCGCAAATAGTGTATGTGACACTAAATGACATAAATGGTGAAGCACGACATATTAAAAATAAAAAATCGCAAACCTATATTGGTAGGTTTTTAAATGGAGGGTGAGAAGTACATTCTAACCTCGTTAATACGACACTTGTTTATATGACACCCTCGATATTACGACACATTTTTGCGCGACCAAACTTTTTAGTTCAAAACTCCCTCTTTTATACGACTACGACACTCGATAATACGACATTTAGAATCTCCATTTTGTCATATTAAAGAGGTAATTAATGCTAAAATTCCTTTCATCTATGTTATGTACATCTAAAATACATCCATTTTCACTTGGGAACTACTTGGGAACTTCACTTATCATTTGGGAACTTAATGATAATTAGGGTTACTAGTGTAGAATGGACTTGGTTAGGGTTAGAGTGGCCTCCTTCCTATTCTTTTGTCAGATTATGAGCCTAAAGATGTTTACAACATGGATGAGACTGGATTGTATTTTAGAGCATATCCTAATAGAACATTAGCACAAGGGAAGGTGAAGGGTTAGAAGTTACAAAAGGATTGTGTAACACTTGCTCTTGCTGTTAATTCAAATGGGACTGATAAGTTGAAGTTGCTTGTGATTTATACGTCTAAACAACCACGATGTTTTGGAAGGTGGCAACCTCATGAGTATGTTTGGTGGCACTCAAATAAAACAGCTTGGATGAAGGGGGATATATTTGAAGCTTGGATTTTGCAGCTCAACAATCAGTTCAAAGGCCAACATCGAAAGGTGATTACGATTTTGGATAATGCACCTTCACATGTTGTTAGCTTTGCCAAAGTTGGTAAGTCTCGTTGGTAAGTCTTGGAATTGAGCAACATGAATTTGGTATTCCTTCCTCCCAATGTTAGAAGCATAGTTCAACCTTTGGATCAAGGTATAATAGCATCTTTCAAAATCCAGTACAAGAAGAAACTTTTGCAGTGGGTTTTATCACAGTATGATGATGCTACATTTAAGGACTTAAGGAAGGTGGTGCCCATCATTAGACAAGCTATCATGTGGAGTTATGAAGTATGGAGTGAGTTGGATGCACAGATAGTCAGGAATTGTTGGAGGATGGCGCATATATTACCTGCAACATGGAATGTTGATTTTGCCCTAGTTGATGAAAAGGAGAAGAATAGAATGCAAGAAGAATCAAATGAACTTGGTGCTCTGATTTCAAAGTTGTGATTGGGTGATGATGAGATGTCAATCGAGACTTACATTCAGATGAAAGGGGAAAAGATTGTTGAGCTAGAATTGAGTACTGATGAGTTGGTGGATGTTGCTTTGGGAATCAATTATGCACAAGGCTTTGATCTTAATGTTGATTTACGTTCGGTAGATGTGGATGATGTTGCTCCACCTACAGTAAAGCTTAGTGGTGCTAAATATCATGCATCATTGTTGTCTAATTTCTTATTAGACAACTCTTTACATTTTGGTGTCAATGAAATTATTAGTTTTCAAAAGCTAGTAGGGAATTTAGATAAGATGACAATTGCTAACATGGGTAGGCAACACTAGAGATCTTTGAACTCCTATTTCAAGAGTTCTTGAGAATATTTGTATTTGTTTGGAGTTATAATTTATTATTTCATACAATCTATATTGCTTAAACTGGTTGTATATATTTTTAAGCTCATATTGCTTATGTTTTTGTATTCCCTCGATAGTACGACAATTTTACACCATTTGTCATATTAATGAGAAGGCGACACCTCGATAATACGACATTTTTTTGTGTTTCCCGAACGTGTCATACTAAAGAGGGAGAACAATATGCTCATGTGCAACAATTCCCCTCGTCATGTTGTGGGCACTTCCAACTTGGGCCACAAATAACACATTGACAGTTGAATTGGATCGAGAATCGTGTCATCCAACAAGCTATCACAAATTACAAAGATTGTCATTTCAAAATTCAAGACCAAAGTTGTGATGCAAAATTTACAAGAAGTTGAAGTGAAAGTGTTTGTTCTCCTTAAGCAATAACAGGCTACCCCAGTTGCCTTTGCAAAATAAACTTACTAGAATTATGCTTATTTCAATAATACATAGTCCAATCTCATCGTAACATGTGTCTTTTATGGTGTCCATTCTTGCCTTCAGGCCTCAATTCGTACATTTGTGTACATGTTTCCACTATCTCATCACAAATTTATGGAGGAAGAATATATCATGTAGAAACAATAAAATGTTGAAACAACACCATCATAATAAATACATGATCAATTTGTCATAGCTGCATATTTTCTTATAATCTTTTGACATGTGCCACACTGCTATTACATAAGAAACTACGTGTGTTACAATATAATTACATTATTCAATATTTCAGCATGACAAGTATATAATACACCACCCTTTGAAATTTTTGTGATGCACCAATAATCTCTTTTGATAGACCACTATTATTTGATTGGCATGTGGTCAGAGCCCTGCATTGTCAATTGAAGTTGTACCCATGCCCAGACCATTAATATCAGCTGCGACCTTTGCCCACCCATGCCTAGACCATTAATATCAGTTGCGACTTTTGCCCACCCATGCCCAGACCATTAATGTCAGTTGCGACCTTTGCCCACCCATGCCCAACCCATACCAATGCCGTGCCCACCAGTGCCAAGCCTGTGCCCATACTATAAACTTAAGGATATGTGCCTGGGAGAAGGAATTACGTTTATGAGGACTGCAAGTCTTGATTTGATCGTAGGAATAAAAGGTCATTAACTATCGCCGGCTTCAGCCCCGAGCGCTTTGGGGTGAGAGTATTGCTAGCATTGGAAAAATTGCATTCTGATTTTGGACTAGATGTTGGGATACACAAAATTGAATGCACTACGCGTGACATGATCGGGAAAGACAAGGCCCCTTTTAGATTGCCCACCCATGCCCACTTGGAAGCAATGCCCATTCCATACCCACTAGGATGCCGTGCCCACCCATGGCCACCCATTATCATATTATCAGCACCCATGCCCACATTAAACCCATGGGCATGGGTGGGTATGGGCGCCCGATGCAGGGCTTTGCATGCGGTTTAGTGAGGATCAAAGAGAAAACATCATAACAACACATGTTTAAAAAATATTGGATTGCGTCTTCAAATATTAATAACTACTATACACTCAATAGTGAAGTTCACAATTGGGAGGACCTATGTATCCAATTAAGAAATCAACAAACATGCATTGTGTCCGACAACCATGACTAATCAAGGGAGGTCCAATTTTCAATCCGGTTTTTTGTAGATGTTTCATCGAGGATTTGCTCATACAAGACAAAAATTTGTTGTGCATATCTAATAAGTATAAGTTGGAGGACATGAAAATGGAACCAAATAACACCCACATACCTTATGTTAGACTTCCTTTGTAACATGTTCCAACTCATGACACTTGTAGCACAACCTCCTTTTGCAATGTTATGCTTGCTAGGTCAAACATCGCTTTGCCTTTCAGGACATGAATCGTTGGGACCTCTTCTAATTCCCACTATTTTTCATGTTGCCCCTCGGGGGTGCAACAATCCTCATTAGAATAAAAAAGAATGAGCATGCGTCCCTTTCATTTTGACACCTCCACACACACACACACACACACACACACACACACACATATATATATATGCAAATACGTGCATTCGAGCTACATAGTTCCATTTTAAGTTAATTGTCTCCTTACATATATATGTGTATACACCACGGGGGGTTCACTCCATGTCAAGTTGAACACCACGTGCGGCCAAAGTTTGCTACCCCTATATTACATGGAATAGATAAATTTAAAAATTATGATGTTTTTTCTACATATACATAACCATTGATAATATCTTTTGTATATTTTTTTGAAATTTTTAGTCATCTTCATTTTTTGTAGTAAATATTTTAGTTCAATTCTGCGTCATTCTAGTTAGAAACGGTATGTTTTATTTTAAAAAACATATCATCAAAATTGGTTACCATTTTTTACTATGTAATAGATACCATGTATATCTACCCATGAAAAAAAATTGATAAAATTTTGACCCATTTTGGTGATGCAACTTACCAAAAGTAGATTTTTTTTGGCCGCACGTAGTGTTCAACTTGACAATGGAGTGAACCCCCCGTGGTATACACACATACATACAAATGCAGAGGTTACATATATCCTCAAATATATGTACTAACTAGTCTAGAATACATGCACCACTTATGATTGAAATCTTAGTTTTGTATGCCCTGCCAAAAGATGGGCTCTCTCTCTCTCTCTCTCTCTCTATATATATATATATATATACATATATATATATATACACACTTTATCTTCAACAACATCCCTCTTATGTGTACAATGTACACGACACATTCAAATCAACACTCATTTTGTGCACCCACGTGGATAGGTATTGCAACATAGAGTGCAAACCCCACGTGTTTTCTGCCTTGTGCAAAACATCGTAAGAAATTTTCCCCTCTTGGGCTAGCTCAATATTCTTAGTTTCAAACATTAATGCTTTTACTACAAGCATCATCAATTGATTATAACTTCAAAACACATTGATGTCATACTTCACCAAACTATAGTGACCATTAATGGAAAAAAATTGTGTTGTCTTTGTTAAACAAGTTTGGAAAATAATACACGAACTCGTCAAACTTATATGTTTACTCTCTCGCCAACATAGTTCTTTATTCTTTAGGTTCTAAAGTGTCACATCGAGTTTAATATGATCATGTGGCAAAAATGCTCTAAAAAAAACTCAAATGTTTGTATAGGATCTTGGTCTAAAGACTCTACGTGCGTCTCAACTTGAGTCCACCAAAGATGGTTTCATTCTCTCAACACAAAAGACATGGCTTTGAACTTATCATTCTCAAGCAACTCTTCAACAAATAAATTGTCAACAATTTTTGAAAACAATAGAATGAGGTAAGGTTTTGAGTCAACCTTGTTATATTGATCACTCATCCAAGAGCACCAAGGTTATCAAAACTCGTCACAATGTTTCATCCGTGCATGTGGATGACTTGGCGCTTCCGCAACTCATCAGTCATTCTCCTCTCAATGATTATCTAGTCCAAAGAAAGTCAATCGTTGCATAATCTTACATGTGTCATGCAAGAAAGTACATCTCTCTCTAGTATCTTTACATCCAGAAGAAATGTAGCATGGCTTAAGGCATGCACGTGTTATTTGGTTCCTCTTCATAATCGGACCCTATATTTGATTGGTATGTGGTTCAGTGAGGATCAAAGAGCAAACACCATAAAGGCACATGCTTAAAAGGGATTGGACTACGTCTTTGAAAATTATTAACTACTCTACACACAATAGTCATCGCAATTGGGTGGATATATGTATTAAGTCAAGGAGTCAACGAATGTGCACTTTCAATAACCATAATTATATCAGGGTAGGTCCAATTTTTTCAATCCGATTCTTGTTAATGCTTCATCTTAGATTTGCTAATGCAACACAAGTTTTGTTGTGTAAATCTAATCAGTCGAAGTTGGAGAACATGAAAAACAAACCGAATAACACCCACATACCTTTGATAGTGGTGAGGAGTGCGAAGAGAAAGAGGATGAAGCATGCATGAGGCCACGGAGATGTAGCAAGTCTAAGTATACCTTATCAATTGTTCAATTTGTTCTCGATGCTCGTCCAACCCCTATCTCATGCAGAAATCCATATTTATTTATCAATTAAAAAATATCAACAATTACATCAACGTGAATTTGAGCCCATTAACTCTGCCTCAAAAGTCCCCCAGGTATACTACCTATATAGAGACATGGGTGAATTCACAATAACACGAGCCAACCCCGCCAACTTATAATGACTCTTGATGAGTGCTTAGAAAAAAATATCTTCAATTTATGTAGATATTAGAAAAATTTAAGGACATTTTGCGACATATTTTGAACATTTTAGCACATTTTAGTCGTTATTAAGGACTGGTTACGACCATATTTTAGTCCTTTTGGAGTACCAATAACTTCTCAAACATCGTCAAACTTTAGTATATTGTATAATGACATATATTATATGTAGTTACTAATTTGTATTGCATTATCAATTCATATGATAAGATTATTGCTTAACAATCCGTTAAATTAACCACTGTTTACGATTTCCGTGGGTCGTGTTATTGTGAATTCACCCACATACAATATGTTATTTTGAACTACTACCAAGGGTTGAGTCTACCCATGTTATATATATATATATATATATATATAGTTTTTCCAAGTCATTGAGCATGGACTTCAAGCCTAGGGGAAGTGACCCCAAAGGTAAGTCACAAGCCATGATGATGGTGCGGTGATTTACGCAACCCAACGTTTGACTCCAAAATCTATTGGTTGCTTTCATAACATTCACATGTGGTCAATACATTCCGTTAGGTGTGTTACAAACCATGCAAAAGTTCCAAGCATTTGTGGGAATCGAATTCATACGTAACGGCCTCGGTACTTTCACTTTACGCATCTCATGATGCATCTACATGCTATTTTTGGTTCTTGTGTTGTTTTATATTGCCATTCAAGTATATGTGTTTAAATTTGACTTCACAACAACATCCATTAACTCTTACCCCCTTAAATGGATGTGTTCTTCGACTTTCGATCAACAATTTTACTTCATTGATATTTCACAAAGCAAGCTTGCAAGTCTCACTTCATACCAAATCTTAAAATCACACGAAACCTCGGGGATAATACGGGTTACATGTTGAAGAGGCCCATCACGGGGTTTCAAGTCACCATACATATTATTCCATTTGAATATGTTTAAGTTGACTTTGGTGGTATACTTAGTTGTCAAAAGTGACCTCATAGAAAATAAACCCATTTATGAATATCGTTCTTCTTGTCGTAACATAGAAATAGGAACTCGAGGGATATTTGGGTCCGTACGAATGACGTAGATTCAAATACAAGTATGTTTAGTATACTATAGTACATTATTATATTTTGTTATATACGATTGTATTTTCACTTCCTCTTTGTAGTACGTTATATTTAATATGTGGTCCACCTCATAGACCAAGTAGATTTTAGTTGAATACTCGTAGTTCAAGCTCATGCAAAGTATTGGGTAGTCCAAATGATTCGGGCACCTTCAAAAAGCTGAGGATTTGTGGTGTCTACATAAACTCATCCATAATGCAGATGTTAAAAAGAATATTCTATACTATTATTTCTTGATCATTCAACTACATAAGTGGCAATAGGGACCCTGATTTAGTCTAGTGGAACCCAACCTTATATGAGTTTTTTATTATTATTATTATTAGTGCAACTCGTTTATTCATGATGAATGGGTTTACATGGACACCACAAAGCCCAAACCACCTTTAAGAGTTAATGTGCACCTTGCCCACACCTTAAGTGACAATGTTAAACATTTGTATCAACCAATGGCGGTCATCGTATCTAACATACATAGAGCAATGACACTTGGGCAATGAGACAATAGTGGAGAACAACCTGTACAACATATGCACACCTAACCACATACAACTCAAATATAGGTGTCCTATTAAGGGTTAGTTTGTGCTAGAGTGTGGGTCCAAGAAACTTGTGGTCCAAAACACCCCTTCGTGAACTTTACTTGTGGAATAAAGATTAGACTCGAGCTTGAAAATTGGCATGCAAATTGATGCCACTTCATTTCTCATGCTTTAGACTCAAACCCTAGTGTAAACATCTTGGGTCCAAATTTGTGCTCTCGACCGATGGGATCACTCGATCTCAAAGTTTTAAAATGAAGCAATCCTATTGGTTTGAAGCACAACCAAGACCTTGAACACCCCCCCCCCAACGCCGAAAAATAGTAATGTCTTCTCCAAAATGACACCAACCGATGGTAAGGGGGTTGGAAGAATAACGTGGCAACCAAAATGTGGCCTTTAAACACATTATCTTTTGAAAAGTTGACTTTGAAAATGCTTACATAAAATTATTAAGCAATGTGCATTCGTTCATGTGGGCTTTGACAATACAACTATGGGATGCCCATCTAGTGCAGATTCAATCTATGTACACGACGCTTATGACCTTTATAAATAAATCTGGTCATACAAATGTGTTCATTATAATTGATGTTTCAAATACACAAATCATCGGGGATGATGATAGGGGTTAAGCAATGTTTTGGACCCGAACCTTAATATAAGGTCCAGTTCACATGGGGTCCCAAATTTGCAGTCCCACTCATGTCAGCAAGTCCCAACATGGAGGCAAAGTCCCAACTTTTGAGCCTCGAGAAACCATTAAAACATGGTTTATTATCATTAAATTCAAATTTTGATTATTTATGCAAAAACATTTGTGAGACTTGTGCTAAGAGTTGCGTTTAGCTTTTTGTTCGACCCAACTCTCAACACAAGTCCCAAGCCTCACCTTCACAAAGTGTCACCATGCAAGCATCCATGTAGTGCTTGGGACCGACATGTGTGAAGTGGTAAGTCCCAACTTCAATGCTCTGAACGGCTGAGATTGCACATATTGACCTCAAGTAACTTGGGACTTAGGACTTGGGACCCGTGTGAAGCAACCCTAATATAAAACCCCGCCCTTAATACACCCTGAACTCCGTAATATCAACCTCCATAATGTCACACACTCTCTAATATCCTAAACCCCTCAGGAACGGATGTTCGTAGTTCAAATCTCACTCTGAACTCCGTAATATCAACCTCCATAATGTCACACACTCTCTAATATCCTAAACCCCTCAGGAACGGATGTTCGTAGTTCAAATCTCACTCTGAACTCCGTAATATCAACCTCCATAATGTCACACACTCTCTAATATCCTAAACCCCTCAAGAACGGATGTTCGTAGTTCAAATCTCACTCCTTATTGTCACATTTCTCTCCCTTGTATCACGAAATTTGTCATTAATGCAAACCACCAAAGAAGTCAACCCACACCCTCGCATTGCGCCATGTGGAGTTTCACCTTCTTATTCTTCTCCTTATGCCAGTTGTTGAATGTTGGTGCATGCGTCCGCCACATCGCCCGGGAAGGCCAAGTGGAGTGGACCACACCAGTGTAGGTGACGGGAGAACGAATTCAAATTGTCCTCACATCTCCTTTGTGTTATTCCATAATGTCACATGCTACACAAAATCTATAGTATCACGCATCCATGTTAACATTGCAAAACTCCGTAATATCATGTGCACTTTGGTTGCCACAAGTGTGATACCACGGAGTTTAGAGTGTACGATTGCCACCCACGTTATTGTATCGTGATTCCATTTGGGTTGGAGTCCTTGTTTTTCTTGGTCCTCAAATATCTCATTCAAAGTGAGGTAGCGAGGGTTTAGGCCGCGCTTTGTTGGGGTGGTTGCCAAGTGGCACGTGAGAAAGGAAACAATGCTTTTTTGCTATGAAGATCGGGCGGCACCCGGAGTCCACCTGGTGTGCTCCAGGCCTTTGTGTCAGGATCGGGGTTTCGTCCCACACCAAGCGGTGATGTGTCATGGCCACATTCGGTTGTTTCAACATCTTCCCAAGTCTCTCCCGTGTGGCTAGCTACACTATATTAGGGCCACTTCACATGTGAGCCAAGAGCCGTGACCTTGTAATGGTGAGGACCCTTGACTCTCATCCAAAGGCCGTACCATGGGTGTTGGGAAAGCCGTTTTATGTAGTCATGGGCCCTCAAGCATAGTGTGAAGTGAGAATGGACCATGTTGCGGGACCATTGCATATTTTGTTGGCGGAAAAAAGAGGGGAGGATTTGGTTTAATATGATATGTCTCAAACTTTATCAATTTAAGAGAATTACTTGGTAGTGTTTGTATGTCTTGGAATTTATTTTAGAATCTTCCTTGAAATCTGCCCTGAAATTTGTCATGTTGGAAAAAATATTAAAAAAGTCATGGTCTCCCGGAATTTGTGTCAGGAATTTGTGTCAGGCCCACCTCTTGGAGGTGGGCCTGATGCAAATTCCGGTAGACCATGCACCCTTATCCACAACCTGCCATGTAGGACTCCATGTAGACTTTTCATCCACGAACTTTTCTTTGTGCCTTTAGGCCTTCACCTCCTAGTGTGAAGTGAACTTGGACAGTCTCCACCTTTTCAACCAATGAGAGCTCTTACATTGCCATGGTCAGGGGCCTTCAGCCTTGTGTGTGAAATGGCCCTTAGGGCCACTTCACACATGAGACTGAGAGCCCGTGACCAGTACACTTCAAGCACTCTCATTGGTGGAAAAGGCGGAGCGGGTCCAAGTTTGGAGAAGAAACGTTGATCTTAGTGGGATCAGCGTGATTGAAATGCCCGTTCGACCCACTCTTGGTATTATGTCCACTGGACACACTATCAGTGATGCATGACTAGTCCAAGTTCGCTTCACACTGCGCTTAAGGGACCAACTGAGTATGCGAGTGCAAGGTGGATGTAAAGTCTACATGTATTCCTACATGGCATCGAATGGATCATATTTCATGGTCACTTGGACTATTTTCAAAAACCACCTCTTGGAGGAAGGCCTAACACAAAACCGGGAGACCATGGCATTCCAAACACTCACAACCGTCGATTTATCCTATTTTATCATGTGTGAGGACCCGCGTGAATAGAAATTCATTGAAATAGCATTTGGTTGAGGGCCCACACTACATGATTTTGGAGGTGTGTTGGGACGGCCTTTGGACACTTTCTTTTGGGCTCTCACAATTTCATGGTCACGGCTCTTGGCTCGTGTATGAAGTGGCCCTTATATTGTGTTTATGCCCCCTTCCCACATGACTTTACCAAATAACCAAAGTCTTTCCTTAAAACCGGGTGAAGCTCTCTCGGTTATAGCGGAGGCATCCGGCTATCCCAACGCACCTACAAGAACTTGCTAAGGAGATTGTCGAGTAGGTTTTAGTTAAGTAGTTTTCACACGTGTTCATTGTTTTATCTACCAAGCAATGAATTTTTGTCCCATCCCCAAATGCCTTACTACTCATCTATCTTACCATCGGTTTTTGTTAATGGAGCTCCTCATGCCCTCATAGCTAAGACTAAGAGCAACCAATCACAAGGGTAGGAGGCAACACTTTTAAAGGTCCTTCATTCTTGCCTCATGTCTAGGTACCGATGGGTGGCAAGGTCGGTGCTTGAGGCTTAAACCCTCCACTTTTAAACCATGCCACATCATTTGCCAACTAGGCTTGGGACTAGATAGTGTTGATGGTGTGAAGGCTGTGTTTTTAGAACCAACTTTTAGGCTTAGCTAAAGTCAAGTGCGAAGGAGGCATTAGTGTCCTATGGTGTTTTATGTCACTGTGCTAATACTTTTAGAGTGGCACTTCTTATTAAGTATACAGATATAATTAATTACTATATAGTATATTGGGCATACATAGTACATATTGTATTATTATTTATGTAGGGTATAGTATATATAATCACATACAGAGTATATAGTATATTGTCATCCCAACTTACTTTTAGTTCATTAAAATGTCAATTAATTGAAACAATGTGTGGTATATTCTACATCCTTATGTTTATGTGATGAAATATAGTCACAGATGATTCAAATTTGGATGAAAATCACTTAGTAAGTTACAAGTTTTAACAAACTTGTAAATCTAGAATGCCCAAATGTTTTTCTTACAGGGAATGAAAAATAATGTTAGGTTTACATTTAGTGTTGGTGACATTACACAAACGGTTCACAAATAGTACTGAGCAAGATAAATATAATTGGTGACACTTAATTCAATAATTAGTGTAGCATTTGGTTTTCCCAATAATTAGTGTAGCATTTGGTTTTCCCCATTCATGCAATGAATGGGGAGAATGTAACTTGGTTGGACTTGGAAACACTAGGATCTTAACCGATTATGCCCAAACGTCTAGCCAGACACTCCAGGTCAATCAAGTTTCTTCTAATCTTTACTAGCTAATATAATCTAATTTTTAGCACTATTCAATTACTATTAGTTGTTTCATTCTAATAGTATTCAATGAAAGTGCTTTGCTTGAGTTTATCATGCTGAATCTAGTTAGACAAGCATCCATAAGGTATAATTCAAGCACCTTACATTACATATACCCGACCCCGCTCACTCAACTGAATAATGTTATGAAAAGGGAAAGAAAACTTAAAAACAACTTATGCCCCCTCCCCACCTGACTTTATCTGAGCCTAAAAAGTTGGTTCTAAAGACACGGCCTTCACACCATTGACATTATCTAGTGCCGAGCCGAGTTGGCAAATGATGTGGCATGGTTTAAAAGTTTTTAGTCTTAGCTATGAGGGCACGAAGAGCTCCATTAACAAAAACTGATGGTAAGATAAATGAGTAGTAAGGCATTTGGCAAAACTATCCAACATTCATTGCTTGGTAGATAAAACAATGAACATGTTTCTTTAGTTCATCCGAATGCCAATTATCGAAACAAATCATGGTATATTCTGCACCCTAACATTTATGTCATGATATTTTGTCATGGATGATTGAGATTTGGATGAAAATCACTCAATAAGTGACATGAACTACAACATTGTAAATCTATAATCCCCATTTAAATTTTTTTTTTATAACAATTGGCAAATAATGTTAGGTGTACATTTAGTGTTAGTGACACTACACGGGCGGTTTACAATTAGTATTGAGCAAGACAAACACTAAATACAACATTTAGAGTACTACACCGTGTATGGTATTTAGCATCACACGCATAATAGTGCCATTTACCGTATTTTGAGACATATACTTGGTTACGCTAATGATCAACAATGTCACCATTTGTTATTGACACCTGGCATTCAAGTGTGCTTACTAACATCTTGGCATGCGTATGTTCAATAGTGTTATGAGGTGTATTCCTAAGTTACACAACAGTCTACAAGTTGACTAAAGTGTGTACAAACGACACTTGGCATTAGTATGCTCAAGAATATTCCTCTTGCATACTAAATTGTAAACACATGACACTTGCCAATAATATGTTCATTTATATCTTCCCCTTGCATATTAGAACATAAAACTATCATCTCAAGTGTTCCAACGTGCTATGCTAATTGTCATAATGTTGATAAATTTTCATTTTAAAATATTACTTATGTTGACAAGTAGTATCATATTGACAATTAGCAAATATAACACTTTGAGACCTCTAGGCATCTAGTATAGGCCCTTTGCAATAAATAGTGTATGTGACACTAAATACCACAAACAATGTACTAAGGGCCACTTCACAAACAAGCCAAGAGCCGTGACCATGAAATTGTGAGAGCCCAAAAGAAAGTGACCCAAGGCCATCCCAAGTCCCAACACACCTCCAAAATCATGGAGTGTGGTCACGGACCTTGAAGTGTAGTGTGAAGCCATGTGTGACCGGGCCCTCAACCAAATGCTATTTCAATGAATTTTTATTTACACACATGATAAAATAGATTAAATCAATAGGTGTGAGCGTTCGGAGTGCCATGATCTCCCGGTTTTGTGTTAGGCCTATCTCCAAGAGGTGGTTTTTGAAAATAGTCCAAGTGACCATGAAACATGATCCATTTGATGCCACGTAGCAATCCATGTAGACTTTACATCCATCTTGCATCTACATACATACTCCGTTGGTCCCTCAAGCGTAGTGTGAAGTGAACTTGGACCGGCTCCGCCTTTTCCACCAATGGGAATGCTTGAAGTGTACTGGGCACGGGCTCTCAGTCTCGTGTGTGAAGTGGCTCTAACTGAACTTACAGCTGCGAGGTGACTTCCACCCAACATATGATATTAAAAGGGGTTGCCGCGTGCATATACCGAGGTAATATGCCAACCTACGGATTGGAAGTCAAGGAACTTAATCCCTGTAGATTTAATTTAGTTGCTGACTCACCAGCCTAGCTGGCATCGCGAGTCCAGGCCTTTACCGCTAAGTCAGGGGCAGCTTTGCCCGACTGCTCTTCTTCAGAATAGGTTTATATTAGACCTTTCTTTCTTTCTTTCTTTCTTTCTTTCTTTCGGAAAGATGTCTTTAAATTCAGCACGCAAGTCCCCACCTGGTAAAAAGATTACCATCGAGAGTGCTCTTCTTCTTTTCTTTCTTTCTTTCTTTCTATTTTTTGAGACATAAGGCCGACAGGCCAACTCCAAAGCATAGGAGGCAGTTGACCACCTGGCAAGTTTCTGTCAAGTAGAGAGGAGATTTCACAGCCGGGAATCGAACCGCCAACCTCTTCCATCTATTTTATCTTTACAAGTGCCGGAATGTGCACTCAAATACACTAAAGAGTTGTATTTAGTGTCACCAATACTATTTGTCGTGTTGAATACTAATTGTAAACCTCCCGTGTAGTGTCACCAACATTAAATGTAAACTTAACAATATTTTTCATATTCTATTCTATTCTAAATATATTGGGAATTTCTAGTAGAAAATTAGAATGGGCCACGACAATATTTTTTTCTAGAAAATGAATGTGGGTGGTTGTATTTTTGGGTGTTACTTTCGATGTGAGGTGACTATTTATTTTTATATAAGGCATTGGTCAGAAGTCTTCATGAAGACTTAGGGGAAGACCCACAAGTCTTCAACCCACATTAATTCCACCTTGACTAAGAAAATTGGTGTGGCCCACGTTAGTTATTTCCACGCTAATCTCTGCCCACACTAATAGGACTATGTAGTGTAGTTTCCACATGGGATACAAGAGGGTCTTTGCCAATGTGAGCATGACATGTGGCAAAATTGCAAGGATGAAAATTTGTTTTTTGTCCGAATAGAGAGCCCTCTACGGTAACTCCTGAAGGTCAAGGTTGACATTTTTGTTTGGACAATCACCTATGTCCAAGCATACCATCATACACATTTACGTTATAAAATTATGATTTTGGACATGTGGACAACTGAAAATATTTGTGAATAATTGTAATTTTACAAAGACGGTATATGTACAGTCATCTCTACCATAAAATGTGACGATTTTGAATTGTTGAACTGGAGTGAACTATTTTAGATGATTTTGGGTAGATTTCACTTTGGCTTGTAGGGATGAACCCTTGACCCTTTATTGTCTGAGCATGTCTCCATCTAGTCAAATGATATTACACCCTTAAGTTCACCACTCGTGTATGATATTGTTTTATCATGAGATATTTTTAATACCCAACTAAGCATATCGATAACTCATTCTAGATTTGTATACGTTCTAGTAACATGTGCATATAATAATGATTTTAGAACATGGAACATTCTATCAAATCACAAGAATTACGAAACAAGTCTAAAAATCATACAAATTTTACAAACTATGTAACTTGTGTATAAAATATCATGGTAAGGTCAACTTTAGCTCTAGCGTCTTATTTGAAAATTTATTAAAAATGTGCATTATATAGGATGATTGAAATCTCATTTCCATAGAGCTTGCAAATGTGATATCTTCTATAGAAAAAATTCTCATGTATGCAAAGTGGAATGAAAAGTAGACTCCGAGAAGCTTATTTTATTACCTGACCTCATGAACAATCAAAAATTGCCTTCGAGGTATTGATGATCAAAACACCAAGTACATATTAGCATCCAATGGCACCCATATTGTGTATTTTTATCTAATCTCAATAGCATTAAATTATTTAACCAATTTATAAATTGTATTAGAAATTTGATTTAAGTTTATATCAGACTTGGTTGACATAATTGTTGACATAATTGGTTTTAAATTAACCTATTTAGGTTAAATACACATTTATGTGCACGGAGAGGCCCATATTGAGTTCTTAGACGCTCAAGGGTTATGAAGCCACTAGTAGATGATCTATGGCCTACTCAATAGTTTGTACAAGTCCATGAAGTATCGCTTCAATTTTTGTGCTCTATGATATCAAGGTTGTATTCAACACAGCCCAATACAATGAAGAAGTGATTACATGTATATGTATGTACAAAATGGAAGAATGCAAATCTTGAATGAGTTGGTTTCAAGTGGGTCATATTTTACATTTGAGGCTTCAAATCAAAATAAGGTACATTAAACACCCTTGTAGGATGTCTTTAGGCCCAAAATGCACATGGTGTTAGTTCATTGTAAAGAATTTATGCACCACATGAGATGAAGAGACTTTTTCAAAGGGGGGGATTAAGTTATGTGTATGTTCATGGGATATGCCACTTTTGTATGAATATTACAATAATGGATTTTCTAATACCACGATTGTTTTAATACGCTTGTAAATTTTAACTTCAACCCATTGAATAAGACCCTATCTTTTATTGGAACACCTTATCCAGTGGAACACCGATACCTCCCCCCCCCAACCAAAGTGGCCGTAGTTGGATCTTTAGGGCTAAAGGTTCTACAATTTTGTAATAATTAATGTCATGTCACGAATTGTAAATTTTGAATTACAGTGGATTGTCTACAACCCTAGAAATGTCATGTCCACCAATTGCCAACATGTCACTCAACTCATCAACGCATTGTAATTAGATTGCAATAAATAAATCTGTCACATTTTGACAAGAAGTGTGAGGAGTGACAAAAGAAGCATCGAAGGATTGGGGTGACAAATTGAGGTTAAACCACCACACGTAAGATGCCACTGCATGTTTGTCTTACTATTTAGGTAGTGTTATATACATAGAGATTTATGATAAAATTGAGCCCGATATAATTTCTAAATTCTCTTTTAGTTTAATTTACTCATGTTTTACTTTTATTGTTGTGTGCAACACCAATTGGAAACCATTGGCAATTTTTGTAACATAGGCTTCAATATAGTGTGAGTGACACTAATGGGCCGGTGCCACTAACTATCTTAAACAATGCAATACTATCATTTTGTATTTTTTCTAAAATGCTAAGTATCTGCCTAATTAAGACCAATGCATCATTTGTCGGCTAGGTATTGATAATGGTAGTTGGTTCCTATTCATAGAAAATTTCTTTTGTTGTAATGTGAAGGGCTGCAATGCACCGGCATGTCCTAATAAAAACGAATCCCTTCACTCATTTTCATGTGTATGTTGCCAAAATGAAGTTGGCACGATTCACATGACTTGTATGATATGATGTTTTCAATACAAGTTGTGTTTTTATTACTATGCCCTTGCTCCCACAACATTACTAAATGCTTCCTCAACCTTTCTAAATAAAATAAATGCCATGTTTCATGGGAACCATATCGCGTTATTAAGAACCAAGTTATCGTTTTCCACAATCACAACATGTTTATTTATAATAACGTATGCATATCCATGTAATATGTTTTGGCCATTTGTCATAGAGGAGACTCTATGTATCAACGAAATGTTGTCATTCTACTCAAATTTTGCCACATGGCATGCATGCATTGGTGGGACCTACTGGAAACTACATTTGGACGCCCTCTATGGTAGAGTGATAACATGAAAATGACAATCCCATTTTTTGGAATGTTTGGGCCAGTCCGCAAAGCATTATCTTATAGAAAACAATTACATTTCCATTGTGAAGAAACCATGCCTTCTATGATCCTCCGTTTCTTACGGTCATCCACACATTCAAACATATCCACCTCATGCATGATATTATAGTATGTCATATGGTCCAACATATATTCAACAAAACTCCTTAATGATGTGCATGCATAACATTATTCAGATCCATAACAATGTCCTGTGGGACTAACAATATTATGTGGAATATTCCATCATTTAGATTGAATATAAAGAATATTCCACAAAATATTGTCAGTCCCACAGAACACTATTATGGATTTGAATAATGTTATGTGATCTCTTCCTAATGAAAATTGCATTAGATAATGACCATCACTTGTCCCGGCTCGTGGTCACTTTATGCTCAACTGGGTCCACCCAATGATACATTTGATGCATATTGTACCACGTATCATGCGTACATTGGTTAAGGCATCCTTAATCCAACATGGAAACTACTATAACATCATTCAGATCCATAATAGTGTGACCTGGGATTGAAATTATTCCATAGAATATTCCATGATATTCCCACATTCAAACTAAATGCGGGAATATCAAGGGATATTCCATGGAATACTATCAATCCCACATCACACTATTATGGATATGAATAATGTTATGACATTCCAACTCCCTCTACAATATACTGATTGTGACAATCCCATTCTTGAAATGTTTAGACCATTTACCACAAAGGATTTTCTATATTAACAAAATAATGACCTAATACTCACACTCTGCCACGTGTCATGTGTACCTTGGTTAGGACCCGCTTGAATCCAATGTGGAAACCGCACATTCCAACTCCATCTATGATGAAGTGATCATTTGGAGATGATAATCCCATTTTTGAAAAATTTGGGCCATTTTCACCACAGAAAGATTCTTTATCTTGAACGTAATAATTACATTATATATTCTCCCATGTGGCATGCGTACATTGGTTAGGACCTCCTTGAATCCCCACGTGTAAACTACATTCCAATGCCCTCTATGGTATACCTACTTATCGTTTGAAAACGACAGTCCCAGGTTAGGCCATTTTACTCCTATTCTAGCGTACTCACGTTTAACCACGTGGCATGCGTACATTGCTTAAAACCTATTTGAATCCCCACGTGGAGACATGTGTACATACCAACTCCCTCTACGGTAGTAACTATGTTAGCGTAAGCTTAGACCTAATTTAGTTTGGCCGGGGTTTCTTTATCTTTTTATCGTCGGTGCTTTCTTTCATGTTATTTCTTTCCAAGCGTGGCCTTCTTTACCATGTGAACCTTGCTCTTCGGGAGGCAGAAGAACAGAGTTCGTCGCTCCGCCATTGCCAGCAAGCGCGCACACACAAGAGCTGGTGACCTTTCCACTCCGCGCAGATCCTCATCACCTAAACGCTGCGCACGATCTCGGCGGGACTCCTTTCTGTAGACATCATCATCAACATTAGTAGAAGTTTCACAAAAAATTGTGGCGGAATATGAGGCGCTGGTCAGAGAGATTGAGACGGACAGCTTTACGGTAAGTTAAGTCAAGCGTTTTCCTTCCTTGCTCCTCAAATGTTTTGGAAACTGTCGCCCGCATCGAGGGCTACAGGTTCGAAAGTCGTTGGGCTTGGTGCAACGATCTGAAAAATTATTTTTATCGGGAGCCGGAACAGATTGTCGGTCCGGGACAGTTGTGAGTTAGGGAGGTGTCGGTGAGTGAGAATTAAGAGAGGTCAGGTTTTTCAAGTGAGTGACTTAGGGATCTGGGTTCTTGCTGCAAGGAAGTTGCATACGCGTCGAAGAGCAGTGTAAGTAAGTAGTTTGTTGTTTTTTAGTTTGAGGCATTGGTCAGGGTTGCAACTCTGCGTCAAGCTTTGGAAGGAAGTGGACAGGAATTCTTCCTGTGACCGAGTTCTTTGTGAATGTTGGATATGGAATACGGCTGAATAGTTGCTTAGCGGTTGCGTAGCTCTTCTTCTGCAAACGGGAGCACCCGGAAGAAGGACCTCTAAGTGTTTCCGGCGAGGCTTAGACGTAACGTAAACGATGATCGTTGCTTTCTAGGAACGAGTTTCCATGTTTTAAGTATTTGGCTTACCTGCACAGACAGACGTCGTTTCTTGATAGGATTCAAAAAGCGTCTATGTCCTTTCGAAGCTACCGCGGGTGAGTGATCTAAAATAGCTCTATCTTGGTCGATTTTGAGCTTTGAAGATTGAGTGAAGTGAACGCTGAAGTGGATTATATGAAGTTGATGTTTCCCTTACGCAACGTTTATCGTTTGTTCTGACTTGTACGTACGAGGAACATCAGCAAAGGCCAATGTTCTGGACGAGTTTCGATAGTGAAAATTTCAGATCGCTTCTCCCTCCATTTAGGTACAAAGTCTCGTTTGTTCCTACATTGGTCGATTCCTGGTTGTATCCACTGTGTTCCTGTTTCGTCGTCTACAGCAGAACCTTTCTTTGTGTTTAGGTTCTCGTTGGAACTTCTTAAATTTAGAGAAGTTCAGGCCATAGCAGTGAAGACTGGCCTGTATCCATCCATTCCTGTTTTGGCGTTGTTGTATTAGTTCAGGTATTTCTTTCTTTGCACTCGTTGAGGTATGTGGAAGACTTAAGTAGGTCTACTTCGTCTGGGAATAATTATAATAAGCTGAAGTTTCTGTAGCTTTCACAACAGCGATGGCATCCTCGTGCTTTTCTCAATATCAGCAGGGACATGATTTTAACAATTACCTTAGGTCTCATATCGTTAAAGTTGGCTGTTGCGGCATCCTCTACCCCCATACAGCATTTGTTTTTCTGACTTCGCTTTATGGTGGCACTTCTGTTAATTTTCCAATCACCAGTTTCCGATTGACCCAAGTTTTCCCCTCGATATGAAATTTGCTACCAATGCTCAGATCCCTGAGATTTCGAGTATACAGACACGCATACTTGTGTCTAACAAAGTTCATCATGTTTTCCATTCGTCCTTCTTAGGAATCCAATTCTTCAGATGACCATTTTCCTTCTACATATCGATGTTGTCCTGGTCCCCCTTGTTCGTGTATTTTGTATCCTATGTTGCTCTAGTGGGGCATTTTTGGAGACTGTTTCTTGTCAAGGATTAGTATAATAGTACAGTTAAGACTGTACAGAGTCACGAGGGTCTTGAAATGAATTCCTTAATTACAGGTTTTTGGAGCTCTTGAGTTGCATATAGAAATTGCATTGTGAAATTTGTACGTGATTCTTCAATTGATACCGAGACTGCATCATGTCTTACACCTGGTTTTGCACAAGTGCAAATTTGTTCACCTGTTTGGTGACGGCATTGTTAGCTTCTCACTCCTCCCCAGATGTTGGTTGTAATTGTTTGTCAAAATCTTCAGGACTGGAACCCTGCTCTGATAAGAGAAAAAGGTCATGGCTCTTGGTGTGTATATGATCCTCTGTGAATATTGTGGTCATTGTTGGCCAGCGAATTGCACACCAATTCAAAAATAAGATTCTGTGACTCTTCCTTCCTCTACTGTGTGACCTTCTAAGAGCATGGGACGTCACAGCTATTTGTAAACGAGGAATGATTGTCAGCAAGAAATTTGTTATTCAGGAGTTAATTATAAAATTGTGGCAGCCTGTATTGTGAATTGTACACCTGTTTTTGTCTCATGACCAGTGTACAACCTTTTCAATCTTTCAGTATTTCCGGGAAGTTTCATTGAATGTTTCTATTGCATGGTGTATGCCTGCAGGAGCTATTGTTAGTACACTCTGAAAAACTAGAAGTGAGTGTCTTCAAGGAAGCGTTTCTGGTTTGAAGGTTCTGGAGGTTTAGTGTGAATTGCCCTGTGACGCGTAGGGCATCCTGGGATCATGGCCCGTGGGAAGTTAAATGGACTCCATGGGGGTAGTGGAGATTGGCATGAAGATATTGCAAAGTTTGTTGGAGAGAAAAGTGCTGAATATCCCCCAAAGGTATGTTCTTGTACATTTTATGTAGACTGCAACTATGGTATGCACTTAAATCCCCTTGGCAATGTGTTGTACCCTTGGCTGAACATTTATGGATGGACTCTGCAGGTGGTAAAAAAGACCAAGGAATTGATTTCAAAGCAAGCAACAGTAATTGCTAAGCGTGCAGATGAGCATGAAGATTTTATCACAAAGGTAAGTATGGCAAGGGTAACAGCATTTTGATTTGATTCAATTTTCCAGGAGCCAATACTAGATTCAATGGACGCGAATCAAATTTTTAATGATTCTTATGTTCAATATGCTTGTGCTTCATTATATGCAGGTGACATATTGTTTAGGAGTTGTCTCCTTCGGAACATTCTGCTATTTGTTGGGATCAAGTAAGCATCATATATACCCTGACATGTACTTTATGTGCATTCTTTCAGAGATGCAGTTAAATTTTGTACAAGTTTTTGTTTTGTTATGAGGTCCTCCATTCAGGTTATGCAATTCTGTTGCTGGGAGAAATTGTTCCAAGTGTTGTGGCATGATGGGGTGGTTGAAATGACTTGCAGGGCCTGATGCTATTCCCAAATTATACTGCCTCTTCTTCCTCATTGTGGCACCCTTGAGATGGATTTATTATCGCATTAAGAAGTGGCACTATTATTTCCTTGTAAGTATATCTTATCTTTGCGTGTTAACTGTTAATGATATGCTCATTAGCACCACCATATATTGTTCGGCCTATTTTTTTCAATACAAGGAGGAACTTTTAGGAGTAGTGTTGTTCACATTTCCGATTGAAAGCTGTATGGGTTATGTTATTGCAACCTGTGGAGGGAGTATGGTGGTTAGTATAAGTTGGGCTTTCCTTCACACTAGTGAAATGTTCATATTGTGACCGCAGTCAGAAGTCACAGTAATGACATGCTAGACAGCATTTGGTATGACAAATAGGCCGATAGAATCCTTAGATCAGAACTTGGAGTATCAGTTGTCACCTTAAATTTGTAGGAGACCAAGGCTGTTTAAGATCAATTAAGCAGTGACCAGATGCCAGAGTACATATCTTTCTCTCTTAGTGCTTGCAGTTTGTCACATCATTGTGCCGGTGGATTGTGGACATGTGATTAACCTTGGGCCCTTGTGTGTACAGGATTTTTGCTACTATGCCAATGCGATCTTTGTTGTTATGCTCCTCTATTTCCCCAACAATGACAAATTGTTTCTGATATGCTTCTCTTTTGCTGAGGTCAGTGAAGTTCGTGCCACTTGCAACCTCTCAGTAGTGGGCTGAGTGTAGGGAGCTTAATATTTCTTGCAGCATTGGCAGATGTTATCTGTGGTATGTGCATTGCTTATAGTAAGTGCAATGGTATGGTGTGCAGGGACCCCTTGCTTGGGCACTCATTGTCTGGCGGTGTAGTCTTGTATTTAGCTCCTTTGACAAAATTGTCAGTGTTCTCATTCATCTACTTCCAGGTGAGCATGTGATCTTATATCATTTAGATTGGGTAACTGTTTGTTCTTTGCTTTCCTTTTGCTGAGAAGTACCTGCTGTAGTAGGTGTGTTTAATTACTAATTGTGAGGCTTCTACATTGTGTGCATCTTTCATGCCACCTAATTTATTGCCTTCAATATCATTTGCAGGGACTGTCTTCTTCATTATAAGGTGGTGGGACCCAATCACATTTGCCCATCATGCAGTTGATGACACAGGACCTTGGCCAGCATGGCCTCTTCTGGAGAATGACCGACAATTATGGACATGGCTTTTTGTTGTGCCACTCATTGCATATAGTGTGTGGCAGTTCCTCTACCTTCTGGTTGTCAATGTGCTGCGGCGGCAGCGTCTGCTGAGGGATCCAGAGGTTATGACGTCATTCAGGTGTGTGCCTGTGAATTTTTGTGCATTGGTGTGCCATTCACTCCATTACCTGGCCTCTCTGGATTCTGGATCTTGGAAATATGTTTCTCAGGAGTTTGTGTAAATAAATCTTTGCTCTTTGAGAGTAGGTGAACTGTTATCTCCGATTCAACATGATTTGATTGGATTGGTGGTTTAGGAAGGAAACTTGCTGACCGATGATTGGTTTTTGACTTGATCAGAGAACTATCTCGCAAGGCTTCCCGGGCAAACAATATCTGGTGGCGCCTTAGTGGATTGCTGGGAGACAACAATAGAGTTGCTATGTATGCAATCCTCCAAGCTATATTTACTGTCCTCACGATGGCCCTGACTGTACCACTCTTTAAATCATACAGACTTCACATCTTCTTTGAGTGCCTGAAAGTTGCTGCTTCTGTTTGGAATGGTGGTATTTTCTTCTTTGACGTGATGCCAAGAAAGATGGATGCCAAGAAAAAGAGGAAGTTTACCCCTACTAAGGAAACAAGAGCAGATGCAGTCTCACTCAATTCCACGGGATTGCCAGTTGAAGGTGCCTCTGTCCTTGATCCTCCTCTCTCACCTGGAGGATTGTCCCCCAGAATAGGTGAAGAGGTGTGCCAACCCAGTGATGGCAGTGTATGTTCTCTCTGCAAGAACCCGAGCTCGATTGACCTCGACACAGTTGACGACTATCTGCAGCGTGAAGGGGGGGTCCATGTCCGAAAAGGGAGAAAACTCAACATGGATCCAAGTATGGGAAAGAGGGTGGATGGGAATGAGTTGCAACAAAATGGTTTAACAGCAGAACAAGAAGTGGAGGGTCCCATAGAGCCAGCTGCTGATCTTTTGAAGGCAGCAACGTGTGTGCTTTGATGTTAGTCTGCATATCAGCATCTCGCACGTCACGTTTTGCTTCAATTTTTAGATGGTATCCTTGTTGCTTTGGATTGCCCATCTCATTGCCATCCTTCTTCCCGCTTTTCTCATTCAGCTGTCATTTTCTCTCTCCACCATCGTTGTGATGGTAAATTATGCACCAAGGGATCAGAAGTAGGGTGATTGTATATATAGCAGCCACGAGAATTGGTCTGTTGAGATTCCCTTGATTAGTTCCCTCACATTTAGCTTGTGTGAGTTATTAGAGTCGCATTCACCCGACTCTCATTTTGTGGTCCTCGCTGTATTCAACTCCTGTCAATAGAAGCTTGCAGGCTAGCACTATGGAGGCATGACATTGCATCTGCTGCAATCGAGAGGGTCTAACTTCTTCCTACCCTACAGAGTTGTACAGTATCAAGCAACATCATCAATACATCTCGTCAGTTTTGCCACAAGCCTGTGGTTTCTGTGTCCAGTTTGATTACTTTGTTTTCGTCCATAGGTGATGATGGGCTTGTAGTGGTTTTGTAAGTTGATTTCTGATTTTCCACAATTGGTAGAAGCAAGGTTTGTGGGCCTTATGTGGTCACTTCCCTTAACAGGCCACCTATATTTGAGTGGTGTTATGGAACGCCTGTACAGTAGTTGAGATTAGATTATTTGCTAAAAATATTGACCCCATTCTAGGTCCAGTAATTCAACAGTATTGCGATGGCTTATGTGGTCACTTAAAGAGAGATCCTTCACTTTGGCCTCATGACTTTTGCATCTTTGACACCGAAACTTGATGAGATGATTCTGATTTCATCAAATGATAAACATTGTGGAAGTGCTCGCAACAGAGCAAGGAAATAATGCATGCCCTATATGCAGATCGTCATTTCTATATTTATGGGATTGAAATCCTAATTTGTACATTTTCTTATGTCAAAGAGAAAGAAAAAACAAACTTGTGCGACATTGATGATTAGTTTCAAGCATGGTGTATATCCATTAACATTAGATCTTTGATTATTTTTTGCAAAAATTCTTGGGATTCGTGTTGAGAGTTAGGTCTAGCAAAAAAGCTAGACCCAACTCTCAATAGAAGTCCCGAGTCTCACCTTCAAAAAGTGTTGCCATGTAAGCATCCATGTCATACTTGAGAGATAAGACTTGGGACTCGAGTGAAGTGATAACTCCCCAAATTCCATGCTCTCAATGGCTAAGATTGCACGGATTGATTCAAGTGACCTAGGACTTGGGACACGTGTGACCGGCCTCGAGTCCTCATCCGAGTCCAAATGTAAATGGAATTTATCCACATTCGATTTGGTTAAGGTAGAGAATAGTGTTTATAAGGGATGTGGCCCTGGGTGTCGTGTGCACTTTCTAAGTCCACAAATAATTTGCGGTTGTTGGATCAAATTGGGAATCACTTCATCTGGTAGTAATTGCAAATCACGAAGATTGCCATGCAAAAGCATGGGAGGTCAAAATGAAGATTTTTTGGTTCTTCAAGTGCTTGCATAGGTCCTTTCAATTGTGTTAGGTATTGGACCTAGAATGATAAAGTTTGTGTTTTGAGCACATATTCTAATATTGTCATAACATGTGTCCTTTTGGCGTTGTTTCTGACTATGAGCTTGGCTAAATGCCACTTAAATATAGGTAATTAGTTAAGAAGAGTGATCGCACACCTTGATGGGCACTTTGTGTAATTGAAACCCTTCACCATGTTCAAAAATATTCCACAGAAATTCTCTAAAAACTACACTAAATATGATATTTAGTGTCACCAATTCTAATTGTCTTGGTAAATTCTAATTGTAAACTGCGGTGTCGTGTCACCAACACTAAATGTTAACCTAACATTATTTGTCATTCCTTGTAATTTTTTTTGGGGGACTATAGATTTACAGTGTTGCAATTACTGTCACTTACCAAGTGATTTTTCATCCAAATTTCAATCATCCATGACAATATGTCATCACAAGTTGCTGACAAGAGAAGGTAGGGTTTTGGCCAATGGATGAACTCATCCATCATCCATGACAATATTTGGTCACTTATTCATAAGAAGTATCACCCGAAAAGTTACCATATACTGACATAAAATACCATATGACACTAAATATCATATTTAGTGTAGAAAATTGCAATTGAATCATGAAAATTTGACTTTGTGTGCTTTATAGTTGATTGATGGAACAAGTCAAGGTTTCCTTGTGACATAAAGTTAAAACATAGCAGTACATTGAATTGTCAATTAGTGTGGATTACCATTTGGAGTTACGCATTGCTATAACATTTTATTGAGAGTATCATTTTCTACCCAAATAACATAAGTACTTAGTATGTACACCAAAGAATATGATGTAACTTAGTTGGTAAAATTGATAATTATGGTAAAAAGTTATAACAACACGTAACTCCGAACGGTAACTCACACTAATTAGACAATTTAGTGTAGTACCCCAATAGGTACTATATTATGTAGAGGCTTAACCTTTAAATGTCCACTTTGTAACAGCAATAGTACAAGGTGTAAGGGGTAGAAATTGTATTCAAAATTGTTATTCATGGAGATTCTTGATGACACAAGCATTTCGTATCTGCTTCATGCGTTACAAAATGCACCCTAACGATTGGTTGGCAATTGAAACCCCATTTGAGTTGTGGTTCACGACATGGCCTCAATTGGGCATCCAAGACTTGAATTGCAATCCATATTCATTTCCAAAGCTACAACTAGGATGTTGAAGTTTGAGGGACTTGTGTCAATGAAGAAGGGCAATGGTCAATCCAATACCAATGGTCAACAATAGTACAACCAAATTGAATCAGAGATTATAAAGATTTATAGTGTTGCAATTGTTGTCACTCACCAAGTGATTTTTCACCCAAATTACAATCATCCATGACAATATTTCATCACAAGTTGCTGACAAGAGAAGGTAGGGTTTTTGCCGATGGATGAAATCATCCATCATCCATCATCCATGACAATATTTGTTCACTTACTTATAAGAAGTGTCATCCAAAAAGTTACCATAGTGACATAAAATATCATATTAAGAGTAGAGGCACCCATAACTACTCACTTAAGATGTTATGCACCAAATTTGGAGAAGTATACGGTGGAGCAAATTTTTCCTATGTAAGAAGATAGAAATCAGGAGAACTGCAAATTGTTCGATATTTTTATTCCTTGAATTGGAATTACTATGAATTACCACGAATACAACCTTATGACCACCTAATGTCACATGCCATGTAAGATGTCGCGTACCTCTCCATGAGGAGTGCCCGAAACACCATGGGCACAAGGGGGACCCCAGAGTGACTGGGGACTTGCGGCGCCATTGGTGAAAGGGCCCAAGTGATCTTAGTGTGGGTGAGGGCCCCGGATGTTGGAAATGCCTCTCACCCACGGAGACTAGGAGGCACGAGGGTAAGATCATAAGCTATGCGTAGCTTATGGCGTGCCAATTCTAGAATGCTCAAGAACACCTCAATCAGAGGTGTGACCTAGGAGATATGACAATTTGAGTGGGGCGTTGTCCCGGGACAGCACCGTGGTACAACAGTGGCTTGGGAGTGGCTCTGTAACAAACCTCTAATTCCTTGTTGGAAGTTTCTTTGGCATGAACCACCCAACTACGAGGTAAGATAAAAAAAACCCTTACTCTTGCGCAAGAGCCCTTTATATACCTCCCCACCATGCCCGGTTGTCTTAAGTTTATCTAAAGTAAAAACAAGTTCAACTATAATGAACTCTATGCTTTTTCTTAAGTAAAAAGCAAGTTCAACTATAATGAACTATATTCTATGTTTTTACTTTAAACTCATTCTAGACTACCGTTATCTTAGTTCTAGTCAACATGTACCAATAATGGCCCATGTTACACTCCTCCCCATTTAACTTTGAGCGTCTCTGCTCAAATGGGACACTATCTCAAACTCCCAAGCCATCGGCTTGCTTTCGTTTGTGATTGCTTCTTCTATTGATCTTATTGGAAACACTAACACTCTCAACACCTTTATTTTGTGTTAGCCATTCCTGTGAACGTGCCACGGTGTCCCAATATTCTTTGAGCACTTCTGAACTCAAATTCTTTTCTGGCTCCCAAGAATTATATTCAAGTCCATATCCAAGCCACTCTATGAGGTAAAATTTCTGAGGCCTCGTACAACTACCTCTTACCTCATGTGTAAGAATGCGTTCGACTTCGAACGACAATTCATCATCTTCTAGGATTGGTGGTGGCAGAGGTTGTACTTTGCCAGAAGTTTTATATGACTTTAGAAGTGAGATATGAAATACATCATGTATTTTCAATGTCTATGGCAATTCTAATCTGTAAACCACTTTGCCCACCCTTTTTAATACCTTAAAAGGACCAATCCATCTAGGTAGCAACTTCTTTGCTCCTGGCATCTTTAACTTAATGTTAGATGTACTCAACAACACTTGAGTTCCAACATCAAAAGAGATTTCACGTCTCTTTGTATCAGCATAGGACTTCTGTCTATCTTGTGCCGCTAGCAAATGCTTCTTAGCCTCGATTGCACTAAGTCCTTTGCAGCAGGGACATGGCACCTGCTGATTCCAAAATTCAAAGGTGTCGAGGGATGCTGACCATGATTCAACACAAAAGGAGTAGTTTGAATTGATTCTTGCCAAGTATTATTGTATGCAAACTCAACCAAGGATAAATAAATATCCCAGTCATCTTGAGTTGGCCTAACATAATGCCTTAGCATATCTTCTAGAATCCAATTAACTCTCTCCGTCTGCCCATCTGTTTGAGGATGAAAAGCCGTAGACATAGCTTGTTTTGTGCCCAAAACATTACATAGTGCAACCCAAAACCGACTAGTAAATTGAGTATCTTGATCACTAACTAGCTTTTTAGGAAGACCATGATGCTTATACACAAAGTCTGTGAATAATCTTGATGTTTCTTCTGCAGTAATCTTGGTGGTCACTGTGGCTATAAAATGAGACATCTTGCTCAATTTATCCACATGCACCAATATTGCATCATGCCCTTGTTTTGTGGGAATTAGTCCAGTGATAAAATCAAGACTAACTCATTCCCACTTCCTTTCAGGAATTTCTAAGGGTTGCAATAATCCTGCCATCTTTGTAGTAGAGGCCTTACTACGTTGACATACATCATAAGTATTCACATAAGTCTTGGCATCATCCCTCAATTTTGGGCCACCAAAATTGGTCTCAACTTGTTTCAAGGTTTTCGTAATACCCATATGTCCACTATTAAAAGCATCATGACATTCAAATAATATATCTTTACGAAGGGAGCGCACATCAGGTACCACAATTGCATCTTGGTACCACCAAATGGCATCTTTGAAAACCAAGTTTGCTAAATTAACCGGGTCCTTAAACCACGGGTCTAAAGCATACCCTGCAATGATCTTATTAAAGAATTCATTGTCGAACCCAGGGGAACTTTCTCTAGTGTTGGTCATCTCCATGGGAGCACTCCTTCCAGTGTCGGCCGCCACTGGTTGGAAGCTACGACTTGAAGCGCTTCTTGTCAGTAAGGCTAACCTGACCCACTTTTCATCCAATGGGCTCCTGCTTAATGGATCGGCGACATTGCTTCTCCCAGGACGATATTTCCATTGATAATGAAAAGTTTGCTCCAAATACTAACCACCGAGCCTGACGCCTTGACAAATTCTGTTGTGACTTTAGATAGGTTAATGGATTGTGATCTGTAATCACTACACATTTTGAACCTTCTAAATAACAATGCCATGTTCGTAAGGCATGCACAACGACTGTTAATTCTTGTTCACTTGTGGTATAATTTCTTTCGGCAGGTATAAGCTTGCGACTTTCAAATGCAATTGGCCTACCTTTTTGTAAAAGAACTGTTCCTATACCCAACAAGGAAGCATTATAAATGACTTCAAATCTTTCACCAAATATTGGTAAATTCAAAACATGCGCATGAGTTAACGCATACTTAACCCCTTCAAAAGACTCTTGACATTGATCAATACAAATGTACTTCACATCTTTTCTTGTCAAATGAGTCATAGGAGCGACTAAGGTTGAATAACCTTGAATAAATCGACGGAAATAATTACTAAGATCCAAGAATGAACGCAATTGACTTATATCGTTGGGCCTTGCCCATCTAGTCACCGTATCAATCTTTCGAGGGTCGAACTTAATTCCATCCTTACCCGCTACATGGCCAAGGTATTCTAACTCACTCTTTGCAAAGTGACACTTAGTCAACTTAGCATATAATTCGTTCTCGCGTAGTATATTGAATACTTTGCGTAAATGTTCAAGGTGTTCTTCTTGTGTCTTTGAAAACACCAAAATATCATCAAGATATACCAAAAAAAACTTTCCCAAGTGTTGTTGAAAAATTCTATTCATCACCCCTTGGAAAGTTGCAAGTGCATTTGTCGATCCAATACTCAAAACTTTTGAATTGATAATAGCCAAAAGACACTCTAAATGCAGTCTTAGGTACATCTTCTGAAATTCATATTTGATGATAACCTTGAACCAAATCTAATGAACTAAACACACGAGATCCGGCCAATTAATCCAATAGATCATCGATTCTTGGCAATGGATATCGATTCTTTATGTTTAGTTTATTCAAAGCTCTATAATCTATCACCATTCTTAGTCCACCATCTTTCTTCTTAACAAATAAGATTGGTGATCCATAAGGTGAAGAGCTTGGTTCTATCCACCCTTTGTGGATATATTCTGTAATTTGCCTTTTGGCTTCTTCAATCTCCAAAGGATTGATTCTATAAATAGGTCTAAACGGTGGTTTATGACCTTCTTCTAATGGTATAGTATGGGCCATCTCTCTCTCTAATGGAAGCCCTGCAGGTATGGGTTGAAATATATCTTCATATTCCTTCACCAAAGATCCTACAAGGTTATTTTCCAACCTTGATGATGATTCTTTATTGTGCACCTTTTTCAAATGAATGAGTAAAGGTGTACAACCTTTCTTTATTGCCCTCTTGAATTGCAAAGTTGATAACATGTTGCCTTGAGGCATGGACTTCTTCTTGCTTGTTACCACACTTTGAATTGTGATTTTCTTATTGCTCTTATGCAATATACAAGCTTTAGAATCATAATCAATGTGGGCTCTATGCTTATTCAACCAATTATCTCCCAAAATCAAGTCAAAGCCATCACTTAATTTGATAACCAAACAAGAGACTTGAGATTGGTATTGTTGAATTTTCACATGCACATTGACGGTCCCTTCCATGTCAACTTCCAATCCATTTCTCAATATCACTTTACCATTATTTTCTTTCACATGCAAACCAATGCATTTGACATATGATTAACTCAAATAACAATGACTAGCAGCGGTATCTACTAAAATATGCCCATCTATTCCATAGACTTTCCCTAAAAATTGCATAGTTAGACCCCTAGTCGAAATAGAATTCAAGAATCTAGGTTGAGGTGGATCATAATACACTTGCCATACGATTTTCTTTGTCAATCCAAAAGCATCTACATGAGTGTGTTTACACTCATGTAATAATTGAAATCTTGACAATAATCTATTGTGGCCTTGACCCTTTTTCTTTTCCACTAAAATGCAAGCACAGTCTCAAAGGGTTCTTTTGCTTTTACCTTCTACATAAGCACTTACATACTTGTCTAGGTTTTTGGAATATGGATCAATAAGTAAACAATGACCAAAAACCTTGGAATCTTCACTAAAAAGTGTATCTAGTGGGCTTCGAAGATAAGAAAATTGGTTAAATGAATTTCCTATCTTAGACTCTAAGATTTGAACAAGATAATCCAAAAATTATAATGTTAATCTCTTTTTCTACCTCAACAAATTGCCCACAATTTTTTTGATGAGGATCTAAAAATTCTTTTCCGCTTTGTCAATAGTGGAATTAGACTTCTTAGGACAAGTATTAGTCCTATGGCTCTTTTCTTCACAAAAGTAGCATTCGCCTTCTTTCTTTAAGGCTGCAACTCTTTTGTAGTCAATCTCCCTACCATTAGTGAACTTCATGGTAGATTTCTTTTGATTCTTAATTGGACCACCTCCTCCTATAGAAGGAGTCTTTTTTTTCTCACCGTTCTTAGTAGATGCAATCCCTAACCCAAACTTAACTTGTTGGAGATTAGAATCTACAGAAAACGGCATAGGTAACTAACCTCTGGAAATCCTCCCAGGGTTGGGCATCATTCAATGGGTCCACCGCTACCTTTAGTCTTATTTCTGGCTTTAACCATCAATAAAACGGTGAATCTTATCGCCAACACTCATGGATAAAGTAACAATTTATGCACATAAGTTTTAAAACTCATTGGCATAACTTTCAATCGACGAGTGTTGAGATACTTACCAAGCTTGGCATGGGTAGGCTTACACTTCATTGGCTCCTTCATTATATTAGCTTCCAAAATCACCAACTTCACCTCATTGTGCTCCTTGGCCTTTTCCAATTCGTCCATCTCCAATAGAAGGTTTTAAATAATAATATTATTCTCTAACGTGTTCTCTATCTCTAGAGTTACTAAAGCATTCGTCTCAAGAGATGCCATCTTTGTTTTGAAAATAAAACCTGCTCTGATACCAATTGTAACAAACCTCTAATCCCTTGTTGGAAGTTTCTTTGCCATGAACCACCCAACTACGAGGTAAGATAAAAAGCCCTTACTCTTGCGCAAGAGCCCTTTATATACCTCCCCACCATGCCCGGTTGTCTTAAGTTTATCTAAAGTAAAAACAAGTTCAACATAACATTATTAAGTGCGTCAGTGTGTTCTCACATCCCCCGGGAATATAAGCCGGGATGCCGTCAGTTAGCTCACATTTAGACGGGATGCCGTGAGTTAGCTCACATTCAGTCTAAATGTGAGCTAACTGACGGCATCCCGGCTTATATTCCCGGGGGCCGTGAGAACACACTGACACACTTAATAATGTTATGAACTATAATGAACTCTATGCTTTTTTTAAAGTAAAAAGCAAGTTCAACTATAATGAACTATATTCTATGCTTTTACTTTAAACTCATTCTAGACTACCGTTATCTTAGTTCTAGTCAACATGTACCAATAATGGCCCATGTTACAGGCTCCCGGGATTGCCAGGGTTTGAACATGCATAACTTCCTCAATACTTGCCCAAATAGGGCAAGTGAGTAGTCCATCGGCATCTATGTGAAACGTAGATGACGATGGAGCCGTCGCTTGTTAGCATCAAAGATCATATGAAGAAGTTATGGTGTTCTGAAGTTGCTGAGGGCTTCCAGCCCCAGCGGCTAAGGGAAAATGTCTACTTGGTCCCAAGTGTTGGGAGAGAGACAAAAGGTTACTTGACGGTGGGGTAGGGGCCCTGCTTAGAGTCCTAGAGGCTTATATGGGTGAGGTGGTGTGGCCAAACCCACCCGAGGCCGAACGGCATGGCCTCCACAGGCATTGGCCCAACGTGGAGGCATAGTTGCCTAGTATGGTTCAGGTTGTTGTAGTGTTGCTTTGGCAACGCGATGATCAACTTAAGATTGGACTTCCATAGATGGAAGTCTACATTTTAGCAATGGTTACTGATTATGGGGAGAGTCCCAAATGCAAGTGTAGGAGGGTTGGTCCCCTTCCTATGAGCTAAGAAGTCCGCGGTATTGGAGAGCTAATCATTCGCATGGCGGAATGCAAAGGGTTACCGCTCATGACCCTTGTTAGAATTGAAAAAAATGACCAAGATACTTAAGGGGAGCTAACAAGGGTTGCGACATAAGACCTCCTAATGTCGCACGGTGTTGCTCCATGCTGGTTTCTCTGCCCCTTTGCTCATATGCCACCAATGTCATTGCCCATTTGGAATTATTTTTAGAATGGTTGGAGGGCGACAACCTCATTGTGCATTGTTCAATCATATAGTAGATGGCACTTTGAACACTTTGCATGTGGAAGTGTAATTTCTATGTGTCACATTACTTCATCATGGACTTCAATTAATAGTCATGTGACATGTGACATCCGATTGGATTGCCATTGCCCATGTTCGATGTTGTTGGAGCTTGATCAAGCAAAAGAAAGTAAACCACAACCAATCCCAATGGTATACAAACCTTCAATAGCATAGAGGGCTCCCTATTCATCCTTAGATGTGCCGTTGACATGATATACAAGTTGGTTGTGGCGAATGTGAGCATGACATGCGGCAAATTTTGAAGGGAAAATAATTATTTGTGTTGGAATAGAGAGCCTCTATAGTACCCTCTTTGAGATTTGGATAATGACATGCAAGAGGGGACCTCAATTTGGTGTCTGGGACATGAATCCCATAACCATTTTCACGGCTAAGGCTAGGTTGCCGAGGTTCGAGGATTCGTGTCATTGAAGGAGGACAATCGTCAGCAATTGGATTGCCAATGCCCATGGTCTTGTAGTTGGAGTGAGCCAAAACACAACCACCCCCTTGAGATCCCCTTTGAGATGTGGATTATGACGTTTGACATATGACATATGACATGGGACCCCAAGTGTCACTTGGCATGACTTGAATTGCAGCTTACGACTGTGACCAAGTTGTCAAGATTTGAAAATCCGCATCGTTGAGAATGGGAAGCCGTCGACAATTGACGATGTGCATGGTCGATGGTGGGACAATTGTATTGGACCAACGAAAGTAAATCACCATCACTAGCATCCATAGATTTTGATAGCCTTGAGATAAATTGATACCCCCTTTGAGATGTGAATTATGACATGTAACAAGGGACCTCAAGTTGACACCTAAGACCTAAATTGCAGGTTATATCCATTTCCACAACTGTAACTAAGCTGTCAAAGTTTGAAGTATCACTTCGTATAGGGAGAACAATTGTTGACGATCGACAATGTGCATGACCAGTCAATGAAAATACAATCAATTGTATTGAACCAAACCACGACCACCGTGACCACCACTACCAAACCACACCACACCCCGTTTTTAATAACTGGAGGTAACTTGAGACCTCCCCCCTTTGAGATGTGGATTATGACATGTGACAAGGGACCTCAGCTTGGCACCTGGGACCTGAATTGCAAGCCCATATCCATTTCCACGGCTGGGCTTGGTTGGGCTGTTGAGGTTCGAGGATTCGCGTCACCGAGGGACGGCAGTCGTCGGCGATTGGATTGCCAATGCCAGCCCATGGTGAGTTGAGTCGAGTTGAGTAGATGGTTGTGTGAATTCAGGTGGAGGCGACATGGCAACAACCGCAGCAGGCCTAGCAGGAGCTGGGTCGATGTCCACAGCAAGGCCAATTTCGCAATGCTGCCTTGCGCAATCCTCCTTCGTCCTCTCTTCCCCATCTCGGAAATTCTCGACTTTCAGGCCTCAGAGATCTGCCCCCGGTGTCGTCAGGTGGGTTACCAATGTGCGTGCATCTGCGCAGAAACAAAAACGAGAAAACACAGAAACTTCCAAATTCAGCTCCCCACCCTCGCCAAACCCAACCGGCCCCTTGGAAAGCTCGGCAGCAACAGAGGAGGAGGCTCAACCTTCTGCGCAAGCTGATGAGGGAGTGGTGAGTTCGGAGGTTGAGAGTGGGCCTCAGGAGGAAAAGGAGAAGGAGATGAGTCAAGAGGAAATAGGGCAAGCGTTGAAGACACTGCGGAGCGAGCGAGTGGCCCAAGGGTTGGATGGCCCTTCCACAACGCAGGATTTCTGGGGCGGCGTCTGGGAGGAGACGAAGCTGGTGGAGTGGCCGGAGTTTCGCAAAGTGTTGGGCACCACAGGTGTTGTTGTGGCCATTATCTTCGGGTCATCCATCCTGTTGCTCACCGTCAACGCCATCTTGGCCGAGCTCTCGGACAACGTCTTCAATGGGAGCAGCGAGTTTGCGAAGTCGTGGACGAGAGGGTTTTGAGCACTAAGGAAAAGGGTTAATGGGTTATGGATTATTGCAGACAAGGAGGAAGTTTGTGGGTTAGGGTTTTTCTTCCGAGAGCAAGTCCGTGAATATCAAGAATGTCTGGGGACATCTGAGGAGGAGGGAAACATGAGGGTCGAGAATTTGAGACACAAAATTCTGATGGATGAGTCTGGATGAGCGGCGAACAGTTCGGTGCAACTGGCAAATACAAGCAATGCACGTTTGAGAGATTTGTATATGTAGTGTAACGTTGAAGGAAAGGAATTTCTGTAAAGATTCGCATTGTGTCGGATGGCATGAGAATTTTAAACGTATCCGCACACCATTACAAGTGTGTTTCCTCAACAGCTTTGTGTCCCCTTCCCTCTCTTGTCGAGAGCGTCAAAATGCACGGTAATTGAGGTTTTAATCCTTTGTATAATAGCTAAAGTAGGGTGTTTTACCGAATATACTAAACTTCTGGCTTCTATTTTTCCTACTTCAGGGTTTTGTCTTATCTCTGCCGGTTTTTATTATGTCGAAATTGAAGTCTTAGTATGACACTTGCTATACAACAATTTGCTCGATTCTTCCCATTCCCTCTCGAAATCAGTTGCAGACTTTTAAGACCAAACTAAAAGACAAGGATCCACTGTTGGGAACTGATGGAGTTGAAGTCAGTAGGGATTTTGTGGAAGTTGACTTCTTCCATGCAGATAGATTGTTGTGGAATGGTCCCTGATCAAATGTCTATTGCGGCATGTGTGATTCGTTTTCTGTTTCATTCTAATTTCTGCTTGCTTCCTGTTGGTTGCTTTGTATTGAGAATGTCACTCTAAGAGCACTGGATTAACTATCTCTCTTAATTTTCATATTTTCATATACTTGTTAGCTTTATCTCTACGTGTTCTTCGAACATTGATACTTACAAGGATATCTTGTACAATAGGCTCGACACTGCAGTCTCTTTGGCTCATGGGAACTGTTTCTGTCTTGTAAAGTTGAGGCATGTAATCAAATGTTACAGAGAAAATGAAAATAGACTTACCAAGTTGACGAAAATGGTTTGGTGCTCGTCATCTGGTCTTTTTTTTGCACCCTCGGCAGTTGAAACAATTGTTGACGTTCCCAGCACGATGATGCTTCCCTCTCGCCACTCAAATTTGTTTTTCAACTTTGAGTTGTCAGCCTTGTCTGTCAAGATTGTGCCAGTCCTGTCTCTCGTCCAACATTCTAAGAATATTGCAGTTGTCAGTACTAAGAAAATTGACATAGCCTGCCCTGCCACTTAGGGATTGATAGAGGGGGTTGCTTTGGTTTAGAAGTATCACCTTACCAGGTGCCAGTCTTCAGTGCATATCTTCCTGCAAAGGATGAGTGCAAGGGAGAGGGTAATGTACCTTAAATCTTTGAGCAGCGTTCGTTAGTATTTTCTAGCTTGTTGTAGCATACTGAATATACAATACATTCTGGGATTTAACGCACTTTTTGCACTAAGGTAGCATCTGCTTGATATTTGGACAAGTGGCAATTGAAGACATCCTACCAGAAACTTGCAGTGGAATGGTACAAAAAATAACCAGGTACTCTAAACCTAAAACTCTACATGCCGCCAAAATTGCAACCATGTCCACCACACCTTTACGCAAGCTTTATGCTGTCCAAATCGCTGCTGTTGATGTCTATACACCATGTCTTTGTCAAAGAGGTTACTGCAGAGCCATACCAATCAGCATGTTGAGCCCCAGTTTCTGTATGTGAGCTGCTCAAGAAGTTACATGATATGTCCTCATTGAATCATAGTGCTAAAATGCCCAGTGATCGAAAGATAGGAAACAGCCATTTTCATTGGTTGGAGCATACTGGCCTTGGGATTCCCCATTATTGAGATGGGCAATGCGATAACTTCTTGAATACCTTCACACTGTTCCTGTACAAGCAGTTGGGCCATATAGCAGTGTGAGTTTTGGTGAGAATTGGAGATTGGTAGGGACTGGTGGGGATAGACAAACAAAGAAGAAAGGTGCAATCAAGAAAGTGGTTTAGGGTTTCTGCAACCAACTTACCTTGGCAAATACCAATCAAAGAGGTCAGCTTCAACTCTATCGAAACATCATGCCCAGAGGGGGAGTCCGTATCTGAGCCTTTCGCTTCCTTTATCTTCCTTCACCCAGGACCCATGGTGAGTGCCCTTTGGTAATTAGTTTCTCTTTTCAGAAAGCTCGCGAACACTTCGATTTTCTGAATTGGTCATGAAGAGAGACGTGATGCTTAGATGTTGGAATACTTATCAGAGTTCTCCCTTCTGAAGAGTTTGTATGTGCGATGCTCATTTGAGGAGGTGGCTGGGCTGATTCTTAGGTCAGGACTGGGGTCATGAACTTTGAAACCAGTTATTTGTGAGATGCCTTGAGTTTTGTAATGTGTGGAGCAATAACTGCGGTCGTATAGGCATGTCTTGGAGCTTCTCCACTTGATGCACAACCCCTGTGGTCAACAGGGCCACTCCTCTGCAGCACAGAAAAAAGGAGGAAACAATAATATTACATAGTGTTGTGTGCATCTAGATGGGTTCAACTCACCAGCAGATATGGGCAAGAATGTCACGATAATAGTCTAATATAAAAAGACTTACCATCAGCATTTTATCAAGGACTGATCACCAAGGAACTTACTAATCAATCACTTGGTCTTGGTGAGTGTAATCATGATCATCTCGTCAAGCCAGTCTTACGAAGAATGTCATTAAAAGTGTTGGTGAGAGTCATTGAAACCCCTGAGAGGTCTTCTTTTCCCTCAAGGATAAGAATTGATGACTGAAAGATGTGCCTTTATATTTTCAGAGTAGGTCTTTTACCCATTTTGACTCACCTGCTATACCTGGAGAGACAAGTTGACAATGTGACTCCTTATGGGTGTTGAGAATCTATATTGGTAGCTGTGTGCGCCATTTCCTTATCATGGAGCACATCGAGGGACAGAATGTGGGCTAGTGACATATATGGGCATATTAAGACATCTATGTACGTGACCAGTTTGAGAAAGCCTACCTCTCTCTGTATTGAGACAGCTGGGCGTACAACCTTGTATCCATGGGCTGTTTCAAGATATCCTTGTTTTCCTTCAGATGCCTTCAGGTTATTTTGCATCATGCTTTCATCAGGAGAACTTGTCCCTGTAGCGCTGGCTGATTGGGACCAGCAGTCTGTTGAATCTGATGTATTGTTCTCCGTTTTATGTCTGCCAAGGCAAGTTGTACTCACAGTTAAGAAGCAAGAAGGCTGTGACATCAAAATTTGGTGTGTGAAACAGATGATAAATGACAAAGCTGTGCAGCGAGTGTCCAACAATAAATATAATTATAAGGATAACACACGAGATTCTTTTTCTGCTGGCAAGTGTCTATGATGATAGACATAGACACCTTCACAAGCGTGACACATATGTGTCACTCTTGGTGGCAGGACTACTACCTAAGCCAATAGATTCCTGCTGGTTAAAAAGAGGAACTTCTTTATAGTGCAGTTTAATGTTTTGGAACGATTTCTGTAACCTACGTCCAAAGCTTAGGAATGTTCAAACAGATGCCATTGATTGCAAAGAGTGGATTTAAGTGTTTCGTTCACTATCTTACTGAGTATTTGACTGATGATGTGCAGGATTGTGCAGTTGGCCACTTGGGACAAGAACATTTTGTTCCAGTGTTGAAAAATCGTTGCATTCAAATTCAGCTGATCTTCCTAACATATCCTTTCTAAGAACGTCGTCTTTGGATAATCCTCCTCTGTTAAATCATGCAGCAATCGACTTGTGTAAGCAGCCTTTCATAGATGAATCAAAAGTTATGAATCAATATTTCTGAAGGATGATTTTGTGGCTCGCATCCATACCTGTGATCCACTACCAGCCCATTTGGCCCCCACTTCTTTGGTGAAAGAGACCGGCGAGCACATCTCTTCGGCAACCTCCCACCTCCAAACAAACCTCGCCTTGGAGGATAGACACTTGTTGGTGCACAACTAGGATGATTGCAAGAACTCCCTCCTCGTCGGCTTTTCTCTGTGGAACCTGCTCTGGTGTATGTTGGACCCAACAAGTCATGTAAAGCTCCACACCCATCTGTCTCATTGAATTTGTCAACTCGTGAAATGTTGTATGCAGCTGCTTTATCTACGTCTCTCAAGTTTGTGCATGTTTGGAATAGCATGCCAGATTTTATTCCTGGAGGCTTTTCCAAGTAAGAACCTCTCCATCTCTCGGAAGGGTAATGCACATAAGGGTCATCTATGTCTCTGAGTTCCTGCTGAGTGGGACGAGACTTCTGGGACACTTGAGGTCTAGTAAATACACTTTCTTGCATCTTTTGGTGCCTTCTATGACTGCATGGGCTTGCTGGTCTTAACTTGGGAACAGGCCTTCTTTGTTCTGCTGTGTGAACTTGCTCCTCAGGGTGAACTAGCCAAAGATGGTGCCCTTCCTGGGTACATTTCCTTGTATCCCAGATGTTTATACTTGGACTCTTGTCTCTCACCTTTGCCCACGATGGGAGTGTTCCATTGACTTTCTCTTGCATTTCTCCATAAAAGGCTCCCAACTCTTTCATAGATCCAACAATATTCATTGCATTCGAATTGTTGCGTTCCAATTTGGCATGCAAGTTATCGACCCGTTTTTTCTTCTTCTTATTGGATACAGGTTTCACGGAATGGATCTTGCTGCTGCTGATGTCTACATCATAATCTGGATCAGGTAGCTTGGCTCCTGTTCATACAAGGTATCCACTATGCCTCATTATTGTGTTGTGGCATGTCACACTATCGACAGTCCCTCCAATATACTGCTTAATGTTAGGGTTCAAGTGGTCACCATATTTTCATCCAAGAATATATAACCTAGAAATGGAATCAATGATTGACAATTACTTGGGAAAGCGAATCGACTGTCAAAACCTTCGGTCGAGTCAAAAGTCCTCGATTGTTTTAGCAGGCATCTTTGATCCAAAGTTGAGTTGAATGTGTCATTGTTGATTTCCGGACCAATGAAATCTGGTAGATATCCATAGCTATCAATCTGCCACAGAACAACAATAAGATTGCACTTTGGCCAGATCCCACGTTGTCCTCTTGTGACTAACGAGTAGCTAGGACCAAATCAATTCTGAGGATAAAGAGTAATTATGTGCCTGCAGCTATCGTATGTTCAGCCCCATGTCAAAAAACTTGAATGACTGATACGTATCAATTCTTTTTAAAGCCTTTAGGGCACCTCATTTTGTAGCTCGCGAATTTGGCCAGACAAGTCTTCATTCACACGTTCCAGCTCTGCAGCCTACATAAAATATATTGGTGTTAGTGGCGGACCAAACTGATAGGAAGTGATCCTTGTTGAGGGCTACCCTTTAGATGTTTACTGACATTCAGAAGGTTTGGGAAAAATAAATGATCTTAATTAGTGATTCAGGAGACAGTGCATGTGCCTTCTGTTTGTGGTGTTGACTTCATGAGCTTTCTTATTTTTATGGGGCAAAATAATAAGGTACATCAGCTAAAAAGTTTAGTAAGTCCCAGAGCTCAAAAGACACCCTGAATGCTTGAAGACGTACTTTGTAATGCCAGCACGATTCCTTTGGGTGTTGGTGTTTCTTGTTGATAGCAGCTGGTTTGAGTGCTTCCAGATCATACAAGGTCTTCTCAGAAATCGAGAGAGATCGTTGATGTGCTTGACCTGTTGCTGACTTCAACGCCTGGGTTCCACACAGCCATAGTATTATCTTGTCAGTGATTATTGAGTCCAATCATTGCGAAAAATTACACCTCTTTATTGCGAACTAAGATTGATTTATGACGATCAAGACTGATGATTTTCAACAAGAACTTATTTGTTCTTCCCTGTTTAGTGATTGCCTTAATTCCAGGTCTGCAAATTGGATATTACTTGTCAGATAATAAATAAACAAAGTGGATCGATTTGAGTTTCCAATCTGTGTTTTAATGAGTGGATTGGAAGTGAATTAGGGATGATCATTAAGCCAAGTAAACCAGGCCACCGTTTATTCTTGGTGGTTTTGGCATATCAAGGTCTTTGAGTTTCAATTGTTCTTTTCCAGCTCATTTAGTAAATTCCTATTAGCAAACAATATCCTACAAATTATACCCTATACTCAAATTCGCCCTAATGCCGAAACAACAAAAATCTCAATATTGCTCCACTCCTGCAAGATAAATATGCAATTGGGAGAGGGCAACTTCTTGTGCTGATCTTCCACCTTGTGAACTTGACGGACTTGGCGTTGAGAGATTTTCTGCCTTTTCACACAAACTCTCTCTTCGGCAAGCTGAGCTGTAACCGCTTGGTTTATCTGCAAATCATTGCACTCGGAACAAATTTAGATTTGTACAAATCATTTGATACATTTAAGAGTCTCAAAAGTGTCCCTGTCAGATCGCCCTACTCGGTGAAAAGAGGTTGAGAGCAGATTGTCCTACAAGCATCCAAAGGAGGTGCAACTTTGGGTTTTACAAGCATCCCAACGAGCTGCACAGAAATTAAGGGTTACATGTTTCCACCATAATCTGCATTGGCTATCCCGTGGAAAACTTCGTGGGTCCATGTGCCCATCCAATATTGTAAATTTAGATTTACACAATTATTTGGTTTAGATTCATGTGTCTCCCTTTCATCCACAGTAGATTCTGTTCACTAGTAATAATGACTTAACTGCAGAGACGGTGGCCTTGGAAAATCTCTGTGCCTTGGGGCTTAGAATCTCTCGCCTTCTGGTCTGGGTTGCTGATTTGTCTTCCATGTCACCACTATTGTGTTTTGCTTCATTGAAACTTTCTTCCTTTTCTTGAGCAACAGCCCTAGGTCGTTCCATCCCAAACGTCAATAAAGCTTTAACACGAATATTTCTTGGCGACAAGAGAGTGGGCAAAGTCCTGCACTCGTGTATAGCTTTGGGGTTGTTCAGGCTGTCATTGCGCTCCAATTGAGACTCTGTATTATTAATTGAAATAGCTGTATCAGATCTATTTGAAAAAAGGGTAAGGTGCAGTAGTTAAGTTAAAATGGAATTTCATTGGATTTGAATGGAAAAGAGGTGAAAGTCTGGAATTAGTATATAGAAGGCATCCTTACCAAAGTAGCCTTAGCAGCCAAACTCTGGTGGGACTAAACGAACCAACTCTGTTTGATGAACTAAACGTCACATGCTGTGTCCTATGCTGTGTAGGATGATATTGTCTTACTTGTCTTGCTCCTGACGATAAGGCATTCGTCCTGAAGATCCTTCCGCAATGGCCTTCCAACAAGGCTTATCCTGTGACTTCCAAAATGCATTTCTTCAGTGCGCGTGTTAAGAGCAAGAGGATAACCAGCTTCCGGACTCAACCCTTCAGTATCTGCTGAGCTATCTAGTCCCTTGGAGGGCGACAGATTCTCACCGAAAGAGCAGGTTGCAGATGTGAAACCTTGCTCGATTGATTCGCTCTTAGGAAGCTCTGTTTGAGTACCATGTTGGCTGACGGTTTCAGTGGAGTTATTAACAGAGCGATGGTCTCTCATACTTTCTGCAGTAGGTGTGAGTGACCTGGGTTGTGGTGAGGGTGATTTTGCCTCTTTCCAACTTCTGAGGCACTTAGGATTCTGACAATGAAGTATCTTCTCTTCTGTGGAACCCATCGTCGCTTGCTTATCGGATCTCTCTGTAGCAAGTATCATCTCCTGACCTTCAGGCTGACCTGTGTGTTCTATACCTGTACTTACTTCTGACACTTTCCTGCTGTTCTCCTCCAAGCTCTGGAACCCGCACTGTGAGGATGCATCACAGTGCGACTTTTCGTTTATTGGATCAATCTGAACAATATTACAAGTTTGAGGCCTCATTCTCTCAACCTCTGATACAATGCTCTCTTGCCCACTTATTGAAGACGATGACTTTACATTTAGTTCAATGAGACTCTGTGCTTTCCATGGGTCATCATCAGTATTTACTCCACGTGTCACCTCGCTTCCATCTTCTGTAGAGATCGTTCTCTTTGACGGAAAAGGCTTCCTCCACTTTCTTCTGAGTCGATATGAGCTAGATTCCGTTATCAGATCTTCCAGTCCAGTAGTTTCCTCATCCTGTTCAGCAGAAATCACGAGTCTTCGAACTCTTGCAGTCTGCTTTTTGGCCTTTACAGGTTCCTCGTATACCAGCTGAGGTGGTACATTATCATCAGTGCAACTCTCCGTTGCCGTGGAGCGCTCACATAAAGATGACATTGAACCTGAGTTTGATGGGTCCTGTGCACCATTGGAAGAAAGCGAACCCAAAGACACCTTACAGCGAGAAGGAGCTGCGGCTTCAGCATACGTCCTGGTGCAGTTTACATTCGAAGTTTCTGAATCTGGAAAATCTGGTTCGGTCGTGGCTGTATGAGAACCTGATGATTCCCCAAGTTCCTCTCCTTCTGGCTGCTGTCTGGGCTCAGAGGAAAGAAGTAAACTACGTTCGTGAACTCTTGATGGTTTTGAGCCGTCGATCTTTTCTGGACTGTCAGCGACTTGGATTCTGTTAATCAGTTGCATTCCAGACTGAGCAATTTCTTTCCTTCTGTCCAACATCTTGAAGGTATGCTTTTTTATTACCCTTCCCTCCTTTTTTTGCAGAGTACCTGATGTGCTCGAATTTCTCGTACTCCGTTTTATTCTCTGCCTCTGCCAAAAGATTCAAAATGGGTGGGTCAAACACACGTTACTATTGATCTTATTTGCTTGCATAAAATGAATTTAAACTAGTGCCTGAAATTATTGTTCTTCAATTTACCTTCTATAACAGAGTTTATGCTTTGTTATTGCTTTGAGAGCTCAACGTCGACCTGCATAATTGTAACGAAGAGTCTGTGCACTGGAGGTATTACTGACAATATTTCAAAAGTATATATCAAGGGCTGTCATGTAAAACCTACACAATCACCGCAATCTTGTGCGTTGGAGCCTAGGGCAATGAAACCCCACATAAGTTCAACCTACATTCAGTTTGTACCTGAAGTGGCCAGACAGCAGAGGATGCTTCCTTCTTTTCAGAGGATTTTCTAGATTCAAGCTTGTCCTTTTTTCCGCTCTCTCTTGCCAGTCTTGAGAGAGACTTTCTCAATTCAATAAGACAACCAATTTTCTCTGCATCGCTTGCTTCTGAAAGCCTAGTAGGGGAAATGCTTATTGTGGCTTTCATGCAATCGGCTCTGGTGGCTAACTGTTTCTTGTAAGAACTGATCCCAGGAGGTGCGGTACCCGCCCGTACAGCTTTCCAGGTGTGAAAATCCTCAGACCTGTCAGAGAGTACTTTTTTCTTGTGTGGCTTGTTCGATGTCTTCGCTTCTTCGACATCACTTTGCACTGAAATGCTCTCGTGGTCAGAAAAGTACTGGCTGTCTTCGCATCTTTCCTGACTGTTAGGGGAAGGTGTCATCGTACTTGTTGGGTACTCAGCAGAAGCCTCAGTGGTTCCCATACAACCCACACTGAACTGGGTGGCTTCATTTTCAGCATGTGCAGCCGACACTAACCATGTCTCCCTTTCTGAATCAGACTCAATTAGATGGATGCAGTTATCTCTCTCAGAAATATGTTGTTTCTGTTGTTGAGGAAGGTTACATCTGTCTTGTTTATTCACATGACCTTGTTTTGTAAAAGTACCACAGAGCTTTTCGGAAGGAAAGACCTCTGGCGCTACCGTTTCAGGTAGGCATCTGTGTGACATGGAGCCCTTGTCTGGGGACTGCTCTTCTACTCCCTGATCGTGAAACGAACGAGGTTGGTTTGCATCTGTGATTTGTGATCCCCTCTTGGGCAGGAGTTCTTTATACTCTGCAACTCCTTCATTCTGTGCCTGGGCAAGTTGATTGCTATGACCAGCCAAGCTCGATGCCCATGACTTGGTGACATAATCATGTGCATGTGGAAGGTTCTGGTCCCATTCTTTCGTTGATGGTTCTTCTAAGGCTTCAGAAGGGGAAGAAAATCCTTTAAGAAGAGAGACTAATCCCGAGTCCCCAGCGGTTCCATCCCAAGAATTCCGAATGAAGAATTTCACTTTCTCAGACAAGCACATGTTAACCTCGATATCGTTGTCAAGGGTGTGAAACTTACTGTCGTGACCAGATTTGTCATGACAAGCTGTCTTGTCCTTGGAGTACGCCGACTTTTGATCTTCTACCCTTGTAAGAACTTGAGCATTGGGATGGGGCTGCGCAGCAATGACCTCCTGATTATTATCACCGCCAGCACCTAGACTTTCCCCGGGGTTGAAACAGGCTCTATTTCCCACAGAATGTGATACACAACTGCCACAAACACCGTTATTATTATTGGAACTTCGATCTACATCCTTCTCAGAGCTACTGCCATGCTTCATTGGTGCGGTAGTTATCTCAGTTACCTTCAGAGCTCCCCTCCTCTTAAGCCCCCGAACCTCCCCTGTTGCACCCATAGGCAAGCAACTGTGAAAGTTTTCTCTGGTGGTAACCACTCTCGATGAATCCTTTTTCTCTCTCTCGCTGATATTATTAACAGGTAGGTCACTGTGGCCATGTTCGCTTCTCCTTGATCCCTTAACTCTTGCGGGATCCTCCTGGTTCTCAATATATATGGTGGAACTAGATGAGTCGAGTCTGCGTTCTTCTACCACATTTGAGGCTCCATCTGGCAGAAACTGAGCATGGATGGTAGCATTTTCTTTGGATCGAGCCTTGGGCACAACCATACGAGTTATGGTTCCTCCTTGAACAGATTCTGGCACTTTCACATCACATTCGCGATCCACCTGCCTGCGAATTGCCCTCTTAGTCACCACATCCGAATCTGTTCTCTCTTCTAAGGTTTTCAAGTCTCTTGATTCCACCACGTTTGGAAGTCCTTCCTTAGCTCCAACACAAATGTCTTTGACAAGAGGGTAATTCAGGTCTTGTGAAAACTCTGCAACAGTCTCAGTTGATACATCTTTTTTGGGAAATCTCAAATTGCTACCTTCATTAGCCCTCTCCTCTGGATGCCGGTCAGAGACGTACTTGGACGCTCCATGTCCCCTTGGACTTCCATTTGAACATAGTGTCTTGTGATCGATAACCTTGGAAACCGCTGGTTCAATGTCAGTATCATGATAGGAAACCTCATTGTTTACAGAGTCCGTTTCTTCCCCATATTCATCATCGTCTGTGTGTTGCCTCGGGAAGCAATTGCTGTCATTTACCTTCATGCCCTCAATATCAGTTGTGATTTGGCAGGCCTTATCATCAGAGACCTTCTCCGCCTTTCCATCACAATGAGCGAACACTTTATCCTCATAAGTCTTGTGCAGAGGAACATCATCAACCGACATACAGAAACTACACCCCGTATGACTCAATTCTGGAAGTCCAGAGCCCTCAGGAGCCATCTTCTTTTCTGAACCTTCCCAAGGTCTCTTGCGTATTTTATTTACTGGCTGACCAGCGGCACTGAGATCACAGTCTACACTACCGACAAATCCAGATTCGACAGTTCTCGAGGCTCTTGAAGATCTTCTTTCCCAAATCTTGTCTTCGTCATCATCCAGCAAATTATTGTGAGCGGTAATATCTACATCCCGTGCTTGACCAAATCTTTCATCTGAACAAAGATATGCCTCATCCTCTACACCTATACCTTGCGTAGTCTTATTTGATATGACAAGATCCGGATGTCGTCTATACTGTGTAACCTTGGCTATTTGAGCATCGCAGTTTCTAGCAACTGGCTGTCGTTTACTGAACATTCTGCACTTTAGCCGGCAGCATTGGCCCTTCACCTCTTCATCACTGCTATCATCTGCACCTTCAACAGCAGATCGACTATGGTCGATCACTGTATTGCAAGGGGTTGGTCTGAAAGGTCGATTTGCTTGCATCGAGGACATATTCACCCTGGTAGTTTTGCAATCTAAGAAGGAAACCTGCATTTCATTGTTGTTCTTACATGAGCTCAAACACTTTCAAATCTATAGAGCAGTCACATCAAATTATCGCCGTCTTTTTATAGTAATGTTTTACATGCCGGCATACTCTGACCCTGTATAAAAGGGCGATGATGTGATGGCTTGCTTTCTCCAATTCACAATTTTTCTCCAAAATCTATACTTACGTGTAATCTGCGAATTCTTGGTGAAAACTCTGATTGAAAGCTTACCTCGTTGATGGCAGTATTGGTATGGTGAACAGGAACGACACTGATCTTCAAGGGAAATCTTGGTTCTTCTGTACCATGTTTATCATTCTCCATCCTTTTGCAGCCACGAAACCGATCATCTCCCTTTAAAGGCCCAAGGTCGATTGGAGTCACCATCCAATCACTTTTCCTAGGACATTTTCGAGAATCCACTCCATCCTTGCCATCTTCAACTCTTTCGACAAACTTTATGTGATCAACCATACCAGAATGTAACATTTCTTTCTCCAGATTCAAAGGTGTTCTGTACACTGTGTCACGTGTGTCAACAATTCTAATTGCATCCTCTATACCTTCACATATAGTTGAACCACTAGGAGACTCCAGTACTGGTTTGGACCCTTGCAGACTTATGATGTCAGGGGACTTCAAAACAGCAGAACCCACCCTGTCTGATAATCCCCAATTATGCTTGGACAATGTATCACTTCGAGATATGGCAAGGGCAGCAGCCATGCTGTGGCGAATTGATCCCAAGCCTCGACTGCCGTTCTATGCTTAGAGCTCTATGCTTAAGTTTGTCATTCTCCCCCTCAAAGTGAGGCCCATGGAGTCCGTTCCTCGTTAGGGTTCTGGCTGATGTCTCCTTCCTGCATGGAGTCCTGACCACAAAAGGGCGAGAGCAGAGATGTCAAGCTGATCTCAATGAAGGAAGTTCTCCTTCAACTTGGGCATGGGCGAGGACAGTACTGACTTAGGCAAATATTTTCCAGCATATACCTCAACTTATTGATTTGAATGTGATTTGCATAATCATAACTCTTCAATGAACTTTACTCTGTTTAAAGAATAGTTGCCGATGTGATATACTTATGGAACACACGGCCCAACATCCTCTTAAACTTTACAGACTTGGCATTCATTGTGTGTCACACTAAAATACGTTGCAAAGATCATGCAGTAGTGTTACAACATAGCACTGTCATCGTAGTTTGCAACACCAGATATTCCATTAGATGGTACAATTTAAGCAAAGCAATATCTGAGCATACTTTTCACGAAATTTCATGAAAGCAAAAACTAAGTGCAAAGCTTCATATGCAATGATTGGCCCAGGTCGCCAAGTTTGGCATCTTCACCAAGATGACCTAATCTTTGATGAATGGGTTTGGCCGTAAGTGCAACATTGAACATATCCACCGTCGATTGCATGACATGTTTTGAAGGAGGTTCCAGAGAACGTGATGCTTTTGGTCCTTAATAGGCGAAATGCTACAGCCATTTCACCATCTATAAGGAAAAAGTCCTTGCTCCCAGTAGTTTTTTTTCAAAAAAAAATTGCAAGCGTGGAGTATGACCATTGAAATCGGTGTGAACATCAACAGATCGTCCACCGTAGGTTCGTTGGTCACCGTGCTATGTAGGTGTACAGTTATTTCTTACTGTATATCGGAACGAACACAAAGGTGTGCACCGATTTACCTTGATTCAATGGACATCTCACAATCGTCGTTTCAAAACCTGTGAAGCACTGCGCACACTATTGATGTTGGCATTGACGATGAAGGACAACACATCAGCTATTCATGCGGCCTCGTCGCGCACAAAGTGACGGGGATGTGACGGAGAGAGGGAAATGAGCGCTGCAGTCTATGGAGGCCAATGAGAATCAGGTGCTTTGTACATGTTGAGGTGGAAATTTGAAATCTGATAAGCGGCTATGGAATCATCATGTGGTGACAGTTCCATTCCAATCTCTCCAGCATCTGATGACTTCCTGCAAAACTCCTGTGCACATTCAAAGAGTTCCGCTGTTTTGCCGCTCTTCTTCGCAGATTCATATCCTAACGTCATGATCCAATATCACGGGGTCTACGTCTCCTTCATTTTTGTGATGACTTGCCGCTGCATGTCCTCAGCGAAATTTATATGCAAACACTTATTCGCGAGCCTCTTTCCTTTCCCACGCAGAAAGTGTAATCATTTTCTGGTAAATCAATCTTATATTCTGATAAAGATCTTCTTCACATTCCGGAACTTTCATATCATGAACCGCTTTACAAAAACGGTCCTGCTATCCACCTCTCCACTGATGTACTCCAGGTTCCTCGAATCACACAAATTCCAAGAAATTAAACCTCCATCCACAATCCGGGAACTCTGCTTTCCTTCCACGCAGCCCTTGGCCGCTAATATCATTATTTTTGTATTGTGCGAGGACAACAACACATTATCACGTCCGATCCGTGTCCGGTGCAACAAATCACATCCTCCTGCTGTGCACAGAGGGAGAGTTCGAGGATGGCAAGCAAGCAGCGCGGGAGGGACAGAAGGGAGGCCGAAGGGACAGCATTGCGAACTGGAGCCTCCGCCGATCATGAAGTGGGCGCCAATTCGAGCCTAGCTACACTGATGATCCCAATTAGTGAGGGAGGGCTAATAGTGCGTGTGGGAAATTAGTGAAGGCCATGCTAAATTTCTTTACGCTATGAAATTAGTGCCTCCAAAAGATCTAGGAAGCATTGTCCATCTCAGCACTATTCACTAAAAATATTATTCATAGCATCACTACCCATTGAAAGTACCGACACTACTTATCATGGCATTATTCATTGACAAGTATGAGTTGCATGTAATTTTTTTTTATCACTCTCCAAGTGTCTTAGAGCACGCATTAATTTTCTTGAAATGTATGGTAAATGAGCATGCGTGCATGAATTTAGTATCACTCAGTAAAAATTTCAGGCCTCACTAATTTTGAGACTTGGCAATATAGTGTGTGTTTCGGGAATTTATGCCACACACACTAATTGGAATAATTAGTGTAGCAAGACTCAGCCTTTAGCCTCCCTCCATTGCAAAGTTTATGCCTATTAAGGACTAGATGTTGTACGCAAGGGCGACACGTGTACGATATCAGACATAGTGGTGATTCATGAGGGCCATGTCCTACAATTTGTATTCGTTGTGTTCATGTCATGTGAAGATATGACACATCAACGGAATTTGAGATGGTCAGCACTACGTGTCTTACGTGGTAAAAGGTTTTGTCACCAAGGCCTTCCATGAGAGAGCTGACTAATCTTGTCTTGATTAGAACTCTTGTCCTGATAGGATCTGTCATCACTATACAGGTAGAGTTAAGTTAAGTTATGACAACATACATCCCTTACATAGAAGGGTCCAGATAATCAAGTGATAAATCACTATTCATACTTCAACATGTTATTCCATTTTCCGAAGCAAAGACTTAGTGTAATAACATGGTGTCGTTGCTCGTTGTAAGCATCTAGTTGATCATGAAAGCTTTTCATTACAACTTAAAGTCTGGACATATCTAAGTGTCAGGTTTCTGTTCTTTGCTTTCATAAGAACATGGGTCCATCATCTGGTCTCTGCAGAATCAAGTAAAGAATCTGTAATTTCCACCCAACTCATACAGTCCTTGTTCTCTCAGCCACAGTCTTAGCGATTTCAAGTTATACGCTAGTTTGTTCAACCTGTTCTTGTATAGTATCCGCACTGTATAAGGTGTAAGTGCTTTATTCACTCAGTGACTCAATAGTCACTGTATTCATAGTAAATTGGCTTATATCCGCATAACCTCCAGATATATGCATGGTATCATTTCTATATATCTCAGCAACATATTAGTCATTTTATTCAACAAGATCTGTCTTATTCCCCGACTATCTTTGCAACCGTATTATTGTAGAATCAAGTTCGGGGTCAAGCAACATGTAGAGAGATCAGAAAGTTTAACAAGAAAGATAAACTCATAGGTAATATTCCAGTTTCAAAGAGTAATGTCCTGGAAACTTGAAATGAGTGAACAATTCTTCGGAAGGCGTATAGCACTTGTAGAAGAGGTCCTCACCTGTGCCCATGCTCCCCAAGAATACCACAAAGTATGTTAGTAGAGCGTACATCAGGTGTTGGCAGACCTCTTACTTGTTATCGATGTCAACAAGGCTTTACCACTTCCTTAGAGGTAGGTACCCTATATCATCTCTACATATAATGTTGCATACATTTAAAAAGATTGACAAATAGATATTCAGACTCAAGTAAGCCTTGTACTAACTCGAGTTTGCAATCATCTTTCAAGTGAGGTCTGTCCATATACTAGACTTAGATCTGCACCTTGAACTCATCAGGATTTGACTTGCTCATCTTGTTGTTACTCTAGGTTCTTGAACCTCGTCAATCTCAGCAGTCAATCATCCAAGAACTTATTGAGCAGATACAACCGGACTGTATTCCCGGACGATTCCACACGCTTGAGAGTTCTATGAGTATGAACGCATCAAAAAACAGTGTCTAAGAGTCTCAGATATTGCGAGCTATCTTCACACATCAGAACTACTCATTGTGTTGCTCAGAGATCTTGCGGTACTGAGACCAATGTGAGCAAGTGTATACAGAACTACTATGTGCTTCCGGGAGTCCCGCAGACTCCTCGGTATTCATACTCTTCTGTATCTCTTTCCGAATATTTTTATTTTTATTTTTCTGCTGGGCAGCCCGTGAGAGAATATTTAGGCTCACGCTTTCAAGAATTCAAGAGAGAGAGAGAGTGAGAGAGAGAGAGAGAGCGCTTTGATGTGTTCATCGAAATTTTTTTGGTTCCAATCATGCTCTGAACATTGTCATTCCCAAGGACTTCCCAAACTCAATACACATGCTTCCAAGAGAAAACAACTGAACTCAGGGACTAAATTCCGGTGAGGCGGATGATAGGAGGGAAAACTCTTTGAACCTATGTTTGTTTACAAGTCCTAACACAGGAGAGAAAAATATACTATATATATATGTATATATACACACTAGTGCACCAGGAGAGGGTGGTGTTGGTAGTGTTAGTGGCTCGCGAGACCATTGCCCATATTGTTCTCCGCTATTGCCCGCCATTATGGACGAGAGAAGAGTAAATGACAAGTCATTCCTCTACTAGATCCGGTTATCAGTCATAACTGATCAACATATGAACATAATCTAGGAATTATGAATGATATTGTGCCTCCGTGGATTAAAAATTTACGACAAGTTTTGTTAACCCTTCTGCTCTTGGATGAGAAACGGTGCAATAGGCCAGGACACCACGGGTCAAACTAGCAGAAATACATTGAAACTGGTTTTTTTTGGTTTTTAAGGGTTTGTTTCGCTCTCTATCCCGATTCCCGACCTCGGAAGGTTGAAGAACATCATGAGCAGGGGGATTGGGATGAGTTGGCCGAGACATCTGGAGCTATGGCGTTAGCAATTATGCTGAGTGCAGCCACGAATTTCGTCTCAAATCCTCTACAACCATGGGGGGCACATGCGCTGCGACATAGTTACGACGGAGGCAACACAGGGAAGGCATGGTGGCGGATGTCGAGGAAGAAGAGGGCATCATCATTTCAATGTGTCAAAACTGCACAAGTTGCACAGGACGGTTGTTTTAGCGAGGATGGAAATGGAAATGGAAGTGGAAAGAGAGTGTTCGTTTTCGGACTGGGATTCACCACTCTGGAGCTGGCGACCGCATTGCAAAGGCAAGGGTGGCAGGTGAGCGGAACGTGCCGTAGCGAAGAGAAACGCGCGGCGCTGGAGCTTCGTGGACTTAAAGCTCATTTGTTTGATTCCGAGGGCGAAGTGGAGTGTCTGGAGGGAGAAGCAATGCAAGATTTGCTGAGTTCCTCTCACCTTGTGAGCTCCATCCCCCCTGGGGGTTTCTCATGCGCAGATCCCGTGCTGGCGAACCTCAAGAACGAGGTGCTTCAGTCGCACGCGTTGCGATGGATAGGGTACCTTTCGTCTACGAGTGTTTACGGTGACTGGCAAGGCGACTGGGTGAGCGAGGACACCGAGCCACAGCCTGTCGAAAGGCGAGCCATCTCAAGGTGGGAGGCGGAGAAAGAATGGTTGCAGTTTGGTCAGGAAGCGGGCATCTGTACGCGCGTGTTTCGCCTCGGAGGGATATATGGGCCTGGTCGGAGTGCGTTGGACACGATTTTGCGTGGTGAAAAACTGTCAGACAGACAGCAACGGAGGGGGAGGAAACGATTCACAGCACGAATTCATGTTGCAGACATATGCCAAGTGATCATCAAAGCTATGGCTATGTCGCAGGGTGAATGGCCAACTAGGGTTTACAATGTGGTGGATGATGACCCCACTCCGCGTGCAGACGTCATGGCATACGCGCATACACTTCTCCAGACTGCCAAGAATGCGGAGGGTGAGGGTTCCTGTGCTTCCGAAGACGACGATGCTTCGAGCGTGAAGAGGGAGGGGATCACAAGTCGAAGGGTTGCGGAGAAGAGAGTTTCCAACAAGCGTGTGAAGGAAGAACTCCAAGTGCAGTTGTTGTACCCTTCCTTTAGGTCGGGTTTGCGAGCGATAGCAAGAGGTTCTTCCAACCCTTCCGATTGAGCCCAAAAGCAGAGCTGGATGAATCACAAGTGAACCCTCAGTGATTCTTGGTAATTCTGCATTGCGTGACAGACAGCAACGGAGGGGGAGGAAACGCTTCACAGTGCGAATTCATTTTGCAGACATTTGCCAAGTGATCGTCAAAGCTATTGCTACGAGTTCCCCGGGCCAATGGCCAATTCGAATTTACAATATGGTGGACAACAGCCCCACTCTGCGCACAGATGTCATGGCATAGCAGCACACTTCTCCAGACTGCCAAGAAAGCAAAATTTGATGATTCCCGTGTCTATGACGGCGATCATGAAGTCACAGGGGAATACAAGTGGAGAGGTTTCGGAGAAGGGTGTTTTACCATGTGAACCCCGGAGAGGAAGCACTACTTGCAGGTGAACTTGAACACAAGTGTGGATAGTTGCCAATAGCAAGTGAGGAAATTGGCTCGCAAGTAGGTTGGTCAACACAAGACTTAGAGGCTTGCGAAATGGAAGGCAGATGTGCGGGCACATATGAGAGAGCAACCTTTTTCACAAGGATCCTTTGCACATGTGCAATCGTAGATCCGCATTGCAGCCATGTGACCATGGAATACTTCACTTCTGTTAAGACATGGAACCCTTCTCAAGTTTCCTTTTTACTAAATGATTCTGGCATGCAAGAGGGGTACTAGTGCTAATGAATCAAATAAGCTTGGATGGGTCTTAGGGCCCAGTAAACATTATCACTTTGAAGGCAGATTTAGTTGCTGCAAAGCTACAAACTCTGAACCATGCTCTCCCAAAAGTTGATTTTTTTCTTTTTGCATGTGACTACGTCTGCATAGAAGGAAGCCTATGTACATGTGCCGATTAATGAGAACAAGAAGGCATCCATGATCTAGGAAACAATTCTTCAAGAGGTTACCTCACACCATCACTATAATTTCTATACAGATGCAAATCCATATTCTCGTTTGAAACATCTCAAATTACACTATCAACACTGGCAAACAGCAATCAACCAAAACCTCAACTTCGACCATGACTTCCAGCACAGAGAGCTGTATAGAATTAAAAGCCATGAGGGACCACAATGCTCACAACGTAGGCAAAAGTTCAATGCAGGGGAAGCTAGATCGTCACATATTTCCCAATAGATAATTTTTCGAGTAAATAACACATGGTATTATTAGAACAGAAGAAAACATGAACATCAGTGCTTCCGGGCTACTCTGCGTTCATTTGGGTTCCGCCGACCTCCGTACACTGCAGCTGCCTGTTGCACTTGAGGACTCTTCCCAAACATTTGAGACTTGTTGTCCAAGAAAACAGTGTCCATCGTCACAAATGCATCACCATCCTGCCAAACAACGAGAACCGAAATTTACATTCATAACAGTGTCCAGGATATAGATATTGTATACAAAGAATATGAAATGAGCATGAACCTCAGGATGGTGAATGACCCTATTATGGAGTCCATACCAGTGTTTCTGGTGTAGATTTTTGTCAACTTTAGATAACAAGAATAGAAACCAAACAGTTGATACAATTACTCTACTTGTTAAGAAAAAGTTTCTACTTGATACAGTTGTTTCTTTATGCAGACGTTTGGAAACATTGATTCTATAGTGCAACCCAAATCTATCCCTAGTAACCTTCACAAGTTATAATATTAATAAAGAAAGGGTGCACCACAATTAAACTAAGATTTTCAAATGACCATAGCAAAAGTTGTTGTAGTGCAATAGACAAATGGGTTGACATGGTGACTTCCAGTGCCCTGCACTTTGAAGGACTCGACAAAAACATAGTTAGTTAGGGTACTTATTGCATTCGTACAAATCCAGAAATAGATTCTTACAGCAGATGATTTCTTTTGCTTTGGATGAAGGACTCTGTGTGGCAGCTGGTCTTCACGTAAAATAGGATTCTCAGCTGCTCCTTGCCTGCCTCCCTTTGGCTTTGGAAGCGAATACTACAATCCATGACAAAAACAAACAAATCAGATGCTGTGGTTGTGTGAATATTATTCAAATAGCTCTAACAGAAGGTACACCAACTAATGTTTTACATATTTACCATTTAATTGTAGATAGACATATGTGTCACTGCAAGCTAATAGGCCGCTGTGGTTTGTCATTGAAATCAAGTATTGAAATGTGAGTCACCAAACACTTGATATAAAGTTCTGATGTCCCAGACAGTGTGAATTAAACATTAGTAAACTTTCAAGGTGTCAGAATGCAGCACTAATGAGCAAAACAAGGTGATGAACACCGTGGGTCGTTCTTTTGCAATAACCTAGATAGACTTTCAAATGGAACATCAAGTTAATTTATAATTTGTATCTATTGGGCAACTGTATTTTCAGAAAATGGAGGGGCTGAAGAACAAACCCGAGTGCCACGAAGATTCACACGCCGGATGCGGCCAGCATGAAGTGTACCATTAGCTCCAACCGTCACAGAAACCTTGTACAAAGTGCCTCCATTTCCACACTTGGGACAAAAGATACGCCCAACCTCAGGAGTGATCTTGCCACACGCTGTGCATTTCAATACCCACCTGAAAGCACATGAAAGAGGTCTAAGTTTAGTATAAATGCAAAATGTAACAAACAAAAAGAATGTCTTACTCATTATGTTTCAGCTCAACAACAGCACTACAGCTATGGCAAGATTACAGATTGGACAATTAAATCATCACCTCATCCTTGATGGTGGTCATGGTCTCTCCACTCTAACTTAATCGCATCTCTGCTAAGTCAAACTGGAATAACTTAAGAAGACAAAAGTCTCACCTGTGAAGTTCACGCACGTGGACTCCTGTTGGTGAAAGTAATCTCAAACCCATTTGAAGAATGACATTCTGCATTGCAAAATCTCCTGTAGCACAAGCCACCGTAGATTGCCAGAGAGGGCGAACTGACCAGCTCTGTTCACTGTCAGCTTGTGTTGACGGTTCTGTGCCAGCAGTACTCTCCTTTTCATCATCCTCACATTGGTTTCCTGTGATCATAATAAATAAGCACTAACTCTGAGGATCGTACTGCTGCATGGATATACCAGCATCAACCCAAAAAATGAATAAAATCAAAGAGGTGATACTTGGAAGTGTCTCTCACCTCCTGACGCCTCATGTGCAGCCAGTTCAGCTGCAAAAGCTCTGGTGTCCTCTTCATCACCGTCATTGCCTAGACCCCTATTTTCATCCTCCTCCAACAATTTTCCACTTTCTTCTGTGGGATCAAGGCTCTCCTCATGTCTAATCACTCCATCACTTTGGACATGAGCTACATGATTGTCATCTGTCCCTTCACCATCCCCACTAAGCATATCAGCTATTTCTTCTGACACAACCTCATTGACAGATGGAAGTGCAACATCCTCATCAAAAAACCCTTTTTGACATACTTCCTTTAACTCAGAGGTTTCACTCCCTGCAACAGAGGGTGAAGCCTCTGGATTGGCTGCACGTGCTTGCCGCCTTGCTTCTCTCTTCAAATACTTCCGGCGAGTTGTTCTACTGCAAGCTCTCACCCAATCCGAGCTGTCCTCTTCTTCCTCAAGTTCTGTCTTGGAAGCATCCACTCCAACTGCCACATTTAGCTTTCCCTCAATGTTCACAACTGGCTTTGGCTCACGTGCAGGTTTCTCTCTGCGTGATCTTCCACCTCTATATCCAGACCTTGGTTCTCTTTGTCTCTCAACTCCTGTACTTGTTGAGACATCTGACTCAGTGATGGTAGAGTGTGTCGTCAAGCTCACATTCTCCGACTCAACCACTGATATGGCAGTCTCCTTTTCTGACACTACATTAGCACTTCCTTCGCCCGCTTCATTCTTTTCAAGATTGTTGGATGCAGGATCCCTTTCCAATTCTGTTCCATCCAAGTTTAAATACTTCAACCCAAGAATTTTAGATTGGTTCTCCACATTACTTTTTGCGGCCCTATTCTCTTCCTCTGGCAGCAATTCCCATTCCTCAAGGTTGGAAACATTTTTACCCCATCCTGGGGGGTCCCGTATCCGATGGTTTTGCACAGGAGTTACCTGGCAAACAATATTCCTCCAAAATCAGTCTCTTGCAAGGCAAAATGCTGTTTCAAAAATAGAATCCACACAAAAGAGTTCAGCACTGAAATGAAAGACTATTTCTTAGCTGAATGGAGAACCTGTTAAATGGAAAGTCAGTGGAGTGAAGTGCTCACCTGCAGAGGAGGAGGCTTAGTTCGGAGATGTGAAGTGCCATGAACCTGGCTTTCCAAAGTGTAAGCTAAAGCTATGAGCTTCAAATCCACCTCCGATAAGGATTGCAAGTCTCCTGTTGCCCTGGAAAACTGCACCACTGCCACAGCAAACCCTCATCAGCATCCTGAACAGGACACAGATGATTCTAGAGCCTCCAGGTAATCCTTCGAATTCAATAAAACTCGGACAATAATCCTCACACAAGAGAATCATAACACAGAAGCTTCGCGAATATCCTACCTTTGGTCATGGCTTCTGCATCCGGCTCCAGAACCTCCAGAGTGAGAGGCAATGCAGCCAGCTGCATTCGCGACTGCGGATCACGCACCTCCTCCAACACCTCCCGCACTGTGAAGAAGCGGTCGGCGACGCCCAGGAGGTGAGTGCCACCACCGATGATAGCATTAGCATCCACAACGAGAGTGCTGAGCCCGCTGCGAGAGCGAACGGCGCTGGTGACCACTTTCGTTGGCTCTGGCACCACGGCATCTTTCCTGGCTATGGCGGACCATGCCACACCAGCAGCCACCACAGGGGCGTCCTCCGTCCCCATCACTCAAATCAATCCACAATTGAATCAACCCTGAACAAGGCCAACAACAAAGGCACAGCGGGAGCTCCACGAGAATCTTAACTTATCCTCAATGCTTCGCAAGAGATTAATAATTAGGTTACGTGAGCAATCTGCTCCGGTATAGCCAAATTCCTTCAACCCTTCGCACCTCTGTCCGATCTTGCTGTGCATTCCCTTCACTGACCTTCAATCGATAACCAATGAAATGATTTCCGAAGCTCCAATGTGTCACAATCAGCAGAGTCTCCACAATTTCGGAGACTCAATTTCGGAAACACAATCTCTACACCTCTGCCATAGGGCGGATCTCACCAATACCTTAAACCCTAAAACCCTTGACATGTTGAAGGCAGGGACCAGACATAATTAGGGTTTCATTCTACAAACAAGTATAAAAATATTTATAAACATTATGCCCCCTTCCCACCTGACTTTACGACTGCTGTTGGGCAGTCGACAGTCCAAGTCGACTGCTAATAGCAGTCGACTTGAAGGGCAGACGACTGCTCACAAGCAGTCGCCCGCCTGTCGTCGACTGCTAATAGCAGTCGAATTTCCATGTCGACTGCCCAAGAGCCGTCGACAACCCAAGTCGACTGCTTATAGCAGTCGACTAGTTATGGTAGTCGACTGCTATTGAGCAGTCGACATGGAAATTCGACTGCCGTCAGCAGTCGACACCCCTATACGACTGCCCTTGAGCAGTCGATTCAGTGTGTCGACTGCCTAGTAGCAGTCGCTGTAACTCGTCGACTGCCCACTAGCAGTCGACACTGTTGACGACAGTTTACCCTGTGTGACGACAGGGTAAACTGTTTTACCCCCCCTAAACGGACATGACGTTTTCAGGTCTGCCGTCACGTCGTTGTCACAGGACGTGACGCGACGTGACGTGTAATCCCTGGCTATGGCCTGGTTTGAAGAGACAAAAACTGATATAACTACCTTTTGGAGGTTGAGAAGGGGAGGAGGCCATTCATTATGTGTGTGTCTTGTAGGCGAGAGGCCGAGAGCTTAAGAGAGATTTATTGAACCTTCTGATTCGTGTGTGAATTTTTTTGTGCGAACTCATTTTTGAACATTAAAGCTTTATTATAGCACATGCGTGGGATGCGCATATGCTAAAGTCTATTGTCTGTTGGTGTTGTTGTGATAATTACAGTAGCTCCAGGGAGATTTTATTGGAGTTGTAAGCAATTGTCTGATTTCGGAACAAAGTGTGAGTGCCAGATTGCTTGTGACTTAACCAGGCTTGATTTTCGAGTCTTAATGGTATGCTGTAATTTGGAGTTACTTGATAATTACGTCAGCCTGCCCATTCTATATCAGTTGCTGCTTACTTTCACAGCAAGTCGATTGTCTGAGATGGCAACTACCTGCATTGATGAGACTATTGTCTCAGTTCGGCATTGGTATGAGGTAATTTCGCAGGGGTTGATTATCGGAATGAATTACCTTGTTATTTAAAGGGCAGGAAATCAGGGAAGAATTATTTGTTTAAGTGCAAAGTTACCGTCTGATTGAATGTGGATTTGTAAGGCAGTCAAAAGAGATTCTTGTATTTTAATTGTTTGGGTAACTTGCAAGCATTTCATTGTTGTCGATTGTCTAACGTGGTTCGTACCCGCATTAATCCTTACTTAGGACGACTTTAATCTTCTGTTGCAGCAAAGGCTTTAATTTCTAAGGAAGTCGATAGTCTGTTATTGACTGAGATTAAGTATATCCAGTGGAATGGCTTTGGCATGGAGACTGATATTTTGCGAGCCTGGGTTGCCTTGAGCAAGTTCATTAGTTTAATTAAGCCTCGGTAATTAATGTTCAAAAATTGAATTATTTGGGTAAGAATATGGCCTGGCCCACATCTGGATGTTATGGCTGCTGTGATTTCTACGCTGAGAGGCTGTGAAGGATTGGTTAAAGCCTAATTGACGTAACTGTTATCTTTTTCGCGAGTTTATATGCTCTGATTAAATTTGAAGGAAATCAATTAGTTTAATTGAGTTACAGGAATGAATCCTTGAGGGAGATGGCGCTTAAGGATGGCTATGTTATGGATTATTTCAGTACAACAATTTATATATATATTTCGAGACTGTGTAGTTTCTGCCGCAGTAAGCATAGCCGACATCATTGAATAGATAACTTTCATGTGGATGTTTTATGAACATAAGTCCTCGAGTGAGAGGTTGTTGTGAGACGTGCAATCTTGTAATCAAAGTGGAATGATAAGATTGAATTGTTTAACGTATCACTCACATATTTGCTTGTATGACATAATAAAGAGGTTATCGTCTTTTCATAGATACATTTACCTATTTCTAAATTGCCTCTAAAACTAATTGTATAACAAGTCAATTGTCAATAATGGGGTTCCATTCTCCAAATCAATTTGAGTAAAGTGAGTATTGTCGTTGTAATATGTGAAAGTGTTAGAGAGTTGTGGCACCGGATTCCCGGGCACAATCAAATTGATCCAAGGGTAAGACTATTGTCTTCATAGTGTAAATGGAGAAATTGTTCCTAACCTTTGATGGAAGTTGAAGCGACAACATGTTGAGACCATTGTCTACGAAAGGTTATCCCGTGGCGGAGAAGACAAAAGGACGTGCCGATTGTTATACCGGTAAATCTTGATTGTGAATTGTAACCTTAAGGGAATTAAGGCTAATTTGGAATTTCACCATCTTTAATAATTGAATTGCTCAACATTAATTGCAATACTGAAATGGATTGGTGAATCGAATGATTTGGGATATTGAATTGGAATCTTAAATAAATGAAATGAGTTTATGAGTGAGGTGAGAATATGTTAACACGCATAAGTGGTTTGGATTTATTGCCTTGAGGAAAGAGATATGATTGCCTCGGCCAAGACCAGGTAATAGACAATTGTCGGACCGCCTAATTAAAATTGAATTTAATCAAAGAAGACGGACTATCCTGAAAGGATTACCGCACTGACTTTTCAAGTTACATTAAAATGGAGCTAATCAATGAAAGATTATGGACTACACCGAAGTGCCCTTGACTTTGGTAAAGAGACAAAAATGGGTTTCATTTGCAAGACCATTGACTATGGCTGTGCCTATGCTTGTGCACCGCACTTGGTCCAATTAAAATGAACTCACTGCCAGACAATTGCCTGGGAAATTAGAGTGAGGTGTGAGACTGTCACATTTGCATGTACTGACATGGAGTGGTTTTTAGAGTTTTTATCCCTTACCCGTGAACCAATTGTCAGTCGTAATCCAAAGTCAAGTGAAATAACTTTGTGTTTTCCCTAATAAACTCTATCTAAGACACCTAAATGTTATATGAATCACCTTTTGAGTCTTCCCTGAGTGTTTCCCTGGGTTTGTTTGTTAACCAAATTTCTACTACAATAACCAACCCTGCTCGGAATGCTTGTCCTATTCCAGTGGTCTACATTTAAATCCTCTATCCCGAGTCTTATATCCTGGATCGGCTATCAAAGCTTAAACTTCCCTTTTCTTATACTTCCTCAATTATCACGTCTAATCAGTGAATTATCTCATTCAAGAAAGGTATTCCAATACGGCTACATTCCGGAAGCCGCTCACAACTAGGACGGACGGAATCCGGACTAGCAGGTCACACAGAGAACCCCCAATGCAATGCACTACTGGAACTACAACGACAAACCGATCCAGAAGACTGGGGCCTGTAGGTCTGAGATAACTAGGCGACCCGTACCGCCTTCTGAACTACTCCTTCTAGATACTATGGAACCTCATCAGAAGGTCGGATGGCATAAGTCCGAGTACCCCTCGGAACCTTACCCAATCCTAACAACGGCTATTCAACATAGAAGTTTTTGAATAAACAAAACAGCGAGGTTTCCCTCCCACTACACCTGAGACGTGGTCTTCCCAATCCGGTATCCTAAATCGGTCTGGGTCTCTCCCTTCCGTTATGTCCCAGCATTCTAACAATATTACTCCCTCTCAGTACCTTAGCACACTCCGGACTACTCACACACAGACACAATAGAGTTAGAGAGTCATAGTTTGCTGAAGAGAAAACTCAGAAAACATAAGGGAAGAAGACCCATTCAGAGTTCTTCAGAACCCCTAAGTAGTGTTTGTAACCCTAATCAAAACAGCGCTGCTGGCTGCCGCACAAAACCCTAGCTGTGAGAGAAAATCCCGGATTTTTCAGATCTCTAATCCTATTTTTACGCTAATCCGCCTCTAATCCGGTCGAGGCGGATCGTTCCGGTTGAGGCGGATCGTTCCAGTGTCAGCTCCTTCTTCTTCTTCCGCATGCTCTGCCTTGGTGATGGATCAGAACTCTGGGTACCGAGCATCTCCATGCTCCTCTCCTACTCCGGAATCTTAGCAATCCAACTGCTGACGATTTGACAACCAAAAACACCTCACCACTCTTTCTCTCCACACTGCCATCCAGGAAAAAATGGCTCTCGAGGGTTCTGAATCCTTCAAATACCCCCCTCTTCTGTCCGACTCGGCAACCATTGGTGGTAACCGCTTCCCTTCCGTACAACTGCCATCATCATTGCTGTAGATTGTACTACAATTCCGGGAGTCTAGCGGTTACTCCAATGGTTGTTTTAATAACGGTTATTCCAATCCGGGTCTGACCCTCGATAGGGATCCGGATTAACTACTTTTATTGTCTTAGACGGATGCAGAAAGATCTATGTTTAAAATCCGCTAAACTATCTCTAGTTTTCTTGTCTTAACCAAAAAAACAAGTTCTAATCTACCCAAGTTCTGGTTTAGCCTCTAATCCGGATTTTTCCAAACTTAGGTGCTCCCACACCTGGAATGGTAGTACAATCTACAGCAGGAATGATGGCAGTCGTACAACAGGAGAAACAGTTACCATCAACGACTACCGGGTCGGACCGAGGGGGGGTATTTGAAGGAATCAGAACCTTTGAGAGTCATTTTCACCCAGACGGCATTGTGGAGAGAAAGAGTTATGAGGTGTTTTTGGTTGTCGAATCATCAACAGTTGGATTGTTGAGATTCCGCTTGTTGGATTGTTGAGATTCCACAGTTGGATTGTTGAGTCGGAGAGGATAGGGGTTGCAATATGAGTGTCATTCACAATGCCGGATGTTAAGGAGGAAGAGGGTCTCATCCCGATTCCGCTTAGGAATGTAGTACCAGCAATTCCCAAGCGTAAAATGGAGATGCGAGACTTGGAGGAAGTTTCTCACCCCGAGCGGAAAGGCATCCAGTGCCGATAGGCTAGTAGGCAAACAGAAATCTGGGAAGGCAAAGAAGAAGCATCGTACAACTTAGGTAGAGTTAGGCAGGATTCGGCACTGCTGTAGTTGAACTAGAGTTATAGCGTAAAAATAGGATTTGAGATCCGGAAAATCCGCAAGGATAAGATTCCGGGATTTCCTCTCACAGATAGGGTTTTTGTGCGGCAACTAGCGTTGCCGTTTTGATTAAAGGTTACAGACACTATTTAAGGGTTCGGAAAACATATTTATGATTTCAAATCAAGTTTGCTTTTTAGTGCATCCGCTAGAGGTGGTCACAATCTCATCACACACCTCCTTCAAGAAATCACATTAACATTATACATTTAAATATATGAAAAAACTAAAAAGGTGTGTAAACCCAAGATCTTCATATCACCTCCACAATCTAGAACTCCTATTGCTCATAAGGTAAGAGGTTCTTGAATGAGTCCAAGAGGAAACTCTTCCAAGGTCTTTCATTATTGCATGTGCAATATTTTTAAGACTCCTCAAGCTCCCAAATCCTTTTGGTATATTCTTCAAAACATGACATTATGAGGTTATTCAATCTAGAAGGATACTCTTCCAAACCCTCACAACCTCGCAAATATAGTTTGGACAGTTTTGTCAAGCTCCCAAATGCTTTAGATACCTTATTCACATACCGCCAATTTGAGAAATCCAATCCCTTCGAGCCTACAAGGATGTTTAATCACATAGCAAACTCCTCTATAGCCTCACATCCCCATATATGTCAAGTTTCTTGAGACCCATCAACCTCCCAAAGCCTTATGGTATTGTTTTAAAGATTAAAAAATCACAAAAATGAGTTCCTCCAATGGTAAGAGGATCCTTAATCCAATCGGGAATTCTTTGAAAGCCTCACATTCTTGCATTTAAAGTATCTTGAGACTTGTCAAGCTCTCAACTGCTTCACGCATCACTTTTAAGGACTGACATTTTACGAAATTGAGTTCCTCCAATGCTAAGTTGTTGCTTGATCCAAGAGAAAACCCTTCCAAAGCCTCGCATTCCTACATATAAAGTACATTGACAATCAACAAAGTCCTAGATCATTGTGGAAATCTCTCCACAATGACTCCTCCAAAGCTCACATACTCCTTTTTCAAAAAGGGAAAACAACCTAAACCTTACATTTTCCCACTTAAAGTCTTTTGAATCATTTTCACCTCCCAATTAAACTTCATTTGGAGCTACTCCAATGCTAAGAGGTTGCTTTTCCAAGAGGAAACTCTTCCAAACCCTCATATTCAGACATGTGCAATATTTTGAGTTTTGTCAAGTTGCCAAAGCCTTTTGGGATTGTTTTCAATGCCCAACAACTTGCCAAATCGAGCTCCTCCAGCGCTAAAATATTGCTTATGCCAAGAGCAAATTCTTCCAAAGCCACACATTCAAACATGCGCAATATTTTAAGTTTTGTCAAGTTGCCAAAGCTTTCAGGTATCGGTTTCAATCCCCGACATCTCACAAAATCGAGCTCCTCGAATGCCAAGAGGTTGCTTACTCCAAGAGGGAACTCCTCCAAAGCCTCACATTCAAACATGCGCAATATTCAAAGTTTTGTCAAGTTGCCAAAGTTTTTTCGAATCCATTTCGATACCCAACATCTTGCAAAATCAAGCTCCTCCGGCACTACGAGGTTACAAACTCCAAGAGGGAACTCTTCCAAAGACACACATGGAAACATGCGCAATATCTTGAGTTTGTCAAGTGGTCAAAGCTTTCCAGAATCGTTTTCAATGCTTGACATGCCCCGAAATTGAACTCCTCCAACGCTAAGAGATTGCTTACTCCAACATGAAATTCCTCCAAAGCCTCACATTCAAACATGCACAATATTTCGAGTATTGTCAAGCTGCCAAAGCTATCCAAAATTGTTTTCAATGGATGTCAACTCGCAAAATGAAGCTCCTCCAGTGCTAAGAGGTTGCTTCCTCCAACATGGAACTCCTCCAAAGCCTCACATTCAAACATGTGCAGTATTTTGAGTTTTGTCAAGTTGCCAAAGCTTTGGGGGATCGTTTTCAATGCCTGACATCTCGCAAAATTGAGCTCCTCCAACGCTAAGAGGTTGCTTACTCCAAGAGGGAATTCCTCCAAAGCCTCACATTCAAACATGCGCAGTATTTTGAGTTTTGTCAAATTGCCAAAGCTTTCCAAGATTGTTTTCAATGCTCGACATCTCTCAAAATCAAGCTCCTCCAACGCTAAGAGGTTGCTTATTCCAAGAGGGAACTCCTCCAAAGCCTCACATTCAAACATGCGCAATATTTTGAGTTTTGTCAAGTTGATAAAGCTTTCTGGGATCGTTTTCAATGCCCGACATCTCGCAACATTAAGCTCCTCCAACGCTAAGAGGTTGCTTACTCCAAGAGGGAACTCCTCCAAACCCTCACATTCAAACATGTGTAGTATTTTGAGTTTTGTCAAGTTGCCAAAGTGTTCTTGGATCGAGTTCAATGCCCGACATCTCGCAAAATTGAGCTCCTCCAACGCGAAGAGGCTGCTTACTCCAAGAGGGAATTCCTCCAAAGCCTCACATTCAAACATGCGCAGTATTTTGAGTTTTGTCAAATTGCCAAAGCTTTCCGGGATTGTTTTCAATGCCCGACATCTCGCAAAATCAAACTCCTCCAACGCTAAGAGGTTGCTTACTCCAAGAGGGAACTCCTCCAAAGCCTCACATTCAAACATGCGCAATATTTTGAGTTTTGTCAAGTTGATAAAGCTTTCTGGGATCGTTTTCAATGCCCGACATCTCGCAACATTAAGCTCCTCCAACGCTAAGAGGTTGCTTACTCCAAGAGGGAACTCCTCCAAACCCTCACATTCAAACATGTATAGTATTTTGAGATTTGTCAAGTTGCCAAAGCTTTCTGGAATCTTTTTTAATGCCCGGCATCTTGCTAAATGGAGCTCCTCCAATGCTAAGAGGTTGCTTACGCCAAGGTGGAACTCCTCCAGAACCTCACATTCAAACATGCGCAATATTTTGAGTTTTGTCAAGTTGCCAAAGCTTTCGGGTATCGTTTTCAATGCCCGACATGTCGCAAAATTGAGCTCCTCCAACGCCAAGAGGTTGCTTATGCCTAGAGGAAACTCTTCCAAAGAGTCACAGTGAAACATGCGCAATATTTTAAGTTTGGTCAAGTTGCCAAAGCTACATGGGATCCTTTTTAATGCCTGACATCTCGCAAAATTAAGCTGCTGCAGCGCTAAGAGGTTGCTTACTCCAGGAGGGAACTCTTCCAAAGCCTCACATTCAAACATGCGCAGTATTTTGAGTTTTGTCAAATTGCCAAAGCTTTCCGAGATTATTCTCAATGTCCGACATCTCGCAAAATTGAGCTCCTCCAACGCTAAGAGGTTGCTTATTCCAAGAGGGAACTCCTCCAAAGCCTCACATTCATACATGCGCAATATTTTAAGTTTTGTCAAGTTGCCAAAGCTTTCACGGATCATTTTCAATGCTTTACATCTTGCGAAATCGAGCTCCTCCAGCGCTAAGAGGTTGCTTACGCATGGAGGGAACTCCTCCAAAGCCTCACATTCAAACATGTGCAATATTTTGAGTTTTGCCAAGTTGCCAAAACTTTCCGGGATCCTTTTCAATGCCCGACATCTCGCAAAATTGATCTCCTCCATCGCTAAGAGGTTGCTTATTCCAAGAGGGAACTCCTCCAAAGCCTCACATTCAAACATGTGTAGTATTTTGAGATTTGTTGAGTTGCCAAAGCTTTCTGAAATAATTTTCAATGCCCGACATCTTGCTAAATGGAGCTCCTCCAACGCTAAGAGGTTGCTTACTCCAATAGGGAACTCCTCCAAAGCCTCACATTCAAACATGTGCAGTATTTTGAGCTTTGTCATGTTGCCAAAGCTTTCCGAGATCGTTTTCAATGCCTAACAACTTGCAAAATTGAGCTCCTCCAGCGCTAAGAGGTTGCTTACTCCAAGTGGGAACTCCTCTAAAGCCTCACATTCATACATCTTTAGTATTTTGAGTTTTGTCAAGTTGCCAAGGCTTTGGGGGATCGTTCTCAATGCCCGACACCTCGCAAAATGGAGCTCCTCCAGTGCTAAGAGGTTGCTTACTCCAAGAGGGAATGTCTCCAAAGCTTCACATTCAAACATCCGCAATATTTTGAGATTTGTCAAATTGCCAAAGCTTTCCGGGATCATTTTCAATGCTTGACAACTTGCAAAATCAAGCTCCTCCAGGGCTAAGAGGTTGCTTACTCCAAGAGGGAACTCCTCCAAAGCCTCACATTCAAACATGCGCAGTATTTTGAGCTTTGTCAAGTTGCCAAAGCTTTCCAAGATCGTTTTCAATGCCTGACAACTTGCAAAATTGAGCTCCTCCATTGCTAAGAGGTTGCTTACTCCAAGAGGGAACTCCTCTAAAGCCTCACATTCATACATCTTTAGTATTTTGAGTTTTGTCAAGTTGCCAAGGCTTTGGGGGATCGTTCTCAATGCCCGACATCTCGCAAAATGGAGCTCCTCTAACGCTAAGAGGTTGCTTACTCCAAGAGGGAATGCCTCCAAAGCTTCACATTCAAACATCCGCAATATTTTGAGTTTTGTCAAATTGCCAAAGCTTTCCGGGATCATTTTCAATGCTTGACAACTTGCAAAATCAAGCTCCTCCAGGGCTAAGAGGTTGCTTACTCCAAGAGGGAACTCCTCCAAAGCCTCACATTCAAACATGCGGAATATTTTGAGTTTGTCAAGTTGCCAAAACTTTCCGAGATCGTTCTCAATGCCTGACAACTTGCAAAATTGAGCTCCTCCAGTGCTAAGAGGTTGCTTACTCCAAGAGGGAACTCCTCTAAAGCCTCACATTCATACATCTTTAGTATTTTGAGTTTTGTCAAGTTGCCAAAGCTTTGGGGGATCGTTCTCAATGCCCGACATCTCGCAAAATGGAGCTCCTCCAACGCTAAGAGGTTGCTTACTCCAAGAGGGAATGCCTCCAAAGCTTCACATTCAAACATCCGCAATATTTTGAGTTTTGTCAAATTGCCAAAACTTTCGGGGATCGTTTTCAATGCCTTACATCTCGCAAAATCAAGCTCCTCCAATGCTACGAGGTTGCTTACGCCAGGAGGGAATTCCTCCAAAGCCTCACATTCAAACATGTGCAATATTTTGAGTTTTGTCAAGTTGCCAAAGCTTTCCAGAATCGTTTTTAATGCCCGACATCTCGCAAAATTGAGCTCCTCCATCGCTAAGAGGTTGCTTACTCCAAGAGGGAACTCCTCCAAAGCCTCACATTCAAACATGCGCAATATTTTGACTTGTGTCATGTTGCCAAAGCTTTCCGGGATCGTTTTCAATGCCTGACAACTTGCAAAATTGAGCTCCTCCATCGCTAAGAGGTTGCTTACTCCAAGAGGGAACTCCTCCAAAGCCTCACATTCAAACATGCGCAGTATTTTGAGTTGTGTCATGTTGCCAAAGCTTTCCGGGATCGTTTTCAATGCCTGACAACTTGCAAAATGGAGCTCCTCCAGCGCTAAGAGGTTGCTTACTCCAAGAGGGAACTCCTCTAAAGCCTCACATTCATACATCTTTAGTATTTTGAGTTTTGTCATGTTGCCAAAGCTTTCCGGGATCGTTTTCAATGCCTGACAACTTGCAAAATCGAGCTCCTCCAGTGCTAAGAGGTTGCTTACTCCAAGAGGGAACTCTTCTAAAGCCTCACATTCATACATCTTTAGTTTTTTGAGTTTTGTCAAGTTGCCAAGGCTTTGGGGGATCGTTCTCAATGCCCGACATCTCGCAAAATGGAGCTCCTCCAGCGCTAAGAGGTTGCTTACTCCAAGAGGGAACGCTTCCAAAGCTTCACATTCAAACATTCGCAATATTTTGAGTTTTGTCAAGTTGCCAAAGCTTTCGGGGATCGTTTTCAATGCCTTACATCTCGCAAAATCGAGCTCCTCCAATGCTAAGAGGTTGCTTACGCCAGGAAGGAACTCCTCCAAAGCCTCACATTCAAACATGCGCAATATTTTGAGTTTTGTCAAGTTGCCAAAGCTTTCCAGAATCGTTTTCAATGCCCGACATCTCGCAAAATTGAGCTCCTCCATCGCTAAGAGGTTGCTTATGCCAGGAGGAAACTCTTCCAAAGCCTCACATTCAAACATGCGCAATATTTTGAGATTTGTCAAGTTGCCAAAGCCTTTGAGCATTGTTTTGAAATATCGACATTCGGAGAATTGTAATTTTTGCAAGGCTGATAGGTTGGCTATCTGAATAGAGGTGCCCTTGAGGTCATTGCAATCGAAGAAGTCTAACTCTTCTAAGGTGACAAATTTATCAACTCCAATGAGGAATTGATCCAATTGTTCGCAATTAGAAAATGATAATACCCGGATTGACATCATATTTATATATTCACTAGAAATTGATCCCTGAAAATTGCAATTGGACATCGCAAGGAACCGCAAATTTTGGAGATTTCCTAGGCTATCATTGAAAAACTTCCCAATGAATTGGTTTGTCAACCTTGTTGACTCAAAACGTTCGGGTGAGAAGTGGATGTCCAACCATCTAAGATTGGGTGATTTTTTCACAATAGTAGAAAGTGGGTAAATATTTTCACAAAATCGCACTTGGAGTAGACAAAGCTTTTCCATTGATTTCATTTCCACATCTCCTTCATTCATTGATTTGTTTTGCAAATTTGTAATTGATAGGCCTTGGACAAGTTCTATGCCCTACATACACAACAAAACACATGAGTTGATTTGTTTCTCATCTAGAATACAATGGATTTATAACTATTGACATATTATATAACTTGTGCAATTTAATAGAACTTGTCAAGAAGTTAATAAGGAACAACAACCTCTAACAAAACACAAACTATATACCTTTTGTTTACAACGATTGACGAATGTTGGGTAACTTATATTAAAAATTCGAGTCCCCGCAAAATCTTTTTCCGTAATCATACGACCCATCTCACGCATTTGATCATGAATGTAAAAACATTCCCAATCATTCACTTTCAACAATGATTTTTCTTGAAGTCTTTTCAAGACATTTTTGGCAATCTTGATATCCCCATCCAACAAACTAAGATATGACTCTTTTGTTGGATAAACACCAAGATATGTATCTTTACAAAAGAAACATGCTATGTCTAGAAACATGTTTTTTTCTAGATCATTCAATTCATCAAAGCTTATCCTCAATGTCTTCCAAATCTTCTCATCTGAACCTCCATCATGACTTGCCCTCAACACCCTATACAATGTTCGCTCCCATATTCTCAATCGTGTTTCCCCTTGCATGCATTTGCCCATCACTTCCAAACTCAAAGGAAGTCCACAACATGCATCCACAATCTTTTCAACCACATGTTTTAAATGAGGTGAACATGATTGGTTGGTCCCAAAAGCACACATTGAAAATAGCTTCATAGCTTGGTTCCCATTGAGGGTTTGCATGTCTACTTTACCACCCATGGGTACATGTTGCTCCAAGGAGTTCCAATCACGAGAATTTGCAATCAGTTTACTGCCATTGACATTTTTGAACATACCATCACCCAATAGTTGTTGTAGTTGACTTTGTTTTCTCACATTGTCCACCACAATAAGAATTGTTTTTGTTCTTTGAATATCTTTCAAAATCTCTTGTGTTGTTATCAATGTTTTTGGTTGAGGACGTGAGTCTTGCATGCCTTTGGACTTATGCTTTACTTGCAATTTACAATTTTCATCCTCCAACTCGTCTACAAAACATGTTGCATCAAATCCCTTAGAGATGTGGTCACTCAAAGCCTTAGCCAATGTCGACTTGCCACTTCCGCCCATGCCAACAAGTCCTACACAATCAACACTTTGAAGTTGCCTTTCCAATTGGAAAACTTTGTCTTGGACTCCAATTAATTTAGAAAATTCCTTCATGTTGTCATCGTTGTTGACCTACAAAATTTCCAACTTCTCGAATTTAGTGAGTGTTGATCACATGATAGAGTTGGTGAGGTCTCTTCAATTATCCCAAATAAAATTGAAATATTTTAACTTCCATTCATAAACTCAACCACACACTTACCTCCATGGATAATGGAGTTGATGATGATCCATTAGAGACCTTTTGGGCGCTTGGTAATATGGTTGGATTATTAACATGTTTAAATTTGAATACGAACCATAAGTATCGGATCCAAGAGACCAAAACAAAGCATAAGTATGATAAAACTTTCCATAAGGAGCCACATGTATCATTTGTAGCTCCTCCAACTGTAACCACACCCTTGAGGATTGTAGGTCTTTTCAAACTTGTAAGTTTGTTTTGAATACCAAGAAATGTTGGTCTTTCCGAAGGATCCAACGACCAACAATCATGCACCATTGATCTTAATCCTTCCGAATAGGATTTTGGTAGCTCTGGTCTACTAGATTTTTCTAATATGTACTTTCGGTATTCATGAAGTGAACCAAAAGGAGGTTTCTTTGCCGAAAGAATATCAGAACACAACATGCCAAAACTAAACACATCAGCTTTCAAAGCATCCACCTCCAATAATTTATTCGATAATTTATTCGGCATGATCTTTGGCGGTATGTACTCTGGTGCCATGTATCCATAAGTTCCCATGCATCGACCTGTGGGCACCTCCCCATAATCCTTCACTTCAACCTTTGAAATACCAAAATCAAGTAATTTCACTTGTATGCACCCGAGATTAGTCAATGTCGAATCATTTGGTAGAGTCACAACAACATTACTAGGCTTTAGGTCACGATGTGCCACCTTCATATCATGAAGGTAGCACATTCCATTTGCAATTTGTAACATAATGTCCACTGCATTTGTTTCTTCAAGAGGACCTTTCTCACTTAAATGTTTTGATAAGGTTTTCTTTCCACATTCCATAACAAGCTCAAATTTGTTTTCCACCTCATGAAAACCACAACAATAAAACTTGATGATGTTTGGATGATTCAATCCTCCCAAAATACTTGCTTCTTTCCAAAGTCGATTTATGTCCTTGGGATCTCGAATGTCAATTACCTTTGTTGCAGACTCCAAACCCAACCAATTTGTCAAGAACACACACACAGTCTCATCCGATGAACCCAAAACCGTAGGTGGATCTCCTATATATTTGGGGCGAGGATAATTGTAAGGAAAATCAATTTTGTCCAATCCACCACCTTCAACATGTTGTAGACTCCTTAGATATTCTTTAAGGTATTGCGCAAGTTTGCAATCATCGCAATCCAAAGTTATGCATGAATCCAAATGTTTAGAGAACCTTCCACATATTGAAGTTTGATCCTCTTTAACTGCATCAATGGATGTTGGGTAGAATGTCATATCATTCCTAATCGCAAGAATTTTTGATTCTTGAGCCGGATGGTAAAGGAGAGATATATCGCAAATTGTGTGGAAACAATTTTCAAAGTCCAAAAGGAGTTCTCTGAAGCACTCTTTGTTGGTCAATTGTGTCACTACAACGCGACACCAATCTTCTCTGCAACAATCTTCAATTAACATTTTTGCTTTGTATATAATTTGATATAGATCTTCTTCTGCTTTGTGAAACACCTTGTTATGACCACTTGTGATGCTTTGCAATGCTTGCACACCATTTTGAAAGTTGAAGAACAAATTCTCGCATTGTCTTCTATTCAGTACTTCATCCAACAATGATATTGCGGGAAATTTCACAATCTTCATTCCTAGCCGCATAACATTTGCCATTTTTAGAGATATAATGAATGTTCACGATCTTGATTATGTTGTTGGAGGTATTGTATGCTCGAAGTATATATAGTGTTCAATCAACCTCACTAGAACCTGTACCTATGAAAACCACAAATAACCATCAAAATTGATGCAAAAATAACAATACTTGAAAATCTCATAATAATTTTAAAGTACTAATTTTTCAATATAAAAATTCTTACACAAACTTAGAATTTGAGAAAATAATAATTGTATCTTTAATATAATGGACATCAACATATGCATCCCCGGACAAACCTCTAACCACAAAAGAGTTCATATTCAAAGTATGAGTGTGCACTTGCTTATCCACTTTGGCATAAGCAAACATGTAATTGATCTTTTATTATGATAAGTTACAATTTGAGATGAAGGTCGTCAACTAGTTTAAAACCAAACCTTCTAAAGTTGACATCAACTATGTATTTCAAGTGGTTTATATAGTGATAACTTCTAAATAAACAAAACAACAACTTTAGCTTTAGCCAATGCTCATATTACAAACAATAAGTATGTGAAAATAATATAGGAACGTGATACAACATTAAATTGGCACCCAAGGAAATTAAATTGATGTTTGAACACATCAAAAAGAGTATTTTGGTTATTTGCATTAATGGGTAGGAACTTCTATCTATAGATTTAAATAAATAACACGCAAAAGATGTGATAATTTCTAATTTTGAAATATGTACGTTAACAATAGGATGGGAAAGCCTTGCTAACATGTGAAAAGATAAGGGCCTTCAAGATTCTAAATTTTGATCTCAAGTTTAAAATATTGCGAGTGACAAGAAATTCCAACAACCTATTAGATGTAGCCCCAAATTAAATATTCAAACCATATTCTATATTGTCATAACAAATTCTAGTATCTTACCATATATAAAAGAGGCTTATGAAGTTCACTAGAAATCATGTGTCACAAAGGTCACCCATTTGGTTCACTATTTTGATCTTCTTAACACATGCTTTCCTAACACATATTTTGTATCGAATCCAAATTTAACCCCTAAAGGCCAAAGTGAAATCTTTCCAAAATCTCATATACCAATCCAATTCAATTCAATAGCTTATTGAGGAAAATACGTACATCTTATTATAGATCTAACCATACGGATGGTATCTTTGTAAAGTTAGGATTGTTCAACTATCCATATGTCGAAAATCAAAAGATTATGATGCAAGTGTTTTCACTGGAATGGTCGAGCACTGGTGACTTCTTGGAGAAAATTTCCCTAGCCTTTAGGGCGAATGGCCCTGACTTTGGGCTTTCTATGGCTTTCTATGATGTTACCACAAGATACTTTGTAAATTTTCTTATCAATTGAGTCGCAAATGAGTCTAGACAAGAATCATGGATAGAAGTTGACTTTAACTCCAATATGTTACTTCCAAGTTTGTTGATGATAACAATTCTAGATGTGGACAATACGGGTGCAATTGAAGCGCATTGTCTCCTTTGGATGCATTAAATTGATTTGAAAGCGTCAACCCGAATTCATACATTTTAGTCTTTTGAAATGCAATGAGCGTAGTCCACAAACCAATATCCTAACAAGTCAAAAGATATAAACCCTCAAAGCGTTGCCAAGAATATTGACAACATGCCATGACATTATTCAAGTAGCATACCGAAATCTCCAACTCTTTAAGGGAGATGACATACCTATGCATCAACGTCACCTCCTTATATCGGGGTCACCCCTTCAATGCACATCCATATTTTCAGAAGACATCTTGAATTGATTTAAGAGAATTCGCAACATGTTTTACAATGTTGCAATTGAGTAAACAATGACCATGGTACTCTTTGCTCTCTGCATTCACAATACGAGTCACAATTTGAGCGACATATGCAACACAATCCAACACATATCCTCCTAAGGCCCCTTTTATTCAAGCATGATGTCTACTTAAAGTGGTTGAGCATGCAGCTACATATTCTTTCAATCATACAAAAATTAAGTCCAAAGTCTCTAGACCGGCTTGGCTTGATGGATTAGCAATTTAGACCTACTCACTACCTCAAAAGGGATTCACTTCCTAAATAACACAATTCTTCTCACATGACCATGTCATTAAATTGGAGGACTAAACTTCCTAGCACTCATGACCCTAGTTGAGTTAGGTCAGGTATCAATTACACTAAATAGCTGAAGTAGTGTGGTCTAAAAATAAAAGAAAAAATAACTAACGTGGCCACTATAAATCTCTAGTTGGGTGAAAATAATGTGGATGAAGACGCGGTCTTGCCCTAAGTTGGTCTTCCTTGAGACTTCCGACCAACACCTTACATAATTAAAAAAATGACCCCCTTCAATATCCTAGAAAAACAATTAATGTGCCTCAAAATAATTTTAATCTAGAAATTGGGCATGGATTAAGAATGAACACAACCTCGTTGATTCTTCAATTGTGAATTAGTGTGAGCCCAAGGCAATTCCTACAACCCACATTAATAGAACTATTTGGCATAGCAAATGAGTCAATTTCCTATAATCAACTGAAGTACATTATCATTTACAAAAGTTTAAACTACCTTATTGTAACGTGTCGAGACATGAATCGAGACTCAAGTTTGGTAAGTATCACATCATCATTCATCCGCAACATATTCAAATTTGTCAAAACTGATTCCCAAAAGCAAGTGTAAACTCATGCTAACATCGCAACCCAAAATTTTGGATCACATATGATTGTTACGGCTTGTCACAACGCACTCTGCTGAAGAAGTGTTTTATACTGGAATAGAGTTTACTTAGAAAGGATTCTTAGAACCCAGTTATTGAAGTCTCCAGTGTAGTGTGCCAGGCTTCAACTTGATTGGGCATGTCTACTCAGTAACAAAAAAATGGCATGACAAGAAAAATCTAGTAATTGATTTATTACAATAGAGGCAGATAGTTCATGTTTAACTTGGGGCCACTTCACACACGACACTGAGGGCCCGTGACCATTGCACTTCAAGCAATCTCACTGGCAGAAAAGGCGGAGCCAGTATTAGTTCGCTTCACACTACGCCTCAGGGACCAACTGAATAAGTTGATGCAAGATGGATGTAAAGTCTACATGGATTCCTACATGGCACTCGGGGAAGTCACTTAGTGTATTCTTTGGGGACACATGAGCGTACAACACATATTTTTTGGGGGGCTATGTAGCTCATTTACTGCATTTTAGTGGACCTTATATTTTTTAATAATTCTACTTTCTTCAATTTCTTACCACCCTATGTGTAATTATAAATTAAAATCTTCATAATATTTCAGACCCTTCATTATTTATACTTATTTGAATTTTCCTTTGTGGCCAATAGCATTGTACTATAGCATTAGAAATGGAATTCATCACGCAACAAGAATTAAGTTGTGTATACAAAAAGCATGTTATTTACATAATTGGTTACATGTCAAGCCCATTAATAATGGCGTACTTAATTGTTTCATCCAAACATTGAAAGAAGTCCACAAATTCCAAAACAAACCAACATCACTAAAGTGTCCATAATGTGTTCACTAACACAGTTGCACTAACATTGCACATGTTATCATGCAAAGTGTGAAGACAATTTAAAATGCCTACTTATGAGTCCTACGTGAAAATTGAGAAATGATCATCACAAAAGATGCCACAGCCTCTCGCCTAGAACAAATCCATCAATCCACCATAGATTCACCAAATATGGGCCCACGGAGCTCTTTAAACGCCTAGGGGTCAATGCACGATGATAGAATTCTTGTCTTGCGTGGGAGGAACAACCAGAAAATTATACAAACATCAATGAAATGTTCCTCAAAAGTACACTTAATAACCCTCATCCAACGAGTTCATCCATTTTGCAGATGGATTTGTGATCATTTTTCATCTAATTCTTAAATTTTTCTTACCCTAAACTCAACCTAAAAATTTAAAAAATTCCCTACCAATTACTATAATGCTATTTTAGAAATACTATAAACATAATTTTGGGTATTACAAGTGACCCTATATTATATATAATGTGCTACCTCACATTTCTTCAAGGCTATGGTATATCAAAAAAGTATATAATTTTATCAACCATGAATAAATGTGACCCTATATTTGTTCTCTCATAGTTATCTAAATTTTCGACAGTGACTTCCCCGGGACATGGCATCAAATGGATCATGTTTCATGGTCAATTGGACCAGGGCTCGGGGAGAACCGGCGGTTAGTTACAGATGAACCAGTTGAGTTTGAGAAATAACCGGTTGAAGTTCAAGACTTTAGGAGAATTACTGAGGAATCTATAGAATATACCTGAGATGAATGAAAGCAAACCCGGAAGATGTCAACATGTAGCCGGTTGGATTTAGAATCACTAGGATCTTGACCGACTATGCCCATAAACTTCCTGGGCACTGAATTGGACTATTTTCCAAAACTACCTCTTGGAGATAGGCTTAACACAAAACCAGGAGACCATGGCACTCCGAAACCTCACAACCGTTGATTTATTATACTATATGCTTGGGAGTTTCCCTCTACTGTAGCTTACTGTCCTAAAAATATGATATCTGTATTTACTCCAGCTCTGCCATCTTTGCAATGTTCTGGGTTTGAATTACTCAAAGGTTGGGCATCTAGCCCTGGCCTTACCATCATGGCTTGCAAAGTCCAGGTCCCTAAGGACCGACACCTGGACCTTGGACTGAATTTATGGTGCTCTTCCCAAATTGTGTACCTATCTACTCGGGATTTGCTTTAGAGTCCTTTTTCTTGTTGTAGCTGTAAGCTGTACACCAAGGGCCACTTCACACACAAGGCTGAAGGCCCCTCACCATGGTAATGTAAGAGCTCTCATTGGTCGAAAAGGCAGAGACCGTCCAAGTTCACTTCATACTAGGAGGTGAAGGCCTAAAGGCCCAAAGAAAAGTTCGTGGATGAAATGTCTACATGGAGTCCTACATGGCAGGTTGTGGATAAGGGTGCATGGTCTACCGGAATTTGCGTCAGGCCCGCTTGACACAAATTCCGGGAGACCATAACTTTAAAAAAATTCCAGCAAGACAGATTCCAGGATAGATTCTAGGGCAGATTCCAAAATAGATTCCAAGACAGATTCCAAGACAGACAAACACCACCAAGTAATTCTCTTAAATTGATAGAGTTTGAGACATATTATATTAAACCAAATCCTCCCCTCTTTTTCCGCCAACAAAATATGCAATGGTCCCGCAACATGGTCCATTCTCACTTCACACTATGCTTGAGGGCCCGTGACTACATAAAACGGCTTTCCCAACACCCATGGTACGGCCTTTGGTAGAGAGTCAAGGGTCCTCACCATTACAAGGTCACGGCTCTTGGCTCATGTGTGAAGTGGCCCTAAATATTCTATTACTCCGCATTACTTCCCTGTGCTGAAGCTCTTACTGGCCAAACTATCTATATTTACTCAAGCTGTGCCGTCCTTGCACTGTTCTGAGTATGAGAGAATGTACAGACACCTTCAGTAATTCAATGTAATAATCTTTCATTTCTCACCGAGTCCATGTGCATAAGCTGCGGCGCCGGGCAATGATCGACACTCAAACTTTAAATAGGTACCAGATTCTTTAGTTTCTACCTCCAGGATCCACCTTTGCTGACTGAATTATCTGTACTTATTTAGTCACGATTCGCACCCTGGTTGTGAACTTGTGAGTAGACGCTTGGACCTTCAAGCATCGGATAGAAGCTTCCCCGAATCCCCTGCAAGTGGCCCTTGAGCCCATTGGGATCGTTGGAGCATAAATGACTGTGAGGGCTTGTAACACAGACTCACTCTGCTCAAGAAGTGTTTCATACTTGATTAGAGTTTACTTATAAAGGATTCTTAAAACCCAGCAAATTGAAGTCTTCAGCGTAGTATGCCAGGCTTCAACCGAATTGGGCATGTCTACTTAGTACCAAAAAAATGGCATGGCAGGGAAAATCTAGTAATTGATTTATTACAATAGAGGCAGATAGTTCATGTTTAACTTGGGGCCACTTCACACACGACACTGAGGGCCCGTGAACATTGCACTTCAAGCAAATCTCACTGGTGGAAAAGGTGGAGCCGGTCTAAGTTTGCTTCACACTACGCTTCAACGACCAACTGAGTAAGTAGATGCAAGATGGATGTAAAGTCTACATGGATTCCTACATGGCATCAAATGGATCATGTTTCATGGTCACTTGGACTAATTTCAAAAACCACCTCTTGGAGGTAGGCCTAACACAAAATTGGGTGACCATGGCACTTCGAAACCTCACAACTGTTGATTTATTACATTTCATCATGTGAGGACCCCGATGAATAGAATTCATTGAAATAGCATTTTGGTTGAGGGCACAGTCACATATGACTTCACACTACACTTGGGGCCCGTGACCCCACTACATGATTTTGGGAAGTGTCTCGGGATGGCCTTTGGGGACTTCTTTTGGGCTCTCACAATTTCATGGGCACGGCTCTTGGCACGTGTATGAGGTGGCCCTTAGCCACTGACAAGCATAAGCTTGCCAGTGTCCAATCAGCATCTTTGAAACCACCGAATCCGAAAATGTTTTCGAACTTGCCTCTCATGAAATTTGAAATTCTCCAACTCTAGAACTGATTCACAATGAAATCTCTCACAACAGATTGGTACAGAACACTACAGGATGTGTGGAGCCGATGGACCTGAACCAAGAAATTAATGGAGCTGGAACTCAATTTACACTATTCTGCACTAACTTATCAAATTTTTCACCACAACTTGCATCACTCGTCATGTGCTTCGTGTCCGGCATCAAAGTGGTGCTAATTGGTTAATCGCGAGAGCGAGCTATGTTGGATGACGAGAGCCAACGGCAGGAGTAGCAAAGGGCGGCTATGGCAGTGAATGCAGGGGCTACAGCGGAGTGGGTTTCTTTCATTGGTGACTATTGTCATGACCAGGGCTAGACGCCCACCTCTTTGAGCTGGGCCCCTACCTGAAACTCCAGTGTGCACTTGTGATGCACTTCAAAACTAACTCCCCAAATCATTCTACCAACATGCAAAAGGATCTGAACTAATCTGGAGAGAAAATCATGCAGTTTTCAAATTGGAAGGAGTTACGCATACCTATGTAAGAAGCCGGATATGTGTGTATTGAGATCGCCCTCCAGATTCCCCCTTGTCACCCTCACAAACTCATCTTTCAACACCAAGCGCAAAGATTTCGAAGAACAACCACTAATTTCAAAAGACTCACCGACCCAATTCCGTTGCGTGGTCACGGCTAGCAGTGGAGATATTGTTTCTTCCTGTGTATTCGGGTCTTGGATCTGTATGGAGAATTCAATAGTGAGAATTCTAGCGGGACATGCGCAACCATATTAATAGACTCAACGAATTGTGAAACAACAACAGATGCTTGACAACCTTCTGTTCGTCAATCGGGCAGAAAAGAACATCAATTCCTCCCACTTGGAGTGCAGGGAAGCACAAGGAGAGGTAGCTCAAAGAGTAGTAGAACGAGAGACCACAGCGCAAGAGGAAGGTGGATATGGCGGGAAGAAGCTGGGAGCAGAGTGCATTTCCTTGCCAGGATCATGGCCACATTTTCGCAGGATGCGGTCACCCGCAATCGGTGATACCTTAGGGCCCGAATTATTGGGAATATTCCCTCTAGTGTAGCTCTTACTGTCCTAAATATAGTATCTGTATTTATGGTAACCTGGCCTATGACCAAGAGCTACACATTGGTGAATTTTCACAATGACCTCTTCTATGGTAATGAACGATTTAAAAATTTTCATGCAAGGTAAAATGAAATATTTGTCTATTTCAAAAATTTGGAAATTTTTAAAATTAATTTTGAATTAAATATGATTTTTTAAAGATGTTCCCTAGGGTATCTTATGATAGACCTAAAGAAGTTTGACGTCGATGCTAATACAACTTATGAGCAGTCTATAATTATCCACAAGCAAGTAAGAGGTTGTAAGAAATTCAACATTACTAAGCCGTAGACTGACTTTGACCTTACTATGTCAAGAGACATCCTAAACGAATAACTAATCTCATCCAACACGTTGTAGCAAGGTCTCATGTGCCTTGAACCGAGACCTATGGGCCTTGAACCGAGACCTATGTGCCTTGAACCGAGACCTATGTGCCTTGAACCGAGATGAATGTGCCTTGAACCGAGACCTATGGGCCTCCTCCTCCTTCTTCCTCCTTCCCCCTCTCTCTCCTCTCCTCTCTCTCCTCCCCTCTCTCTCTCTCCCTCCCCATCATTAAATGCATTAATGTGAGGTTAGTTCAGCTACGGACATGTCATCCACCTAGGGAACATTATTTCTAATTTGTTCCCTAGAGCTCGGTTTAAGGTCACCTCTTGGTAATAGGCCAGGTTACCATACTCAAGCTCCGCCGTCCTTGCACTGTTCTGGGTTTGAATTACGCAAGGGATTGGGCACTTATTCCTGGCCCTACCAACATGAATTGCAAAGTCCAGGTCCCGAAAGACCGACACCCGGACCTTCGACTGAAGTTCCGGTGCTCCTCCCAAATTGTCTGTACCTATGTACTCGGGATTCGCTTCAGAGTCCTTTGTCTGTTGTGGTTGTAAGCTGTACACTAAATATTCCATTACAGTGCCCGGGAAGTTTTTGGGCATAGTCGGTCAAGATCCTAGTGATTCTAAATCCAACTGGTTACATGTTGACATCTCTCGGTTTTGCTTTATTTATTTGAGGTATATTCTATAGATTCCTCTAAAATGATTGGTAATTCTCCTGAAGTCTCCAACTTCAACCAGTTATTTCTCAAACTCAACCAGTTCATCTGTAACTAACCGCCGGTTCTTCCCGAGCCATATTCCATTACTCCGTATTACTTCCGGAGGACGTTAAACCAGTGCCTGGGAAGTTTTTGGGCACAGTCGGTCAAGATCCTACTAATTCTAAATCCAACCGGTTACATGTTGACATCTTCCGGTTCTGCTTCATTCTTTAGAGGTATATTCTATAGATTCCTCTAAAACGATCGGTGAATTTCCTGAAGTCTTGAACTTCAACTGGTTATTCCTCGAACTCAACCGGTTCATCTGCAACTAAATGCCGGTTCTTCCCGGACATAGCGTTAAACACCCCCTCACGAACTTTCGGGGGTGTCAGATCCGGGCTAGGGGCAGCCCTCTAGAGAAATTTCTGAACCCGACCGACAACTGTTGCCCGTCCTGCCCAACTTCGAAAAAAACATTGCCCTTGCATTCTTGAAGGCCATTTGACTACAAATCTCATATTGAGTGCACTTCACCTTCAAGGTCTAAAATCCAATATATATGTGCACTTTCAATTAGTAAATAAGCAATTGATTGGGATTTCATTCCGGAAGTGAAACCATCAATGAAGCACGTAATTAACTTGGAGGTCAAAAACATTACAAAATCCTCATTAACATTGAGGTTATATTTTTTGTGACTTACCATTTGAAATTGTCTTTGTCATTCTAAAATGACACTTAAATTAGTGTGTTGATTTAGTATGCACGTTTTATAATAATTTAGGTAATGCCTTCTACTTTCACAAGTACTCATATGCAATTATTTATAAAATGTACTTACTGGAATTAATTCCAATGAGTACATTTTATAATTAATTATAGTAATTAAGTAAGACTAATAAATTATAAAATATACTTACTAGAATTAATTAGTCATTGGAATCAATTCCAATAAGTAAAATTTATAATTAATTACAGTAATTAAAATTTATAATTAATTTCAATAAGTACATTTATAATTAATTATTCTTACTTAATTACTAGAATTAATTATAAAATGTACTTATTGGAATTAACTCCAGTAAGTACATTTTATAATTAATTGCATATGAGTACTTGTGAAAGTAGAAGGCATTACCTAAAATATTATAAAATATACATACTAAATCAGCACATTAATTTAAGTGTCATTTTAGAATGACAAAGACAATTTCAAATGGTAAGTCACAAAAATTATAACCTCAATGTTAATGAGGATTTTGTAATGTTTTTGACCTCCAAGTTAATTATGTGCTTCATTGGTGGTTTCACTTCTGGAATGAAATCCCAATCAATTGCTTATTTACTAATTGGAAGTGCACATGTATATTGGATTTTAGACCTTGAAGGTGAAGTGCACTCAATATGGGATTTGTAGTCAAGTGACCTTCAAGAATGCAAGGGCAATGTTTTGTTCGAAGTTGGGCGGGACGGGCAGCAGTTTTCGGTTGGGTTCAGAAATTTCCCTAGAGGGGTGCCCTAGCCCGGATCTGACACCCCCCATAGTTCATACGGTGGGACTTAGGGCCGCTTTACACCTAGAGGCCATGCCAATTCCCCTTGAGGCCGATTGCATGAAATTTGAGCATTTTTTGGGGTGGAGGCCGGCCTCAACTACACATTACAATAAGATTATAACGGGGGCCAATTTTCCCATATGTAAAGGCCTTAGGACCAAGAAGCCAAGCCGATTCAATAAATGGAGCAAAATTTCAGCCCCTCTTTCTTTCTTTTCATTGTCATTTGTACAAGATGGATGAACGAAGACAAAAGATTTTAGTGGCTCTTGTATTCTTCATGGCCGTGCGACATGTTATGGCAGTTGTTGCAATTTTACAAAAACTTGCTTTGCATCAACATTATGCTGCCATGACAATGGTTTTTGCAATGATGGTTGTGGAGAGTAGTGCGTCTAGGAGGATACGGAGTATTTAGATGTATAATCGGAGCACTATTTTTGCGGACAAATTACTATTTAGATGTTACTCGGTTAAGATGTCCAAGCAACATACAATGTTACTTTTTGAAACTTTTGATTATTTGTGCAGTGTCTTATCTCCATCATTAAGTCGTAAAGATACAAATTTTAAAGCATCCATTCCTCTTAGAAATCGGATTGCTCTTTCTTTGAATAGACTTAGTAGTGGTAATTCATTACGCGGTTGTGCTGAAACTTATGGAATTCATGAAAGTACTGCATCTATCATTGTTAGGGAGTTTTGTGCAGTAATCGAGAAATATTTAAAACCATTAGTGATTGAGAAACAATCTAGAACTACATTGAATAGAATTGCAGCCGAGTTTGAGGAGCTTAGAGGATTACCTTATGTGATTGGAGCGGTTGATGGTAGTCATATACCTATCATTGCTCTTTCTATAGATCCTACTTCATATTATTACAGAAAATGTTTCTATTCAGCTCTACTTCAAGGTGTAGTAGATAGTAAATGTAGGTTTTGGGATTACGATTTTTGATGGGCTGGGTGTTGTCATGATTGGACTTTGTTCCAAAATTCTGATATTGAAAAAAAAATGATAAAATATGAGCTATTACCTTATAAGCTTATGGGTGATGCGGCTTATCCAATGACACCATGGTTATATTCTCCTTTCAAAGGTGAAAAAAATGGATTATCTAGAGCAAAAGTGCATTGGAATTTTATCCAATCATCAACAATAATGGCGGTAGAGAGAGCTTTTGGTATATTAAAAGGGAGATGGAGGATTCTATTGAAGAGAATTGACATGCCTCTACGACATGTACCTAATGTGGTTACCAGTTGCATTTGCCTTCATAACTTGTGTATAATACACCGAGACAAATTTGATGATGAATAGACAAAGGAAGGAGAAAAAATTATGCATAGAAAGAGTACAAATCAACTGGGCCAGCTAGAGAATGTTGATATATTTATGGCAGCTACACAAGTTGCAAAGGAGATGAGAAGATACCTGAAAATGGACGATGTTGAAGTAAGAATTATACGAATTGAAGACCTTGAAGAAACTGTGGTAAATGACTTTGAAGATATAGAAGAAGACGAAGATGAGAATGCGGAGGTTGTAGAAACAAAAAAAGACAAAGATACTAGGATAAAAGATTTGCTTGTACAAGTTACATAAGCACATGAATTACTAGCTCAATATTTTTGGGAGGCACATTTGAGAATGAAGAAAAAATTTCTCTTCCCTCGTGACCATGATGCATCTGATTCAGAAGATGATTAACTCTAAAGTTTGTCTATAAGCCTATCCATCTGGCGGTCTACCCTTTCTAATAAAGCATTGATTTACTCAAAATTCTTAACCATGACTGAACTGTTTTCGGCTATTTGTACGAAAACTCCATAGCAACGTTTCTGAAAAGTCTTCTTGTCGACCTTGGTTGCTGGATTTGGAATTACAGTCGTAGTTGAAGTGTCTTTTGAATGTAGATCGTTCTCAATGTCTGTGGTGCTATCTTCGACACTAACATAATCATTAGCAGACGTTGTCACATGCTTCATTACAGTTCCAGTTTGATGCCACCATTGATCAAAAGAATCATAAAACTTGCATGCGTGACGATCTGATCTTGAAATTCCATTGGCCAACTTGTCTTCTTTGAACAACTTGTACAAGATATTGAATTTCTTTTTGCAACCTCAGCAGTTCGATTCAGTCCAGGAATTACCGCAATCAAACGAGCATGTAATTTCAACCAAGTATTTATACCTGCATATCACATGAATCGATTGAATACATAGTAAAAAAATGATATTGGTAGTAGAAGGGTTCTAAATTACATGAATAGTGTTGGTATAATAACCACATATTCGATGCAATGGACACGGTGGAAAAAATGGAAGACATGTAATGTCTTCTAAGGTCCCTACTCTCGCGTCCACGAGGTGGAGGAATCAAATCCATCCAAGGACAAAGTGTCCTCTCCCGCTTGCTTTCCCGCCCGCTCTCAAACCTTGGGGGGGAAAGGAGGGGGCTCGGGCGAGAGGTGAAGGCGAAGGCCTTTACAAAGGCCAAATTGGCCAAATCTGAAATCGGAATTTTTTTTGGAAAAATTTCAGGTATGCAAACAATTTACCTTGTTTTTTTGCGTTCTTCAAAAATTCTGGTTCCATCTCACCGCGCAACGAAATCATCGTCTCCACGTCACAGTCTTTCCAATTTTTTGAGTCGGATTCTTCATCTTCTTCCACGTCCTTCACGTTCTTCTTCCGAGGTTTTTTTAGGGTTGCGACTTCTTTCTTCTTCGGTGCTGGTGGAGCTACAATCCTCATCCCCAATCTCTTCCATAGCCTTTCTCTTTCATAGTGGACAAAGGAGGATAGGAGGAAAGTTAGGGTCAATAATAGACACTTTACAGTGATAGGCCATAGGTTGTTTAAGAAAGGAGCTGATGGATTGCTTAGGAGATGTGTTTCAGAGTTAGAGGTTCCTTCCATTCTAGCCGCATGCCATGATAGTACATGTGGTGGACATTTTTCTGGCCAACTTACCGGTCAAAAGATCTTTAGAGCAGGTTACTTTTGGCCTACCTTGTTTAAGGATTCACATGATTATGCCAAGAGATGTGATGCTTGCCAAAGGTATGCGAGGAATGACCTCCGCATGGAGATGCCACTCCATGTGTCACTACTTTTGGTTCCTTTTGAGAAATGAGGAATTGACTATGTGTGTCAGCCATAAACCCCCATCCTTTTGCGTCTGTAATCCAAGTGGAGGTTCATGGCTCACATGCCTTTGCTGACTCCTTAGTGTTGGAAACCTTTTGCTAGTACTCCGATAACCCAAAGATTAAACACACTCTTTTTGTTCAACTTCACAGAGCGTTAGTATTGACAAAATACTTCCAACCGCGTTTTGGAGTCTCCCATGGGTGAACACCCGTGGGATATCCCAACTGCGTTTTGGTGTCTCCCACGGGTGAACACCCGTGGGGTCTCCTCTAAGGCAGTAGACACCCTGTCCCTTAAACAACCACAACTTTTGCTCACGATCTTTGATTAGAATAATTTCTGGTAATCTAGGAAGCTAACAACAAGACCTATGACTCATCCGAATATCAAAACAACTGCAAATTCTCTCTTCTAAATATAAGCTTTCAAAGTCAGCTCTTTATGATTTAGGAGGCAGCTAGGGTACTTCCTTCAAACACTTATAACTTTTGTTCACTAATTCCGATTCTAACAAGCTTAGGCTTTTTGGAAAACTAACAATGAGGGCTATACTCACTCCAAATCTTCTTCGACGGGTGAACACCCGTGGGGGTTCTCCTGAGGCAGTAGACACCCCTTCACTTAAACTACCACAACTTTCTCCCACAAGTTCCGATTGGAATAATTTTTAGTAATTTGGAAAGCTGACCATAAGACCTATGAATCATTCAAATTTCAAAATAGTTGCATGTGTTGTCTTTTTGATACACTCTTGCAAATTCAGCATTTGAAATTTTAAGGACAGCTTGAGACACTTTCATTCAAACTCTCATAACTTTTGCTTACTAACTCCGATTCTAACAAGCTTAGGCTTTTTGGAAAGCTAACAATGAGGGCTATATTCACTCAAAATTTGAAGACTAAATTGTAATTTTAGAGTCCACTACACTTGATTGAACGTGGCCCAGCTACTTAGGGATGTGTTCAAAAACACACTACCTTCTTTCAAGAGTTCTAACTCTAAGAATTCTAAGTTATGTCTACATGAATGCTTACTGATCTTCCTAATAAAATGAAAAAAAATAGAGAAAGCTTTCTAACTAGAATTTGCAAGGGCTTCGCCGTGCTAAAATGAAAATTCGAGGGCCGAATGAAAGAAGAAGAGGGGTTTTTATCACCCTTCAATGAAGGGTTGGACCCCTTCTTCCTTCCTTTCAACCGAAGGATCCCTTTCCTTGAATGGTACAAACCGAGCCCTCGGTGATGAATGGGGGGAGACAACCGCCACCTCGCACCCACTTGCCTCAAGCCTTTAGAAAGGCTTCTCTATTTTGGTTTGAATTTCATTTTAGATTGCAAGGGTGGCAACATGGCCCCCTTGCCCTAGTTGGCAAGTTTCCTTACGCTCGTAGTTGTCACTTCTTTTTTCTCTTCTTGACCGCTCCTACAATTTTTTTTTTGCCGTCGCTTGACTTTTCTTACTTGAATTGGTTGATCCTAACTTAACCCACCTACTTACTAACCTACAACCTTAACATTTCCAATTCGGGTAAGGGCATCTCCCTTTTACCCCTTCGGTTTTAATTTCCCACTTGCCCAAGGTTCTTATCCCAAGGATAACACACTCCTAGCTTTTGCAACCCGGAATATTCTAATCCCAAAACAACACTGAATCTAATTTCTAACTTCCTTCTGTAAACCTCCATTCAACCCCTTAAATCTACTTAAATCTAAACTCGAAATCCACCCCCAACAAAGCATTCAACTAATTCAGTCATCACTAATTTTTATGTTTTTAATGTTTTTAAAAATGTTAAACGAATTGTGAGCACAAATTTGGGCTCACATAACTGGCGACCATCGGGGGATGGATCCGAAATCTCTTGTTTGAAGGCAAGTGTCACCTTAAGCCCTATACTCCTTGCACCGACTGCCGGACGTGCGTGTTGGGAAGCTCTCACCATTCAATGTCTCCAATTGCAATGAGTTGTTTGGGAATGTATGAGGCCAAACCACCCACCCTTAAGCGTCATATTCCGGGTGGGGGCATGTGGCTTGCACTCATCATTCACAGAATTCCATTCCCTAGATATTGTCAACTTCCACCGCCTTCCACATCAATATTGGCACACCGGTTTATTTCATAATGATGGTACAAGCATTGAGAAATGTTCTCTTCTAATTATTCCCCTCTCCCTTACACTATAGCACACCCCAACACTCCAAACCTCCCTTAAGGCTAACCCCTAATATCATCTCCCGCCCATTTAGTAGCTCACTAACTCCCTAATGAGCTAACCCCTAGTTTAATCCCTCTACCTTTTGCTCAATTAACTAATTTCCCAAGTGGTATGGCCGTAGTACTAACTAATGTTGCCCCTAACCAAGTCTCAGTGTCGGCGACCACTTCACGATACTGCGATGTTCGGCTCCGGGCAGTGCCCGTCATTGCCCGTCAGATTTCAGAGCTTCAAGCCACCGGCCCAGGAGCCTCAAGCCACTAGCCTAGGGCCTCAACTGCCGGCTCAGGGCTTCAAGCTAAACTGCTGAGTCTGGAGCCTCTCGGTGCCGCATTCTGGAGCCTCTCGGTGCTGTAGTTTGGAACCTCTCGGTGCCGCATTCAGGAGCCTCTCGGTGCTGCAGTCAGGAGCCTCTCGGTGCCGCATTCTGGAGCCTCTCGGTGCCGCATTCAGGAGCCTCTCGGTCACTACTGACTTCCCCCAAAAATCACACACACCCCTACCTCCGAAAATCCCATTCAAAATGGAAAGCCGAGGCTTATTCATTAAGCCCCCTAACCTTTAAACCAACACGAGAAGGTTCTAATTAGGACACCAAACTCTGGCCTTCTTCCCTCAACCTAACACACCACGCTTAACTAAATTCATCCACATGCTAATTCCGCTAATTCTTCACCTCACACACACACACAAGCCTAAGCTCAAAACATAACCCCACACCACACTTCACTCTTTTTAATGCTTTTTAATTGCATGATGAAATTAAAAACCCAAACCCGACGGAAATTAATGGTAAGAATAATTGTGGGCACCATTTTGGGCTCACAGAATGCCTCACGGACAAGGTACGGGCCCAACCAAACTGCATCAAACTTACCCGGGAATTCGAGCTTCCGTGCATCTTGAATCATTACCATCATTCCCGGCCTTAGCGCCCGCTTCTGTGTCGTTTGTCGAAGGTGATCTTCCTTCGGCGTTGGATGGCCTCAATGTGCTGAGCCGCCATCTTTTTCCTCTCGTCCAACTCCTCTAGGTCTGTCAGTTGATTCTTCAAGGACTGACTATCCGTAAGGCGTGAGCCAATGGCAACTCTAAGTGACTCCACCTCAAACTCAATGGGAAGTGTGGCTTCCAACCCATACACCAACGAGAATGGAGTGGCCTGAGTCGTCACCTTGAAAGTCGTCCGATACGCCCATAATGCCGCTGTCAACGTAACATCCCAATCCCTCTTAGAATCAAGAATCGTCTTGCGAAGGATACTCACCAATATCCTGTTGACGTGCTCCGTCTGACCATTAGTCTGCGGGTGGTAAGGAGTGGTTTTCCTGTGGTCGATTTGGAACTTGTCGGTCATTTCTTGAATTAAGGAATTCAAGAAATGAGTCCCCCGGTCACTCACTAGAATCTTCGGGCACCCAAACCTCAAGATGATGTTCTCGTACATGAATGTGGCTGTGTGGACGGCTGTGTCCGTCTTGACTGCTTTGGCCTTTGCCCACTTGGTCAAGTACTCGGTCGCAACAACAATGTAAGCCATGCCCTTCGAGGAATGGGGATGCACTTCTCCCACATAATCAATTCCCCATTTCTCAAAAGGCACTAAGGGCAATGACACATGAAGGGGCATCTCCATTCGGAGGTCGTTCCTCGCATACCTCTGGCAAGCATCACAACGCTTAACATAATCATGTGCATCCTTAAACAAGGTCGGCCAAAAGTAACCCGCTCTAAGAATCTTTTGACCTATAAGTTGTCCAGAGAAATGCCCTCCACACGCACTATCGTGACATGCGGCTAAGATGGAGGGCACTTCGACCTCTGACACACATCTCCTCAACAATCCATCAGCTCCCCTCCTAAACAACCTATGGCCTATCACTACAAAGTGCCTACTATTAACTCTAACTTTTCTTCTATCCTCCTTGGTCCACTCCACTGGCAATTGCTGAGTTGTCAAAAACTCTACTATACCGGCATACCACTCGGGTTGTGCGGTAACAACAAAAAGATTGTCATCAACTAACCTATCATCAACTGGACTAATGCCTATATCCTTTGACAACCTAGACAAGTGGTCAGCTTGTAAATGCATACGACCGGGTTTGTATTCAACCGTGTAGTCAAACTCCTCTAGCAACAAAACCCACCTAGCTAGTCTTCCACTTAGCTCCGCTTTGTTGACCAAGTATTTGATGGCCATGTGATCCACAAAGAAAACAACCGGATTGCACATGAGGTAATGCCTAGACAACTGCTGCGTTGTCAGAAACTCCACTATCCCGGCATACCACTCGGGTTGTGCCGTAACAACAAAAAGATTACCGTAGTTCTCTAGCAGCTTGGGCAGAAAATAATTAATTTTAAAGGTGCCTAAATTTTTGGGAAATTAATTTCGTTGAGTGCCCAAAAAAAAGAAATAACATTCAAAGAGTGCCTTAAATCATAATAATGCAAGTGACTTTCACTAGAATCCAACAAAGTAGCATCAAATCAAAACAAAATTTGTTGCCAAGCCAAACCCTGACATACAAGTAAAAGACAAACTTTAGGGTAAGGAATGTTGGTTAAGGAAAGTGTTTAGGTTAATCGTAGCCACCATAGATGAAATTAGGAGAACCATCCATGAATGTTTAACGTACTTTAAATTTCTTTTTGAGTCTGCCCAATTTTAGAATATTAATTTTTGGGCTGCCTAACTTACTTTTGCACTTTAATTAATTATTAGGCAGAAAGGTGCCCAAGCTGCTAGAGAGCTACGGTATCATCAACTAACCTATCATCTACTGGACTAATGCCTATGTCCTCTGACAACCTAGACAGGTGGTCGGCTTGCAAATGCATACGACCGGGTTTGTACTCCACCGTGTAATCATGGATGAAAGGAATTTTAGCATTTATTCCCTCTTTAATATGACAAAATGGAGTCTCTAAAATGTCGTATTATCGAGTGTCGTAGTCTTATAAAAGAGGGAGTTTTGAACTAAAAAGTTTGGTCGCGCAAAAATGTGTCGTAATATCGAGGGTGTCGTATAAACGAGTGTCGTACTAACGAGGTTAGACTGTAGAGTGGAGCCCGTTACCTACCCTACATGGAGGTAGTGGAGGCCGCTACGAGGTGGCACCACTAATGGCTCCTAAAACCGTCACTCCGTGAGCCCATACACTCCTACACCGTTGGGTACGGTTCAAGGTCATAGAGTGTTGGCAATTGGGAGGCGTTTATAGGTGTTGGTTTTGGATGGGGTGTTGGTGTTAGCACCCTCTACCTTATATCTAAATGTATGCCTTGCTTCATGGTTCGATTGGAAGCATGATTGTAACAAGCAAGGTTCCATGGGACTAAGTCAGCCACAAAACTACACTATAATATTGTATTTAGTGTCTCCAATTCTAATTGTCTTGCTCTATACTAATTTGAAAACCTGACAGTACTTGCCATATCTTGCAAAAAAAATTTACATAATTAAAATTTGGCATATAGATTCACAATGTTGCAAATATTGTCACTTACTAAGTGATTTTTCATCCAAATTCCAGTCATCCATGATAATATTTCAATACAAAAACGTTAGGATGCATAAGATATCAAACTTTGTTTTGGAATTTGGATGACCTAAAAGTAAGTTGGGTTGATAGTACTTGTAAACTTATTTATAAGAAGTTCCATTAGACAAGTTACCACAGTAAAAATAAAAAAGCCTTATGACACCATATAAGTAATTTAGTGTGAGAATCCATGTAAGAATCTACAAAATGCTATGTAAGATCTAAGTCATACGAATAGCTATAAGGTAAATGAGCCTTAAACGGACACTCTTAGCTCTGCACCCACTTCTCATAGGATCTAGAGTATACACTGACTCAAAATACTGAGTCAATGTTTCTCTCTGTCAACTTCGAAGAGCAACAACTGATATTCTAAAAGCGATCTAATTTTAGAAATTGTCACAATTTGAAGATATTTTTATGTAGATTCATGCCACATAGCCCTAATCTCACTACAGATGGTGGAATTTGAGAGAGACAGCAGGAAGAGAGGCGGCCTTTATAGACTCAATTTTTTGAGCAGTTTTGAAGCAACTTGTGATGAGTGAAACTTTGTCAATTTTGATCAGTTTTGAGTGAATTTTTTTGTGGGTGGTGTTCGATTGAGGGCGTACAAGGTTTCTAGTGTGTCTAGAGAGGTTGTGAGGCACAATGAAGCCAATTTCAAACGAAAATGAGTTGAATGTAGTTGCGCTTTTGCAAAAGAATTTGAGCAGTAGAAAAGTAGCACATGCGGTGGGATTGTCGCAGTCTACGGTGAATAGGATTAGAAAGAAATGCTTTGAGAACATTGACTTGTCAAAAGGAGGGCGTCCAAAGGCTCTCACCTCTTATGAGAAGAGATTTGCAGTACGTTCACTCACTGTAGGTAGGTTGGAGAATGCAGTTCAAGCAACGAGAGTACTCAAGAGTGAGATAGGAGTGGATGTTTGTGTTGAAACAATGAGGAATGCCTTGAGAGAAGCAGGTTTAGGGGTAGCAGAGAAGGTTTCCAAGCCAGCTTTGTCTTCCAAAAATATGACAAATAGATTGGTTTTTGCTCAAACACATAGATATTGGACAATTAGTGATTGGGAGAGGGTTATTTTTAGTGATGAGACAATAGTCAATAGTTTTAATTCTGATGGAAGGACTTGGTGTTGGATTTGTGATAAAAAGAATCTTCCAAGTCAAGTTGTCAAACAAACTGTGAAACATGGTGGAGGTTCAGTCATGTTTTGGAGTTGTTTAACTTCAAGAGGAGTAGGTAATGTGCACAAGATAGATGGGAGGATGAATGCTACAAATTATCTTGAGCTGTTGTAGGAGGAATTATATACTACATTGGTAGATTTTGACTTTGGTCTTGATGAAGTCATTTTTCAACAAGACAATGGTCCTGTGCACACAGCTAAGATTGTTCAAGAATGGTTTTCGGAACAACCATATGATGTTATGAAGTGGCATGCTCAATCTCTTGACCTAAACCCCATTGAACATGTGTGGGCTTCTGTGAAACGGAGATTGAATTATTATTCCACTGCTCCAAGGAATCTTCATGAATTGTGGACTCGTATTGAAGAGGTTTATGCTTCTATATGAGTGTAGGAAGTTGTATGCTAGCATGCCTGCTCGAATTGCAGCTGTTCTGGAATCAAAAGGAAGATGGACGAATTTTTGAGTGTTTTCTAAAAAGTGCTCAAAAAATTGAGTCAATGTATATATATCTAATTTTGGAATTTCATATTTTGAAATCTATCAATTTAATTTGTGTTTTGTCACTTAGATGTTGCTTATTACTTTATGCTTTACAACTTTTGTATACAAAGTTTTTCAATTTGTTCATTTGTTCTCATGGCATTGTGGATCTAATGAAACTGAATGAAACATTAACTCAGTATTTTGAGTCAGTGTACATTCAGTGCAAGATGCTTAGCAACATCAAATCTTGTCCGTAGGCATTATTCTCATAATTTATGATGGTTATACTGTATACATTGTCAAAGTGAAAATTAGCTTCCTTATTAGATGATCATATAGGTCCCACTCCCCCAACTATGTTGACTATTGAGCCCATGATGGTTATTGAATTTGAGCACATGTTCAATCTTTTTTCTAATCACATGTCTTTTTGGTTTCCATTCTTAATTCCACACCTAACCACACACCACTCCAGCATAGATGTTTGTTTAACATGAGTAACCAAAATCAACTAAAATTTAAGCATGTAGCTCAATTACATGTTTTTGTGCATCTCTCTGACGCTTAGGGATTAAGTAAGCATGTCTTAAACATTTTTCTACATGCACCTGCTTCTTGTAAGATACGAAACACTCAATTAGTACATAATCATTAGCAAATCCAAAACATTCATGTAGCCACGTTCCTCATTATTTTTGGAGCTCGTATGAATATCCTATTCATTGTTAAAGCGAAGATTCTTTGAGTTATTAAACGATCATATAGGTCTTCCTGACTTGCACACATGTCCATAATCAACGGAGGTGGAAGAGGAATATGAATTCCAAATGGCGGTTGAAAAAATTTGGGAACCCCTACACTACCTACATGTTCTTGTAACGGAGGTTGAAAGGGTTGGAAAGCATGAGCTTGAGCACTTTGATACCTTTGCATCGCTTCATACACTTCGCTAGAATACCCCTCCATGCTATCCCTACAAACGGTAGCAACAATTTGGCGAGCGCAAAAAAATCAACAAGAGAAGCGAAAAAAAGAGAGAGACGAAAAGAAGAGAGGAGAGGATGAAGTCAAGATGAACCATAAGAGCCGTTCAGATTTCCACATAATCTGACGGATTTGCTTTGCTAAAAAAAATCATATTTTATCAAAAATAAAATTTTAATTGAAATCTGACATTGGCCCCGAGGCCAAGAATTGGCCTTCCATTTTCGGTGCACCCAATTCAACGAGTTCGGGCCATGTCAGACCATGTCTTTTTTGATTAAAAAATTCATACACCCAAATCGGCCCGGCCTCTAGGTGTAAAGGGGTTGGGGCCGATTTCAACCTTTTGACCAATCACAAGTGAGGATTTCAAGCCTCTTACACAACAAATTGGCCCGGCCTCTACATGTAAAGCGGCCCTTAATAGAGTTATCCGTTAACTAAACCCCAGTTTTAGTAGGGAGTTGGTTGCTTTGCATGCAAGACTTTCCATGTTCGGTAAGTTTAGGGTGCATGCTTGGAATCAATGCGGAGGCTTGAATCCGGGACATTCCATATTGGTTCATTGGGTGCCAAACTCGTTTTGGCATGCCTTACCTTGCCAAAACGAGTTTGGCACCCAATGAACCAATATGGAATGTCCCGGATTCAAGCCTCCGCATTGATTCCAAGCATGCACCCTAAACTTACCGAACATGGAAAGGCTTGCATGCAAAGCAACCAACTCCCTACTAAAACTGGGGTTTAGTTAACGGATAACTCTAATGTCCGCCAAGGGTTTGGACACTTATTCCTGGCCCTACCGACATGAATTGCAAAGTCCAGGTCCTGAAAGACCGACACCCGGACCTTCGACTGAATTTATGGTGCTCCTCCCAAATCGTCTGTACCTATCTACTCGGGATGCGCTTCAGAGTCATTTGTCTGTTGTGGTTGTAAGCTGTACACTAAGCATTTGAGAGTTAATGGGTATGAAACTAATGTGAGCAGAGGATTGAATAATCTATGAGAAGACAAGAGATTCTGGAATCGCGAGGAAGAAGTAAAGTGTGAGGGATTAAGAACCGAATGTCAGAGTGAAAACTATTGTCGTGAGAAATTGTGCATTGTACAACCATAGCCTAAGCATGGAATCCTAAATATAGTTGAACTTGCTGGAATTGTGACCCAATGCTTCAAGACTGTGGAATGAGAGAACTATTGATTAAGTGAGGAGTCTAATTTATTCGAGAGATGGAAATTGAAGATTAAGAATATTAAAGGAAAAGAGATGAGTTGAACTATGGACAGAGAGTCTAAGGGGTTTAGTGCTTATGTAATATCTTTGGCCGAAGAAGGTGATGGAATGATGGTTGAGAGAGAAAGTAGAACTATCGTCGAGTGAGATAATTGTTAAACATAGAGCATGGTTGAACGATAGTCTAAGCGAACCCTGAGAGAGGGAAGGCCGAGAGTTAAATCATGGACGATTGTTATCCTGTGTCAGACAGAGTGAGGAAGCCGAATGGTCCAGGGTTTGTGAATGACACAATAGCCTATTGTTAAGACCTGTGAGAGGCAGTGAGGAAGAAGAAAGAGCAAATAGTTCAGCCGATTGAGACTATTGTTGAAATCAACATGTTAGGCTGATAGAAGTTAAGTGTGTCAAGTCAGTTAAATGAGAGATTCACCAATCAACTGAAGTGATGAGAAATCACTTCTGATCAGTTGATTAATGGGAGAAGTGAGAGATTAAGTTGATTATGTGTATGTGAGTTAGGATAAACTTTGGATTATCAAGGAGATTTAGGCATAAGTTGTCCTAGACTTATTTGGAGTTTTTATATGATTATATAGTCTAGAGACTTGATCTTTGAGTAGGAAAGTGCAAGCTAACTAGATCAACTATTGTCTTGTGTTTTACCCTGGTTGTTGTTGTTGCAGGTTGTGCAGGGCAACTAAGACTATAGCTTGACTTTGCCGATTGTTGTTAGTTGCATAAGTTGTGAGTAATGATTAAATCTTGGAATTAATGAATGAACAATTTGTCTTGCATTGAAATTAACATTGACCAATTAATGAAGGAGTTGCTGTGATTTGAAGATGCATTGGCCAATGGTTACCAAAGATAATTGTGATACTCAAAGACTATTGTTCTCGAAAGACTATTGTTATACAATCTCATGATGAGATGGTTACTACTGAGACTGACACACATACCCCACTGAATGAGAAATAGTGAGAGGAAACCCTGTGAGAAAGGAGAGTAAAAGATAGATAAGTGATGTTTTAGAGTGAAGATAGCATCCCTATTGTTTGATTAATGAACTATAATGTGACAATTGCCTGTAATAGACACTAGTAAAGCCTTCCTTGAGAGTCTGTACCCTGGGTTTTTGTTTGTTCAGCCATAGCAAAAAACTAACTACACCAACCTTCTTGCTTCTCTGTCAAGTACAACTAACTAGACCACCACATGTATGGGGTACTTACAAAGGAGATGTTCCCAGTAACCTCAACCAATAGATATGCATAGAATTCATAATCACAATACATTACTGCATTGAATGTGTGAAAGGCCTGCCTCACCTGTGCCCATGCAACCAACCAACAAACAATTGAGGATTAGTTACGTACACGAGGTAAATAACAACAGGACCTAGTTGTTATCCATGTCACACACACTTAATCCATTTCAAATGCATCAAAGTATTTCAAAATACAACACTCATTGTAAAACAACATATGGGTGTTCAAACATGTTCCTTGGCCATGATTGGGTTACTCCAAGTAGAATACTCCTCTTGGTGATGAACCCTAGTTTCTCTTACTTCTAGCATGTATCTATTACCCTAATGTGTATACATAGAGCTCGCCGCACCTCTCACTTGCGTGAATGGTAAAAAAAAGGCTCTTTTTAGGGTTAAGGGTTTATATTGGAGTTCTTACCTATGGTAAGTTCTCGTAACCCTACTTTTACTCCATTCATCTATGTCTTTGTTACATCCATTCCATGGTAAGTATGATTTCTTTCCATACTTGTATACTTAGGATCATCTGAGTTTATAATCATCCATTTTACATAGATGATCATTGCTAGGTATATTAATGTAAGAGTTCAAAATTGAAACTTTTATGTAGCATGGCATTAATCAAGAACGAGAGAGAGAGAGATTCGCTTCAAAGAGCATGTAATTCACAAAACAACAACATGAAAGAAATTAAAACCTAGGGCAAGAACAAAAACCCTAAAGCCTTATTAACCCTCTCTGTTGGATTCTCTTATACTCTGCATTCCACTTGTGCCTGTGGAGGTTTTTTCAGGAGCCTAATCCTCTGTTTTTTTCATCAACGGTTGTGTGCTGTACTGGAACAGTGTCCAGGCAGATTTTCGGCCAAAACCCTAGTGTTTCCAAGTCCAGCCGGTTACATGTTGTGACCTTCGGGTTTTCTACCTAAGCTGAGGTATATTCTAAAGATTCATCTAAAATGATCGGTAATTTTCCTGAAGTCTTGAACTTCAACTGGTATTTGTCAAACTCAACAGGTTCATCTGCAACTAACAGTCGATTCTCCCCGTTCATTATACAGGATAAGGGAATTCAGAAGAGGGGAGAGAGTTGGATCCGGGCAGATTGAGCAGATTGACATCACTGAGAAACGAGCATCGTTATCTCCAGAAGTAAATTTCTTTCTCAAGAGGACAGACAAGGCCAATTACCGAAGAAATGAAGCTCAAACCAACACATTATGGCAGATATAGCTGATTGATATCCCAGAAAATCCAACATTATTAGTTTCAGAAGCTAATCGATTCCTCCAAAGGACAGACATGGTGATTTACCGAAGAAATCCCCTACAGAGAAGCCTAACCATACATCAACCGAAAAGCAACACCTTAGCCCCCCAATCCTTACCTTAGGAGAATCCAAAACCAGGTCTGGCAGGAAAATATGTCCAGAACTCACCATTTCAGAAGCAGTTTAGTGCAGAAGCTTGGAAACCTTCGAGGCTTTGACCAACACACCTTCCTCGCAAATCCGCCACACAGATCCTTGCATACTAAGGGCCAAGTTCCATGTACCGGTCCTGGTCCGTTTTTTAAATGGGTGAGAAACGGGTGACATCATCCAAAAAATGGGTGATGTCACCCGCTTTTTGAAAGGGTACTTCTATGTGGGTTGCCGGTTTATTGGGATTTCCTACTTTCTAACTAAATTTGGTGAATGATAAGACATGACACTTTATGAAGGTGACCGGCAATGGAGGTCCTCCTCAAAAGAAAGGACTTGAAGAACAAAGTGGCCTTTAGTACCCAAGGGTGTACCCTAGGTGACCGGCCGATCCGGTCACCATAGCTTTCTAACCAGCACATGTCCTTCATGTCACCGTTAGGACCGCCGGTCCTTTGGCACCCGTTCTTCCACAACACAAAATGTGGGACATCCATCCATGGGGGGTACCGGTCCTTGGGTGAGAGGGATGGGCACATGGCACCACCCTCTTTTCACCGGCCCACCCATTTATTTCAAAAAAAACGGACCGGGACCGGTACATGGAACTTGGCCCTAAGTTGGGACTTCCCTAAGCTTCCCAAAGCTACTTCCAAGTTCCGAGCAATAGAGCAGCGAGCTCCCTGACACAATCAAAAGTCGGGAATTGACATGCGGTAACATATTTGGAGTCTGGACAAGATGAAAGGTATTCATCCGCCAATTGACAGGTATTTTGGAAGTGATCTGTCCATTGACGGGTTGAAGGTCTTGGCCATATGTCTTTTGACGGGTCATGTGGGTCCATTGATAGTGGTAGGCTGTCAAATGGGCTATGAGGCTGTGACAAGTGCAAAGCTCAACCTGGTAAATGCTTCGGAGAGAAGCTTCCGCAAATCCCCTGCAAGTGGCCCTTGAACCCATTGGAATCTTTGGATCATATATGATTGTAATGATTCACTCTGCTCAATCAATGTTTTATACTTGATTAGAGTTTACTTATAAAGGATTCTTAGAACCCAGTAAATTGAAGTCTTCAGTGTAGTATGCCAGGCTTCAACTGAATTGAGCATGTCTACTCAGTACAAATCCCACAACTAACTCTTTCGAATTACGATGTGCACATACTTCAGAAATTCCTCGACGCTCAAGTATCAATGTGATAATGAAATCCTCGTGTACGTGTGCAGGAGACGTTGAAGTGTTTTAGCTACCAAGCATGACAAAGTACTACGACCAATAAATAAGCCTTTTCATCTTGGCAGGATACAAGCCTTGAGAAGTTGGACAGGGAAGAAGCTCAATGGTCAGCAAAAGTGAAAACTCTGAAGTCTTCATATACAAAGCTATGATCGGGGAGAACCGGCAGTTAGTTACAGATGAACCGGTTGAGTTTGAGAAATAACCGGTTGAAGTTCAAGATTGCAGGAAAATTACCGATCATTTTAGAGGAATTTATAGAATACACCCCAATTTAATAAAGGAAAACCAAAGGATGTCAACATGTAACCGGTTGGACTTGCAAACACTAGGATCTCAACCGATGATGCCCAAAAATCTCCCCGGTCACTGCTACAAAGTAGAGTGTTTAAATATCTATTGTGGCAATTAAGTACTTTGATGACAACCACAAGACAATAATTGGGTTGCTCTGTTATCACATTCAAGACTACCCTTGGTTTTCAGTGACCTTCTTAAACTCGCTAGCCAGAGGTGACTCTGCCTTTGCTGCCAAAATTCTCTCTACTCTTTTTACTAGGCATTCTTGAGAGTACATACTTGGACCTCCAAGAGCAAAAGTGGCAGTCTAGTATCTCTAGAGATAGGGATAGTTGACCAGTGTCCAATTTCAATGGCTAATCTATGGTTCGAGGTGCAGTAAGCGGCAATAATCTTGCGTTATGGTGGTGTCAATGGTTGTTTCAAGTACAATTCACATGCGTATTTGAGAAAATCCTTGAGGTGGAGGTAATCTAGTTTATGTGCTGGGAAAGTGAGGTTGCTTTATTTACTAACCATGAGGGTGTTGACTCAAAGTCTTTAGTGAGCTTGAGAGTGTAATTCTATGGGAAGTTCCCCAAATTCGGCCAACAAAATATGATAGGTTGTCAAAGAACACACTTTGAAGGGAGACATCATATACATCTTCATGCCCTTCTTGAAAACCTTCCAATGAGAGTTTTTCAAGTTGCCTCCCCTAATATCAGTGTCACATGTGAAAGTTAGAAGCACCAAAGCCTTGAATAGATGGGATTTGAGTTCCTAACATGTGACTCTGATTATTGCTTCTTTCCTTAAAGTGCTCATCAAGGCTTTCATACTTGTGATTCTTCGCCTTTTACTAAATGGCTCAAAGTATCAATGTGAATAAAAACCAATTCCAAAGTATTTGTATTCATGAGTTATCTCAATTGGGTCCTTGTCTAGGTAAAATGCCTCTTGGTCTAATTTCCTTTTTTTGCGGCCCATATCATGATTTTAGTCTTGGATAAATTGACTTCAAAGCTAGAAGAAGTGCAAAACTCATGTAGCTTGTTCATAAGTCTTTGTAGGCTTGCTCCAAATTTATAAAGTAGAACAATATCATTAACATAAAGAAGAATGGCAACCATTGTGTTAAATAAACACGGAGAATCCCCATCAATCTCGTCCAAATATGTTTCAAGTTCATCAATGTACGAGCCAAATAGTGTGGGAGAGAGGGAACATCTTTGTTTAACACCAATGTTGAGCATTACTTCACCATATGTGTCACCATTTATTTGAAATTTTGCGTAGATTGTGGTGTACATGACTTTTACAACATGTTGTAAATGAGGTTGCACACCTAATCGTTGGAGGCATGCCCAAAGCTTGTCACATGGGATTGTGTCAAAAGCTTTTTTGAAATCAACAAAACAAGAATAGGGGCATCGACCTACAAAAACTTTTAGTTCGTTTAAAGTACGTAATGTGAGGATGTGGTCCAAAGTGGATCTACCTTCCTTGAAACATGCTTGCCCTCTCGCTCTGACCCCTTTCAATTCCGCAATCAACTACTTATTTTCTCTAAAACATAGCCATAAAGTTAGCCAAAGATTGTTCCGAGCATTGTACCAATATGCTTCTTATGGCTTCTGTATCAGCAATAAAACTACAAATCATAAAGTATCCAAGAACAAGTATATGGATTCATTGTGGTCTCCTAGAAGTTACACTGATTAAACATTTGGAAATAGTTTGTTTTTTTTTTTTTTTTTTGAGACAAAAGGCCGACAGGCCAACGCCAAAGCACAGGAGGCAATTGACCACCTAGCAAGTTTTCCGTCAGGTAGAGAGGAGATTTCACAGCCGGGATTCGAACCGCCAACCTCTTCCTTGAGATTTGGGTATCCCTCCACCATCATCCAGTAGTTTAAGGTCATCTCGGACCAAAAATAGTTTGCATTTGAAAGACTTTCAACCTAGGGGAAGTAGGTGGGTATATCATGGGGGCATGACATGTGTAACTAGGGTAGCACACTATTTTCTTCCATAATGGTGTATAATGTGAACCCCATTGTAAGGTTGCCCAAGGTAAGTCACACGAAGTTATCCATTTGCCTACACTATTTACCACAATCAGTGAACTTAAGTGATGTCTTTGGCTTCAAGTGTTGAACACTCTGAAGCGCAATTCTTTTTTGTTCTTGGTTTAAACAGAATTGATGATGCAAGGTTACAATCACATGTAGATGTGGACAGCAGTTCAGTTGGACCTCTCAAGCCAGGTGATGAAGTAAGAGGCCTTTGAACTTGAGTCTCAAAACAAAACATCCAAGAGAAATCTATACAAACGGCATACCTATCTTACAAAGCAGAGATTCTTGCAACTTGACATGAAATCTGTGAGGGCATCATAGTAACAAGTTACAATATCTAAAAGTTTGTAAAATGTCTTGCTTGGCCTATGTCCCTCCGTTCAAGCAACCTTCTATTATGCTCACGCCTTTCCTCACTAGTCATGCGGCTACGTCGCAACTCCTTCATTCCAGCATTTCCATTTTGTTGTTCACTGGCAGTACCATCTATCTCAGTCCAGGCACTTATACTGAAGGGGTCCACCAGAATGTCCCCAGCATCCGCAAATCCCTGCACAATTACAAGATTAAGAACCAATTTAAAGATTTCACAAAACAGTCAAGGCATTCACATTATCCAGGACCTTCCACATTGCAGTCATTGACACATTTCAGATCACTTTCGGAGAATATAATGGTGCTAGGGTAAGTGGCCCTAATTTAATTACTCATCTTTATCAGACACCTGCAATTGAGTGGTGCGTTGTTAGGTGAGTCTAAGAAAGGACATCAAAAAGACATCCTGTGTTTGAAAGAGATTGGACCTTTGTGCTCAAAATTAGCCAGCTATTCTAGGTTTGATAGTCAACAAAATCGGGAAGGCCTATATGGTCGTTTAAGAAGAGAACCTTCACTTTTGAAAATGAATGAGAGCTCTTTGTACAAGTTCCGAAAATTGCTATGGCCTCAATTTGGATTTGCTCATCATTGTGTGTTTATTATCCTATTAAAAGTGCGCTGATCAGAAAAGGCAACCATTTAAGACCTGTCTACCTAATGTGTAAATAATAGGCATATACATGAGCTTTGGCATGAATAGAAACTAGGTAGAAGTGTTTGGGGCTTAGGGTTTTGAGCATTTTAACCTAAACTCTCAAAACATTTCTCATCTGAAGCATTGTTTTACACTATGGTTGGTTGTGCTTTACTTTCTTAATTCAATTTCCATGGAAAAGGCATACTAAAGTCCAACCACCACCACAACCAACCCCTACCCCATCAAACCCACTACTCCATGTAGTTAACCACCCTTAGGGTGGTTGTTCATACTCCAGTGGCACCACTTGAGAGTTTCAAGGCCAAGGTCCAAGAAGAAAGTTGAGGACGCAACCACTTTAGCACTACCATCCAAGGCCAACAAGGATAATAATCATTTCAATTTCTTTTTTCAGTCCACAACCTAACCCAATGATAGGTTGTGATTTGGAAGACTAACCCCACTACAACCACAAGGATTTGCACAATACAAGTATAAATGAAATAAACTGTAGTTGTAGTTGATTTTGGTGATTAACAACAAACATGACCACCTTTGTAGTGTAACTGACCTCCAATTCCCTCTCATTTCCAGTTTGTCGTCGTTGAGCACCCGACTGGAATTGCCTCATTGCCTGTCTTGGCATGTCCCTGGGTGCAGAAGCCTGATTTTCTGTAACTTTGATGTCAGAGTCTACCTGATCATTATTCAAGCTATGCAGACCTCTTGCTTCTTGCAAAAAGCCCCCATCTGCACAGAGGACATGTATACTCAGTGTTCAATACATTAACTGCAAAAGATTTCAGGGTTTAGGGTTTAGGAGGTCCGTCTAATGTTGTGCATGGCAATATTGAAACCAAGGTGGAGAATAAATCACAAAGCTGTGATTGCTTCTGTCTGGACACAATAGAGTTATCATCTAACTCCACATGACTTTTGGTCGGAGTTGATTGTTTTGCATACAACACCTTCCAAGTTCGGTGCATGCTTGCAGGTGATGTGGAGGTTTGAAAGGAGAACATTTTATATCGGTTCATTTGGGTCAAACTCATTTTGTCATGCCAAGAGGTGCTAAAAATGAGTTTGGCCCTCAGTAGATCAAAATAGGTTGTTCTTCATTCGGATTCAAATACTACCTCGAACATGCACCACAAGTAGAAAGAAATTATTGATATTGTATGCAAAACAACCAACGGAAATAATAGGGAACCAACTCCCGACAAAAAGTCCCATTGACTTGAAAGATTCCTCTAATCAGCCTATAAATTTCAATCCATGTCCGTGATGGAGAGTATAGAATCATAGTTTCTGACTTCCATAAACCGAGTTGGCAGGGAAGTTTGAGACATCTTCTCACAGAATCCCATGTGTTCACTCTAATCCTTTCAAGCTCAATAAATGATTAGGTGGTTTAGCCACATTTTGAGACTATTTAGATTGACAGATGTGCTTGGCGGAACTGCCCCGACATACCATGTCAATCAATTGTCATTGAGACATTAGAAGATCTATGACAACAAATTGATCAATAGTTCAAATGTCTGAACAGGAAAGGAAATAATAAAAGAGAATGGAAGACAGATTGATGCAGCCAGAATTAAAGTGCAACATGCATACCAGGTAAGATAATTGGCCTAACAACCAACTCACTACATAATTCATTAAGAAAGCGGAATTGATCCAAAAACAGTAATACATCATGTAGAACAGTTAGCAGAAAGCAGTCTCAAGTGGATAATGTATATATGCTTACCCTTTCTGGCTGTCAACAACTTAGGCACTTGCGACTCATCACCTTCAAAATGAGAAGACCTCTTCTCTAACACTTGTCGCAAGAGTGGGTGATCAGGGTAGTCTTTTTGCAAACTGCAATGCAATTCATGAAACACATCAGATAAAATCAGGGGGATTTCACACTAGAGCTTGGAGGTCTGTGACCATTGAATTCTAAAATCTCTCACTGGTGGAAAATGCTAAGACCTCCCACTTCACTTTACACTAGAGCTTGAGGTCCTAAGGAACCAAAGAGGTTTGAATGGATGAAAAACTACATGGAGTCCTCCATGGCATGCAATGGATAATGTTTCATGGTCTACCAAATTTTGAGTCTAGCCCACCTCAAAATAGGTGCATACCACATCTTCTATGTTCTGACATTCTAGAATATTCATAAAAAATGAGAAATTGTCTAAAGACAAAATTATTAAAACCACTATCATATAAATTACTGCCAGAAGAGTTAGTGTTCCTTTGAGGCTTGAAGCTTCTAAATACCCAAAGTGAGATTTGGAGGATAAACATACATGTCAACAAGTTCTGCCTGCACTTGACTTCCATCAAGTTCAAGGAATTTCTTCAAGCATCCTGTTTCTGCCTTTTGTGCCCCATAACTAAGACCAACTGTTGCTGCCACTGTCACCAATAATAATTGCATAAAAGAATCAAAGTCTTTCACTACTACTTACAGCACAATGTAATAAAGCCAGCGCAGATAGAAACAAAATTTCAGTGATAAAGGGAGAAACCCTGCCTTACAACTAGCAAAACAAAACTTCCACAAACTGGAACACTCAATATACCATAGCAATGAGAGCTTAGTCAGAAGCTTGAAATCCACCTTCAAATTTGTGTTTTCTGTCAATTTACACCAAGTGTTGACAAGACCAATTCCAAAAAGAAATAGAACGTACCTGCTATAATGCTACCACGCATCAAATAACTCAACCGATAAGATCCTGGGATCAGTGACATGAACCAAAACAAGAATTGTTTGAGAAATTTGGACATTTCAGAAGCCAATTGAGGAGAACGTTAAAAGTGCACCATTGGCATATTATGCAATGTTATTATTAGAAATTGCTTGCAACAGACTACAACCCCAGAAAAGACCTGTAAGGAAATGCAGTCAACCAACATTCTCACCACATTGCATCTGAATAAACTGATTCTTTTCAAGAATTCAGGATCTCAAATTTTAAGGTACAAATGATGAATTTCAAGGCAGGTCCAAATTGTACACACCAATTCCTGCAGCACCGCCAAAGAGGACTGGATATGCAAGATAGTATGATATGTCACTCCTACATTTCTGTGCTGCTTCAATCTCCTCACGTGATAGCTGGTACTGCAACCGCACACACATGAAACACATTTTATGAACTCTTCATATCCAAAACCCTACCAGCAAGACGCTCAAACATCTACCCTGACATCAAAAATATGTGAACAAGACGTGACCAACTTTTGAGCAGAAATGCAAGATACTTGTACCAAACGTCCATGCCCCACTGCGCTATTCCTATGGAATTCAATACATTCAGCACATTCAGCTTCTGAGGATTGTAGCATCAGCAGGAGATGGTCCTTGGCATCATTAATTTGTCCACATATACAAAACCTACCAGCAAGACACTCTGATGTGTACCCTGACATCAACGAAAATGCAAACAAGACACGACCGACTTCTGAGCAGAAATGCAACATTCTTGTACCAATGCCTCACTGTGGCATTCCCATCTAATTCAATACTTTTGACTTCTGAGGATTGGCCTCAACAAGAAACCTACAGGTTGTGATCGGTATCCTAACAACTACACACTACCACATGACTATATTGTGCTACCAGCATTATTAAGATCTTGGCATGAGGCAGGAGATTCTCCTTGCCATCATGTTTTGTTGAAAGTAATCGCATAGTTATTTCTACCAGAAAGAAGAAAGTAGCAAGACTATCTTGAAGGATACTGAATTTAAGCCATCGCTCTTTCAAATACAGTCCGGAGCAATGTTGTGCGGATATTGTTTTTTATCGTGTAACAGCGGGTAAGGGTATTGAAAGAAAACCTTAAAATCTGATGCCTGGCGGGTCATGGTATTGAAACTATTCATAACATGTCCACGGGTATACAATTTAGGGTCTAGGTCCCTTCCAATCACTTTGGACTCTAATAACTTTTGCATCTCCACTCCAATTCCGAATCTTGAAATGGCAATCCTTACGATTCATCGCAATTGCTAATTGGAGGAGACGATTCACAATCTGATCCAATGCCCAAAATTGTTTGTGAAGTTGGAAGTGCCCACAATAGGGCCGCATACCTTTCCACTCTTCTATCGGGAGCTCCTCTACCCATTACCACCCTTGCACAATCACATATATGACCACAACCACAACGCACTCATTGCCCATCTTAGGTTAAGTCGGAAGGGTCTCTATGATGGTCAGGGCCTATATAAGAGAAAGGTAATCTTTGGACTATCATAACTCTTGCATCTCAACTCCAATTCAATTCTGAAAGTTGAAATAACAATCTCCATAATACACAATTGGTAACTGGATGAGACAATCCAAGGATTCAATGGCCAACATTATATGTTGAGTTAGCTTAACCCTCTTCCTTGCTAAGCATTCTCAATGCAGCTCCTCTGACTATTGCCAGCCTTGCAATTAATTACATGTATGACCACAACGCAAACAGTATACCCACCTTAGCGTCGTAAATGCGAGCGGCGAGCTGTGTGAAAGGGGCTTGAAGTTGCTTCCTACCCTCCCCCTCCTCCCTCTGCTTCTGCTGCTGCATCATCTTCCTAATAATGCAGACTGCCAATCTCTATTGCGCTCACCAACACCAAATTCCTGCAATTCCCACCAAAACCAAAACCTAAACCCTGCAAATCCCACCTGGCCAAAACCTAAACCCTGCAATTCGCACCCAAACCCAAACCAACACCAAAATCCTGCGGAATCCACCAAACCCAAAACCAAAACTACACCACAACCAAAATCCTGCAAATCAACACGTTTCTACTGGCAGCCTGTTCTACAATTCTACAAGGAGAAGAAGGCCAGTGCCGGTGGGGCCCCTGTTCTAGCCAGGTCAGCATTCCATTCACATTCTACCATGGCCCTCATTCGCTCCAAACCTAAACATATGACGTGGCCCTATTGTGGGCAGTTCCAACTTTACACACAAAATTGACCTTTGGATTGGATCCAGATACTCTTATGTGGTTAGCAATTGCGAATTGCAAAGTTCGTCATTTCAAGTTTCGGATTCAGAGTTTTCTTGGTGTGCAAGAATTGTGAGAGGGTAAATTCTTTACACCTTATTAGGAGATGTATTGATTAGTAGGGCATGCACGATAGGGATTTCCAAACGAGGCAAGCAAATAAAAACACTTCAACCCACTATAGCAAAGACTTCACTTAAAACTGAAGAAACAAAATAGTAACATGGGACAATGGTAGACTTTGAGGAGTTGCCTAACAACATCAAGAGAGCCTCTCACACAACCTCACACAAAATAAGTAGAGAGCCTCACAAAAAAAACTTAAGTAGTAAAGTCTTCATGCCGCGTTCCAAAACATGTCCTTCGTCTAGCCAGCCATACTCCCAACGCCGCCTTCCAAACAATAACCCACCAAGCAAGGGCAACTTGGCAGCCTCGAAATTCACAATGCAAAGAATTTGTTCACCCCCCCCCCATTCCCCACCCACCCGGCCAATGACAAAATTCCCCACTACATAATATCCACCATGGTAGCCATGGCCAATGCTCGCCTCAACATTCTACGTATTCTCTTTTTGTTTAAATTATCATATAGGTCCTCCCAATTGCATTGTTGTTGAACCTATAATGGTGCTTATATTTTGGTATAGTCCAATCTTATCATACCATTTTTTATGTGTGACCATACTTAACTGCAAACCTTGCCAAATTCCACGCACATCGATTAAGAATGATGACCATATAAGACCCACGACATAATTCATACCTATATTTGCATGTACATGACAAAGTCTGAAGTTAACTTGAGAGACAAGTGTTAGGATATGATTGGACCATAGGCTTAAAATATGTTAACCATTCTAGGTTCAATTTGTTACACAATTTGGAGGGCCTATATGACCACTTAAAGGACCATGTGTGTATGTATAAGGTGCACGACGATATGTTCAAACACCCTACAAATATTGAAATAATAATTTATCCAATCTATGATATTGAATCCATATTTAGCGCAACCTATCAAAAAAGGAAAGACAATCATATTTGATAATGGTGATTAGATGTAACTATGTGGTGTGTATTTGATTTCAAGTTGACATTTATACAAGCTCAAATATACCTAGAATGCATTGTACGTCTACATACGTTCCCATTGGAACAATGCGTTGGGTAACTGAACTAGTTCCAGATAGGGTCACTCTTGACACTAAAAATATTAAGTAGTCTTAAACTCCTCCGTATGGCACCTGGGGGCCCAAAATGGCATCTTGTACCTTTAAGGCGGAGAGTAGAAAAAATAAAGACAAAAAAGACCCCTTCGTTGCTCTCCGCATATCACTTTTGATTCCGAATCTTTGATTTATGACAATAATATGTGTGGTTTGTGATTGCTAATTGGGTGGACTAATCTCTCATGTGATCCTTGAATGTGGAGATGGGCATGCCCACACTAGGGCTACATACAGGCCAAGATGAGCCTAAATTACTGGGTGATAGTGGAGAGGTACCCATTTTCAAATGGAGTGGTTGGCGGTTCGATTCCCGCTGTGAAATCTTCTCTCTACTTGATGGGAAAAAACTAGCTAGGTGGGTAGGAAGCCAAGAGCCCACGGCCACAAGGTAGGCAGTAAACCCCACCCTGCACCAAGAGGATTCTTGAGCAGGGTAGGGCCAACAGGCTCAAATTCACGTCGAATTGCCCGACGTTGGTCCATGGATGCATAGTATATCGGGGCATAGTAGTGCGGGGCACTTGCAATGTGGGAGGTAGCAAGAGCAGGAGAGGAGCCATGATGGTATGGTGTTCATTTGTTGAGTTTTCATGCATTTATGAGTGTGAAGCATGATTCTTGTGGTAGAGTGTGCTAGTAGTGTGTTGACTATTGTGTAGACTGTTTTGTTATGTCAGCTAGTGTGGAGGTTGTTTATGTGTTTATTTGTGCAACATGAGAGGAGATGTAGGCAATTGTCGTTCTGTTTGAGTGGGCACATATTACAAAGTGGTGAGATATCTTGTTTGAGAATATGTTTCCTATGGTAGTTTCTAAGGTATCTACCATACAAGAATTTAAGGGTTGTGTGAGTTGGGCATTTGTGATCCAAGGTGCATCCCAAAGAAGGTTAGACCATTTTGGGTGAATATTTTCATTGGTTAGCCATTTTTCAATGTTTGATATTGTGTTTGTGGCATTTTAATATAGGAGCAATTCTTTTATTTTGTTCCAATTTAGCTTTTGAGGTCACGTACTAAGCCGTCATGTTGTATAGAGGTTGGGGGTATTGTTGGCCAACATGGAGTATGATGGAAAGGGGTTGTCATGATTCGTGGTTCAAGTGCTTCTTGTTTAGCTAGCTTGTCAGCTCGTCATTTCCAACTATATTTGAGTGTGCTCTAACTTTTTGGATGGTGATGTTATGAGTGGAGATGCTGATGACGTCTATGATGAGGACAATGAGTTGTTTGTCTAGGTGGTTATTAAGAAGAGGGGTGTCTTATGTGATTTAGTAAGTGGTATATGCTATTAAGGCTTTCGGTGAAGATGAAGGTGTCCATGGTCAGTTTGTTGGTGTGTTCTATTGCTAGTAGTAAGGTGAATTTGACCCTTAAGATATTCAGCTAGCCAGGGAATTTGGCAACAATATTAATAGGTAATGTTGCATTACATACACCCAAGCCTACTCTATTTCCTTCTCCTTAACCATTAGGTGGTGTGAATGAGCCGTCCATATAATATGATTGTGTGGGCGGGGGTCTTAATGGAGATGGAGAACCGTAAAACATCCTACATAGAATCCTGCACACAATGTTTCACTTCTAGAACCCCAAACCAGATGAGCACAAAGTACAAATGAAAACACCCATATACTTTGCAACATGTGTGCTATCCCTCTACCATTGGATCCATGTACTAACTTACCTAGGTGGAAACAATCCAGGTGCTTCAAGAAGTCCACAATTAATATACACTAGACTTTTGTTGTGGCAATAGTGACACCGCATTGCTGTGTTTATACTCCAACAACACACTTGTTCTAAAGTAGGCATGGTACTGTTCTCCCTCTTTATCAAGACACGTTTGGTCGTGCAAGAAAAGTGTCGTGTTATCCGAATGTCGTATTCTTGGTAACATGACATTGTAACCTCAAATGTCATACTATCAAGATTTTCCAAGAAATTGATCTATTTCAATGTAAAATGTCATTTTGTATACATGATGAAGATAAGTAAGCATGAAAGAGCATTTGCATTGAAGAAAGATGCTCACAACTTTTTCTCCAATGTTTAAAACGTTTCCCAAGGTTCCTTGCATGCTCCAAAATACTAATCGAATATGCACTTTTGAATTAAAAAGTGGGTCCCACCACGTATGGACATTAATTGGGCCTTCAAATGTCGTACTACGAGTGTCATAGTTCGTACAAGTTTGGAGATAAATTAAAATATAGAATGTTTAGTCAATGGGAAATGAGTCGTCAATGGTAGTCAAGGTCTTGTATATCAAGTGTCGTAATATGGAGGTTAGACTGTACTCAGTACTTTAAACCCTTGCTTGAGTCAGAAGCTCACCCTCACATGTCATTAGGACTTGCCCAAAGTCCACATCATTCTTGCCATTGTACGCTACTAGGTGATGTTGTGATGGGCTATTTCTTAGTTTGAGTGGAAAATCACATTCTCAGCAGCAAATTAAGGTGCACAAGCCTTATTATGTAATTTATCTCGATCGGACACTTATATTTGATAACCATGACTAGGTATTCAATTAAAGAATCAATAAACGTGTATTTTTTATATTCATAAGTAAATCAAGGGAGGTTCGATTTTCAATTTGATTGTTTATAATGCTTCATCATAGATTTGCTAATGTAACAAAAGCTTTTGTGTTTAAGCAAACCGTATTTGAAAGTGTAAAACTGTTGTATTCTAGGCACGAGTTTTTGTTTTCCGTGCCCTCTTTCCAACCATTTATGACTGCTCCTCTTTGTGAAATAACAATTCTTCAAAACATGTACCTTAGAAACATGAAAGTAGATGGGTCTTAAGTGGCTCGTTTTCTAAATCGGACCCCCATATTTGATTGGTATTTGTTTTGTTGAGGATCAAAGAGCAAACATCATAAAGACACATATCACTATATTCGTTAATTTGAGACTTTCTCTTGTCTCAAATTAATATATGGACCACAACAACATGGTCTAATGTTTGGGTCGTCCTACCTAAACCATCTTGATATGAGTTCTTAATTGGGTTCTTGATATGAACACCCGCTTCAAAGTATTTACATCTTACAACATTCTCCAATATCTGTATGATTTAATCCATGTTCTTATATTTGTAACTGTCTCAAAATGCAAAAAAAGTCCCAAATTAACGAATATAGTGATACATGTTTAAAAGAGATTGCACTACGTCTTCAATATCAATAACTACTTTACACTCAATATTGAACACGATCGGGAGGACCTATCTATCTAGTTAAGAAATCAACAAACATGCATTTCCGATAATCATAACTAAATAAGGGGAGGTCCGATTTTCAGTCCGATTTTTGCATATGCTTCATTGTAGATTTGCTAATGCAACACATGTTTTGTTGTGTAAATCTAATTGGTAGAAGTTGGAGAACATGAAAAAAAAACCAAATGACACCCACATACCGTAGAAGTGATTCGAAATAGTTGTTTGAAATGGAGAGTTGGCACCCATGTTAAATGGTGATCATGTGCCATGACCACTATGATACCAGTCAACAAGTCTTCAACATGACAATCGATGGACATAGAGAATTGACCGCTAGTTACAGATGAACCGGTTGAGTTGGAGTAATAACTGATTAAGATTCAAGACTTCAGGAAAATTACCAATCATTCAAGAGGAATATAGAAAATATACCTCAAATTTATAAAGAAAAACCGAAAGATGTCAATATGTAACCAGTTGGACTCGGAAACACTAGGATTTCGACCAGTTTGTGCCCAATAATCTCCCCTGACACTGATGACAATTTGGCTGGAAGGTTTCAGGTGGTATAGATCTGCAGGTTGTTGACCTTGTTGACTCCTTGTCGAGTGTACCTACAGTAGTCCAGGTCTCGTTGACGATAGCACGAGCCTTTGATACACTGACTTTTGAGCCATAAAGCATAGGGTCATAGCTTGGAAACTTGAGTCTAATCAGGCTTGTCACAATTCCCGTTTCTACACATAAAAGTATAAGATGGACTCAAAGTCTACGGACCAACATCATAATTGACACCAAGTGGCAACATGATCATCATCGGAGTTTATAATGACCTCTTTCTTCTCCGTTGATGCTTTCAGGAAGGCCTTTTACGGAGTGTTTGTGTTAGAAGTTAGGTAATCAGAATAACGAAGCTTAGTGCGGCTGATTTAATTTCAAGTTCTCCCCAGCCCTTTGCTAGACCTTTTCCAAGTCCTGCCACCCCGCTTCGAGCTTTCGCACCTTCCCTTCTGGCATCATCTGCAAGGATAATTAAGTATTTGCCCAGAAAAGTTAAACTTAACCTAATTTGTAGTAAGCTCTTGGTTCTTTTGGACTCTGTATCTTACTGTAACACAAGGCATGTCGACTACGGCATGTGGCCTCAAGATGAAGGTGCTTCATTTTGTTGGGATTGTGCTGTTTGCGCATTGCACAGTTTCTGCAAGAGCTGCAGTTTGCTCTGCAGGAGACAGAGCTGCTCTGCTGCAATTCAAGTCAGGTATTTTTTCAAATTGCTACTTATTAATTGTTAATCCCACAGCCACAGAGAGTAGGTATTGGTATAAGGGTGTTGTTCGGTTACTCTTCTTAATCGGACACCGATATTTGATTGGTGTGTGTGTTCGATGAGGATCAAAGAATAGTTGAGAAACCATAAACTTGCCTATTGTCCGGGGAGATTTTTAAGCATAATCGGTCGAGATCCTGTTGTTTCCAATATGAACCGGTTACATGTTGACATCTTTCGGATTTTTCTATATTAAATTGAGGAATATTCTATGAGTTCCTCTAGATCGTTGGTAATTTTCCTGAAGTCTTGAATTTGAACCGGTTATTTCTCAAACTGAACCCGTTCATCTGTAACTAGCTGTTGGTTCTCCACGTTCATTGAACTTGCCAAATGTTTAAAACAAATTGGAGGACTATGTCAGATTCAGATCTTATTAACTACTCCACAATCAATAGAGAACACAATTGGAAGGAGGGCCTATGTATTTACTTACGGAATCAACAAACATACACGTCCGATACATAACCATAAATTAGTCAGGGGAGGTCCGATTCTTCAATCCGACTTTTTGTCGATACTTCCTCGATGGAGAAGATGAACAACAAACCGAATAACACCCACATACCTTAAGGTATAATGGCATTTATGACCGCCACTCTTACTCACGGTGTGTAAACAAAATCATAATGTATCTGTAACATCTTGCAAGGATTCTGCAACGGTTTTGAGAAATTTGACAAAAATGCGGGAGTTTCTGACACCCAAAAACCGTTGCAAAATTGGTTGCAAGTATGTCGCAACAATGTTGTAATTTCGGGCCCTAGGTACTAGTGTATGATAATCCCAAGTGGATCGTGACGACCGTGTGTAAATCTTGACACCGTGTCTCGAAACTCTTATGGTCGTCTCATGTGCAGAACTGGAGGACCCTTACGATGAATATGCAGACTGGAACACCAACGCGGATTGCTGCACGTGGTTGCAAAGCAACAAGTACAAGGTCATCACGTGCAACAGCGCGGGGCGGGTGACATCCCTCACAATGGGATCCCCATTGGAAGTGAGGCCACTGCCAGTGTGGCAGCGAGTGAGCGGGGGCGAGTTTGGTGTGTCGTTAGGCAACCTCACGTGCTTGCAAAAGCTGAACCTGGAGATGCCATATTGTGGGGGAGCCATCATCCCTTCCACTTGGGCAAACCTGGTTCACTTGAGCAACATCACCATGCTGATCTCCCTGGGAGGCCCCCTGCCGGGCGCGATAGTGAAGATGTGGCCTCTCCAGTGGCTGGTCCTCACTAACAATGTCATGAATGGCACCATCCCCAAAGAGCTCTGTAAATCCTCGCTCCAAACCTTGAACCTCACGGGCAACCAGTTCACTGGACACATTCCCAGCTGCCTCAGCCGCTTCCCTGCAGACTCCTTTGCTGGGGGTTTCACTGGGAGCAACGCTGGTCTCTGTGGCGCTCCTCTACCCGCTTGCTGATTCAATCTGTTGTCGCAAAATTACGTCGTTTTCCGCAACATTATTCAGCTGCATAGCTGTGTTCCATTCTATATTTAGCCTCTGATGTGGGCCTCCGCTATTTTATCTTCACGGGAAGGAACTGATGCCGGTATGAATAGTATGAATTTTCTTATATAGTGTCGGTATTGTGAGTGTTTAGGGTAGCTATGAATAGTATTGTCAATGAATAATGCTCCTCTGGATGAACAGTGCGTATTGTGAATAGAGCCGGGAAGTGCAATCATTCCTGTGAGTAGGTTGGGAATATTACTTCACTCAAATTTCCAAGTGTCGACCTGAATGTATGAATACCAAACAAAGATCCCTACTTTGTTCAGGGGCCCCACATAATATAATTGACATATTCCAAGGTCAGTGGAATTGATCCACATGGTTGAATAATGTCATCTCTTCCTTACTGGACGCTAATTATACAAGTATGCAAGCACAAGTTTTAGCCTACTAAGTTGGAATGAGGTGAGGTTTTTCAGTCCAAAGTGGACAATAGTTCGATTTTGAACTTCCAAAGGTGTAAGTTCCCTCCATTGAACTTATCAATGACTCTAGCAGCCTCGCTCTCAAATGATGCCATTGTACGCTCGGATATACTCTCAAAACTCTTCAACTATTTCATTTATTTATTTATTTATTTGGCCTACAATCAACCCAACTCAAATTAAAAATTTACTTTTTATATTGAAAATATGTGTTTGCACCTCAAATGCCTTACACTCTTAAATACATGAAGTTAGATCTTCTACACTTCAAGAGAGTTCTTACGAAACTCAAATTATTCAAATAAGATTTCCTTAACTTCAAATGCCTTACACTGTCAAATACCTCAAGTTAGATTTTTTACACCTCAAGAGAGTTCTTAAAACACTTAAATCATTCAAATAAGATTTCCTTAAATTCAAATGCCTTACACTTTCAAATACCTCAAGTTAGATCTTCTACACCTCAAGAGAGTTCCTAAGACACTCAAATTATTCAAATTATTTATTTATTTTTTACTCAAATGCGCCTTGCACTCTTAAAGAAACTTCTCAACACTTAAGTCTTTCAAATCATGTGCTATTGGAGTCTAAACATCTTCAAAGCTCTCAAGGAAACCCTTGAACGCTCAAAATATTCAAATGAAATGCTTTAAAGTCTAAACACCTCCAAACCTCTCAAATAAGCCTCTCAAGTCATGTGCTATTGGAGTCTAAACTCCTTCAAAGCTCTCAAACAAACCCTTAAATGTTAAAAAAACACTCAAGTCAAATGCTTTGAAGTCTAAACATCTCCAAACCTCTCAAATAAGCCTCTTAACACTCAAGCCTCTCAAGTCATGTGCTATTGGAGTCTAAACACCTTCAAAACTCTCAAAGAAACCCTCGAATGCTCAAAACACTCAAGTCGAATGCTTTGAAGTCTAGACACCTCCAAACCTCTCAACTAAGCCTCTCAACACTCAAGAAATTCAAATTACATGTTCTTGCATCAAACATACATTCAAACAAAAAACAAAAACCAAAGAAATACTTACAACAACAAAATGCGCCCTCGGACACCTCCAACGCTCCAATTTGAAAGCTCCAAAGCGCCAACCCCTCAAGATCCACTCCAAAGCAATCAAAACACTCAAGATCCACTCCTTTCACATGCATTGTTCAACTGTCTATGATTGGCCCCGGATACGCAACTCCCATATTATACGCAGGGGGCATCGTATTAAAAACAGCTTAGAGGACGGCTTTTATAAAAATTATATCAAATTATAAAAAATTAAAAGGACCAAAAAGTTGGGTGAAGATCAAATTAAATAAAATGAGATGTAGAAAAAGTTGGGTTGCATATTAATTAATTAATTAAAAACTCCACAACATATATAAAGTTTCGAAACACCTATTTTTTTAGCCTATTCCTATGCATAATTTTAAAGGATCCTCACAAATAATTGCCTCCAATTAAAATTAAAAGTCATTGGCAATGTTTTATTTATAATAAAAAATATTAAATTTTTATAAAAAAACCCAAAAAGTTGGGTAGTTGACCTATGGTACATGTATTAAAAAACTCATTTAATTAGGTTTTTAATGAAATTTTATGCTTCAAGGAATATTCATTTCCTATATATAATTATATTTTTGGATTCCTTGTTAGAAAGGCTACAAGAGTTTCCTACGGGAGTTGCGTACCCGGGTGATTGGCTCTCTCACACTCGTCCGATCACTTGATCATTGGGGATAGAGAGTTGCTAAGTTTCTATCACTTGGCTGCCTTCATGTTAGCTCATCAATTGCTAAAAGAAAACAATGCCATGGACTATTGCGCCTCTCACACTCTCTTGCATTTTGCCTTCTCTTCTTGTAGCATCACGCGGCCGTCTGCTTCTTGAAGTGGTTGCCACCACTTCTTCCTGATTATTGCCCCTCAATCCTCAATCATTAATTACCATTCTTGAGTGGAAGCAGGAGTGTCTAGGTTATTAAGGATCTACAAAGCCAAGAAAAATTATGACCAAAATTTTAGATTCTAGACACCTATGTTTGAGGTGGTATGTGGTTAGGTGTGGCTCCAAGAATGGATACCAAAACGACATGTGGCTAAAAGACATTGGACTACATGCTTAAAATATAATAACTATTTTTAGTCATAATTTGGGGGACCTGTATGAGCAAGAGATGATAATGAATGAGATATTCATATGAGCTCCAAAAATCATGAGGAAAGCGGCTATGGTCTTGATTTGAATTTGCTAACCATCTCATAGTACTCACGTGTTTCATATCCTAGGAGAAGTGGGTTATAAGGAGAGAAAAAAGTAACCATTTAAGTCCCGTCTACCTTAGAGCTTGAGTTGAGGGCTTGAACTTGCAATTTTCGGGAGTTTGCTACTTGGAATGGAGTTGAAGTTGTCATCCAAAGCTTAGAGTATTGAAAGCTTCACCAATAGTTGCGCAAGCGCTTGAAGTGGCCTTGCTCAAAGTGAGATATTATCAAGGAAGGGAATGATATTAAACAAAAAAAACAATTAATGACGAGGCAAAGGATGATTGAAAGTCCATTGGCTACAAGTCCACAAAATGAGAGAACTCTCGACACTCTTCAACTACCTCCACTGCAAGGACCAAAAGTTGTTGGCACTAGTATCCAACCACTTGAGGTAGATTTTGGGTATCCAAATCTATTGGAGTAATAGATTTGGGTTCCCATAATCTACCTCAAGTGGCTGGAAACCAGTGCTAACAACCTATGCTCCATGTACTGGTTGCTCTGGCACTCAACATACCCGAAAATATGACTCAAACTTGTATATTACATGAAGTTATATTGATTCCATAATGGACCTGAGTTTGAAATGAAATCGAGATCTAGGTTGCAAGAGCATTAATATATGGGCCACAACACAATAGATATTAAATCCCTGTTCTTTGCTCCATTTGCATTCACAATGCTCCTCAATACTCATGAAGATGCTTTACAAAGGTTATATATCTAAGATAGAAGTATGTCCACTTGGGATTGGAAAACTTTGTCTCATCCCCAAGTACTTAGACAAACTTGAGCTCAGGTTAGCATCCGGTAGCTAAAACAAAGTGCTAAGGAAACTTCACTAAATAGGCTCATTAGTGTGACTAACGTTTCATAAACTTCTATAACACTTACTTTTACTATGATAGTAAATGTAATGTTGGACCAACATTACTAAAGAAATTCAATTATTGTAATAAACAAGTAGGAAGACACACTCACATGGTTCCAAATATCTCCATGTATCAAAAAATAGAATCAACATTATCTTAGTAACTTGGAACCACACGTCTTGAACGTAGTGAGTCACTCTATTCAAATGGTCTCCTGATGACTCTATTTGGTGTATATAGCAAGGAGTCTATCCACTTTGGAATGAAGAACTTCATCTCGTCCCAAGTAGGGTAACTGGAGGTTGCATAATTAGCATCTAGGTATGGAGGTGTTATTAAATTTATTTACTTAATCATACACCTATATCTGATTGGTGTGTGGTTAGGTGAGGATCAAAGAACACACACCATAAAGGTCCACATGGTTAAAAGAGATTGGACCACATCTTCAAATTTTTATTAACTACTCTACACTCTCAGTATGATCACAATTGAAAGGACCTAAGTTTTTAGTTAAAGTCAACAAACATGCACTTCCAGTAACTATAACTAAATTAGGGGAGGTCCAATGTTACTCTGATTTTTCATGATGCTTCATTGTATATTTACTAATGCAACATAAGTTTCGATGTGTAAATCAAATTGGTAGAAGTTGGAGAACATGAAAACGAATTGAATTTGGTTTGAGACAAACCCTAAACTACTAGATGATGGTGGAGAGATACCCAAATCAACATCCAGTAACAAAACTTCTGCAACCAAAAACTACACTGATTATCCCAATTAGTGAGGGTGCTACTAATTCCCGAAGCAAGCATTATTTAGTCAACTCTCAAAGTTACTGAGGGCTGAAATTTTTATTAAGTTATACTAAATTCATGAATGTGTGCTCTTTTGCCATAGATTTCAAGAAAATTAATGCATGTTCTATGATGTTTGTAGAGTGATAATTTGTTTATATATGAAAACACATGCTTGTTAGTGAATAATGCCAAGTGGCAATACTTTCAGTGACTAGTGTCAAATGCCAATACTTTAGTGAATAGTGTTGATATGAATAGTATTGTCAGTGAATAGTGTCGGGATAAACAATGCTTCCTATATCTTTTGGTGGCACTAATTTATAGTGTTAAGAAATTTAGTATTACCATCACTAATTTCCCACACTCAATACTAGCTCTACCTCATTAATTGGGATGATCAATGTAGCAAGCATTTAAGATAGCACCACAGAGACCAACATTTCTCCCAATCACAGTGACCTAAACCAACAAAAGAATTTGACAAACATAACAATTATATATGTACAACACCCCCGTAATACACATAGCACACGCCATCCCATTTCAGCTACAAGTATTCCCAACTAACACACACAATGTGGAGTTCCATAACCTACATGCCTACATAACCAAAGAACACAATTGAAAGCACTTGAACTCAATAGAGCCAAAGCTAAATTCACATATGTCAACGAATGGATCTCCAATGAACATATGGACCACAAACTCTCAAAGCACTTTTGGTAAACACCTAATATTTATGACGCACATATTACACAAACACTCAAATTTCAATATGCACAATACATGGGTAACCACTGCAAACACATATTCTAGCCACTAACCTACCCAAACCAAAACTGCACATTATTCCCAAACAACAAAATTGACATATGGCCTCACTAGTCTTGCTATCAAATTGTACCAACCAATACCTTAAAGCCCTCCAAATAGCCCGGCACAACAAAGAAATCCACCTAGTCACCAATATCTTATAATCAAACAAACACACAAGATTCTTCACATTCACATATGCAGGACAACATGAAGGCATGGCATAGGACTCCACAACAGTAGACTGGCTCCTAGCTTGCTCATGCAACACCAAGCCCATACACATGCCACGCCATACTAAGACCAAATATCCTATGTATCACATGCACCCCTAATAAAAACCAACCCCCAATAGCCCTGACACGTAATAACACACTACAACATATAGAATTCACTTACTGCCATGATAGATTTTTACTCACGGCCATTTGCAATGAATGTGTAAAATACAATTCATTGATAGATGCACTTAGGAATATAGGTTGGAAAGTGAACCAACTCATCACCATTACAACAGGTGTCAGAGGAGCAATTCATAAACAATCCATAACAACACTCGAGCATATACAGATCCCAAAATCTGAAACTAAACGCTTAATGAAACAAATCCACGAAATAGCCATTAATTGCCTCATATACCTAGTACTCAACAAAACAAAATTAGACAACAAACAAGCTCCAGTAGATTGACCCTAGCACCAAACACCCAAGAAACAAACTGACCTAATAGCAACTGAATAATAATATACAAGGTGATCACCTTTCGCAAAAAAGGAAGTACCCCTACATTGAAGCTTGGTAAAACATGATCAAAGTAGACAAAAACAATCACCCATTCACGTTGGGGCACAAAAAGCACCAATGTCTTTTTATTTTAATTTTATTATATGTAAAAAAGTATAATTGTCCACTCTGGAATATATTGTCTACCTGTATCTCATCACAAGTAGCCTTTATGTTGAGCCTGCTCCTGGATTAACGTGTTTGGGAAGAGCAACGGCTACGAGACTCACATTAACATGAACACAACAAGGAGGCTTATGCAGCCGTTGGTATTCATTTCTTCTTTGTGAGGAAGGACCACGCACACCATGGACTCTTCCCAAACGACACACTCGTGTATGAACACTTATTACTTGCTTCACAAACTATGAAATGATGGTAACAACGTTACGCGGGTCTGTTTGTGTTGCCCTTCATTATTGGCAGTCACCCTCTACGTAAACTCTTCTTATCCTTATTATCCTCGACATCACATTTAACAGTAGCCATTAGCCATGGCTGAAACTCTGTTTCTTACTCTCAGGAAATCCTACTTTTACCCTGCTGATTTACCTAGGCCTTAACACTTTAATCCCTAGCAAGCTAACTCAAACTTTGTCCACTTTAGACTGGAAAAACCTCACCTCATTCCAACTTAGTAGGCTAAAACTCGAGCTTGCATACTCGTATAATTAGTGTCCAGGAGGAAGAGATGAATTTATTCAGCCATGTGGATCAGTTCCGTTGACCCTGGAATATGTCAATTATATTATGTCGGGGTCCCGAACACGGTAGGGATATTTGTTTGGTATTCATACATTCAGGCCAACACTTGGAAATTTGGGTGGAGTTATATTCCCAATCTACTCACAGGAATCACTGCACTTCCTGATTCTATTCACAAGACGCATTGTTCATCCAGACAGGCATTATTCACTGACAATACTATTCATAGCTACCCTATACATTGACAATACTATTCATAGCTACCCTATACATTGACAATACTATTCATAGCTACCCTATACATTGACAATACACCCTAAACTCCATAATATCAACCTCCATAATGTCACTCATTCTCTAATATCCTGAAACCCTAGGGAACAGATGTTCGTAGTTCAAATCTGACTCCTTATTGTCACCTTTCTCTCCCATATACCACGGATTTTGTCATTAATGCAAACCACCAAAGAAGTCAACCCACACCCTTGCATTGCACCATGTGTCAATATGTGGAGTGTCACCTTCTTATTCTTCTTCTTCTTATGCCACTTGTTGAATGTTGGTACATGCATCTACCACATCGCCCGGGAAGGCGAAGCGGAGTGGACCACACCACACCACACCACACCACTCCATGTTAACACTATAAAACTCCATAATATCACGTCCACTTTGGTTGCCACAGGTGTGTACTATGGAGTTTAGAGTGTACCAACACTATCCACAATATTCATACTATTCATACCGGCATCAGTTCCTTCCTGTGAAGATAAGATAGTGGAGGCCCACATCAGAGGCTAAATATAGAATGGAACACCGCCATGCAGCTGAATAAAACGACGTAATTTTGCGACAACAGGTTGAATCAGCAAGCGGGTAGAGGAGCGCCACAGAGACCAGCGTTGCTCCCAGTGAAACCCCCAGCAAAGGAGTCTGCAGGGAAGCGGCTGAGGCAGCTGGGAATGTGTCCAGTGAACTGGTTGCCCGTGAGGTTCAAGGTTTGGAGCGAGGATTTGCAGAGCTGTTTGGGGATGGTGCCATTCATGACATTGTTAGTGAGGACCAGCCACTGGAGAGGCCACATCTTCACTATCGCGCCCGGCAGGGGGCCTCCCAGGGAGATCGCCATGGTGATGTTGCTCAAGTGAACCAGGTTTGCCCAAGTGGAAGGGATGATGGCTCCCCCACAATATGGCATCTCCAGGTTCAGCTTTTGCAAGCACGTGAGGTTGCCTAACGACACACCAAACTCGCCCCCGCTCACTCGCTGCCACACTGGCAGTGGCCTCACTTCCAATGGGGATCCCATGGTGAGGGATGTCACCCGCCCTGCGCTGTTGCACGGGATGACCTTGTACTTGTTGCTTTGCAACCACGTGCAGCAATCCGCGTTGGTGTTCCAGTCTGCATATTCATCGTAAGGGTCCTCCAGTTCTGCACATGAGACGATCATAAGAGTTTCGAGACACGGTGTCAAGATTTACAGTCGGTCGTCATGATCCACTTGGGATTATTATACACTAGTACCTAGGGCCCGAAATTACAACATTGTTGCGACAAGCATCTTCACAGGAGAAAAGATTTGAGGATCAAAGGAGAGTCAGTTATTGTGTGCAGCTGTTTACAATCAGATTACTAAATGTTCAATATCCTCTGATTGTATGAAAGTTATTTGAAGCGAAATGTTCCATTCATTTGTGCCAAAAAAAATCTAAGAATTAGAAAAAGAAGAGGTTTCTAAAGCAGCAATTATTGAGTGGTCACCTGCAACCCCCAAAAATCTGCAGGCTACTGTACGTCGACCAACGTCAGACAGCACCATCATGGATTCATGGCTCAACCTATGATCGGGGAGAACCGGCAGTTAGTTACAAATGAACCGGTTGAGTTTGAGAAATAACCGGTTGAAGTTCAAGATTGCAGGAAAATTACCGATCATTTTAGAGGAATTTATAGAATAAACCCCAATTTAATAAAGAAAAACCGGAGGATGTCAACATGTAACCGGTTGGACTTGCAAACACTAGGATCTCAACCGATTATGCCCAAAAATCTCCCCGATCACTGGGCTCAACTTACCGATTGTCCTCCCCTCGGAGTGGGCGCGTTTTCTTTGGTTTTCATTCATTTTTGGCGTTGGCTGTGTTGGCCTTCTGTCTCAGAAAAAAACTTTACCGATTGTCTTCTGGCATGTATGTGTCTTGTGTCTATATTTTGTGTCGGTGCACAGTACATTTTCTCGGGGATCCGGGACATGGGGAAGGCTCTTTAGGACGATATTAGAGAGGAATCGTTGTCCCTGGCACCCTGCCATGAAAGTCCACATATGGTAACATTTTTCAGTTATATTTTACACTACCAGTACTGTAGGCCTGTCAGTGAGTCTCGACGTCCCTGCATCCACCGCCCTGTCGAGATTCGTCTCTACTGTATGTCTGCTTCAAGTTTTCTTTCCTGGACTCTGCTAAGACGATTGCACTCGCAGAACTCATCGGCAGTTTGCTATTCCTTTCCCAGCTTACTTTCCTTCACAAGAATTAATGGCTCAGTGAGTGGGGATTGCTTGCCCCCAATGTCAAAATTTGTCTACATATAAATATCTCTCATTGCCACTAGATGTCCAAGCTTGCACATCCCCGCCGAGGAAGTCTTTTACTCGATAACATGATATACTGCTTAGATTCAAAAGAAAATTTCAAGTGTATATTAAAAAAGCATAATTTTTAACAAACCTTACTTTCGAGTAAAAATCTTTCTCATTGAGCTCCCTTCAAATTCTGCACTTCCTAGTCTTGCAACAACCAAATTTCCAAGAATGTCAATAAAAGAAATCTAAGAGCGAGTCTAAAAACATTCACCTCATTTTATTTCCTTATTCTTCCATCTTTCAGAGGAACTGTACTTGCCAGCTTGCAATGAGTATAATTATCCTATAGTTGTACAGACTTTCCAATCCGAAGATGCTACCATTCAGCCCTTGACTTGAGATGCTCTGGATACACGTGACCACGACCAGTTGGTTCAATTAATTATGCCATTACTTGAATGCAGCTCCATTGATAGCTTCGAATATATGCCATCACTATGTAGCACTTGACCATGTTCAAATTCTCTAACTTGAATCTCGCAATCTTGCTTGCATTGCAGGACATAAAACTGTCCTCACAGGCAGCATAAATACCGAGTGAGCAAAGGTTGTATTTAAGCGTGAGTTTGCAGCATCCAACACAGGGTTCAACAGCTGCTTCAGATGAATTGCATTCGCAACCGATCATCACTCAGTAGACATATTTTGGGTCTGATTGTGGCATCTGCATTTCAGGATATATGTTGTAGTTACTGCAATTAGCCTGCCTCCGGGTTCTAGTTAGTTAGCAAATTCTTTGAGTGAACGTTCTCGTGATTTCTCCGTTTTTGGTGAGCTCTGTCCTTCAGAAGCATTTGGACATGGAGCTCCAGCCGGTCCAGGCTTATAGCAATCTGTCTCGACGGGAGATAGCGGCGATGCTTGTGCATTGTGCCTACTTCCGCGATATTCAATCTAGTAAAATACGCGGGCTTGTCATGAAACTTTCCAAGGTGCTAGCCTACCAGGATGATCGGTCTGAGAATTACGGCAGAGACTACTGGGAGCCCATGAAGTCACAGCACATCCCTAAGGAGTCCAAGCTGAAGGAATTGAGGGTAGCATTTTACCACCGCAGAGACAATCATCCGCTCACGGCCACGGGCCCTGCTCCACGCTTGGTCATTGCCTTGAGGGGCACCTTACTCTACAAGACCAAAGACTTAATAGATGACGCAAGAATTTCCGGGGAAGTTTTGCTCGAAAGCGATCGAGTTAAGGGATGTCTGACTCTGATTGAGAAAGTGATCACGGAGTTTCTAAGCAGGGGTGGATCGAAGGACGAGATCTGCCTGGCTGGCCACTCGCTCGGGGCAGGGATTGCACTTCTGGTCGGCAAGCACTTGGCCGCAATGCCATCCGGCATTGAAATTGACACCCATCTCTTCGCCCCACCGATGCTGACAGAGGCCAGTATTGCAAAAGATCTCCTCATTAAGATCAGTACTCCGGATCAGCGCCATCCCCATGAGGCGACAGATGAATGGCACTCGGTCTTCGCCCAACTCACAGACAGAATGCGAGAATCTTTCGGTTTTGGTAAGTCTGAGGAACATCTGGGTGTTGGAATTGTAGGCAATGATATTGTGGAGACGTTTGGGAAGATGGATCTGGACGAGGAGTGGAAGGAATTTCAGAAGTTGCAAGACTGGGTGCCTCATTTCTATCTCAACCGCCGCGACGTCATTTGCAACGAGTACATCCAGTATTACGAAGAGCAGGTATCGGCAACAAGACACAACATTGGCATCTCGGAGCAAGCGATCATCACTCGCTTGTTCGGAGGGGATGCCAAGTACATCAAGAATGTGGTGCCTTCTGCGAATCTGAACATCAGCAACCTGTATAAAGGGAATATCTTACTGGCGCATAGTCTGAAGCAGTGGCACCAGTTTACAGACGCAGCGATGGAGCTCGAACAACCTCAGGCTCGTCTGCTCGCCGGTTATAAGCGCCACACGGCTGAGCGCGCGGTTCGCTACGCGAGTCACAAACTTCACGACCTCGGCAGGAGTGTGTTCGTCAAGACTGTGAGAAGTGGCACGAGCTGAACCAACTCTATCTATGGCTTTGCGCGGGTTCAAGAAGGTGGAACATTCATGCTAGATGGCTAGATTTGTATACAGTTCAGTAATTGTGGCCACTTGCCAGTGCTGGTTTCGTTAGAATATAAGTCAGTCAGAAGTGGGGCATCTGAGTACCATACATATTTGTGCTCACCAGCTAAATATAATCTTGTTTGTTATTTCGTCAAAATTTGAGGCTTGCTCGCGTCTTGACGGGTGGGTATTTAACCCTTGGCGTCCCTCTCTACAACCCGTATTTAGCCTTATAATTGTTCAATTGTTGTATAATACATGAATTGTGATGAATTGTTATATACATATTATTAATTCTACTTCATATTCAAGAAAAGTGTTTGGTCATTGTTATTTTGATCAAATACCACCGAATACAGAATATACTATACGGCTGCAAAGGGTTTTTGGGCCGTTTAAGGGTTAAGCTTCATCCGTCGTCTATACGTTGATGCTGGAATTAATTTCTTGTGTTTCGGTGGCCGACCGAGCACATGATGATTTGGCAAACTTAGCCAGGGCTAATACCTCACGCGTTAGCCCTTTTTAGCCCCATTGCATTGGGTTTCTTAATTGGAGCCTCTTTTTTTACATAGACATTAGCCCTAAAAAAAGTTTCCCTTACCCCGGTTAAAGTTTGGGATATTCAACCCCCATTAGGCCTAGGGCTAACGCCTCAAAATCATCTTGTCTAGAGTATTTGCATCCCGAGTTGAAGGCAGTCTCGACCGGAGGGAGGAAAAATGAAATAAGAAAAGCTGGGGAGCACCAATTGTGCCATAAGACATACAACAACATTGTTTACAGTCGCTCTTCCGTCTTGTTGAGAATTGAGTCTGTGATTAGACGTGAAAATTACAAACAAAAAGATGCCCAAGAGGGCCCAGGGTCTGTCAAATTATTCACTTGGCCAAGGGGTTTCACAACTGCGGTTCATTAAGCAGGTTGTAAAACTGAGGGCTTAGTGGTGTTCAATGTTCGGGAAGAACCGGCGGTTAGTTACAAATGAACCGATTGGTATGGGCAAATAGCCGGATATGGAAGAGGATAGTCGGATGGGCAACCGGTCTATAAAGAGAGGAAACCGGATATCGACCGGTATTAATTTTGAACTCACGGATAATTGGTGGGTTGAAGGTGTAAACCCCCGGATATTAACCGTCCACCCGAGGGTATCGGCGGATACTAACTGACCACCGGGGGTATTTGCCGGATCTCGGCCGTGTATGGGGAGGGTCATGAGGAGATAGTGGTCCCCTCCCCTTGCCATTTCTCCACTCACTCTCACTTTCGCCCCTGACTGCTCCCTCGCTCCTTGGCTTGCTCTTCACCTGCGCCTCGCTCTTCGCCTGCGCTCCCTTCGCTCACGGCCGTCTCGCAGTCCAACCTCTTGCACTCCAACTCCTGGAGCCCGCTCAGCCTCTCCACGCTCGCCTTTGGACCCTAAACCCTTGTTGCTGGTGCCGATGTAGTGGGTGCCGAATCGAGAGACTTTGAGTCAGGAGGCCTATATGTAAGGCTGGCCCGGGGAGGAGTTATTTTACCAAGGGTACGGGCCAGGAAGCAGAAGCAGCAGCAGCAGCAGGAGTACTACACTTCACTTACAGAGCCTGCAAGCTTCCGGATCAGTGTCCGGGAAGTTTTTGGGCATAGTCGGTCAAGATCCTAGTGATTCTAAAGCCAACCGCTTACATATTCACAGCTTCCGGTTTTGCTTTATTCATTTGAGGCGTATTCTATAGATTCCTCTAAAACGATCGGTAATTCTCCTGAAGTCTCTAACTTCTACCGGTTATTTTTCAAACTCAACTGGTTCATCTGCAACTAACCGCCGGTTCTTCCCGAGCAGTGGCGATGATTTCTAGATCACAGATTGTTTGTGTGTTTTCCTTCTTCCCGAGCAGTGGCGATGATTTCTAGATCGCAGATTGTTTGTGTGTTTTCCTGAAGTCTCCAACTTCAACCGGTTAATTCTCAAGCTCAACCAGCTCATCTGTAACTAACCGCTAATTCTCTGCTGCCGATGCTGCCCTGCTGCCAATGATTTGTGCGTCGCATTAAGGACAATAATCTAGTGCATCTCACAATGATGGGGCTCTACTTATATCTTCATTGCAAAGTTTAGGGTCCTTCTTTGCCTTCTGATGTTGTTGTAGTTGTGCATAGAAATAGCATCTGAGACTCATATTTGCAGATTTTTGTTTCAGTTATGTAATTGACAGGTAAATTTGTGATCCAGGTGGGGATAAGTTTAGGGTTTAGGTAAGTGCATATAAGGTTGGGCGAATTTTGGGACCATGTGTTCCTGAAGTCCCCAACTTCAACCGGTTATTTCTCAAACTCAACCAGCTCATCTGTAACTAATTGCCGAAATCTGAAATCTACGTTTGTTTTCTTAGGCAATGAAGAATTAAGCATTTATCTGTCCTCAAAGGCTTAGTTAGCCCCTCAACGTTTTTGGAGCCATATTTGGACCCCTCTCATACATACCCCTTTCTTGCAGGTCCCCTCAATACCATCAACATGACTTCGAGAAAAAGACAAAGAACACTTAGGGATACATTGTTGAAGGCTGGTCAAGCTCAACCAGAGTTAGAGGTGGCCGATGTAGTGGCTGCCTCTGCCTGCTTCCAATTCAGATGAAGCAAGTAATAACATAAATGCAGTCCAAGCTGCAACTATGTTATGGAAGGACAAGTGGATTCAAGATTTTTATTGGTTGGAGTTTAATTCCGAACTCGGAAAAACCTTTTGTAATGTTTGTAGAGCAGCAGGGGGGCGTGGGGTTTTTGTAACAATTGGCTCTGTTAACATTAAGTATTTAGCCTTCCATGATCATTTGCAAAGTGTGGAGCATAAGAAGTTGACATGGGCTGCCCAATCTGGAAGTAAGATAATGGAGAAGCACATTGTTCAACAATCTAAAACGGTTGATGATGCTCTCCTCACACTCTTCAAGGCAGCTTATTACATAGGAATGGGAACCATTCCTTTCAGTAAGTTTACTCCTTTATGTGAGTTGTTGGTAGATTTGAAAATTGATATTACACCTACTCTATATCATGATGACAAATCATGCGCTAATATGTTGATTTGTATATCAAGTGTGATTCAAAGGAAAGTGTTTGATAAAGTTCGAAATTCTCAATATTATGGAATAATGATAGATGAATCCACAAATATTTCGGTTACGGGTCATTTAGTTGTATTTGCCACGTTTCTTGAAGATGGTGTACCTCCGTCTGTTTTTCTTGGCTTGTTGTACATTTCCAATGGAAAAAAAGATGTTAGTATGATCTATAACATATTACTAACTAGTTTAAAGCAGTGGAGTTTGGATTGGGAGAAGTTTATTGGTTTTGGATCAGATGGTGCAGCAGTAATGTTGGGCAGCCGCAATGGAGTTGCCACAAAGTTGAAGAAAGAGGTAAATCTTTTTCAATTATCTATCCATTGTGTCGCTCACAGGACTAACCTTGCATCACTTGATGCTGCAGGTAGTAAGTCATGTAAAGATATTTCTAAAGTGATTGATAAGTTATTAAATGACACTGCTACTTATTTTTAAAAATCAACTAAAACAAAGTGTGAACTTATAACCATCGAGAAAAAGTTGTGTGATATTCAAAAGATTCTGAAACGATACCAAAAAATTCGATGGTTATCTAGGTGGCAAGCTGTAACCACTTTATGTGATTTTTTAGAAAGTGTTATAGTTTACTTTCATAATGTTCCCCGTACTGATGATGATGCTACCACATGTTTGTTCTATACCAAACTAAGGACTTTAAAATATATTTACTGTTTGTATTTTTTAGCAGACATTTTACATGGTTTGTCTGTGTTGAGTAGGACATTTCAGTATAAATTTGTCGATGTTAGTAGTGTTGGTGCACTTGTAAGGTCTGAAATTACATCAATTCGAATGACCTTTATCATCAAAAACACAGACTTGAATGAATCAATTTTCAACGAAGCTACTGGTTACCATATTATTCCTTCGTTTGGGCCTCCGAGAGGTTATCTTCAAAGGTTGTCATCTGAAATTCGTGGTTCTAAATTTCATGATGTCGAGATGATAAGGGATAGGAGAGAAATTGATTTGGTGGAGGCTTTAGTATTTCAGACTTCTTTTGCAGAGGAGGTTTGTAAAGGTTTGGAGGCTCGCTTTGAAGACAATGATGTGATTGGTTGTTTTAAAGTACTGAATCTATGTGAGTTGCCATCTAAACAAGTTGGCATGAAAAATTGGGGTGTTGTAGAATTGGAGAAACTTTGTGACCATTTTGGAAGAAAAAAAATGATTGGGGAGAAGAAATATCCCGCCATGGTCAATGCCGATGCTATGAGGAGAGAGTTTCATGCTTATAAGATTCAAGTATCCACAGAATGGCGTGAGAAAACCTTTTCTGATCTATAGTCCATAGTAAGTTGGAATCACACACTTCAATTGAAGTATACTAATCTTCATATTCTTGCAGACATAGCGAGGGCACAATGTGTAAGTACAGCTCAATGTGAGCGAGCATTTTCCATTCAAAATTCCATTAAAGCCAAATTTCGTAATAATTTGCAAACTAAGAATTTAGAATTTATTGTATGTGTTGCAATTGAAGGTATGCGCATTGATTGTGGTTCTATTTTGGTAGAAGCCATTGTTTTGTGGAAGAACTCTAGGAAGTTCAGGTGGTTGTTTTCTCATCCTGAGAAATACCTTTCAAAGCATTTGGACCTTGAAAGTGAAGGTGTCGATTTAGATTCAGACCTTGATGTTTGATTTTAGTTTTTTTTGTTCTCTTTTGTATATTTAATAAGATAGAGGTCACCCTTCTCTCACGTTACATTATAAAAGGGTGACCCTTACAACCTCTCGCACTACTGTAACCAAAGAGATGTGTGAGAGGTTGTAGGATCCATGGCCATCAACCGGTGATGAGTTTATCCAGGTTCAACTCCTGCTATGGATATTGACCGGTTCAATTGCAAATGAAAGGGTTTTTTAGCCGGTTGATATGGTTTTATGCAGGTTTTAGACCGATCAATAGTAAAAATTAAAGGTTTTAGACTTGTTAAAATATGGGGTTTCCAATCTCTAGCTGGGGAGGATGGGGTAAGGACCAGCTCAACTCATGATGTGGAGGCTAAAGACTGGTTAAGTTCAAAATCTTCTTAGGCACTGGTGGTGTTAATCACCACACGCTAATCCTAAATGCAGCAGTGTAAACTGCAGATACTCTATCAGTGCAGTCAAAGCCATATCAGATCTATGAGATCATGTACCGATATTTAATCGTCAACACTCCCCCTCGCTCCAAGTGTTGTTATTTGGGGTGTTTCTTCTATGGTGATGATGCAGACTCTTGGTGTGGAGTCCGTGAGAATCTGTTTTTTCATTGATAATGAGTTGACACTTTGGCAAGCTTTTCTATTCTTCCTTTGGACCTCGTGTACCCGGGTATGCAACTCCCATATTATATGGCCTTGATTATAATCACTTATAATGCATTTTAGTCCAATCTCAAGTGATATAATTTGTTTTCATGTAGGAAACTCTTGTAGCCCTTCTAACAAGGAATCCAAAAATGTAATTATATATATGAAATGAATATTCCTTGAAGCATAAAATTGCATTAAAAACCTAATTATACGAGTTTTTTTAATACAGGTACCATAGGTCAAACTACCCAACTTTTTGGGCTTTTTAATAAAACATTAAGATTTGTTTATTATAAATAAAACATTGCCAATGGCTTTTAATTTTAATTGGAGGCAACTATTCGTGAGGGTCTTTTAAAATTATGCATAGGCATAGGCTAAAAAAATCGGTGTTTCAATTCTTTATATACGTTGTGGAGTTTAGGGTTTAGGGTGGAGCCATGATCCGTTTCAGAAATGGCACTTCACCATTATGACGGCAGTCTAGTGCATGGCTAGAGGGTGGTCGACCGCTTATGGTATTTCTACCTTACATGTATTTAGTTTCTAAGTGTATGGAGGAGATGGCATGTAGAATCAGGTTGACTAGCTTGGGAGAGGGATCACTACCATACTACGTTGTAGCTGAGGGGTGCCCTCCTGATTATAACCTCTGTCTAGAGTATTACGGACTGTAGGCTTTATTTTGTAACTGATGGGTTAGATGAGTAAAGGTTTTGGTTTTTGGGTATCTACTTTTACAAGACCTAGTTGGCTTGTGAGGTGTTCAAAAGCAGTCCTTCATAGAGTTTTGTCATGTATGATTTATGAAACCTAAACTCCTTACTGCCACAAACCATGATACTATGTTAAATCTTGGTTATGATTGTGGTGTGCTTTTTCTATTGTCGTTTGATGTTTTTGTCCCCACAAGTGCACATCCCTTATTATTTTTGAACAAGTGGTTTGTCCGAATATACTTAAATGTCAGTTAACTCCTATCATATTTATAATGCAGATCCCTAGAATTCATCAATAAAGGCATTGAAGAATTTTTCATCCCCGGGATGTAACTCATAAGCATCTAAGTTTGCAATATATTTCATAGAAGCTAATGCAATTATTGTTTTTACATCCATCAACAAATGGCCAATAAGATCGTATGTCCACTTGTTGTTGGTTTCTTTGTTATACCAACACAAGTCAATCTCCATGTTTGATGGATGGTCCATCAAGTCAAATGGATCCATGTACTCCACCCAACGATTATGACATTGTCTACACATCTTATAAACCCTCTTAACAAACCAAACCTTAATTGGAGTTGATTTTTTGGTCTACCTTGCTTTTTGTACAATTTAAGCTTCAAGTGTGTACAAAAAAATGCACACCACAATCATAACCAAGATTTAACATAGTATCATGGTTTGTGGCAGTAAGGAGTTTAGGTTTCATAAATCATATCTAATATGATGGCCAACCTTAATCCAAGTCAATTGATCTTTAGATAAAGTTGGGTTGCCATTCAATTGACTACCAAGCATACTCTTGAAAATTCTAGAAACCCCTACCTCTACATAACCCACGATGAACTTCGCATTAAATATTTGTTATTATTTTATTATTTTATCTTATTCTTTTGCTATGAAGTCTAGTGACACCCAAGGAGATGGACTCTTCATTGGAAACCTAAATAATGTGTGTGGGTCACTATGAATTAAACCCCCTATATACAAGAATTTTATAGAGAATTAAAAATGTATATGTGCTAACAACATGCTAGAAAATGGACCTCATGTGTTTATACTAAGCTTTTCAACTTTAATGTGATAGCGCCTCCACTACATTTACAAAATCAAAATCATGAGTTACATAGGCCTTTATGACATATAACATCCACTTTCACTTTCCAATGAGAAAGTCATTGAACTTTTTTTCATTCATAGCATGTAACTTAGCGATTGCATCAAACAAACAAAGACAAGAGCACGATAACTTTAACCACAATCAAGAGAGCAAAACTCAAGGGAGCCCATGAGTGCTCCAAGAGCCTCAAATTGTAAGAACCTAAATTCCAAATGCAAACCCTAACAAGAATGGAAATGGTAGTCATTGAGGACTAGTATCATATACAACAATGAATGGTAACGTGAATTGGATGAAACTAGCACATCTATTGTCAATTTTCTCTCTAGACCTTAGGGCCCCCTTCTGTACATCTACCTTTACTTCAATATTCTTAATAGCCTTTTCAAACGTACACACTAGAGAAAAATAATACCTCTCCCTAATGCATATTATATACGCCAATGCCTCAAAGAAAACCCCTTCTTACACTCAGGTTAGTTCATATGTGGTATGAAGAGTCCACCCCTTGGGAGTGACACTACCATACAAGTACAAATGATTTTAAGGCACTCCATACATGTACATAATTACACCTTATAAGTTGTGTACCATATGTATATGTAGTATAGAAAAGTTCAAATTGATGCCCCTTTTGTACTCACATATAGTCGTACATGTTTAGTACAGTGCATCCCCAGGGTAAATGAGAATAGAACTTCAAGACGTAAGCGAGTAGCTTGCACGAGAGAGAGAACAAACTAATTAGGAGTTCAGTAGTGTTCAAGATTAAAGCCCTCATATGAGTATCATTTGGAAGGGCTCTCAAATTTCAGCTCTTCAGTTGAAGGGTTGGTTCAAATCCAAGGCGTCAATCCAAAAATATAGAAATGAAATACAAAACTCATATTAAACTTGTGCATGAATTATATTCTAGGGCACAACGTGCAGCCCTCTGTTCACTCGTCAAAAATGTAGCCATGAGACGTTAAGAACCATGTCGACATGTAGCGGTTGCTATTGCCGAAACAAAAGGTCACATGATCTGGACCCTAATTCGACTACAACAACCTTTCCCAGTCCAGCTCGGGGAGCTGAAGAGACGCAGAGCAGGTGCACTCCTATTACCAGACCAAGCCCGACTCTCCGATAACCTGCAATTAAGAGATGAAAATCTTTGAGCTCCTCCGCAGATAAAACCACTCGAATGACGCGAAGAGATACAAAAACGGATCTGTTCCACTCAAATCTTTAGAGGCGATTACCCGAGAAAGCGATGCAGTAAAACTTTGACCTCGGCATGGCAAATATCAACAAAACTACTCGAAAATGGCCAAATGCCATAGGAGTCATTTTGTTGCAGGATACCAGCATGAAAATCAAGCTCTATCTCGAATCAATGCAAGATGACTAGATCCAGGGAGAAGTTTCAATTTTACATCTGAAACTCCATCAATGAACCTGACATGTGATCCGAGTCCATATCATCACATCACTCCCCCATTAACCTTCCCACTCCTCACACCAATGCTCAAACAGCAAACGTTCCATCACTAACCTCCGCATGCACAACCGATAACCAAAACCCTCCCAAACAAAACAGAAGAATTGTAACAATGTGCAGATTTGCTACAAGCTCATTACCCACCTGATTGAATGCCTTCGGAGATGTCCAGGGCCACCGCCTCTTCCAATCCTCACCGACCTGGACCGTCGATGCTTAAATGCCCTCATTCACTCATCTGGGTCGACCTGGACCGTCGATCGGCAAAGGCTCATCATAGAATGATCTCGGCGGATAAATAAGTTACCGTATCCCACTTGCCATTGTATTCAAGTTGACATTGGACCAACTTGAACAGTGCTTGACGGGTAGATTATATTGAAGACCTCAAGTGACGTCTTCATTTTCAATTTGGAGTTGCGTTTTGAAGGGCTGTTTTGAAAGAGGTATATTTTGAAGGACCAAATCGCGTTTGAAGGGCATTGAAGACTTCAATCTATAACATTGGAGCTGAGAGAGATCAAAAGGCTATAAGGTAGAAATACCATAAATCGTTAAAATAAGGCGATTCGCATTGAAGATCTGGTCTGACAATCATGAGATAATTTTCCAAGATAGACGAGAAGGATTCATGAAGAATGCAAGTTGTTTCGTATTTTTCTGCCTTGTACAAAAAGTTCCACAATTTTTCAAAGTGGAAAGTTTGTCCAACCCACTTCCGGTTCACTAGGCTCTCCTCATTCCGATACAGATTATCACCTAAACCCGTTAATCATGAGTACGTTAGATCTTGCCTCCCATTGGCTACACTGCATTGAAGTTGCCGCGCCATTTAAGACATGGCACTTTCCATTATGAGGCGGTCTAGTGCACCGCGATTGGGTGGTTAACGCTTTATGGTATTTCTACCTTAGTTTGTTGAGTGTCGCTAAAGTTGTCAGTTCATGCGTTAGAATGTCCTTTCAATAAGAAGTTTGTCATTGTTATGATGACTATTATTGTCTAATATAAGTTTGGAGATCGATATGGAAACCAAATATATTGTACCGTAACGGCTAGAGCTTGGATTTTAATTTAGTATGTGTTATGATGGCTTTGTGAATGTACCTTGATGGAATGTTACCTTGGCAATACTTTTCTTTTGCAGGGTGTTGGCCTTGGTCTTTTCTTTAGAGAAAGATCAGGAAGTGAATGTTCAATATTTGGCTAGTGAAATTGTATTTGAACTACAAATTAATATTAAGTAATTAATGAGTGGACTAATCCGAAAACTTACGACAAAAGTCTTGAGTTGACTATTGCCCCCTGAAAAGGAAAAAGACCATTGCCAAGTTACAAGGACTATCACCAACAACTACTGAGCTTCATTAAGATTGACGTAGAAGCATGCAAATACAATAATTTGAAAACTACATATAAGACAGAATCACGCACGACTATAAGAAGCACAAATGAACTTTCAAGAGAGAAAACGATGAATAATTAATCTTATCAAATGGGAGTCAAGAGTAAAGAGCAACATATTGTTATAATCTAACATTTAAGTATATTTGGAAAAACGACTTGTCCAAATATAATAGGGGGTGTGCACTTGTGGGGACAAAATTACATCAAATGACAACAACAAAAACAACAACACAATAACCACAACTTCGAATGTTTGTATTCCATGTTCATCAACCACCATATTTGTGTAGTTTTGCGATCTAGAGTATGTCATATTTGCAGTTGGAATTGTCCAAAATTCATGCATAAATCCAAATATACTTAAATCCTAGTTTATAGCTTTCCCTATTCTCATGTGACAAATAATCCTTATAGACACTATACCAATTTTTCATGATATTTAGGGCCAGCTCACATGGGGTCCAAGTCCCAGGTCCCATTCATATTGGCAGGTCCCACTCATATTGGCAAGTCCCAACATGGAGGCAACGTCCCAACTTTGGAGCCTCAAGAAACCATTAAAATATGGTCAAACATTTATTTAGAGTCGGATCTTGATTATTTTAGGCAAAATATTCACATGACTTGTGTTGAGAGTTGGGTCTAGTTTTTTTCTCAACCCAACTCTCAACACAAGTCCCAAGCCTCACCTCCATATAGTGTTGCCATGTAGGCATCCATGTCATACTTGGAACTTGGGACCCCATATGGAGTGTAAAGGCCCAACTTCCATGCTCTCAACAACTAAGATTGCACGGATTGACCTCAAGTGACTTGGGACCTAGGACTTGGGACCCCGGGTACGCAACTCCCGTATTATATGGCCCTGACTATAATCGCTTACAATGCATTTTAGTCCAATCTCAAGTGGTATAATTCGTTTTAATGTAGGAAACTCTTGTAGTCCTTCTAACAAGGAATTCAAAAATGTAAATATATATAGGAAATGAATATTCCTTGAAGCATATAATTGCATCAAAAACCCATTAATTATATGAGTATTTTTAATACATGTACCATTGGTCAAACTACCCAACTTTTTGGGCTTTTTAATCAAACTTTAAGATTTTATTATTATAAATAAAAAATGCTAATGATTTTTAATTTTAATTGGAGCCAACTACTTGTGTGGATCTTTTAAAATTATGCATAGGCATAGGTTAAAAAATAGGTGTTTCAAATTTTTATATGCATTGTAGAGTTTTTTAAATAAATAAATATGCAACCCAACTTTTTCTACATCTCATTTTGTTTAATCTGGTCTTCACCCAACTTTTTGGTCATTTTATTCTTGTATAATTTGATATAATTTTTACAAAAGCCGTCCTCTAAGCCGTTTTTAATCCGATGCCCCCTGCGTATAATATGGGAGTTGCGTACCCGGGCTTGGGACCCCGTGTGAACCGCACCTTAGTACCTTGGGGTTTGTTCTTTGGTTGTTTTAAGTGATAGAAAAAACCTCAACTACAGTGTTCAATTAAGATAAGTAACCAAATTAAGCATGTCTATCTTAGTATAGATAAAAGGGGTTCTTAGCTGCGATCAAATATACCAAAATTCTTGAAGGTATATAACCTTCAAAGTTGTCATGTTTTTGTGAAATTTAAATGACAATATGCAAGGCAACGCCTTCTCACTCACTGCACCCAACTCCAAGGTGGATTCCTACCACAAAAACACAAATTAATCAAAAAAACAACAAGAAATAATCCATAGCATCCACAAAGCAATAAGATGTATCCCCCTACACCTTAGTTCCCAATGGCAAGATCGCCCAAAGATCAAACAACTCACTACTTTCCCAACCACAAATCCCCCCCCCCTAAACCCCTGCACAAAACAAAGAGGCAAGAGCATGGATAAATACCATAGCAGAAATCACCAAAACAACAAAAACAAAAGCCTACAAAATCATAACCAAACAAACTGCCATAAACTGCAAAAAAAACCATGGATATTACACAGAAGAATATTCAAGGCTACCGTCCAAGTAACGATAGACTCTATAAAAGAAAAACTAGGAAACATTATCATAAACCCATGAGGTATCTCTCACACAATACACCACATCCCGGGGAGGTCACTCCATTGTCAAGTTGAACACCACGTGCGTTAAGACAAAATCTACATTTTCTAAAGGGCATCACCGAAATGGGTCAAAATTTGATCAAATTTTTTCATGAGTAGATATACACGATATCTATCACATAGTAAAAAATGGTAACCAAATTTGATGATCTTTCTTTTTTTATAAAACATACCGTTTCTAACTAGAATGACGCAAAGTTAAACTAAAAAAATTACTACAAAAAATGAAGATGACTAAAAATTTCAAAAAAATATACAAAAGATACTATCAATGGTTATGTATATGTAGAAAAAATATCATAATTTTTAGAATTATCTATGGCATGTAATATAGGGGTAGCAAACTTTTAACGCACGTGGTGTTCAACTTGACAATGGAGTGACCTCCCCGGGCACCACATCCAGCAAACCTCTTTCCAAAGACAAGCCCCCTTATGCGACCATATCACAGACCACCCACCCCAAATGCACATGCACCGTCCAAAAATATTCATGGCACCACACCAATGGACTCATCCTAGAAAGGTGAGGCCCCACAAAGTATAACATTGCCCCCCATTTCACCATACTAGTATACGACTTAAGCCTCCAAAACCTAGCCAAAGGACAAACACCGGGCTAGACAATATGCCGAATGAAATCCTCAAGGCCATCCTCAACACATTCCACAACCTCCTCTTCAAAAAACAATCAACAAACTTAAACAAATCCCACCAACATAGAAACACAATAAAACCATACTACTACACACAAAAAGACAACCCACTATTAATCTCCAACTACAGACTCATCGCCCTCGCCAACATCATATACAAATTTTACACAAACACCCTCACCTCCCTCCCAACCAACCACAGAGAACAACATAAAATATTACACTATAGGGTCCATTCACGATTGGGGTATCAAGAAGGAATGTCTAACAGATAACGGACTAAAGTAGATAACTTTACATAGTTGGTGTGCTTAGATTTGAATTGTGGAGCATATTTTGGATCATACCTATATTTAATATTATAATCAATAGAGGGACAAAGCTAATCTACAAGGATTAGGGTTATCTAAGATATCATTTTAATTCATGTAGTGTATCTATGGTTGCTGTCAGAATTGTTGACCTTAGGATTAAGGAATGCAAAGGACAACAAAAATTATTTGAAATGATCCCAATTTTTTTCCTCACACTTATCATTCACAACGAGCCATAAACACGCCTCGAATAACATCTTGTGCCCTTTTCTAAATGTCAAATATAAAAAGACATAACCATGAACGAGGTAAATGAACAAAGTAAACTCCTCTTAGTTTCCCCAACTACAATATGTCAAAAAATAAAGATCCTCAACACTGTTATCAAACCACGAATCACATATGCACACTATGGCATCCTCTTCTCCAAACCAGATACAAGAAAAATTGACATAATCCTAAGCAAGCTCACCAAAAATAATATGTAAATTCCAACCCGCACCATCAACATACTCACCCACCTCAAACACCAAAGTCCTTGGCATCAACACCACATCCATGCTCTCAGAATACCTCACATGCATAGGACCAGGGATTGCACGTCACGTCACGTCACGTCACGTCACGTCTTGTGACAACGACGTGACGGCTGACCAAAAAACGTCACGTCCGCGGGGGGGTAGATCCGGCAGTTACCCCAGGGGTAAACTGACGCGGTCAACCCCCTGGTCAACCCCCTAGTCAACCCCCTGGACGACTGCTAAGTCGACTGCAGATAGCAGTCGACCTGGCAGTCGACTGCAAAAAAAAATTAAAAAAAAATTAAAAAATTCCGGACCGTCAGATCTTCTTGGCAAGAAGATCTGACGGTCCACCATTTTTTTGGAATTTTTTATTTTTTTCTGGCAGTCGATTGCTAATTCGACTACTATTTGTAGTCGACTTAGCAGTCGACTGCAAAAAAAATAAAAATAAAATAAAAAACTCTGGACCGTCAGATCTTCTTGCCAAAAAGATCTGACGGTCCAAAAAAAAAATTGGAATTTTTTAATTTAATGTTTTTTTGCAGTCGACTGCTAGGTCGACTGCTATTTGCAGTCGTTTACTAAGTCGACTGCTTTTGCAGTCGACCAAGACCAGTCGACTGCTATTAGCAGTCGACTAGCTGGTCGACTGCTAAAAGCAGTCGACTTCAAGGAAAACCTAAAAATAAATAAAATCAAAAAATTCTAAAAAAAATCATGGACCGTTAGATCTTCAATCCAAGAAGATCTAACGGTTCAGGATTTTTAATAGATTTTTTTAATTTTTGTTTTCTGAAGTCGACTGCTCGTAGCAGTCGACTAGAGCAGTCGTCCAAAAAAGTTACAAAAAGTTACAAAAAAATTGGTACAGTAACTTTTTTTTACCACGTCAGTGCGCGTCACGCCCCGACGTGACGTGACGTGACGACGTCACGTCATTTGTGACGCGACGTGACGCAAAAAGGCCGCGTCACGTCCATTTGCACATCCCTGCATAGGACAACAACTTATTCAAGCTCTCAATGACCCCGGACAATTGAGCAAGGTCCACCAAGGTCTCACCAAATACATAGTGACCAAATATGGTAGCTCTCTCAACTTCCTCGAAAAGGAATTTGAGATCCACATCAATACCCACGACAAGACCTTCCCCATCCAACAAATCCCACCCGAAATTCAATGGCATTCCAACCCAAACTACACCTCTCTCATTGGAGAAGAACAACAAAAATCAAAAGAGTACCTAACACGGCCTACCAATACAACATAACCACAATACAACAAATACAAAATTCCCACCAAACCGCCATCATACCTAAAGAAGAACTAAAATGGAAATACAAAACACTCCCCTAAAACAATTAGAGAAGACATCCAACAAGCCACTAGCATCTTCCCCACACAACAAAAATGCCCACCATATTCAAACCATACCACACCCCCCACCAACCCAACCGCTAACAACAAAAACATAACCCTCATTCACTCAATTACCAACGAAAGTGGGAAAAGCAAAGACTAATGGGGAGCACAAAGATTGGACCCCCAACAATAGGAACTCATAAAACACTTAAACATCCATATCATCACCACCTAGAACCATCTTTAACTACAATCATGTGCATCAACACCAAGATTCTCCCTCCATGCACTCCTCCTTTGCCCCATGTCTCCGACAAACGATACAAGAAGCTCACAACCCACACATACCCATGCCCTATACCCACCATCAAACCTTACAAACTAAACATATAAGCAAAATGTTGAAACCTTATGCACACACGTGTAGTTCACGGTTAGTTTATCTCAAGTTAAACTCTCAAATTTACTTTAGGGTTACCAATTTGCTTAGGGTTACCTCAGATGGTTAGGTGTGCTCTTCAGGTATAAGTTCCGTGTGATCCTCACGAAATAATTGAACTGATTGTTCCAAGCAGTGAGCGTTGCTTAGGTTTCTACATGGTATCATAGCAAGTTTAGGAGTAGATCTGCAGCCTCTAGCCACTCTTCATTCTATCTCAAGATCTTCATGTCAACCATAGAAAACCTAGGAGGAGATACAGCAAGTAGCCAACAAGATCACATCACTCAACAACACAACATCATGGTCGGAGGTGATGGACTTCTGGAGAGCTACCACCTCGACGGAGGAGCGAACTTCGGAGTGTGGGCGTACAGAATGAAGAATTTGCTTCAGAAGGACAGGCGCTTTCACTACTGTCTCACACCTCCGAACAAGATCATGAGTGAAGAGGAGAAAATAGCACGGCAACAAGTCATGAGCATCATCAACAACAATGCAAAGAACAACGCCCTCAAACTCCTTCGTCGCTACAACAATCCATACAAATGTTGGACCGGATTGAAGGCAAGATACAAATCCGACAGCGGCCCTCGCCGAGTGATGCTCATAGACAAGTTTTTTGCCTTGAGAAAAACAAAATCGATCTCCATGGACACCCATCTTACTGAAGTTCGAGAGATCGCAAATCTCTTTGAAGAAGTGGACGTCAACATCCCCGAAGACATCATTGTTAACTACACCTTGAAGAACCTGCCCAAAGAATACGAAATCTTCAAGAGGATGCAGATCACCGCTGAAACCCTACCAATTTATGAACAACTTGAAGCTAAGCTCATTTCAGAGGAGACATCAATACAGTTACAGACCCAGCAAAAGGAAGACGGTGAAGCTTTCTTTCTTCACCGCGACAAACCAAGGTGACCTCAGCCTACATCAAGATATGGCCATCCTCCAACGACTCAAAACTCCAGACACTACTCCACCAACAGAATATACACGGATTCGGGAGGACCCTCCACACCAAGATACTTGAATCAAGTGACCCCTTCGACACACCTCGGGGTACACAGAAAGGGAACACATCTACAACCTACCAACCTCATTACAAATCCAAGGGACCCGACAAACAGAGAAGTGATTTGTGCAACTTCTACGGCCTTGACGGACATTTTGAACGGGAATGTGAGCTGAAATCAATATTGGACTGCATGAAGGACTACGAACACAAACTCCTCGAACGCCACAATCGAATTCTCAACGGACAAATACACCACCTGGAAGAACCATTTGAGGTACACAATCAGGACCAAGACTCTGACAACTTTGAACTAGCAGATCAAGTTATAGACGTTTGTTTAGTAGAACTAAATATGGTAGAGACACCTCAATAGACGAGTTCATGGTATCTTGACTCCGGAGCTACACATCATGTGTCCGGATATCCATCAGCCTTTACATCAATCTACCCAGTTAGTGGGGCTCACGTTTGTTCTGTAGGAGGTCAGAACCACAACGTAGCTGGAGTCGGAAATGTCGACATCCAATTTTTGCTAGGAGCAATAAAGTCTATCTCATCTGTCCTCTACACCCCAGGAATCATGAAAAACTTACTTAGCGTAGGATCCCTGTCTGACCAGAACAAAACCCTTGTCTTCAAATCTAAAGGGCGTTTTGTGATTGACAGCACTACCTTCAAGGTAGAAGCATTCGCTCCAAGAGAGAACATACACGGTCTGTATAAATTGGAAGGCGATTCGACAAACCTAAGACCAGAAGCAAATTCCCTTCATCTTAGCTCACATGCTACTCTCTGGCATAAGAGACTCGGACACTTTCATGCTCGCGGCATGCAACGCATGATCAATTCTGGGGCAGTCAATGGTATGCCTAAAATTCATTTCTTGAAACAGACATGTAGCGGTTGCCAAGTTGGGAAACATACTAGAACCAAGATGCCTAAAGAAGCTACATTTCACACTTTGAAAATTTTAGAACTAGTCTATTCTAACGTATGCGGACCTTTCAAAATTAATTCCACAGGTAGAGAAAGATACTTTGTCACCTTTGTAGACAATTTCTCAAGAAAACTATGGGTTTACTTTATCTCTCGCAAGAGCGAGGTTCTGGCCAAATTTCAACACTTTGTGCATCTCATGGAAAGCTCCACTGGACACACCATCCAAATTCTCCGCACCGATAACGGAGGCGAGTACACGTCTCAAGCCTTCCACGATTTATGTTCCTCAAAAGGAATAACCAGAGAGATCACTCCGCCACACACACCGCAACGCAATGGTGTGGCCGAACGTCAAAACCGATCACTACTTGACATCATCCAGTGCCTCCTGTTGGATAAGGCTCTTCCAGGCCATCTCTGGGGGAAAGCGATCAAAGCTGCCAGCATCATACTGAATCTTCGATCAACAAAACAACATCCTGACAAAACATCGAACGAACTTTTTTCATGTAAAAATCCTTCTATAACACATTTACGAGTTTTTTCGTTCCCCAGCCTTCGCACATATTCCAAAACCCTCTAGAACCAAACTTGAACCTCGTTCCGAAAGTTGTGTACTGCTCAGCTTCGACGAAGATGCCAAAGCATATAGATGCTACCAACCATCCACCAGGAAGGTCTTTATCTCCCAAGACATCTACATCGAAGAAGATCACTCGTCACCCACAACTACAAAAATTGACAAAAACCCTATTCAAACAGATCCCCCAGCTGACAACACTTCCGTGCCAACAAAGCACAAGGAATCGCACACTTTTTTAACCTTGCAAGAGCCATCTCTCTCCACCCAGGAGAAGCCATGTCCTACCCCGCAGTCCTCGCCCACACAACCACGGACACTGACAACCTCCCTGCCTCTACCCACCCCTGCCGACTTCCTCGCCTCCCTGCCTCCGCCAACCCCCTCTGCCACAACACCCCCTTCACCGACCTCCCCAACACCTCCCGCTCATGACCACCCTTGCAGGTCAGATCGCATACGCCGCTTCCCGCGACATCTCCAAGACTTCGCCGCTCACCTTCACTTGGAAGACCATGACTCCCTCTTCGAAGAGTAGACTGATCTCCTTACATTCCAAGAAGCCAACACCAACCCTCACTAGCAAGCTGCCATGCAAACCGAAATCGATTCCATCTACAGCAATCACACCTGGACCCTGGTGCCGCTCCATGTCAACAAGAAGGCCATCACCTCCCAATGGGTCTACAAGCTCAAACCTGCATCAATGGTGGCCCAGCTCACTACAAAGCTCGTCTGGTTGCCCGAGGAAACGAGCAAAAGTTCGGCATTGACTTTACAGACACCTTTGCCCCGGTTGTGTGTTGGGAAACCATCCGAATCCTCACGGCCATTGCCGTGCACCTCAACTGGCCAATTCACCAACTTGACGTACTAATAGCCTTCCTCAACGGCATTCTTGAAGGCGACGTGTACATGCACCAGCCTCAAGGTTTTGTCCAACTAGGAGAAGGCCATCTTGTCTGCAAGCTCCTTAAATCCTTATATGGCCTCCGTTAGAGTCCCCGAGCTTGGTATGCTCATCTTCATACTGCTCTTCTGGCCTGGAACCTCACACAATCTCACTCCAACCCTAATCTCTATTTCACTCACATCAATACTGACACTATGGCTCTTCTAGTCTATGTTGATGACATTTTTGTAACAAGCAGCAATCCACGCCTCATCACTCAACTCAAAGACCACCTACATCGGACCTTCAAAACTAACGACCTCGGCCCCATTCAGCGGTATCTAGGCGAGATTGCTCCGGCTTACGCATGCATCAGACTAAGTACGCACTCAGCATCCTACACCAATTCAACATGGAGCACTACGCCCCATCTCACACCCCTCTCCCCAAAGGCATGATACTACCTAAAGACATGCCACCCCCCATGTTGATGCTACCATATACAAAATGCTAGTAGGCAAGCTTCTCTTCCTTACCAAAACCCGACCCGATATCATACATGTTGTCAGTATAGTTAGTAGATTCATGCAAAATCCCCAAGAAACACACTTGCAAGCTGCAAAACATATCTTGCGTTATGTGTGCCGGTATCCAGACTTAGGTTTGTTCTTCGAACCAGGGGAGGAAAACCGCCTGCATGGATATACCAATGCAGATTATGGCCAAGATGTAGATGACAAGATCTCGGTAGGAGCATACATCTTCTTCCTAGGAAAAACCCCTATCTCCTGGAACTCCAAGAAACAATCTAGCACCTCCAGATCCTCCTGTGAATCCGAGTACAGAGTCCTAGCTCAATGTTCGTGTGAAGCTATCTGGAATAGAAGGTTGTTACAAGAACTCAAAGTTCTAGACAACAAGCCAACCAACCTCTACTATGACAATCAAAGTAGCATCAAACTCAGCTACAATCTTGTTTTCCATGAAAAATCAAAACACTTTGAAATAGATTACCACTTCACCTGTCAGAAAGTAGAAGATAGCACTATCAAAGTAGAATACACCTCCTCTCAAGAACAACTAGCAGATCTTCTTACAAAATCTCTAGGAAGGACTAAGTTTGAAGATTGTCGAAGAAAACTCCACCTTCACAACACCTACCTTCTCAGTCATCAGGACCCTATAAAATGATGAGGAAAGTAAGCTATCATCGAACCTTCGGAACACAAAGCATCTACCTCATCAAATCCTTCCTCTTCTTCCCGAACTATGTCACTCTGAAATAGTCTAGAGAATACCCAGGATCTGAATACTCTATCTCTCTGACATACAATTGATTCCTAGACCCTTCCTTCCATCTGTCAAGATTGCTCCCACTACTCGCAAAAGAATTCAATTGCCCGATCTCTCGTCTTCCAGCCTCCATCTCAAAATCTGCTAGGCGCTCTGCGAAGAGTAATTTGAATGACTCCAATTCACTCTCAACATGATCTCGCAGTGGAGGGCAACGTTCACGATGCTCTGCAAGATACCAGACGAAACCAGGAGTGTCTACCCGAACCATGTCCAAAGCTGCCCATTCTAGTGTCGTACCTACACCTTTCTTCCAAGCACGATTCACTCGCCGAAGCCTCCACAAAAGTGAAATATTCAATCTCCGATGAAGGCAAGGCCAAATTTGGAAAAGCACCAACTCATCACTCAAAGGAGGCAACAACGTCGCTTCCTCGACGACTCTTCTCCCCGCAAGAACGCTCAGAGATTGCCCAGTTCTCTCGAAGACATGGCACTCAATCAACTCTATCAATAATGAGATGCCTCGCTTAAGTATCACCAGGAGCATCCACATCAATAGAAATAACAATCTTATCAACATTATCTCTTTTAGTTTCAAATCCATTGCCATCACTGTCTCTGGAAGATAAATGACGTTGTGTGCAAGAGGAGGTGTTGAAACCTTATGCACACACGTGTAGTTCACGGTTAGTTTATCTCAGGTTAAACTCTCGAATTTACTTTAGGGTTACCACTTTGCTTAGGGTTACCTCAGATGGTTAGGTGTGCTCTTCAGGTATAAGTTCCATGTGTTCCTCTCGAAATAATCGAACTGATTGTTCCAAATAGTGAGCTCTGCTTAGGTTTCTACACAAAATGGATAATTTCTCCCAAAGCACCCCTCACCACACCCGCCCCACCCTCAACACACACCCACCAAATGCCAACCGAATTCTACAACACCCAACCACCAAAATATAAGCCGTTACAAGGCATCTACACATATGGGTCATTCATTCCACCAAACAATAAAAGAAACAGAACATTGCAGGAACATGCGTATACATCCAATCCAACAATTTACAAATAGCATAAAGACTCCCATGGTTCCAAAATATCCTCAAAGCAAAACTATATGACATCTGGTTAGCACTAGCCAACACACAAGACATTAACCGCAACCTACACATCTTCACGGGTAGCCTTAACAATATATACCAACATTAACGTAAGACACCCATCCCCTAACACACGCACATGGATAAACTCCTAATAACATGTGTAGTACAACACATAAAGTGGTCCGACACAACATAAATATCCAGAAAGCTAGAGCCCACACAAGGATTAATAATGATAATAATAATAATAATAACATAGCACATTCATTAGCAATAGACGGTACCGCAAAAGTCACCATAACACCGATACCACATATGCATATAGCCCCCAATATCCCATATAGACTAGCAAACCTCACTCCAACACCAACCTAACATGAATGATAAGAACCTATAGTCATACGTTAACACATAACATACCGGCTTACAGAAGCATACAGCGAAAATTGGCTCTCCAACAAAGAAATCCACCATAAACTCTCTAACCACTTATGGAAACCTTGCTCACCACAGATACGCAAAGTACACATCTCCTCAAATTCCGATTCGCTCAATACATGGGCAACCACATGGAACACCTCTTCTAGCCACAAATGATACACTAATTCCAACTGCACACACTATTGAAATAACAACAGAGATACTTGGCCACACCTATTTTCCCTATGCAACAACAAATTCCTCAAAGGCCTCAAAATTCCACGATACAATGCCGCAACCCATCAACTCACCAATCTACTAAAATCAAGCATACGCACTAGACACCTCACAATAAGGGGTTGTTTACATCATGGACCATGAAGTTGTCCCATGTTAGAGGGCATTTTTTCCATGGTCACACTTCCATGGTCCGATTTCTAAAATATGCATTCTTAAAGCCTTTTGGGCCCCTGAGCAATTGTAAACTAAATGTCGACCAAGAGAAGTGACCATGCACCAAAAAGCGGATGTGTTAATTTGTTTAATATATGTCCAAAAAGGGCAATTTTGGGAATTTTCTTCATGTTTGGCCTTCTCCCCTTCTTCTTCCCTTCTTTCTTGGTAATTATGAACAATGTTTGGCAAAACACAAAAAAAAAACAAAAACAAAAACAAAAACAAACAAACAAACAAACAAACAAACAAACAAAAATGCAAGAACGAAAAAAACGATAAAAATATGAAAACAACATTTCTCTACCATGGTCCCCTGGCATTTGCACCAAGAGAACCTCTTTTGCCTCTCCCACTATAAAACCCGTTGGACCATGACAATGGATAATGTAGGCATGAATATAGGCCTTTTGGGGACCTCAAGTTACATGGTCATCCGAGACGACTTCAACAACCGATACATATTTTAGAGGAGCAAGGGACAACTTCATGGTCCATGATGTAAACAACCCCTAACAAACGCCGGTAACCAACATAACAGTCCACAAGACAATACCATCCCAACTTGAGTATAAAGCTGCACATGCACACAAGGTGTGAATGCCTCGCAAAACTAAGACCCCATTGGTGCAAGGTGGGGTTATGGTTAAGGCTGGAAAGTCAGACCCAAAACTAAGACCTTGCACCAAAGGGGACTCTTGAGCAAAGGGGACTCTGAACGTGCTCAAATTCACGTAGGAATGCCCGACGTTGCTTTTCCCTTTTCTTTTCTTGCAGGTCAACACAACAAAGTGGGACTAGTGGTTTGTCTGCCCACATCTAGTCTGCTGCTGTCAGCAAGTGCAGAGCATGAGAGACTTTTAGCAATTACAGTCTCCGATAAAGCCACTAGGTTTGCGTAATTTGCAAGTTGAACATGGTTTTCAAACTTGAATAGCTGGAAGATAACCGGAGCTGAATATCTGAGTTGCTTCAAGACAAAATCATCTGAATTTCGTAAAGAGTAAGATATCATGTGGACCTTACGTCATCCCTCTTCTTAATCGAACACCTGTAAGGCATGTCGGTGTTATTCGGTTACTTCTCTACGTAGGACATCTATATTTGATTGGTATGCGATTAGGTGAGGATCAAGAGCAAACACCATAAAGACACATGTTTAAAAGAGATGACGTCTTTAGATTTTATTGATTGTTTCATGTTACTCAATAATGGGCACAATTGAGAGGATTTACGTGCTTAGTTAAGGAATCAACAAACACGCACTTTTGATAAACCATAACTAAATCAAGGGAGGTCCAACTTTCAATCCAAATTTTGCGGGAATTTTGTTGATGCATTATCGTAGATTTGGTAATGCAACACAAGTTTCATTGTGTGAATCTAATTGGTAGAAGTTGGACAACTTGAAAAACACACTGAATGACAAGTCATTCACCTTGAGTGGTATATGACAAGCTAGTAGAAGAAAACTTGTCCACTGCGACTCATATCGAGAAAATGCATTAAAAAATCATTTTGGTTGTCAACTGGAGGGTTTTGGTTGTGGTTATCGGACAATTGGCAACCAAAACCCTCCCCTTCACAACCCAATTGATTTATTTATGCATTTTCCTTCCATGAGTCGCAGTGGACAAGTTGCAATTGATGGTTGCAATGGACAAGCTTCTTCTTGTGAGCCTTGCTTCTAAGAATGGACACGGCTGATAAGACATGTGTAATGTTGAGATTGGACTATGTGCTTAGAATATGTAAATTGTTTTAGGTTCAATTGTTAACACAAATGAGAGTGCCTACATGCTCACATCAAGAGAAAGAAGCAATGAACGGGGACAACTGGCTACTAGTTACAAATGAACCAGTTGTTTTCCCAAATTAGCAATTCACAATCAAAAATCTAGGAAATGAACCGAACCATGTTTTAAGTAAAAATACAAAGAACACCAAAACATTTCAATGAATAACCGGTTGATAATAAGGAAATAAGGATAGCGACTGAATTTGCTCAAATTTCTCCCCATTGACATCTTAACGTAAACGAACATCTTAACGTTGACTTTCTAAACCGTTTGCATCTCAACTCCGATTTTTTGAAACCTGAAATGAAAATACGCGTGATTTGCACTTACTACCCATAGGGATAATCCTCGATTCGATCCAACGGTCACAATTGTCTTGTGGAGTTGGAAGCACCCAAAATAGGACCATGCCTTACTTAACGAGGAGACAAAAGAGTATTCAGAAAGGAGCTCATTGCAATCCAGCCAGTGTCAGCAAAAATGACTCGTCATTCATGACAACTTTTTCTCCCAGAACGTATTTGAAATGTGCCTCATAAGATCATAGTGTAGCTTAAAACTTAATAAAGATAATTCAAGAGATCATTGAAGGCGATAATTCACATCCAGTAACCCAATATGTGAATGACACCTAGTTTTCTACATTTTTCGTAATAATTCAAACTCGCTGTTCCGTACTCTCCAGAGTCCATACAAGACAATGTCAGTGCAAAGAAAGTCAAACACCAAAAGGGTTATATCATGATCAGTCCACTCTTTTCAAGAGAGCCTAGATTTTGGATCATGTCTCTGAACTAGGTTGCCTTGTAGCATCCAATCGGCTAATTTTTACCAGTGTCTGGAGAGATTTTTGGGCATAATCAGTCGATATGCTGCACTAAATATGATACTTAGTGTCACCAATTCTAATTGTCTTGCTCAATACTAATTGTAAACTGCAGTGTAGTGTCACCAACACTAAATGTTAACCCAACATTATTTGTTATTCCTCGTAAATTTTTGAGGGGATTATAGATTTACAGTGTTGCAATTACTGTCACTTACTGGGTGATTTTTCATCCAAATCTCAATCATCCATGACAAGTAGTTCATCACAAGTTGTTGACAAGAGAAGGTAGGGTTTTGGCTAATGGATGAACTCATCCATCATCCATGACAATATTTTTTTTAGTTATTCATAAGAAGTGTTATCCAAAAAGTTACCATAGTGACATAAAATACCATATGACACTAAATATCATATCAAGTTTAGTGCTTCCAAGTCTGACTGGTTACATGATGTGATCCTTTCAGTTTATCTTTATTGAATTAATGTATATTCTATAGATTCCTCTAACATAATCGGTTAATTTCCTGAAGTCTTGAACTTCAGTTGGTTATTTCTCAAAACTCAACCGTTTCATCTGTTACTAGCGGTCGGTTCTCCCCATTCATTGATATCCACTGTCAGTTCCTGGCAAGTTCATCTGGCATGAGCAACTCCCGATGTATGAGTGACACCCAGCTTCTTATCGTTTCGGAAAGTCATTGTTGAGGCTACAATCTTTAAAAAAAGAAAATCATCATTGTAAAAGTTGTCAACACCAAATGACGGCACTTCAGTCCACTCTTTCAGAGCCCCAGGTACATGGCTGGGGCGAAACAACCCATACACTGGTTCCTTGGAGGCAAGGGTTTAGGCATCCAACAAGAAACAAGTGTATGGGTTGGTTCGCTGCCAGAAAGAAACTTCCAGGTACTCAGTGGCAAACTTTTTTTCTTTTCTTTTTTCTCCCAATTCTTACGCTTTGAATCAAATACATTTCCCATGATGAAAAGATCAACCCTAGACTTTGACAATGTCCAGAGGTTGCCTTATTGCACCTGATCTCGCTTAAGTTCCATCTTCATGCAGCCTTGTTATTGATGATCCCTCCCCCGGGAAATTCTACGAATGGGGAGCTCCAACCACTACAGATGGGCCGGTTCAAGTTAAGTTAGAGACTTCAGCAAATCGCCAATATTTTAGAGGAATCTACAGAATATACCTTACATTAAGAAAGGAAAACCAAAAGATATCAACACATAATCGGTTTGATCTGGAAACATCCAAGTTAACTTGCATAAGTTAGATCTCGACCGATTGTACCCAAAACCTCCCCGGGTACTGCCTTGAATCCAGCGACTAAGCTTGCAATGTATTCAACATGTTTCTTCTAATCATGTCATCTCTGCAAAGCAGATATTTAATTGATCTTGCATGCTGACGTGGTGTGTGGCAGTCAATGGTGGAAGAAAAGGCTGTCAGTAAGCTTCTTAGAGACTTTGAGGTCTCTTCTGATGACAGGCGATGACAGCAAAAGATAAGCAGCACCGTTGGCAAATGCAAGAAAGCTGAATCCCTTCTTGACTAACTTCCCACATGCGCACACTTCCATAAGTAGTATAAATCTAGCTGCCTCCGGTGTCATCCTTCATCCAGCTCCAATACTGTTAGTAACTTGGAGAGCATTTCGATCTCCAAGCTTGAATGCCAATTTCAAGGACTTCGAATCAAGATCAAGTTTGGAGGTTGGGGGTCGATGGAGGGAATCATGAACAAGGTTGGCAGGATTCTGCCGCTCCTGGTTACTCTGCTTCTGTTTGTGCAACAATGCACAGCAGCCAAAACATGCTATTCGGGAGACAGGGATGCGTTGCTGGCATTCAAAGCACGTAAGTGTAAATTAATGGTCCAGAAGAAAAAAATTCAAATTGTATTGGTCGGTCCATCCCGCATTCCTTATTTTCTCTGCACAGATTGTGACATGTAAAAATTGAAGTGTTCGGATTAGAATCATTGCAATGTGCTAACTAATCTTGCGAGTCTAAACTGGCGATTCAGGAGCCATTATCAACAATCACATTTTGTGTCCCATTTTAAGAAGTCTCATCTGTATGATACATGAATCGTTTTGCTGCTTATCCTTTTGCTGTCAAACGCCTGGTTTGAAGTATTTGGTGTAGAATTGCAATGCACTTATAACCAATCTCGCGAGTCTACACTAGAGATTCAGGAGCCATCAGCAATCATATGATGTCTCCCATTTTGAAAAAGCCTTATCTGTTTCTGATGGCCTATCCTTCGAACTAGTACAAGTCTTAAGGAAGTTATACTGCGAAATCCACATGTTTGAACAGCTAAACCCACCGAAAAGATGGTGAACCAGACAGAATGGACGAGAATTTGCTTAAACCTTCAGGACCAATGTGTCAATCACAATTTATCATTACTGTAACCCTAACCCTGCCGTGTGCTTTTTGTTGTGCAGTTTTGTCTGATCCCTACGGCATCCTGTCAGACTGGGACACGAACCCGGACTGCTGTACGTGGTTGCAAAGCAGGGCATACAGAGTCACCACCTGCAACAGCGACGGCAGAGTGACGTCTCTCAAGATGGGAAAGGCTCTAGAATACAAACCAGGCCCAGTGTACTTCAAAGCCAGTTCGGGAGAGTATGCTCCATCTCTGGGAAACCTGACGTACCTGGAGAAGCTGGACCTAGAAACAATCTACTCCAGTGGCCATACCGTCCCTGCAACCTGGGCTAACCTAGTCCACTTGAGCAATGTCACATTGGATGTCCTCCTGGGAGGGCCGCTTCCCGGGACAGTGGTGAAACACTGGCCTCTGAAATGGTTGAACCTCGCCAATAATGAGCTGAATGGCACTATTCCCTCGGAGCTTTGCAAAAGTTCCCTCAAAACCTTGGAGTTGGCAGGGAACAGCTTCAGTGGCCAGATCCCCAGCTGCTTGAGCCGCTTCCCGGCTACGTCTTTTGGACCAACGGGGAATGTTGGCCTCTGTGGTGCTCCTTTGACTGCCTGCAAGTGATAGAAGAAGAGCGTAGTAACTCGTGTCACTCTATGGCAGGCAGAATTTCTAAGTGTTTTGCCTACTTTAAGGAGAGTTTTCGTTCTTAGTGAGTATACTGTACAAAGTGGTGGCTTGATTCTATGGACATTCAAATTGTTCCTACACCATCATCATTAGGTTCATTGTGATACTTATACACTGTCATAAGCTAATTGTGATACTAAGGCCCCCTCTTTTCAGTAGAGGTTGAGAGCTTGAAAATTGATAGCTTGAAGAAAATATCCTTCTCATTGGCGGGGAGCTTGTTCACTCAAGCCCACTTCAATTACACTGGAGAGCTTGAATTTCTAACGCTTAAGCTTAGGTGGGATCTATCAAGGCGCCATCCTGTCTATACCAAAAGTTACTGCATAAATTCAGAATCAATTTCTCAACCATTTCCATCTCAAATCGCTCTAGGACCTGTGATTGACTCCAAAATTCAGGCTAGCTGAACTACATTAGTCTGAACAGTTTGTGGGTTTCAAGATATGTGTCCAATCTCTCTAGAACACTTAATGATCAAAATTTCGGCATCTAGAATCTATTTGATGACGTAACGGTAATGCACATGACTTTGTCATAAATTGGAGTCTGGGCCAATCTGCTTCTCCATTCCTACCTAAGCAATTGATGATTCAACGAACAATCCAATGAGCAATTTCCTGATTTCAAGTGTCGAAGCAATCTACAAGGTCTGTTTTCGAAGTTACAGTAGGTCCTCAAGTTTGAGGATAGAACCTGGTTAGACAAATTCTCAAGGGACAAATTCAACCAATTTTGACTATATTGGGCACTGTGATGCACATTCACACAATGAAACCAACTTCGGATGGGTTGAATGAGCATCTTGCTGATAAGCTTCTGTTGCCACATAGTGAAGCTCAGTCTAAATACACATTCTTTGGTGACCTAGATGCGCATATGATGAACCTACTGTCCATGAGATGATGGAAGGATCAATACACTGTCGCCAAATCCTCCCAGACGACAAGCCCTGTCGCCAAATGTCATAAAACCACTAGGTTTGAGCTTTCACCATCACTCTTGGGAGCCCTAGATAGCACAAAGGAATGTCACTGGTGACTGAAACTCATCAAAAATTAAAAAAATTAAAAAACTTTGGATTTATTTTCGTGTGTGACATGGTGCAAATTTCACTACTGTACATAATGCACATTGCCACTACCTTAATTATTGCTACCTTATACTTGAGCAATGGTCTTGAAGAATCTGAGAGATGATAATGTTTAGTTTCAATGATCAGAAACACTGATCCTAGTTTGAATAGACAGCGAATTGGCTCAACTGCATGGTTGCTCATGTATCTATCTACAGATTGTTTGTCTGAAGATCTCTATCCGCAAAAAGGAAACTGGTAGCAAAAGCATCAAGTTGTGTGTTGTGCAATGCTCAGTCATGATGAACGTGGAACAAAACCTAAAGAAAAAATGACAGGATCCCGCCAGATTGCTTCAACGCATTTCTTCCCATGTTAGCCGAGGTTACTGTCAAACACCAGATGTGGTCGAGAAATGCCAGTCCACACACATTCATGAGCCACAAATAGGAGTCACAAGCTGTGAGTCGCATCTTGGCAAAGGGCAGTCCAACAGCTCTGCAAAGAACCAAGGCTTTAGGGTTTACGGTTTAAGGTTCCACATAAGATCATCAATCCCGGTGTTGTTGAATCATCTTCTGGATGCGATGTGATCTTGTGATCCTCAGATGCAAGAATCGCACACTCGCATCCCATTTGTGGACGTCTGGCCACACACCTCGCACAGGTAATCATCCTCATCCTCAACTTCAATTTCCAGATTCTCCAGGTTTTGATACCCTTTTCGACTGAACCTCAAGCTCTGGCTCCCAAACTCCTCATCCTCTTCCTCTTCAACTTCATCAGTATCTTCTTCGACCTCGTCCCGACCACTTGTCCAGCTATGCAGAACACTTTTCTTGTCTTCCTGGAGTGTCACCACAGTACCACTGGCCCAACTGTCTGAGAGACACTTGTCCTCAGTGCAATCTGATAGACTTGTTGAACTGCTCCAGCTATCTGTGACATTCCCAGTATTTGATGCGTCTCTGTTATCTGCGACTTGATTTTGAACCTGGTCATCATCAACTACATGGATTATCTGTCCTTCATTGCTTTTCACAGGATTTGATGCACCGCACTTGGGGCAAGGAGCAGCACTTTGTGATTGAGAGTTTAATAATCGCCGCTGTAGTGACGCCACCTCTTTGGCATGCCGTCTGTTTGATTTCTCCAAGTCCCTACGGACCTCACTTGCCTCTTGCTCCGCCGCCTCAGCTGATTGCTGTTACATTCACAACAAAATGACAATTGAGAAATGAGGGCAAATGTAATGCAACAAATGCAATGCACATGCAAGCATATCACAAATCCATGTGTGAGAAGAAGAATGAGGAACAGGGTCTACCTACCAGATTGGTATGACAAAATGACTAAAGAATGACCAAATTTGAGATATGAGGACAAATACAAGGCAAAAAAAAATGAGGAACAAGGGTCAACCTACCAAATGGAAATGACAAAATGACCAAACAATGACCAATTTTAAGAAATCAAAAAAAGCATATCATAGAACAATATATAACAAGGATGCGGAACAGGGTGTACCTACCAGTTGGAAATGACAATGTGACGAAACAGATCAAATTTGAGAAATGAGGACAAATCCAAGGTAAGAAAGCATATCGCAGTACAATGTGTAAGAAGAATGCGGAACAGGGTCTACCTCCAAGATGGAAATAACCAAACAATGACCAAATTTAGGAAATGAGCACAAATGCATACCACGGAACAAGTAGAAGAAGAAGAATGTTAAAACAGGGTGTACCTACCAGATGGAAATGACGAATTGACCAAACAAAAGTATGACATTCCTTCAGAATTATCAAGACTAAGGCACGATGTCAGATTACCTTGGCAATTATAGCAGCCTGCTCTGCCTCCTTCAGCCGAACAAGGAGTTCTCCGGCAGCTTGCACTGCATCTGCAGTATCTTGCAGCTGTGCTTGCAAACCCTGAATCTCCTCTCGGTACCGATCTTGCTCGACTTTCATGTACACAATTTGTGTGGCCTGGACATCGAACCAACGTTCCTCCACATTATTTAAGCCAGACCTCTTCGCCACCTTCTTGATGTCAAGCACACCTTCACGGATTTCCCGCATCTTTCCTAACTGGATGATATGCTTCTCCTGAAGCTCTGCGTAGTTGTCCAGCAGGCGAGCATGGCCTGTCATAGCCATCTGAAGCGCATCATGTATTTCTTGCGAGCACCTACATTCATAAAAACAACAATATTTGGAATCCATCCACCAATACGATGTCACAAATGCAATTTGTGTAGTACACAGAAAGATCAGAATAGAGTTATTCTCCAACTCGGCATAAGTTTTGATGGGGAGTTTTTTGTTTTGTTTGTAAGCTTTCAGTGTGTGCTTGGAGGTAGTGTAGAGGTTTGAGCGAATTATATTCTTGATCAGTTCATTGAGGGTCAAACTCATGTTGGAATGCCAAGAGGTGCTACAATGAGTTTGGGCCTCAATGTAACGAAATAGGCTGCTCTTCATTCAAATTCGAAGACTACCTCCAAGCATCCACCACAGGTGAAAAGAAATTATTGATGTTGTATGCAAAACAACCAATGGAAAATCATAAGGGACCAACTCCTGACAAAAAGTCCCATTGAGTCAAAGGATGACTCTGACATCTGCCCAAATGTGTGAAATTCTCTCTGGATCAAGGTTGAAGCACATGACCTTGATGAAGAAAAACTCACCTCTTTTCAATCTCAAGTTCCTTCCGCCTCTTTTCTGCCAACTGCATGTGATGGTCACACTCCTCCCTCAATTCTTGGACAACCGAAGTCCATTCCCTTTCCCTTTCATCCCACTCTCTTCGTTCCTGCTCCAAGAGCTCACTGGCTCGAGCCTCCGTTGGTGACACTGGAGGCTGATCCTCCTTGAGATGATTTGAAGAAGATGTCGATTCACAAGATGGCATTGCCTCTGGAACAGCAGTGAGGGACATAAGCTTGATGGGGCTGTGTGGGAGAACGCTCTTCTTTGGAGTGAGAGAGAGTCGTCGATGCTTCAAGGATCCTGAGGTGCACATTTCAAGGTACGAGTGCAGCTGGTTCCGCAGATGCACAATCTCCTCTTGCAGCTTCTCTCGTTCCCCAAGGTCACAGAAACTCTTGTACTGCTGAATCTCGTGCCGGAGCAGTTGTTGCTCAGCTTTTGCATCCGCTAGCTCTGGATGCTGCTCGAACTTCTCTTGTAGCAACTGGCCAAAGGGGAAGAGTCACAAACACACACACACACACATCAGGATCAGATTCCATACTCTACAATATTCATGGAATCTCTAAGTAGAATGCTTGAAACAAGGCATCAATGGGTTGCACAACTGTGTTGCATGATGCTGCTCAGAAAGTATTTCTGGGTAAAGGATGTCAAATACTTATGTTTCCTTCATGATGTATGGCAAGGCTTAGAGAGGCTAATCTGTATTAATATACCATTTTGTACTTACCTTGTGTTCAAGCTGCAGAGCAGTCCATTCATCTGTGCAGAAGTCCTGAACGGGAAGGATGCCATCCACCAGGCTCTCCATGCGGGCGATCTTCTCTTCCCGGCTTTGTTGAAGGATTGCATTGCACTCCCTCTCAAGCTTGTATTGGCGCACCTGTTCATCCCATAGAATAATTATACTATGAGAAAATGGAATAGTTAGATTAATGGTTTCCTACAAGAGCTTCTCCTCTCAATACATGAAACAAGCATGTCATATGCATACAAGGCATTTCTCAATGCTCCAATGGAAATGATGTGTCAGCATTTCACATGTAGATGCTCTCATTTACATTTTATTTTATTTTTAAAAAAATCTGCAAGATTAACATGAAAGAATCGGAGTCATACCAAGCGACTAAGCTGCTCAATGTCAGCAGCTTGCTGGGCAATAGTCTCTTCAGAAGTCTTCTCTCTTCTCAGAGAGTCCGCCAACAGCACCTCCAAATCCTGTAACAGGCAGGACACAAACATTACACCTGATGTGCATCTGAGCAAATAACCTTCATCTGCCATTAACCTCAGGTGTTCCGCTGTCAACACCATGACAAGTGGAATACTTTACAAAACCTTGAAAGTAGTTCACAATATATACCACATGTGATGTTAAAGCAACAATCTGTGAGCAAATGTCTACCTGGGAACGCTGTTTATGGGCAGGTGGAGTGGTGGGCACTATCATCTTGGAAGAACCTTCCGCTGTATTCTGAGGCCATAGACATAGCTCCCCAGGTGCAGGAGACTCTGGCTGAGCTGTTGGTGGTTCCCTTGACACATTCTCGTTTTCAGGAAGGCACAGAACGTCCTGAGTCTCCTGCGCGAGAGGGGTGTTGCTGGAGCTTATAAGTCTCTTCAGATTCGTTGTGTTTGGAGAGTCCGCATTTTGGAATGAAAATCGTGCATCAGAAAACCTAAAGCGAGATCACCTCAGTCAGGAAAATCTGGGATGCTGTTAAATGGCCAGTTGCCATGGGTGGGATAATGCATCACACTTCACCCAGCTTACCAGAAAGGTTTGAGTTTTCCCAGAACATCTTTTAGCACAAATAATTTTGGATTCAAATAATCAGTTGCTATGGGTAAAGTATTGCATCACACTTACAAGCACTCTTACAGGAAAATTTTGTAGGCTTTTCAGAACATTCTTAAGCACAATAAACTATGAATTCAAGTGGTCAGCTGCTATGGGTGGAAAAATGCATCAGACTTCAGGCATCTTACATGAAAGGTTTGAAGTTCAGTATATTCTTTAGCCAATATTGATCCTCTGTTGCTTTCCCAGAGAACTTGCTTATCACACTCACCTTCTGACAATAGACAATGAGTAGCGCTGGTGGTTGTCAAGAACTTCAATGCCACGAGTAAGACTGGCAGCCAGCTGCTCAGCAGAGGATGCAAAGGCCTTGCTACTGCGGACATTGCCGCCCAGTGGAGATTTAGTTAAACCCAGTGCAGAATTCTTCTCTTCTTTCACCCTCGGTGACTCGCTTAAAGTTGGTGATATGAGGCTCAGGGTCAGTTCTGGGAAGTCAGGCCCACTCGGTGTTGTGGAATCCTGTTGCTTGTGAAGCTCACTTAATCCCTCCCCATCTTCCCCTACAGCTGGTATGGTTTCCACATCCTTGATAGCATCCTGTGGTAATAATTCTTTGGTTTCTGTGTCAATCGAAGAGGCACTTACATCCTCGGCGATGGTCTCAAACTCATGCACTTCTTGCCTGATAAGTTCTACCTCCTTGTCGATGTCCTTGAATTCAACTGGAGAGATTGTCATGGGCTGACCCAGACTTAGTCTAAGAAGGTTGTAGCTCCGTCTGGCATTCCACCCATTGGAAAATCCTCCCACTTGCCCCTGGTGCTGGTTACCACTGTTTTCTTTCATTCTTGTGAGCTCATCCTGTATGCCATTCACATGGACGCAAGGTCAACCACTGAAAATATTGACAATCCCTGCAGATTCTAAGTTTCTTGTGAATCTAAACTTCTGAACATCAACAATCACATGACCCCAAAAATGGTTTTGGTAGGCAATGCAGAATTTCTGTGACTTCATTTTGAGCAACTCAAGAGTGCGCATGATTTGCATTTGAATGCCATTAATCAAGGTGACAGGACAAGATGCTGACTGACTCACTGCAAAGGGAAGCTTAGTACCTTGAGTTGACGAATTTGCTCACGCAAAAGGTTCACGTCATTGGCAGTCTCCTCATTCACCACTGCCTTGTTCTGCATAGCTTTAGCCCTTTGAGCAAATCGCAATGTGCTCAATGTCTCAGTCCGGCAACTGCAACAGTGAACCACAATCAGAGACTGCATCTTGTATTTCCAAAATCATGATGTCATCCTTATTCTTTTCTTCTTGAAGCTTTATGAGAAGGTGGTTATGTTACAATCAGATATGTTAGCCGCACCTGCTAGCTGGGGAAATAGCACAGATCATCGCAAGCTTTGCATTTCCACCCAAAGATTCCTGTAGAAGGAAGGTAAGTCGGGAATCGCGGTACGGTATGTGTCGCTGCTTCCCATTTTGTGCCACTTCTGCTAGAATGTTGATCACATTTCTGATTTCATGACAGAAGAACCAATGAGCGATTGTATAAAACGATTCTGAGCTTGAATCAAAGCTATGCATGATGAGAGCATTACAAACCAAAATTCTGACACACTTGGGATGCAGATTTAAGAGAAACAAACGATCTGATATAAGAATCCGTTTGCCCACCCAAGTTGTGAGAGGGATTTGTTGATATTTCCAGCCTCTTTCAACCGTTCCCCAGCAGCACCTGTTTGTTTCTGTCTTTCAGATCCTGCCAAATCGACCAGGTTCATCCTGCTTGTCCTTACACTGCTCACGCCCTCAGCAATACTCTGCATAAAGGCCAACTACATTGTGAGCATCTTGCATACTCCTACCAAATAACTTCAAATAAATAACAAGGCACTTAGAGGGGTGGGTTTGACATGATCCACACAAAGAAAAAGGTCATCAGCACCTTAGAGCGAGACTCTATCACAAAGGTGAAAACGGAGTGTGATCGAGAGCTCTCGTTGTTCATGGCTGTGGAACCAACCCTTCTATTAGCAAGCCCCTGCACATCACAGGATGAATCCAAATCTTCAATGAGGCTGGCAATTTCCAGTTTGTCACACCTACTGCTTAGTTGAGCATTATTGAGCTACATAGAGATTAATAAAATTGACCTCCTTGAAGGAGCGTTTACACACAACTACTCAAGTGGCTGTAGTTCAGGGCCACTTTCAACCACAACTAAGATCTTTTTCAGTTACATTCAAGGTGTACATGTAGTTAAAGAGTGGATTTGACCTCAATTTTTTTCCTCCTATTGCTGCAATCAGTGGAGCTAGAAAAAAAATTCATGGATTCTAGGGGACAGTTTCTCTAAGAGAAATTGCCTCCTACAAATCCTCTCCAATGCTTTGGACTTGAAGTTCTCTCCCTGTGTCACATAGCAACTACAAACAAGATAGAACCAAAGAAAGTCATCTACAACCATTGCAAGCACTCCCACCTATCCCTTATAATTGGGCTCGTAAGAGGTAAATCCCTCTTGAGAAGACCACAGATCCAAGAACCAAATGGTGGAGCAAATTACCCGGACAAGAAGGCAGGTGACATCGTCCATATTGGACACATATTCCTCTGTCAGCCCTTCAACATAGACTCCTGTCTTTGTGTCCTCCCTAATCTGTCCATAGCACTCACAGTTGATTAGTCTTCGGTGAAAGTCTCATGTCAGAATGTGAACATATTAAATACAGCTTAGCGAATTCACAGTGTCACTGATAACATAGCAGGAGCAGGCGGCTGAGAAGTACAGTACCATGAGATTCTTTTGAGTTGGCTCCAGTAGATCTGTGATTTGCTCATTGTAAATCTGATGTCACCCATTTCCCAGCACAAAATTAATAAGTTGAAAACATTCTTAACAGTTTCTTGCAAGAGGCTTTCCACCTTGGCATACACACTCGTCATCAGAATTACACTTGTTCAGAATTACCTCAAGGAAGGAGCAACGACACTGGTATCGCAGTTGCCTATCAACATTGTTTCGTTCTTCCTGCAAATTCGTCACCCAATCAAGTTAAGCATATGCAAAGTGCTCTTCAGAGATACTTGGAAGATGAGGGATTTGCTTCATGGTGATAAATTATGTGTATACTACTTTCTCTGAAGGATCAGATATGAATTTTGAGAGAAACTGTAGGCAGAACCTGTTGAATACGTGCAAAGAGCTGCTCGAAGACACGTGGAGTAATTCCACGCTCTTCTGTTGGCATCGGTTCAGTGCTTGAACTGGACATTGGACCCCACATTGTATGTGTTTTTCCGCTTCCCGTCTAGCATCCACAAAGAATGGTGGACAACGAGGTCAGTATTCATCAAACCCACTTGCCATGACAGCACAACCAACGAGAAGTTTTTAAAAGTGAAAGAAGCATGATTATCTCAAACATTCATCATACCACCTCTCCCTGACAGCATCACCAACAAGAATAGGTGAAAATGAAACAGACATGATTATCATATACATTCACCAAATCCACTTTCCATGACAAGTGTAACCAGCAAGAATAGGTGAAAATAGAAAAACATGAGTAATTCAGACTTTCATCACCACAATTTCCATGACAGTGTGACCAACATGAATAGTTGAAAATCACAACAGACGTGATTATCTCAAATTTCAAAAAACCCACTTCCCATAACAGTGTGACCAACAAGAGTAGGTGAAACAGATAAGATCATCTCAAACATGACATTCATCAAACCCACCTTCCATGACAATGTATAACCATCAAGTATAGGTGAATCAATGGATCTCAAAGGTAATGGCAACATAGCACAACACAGGCTATATAATTCCATCATCCAGCTGTCAAAAAGTGCAGTACCTGGCCATAAGCAAAGATGGAGCTGTTGAAGCCCGCCAGGCAGTTCTCCACCATAGGTAAACCCACCATCTCAAACACAGCTTTCTACAACAAGAGTGAGTAAGACCTAAGAATCTTAGTTCTCCACATACACACCATCAAAATTTCAGTCACATAAGCCTCAGTGAGAAAATTGAGGGATGGTGATCACCAGTGTGGTTGAGCATCCCAAACACAGATCTTTTGGCATACCTGAGACTCTGTTTCACCAGCCACGGCATCGTAGGTAAACTGTTGGTCACCCAGTGACACAGAATTGGACGACACTTTTTGCACCACATGTGTAGCCTCCTCGGCTTCCTCCTTCTTGTTCAGTGGTCGCACTCTCACTATCACCTGGTATGAGTCACACAGCCAGCTATGAGCAAATGGTGCAAAATAGGGGATGAAATTCAGTAAGATATTTTGAAAGTAGTGATCTGTGATTTTTGTCATTCTTCCCAATTACCTTGACTCCAGTGTCCGAGGGATCCACAGCTCCAGCATTGGTGATTCCCTCCACAACACCTCCTACTTGGACTTCCAAATTCAGTTTCCTTTTGGAAGAATGGGCTTGGTCCGGCCCAGGACCTGTGGGAGGAACTTGCGTGATTACATCCTGACCCTGACTTAGAGGATGCATGCTACGAGCAGGCAATGGCCTGGGAAGCTTGGGCATCAAAGCTGGACTGCCAGGCACAGGCGACTCTTTCATTGCTCCTCCTGGGGTTTTAGATCCTTTTGTTGCTGGTTTAGATGGTGTCGTTGATGGTGTATCCAGCATCTGCACAAGCAAATGGCAACGAATTTAATGATACTAATTCTCACCAGTGAGGGGAGAAAGTGGGTGAGGAATTGAAGGAAGATTGGTTCTGGAACTGCAACATCAAAACCCTTTCCATTTTATTAAGAGAATGACTCACATTTGTGGCTTCCATCATCAAACCGTTGCAAGTTCAATAAGAGAATGACTCACATTGGTGGCTTGTATCCTCAAACCGTTGCAAGTTCAATAAGAGATTGACTCACATTGGTGGCTTGCACCATCAAGACCCTTTCAATTTCAATAAGAGAATGACTCACATTGGTGACTTGCGTCATCAAGCCCTTTCAATTTCAATAAAAGAATGACTCACATTAGTGGCTTGCATCATCAAAAACCTTATAATTTCGATAAGAGGATGAATACTCACATTGGTGGCGCCACCATTCGGAGCCATGTTTCCGCCATTGTTGCGAGCTCGACGTTTCGCAACTTCCACAATACCTGGGGACGACTTTGCATGCAAACCGAGGCCAAATGGATCCCTCTCACACTGTGCAGGCGCAGGCCTCGATCGCCCTGCATTTCCCTTCATTTTTAACTATCTGGTGTTAATTTGTGATTGCACCCTTCAGATTCAGACCCCAGATCCGGATATCACTCCAGCTTTGAACGACTGATGATGCAAGGCTTAATCCGACACACTTTGTGTATGTGGGGGTATATGCTTTTGCCACTCCAAAAGCGGAGAAACACCGTCGAGAACCACAACAGGAAGTGTTGATGGAGAGTCAACTTCTGCACATTACACGACATGAAAATGATTGTTGATCATGGAGGAGAAGTTAAGAGATTGGAGCCGGCGGCCATTCTCCGGGTCCTGTTACTTGCAGGATAGCCCTACATTCCCTTTCTCCAATGAACTGTCACATAAGCCGCAAGCTTAAAACTACGAGAAGCCATTTGGGAAGTAAGAGACAGGGATCCAAAAACAAGAAATGCATAAAACAGGAAAGGCTATCAACTCGAGGCAACCAACCACTGACATGTGATGCCCACTACGAAACCCCGGGAAACAGGATACGCAACCATAAATCAACTACGAAGATGGGATTTGGGAAGGGCGAGTGCGAGGTGTCCGGGCAATGTTGCGAGAATCACAACCAAGCACCAGAAACTCACAAAGCCAACCACCACCATAGCCTCCAACTTTCTAAAAACCTCAATCAAAGAGGCTTTCGAAATTGCTCACCATGCCCCAACATAAACAACCTGAAATCTCAACTTGCTAGCAGGTTTAGGGTTTTGCGGGAACTCACACTCTCGCTGCATTCCGCCAAAACCCAGCCATGCATTGTCATGCCTCAACCCCCATTCAAACCATGCCCATGCAATTGTCCCGCCAACTCGCCCCATACCATGCCATGTCCTAGCTCATACCATGCCATGTCAACCACTCTTCCTTGTAGTGTAAAGATGGGGGAGCTAAGAATTTCTTTCCGAGTTCCAAAAACATGGGCATTATTGAGATTGAAATTTTGTGTTAGATTGTCGTGTCATGAAATTACCACATGAAACTAGTGTCATCTACAATCCCCACCACATTGAAGATAGTATTCATGGCTTATCCTTTCCCTCACTACTCATCATCCTTAATCATCCCTTACTCATCATGCTTAATCCTCACCCAGGAGAAGGATCAACTTTATTGAAGTAGGTGACAACATTGTTTTAGTAGAAAATGCAATCCAAAATGGCAAGCATGATTGGGAGGAAGAATGTGAAGAGAGGTGCGATTTGGGTGAGGGAGTTGGTTCTTTTAACACGTGGGTCGATCACTCATTCATTGAAGAACACAAGACACTCAAAGTTGGGGTGAGAGATGTGTTCAAGCTTAAGGAGGCGCCCATGACCAACATCATATTGTCTTCATTTTGACATGATTTATAGCTCGTTTTGTAGTCTAGGAATGTTTTTTGTGGCATTCTTGTAGAATCTCGGCTTACAAATCAATTGCTCTAGCATTGGGCATGCAATTGTAACATGTGCTCATTTTTTATAAAGCAAAACAATATCTAGCAATTTTTACTTTGGTTTCTTAATTGTTTGTGTTTTTTCGTGTTTGATTGCTTTGTTATGCTCGCAACTTAGCTAGTATAGAACTTTCATTTTTGGGTGGGTGACTTCAAATGTAGGTGAGATTTTGACCAAATTAAAAGGTTGATTTGGGGTTTGGTGTTTTGTTGGTCATAATTATTGTTGGATTTGCAACTCTTTGCGCAAAGCGGGCAACCCAAAATTTTATGTCTCAGATTGTCGCGCATGACAAGTTTTCTATGTTGGGCATGTGGCCACAAAAAATCAATCATGTCAATTGAATCCCGAAGTTGGTAGTTGCGTTTAGGGCCAATGGTTGCAACTCGAGGTTAGAGTTGGCCATTGTACTTAAAAGCTCACCGATAAAACCAAACTCAACTACATGACGGGTTATCGTGCTCTAACTTAGTTTGTCATATGGGTAGTACAATCGGCACCTTACTATGACGATTTTGTAAAGGACATTAGATTTGATATGACCGTTGTCTAAACTTGTTGTCGCTTGTTTTCATTCGATATTGGGAAGGATTCACACCAAGCTTATAAGAACTTGAATTGGGTATCAAGTCACCCCAAGAGTAACACGAGGTTGCCATGTAATATAAAGTAAATTTTCACTTCAATCTCATCACATTCATCTAGGCTTGCCAAAAACAGCCACTGAGTTATAAGAAAGTGGAAATTGACATTCAGCTAGGGCTCTTTGACCTAGCCCACTACCACTATTACCCAAGGTGGACACATACATTCTATTCTAGCATGTAATTTTTCTCTTGACAAATTGAATCCAAAATGAGCATCAGAGGCCTTGAATTAGTTTAGATAGACCCGCTTGAGTTGAATAACTCTTTACTCTATTCATTGATCGATACGCGTCCGGGCACCACAAATCTATGGGGTCATGTTTTTAATAGACCCCTTTAATTTTGGTAATAGTGGTGGGGGGCAACTCAAATAGGTGGGCGTCTAGCCCTAGCCCGCACATTGCCATTGAGAAGCAAAATGCAATGTTGATGGCATCAAGAATATATGGCATACTATTTTTTCCATGAATGAGGTCTCAAAATAGTATTCCATCTTTTTTCGCCTTCTAAATATTATGGGTTTTACAAAGTGGAACTAAGTTGAAGGATTCACATGTATCCCTTTGTAAAAATCATTATAAACTTGGAAAAGGTGGCACCAAAGTCACATCATTATTCTAATTACGATTGCCAATAAATCACACCCTCAGAACATACCATACCATCCACACCCCCTACCTTGTTGCTTTGCTCTCATGGGATAGCCTACAAAGAGACTGTCCCATGAATCTATGCTTGGAGCCATTGGGTTCACACATGATGTGTTTGACACCGATAGACTTAAGCAAATATGGGCAAAATGTTTGTCCAACACTGATATTGCATATGAGAGTGTCATTTGCAACATCAATATTGGCACGTTGCAAACGTTCATAGTTTTTACCCTAACTGCATGCATGCTTTGAGAAGCGATGTTGGTCGAAACACTATAGATGTGTACCCATTGGTCGAAACACTATAGATGTGTACCCATTCTCCACAAACAACACAACACACATGTACTACATAGAAAGCGTACATAGCAAGATACTTACTCCACATCAAAGAATAATCTTTGCCACTTCATCATAAAACTTGCCGACAAAACCATATGTATTCAAATTATTTATGTCCAAAATTTGATGTAGAAGTCTAGATTTTCTCGATCGTCAGTTCAAGCTATGAGACATCGCATTGTATTTTCACCTTCCCAATGGATAAGTTTGTGTGGACAACACAAAACTCTAGCCTTGCAACCCAAAATTATTACATGTGACAATATGTTAGGAGATTTGATTAAAACCAACTCTTTATAGGGCAATAGCCAATTCATCGTAACTTAATCTCACCAGACAAATTGAAAGCCATTGACGCTAATTCCAACATCAATTAAGCTAGAATGGAAATTTTCCAAACTACGAGGGTTTCAACGTCTTCACCTCTAACTTACATGGCTACCACAAATCCTTGTCTTGAGTACCCAACTTTCCAATTTCATGACCCTTCCCATGTATTTTACACACTACTCTTTCAGTTGAATCCCCATCAACATTACCGAGATAAAGGGACTCTAGTTAAAACCAAAATCGCATGTATTTGTGATTGATTTATCTCAAGTGGCTATTTATAGATAAGTTGGAATCCTTGATGTTGATTATGGGGTCAAAACGTCTTTAAAATACCAACACATGCTATACTATGAATTGGCACATTTTCACCTTGGGTAAAGTTGGTGCAGGCTCAACACAAAGAGGTGGGTGTCTACACTAAATATTGTATTTAGTGTCACCAATTTCATTTGTCTTGCTCAAGACTAGGCAATTGTAAATTGCATGTGTAGTGTCACCAACTCTAAAATATAAATCTAAAATTATTTGTCCTTCCTTGTAAAGAAGTTTGGGCATTATAGATTTACAATGTTGCAGACCTTGGACAACTAACTAAGTGGGTAGCTATTTAGCTAGCTAAAAGCTCTTACTAGGTAAAGCTACACATGAATTTGGTGCCTCAAAAGAATAGCTAGCTAAAACTAAGCGCCATAATCCGGGTGAGGAAAGTTGGCTAGCTGAAGTTAGCTAATAGCTAGCTAAAATTTGAATGTGATCTCGGTGGAATGAATGATGTCATTGCACCCAAATGGTAATCTCTCATACCCATACTCGTTGAAGTAGTGATGTTTTTGAAACTGAACATGAGCCTGATTTCTAATAATCCAACAGATGTCGTGAAATCTTCGATTTGGAACACCTTGATTCCATCTCGTCCTGAATTGTTAGATGACATCTCGGGGAGATCACTCCCTCTTTAATTGATGTATACACGTGCGCTCATGACCTATTTATTGGGGGGCTATTTACCTTGCAGAAAAGATTTTAAGGCATGGTATTTTTCAAAATAAAGGTAAATGCTTGTATTTTAATACATCCTATCAGTGATTATAAATTTTTTGGGGAATAATTTTAAAATACCATATTTTACTTATACTACATTTTTTTCTTTATACCCCAAGTAACCAATTTTTTTGACTTTACCCCAATTTTTTTTCTCTCGGAGCCCAACTGATTTCCATTTTTTTCTTACACCGTATTTTGTTTCTTACACCCCATTTTTTTCCAACACACAATTCCAACACACGTTTATATATCACCACCGATAAACCAAAGCATGACATTTTGGATGCACAAACTTCCTTAATGACCTGAAGTAATCTTAAATTGCTTTTCATTCCATCAAGTAAGTATCCCACAATTTGAATGTATGCCCACAAGCAATCTACAAAAAGCTTGGTCATAAAGCAATAAATTAGCTTCTCCAAACAACTGGCTTTCTATGTCATCTTGAGCACACCCAGAAACCGCTATTCACATATTAACATCTAGAAATCAAAGTATGGGATATTGACTACCCAACAATCCTTAAGGACATGAAGACCACCCTAAATTGCTCTATGAACATTTAAGTAATGATCATACTACCACAACACAGGCCACTTTTCATCCACTAGCACAGACCCTACCCTACACCCGCTACCCCTAGTAATTATTTCCATGCTATTTTACATGTACTGACTAGATAAAAGATGCCATTATATGTCATGGCATTTTACATGTAAACATGTTTCACTATTTTAAAACCCCCTATATTATATGTACATTTTTTGCAAAATTTACCTACAATGAATATATTGGACCCTATTTTTGATCGCACGTTGTTTCTACGATTTTTGCCAGTGATCTCCCCGAGGATGACATTAACGATTCCAATGACAATGAAAATGAAGAAGATGATGAAGATGATGATCTATCACCAGTGCTAGTCGAAAGTGAGGAAGCCGACTCTACGTGTTAATTTCAAGCCTTTCAATTTCCTTGTGCAACAACATGAAAATACAGAACCGACCGAGAGCAATACAACCAAATATATATTGTTTAGGGTTGAATAGTGTTGGTATTGTTATGAATAGCATTCCCAATGAACAATGCTGAGAGGAACAAGTGCTTCCCAAATCTCTTGATGGCACTAATTTCATAGCGTAAAGAAATTTAATATCACCTTCACTAATTTCCCACACACACTATTATTAGCCCTCCCTCACTTATTGGGATCATCAGTGTACTTCGTGTACTCTCTAGCCTTGGGCCTCAATCAATAAGCCAAATATGCAACGGTGCATACCGTAGTACCTCAACCACTTTGACACTGATTAAAATATTTTAAGAAAAAACTGATTTTTTTGGAAATTTTATTTTAAAAAATCTACAAAATTAATATGGGAAAAACGAGTTTTTCTTTAAATCCGGGATTGTCGAAGCTAAAAATAAGTGACATAATAATTATTTGCACATAAATAGCAGATGTGGTTATGGTACTAATGTATATATTTACTAGTCATCCAGATATGATCTCGGGGGCTAGTGTGGAAATTTGATGTTGTGTAGTATGTGCATGTGGCATGTCATATAATTGGAATACCGAAGAGGCTTAGCACAGAATCTATGATAATCAAGGGCCACTTCACACATGAGACTGAGAGCCCGAGACCAGTACACTTCAAGCACTCTCATTGGTGGAAAAGGTGGAGCCGGTTCAAGTTCACTTCACACTATGCTTGAGGGACCAACGGAGTAGGTGAATGCAAGATGGATGTAAAGTCTACATGGATTCCTACATGGCATCCAATAGATCATGTTTCATGGTCACTTGGACTATTTTCGAAAACCACCTCTTGGAGGTAGGCCTAACACAAAACTAAGAGATCATGGCATTCCGAATGCTCACAACCGTTGGTTTATTCTATTTTAACATGTGTGAGGATCCGCATGGATAGGCATTCGTTGAAATAACATTTGGTTGGGGGCCCGGTCACATATGACTTCACACTACTCTTGAGGAACCGTGACCACACTACATGATTTTGGAAGTGTCTTGGGACAACCTTTGGTCACTTTCTTTTGGGCTCTCACAATTTCATGGTCATGGCTCTTGGCTCATGTGTGAAGTGGTCCTAAGTAGGGGTGTGTGTTCCAAACGCCCTAATTTTCCTCCAAAGAAATACCAAGACACCAACCAATTCAGAATAACCACTACACTAAATATTGTATTTATTGTCATATGGGAGTTTATGTCATTATCATAACTTTTCTAATGACACTTTTCATGAATAAGCTTACAAATATTGTCATCCCAACTTCCTTTAGTTCATCCAACTTTTGGTATAGTCAACATCCTAACATTTCTATGATGAAATATTGTCATGAATGATTTGTAACATTGTAAATCTATAACGACCAAAATTTTATCACAAAGAAATGAAATATTATGTTAGGTTTACATTTAGTGGTGGTGACACACTACATGGACGGTTTGCAATTAGTATTGAGCAAGACAAATAAGAATCGGTGACACTAAATAGTGTGGAATCTAGGTTCCAATTCACCCAACACTGCAAGACAACACACAAATGAATGGGTTTGAGGATGAGGGTTAAGGTCCTTCAATTGAATCACTGGTTATTTAAGACAAGTCTCATGAATCTAACGGTCACTAATGGTAGGTAATTAATCTATGTGATCCTATTGGTGTGGATTTGGGATTGTCAATTTTCACAGTAAGATGTTGTTATCTTCAGACTTTCCCTGCCGTTTTTGCATGTTTTTTAACATATTCTCCAAATTTGTGCTATGTATCAAGTTCAATCACGTAACATCCATAATGGATGAATGTGATGACGAGCACATTCCAAGTTGCATGCTTGACAACAAGGTAAATCTACTCTCATATGATGATAATCTTATGTGGAAGTGTCTGACCAACAAAAAGTTGGTAAATTCAAGATAGATGTGCCTAATTCAAGTAGGTGTGGATCAAGGAATAAGCATCAAAAAGACATGTCCCAACAAGAGACTGGACCACGTGCTCAAAATTTGTTAACCATTTTAGACATAATAGTTAATGTAGAGTAGACTAACCCATTTCTGATATGCCCCCCCTCCAATCTTACTATATAGAGTCCACTAAAAACGTGATGGCATAACATTATTCAGATTCATAACAATGTTATGTGGGATTGACAATATTCTATAGAATATTCCTCATATTCAGCTTGAATGGTGGAATATTCCACATAATATTGTCAGTCCCACATAACACTGTTATGGATCTAAATAATGTTATGGGAAAAGTCATGAAATCACATGTGTAAAGTAGACATACTCATATCCGATTTTGCATTTAGCGATTTTGCATAAGTGTAGTACATTTCTAATACATGATTGATTTTTCATTAGTTGGGAAATTGATATCACAACATTTAACCAAGAAATCACAATGTATTTTCCAAGTTTTGAGATCATTGTAAATTTTCAATGGCAAGATTCTCTCCCAACTCATATTCACAACATAGGTCAACCTATTCCTAATAACTAGGAGATGAGAACTTGAGCACAATTAGTGCCCTTTTCAAGGAACCCAAGCCCGTGGCCTTTCCACTTACTTCTTTTTTTCTCATGTTGACTGAGGCAACTACATGTGTATTTCTTCATGACTTATTTTGTCACGTTAGAAAATGACGGCTACATGTGTGGAAGTTCATGGCTTTAGGGGATTCTATATATTAAGATTGGCAAGGGGTATCGGAAATGGGTATGTCTACTATAGCCTTCACATTTAGCGTGATGAAAAAGTTAGTTAAAAGGGCACTAATTGTACTCAAGTTTTCGTCTCCAAGTTATCAGAAATAGGTCGACCTATGTTGTGAATATGGGTTGGCAGAGACTCTTGCCTTTGAAATTTTACAATAATTTCAAAACTTGGAAATGAATTGTAATTTTTTGGTTAAACGTTGTGATATCAATTTCCAAACTTGTGAAAAATCACCCCACTATACATGGAACAAGACACATTTTGATATACTTATTGGGCAATATCAAACATGTAGCACACTTGTGCGAAATTGCTTAAGTTATCGGAAATAGGTCTGTCTACTCTAATTGGGGGTACCTAAGGTAGAAAAACCGAATACAATGAATGATCACTATTAGGGCACTAGACTAGCGGTAGATTGATTATTGTGTGGACCCAAAATGACTAATTGTAAAAGTGGTGGCTTGAAAGGGATGTAGTGATTGGCTGGAGAGGTGTTGTTTCACACCACTTGCAATCACTTTTGGGTGCCATTGAGTTAACCACTTTGTATGCATTTGTCTGCAGAGTAGGATATTTTGATGCTCAAACTAGGGAGACTCTACTCTACAAGTAGGGGGTTTGACATACTTGCCTCTTTGGGAAAATATAACTAACTATTTACATGGAATAAATTTATGAAACAACTTGCATTCCTCATCATTTCCTCTACTCCATCTTTGAAAAAAAAAATTACACAAATTTCAAGCCACTATTTCTGGTCGAATCAGCTAAATTTCACCATTTTCCACATATCTTCCTTACATGATCATTTATTAATTTGGAGAATCTTCATTTGCCGATGAATAGGATGTTCATGTGAGCTCTATAAATTATGAGGAAAGTGGCTACAGGCAAGACTTGGGTAAACTAATCATCTGACACTCGTTGCGTTTGTCAGATCCTACAAAAAGTGTTTGCTAAAGTCCCACCTACCTTAGGTACCCATGAACGAATTCTGCCCTTCCACCCACAAGAGCATCTTCATCAGAGTAATTGGCATGCTTCTGCCAACAGGCAAAATAAACTCTCAAGCTTTTTTCATGTGTTTCATGTTCACATTATACAATGTCACAATTCAGAACAGAGGAAATTTGAGGTTGGCATCTATGAAATGAATTCATCAAGTACAAGTTCATGGCCAAAATGAGCAATCTGAATATGAGGATCTTACTAAGGTCACCAAAAGGACCTCTCGCTGTCTTCATATTGCAATTTTCCCATTGCAACCAAGACACTACCTCTTGTGTAGCAATACTGGCTTCAAGTTTCAGTGCAAAACTGGTGCGCAGTTGAATCTCTTAATGTACTCAAGGGAGGAAGAGCATTCCAAAAACCTGGAGCTCCAACTACACCCCGACAACCGAAAAGAGTACAATATATTTGGTGGCGGATGCCGCGGGGACTATATATACAGCCCACTCAATAATGAGAAGGAAGCCTAAGAGATCTACTATCTGTAAGTCCCATTGTGGTGACTGTGAGAACTCGCGGGGCTCTGCAAAAGCTTGCAAAGGACGGAGCTCATCTCTGGCAATGAGATAGGCTTCAAGATAACACCGTCCATACCAACTTGCAGACACTGTTCACGGGTAGCTTTGTCTGTATTTGCTGTTAATGCTACTATTAAAGGGCGGTCCTCAGGTCGAAACTTTTGTCGGATGCGCATAGCCACCTCATAGCCATCCATCTCTGGCATGCACAAATCGAGCAGGAGGACCTCAAATCCGTTGCCAGGCTGAGACAAAAGAGACAGACATTGCTGCCCTGATTCCACCACAGTGGTGTTACAACCTAATCTCTCCAGTAACCGTCGAGTCACAGTACGATTTACACTGTTGTCATCTGTAACCAAGACCTTCAGGCCCTTCAAATCTGATCTGTTCTGTTGCTCCTCGCGGGAACCCCGTTCTCTTTCACTAGCAGATGCAGATTGAAGCTGAAGCCTTACAATGAAGGTGACCACCGAACCTTTGCCTATGCCTTCGCTTTCAATCCAAATGTGACCATTCATTAACTGTATCAAAGCCACAGACAAAGTATCACAATAATGTCAAACAAGGTACATCTTCATTCTGCAATGCATACCTTGTCAAGCATACTTTCTCAAAATAGTAAGATCAAACATATCCACATGTCCGACACCTCAAAACTCCTTGGCCTTGCCTTGGCATTTGTGAGGTCATCCTGGTTGTGATTGCACCAAAATCGTACCTAAATCACACATGGACCAGCGAAGAAACAAGTATCGGTGATGGTAACACACCTGAACAAACTTCTTGCAGATTGCTAACCCTAACCCAGTGCCCCCCTGCTGCCGTGTAGTTGTGCTGTCAGCTTGAACAAACTTGTTAAACAGACGAGGAATATCATTCTGACTCACGCCCAAACCTGTATCCTCAACAACAATCCGGACATGCACAAAACCGTCACATGGTATGGGGCGCCAAGGAGTTCTAGGGTCCCGCCTTACAGACCCATCGTACTTCTCCACACTGGCTACCACTGATACATAACCCTTCTTGGTGAATTTCACCGCATTGCCAATTATGTTCAATGTGGTTTGCAAAAGGCGCTTTTCATCTCCTATTACGTACATGGGTATATCAACAACATTGAAGATAAAATCAAGGCCTTTCCCCTTCGCCATGGGTTTGGCAAGGTTCGCAGCTTCCCTTAGCACTGTTGGAAGCTCAAAAGGTCGCATCTCCAAATCTAAGCTTCCATCTTCCAGCCGTGAGAAATCAAGAACATCATTGATCAAAGTTGAGAGAAGACTGCTACTTTTAACCACAGTGTCCACCATACCACGCTGATCCATAGACAAGTTTCCTTCTTGTAGAAGAGACGACAGGGCAATGATAGCATGCATTGGGGTCCGCATCTCATGATTCATAACAGCCAAGAAGTCATTGCGGGCCCGAATAGCTGTTTCTGCATCCTGCCGTGCCTGTTGTAATGCTTTATTTTGTTCGACCAACTTGTCCCTCGTACGTTGGGAGTCTTCCAACACTGCTGCATGTGACAAAGCCACTGCAACCTGCATACACCACTTGGTTCCAGCTTCAATACAAAGCCCACATATACATGGTCTAGAAGATTGGCAGATACTACTTCCGCTCACTTAATGTTAGAATTCTGCATAAAGCTCAACGAGAAAACTTTCCTACAGCTTCTCACCACACATTGTTGAGCTTGAACCATGCCCAAATCATCTACAGGTGAAGAACTTCGAAAGACTGTCACAAATTGAACGCACCTGATCTGCCACAACTTCCACTATCTCAATCTCATTTGCGGTCCAAACTCGACCACTTTCACTTGGTAACACCAAGACCAAAATGGCATATGAGGCACTAAGAATTTCTCGTGTGCGCTGAGCACTTCCTGCTTTGAAATTTGACACATGAAGCAAAGGCAGACGCACTGCTGCCATGGCACCTGCATTTAAACGATGACTGCTGGCTTTCCCAAGAGCACAGATCGGAGGTATGACTATAGCTTCACTAGTCTGAACAATGGTCTGGACACATGGGTCAGAAGCAGCGACAGTAACAGGAATCTGGAGAAGCAAACACCACAAAAATTCCTTAGTCACAATCACAACCAGAGAAACATTACATTTTCAGATTCTAGAAAGAGAATAGTCAGAACAAGGACCAGGCTCACCCATATCTGTAAAAATCCTAGACCAACTCTCTACACCCATATTTCATATACTCAAGTCCAGGACATATGGAGGTCAGGCTCCACAAAAGAGTGGACCTCCCTTTAATCATTTGTAAATCGTTGATGATCGAATTGAAACACATGGGACTGTGGACTCAGAAAAGAAAATATAGCAACTTCAAGATATGTCCAGAAGTATATGAACTCATAATACAACTCAATTTTGAGCTTTGAAATTTACAAGCACACAAATCTTGAAGCTTTGACCTAAAGTATGACACCGTAAAAGAGAAAACCTGAATAAATCGTCTCTCAAGCTCATGAGTGAGTTCCAAGGCATCCCCCTCAGAATTAGGCATCCAGATAGTGCAGTTTTCCAACGACAGAGTCTTGGCTAGCTCCACAAGCGTTGTGTTTAAAATGGTGTGACGGTCAAGGGTACTCCGAATCTCATTCGTCAACATGCGCACATGCCACCCTGCCTCTTCTTGGGTCTTAATAATACCCATTGCCCTGTCCAGCTCAGCAGCTTTATGCTTGAGAAACAGCTCCCGTACCTGTATCATAGACTTGTCACAAATCCATTGCCAGTCTCTCCAATGAAGACCTCTAAAGTAGGCTAGAGGTGCAAATGAACAACCTCAAAGAAGCACTGTCTAAAATGGGGCACCAAACTGGAGCACTAACAGTATGTATAATGCACTTGTTCAAAGTACTTGTTGATCCTTACAAGATCTAACCCTCCAAAAGCTTGAAACAGGGTGTTAGAAGTCATCAACCAGACAAAAGCTCAGACCTAGTCACATTGTCTTGCACAGCACAGCAGCACCAACAATTGACTTTAGCATCCTTTGATCACTACCCTCTTAAAACCCCAAAAGATACGGTATGGCTTACCTTAACATGGAGAAGTGTCGGTATTACATGAACCAAAGTAATTGCAGTTGCACAAGAAACTAGTGCGGTCGCAATCTTCAGAATGGTTTGCAATAGCATTACTAGAAAAGAATGAGGGCCATAGGTCCATATTGATATAAAATGTGTCAACCCACACAAGACGATGAATGCTCCAAACTGAATGATAATCCACCGGAACGGGAACACATGTGAGAAACTGACAAAATAGATCAGTTCGAGTGGGATAGAGAAATATGCAAGAGCAATTAGAAAATCACTGGCCAGCTGGCAGCGAGTTACTAACTCAAGCAAACCCCAATCCTCCTCACAATTGCATCCTGGATGACCTGAAGCAGTACTCCCAGCTCCTGCTACAGCATCTACAGTGAGTGCCAGTAAGCACAAAGCAAAGAGGCCCCATCTCAAAAAATTGTCCATTTTGATGCCCCTTTGTTGTCGGCAGTCAAACTTTTCCCACTATTTTGAGATTGCTGTGGCACCAATGCCAAATATCAACCCAAAATATGTAAAGAATGAACCTCCAAGCATTTCTGCACGTTCATATCACACACATCCAATCAACCTTCAACAGTAAGGCGTATCTGTCTTACAGTAAAAAAATCCACACAAGGACTTAGTAGTGAAAACACTTCACCAATTTAAAAACGGCTTTCTATCAAATCAAAAATCGGTCCTAGAATGTTCCCAGTGTGCAAGGACTAAAGGAATACCAAAATCCCAGTCTCATCCTCTCATACCTTCCCCAAGTGTCAAGTCACTCATCTCTCTAAGAAACACGATCATGCATTCATGTTTTAAGCAAACATATGTCTAGGTATTCCTTGCAGTAACGTATACCGTGATGTGCACCGTGACAAGCGCTTCTAAATTTCAAATGCTCTGTACTTTGACTAATTGCCCAGAGAGTCACGGGTGTAGCCATCACATTATGCTCTCTAAATCCCTCGAGTAGGCTGAGCTTGAGCAAAGTATTTACATAAATGCAACTGCACCATGCATAGGGTGGCAATCAAATGCTACGAATCTACACAATTCAGCTGTAGAATGTTAAGACGTCAAAAATAAAATGATAACTAAGTAAGCATGAGCTTTGGAAGTTGTTCTCAAGTATATCATTACCTCTGGAGCACAGTTCACAAATCTTGTGAGGACTTGTCGTGTTACCCTGCCAAAACGAGACACTGATTCGTATGCAGACATACTGGGGGGTGGACAATATCAGGTACCTGCCAAGAGCGCTCCACGATAGAATTTCTGTAAAGCTTGATTTCTTCTCTGCAGCTGCAATGCCCGGTCTTGATTCATCACCCGGGAGTAATTAAGAGAGCACATCAGCTCCACGCAGAAGATGCATTCAGTAGTTTCAGCTTTACTTGCCCTTCGTTGCAGATTTTCAACCCACCTTGTAAGGCAGGTATTCTCTCAGCCTCTGTAGGGGAACAGTTTGGCATTAGCGAGAGGCTAGCTAAGATGGTATCCGGAAATGGACACATAATATCTCAGGTATCTGTGGGTAACGGATTAATGTACATTCACATGTTGATAATCATCCACATCCGCAAAGACTGTGTGCCGGGTTGTTTCTTCATTGCAGCTCAAACCACCTCCTTATCACCTTCTTCGACCTCAGATGTCAAGGAGAGCCTACAAATAGCTCTGTGGAAGGGGCGATTTGCCTATTACAATGAATCGGACTTCATCGATAGTTCTAATTACACACAGCTGCTCCACAACGCCATTTTCCAAATCTTCCCTTGCATGTTGCTCCCAGAAATACAGAGGAGGTTGCACCAAAGCAAGGCGATCGACAGACTCTGCTGGACACGTCGACACGACACGAATCCCCTGCTCCACGACTCTCTCCAACACAACCTAGCCTCCAAATGCTGAGCTCGAAATTATTCAAATCTGCCGATACCACGCAACGACGGGTGCCTTGACGTGCACACATTCACCACCACCAAATCTCGCACAACGTCGATTTCCACCGAAATTCTAAACCTCGAACCCCAGATGCTTCCGACATGCACTGTGAATGCGCCCGACAGCTCATTTACGCCACCCCGACCAACACAACACAACAACCGCCCTGAGTCGGGAGGCAGGAAAAATGGCAGCCAATTCCGCAAGCAATCCTTCCACCGCAATCTCGGGAGACGCTACATCTCCGCGACAGGCCACCCGTGCGTGGATCGCCGAGGAGAGTGCGGGAAGGCAGGGTTAGGGTTCGCGCGGGGACTGCACTCGCTGCATCCGCCAAACCCCAGCCATCCAATGTCATGCCACGACCCCCAATTCATACCATGCCCAGGTACGTGCCGCTTCATATCCCATACCATGGGATGTCGCATCTCTTACCATGCCATGTCATGTCATATTCCTTCTTAGTGTAAAAGATGGGGCAGCTAGGAATTTCTTTCCGGGTCCCGAAATCTCTGGCATTGCCTGAGCCGGACATCTGGACACTTGGCAGCTCCTGGGGCTATGAACCCACTGTCTCTCACCTGCTATAGTCTTCTTACTATATTGGGTGTGCATAAATTGCTCCTTGGCATTCATCCATGGGATTCGAGTCTCGTTCGAGCTCCTTCTAGAATCGTTTGATTAGTTCACTCCTCCCAAGTCACAAAACGCTTTACACAATTTCAATTATTAAAACTTACTTTCGGTTCCCAGAAAGTGACTATTTGAAAGGAATCCCCATACATAATATTATTCATCCCTATGGTTGAGTTCCTTTTCTATATTTAGCATGTGACACGGGCCCTCTGTTTGTCTTACCTTCATGGGAAGATACCTAGATAATATTACGTTTTCGTCATTGTATATTTGGGTGCTCGATTAATTTGTGAGTCCGGTGCAAAGCGAAGCCGCAAAAGGAAAGCAAACAAAATTGTATATTAGCAATTGAAGTAGGAAAATTTACTTTATTCCAAGGAAAAGAAGAAACATAAGATTTTTAAATATCCTCCTCCAAGCTTGTCGATCTATAGAACCCAATAAAGTTATCCTTAAAATCTCAGCCTTGGGAGACCTGACTTTAGACATGTGATTAACGTAAACTTAAGGAGCTTGCCTGCCCCATTTTGCCGGAGCTTTAATTAGCCCGGTGCAGCCTACCAGCGCGGCTGCCTAGCAGAGTCAGCAGCCTGCCAACGCAGCTGCCTACCTACATTTGGCTCAAAAGGGGGTAGGGTGCCTCTAGAAACAAAGGAGTCAAGATCAAAAGCTCCCGAGGGTCCCAACTCAAGGTTCCCAAAGATTGACCCTGTCATTATTTTTAGTCTACTGACACAAGAAAACAAACCCTGTAAATATAGAATAGATCTCTCAACTCGGGACTGCAGCCTGACTTTCACCCGGCATCCTGAGACTTTAAGGATAACTTTAATGTTTATATACACATATGCTTCGCATTATTCATCCTATGGTTGACTTTTGTTTCTATATTTAGCATGTGATATAGGCCTTCATTTGTCTTACCTTCATGGGAAGAAACATAAATAATATTATGTTTTTGTCATTGTATATTTGGGTGCTCGATTAATTAGTGAGTCCAGTGCAAAGCGAAGCCACAAAAGGAAAGTAGACAAATTGCACGTCAACAATAGAAGCAAAAAAATTACTTTATTCCAAGGGAAAAAAAACATAAGACTTTTGAAAAGCCTCCTCCAAGCTTGTCAATCTATAGATCCCAACATTAATATACACATATGCCTTGCAAACATTGAGAAGGTGTAAATATACTATAATTAGTCTATGTAGTTCCAACAACAACACCAACTACACACCAAAATTTAAAACTCCATTGTAGATACACACAATATCACAAACCCCACAATGCATAAGACATTCTCCACATTAATCCACAACCATCTACAACTAGGAACAACAAAGGTGATCACACTAGTGTCACCTTCTATCACACAAAGTTTTGCTTCACAATATTGTCTAACATTCAGAATGGCTATCCACACACACACACACACACACACACACACACACACAAATCAAGATATTGACTTCACCAAAAAAACAAAAACTTTAAATCACAATGTAAAAGACCAAAAACTCATCCCTCCCAACAATTTCAACACAACAAGCCCTTGGCAAATCCAACAAGTGAGGGTGAAGAACTCTCTTCCCAAATTTTGCATCCATTGCTTGTTGCAATAGGACATCTATTGCCCTATAGCAGTTGCATGTTGCAAAGCACAACTGCACTACCACATGAAGTTGTAGATATAGGTATGCTTAAATATACTTTGGGGACCAAACCCTTTTGTGAGGTAGTGACGGTAGTTGATGACGAGAACTTCTACATGCAAGTTTTTTATTATAAGCTCCAAAAAGACCACTTGTGTTGATATGTTGGTATCAATAGTGCCACGAGGATCAAACTCATGAATGATGGAATAAAAATATATTCCTTGTTTTGTTCACGTAGGGCTGAAACTTTGTTCAATAGGGTTTGGGGGAGCTTATAAGAAGGATTGGCGTCCTTGTAAATTAAGAAACTTTAGAATGTGTTGAATTGTTCATCGATGTTTATCAAGTCTTGTTGTGTTTGAAAAAAACTACATTGAGGTTAATACATACAAGTGTTTGTATATTTTTCAATGTTGCTATAATTTCTTTGATTTCATGCTTCCTTATTATTCTTAAAATAGTAAATATGTTCACAATTTGGAAGATGCTACCTTTAACCTTACTAAGTGCAACACCTTCAAGAAATTTGGGTTGTGTGTTTGAGTCAATGGTCTTGGAGCTCTTGAATTCCACTCCAAGAGATGAATGTACTCCATAGAAGCATTCATCTTTTTAGAATGCCAACCTAACACTTACTCATGCCTCCTATGTGTTGTGCACCTATCTCTGAACCTACTACAAGACTTATACATATTGCTACGAGAGTTTGGACAAAAATATCCTAGAAAGTTTGAGCTTTGCGTATGTGTGCAACTTTGGGAGATCTCCATGTCCCATTTATGAAATCATCAATTTTAGCATTGCAATGTTGCACTTTATGTTATTCCATAATGTCACACACTACACTGATCCTCTTTTATCTCATGTCCATGTCAACACTACATAACTCCTTAATATCATGTGCACTTTGGTTGCCACGGCATGTGACATTATGGAGGTTAAAGTTTATTTTCAGTGAATAGTGTTGCTATGAATAGTATTTTGTGACTAATATCCGTATGAACAGTGTTTCATGTGAATAGTGCCGGGAATATAACTCCACCCAAATTTTTGACAGTCAGCATGAATGTACAAACAATTACATAACATTACTACTTTGTTTGGGGGCACAAATTATAGTTACTTTATTCCAGTATCCGGTGAACGGACATGTATGGTTGAGTATTGTTAACTACAATAAATGAATCTTAAGTGTTTTTTTTCCAACTAGCCTACTTCTCATCCTAGGATATCATATCACGCAATTAATATGAGATGGTGCTTAGCAAGTCCATATCAAGGTTATAGCCACTTTCCTCATAATTTTCAAAACTCATACGAGCGTCTTCTTCAGTTTCAAAGAAAAGATCCATGTGCTCTTTAAATTGTGTCGGCCCCTCAATTATGTTGATTTTTTTAACATATAATGATTATCATATTTTAAGCATGCAATCTAATCTCTTTTGAACACATGTCTTTTGGTATCTATTCTTGGAGCCACACCAAACCACATACCACTCAAATATAGGTGCCGATTAAGATACGTAACCAAATTAGGCACATCTACCTTAGCCCTTAATAAAATCATACGCTTACGTAGTTTAATGGCCTATTCAATAGTTTTTAGTATATGAGCCCTTGACAAAGTATTAAAGTTCACTGTTATTAGATTTGTGAGACTGAGATTATAATAATGAAATTAGCGGTCTTTGATTTTGGATTAGGTTTCATGTTGGCTAGCAATAACAACCCTAGTGCACTTGAGCTATTAGGAGCCATAAATGTGTAACCACTCCTTATTTTGGCTATTTCTGTACCTTTGTAATGTAAAGAAATAATACTAATATATTGGAATAAATATATATATTGTTGCATATTTAGGTTCCCATATTTATATTTGTTTAAGGCTTTTAGAAAAGAAAAGTAAGTGTAACAATGCTTTTGGTGCTTAATTACATTACAAATGGATGAAAACTATGTGCTATGGAAACTATGAAAACAATGAGAAATTGAATCAAGGATGATTGGATGAAATTGGCTCATTCATAATTGCATGACATTGGTTGGACATTTTGGGATGTATGTTGAGTATCTTTCCCACATTTGCATGGAATGTGCATTCCATTTGCTTCAATGTCTCTAGCTAAGGATTTGCACAATAGGAGTTACGGTTGAGGCTCTCACCTTGGTTTCAACGTTTCTAGCTATGGACTTGCACAATAGGAGTTACGGTTGAAACTCTTGCCTTGGCTTTGGTGTCTCTAGCTGTAGACTTGCACATTAGGGTTTACCGTTGAAGCTCTCACCTTTGCTAGGCCTCCAATATGCAACCTTCGTGCATGTCTATTGCATAGCAACTCTCTTTGCAAATAAAAACAATCACAAAGTTTTAGAGTCTAGGGTTCAGAAGAACATTGTTACAAATTGCATAGGGGGTTTGGATTAAAGCAATGGCAGACACCACAAACAATGTCAAACTTTGTAGGTGAAGCATATTAACTTTGGTACATATAGAAGCAATAAGGCGGATGGGTGAGGATGAAGATGTCGGTCAATGCCCCACTTGCCGCACCAAAATTCAATGAGCACACAAACTTTGTCACTTTGGAACATTGTTCTACTAGGGTTGCTAGAATAAGGGCAGGTTTTGCTAGAGAACTAGTTGAATTTACTTCTTCCTGTTTGAAATGATGGGATGGAAATATACAACATCTTACTCTACGTAAATTTCTCGGCTTATTCGTACATGAAGGACATGATTCCTAAATTTTTGAGTAATTTGGATGTTATTAAGTTGCAACACTTATGAGAGTGTATAAATGACACTATAGATTTCCATGAAGGACTCAAACAATGGTTTCATATCTCACTCATTTCCTTCACAAGTGCGTATCCCAAACTTATTGCGCGAGTGCGGTGCCTTGGCCAACAACAATTGGTGTGTTTTCCTTCTATGCTTAGGAACAATCAATTTAAGGTCCAATCCTTAGTGGACTGCAACTTCTAGTGAACAACGAGAAGTTTCCAATCTTTTTTGGGTTGCATGGCCCCTTCCTTAGATCCAATTGAGTGTTGACGTGTTTTCTCACTCCCCCATTGTTGAATTAACCTCCATTGTTTGTTGCTCGTATGCCTTTTGCTTGGGTGCTTAAGAGCTACTTAGGCTCCGCCTAAATGCTAATGTTTGCTTAAGCTCTTCCTTATTACTTGAACATGATTATTTAGTTGTTGCTAACTCCTTTCACCTTATGTAGCTTGAGTTCTACACATCCTTCAAGGAAAAAATCCTTATGTTGTTTGTAACCCAAGTTAGTTTGAAAGCTTGAAACCGCGGTGGGTGAAACGGCTCAAAGTTTGAAATGCATGTTGTTGTAGATATCATCAAGAGCTAAACGAGTTGAAGATAACATTGAATAATGTGCAATTGAACAAGCATGGTGTTTGCTCTCATTGCCAATGTGATTGTGACACAATTTGCAGTTTAGGGAGAAACTACAACTCTATCACGTGTGATTCACCTTCTTATGCTTATGACAAGATGACTAATTTGTGGAGCTTCATGCTTTGTGAGAAGGATGAGATATCCATGTGGCACAAGAAAAAAATGTTTTGTGGGCAGTTGTGCATATCGTGGTTTACAATTGGTACAAGTTTGTCCACTTGAACTTCCAACTGATAAGTTGTTGAAATGAAAGAGTATTGAATATAAGGTTGTTGGGACTACTTTTGAAGGTGTTGTTATAAAAGCATATATTCTAGAGCACCGTTGGACCACACCTCGTGAGGTAATTCAAAATATATAATCTCAATATAGGTTAACATTTTGCACAATGACGTATCTTCTTGGCAAGATATTCTACTTCGGGAGCTCTTCGGCTTTATTCCTTCCAATACCTTGTGTAGATTTTTCAGAACTCTATACATTGAAATTTCAAAATGAACTATGGAGCATGCATAGGCATAATGAACAAGCAACAATCTTGGTGCATATAATTTAAAATATAAAGTTTGATTGAACCATGTTGAATGAAGAAACCCCCCCCCCTTTTAAAAGGAAATTCATTATTGTGTCTCAAGAAATAATAACTCACGATAATTTGTTTGAATTGGGGGCTGGTAAAGTAAGGGATTTACATTTGGACTTCATATAGTGTGGTCATATGGTTGTAGTGGCCAATTCAAGTTGGCTCGTGTGTTTACTTCATTAGCATACATTCAAACTTGACTAGTACTTATCTCTTAGATATGGATGCCAAATGACTTGGAATTGCTTTGGAAAGGGGGAGGTGGATGGTCTAGATGCTCTAATTAAGAGGGAGGTGTGAATTGAGTAGATGAAGTTGAATGGTCGCAAGTTACATAGGTAGCATCCTAACAAGAATATGACACACCTTATTAGAAGCGGACCTTTTTATTTCTCTAGTTTCAATTTGAACGAGTAGTAATCAAAATTTGTAGTAAATTGATTAATGGGTTCATGAGTGAACCAGTTGTCCACATATGGTGCACTATGGCGCGCACCTGTGCTCTTCAAGGTTGAGTCATGGTTTATCTACTGATAGTAGTCTACAAGGTCGATACTTCAGTAGGTACCATTGAGCTTCCTCCTCACATCTAAGTGGACATCCTCAATTACAATTTAAAATAATAAACGTGGGTAAAAACTTGATGGTTGGTTGTCAATGGCATAATGTGACTCAAAGGGTTGAATTGTGTGAGTTTATAAGGTTATGGTAGGTCTAGTAAAGAATCAACGACTCTAGTATGATAGTCCACTAACATATTGACATAACCCACGCCATATGAATATAGGCCTAGCTCATTACCCTTACCCCCTTGCGCCAATTTGCGTGTGGAAATTACAGCACAAGTATGGGTTCCTCGTCATCTAATTGTAGTGGCTTGATTGGGAACATGGCGGTTGGTTTGGGTTTGTGGGACCAACATCTAGATACATCGGGACCCTTAAGAAGTTGGTACCAATTGATCAAAGTCGTTCAACATGTACCACAAACAACACAATATCTCACCTAGTATCACGTACCAAATATCACCGACACATAGCAATGGGGGAGGCTTGCGGTGCCCGACTGATGCCCCATACCTTTGAGGAGAGTATTCCCATATTTGGATTGAGTTTCAACCATACATTCAAATCCCACCTTGTTGTTATGACATCTCATGGGAATATGGGTTGACCCCACATGCTTTTAACCAATGTTGAGTAATGTTATGGCCTACTTGAAAATAAAGACATTGTTTTTGATGACAACGTTGTTTATATAACAACTTGTCCCATAATCGTTGTTCATAAACGTATATCAAGTCCACATATAAGTGGGTGGCTATGATCAAGGGCGAAACTTGCTCTCACTCTCTCATTATTGATTTGGTGTGGAAGAATCTACCCATATGACTACAAAATAACCCCAAAGGGATAAAATTACCTTAGGGTTTGGTAAAAACTAATTGGCTAATGTCCATTGTAGATATGATATGCTATTCTACAATCAAGGGTACTTACCTAATACTATAACATGTGAAGGATAACCATGAGAGTCTTTTCTCATTGTTTAAGCAACCACTGCTTACCCTGAGCAAATATGGAGATTATGTTAAGTAGTGAAAACTAGTAAAGGTGGAAGGAGCGTGTAACCTACCACAAAACTCAGACTCGCGTGGTTCAAATGGCTACAAAACATGTAGAATACTTAATTGAAATATGTTTATTTAGTAATACAAAATGTTTGTTTATGTTGGACATGATTGTGTGGCATAGATAACAATTGAGTATTGATGCTACTTACCTCATGTACATTACTAACCATCTTTGTGGATTTGGTTGGTAGCATGGGCACATGCAAGGCAAACCCTTCACAAATTTGGCAGTGCAAGTAAATTTTGTATCTCATATCTCTTCATGTGTTTGTGATATGCTCATGTATTCCACAAGGTTGATTAGAATACTAGGCAAATGGATGCGTTGCAAATACTTGAAGCATTAATGATACCGTCTCTTACATTTTGAGCTTAATATGTAGGTGGTTGTTGGGTACTTAGTACAAGCACTTTCTTTTGATGTAAAGAAGGTAAAACATAATAGGCGTGAAATTGTGGTTGTAACTACTTGCTTTGAGAAAGACAAGTGAATATGAGTATGCTCCTAGGTAGTTTGATGTTGTTGGACATAGTTGTTATGTGAAGGATGGTCCCACCCCCCTCCCGGTCTTAGAAGGATACATAGCTATGCAAGACAATGGAAAGGCCTTTGGAAAAAGGATGTTATAAGACTCTCTAAGCTTGAAAGTAAACTTAAATTGGCACAAGAAATACCCCACTCTCTCTTAATTTTGGATGACATGATAGACGACTACTACACATAATTTTACATTTTATTGCACTATTTAATTTGTCTCTTTAGTGGAAGTACCACATCATGTCACAAATTTATTGATAGAATTCCATAGCAAAATTGACGTGGCATGAAAAAGGAAGTATGATTGACATGTGAAGTGTTGAGCATGCATCATATGTTGAGTGTTGAACATGTTCATCATATGTCACAACTTTACAAAACCGCTACAAACTCCACTTCACTCGAAGATAGAGACACTCATAGCAAGTAGGTGGGATAATTATAACCATTATGTTGTTTGAAATAATCCTTATTCCCATTAATGACTTGTATGTACCCTCCACGGGGGACATTCAAACTAACTATTTATGTGTTTCTTCTCAAATTTTAGGTTTCCAAATCATTCACATAGTAATATTTTCTATTTGTAACATAAGACTTTCATGCTACACACCATTGTGCATGTTGTGTAACTTTTATAGCGAGCATCTTTTGGAAGCATTATCAAAGACTTACACATCAATCATTGGAATGTGGAATCCTCACATACAAATAAGAGCATGTGTTCATTCATTGGGTAGCAAGTAGAGTGTTTAAAATTGAAACCCTACAATTTATCCTCAATAGAAGAATACTTGTCATCACCCACACGCATAAGAACCAATGCCAAACGTGCAAGGTCATTACTCTTCTACAAGGTGAACTTGGAGCTAAGGTCATTTGTTATCCATGTCACTCACAACTAAGTCAGAACTTCTTGTGAAACACAAATAAATTACCTACATTCTATTACATGTAATAACAATCCATATACTTATATGCATGAGCGTTGTTGCATTTTCTCATGAACTTGGCAAAATGTCATGTTCTTGCTATTGTAAATCTCCCTTCTAGCATTTGTCAGTTTGTAACACATTGTTGGATATAGTAAAAAAATGTACTTCACAACTCATGTTTCATATTTGTAGTGACAATGAATCACTTAGGGTTTGAACAATCATAATTGGGGTTTCGTTTACATTAGATTCTCGTCTCTTAGAGTCCAATGGCTCATATGGTCATTTGTGTGCTTCATCATTTCCTAAAAAAGTCTCATGATTTAGGTATCATGTATTTGAGTGAGAGAGAGAGAGAGAGATCATCCTTGATCACATATTTAACTTAGTCTTGTATGTAAACTTGGGACAAATTTGTAGTTCAAAGCTATGAGACAAGCAATATTACCTCTTGTTGAAGATGTTATGTTTTCAAACATGGGTGAAGATGTTATATTATTTTATGAAAACTTTGTAGTTAAAAATTACTTGAGATTCTACAAAATTAAATTCATAAAACTCCCGCATGCCTAGTTTCGAAGGATTTGCATCTGCACAAACAAGCGGGCAATGGAGACTTAAGAGCAACATTCCATCGAAACAAAACAGTCTCACGTTTGAAATAAGTAAATAAAGAATGCTTAATGATTGATGGTTGGAGGTCGACGAATGACTCGCTACAAATAGCATGGTTCATAAATGTGGTAACTATTGCAACAATACACTAGACACTTGATTTAGTGCCGGCCACGGTATTCATCATCGACCCCACGTTAAATGTGTTGCAACCACGAGGTGGCATCTGGAGAGGGCGTCATATGACACTTGGTGCTCTAGGACAAGTCACAAACACTGTTCTCGTGAGCATGACACAACAATTCTCACACCGCACTAAACCATATATTTAGTGTGTTTGATTCATAACCATGTAAATTGAAGGACTCATGTTGGTAGCAAACGTACATTGATGTGTGCAATTACGCTGCCCCGTGTGTGATTTATCGACATTCCACACCATTTTAAATATCTACAACATCAATAATGAAATACAATTTTTCTTCTTCTTAAAAACCATTGTGGTTGCTAAACATGTAACTAAACAAAGTTATAAGTTTGTGTGAGATATAGACCCATAGTGATTTGTGTTGGCAATGAGGCAACCTAAGATATCCCATGTGTTCTTCAATTATTTTTTCTAAATAAGAGACCTATATTTGATTGGTGTATGGTTTGGGGACGATCAAAGAACAAACACCGTACAAACACGTGTTTAAAGAGATTGCATTACGTCCTCAAGTTTAATGAACTATTCCATAGTCAACAGTGAACACAATTGAGAGGACCTATGTATTCAGTTGAGGAATCAACAAACATGCACTTCCAATAACCATAACCAAATCATGGGAAGCTCTGACTTTTGCACAAACTTCGTCATGGATGTGCTAATGTAACACAAGTTTTGTTGTGTAATCTCATTGGAAGAAGTTGAAGACTACAAAAATTTAATTAAATAATTAAATGAAAAACTTCACATACCTTATTCCCTAAGGCAACCTAATTGCACATATCAGTGTGCTTGAGAGTATAATGACTTAGCCCGTGTTTTAGTCAATATGATCCGTGTCGATGATCGAAAGGATGTAGCATGATGTGCCTTTGTTAATACTTTGAAATGCACCAAGTGGCAAGAAAGATGGGACCAAATAACATCCACTTAGAATAAGTCCTCCTCTAGACTAAATCAAATGCTTGGAGTAATACTCACTAAACATGTTTGGTGATTTGGTGATTTATATTGCATGAGATTGTGGCCAATCACGAGCGAGGGATGTGATGACTTAGGTGTGTGAAATCGTTCCTCGCACAAAAGTTAGGTCCACTAGGACATGTGAACTTATGTGAATTAAACTTATGTGAGGACATGAAAGTAGGGTGCCGCTTCAATAGACAATGTAAGTTAGCTCGAGGTCGGTGCAAGTGATAAGGGCGAGCTTTCATGTGTTGGGGGTTACGGCGAAAGGAATTAGACTTTGTCGAACTTGGCGAAACGTTGGAGCTTCTCGGTGTCTTGTTGGTCCGGCAATTCCATGTCGAGCAAGGTCAAGGATATGTGGCAATTGTGCAAGTTGATGGTGATAATATTGAGTACTCATAGCTTAACTTCATATTTTCTACAGTTCAATGCAAAGTGAGTCTTAGAGTTCCTAAACTAGTTTGGTAGGATGAAGTTATGATGAATCAGTCAAAAGACCCCATATAGGGGTTAAGTATATATTTTTTAAAGTGACATCCACTTGGAAGAGAGTAGCAAACGATTTTATCTTATTTAAAAAATAAATACGTTCCATGTGCCCCGGGCTAGATCACATCTTCATTCGACTGGGCCTCGCCCCTCCCATGCCTTTTTCACTGTCCAGTTTTCCTGCTTGCACCTGCATGGGAACTCCTCCTCGTTGGGAACCAATGTGACAATACCCGGTCAAAATTACAAATATTCAAGTTGGCATCACTTTCATTATTCCCAAGTTAATCGATGGAGTTCCTTCACATGTTAAAGGAGCTTAATGGCTTAAGTTACTGGGTATTGTCACATCGGTTCCCAACGGGGAAGAGTTCCCACACATGTGCGGGCAAGAAGACTGGGCAATGAAAAAGACATGGGAGAGGTGGGGCCCATCTAAATGAAGATGTGATCTAGCCCAGGGCATGTACAACTTGCAGAGCTAAAGGTGTCACCAAAAGGGCTTCATGTTTGATATGTTCTCAAACCAAAGATGAAAATATATAAAAGGGCCATGTGTTGAGGAGAAAACACAATGTTGAGGGCAGCGACTTGCTTTTAAAGCGAACCTAGCATCTCGTGGGCTATATTGCGTGTCCAACGGGCTTTATTGTGTCGATGTTGCAAGTCCTTTTGTTTCATACACCAACGTTATGTTGGACATTGGTGTCCCCACACGTGAGCCCCTCGAGCAATGGGCTTTAAAGTGTAGGTTTAACATTGGTGACACGTCGTCTTTTGTCAATGAGTAGGGTTAAAATAATAAGGAAAAGAAAGCGGGTAGAGTTGCGTAACCCCTAACTTCCCATTCCCAATTTCCCTTAAATCTGTCTAGAAAATGTGACCTCAATTTTAGTGATCATAGCTGAAGATTTAAAACTTTCTTGACAAATCCAACCGTGTAGATGTTTGCAGGTTAGAGGTGACTACTCACAGTCCAACTTTTAAACGTCAAAGTTTTATTATGTAGGAGATTTTAATAGGAATGTCCATGACATTTTGATTTGAGTTGCATGTGGTTTGGTTTGGCTCCAAGAACGAATATCAAAAATACATGTGTTTAAAAGAGATTAGATTGTATGCTCAAATTACCATTCTAACTTCAATGGTCAACATAGTTTAGGGGATAACAATTTAACGATCATGAGAATTTCCACTTTGATAATGAAACATATTTTTTTATGAATTTGAAATTTATGAGAAAAGTGGATATGGCCTTCACTTAGGTTTGGTACCCATATTTACTAAGGGATTGTTTACATCAAGGACCGTGTAGTCGTCCCTTGCTTCCCTTAAATTTGTGATTGGCCATTGAACTATCTTGGGACCTCTTCATTCTACCCCACGGAAAAATGTAAGACTAAGTATGGAGCTTGAAGCCCCAAGAGGCCTATTTTAAGGTCTACATTATCCATTGTCAAGGTTCAATGTGTTTTGTAGTGAGAGATGCAAAAGAGGTTGTCCCGCTACAAAAATAAGGGGTCTTTGGCAAATAAATGCCTTTTATTAGGGTTTTAAAAAATTGTGTGTGAAGAAGGAGAGAAGGTGAAACATGAAAAACCAAAACTTCCTTTTGGGGGCATATAATAGAAAAACACATTCATTTTTTGGTGCAAGGCACTCCTCTTGGTCCATGTTTGGCTTACACCTAGTGAGGGGTCCAAAGGATTTTCAATTTACATTTTTTAGAAATTTGACCATGGAAGTGTTACCACGAAGTGTGACCATGAAAAAGGCCATATGACATGGGACAACCTCTAACCATGTGTTTTATATCCCATGAGCAGTGGGCTAGTCGGGAATAGTGAGCATTTAGTACCCATCTAACTTACCTCATGTCACGTTCCTTTTTTTTAATAACAATAATACACTCGAGAATGCAACTTTCAACTTTGTGTATTTTAAAAGCTTTTACAACTTAACCACGAGATCATGATTGCCTATGAGCTCAAACCACCCTACCATAAGGGAGAGACCAAATATCCATTCCAACTAGATTGTCTAATTCCAACTAGATGTGTTCATCCATTTTTCCACTTGGAACTGTCTAATTCCAACTAGATTTATTTATTCATTAAGAGTTATATGGCTCTCATGAATAACATCTGTCTGTTGGGAGTTGTCTTTGATCCATATCTTCTAGTTGGAGTTGTCTAACTCTAACACAGAGATCTTCCAAAGGTAGGTGTCCAACTCCCAGTTGGAGATGTCTAACTCCAACACAAAGATCTTTGATGAGGAGTTGTTTAACTCCCAGTTGGAGATGTCTAACTCCAATGCAAAGATCGTTGATTGGGAGTTGTCTAAGTCCCATGCATAATTCCTTCATGGGTTGTCTAGCCCTTGTGCACCATTTCTTCTTGGGTTGTTTGACCCAATTCCTTCTTTGGAGTTGTATGACTTCAAACACACATCTACTCACATGCTAAGTACATCAAAGTATGGTTAGGCTTTATTTCTTGCATGAACAAACCTTAAATATGTTAATCCAAGTATATCACACCTTAGGCTAATTCTACACGAGCACCTTGACAAAGTGTGAATAGTAACACCCCAGCTAGCATTTCACCCCCCCCAAGGTGCTTCCACATCATCAGGCCATCACACGTGATGTTCACTTCATCACATGCAACTTCAAACCTGCCGACAACCCTAATTGAACAAAGATGAGCATTCCTCCATGGGAGAAGTAGGGAGCCACCCCGAACAAGACCCAAAACTTCTCCATCTTGTCCACCTAGGTAGCTACATTGGCTGGTGACATGGTGGGTTGACAAAGCAAACAAACCCTATATCTAAACAACGCACTAATAAAGTTGTTATTTCAGCCAACGACCTTTTAACAAGCTTTTGTCCATGCGTTTGTCTAACACAAGTCCTAACTTACCTTAATATGGTGTCACTCTAACGGGACGGCAAGATCAATGGTACTAGAATTTCTAAAACTAGGCAAATGGCATCTTACGTTTCAACATGACATCCCGAGCCCCTCTAGCACCATAGTGGTACATCCAAAGAGTCTCATTAGTTGACCTGCACGATAGCCCATGATGTCATGTTATATTCGCCAAGACCGTAGATACGATACACGATGGGCGTTCAGACACATAAGCTTGCATATAAAAGTAGGTCTTCTAAGTGCACAGTTGACACTATCTTGTCTCAAGTGCCTTCGACATCTGATCCCACTGCAAAATTATACTAAAATAAGGTTCGGTGAATAATATCTGGACTGAGTTCCCCAGCAATGGGGTTTGGACAACACATCCGAAGCAACTTGTTCACAATCGTTGCTTGGTCGGGATCCAATGCATGCAACCAAACATTAAGGAAACAAAGTAGTTTAAAAAAAAAAAAACATAACCTTGAGATACCTAACATGACTACATACATACTTAAGCATGTGACGTATTCTCTCCGAGGGCCACTTCACACACGAGACTGAGAGCCCGTGACCTAATTGGTCACTTCAAGCACTCTCATTGGTGGAAAAGGCGGAGCCGGTCCAAGTTCGCTTCACACTATGCTTGAGGGACCAACGGAGTATGTGAATGCAAGATGGATGTAAAGTGTACATGGATTCCTACATGGCATCGAATGGATCGTGTTTCATGGTCACTTGGACTATTTTCAAAAACCACCTTGTCTAATACAAAACCGGGAGACCATGGCACTCCGAACGCTCACAACCGTTGGTTTATTGTATTTTTATCATGTGTGAGGACCCGCATGAATAGAAATTCATTGAAATAGCATTTGGTTGAGGCCCCGGTCACATATGACTTCACACTACACGTGAGGGTCCGTGACCGCACTACATGGTTTTGGAGGTGTCTTGGGACGGCCTTTGGACACTTCCATTTGGGCTCTCACAATTTCATGGTCTCGGCTCTTGGCTAGCTCGTGTGTGAAGTGGCCCTCAGAGAGAGAGAGAGGGAGCAAGCGGCACAGTGAATATAACATGAGTTATTTAGTTGCAGTTATTAGCTTACTGTACGTTATGCACGTGGCTACTGTAACTTATATATGAAGTTACGAGGTGCTCTCAGTAGTAGCTCAGACAAGTGGTTTCAGATACATACAGATGTGTGAGGTGAATGAACCTCTCATGAATGGGACTGGGTTTACCCTTAAAATACGTGGGACCTCACTATATAGACAGCCGTAAGATATGTAGGTGTTAGAGCATCTCCACCCTTGCGCGTCAAAGGGTCTTGGCAAGCCCTTTGACGCGGCCTGGCAGAAAAATCTGCCCCACCCCTCTTGCCCGGGCTCTTCAAACTTGCCAGGGCTCTTCAAACTTTCGACTCCACTCACTATCCTCCCGGGTGAGTGTTGCTCTTGCTGCGCCCAAATTCCGGGACCTCATCCACTTGCGATCTTTGAATCGTGCCACTTTTGGGTTGAAGCCACTTTACAGGGAATATTCCTGACGGTTTTTCGGGTTGAAGAGCCGGTATGCAAGGTAAGGGTGGGGGAGTGCCACCCTAAAAAAATTTAGTGCATGCTTGGAGCCCTTCAAAGCACATTTCGAGAGTCTGCCTTTCTGCGCAAGGGTGGAGATGCTCTTATTTGGTTCATTTTTCATCTTCTATAATATCATTAAGCGGTGTGCGTTTGTTCATGTGGGCCTGAGAATATCATCATGGGATGCACCACCCTACTTGATATGAGTCTCCTTGCAGTAGGTTGGGACATCCCACAGTTATATTCTTAGGGCCCACACAAACAAACGCACACTGCTTAGGGCCACTTCACACACGAGACTGAGAGCCCGTGACCATTCCACTTCAAGCACTCACATTGGTGGAAAAGGCAAAGCCGGTCCAAGTTCGCTTCACACTACGTTTGAGGGACCAACGGAGTATGTGAATGCAAAATGGATGTAAAGTCTATATGGATTCCTACATGGCATCAAATAGATCAAGTTTCATGGTCACTCGGACTATTTTCAAAAACCACCTCTTGGGGCAAGCCTAACACAAAACCGGGAGACCATGGCACTTCAAACGCTCACAACCGTTGATTTCTTGTATTTTATCATATGTGAGGATCCGCATGAATAAAAATTCATTGAAATTGCATTGGGTTGAGGGCCCAGTCACATATGACTTCACACTACACTTGAGGGTTTGTGACCACACTACATGATTTTGGAGGTGTCTTGGGATGGCCTTTGGACACTTTCTTTTGGGCTCTCACAATTTCATGGTCATGGCTCTTGGCTCATGTGTGAAGTGGCCCTTAATATTGTCTTGTCTTCAACTTCTACATATTAGATCTACACAACACAACTCGTGTTGCATTCACAAATGTATGGTGAAACAAATCCAAAAATCATATTGAACATCGGACCTCCTTTGATTTAGTTATGGTTATCAAAAGTGCATGTTTGTTGATTTTTTTAACTATATACATGGGTCCTCTCAGTTGTGTTCGCTATGGAGTGTGGAGTAGTTATTAGTATTTGAAGATATATAGTAGAGGCACCTATTCCCGATGAAGACCCCATCAGTAATCTATAGGGTACCAGAATTTCAATCGAGTTGTGACTGAATTTTGATCAAGCCAAAACCAGTAGTGTCATGACACATGTCCTAGTTTTGAGTGCTATGGTGAGGAGCAGTGAGCAGTTATGGCAAATTTTAAAGATTGGTAATATGTCCAGGCCAACTTTTGGCTTCAAAAATTCATAGTAATTTCAATTTAAGGAATAAAATTGCCATAAATTTGCAATCCTCTTGATTTATATCTTCCTACATGGATAGTCCTTTCTATGTCTAGCTTGAAACATCAAATGCAACCCCTCTATTTCATTTCTTTTGAATAAATTGCATTCCTCCGATCATAGCATACATACGTAAAATGAAATATACTAGTCTGAATTTGCACTAGTTGTGGTATCCATGGTTTTATTCTTGGGGTCCACAGGAACAAACACACATTGCTTAACAATGTTAGGTAGGGAGATTCAAGCTCATATGAATTGTGTAAATTTTTGATACAAATATGACTATGTTTTCATTTTTCTTCTTCAAGTCGTATCGGGTTGTGTAAACGAATGTTTTTAATGCCATGAACCAAATAAATCTTGATTATAAAACTTGTTGGGGGCTCAGACAAGCTCTCACGTATGTCATGAAAAGTATTTCAATCTATGGACGTGTAAATATATATTAAACAATGTTTTTAACAATGCACATTATTGTCTAGTGAAATGTATACAGTCCAAAGTTTTGCTCTCGACCAATAAGATCACTTGATTTTGGAGTTTCTTTGGTCCTGGACCCTAGAGTAAATCCACCTTAAGGTTTGCAGGCCTTGTGTGGTCAAGTTCTTTTGAATAGATGCCTATGTTAGAGTGGAATATGGCAAGGCTTGCAACCAATAATGGACACCTTGAAATCCATTTTTGTATATTGCAACTTCGAGAGTGCATAGGCGTTGACACAATTGTTTTTCCAAAGCTCCAAAACAACCAGCCTTCAACAAATACATGTTGAGCAGACAATGTGAGAGTGATTTGAGACGTTGATTCATATGCAATGAGTGAGGGCGACATGTCCCAAACACTTGTTTAATGCATGCATGTGGAAACTTTGGAACGGTCGAGATGGACGTTCCAAGAATATTCACTGTCAACGGCAGCATGTTGAGTGGACATTTCGGGGATGGTCCATGACATTAATTCATATGCATAGATGCATGGGTGCAACGGACAATAATGGCATGTGCCTATAACAATATGATACAATGAGATTGGATGATGCGCTAAAAAGTTAGGCACCATTCTAAGTTCAATAGGTAATGTAATTGTGAGAAAGCCTATGTGATCATTTAAAAAGAATGAGAGTCTTCATTGTGACCTCTTATAATTATGGATCTCAACTCTAACCCTAAAATCTTAAATGACGATCTTTGTGATTCTAACTAGATTAGATGATTGATATCCATCTACAAAGGTTATATGTGAAGTCATAAGTATCCATAATATGGCCACATACCTTATTGAGAGCTTGAAGATTGGTCAATCTTTCACTAGTTTGAGCTTTGAAAACTACATTGTTTGTCTAATTAATGTGGGCCACATTAAGTCCCAATTATCAACATTATTTTTAATTATAATTTGAAGTGGCTCACTATAATTTATAGGGTGCGGAATTAGTGTGAGCTTTTTTGTTTGCATGTTTGGATGAAAACTCAAATTTCCATCCAAATGTATTTTGCAACTATCCTCAATCGAACATGCACACCTGTAGGAAAATTAAAGATGAGCAATACAAATAACCAAAGTCTAGAAACTTAAAGCATCCCAACATACAACCCAATAACTAACTTGCTTATCTATCAAAGACCAAAATTACAAATGCAACCTAACAATGAAGATGAGTTGAGAGACCAACAATACAACACTAAAAGATAAATACCTACTTACTTCAACCGGTGTAAAGTGGCTCCTCCTCCACTAAGCTTGGCAACAAAGAAAAGATGGACACTACAATTTGTGCTCAAATCGTGTTTGTGTGCTCAAACCTAATCTTTGTCCAACGACGCACCACAAAGAACCCTAATGTACATGGATGAAGTGTTCGGAATGACAATACAAGTTTCATCCAAAACGATGTTAACCAAGGCAAGTACTCAAAATTCAATGCGGGCCACACTAATTTCCCACCCACACTAATTAGACAAAAAAGTGCAGTCAAATCCATAAATCAAACTTCCGGAATTGCAAGAGCAAACTCTAGTGTAAAAGTGAGTTCTCTCCAAGTCAATAGGTGGAAGAAAAGTGCCATCCAAGTTGCATGTGAAATATTATTTTGGAGGGCAAAGGCACCGCACAACATGCAAGTTGACGAAAGCTTTAACTAGAAAGTTGTTTCAGTTGATGATTCAAGTGTATGCTCGACCCCGGCTGGGGCGAAACAACCCGTACACCTGTAGTTCTTTGGAGGCAAGGGTTTAGGCAAATTGGGGGAACCAACCCATACACTGGTTCCTTGTTGGATGCCTAAACCCTTGCCTCCAAGGAACCAGTGTACAGGTTGTTTCGCCCCAGCCAGGGTTTAGGCATCCAACAAGGAACCAGTGTATGGGTTGGTTCGCCTAAATCGCTCGACCTCTCTACAAACCATGCACACACTATTAATGAGTTCATTAATGTATCGAGGTGTTTCTTCAACAAGGAATTGAACCATAACATATGTTATAATTATTTCTCAAGTAGGCAATCATAATCGAGATGATAAGGTTACACCAAGTACATGTTGGCTTCAATGAAAGACGATACACCTTTGCATAAATCTTGAATGTTTACAGTTCAATCGGATAAATTATCAAGTAATCACATAATGATATATGAATTGAGCACAAAGTGTTTAACCATTGTCATGTGTTCACTTCCCAAAATAAGATAGCCTAGCTTGCCTCCAAAACTAACCGTTCATGGTAAATGAGTTTAGTCCGGACACCAATGGCATGTTAGTTGAGTTGAAGTATTCTACTTAGGGCCACTTCACTTACGAGACTGAGAGCCCATGACTATTTACACTTCAAGCACTCTCATTGGTGGAAAAGGTGGAGCCGGTCCAAGTTCACTTCACACTACGCTTGAGGGACCAACGGAGTATGTGAATGCAAGATGGATGTGAAGTCTGCATGGATGCCTACATGGCATTGAATGGATCATGTGTCATGGTCACTTGGATTATTTTCGAAAACCACCTCTTGGAGGTAGGCCTAACACAAAACCAGGAGACCATGGCACTCCGAATGCTTACAACTGTTGATTTATTCTATTGTATCATGTGTGAGGATCCGCATGAACAAACATTCATTGCAATAGCATTTGGTTGAGGGCCCGGTCACATATGACTTCACATTACACTTGAGGATCCGTGACCACACTACATGATTTTGGAGGTGTCTTGGGACGGCCTTTGGACACTTTCTTTTGGGCTCTCACAATTTCATGGTCACGGCTCTTGGCTTGTGCGTGACGTGGCCTTGAGTGTGGTTGATATAACATTGAGACTTCACTTGCAATTCCCATAATTACACTTTCCATCCTTACTAAATTCAACAATGCATCTAATAAGCATTAAGGATGTGTAATTTAACCCAAGTCTTTCATGAAATTAGAGTATGTAGTTGGAATGAAAATTGCACTTGAAGAGAGAGTTAACTTGACAAGGTAGACTAAAAATAAATGTATGTAGCTCAAAAACATGTTTTTGTGCTTGAAAAAGCCCACCATGGGCTCCTTGGACGCTTACATGTTAGAAGGTAGGCCTACCATACATTCAGGTCATGTCTTTGCATGTTTCAACTCCCACATAATTTTTCAAGAACTTAGGTCCAATCAATCACATGATGACCAACGAAGTGTAAGATTATCAAAACAAAAATCAATATTAATTACCCCGATTAGTGCATGTTACTATCATAGGTTGATAGCATGATGGGCGGGAAATAATTAAAAATCACTCCTAGTTTTTTGGGAAACTAATGAGTCACATGGCCTAAATTGAAGGAAAAGTAATAATAAAAAACTATCTAAACATTAGGAAATTTGATGTGTTTTAGAATTAGGCCAAAATTAATAACTCACATGCATTGACAATACTACTGTACTTATCACGCGCATGCACTATGACATTCACATGGAGTGAAGCTTGCATCATGCATTGCAAACTGAACATTTCAAAATCAAGTGTCCTAAAAGGAAAATAGTCATCTCAAATTAGTGCGTGTTATTATTTGGTGTTATACAATGCAATAATGTCTTGCTTGGGAGTCCAATTTTTACTAACGAAAGTTCAAATAGGTTGCTCAAACATTTTAGAACATACATGACTTTCTTTAGTAAAATATTACATTCTCGTTAAATAGTTATAGCACTGCATCACCTTGAATACCGTAAGTTGATAGCATGACGTGCAAAAATAATAATTAATATCTTTAAGAAAAAGGGCTCAGGCGGTTTGTAAAATCATTTATATGAAATTAGGCAAACATGTATGTAAATATAAATAAATAAAATAATACACAAATAAACTTAAACACATTAAATTTTATATCTAGACTTTCTCCACACTTCTCTAGCATACTCCACTTCTGTCAAGCTTTTAGGGCACTTGATTTTTGAGATGTTCAGTGTGTGAATGTCATAGTGAATGTGCGTGATGAGTACAGTAGTATTGTCAGTGCATGTGAGTTGTTGATGTTTGGCCTCATTCTAGAATACACCAATTTTTCTAATATTTAGACATTCTTGATAAATATTCCTTCAATTTAGGTCATTTGACTCATTAATTTCCAATAAAAATAGGCTTTATTTTTTAATTATTTTCCGCCCATCGTGCTATCAACTTACGGTAGTAACACAGACTAATTGGTGTATATATATATATATATATATAAAATTTGAGATAGAAGGCCGACATGTCATGGCCAAAGCACAGGAGGCAATTGACCACCTGGCAAGTTTCTGTCAAGTAGAGAAGAGATTTCATAACCGGGAATCAAACCACCAACCTCTTCCTTGAAATTTGGGTATCTCTCCGCCATCATCCAGTAGTTTAGGGTCGTCTCGGACCAAACTAATTGGGATAATCAGTGTAGTAATAATTTGACGCCGAATAAGAGCGGCACATAGGACACCCGCATTTCCAACCTCCCCCCTTTTTACTCGGTTGGATGGAATCTCACTCCCCGTCCCTTTATCCCAAGATTGGAACATAAACCCCACAAATAATAGAATAAGGAAAATTGCTATGTTAATTTAACTAGGGATGGGCCCATGCAAGGTACACTTTGAGCCCCTCCGACCAAGCTGACACCCACAAATTACTCTGCAAGCATCTTACCATCCCTTCCATCCACGGATTCCATCCACAGACCTCTGTCCAGAAGTGGCTTCATCCAGTGTGCATCCATCATATATCATCCAAACATCCATATCCCATCCTGTATCACACATCCATCCGTTCTTATATCATCCATAATCCCCTCATTCGTCCATGTTTCTCTCATCCATCATCGCTCTGTGTCTCGGTATGGCGTGGCTAGGTTTCCGTGGGGAGCTTGAGGCGCCCGCCATAGCCACGGAGGTGCACTCCTCATTTCTCTCTCTCTTCTCTCTCTCTCTCACACACTCGCGCCCGCTCCGCTCCACCTCCGGCTTCTTCCGGTGTCGCGGAATCTCACTTCTCCTCATCGCTATCTCCCCGTAGCACCTTAGATTGGCGGTTGAGGTGCAGTATGCTCTTAGATTGTTCGGAGAATGTGAGTGGGGGTCATCCGGGAGTCCAAGAGTGCACAGGAAGCGGTGGCCTCCTGCTTTGCAACTCCTTCTGGCACTGGAATCCATGGGGGCGAGCTGGAAGGAGCGCCTGGTGACGCGGAGGGGAGTGATTGAGGCCATTAGGTGAGTTTCTCGCTGCTGTGTTAGTTGGCTTCTTCTCTCTTCTCTCTTTTGTGTCCTGGGAGGAAAGCTCACAGTGCGGGGTTAGAGTGCGAAATGATCTCGCAAACTCGACCATAAACGTTGCCGTGAGGCCGACGGTCTTGGTCTCGTTAACTATTCACGTGAGGCAAAGTGAGGCCCTCCGGTCTTGCGAAGATTTTGACATTGAGTCAGTTGAGTCAGGTAGGTGGGAGATAGGTAGGAAGAAGGCAGGCTATGGCCATGGCTTAACGTGGCTTTAGTTTATCGTAATTGGACAGAGTACGTGCACTTGGTGTTAGTAATTGGACATACCACTTGGTGTTAGAAATCTTCTTTTGCAGCTGCTTCTGGTGTGCAGACGAATTGGTTGTTTGCGGAGACGAAGCTTTTGAGCTCCTGGACCTCATTGTTGTTGAGGTTACGAGGGGTTGCGTGATAAGCCTTCTTGCTCAAGTGTTGAATCTCGGGTGGAAACCTTCTGCAAACGGGAGAGGTGGAGTTCTGTTCGTCCGCGCTAGCTAGGGAGGGAACAGTATTTAGCTAAGGGAGGCATCAGCTCCACCATGAGATAAGATGAGAGAAATGGACAGGAATAACCAAGGCCTCGGGAAGCTGTGGTTAGGACAGATGATGCTAAAAACTTTCGCTTTAAGCATCGAGCATATGTACTATTATTAGATTTGAAAAGTCTTGAGTGATTTTCGTTAGCAATTGACAGAGGGATTCTAATGCACAACAGCATGTATGCAAAGCTTGGAAGGTGGTGGTGATGGTGGTGGAGCCTGATGCTAAGGTGGTGGACATCCTTATAATCAATTTGAACTCATTGTGCAAGATTTAGGGTGTTGGTTTTGGGTGGGGTGTTGATGGTTTGAGCACCATCTACCTTTTTAGTGGAGGCGACGGCCGAAATCTTGCAGCTCCTGACATGATATGCTAAACTGAGAATAATTTCACAATGTACAACTGTAGTGTCTGTGGTGACAGATTTGCATTGCGTTCCACGCTGCGGATGATTACTTTAAATATAATCTATTATTAGAATGTAAGCGATTTTAATTCTCGTGTAGCGGGTGACCGGGTGGGCTCATCTCCGGAATCCCTCTGTCACTTGTGTACGTTTATTTCTTCTGTGTATGATCCGCAATACAGTGGTGCTTAAAAAGAGTTTGGCAGAATTTTAGAGACGGTTCTTGTTTCACTAACTCCCAAACTTCTGATGTGCAGGATACCTGGACATATTTTTTACGAGAGTACAATCATCATAGAATGTCACAATGCACTTTTCAAAAGAGGCTAAATTTGCCGCAGGCTTGGCTAATATTCTAGGGTATCTTCAGATATGGATTCGTGCAACTGTATCGAGCCTCAATGGCCCGCAGACGATCTGTTGATGCGATACCAGTATGTATCAGATTTTTTCATCTCCCTGGCCTACTTCTCGATTCCGTTGGAGTTGATCTACTTTGTAAAGAAGTCCTCCATCTTTCCGTACCGATGGGTGCTGGTGCAATTTGGGGCGTTTATTGTTCTCTGCGGAGCTACCCATCTCATCAACCTCTGGACATTCAGTTCTCATTCTCGGACAGTAGCAGTGGTCCTTACAGTGGCCAAGATCTTCACAGCGATTGTGTCTTGTGCAACTGCCCTCATGCTCATTCATATCATCCCCGACCTCCTTAGCGTGAAAACTCGGGAGCTTTTTTTGAAAAATAAGGCAGCTGAGCTGGATCGGGAGATGGGTTTGATACGAACTCGGGAAGAGACTGGCCGGCATGTCCACATGCTCACTCATGAAATTCGGAGCACTCTTGACAGGCACACAATATTAAGGACTACGTTGGTGGAATTGGGAAAGACACTCGACCTTGAGGAATGTACACTGTGGATGCCAACAAGGAATGGTCAAGATTTACAGCTCGCTCATTCCTTACGGCAACTGGAGCCAGGACAAATGACAGTTCCTATGTATCATGATGTAGTTAAGCAAGTATTCAGCAGCCAGCGGGCTGTTGTAATTTCACCTAGTAGTCCGGTGTGCATGATTAGACCCCGGCAGAGTAAGCACATGGTTGGGGATACTGTAGCTGTTCGGGTGCCACTTCTCCACCTCACCAACTTCCAGGGTGCTGAATGGGCTGATAGTCCAAAGCGAACATATGCACTGATGGTACTCATGCTGCCTTCTAATAGTGCCCGCAGGTGGCATATCCATCAACTACAATTAGTTGAAGTTGTTGTAGACCAGGTGAGACCTGCAACGACCACTTTCTATTACACTCTGTTCTGTCCTTTTGTTGCCAGTCGAGGCCTGTGTGTGCAGATACATGCTTTCGTACTACCAGGGCTACTAGTACCGATAGCTTGAAAGTTCTCTCTCAAAATGTGGAGTAGCTGAGAAATGCATTCTAGCTTTATTAGCACTTTTGTTTCATGCCAATGTTGGGCTTTCATTGCTCCTTCTCCAAGAGGTATCTTATGTAATGAGGTCATGATTTTAACTTCTGACTAGTTCAGTGTCATGCTCAAAATAGAATAGAATGTTGTTCGGGTAAAGCACAGGTCAGAAGTAACTCAAAATTGAGTTCTGACGGCCTCATTGGGTATTTTGTTTAGAGTAAATCATTTCCTTCTCTCTTCCTATACTTGGTCACAATGGGTGGGGTATATCTGTTAATATATTTTTGGATGTATCAAGCCTCCTTTCTCACTTTGTTCTTGGCTGACATAGTTGGTGTATATCAAAGGTGATATTTTTGACATGCTTTCTCTGTCTTTCCATGCAGGTGGCTGTGGCACTATCACATGCAGCTCTTTTAGAAGAGTCGATGAGAGCAAGGAACCTTCTCATGGAACAAAATGTGGTTCTGGATGTGGCACGACGTGATGCTGAGACAGCCATACGGGCCAGAAATGATTTTCTAGAAGTCATGAACCATGAAATGCGCACACCCATGCATGCCATTATTGCCCTGTCTTCCCTCTTGCAGGAATCAGAGTTGAGCCCAGAACAACGGTCCATGGTGGACACCATACTGAAGAGTAGCAATTTATTAGCGACTCTGATTAATGATGTTTTGGATGTGTCCCGGCTGGAAGATGGGAGCTTGGATCTAGAGATGCGCACTTTCAACCTTCCTGGTGCTCTAAGGGAGGTATGGTTCAGAGTCCCTTAGTTTTTGAAGCAGGCTTAGTTTTTTTTAACAGTAGCAATGTTTAGTCCGCTTGCTGTTGAATAGTCTTACACATGTCTGAGTGCTTGGTGTGCATGTTCAAATGTAGGGACTGAACAAAAACACACACAGCTAAGGGGAACAATGCTATTTGTAGGGGATTTACTAGAACTTTGAATTTTTGGGGCCTTCATAAACACTTCATATTGACCATTACTTATGTGTTTAACGATGCAGGTGTTGAAGTTGGTCTCACCAATAATGTCGCTGAAAAAACTTAAGTCAGAATTGTACCTTGCTCCGGACCTCCCCGAGTTTGTGGTGGGTGATGAGAAGCGTCTAATGCAAACTGTGCTTAATGTGGTTGGAAATGCTGTGAAGTTCACCAAGGAGGGAAGTATCTTTGTTCGAGTTACTGTAGATGGGAGCCAATTACAAAGTGATACTCACCTAATGGATTTTGAGACTTCACGGAGTGACCAACACTGCTATGTTAGAGTTGAGGTACAAAATTGCTATGGTATCTGTGTCATCTTTCTTGGATTGAATCTGCTTCTTTAGTTTGAGTCAATGTTATGTTTTGGGAGAATGTTGTTCAGAAGGATGAACTGTGTCTGATGCCTATGATTGGGTTGTTGGCTTTGGGATTTGTGGACTTGTTGTTTAAGATGGTGAATATAGTGGTCAGAGGCTTCATGCAGGTCTTTACACTGTTGAACAAAGTCAAAATTAGACCTCAGCAGCATGCCTTGATTGTGTTGCGATCCAGATAGTAAACTTATTGAATGCAATTAGTGATACTGAGGAGCAAAACTGGAAATTAGAGGGCTGCCAGAAATGTCAGGTTCTGGGTGTAGATTTGGCAATGCGTTTCTTTCATGGTTGGACTTCCTTGTGCAATGTGGATTTGTATTCTGTGCAATTGCCATATTCTGCTTTCTCAAATCTGCAAGGTTGGCAGGTCACAGATACTGGGATGGGTCTCAATCCCCAAGATATTCCAAGTCTTTTTAACAAGTTTCTCCATGCTGATTCAACCACTACTAGAAATTATGGGGGAACTGGGCTTGGCCTAGCGATCTGTAAAAGGTACTGTCAGTGTGGACAGCTGGAATTGCTGGTACTTGTGAATTTTGCAGGGATGTTGGTAGTTTGTACTTGACTGAGATGTTTACTTTTCACAATCAGACTTGAGTTAAGAACCAAGACCTGGGGAAAAAGAAAAACTTGATGTATTTGTTTATGAACTTTGACACTCTACAATTAGTAAGTTTTTTCAAATTTTCAAATTGAATAAATGACAGAATATGTGCAGACTGGATTTTTAATCATTATATTTCGACACAAAGGGTTGAAACAGATCTAGAGAATTTTTTTGGGGCATCGTAGAGAATTGTTAGTCCACAATATTGGGAATCACTATTTCCTAATATAGAAGTTTTATTACTAATATAGCATTGTGCAGCAGGATTAACAGAGGCGGTGCTTATATGAGCATGATATATTTTTCAATCTAACAGGGGCTTGTTGTCATATTGCAGATTTATAAACTTGATGGATGGCCAAATTTGGGTAGAGAGTGAAGGGTTGGGAAGGGGAACTACAGTGACTTTTAAAGTCAAACTTGGCCTGCCTGAGAAACCAAGCCAACTTGATCACCACTCTATTTCTGTCCCTGACTTCACAGCAAATCTTCGAACCGACTTCACTGGTGTCAAAGTCCTTGTGACAGATGACAATGGGTAATCTTCCTGGAGCCTAAATTGTATTCTTTGAGCACATTTACCATGAACTTTAGTAGCCGATCATGGTAGTCCATGCAGGAAATATCTATGCGAACATGCCAAAGTTGCATATGAAAATTGGTATTGGTTGAAGCTGACTGAACTGTCCAGGCTGAACTGACTTGAAATTTTTGGACAGAGTAAATCGCATGGTGACTCGGGGTTTACTGATGCGGCTTGGTTGCGAGGTCACCGTCGTTAGCTCTGGCCTTGAATGTCTGCAAGTCATCTCCCAGCCTGGACAGTCTTTCAATGTTCTGCTTCTAGATGTGTGCATGCCTGGCATGGATGGATACGAAGTGGCAGTGCGCATTCAAAAGAAATTAGCTCGACATGAACGTCCATTGCTGGTGGCTTTAACTGCCAACACAGATCGGGAAACACGGATTCGGTGCCTTGATCTTGGGATGGATGGGGTTATTTTGAAGCCCATTTCTTTAGAGAAGATGCGATCGGTATTGACAGAGCTTCTGGAAAGGGGGTCATTACCATCATAAACACTTAAAAACAAATGTGAGGCAGGTAATGGTAAATATCCCAGTTTATGAATGGCACCTTATCCAGGGTATTCTTGTCAACTAGGTTGCTTCAAGTATCTTCTCTCTTAAAGTTAGGATTACAAGTTGCAACAGGAGGATGTAACTCCAGTGAATGTTGGGCACTTGTGTTTAATGTGTACATGGCAGGAGTGTTGGATGGTAAGCAGAAAATTGCAAGCCCCAGAGGCTACTCTTTGTGAGATTAATAACTTGTCAAGCAGTGGCTGATATTTCTTTAGCATGGACCTCAAAGAAGCTATCAGGCCACCCTCACACCCTCACATCCTCACACCTTTGTGATTATTCAACCATTTATCAATTCAATGGTATATTGGTTTCGTCCTTTAGAGGACTTGTTCTGAGGTTTTGTATCAAGTACCAGGCTCAAAGTTTTGGGCTGGAAGGGTGTGCTCCTTTGTCGTCTAGGTCGATTCCATACTCTTTGAATGCTAGGTGGTAGTAGAACAGATGATCTAGGTCTGTTAAGTGGGTCCTTAACGGCAATTTCATTTGATGTAATATTTAGACCATTGCACATAAATTTTATATATGTAATTGCAAAGACTAAGGGAATCTTGATTTAGAGGTCAATCCACCATATTATTGACATGGGGGAATGATGTTGTACTGAGTATTTTTTTATCATACATTCAAAATTTCTTAAAATCTTGTAGATCACTATGGTGGCTTAAATTGCTGACTGTGGAGGCCCTAGTAGGCCTCCTTCCCAGTTAGAGAGCTTGATAGCTAGTGGCAGGGAGCCCTATTATGCATTCTTCTTCACTCAAGTCGTCTTTGAAACTAGAGCCCTCAATGTGAGAGCTTAACTGCTTACCTTGCCCACAATGCTTGGATAGTGGCTTGATGGATCCGATATGGAAGGATTAGGACAAACACTTGGTCATTTTTGACAAGCTCAGTCCAAATACTTGCTATACTGTACGGAGGTTGCTTAGGAATGTGAAGAGGTCTAGCATTGTGGGTCCCAAGCATTTTTTTTGGCTTGTCATGTGACATGATCTCTTCTTAGGAACGTGAGGAGTTAAACCTCTCATTGTGTGGGTCCCAAGCCAAATGATTTCAAGCATTCTTTGACTCGCTGCAATATCTCCTTTGTTTAAGTAGTACCAATTCTCTCTTGATATCTCAATATGAGCATGGTCACCTTACACTTCCTCAAACTCTTGAGCTTTGGATGAAGGGGAGGTCAGCCCAAAGGTAAAACTCCATGGGAAAGTTTGTCAACTCCAACCACTGAACTCCCGGAAATTTCAGGATCGAGGTCTAGTGTGAAAAGGGGCCTTGGTTAGACTATGAAAGGGGCTCCTGGATATGCGGATTGTTGACAATTAAACACTGCATAAGTATCTGGTACTACTCTCTTGGGATGGGGAATGATTTGATTTCTCTTGTAAAGCAATAGTCTTGTCCGGGTGGACCGTTCCTATTAGATCGATCAGCTCACAAATTGCATTTAGGTTCTGATTGGTCTTTGAAATATGTGATCTCCAGCCAACCACGTGTGGCTTTGCTGCTTGTTGGTGGCGCTTCCTGGGGATGTGCACACACACACACGCACGCAACTATTGCCAACACTTTTGGCGAGTTTGGGTGCTCAGAGTGATCCGATTCATGTCTCGATTATCTCGCTTGGATTAGCAATTCAGTGTGCTTCAAGAAGTCACGTGTCTCACAAGAATTGTAGAATCAAAGTCAATATGTTTCAAATTCCATTGTGATCATATAGGACCATCCGGCGAGGTCATGTCATGTCCCACCTACATAGGATAAAAAGTGCTTATTGATAAACCTACCGACCATGGCCTTGCCTAAACTTTTTGATCGTGAGAATGTGAACTTGTGCACAAAATCATTAACCCTTAACTTCATTAGAGGCCATTTTTCAGCTTATGATTGATTCTTGAAGGCAAATTCATTCAAAAGGAAGGTGCTAGAGGAAGGTCACAATAGGTGTCATTGTGTTCCCCATGAAGTTTTCTTGGCAATGACGTTGATCCCATTCGAATATGAAAAGATGGTTGTTTTCAAGAAATTTTTAAATTCAAGAATGAACTAACTTTTCCCTTTGTTGATACACTACTATATAACGTAGCTTCATATCATTTTGATTGAAAATTATCAAATTTTTATGAACTCTTTTTCTTACCTCAATGTGTATATCTATTCTTAATATAATCTTGAACACGTGGACTATAATTTTACTGCACATTTTCATCACGATTCATTTAATGATTCTAAATTGATTATAATTTTTTTATGAAGTTCGCTAAATATTGCCACTGTATCGATGTGATCTTAAAATCATAAGAAACAACTTTCCTTTTTAGGTACAATAAAAATTGAGGTCTAGAAGGCTTACTTTTTGGGTGGTCTGATGAAACCACAATATGCTCCAAGAAGTTAAGGGTTAAAATGTACAATTGGCAAGTCCATGGTCCTACCGATGTGAGAAACTTCCACTAACATGTCTCCGTCATGGTGAGCTACATGGTGGTTGATCCATATGTGCACATAGGTGGGACTAGTGCATGGGAAGTGTTTGGGCATAGTTGGTCAAGATCCTAGTGATTCTAAATCCAACCGGTTACATGTTGACATCTTCTGGTTTTGCTTTATTCATTTGAGGTATATTCCATAGATTCCTCTAAAATGATCGGTAATTGTCCTGAAGTCTTGAACTTCAACCGATTATTTCTCACACTCAACCGGTTCATCTGTAACTAACTGCCGGTTCTTCCCAAACATAGGGTGGGACATGTGCTTTGTACCCATTCTACCTATAATTTAGAAGTTAAGAATAGCTCACAAACCTATACATGTTGACTTGCCTAGAAATAGGGCCCTACTTTAATATCGCATCGTAAAGACCTTTTCCCTTTTAAGTCGGTGAACAACATAGCATATTATAGTGACCAACTATCTAGCTACTCTATGACTTCAATTACTTGCATTGATATTATAAGATGACATTGATTGTGTTGCCTATTGCAACTAGCAAAGAGCGTTCTTTAACAATTCACATCCACAATTTCTAGCTCAAACAAAAAGGGCATAGTAGCCCCTTTGGTTGCATATACCTTAGTGGGGATATTTTGAACTCACATATGATTTCGGATGCTTCTTGGGATCCAATATTATTATACATATAAATAAATGCTAAATCAACTCCACGACATCGACGGTGCAGGTTAGGCGACACATGCGTGTGACATGGCCCGCCTTTATAGCTCAGTGGTAGAGCGTCAGTCTTGTAAACTGAAGGTCCAGAGTTCGATCCTCTGTGGAGGCACCTTTTCTTTCTTTTCCCCTTCTCATGTTTTTATATTTGCCTTTCTATTTATTCTCTATCTCTCTTTTCTAATTCTGTTGTGTTTGTGGTGAAATCCATTTTTCTGTTTTGTTTGTTAAAAACTGCAAGCTTTGAAGCGACCCAAGGATGTGTTATGAAGTTTTTTATGATGCACCTTCTCATGTTTTAATATTTTCCTTTCTATTTATTCTCTATCTCTCTTTTCTAATTCTGTTGTTTCTGTGGTGAAATCCATTTTTCTGTTTTGTTTGTGGAAAAATGCAAGCTTTGAAGCGACCCAAGGATGTGTTATGAAGTTTTTTATGACGCACCTTCTCATGTTTAATATTTTCCTTTCTATTTATTCTCTACCCCTCTTTTCTAATTTTGTTGTGTTTGTGGTGACATCCATTTTTCCTGTTTTCTTTGTTTAAAAATGCAAGCTTTGAAGTGACCCAAGGATGTGTTATGAAGTTTGTTTATGATGCACCTTCAGTTTAACTGGTTTCAACAGGGTAGGGCCAACGGGCTCAAATTTACGTCGGATTGCCCGATGTTGGTTATCTATTTATTTATTTAACTGATTTCTTTGACAGGTTAGTAGTAAGTCACGAACACTTCATCCACATAACTTAGTATTCAATGTTGAGTGAATCTAGTATGAGTGAATGACTTCACCCACACACCTACTACACTAAATATTGTATTTAGTTGTCATATGGTATTTAATGTCACCCTGGTAACTTTTCTAGTGACACTTCTTAGGAGTACGTTTACAAGCACTATCATCCCAACTTACTCTTAGTTCATGCAAATTCCAAATTTTGATATATTCTGCATCATAATATTTATGTTATGAAATATTGTCATGCATGATTGAAAATTGGATGAAAAATCACTTAGTAAGTGACAATGATTGCAGCATTGTAAATCTACAATGCTTAATTTTTTTTACAAGGAATGACAAAGAATGTTAGGTTTGCATTTAGTGTTTGTGACACACAACATTATTTAGTTGTATGGTTGTGTTTCATTCCATATTTAGCATCTAACATGTGCCTCCACTATCTTACCTTCATGGCAAGAAACTTAGATAATAGGAAGAAACTGGCGCCAACATGAATATTGTGAATAGTGTCGGTATTGTCAGTGAATAATGCTTCTATGAATAGTATTTTTAATGGATAATGACCAGATGAACAATGCTTCTTGTGAATAGTGTTGGGATGAACATTGATTCTTGTGAGTAGGCCGGGAGTATAACTCCACCGAAATTTTCAGGTGTTAGCCTGAATGCATGCATAATAAATGATTATTATTACTTTGTTTGAGGCCTCATAAAATATAATTGACATATTCCCTGGTCAGTGGAACCATAATTGCAACATAAGTTTCGAAACATTGTTTTGAAATGAATAAACATGTTTAAAAAATGATTCAAAATGTTTCGAAATGTTTTGAAACACACAAATTTCATGAAAAAAGAAGCTAGAGTATATTATAAGTTCTAGGATTGCAAGTGTTCAATGATTTCATTAATGATAAATAAATATGTCTTACTATGAATACTTTAGCCATATTTTCCACACGATCTTTTTGGTGTATACATATGATTGGGGTCTATATGATTTATGTATTTATCGCTTGTGTATATATTAGAGGGGATTTCCTAGCTACATGTTTGTACGTATGTCATTTTCAAAGGGAGAAATTTTGTATATTAGGGGTATTTATTTCAAGGTCATGCACACATGTGATTCCCGGTTCTAACAATGAGTGCACCCCATGTGAGACATGGAAACCTCTAAACCCTAACTCTTGAATGTGAAGGATTCACCTGCACATCAAACCCCACAATGCATTTGCATCATTAAGATGCAACAATGATTGACAAACAAGGAAATTGAACAAACTGAAGATTTCCACACGCAAGACATGGATAGAAAACAAACGTAGGAAGTCAGACGAACAACTCCAGAGCTTAGCAACTCCTCATACATGCAAGTTATGTAGCATTGCTTGCCAACAACCCTTCAATCCCCCAGTTCCCAATACCACAAGATGCACAAGCCAACCTTCCCATGAAATGCTGAAACCCTAACAAATCTTGACATAAATTTGCTACATACACAACTTCCTTGGTTGAGAGGGATAGAGGGCTAATTGAGAGAGATGTTTTCCATGGATAGAGATAGGTTCAGGTCACTCTGGCCTCACTTCATCTCACATCCATCCATCATCATGGCCAAATCATGTGAATGGGATATTATGGTGTTGAGACATTGCCCCTTACTATAGTCAAACCAAGGTTTCATATGTGTATAAACCGTCATTTAAACTCACCCTATAAAGATGTAATATCTAAATGTTGTAAATCCCTCCCAATTTTATTTTTAATATTGACCAAATAGGAACTCATAAATCACACCCTATATATATATATATATATATATGTTGTAGGAATTTAACACACCCTATACTCAAACAAATTTTTTTTTGGAGATTTACCTCCCAACCATTTAGTGCCATGCTATCTTTTTCCTCACGTAGTTTACAATATTTTACAGGGAGTGTGCTTGCCGGGTCAGTACTACATTGATACGTGCAAATTTGCAAATAGGTTGCCTCTTCATCCATGCAAATATACCTTGGGTCGAATTCAATTATCCACATAGCAAGTTCCAATTTTTTTTTAAAATAAATTCTTCTATTTTGTTATTGTGGCAATAAATATTCAAAATAATGTGGAATGTCGATAACTTAGCGGTGAGCTGGCACCCTAATTGCCCACACACATATCTAGTGACCGGGGAGATTTTTGGGCATAATCGGTTGAGATCCTCATGTTTCCAAGTTCAACCAACTACATGATGACATCTTTCACAATTTCTTTATGAAATTGGGTATATTATCTAAATTCCTCTAAATTGATGGGTAATTTCTTGAAGTCTTGAACTTCAACCGGTTTTTCTCAAACTCAACTAGTTCATATGTAACAAGCAGCTGGTTCTCACTGTTCATTACACATTATCAGTGTAGAGTTATGGTCCAAGATGACCCTAAACTACGAGATAATAATAGAGAGGTACCCAAAACCAAATGGAGTGGTTGGCGATACGATTCCCGGCTGTGAAATATTGTCTCTACTTGACAGAAGAAGTAGCCAGGTGGCCACGAGTTTCCTAGTTCCAAAATAAAATGAAATCAGTGTAGAGTTATTGTTATGAAGCTGGCATGGGTTAGTTATGAGTTTGCAATGGAAGCCCTCATGAGTCATAATGGTAATAAGTGCAGGCCTGTCGCCACTTCCCTGACCAGCCTTGAATGCCCATCGTCCCTGCACCCCACAACTCTTCAATGCTGCATTTGTTACACTGCACAGGCAATTGCAAGGAAGACTTCCCTTGCTTGCCTATTCCCAGTCACACCGCAGGTCTAAGTATGGAAGTAGTACTCCATGCCCACCTTCCTTCCACATCACTGTTGTTGAATGCCGACCATGTGCTCCGGCTCTAACTTAAATAGCACAGCTTCACAGTTCTGCTCAACTCAAGCTCACAGTTTAATTGCCACAGTTTTGCTCCACTCAAGCTCACAGCAAGCAGTTTGGCACTGCCACTCCACCTCGGACTTGATCTGCTAGCTGCACCAATTTGATCTCCTCCTGTGAGTGTTTTTCTCACTGTAGGCTGATGACAGGCACCTAGTTCTACATACATGTCTTTGTGATCATCACTTGTTAGCATCAGCCATGGCACTAATTAAGCTATAAGACAAAGTATGAGGTGTATGTGTAGGTGGGTACTCTACTCTGATTGCTGCCTGTAGAATTGTCTGGACCCTGTGGCGTGTCTTATATTGCATCTTCATGTGGAGGATAGGGTGAAATGATGTTATATGTTCAAAGGCCCTGCTCTTCTTCCACGTTGATGAAGAAGCAGGAGCTTCAGCTGAGCCAGCCATCAAAGCTTTAAACCTTTTGTACTACTTCCTGTTGTTGCTCTTGACTAATTAATTAGCGTTTTGCATATATAAAGTGGAATTATAGTAGACTTACACTGTGAGGTTATGGTGGCATTGCATTGCACTGCATTGCTATTGAACAAATCATTTGAGTAAGTGAGTGCAATGTAAGTGCACAAGGAGCGAGCGTCGTATGAGCATGTAGTGCTTCTCACATGGACCTGATCTGTGTAAGTTGACACTGTTCTTAATTTGAACAATATCCTATGTCTATGGACATGCATATAATCCTTCACTGTCTTCGGGAAGCATGTATTTAGTCTGCGTTATGCATTTTGTGAAGGACAGGAGGGTGACATGATGTGATTTGTTGAACGAGGCCATATTTGCTGGAGCTTCGGTTGAGCCATCAAAGCTAAATTAGCTCTTTCGTACTACTTAATTCCTGTTGCTAAGTTAGTGGCTTGGCGATTTGCATGAGTAGCTAGCATGTAGTGGGGTTCATAGCACTTATATGTATATAATAAGGTTTGAGCAATCCTGGAGCTTTAGAACCTGTTTTAAATGTTCAGAAACCTGTAGACAGCTTAGCTTCACAGAGGAGGAAGAATAATGCCCTGCGACTTGAGAATAATATTGTCCCTAGAAAAAAACAAGCAAAACTGGTGCAGAGATTGATGGCAAGTTAGTTAGGTGATTGTTGTGGAGTGTTTAGACCATTATCCTTGTATGCACATGGAGTAATGGACCTTCGGCTGAGCCGTCGAAGCTTTACCTCTTACGTACTACTTCCTGTTCCTAATGGCTTGGCGTTTTGCATAATGAATAAGACCTGGCCATGGGGTTAGTGGCAGTTATAATAAGGTTAAATCGACCATTGATCCTGCATCTGTACCTGCCTTCAATATACGACCCCGTAGACAGCTTCGCAGTGGACTAATAACACGGTATCTGTAGCAAATCAGCATAGAAAACTGGTGCAGACATTGATAGGTGATGGTTGTGGATCGGTTTAGGCCATATTTTTGAATGTCGTTCAGAGCTCTTTCGTACTACTTTCTGTTGCTAGTGGCTTCGCAAACTACCAAACAATGTGATTCAGTGGCATTTAATTTGGTGTGCCATGTCCATTAGGCTGGTCATTGCGACTTGTCATTGCAAGGCAACTACAGCGATGTGGGTCGATGGTGAATAGTGTGGGCCACAATAACTCTGATGTTTAGTATAGTGGGGCTAGTAGTGGTTATATTTATTATTAAGGTTTTGGCCATTGATCCTTCATATATATACACGTCTTTCATAGTACCCATAGACAGCTTCACAGTAGAATTGCAATTCCCTGCGACGGAAGAAAATTGGGTCTGGGCCAGAAGTTGACGGCAAGTTGATTAGTGAAGGTCGTTTGTGGTGCTGATCTCGCGAGTCTACAGTAGTACTGCATGGCGAGGCTAACCCCACCTAAGCCCTGGATTGAAAAATGAAAGCAGAAGTGGAAGCTGCCGTTTGGATGGCGATGGTGATGAGCTGCAACAGTGGGAGGGCGGTGGCGATGGTGGTGGTTATAGCAGCTGTGGCGGTGGCTATGGCGGATGCAGCCGCAGCAGCCGCGACCACGACGCATGTGGTGGGTGGGGCTTCGCAATGGACATTCGGCTTCAACTACACCGCCTGGGCTGACGCCACAGCCCCTTTTTACACTGGAGACTCCCTTGGTACTCAAATTCACTCATTCATAGTAGGGTTGAGGTCACAAACCCCAAATGTATATGTGATGCACATTTGACGGGTATTTGACGGGTGCAAATCTCAAACTTGATTCATAACATGCCCATATTAGGACCAGTGATCGGTCCACAGTAGTGGGAGGGTTTTCATGTTGAGGAGTTTTTGTCTTGTATGTGGTGAAGTGTAGGGGCGAAATTGTAGTATGTACACCACATCTAGTGAGGGTATTGTGAGTAGGAGGAAAATTCTTTACTGATAGCAGTAAATTTTGGAAAGAGATGAACTTTCTCTATCAAGAGGGATGACTCTTGGTGCCAAGGAGTAGCAATTGGCCCTAGTGTGGGCATGGCACGAGTCTACCAAAAATTTATAGCACCGCGTGACTCCAAATAGTAATGTATGTTGGAGTGATGGCGCATGCGTAAAGTCTCTCGAAGAGGGACCGAAATCGTGGGGTTGATCCTTCTTTGAGAGAATTTTCTATTGAGAACTTGTCGGCTCATCGTATGTCGGAGGTTGTTTTCAATGTGGGGTGAAACTCCTTGGATCTCCCCTTGCCATCTTAAAAAAATGGAGTGATCTTTAAGGTCTAAAATAGGGTTTACCCATGGGACTCATCACCCTAAATCGCGGATCAACCTATGCAAGGCTAGCTTGACCCACCCATTCTAGTACAACAAGCTAGAAAGCCGAACTTGAACAAACCCAATCACCGCTCTCTGATCATGATAATTTTAGCCTTCAAAGAACTTGGGTGACTTTATGCTTAAGCTCTCAAACTCACATTCTAGTCAAGTTACTCTCCGGAGTTTGATGCCCAGACTTTACCCATAACTCTATTATTGCTGGTTTGTGGCAATGTCTTGTAGTCAAGGAGATTTTTGGTTGGTTAAGATCAGGAGCGTGGGGCTATATAATAACCCGTAGCCAAGTCCCCCATTCACGCCTCTGACCCTAATGTTAGACTTGTTTGTCTTGTTCGTAGAAATAATTAGCATGGGCCACACTAATTTTTAGGTCAAGGTCGAATTAACGTGGTTGTAAGACCCAGGGTCTTCCCCTAAGTCTTCATGAAGACTTCCAATCAACACATTGAATATTACTTAAAAGGACAAAAATAACACAAAATAAAATAACTGCCCACATTAACTTTCTTAAAAAACAATTAACTTGACCCACACTAATTTTCTACTAAAAAAATTTAGCGTGGGTTGAAAATTAATGTGACCCACATGAATTCTCGTGTATGAAAATTAGCACAGGCGGCTTTAAAAAATTACTGTGGCTCACAGTACAGTATTAGGACTATTTAGTGTGGTTTCAATATGTTTTCTAAAGCACTAACATGGCATTTGTTGTTGTTATGTTTATGTTATGGTGACAGTGTTTCAGTACACGCCGAAGGTGTTCATGAACATAACGGTGAGCCACGATGTTTACTTGTTTCAAGACTTTGCACACTTCCAGGCTTGCGACTTCGCCGGTGCGACTTTGTTGGCAAACGAGAGCCAAGGGAACCCGGGCTTCAAGTACCAGCTCACCAACCGAGGGTGGTATTATTTTGGTTGCGGCATCAAGAATGGAGTGCATTGCAATGAGGGCTTGATGAAGTTTCGTGTCAAGGCCATGCACCATCACCACATGCTCTAGAGTCTAGATATGAATTACTAGGCTTACGACAGACAAACACTTATGGATCAGGTCCAGTGAAGAAGCAGTGCATGTTATTTTGGGTCGTGGTGGTCTTGTGTGTTTTTATTTGGCAGTGGAATAAAATTCCAGTTGACTTGTCGAAGAAGAAGAAATAGAAAAAATGAAGAGACACAATGCACATGAATTTTTGGGCTGTCTCCAAATGAGTATCTGGTTCCTGGTAGTGCGAGATCTTCTTTTTCTAGTTCCTTATGGAATCACACGAGTGGGGAAGCAAAATCCCAACATTCTGGAGCAGTCATGTGGCAGGGAAGCTATAAAAAGTAGTCCTTGGGCTTACAAAAATAAGAAACAAAGGACTGAAATGGCTCCAAGCTTATGTTAATCCAAGTTCCAACGTTACTACACTGAATATGATGTTTAGTGTCACCAATTCTAATGGTCTTGCTCAATACTAATTGTAAACCGCAGTGTAGTGTCACCAGCACTAAATGTTAACCCAACATTACTTGTCATCCCTTGTAATTCTTTTCGGGGATTATAGATTTACAGTATTGCAATTACTGTCACTTACAAAGTGATTTTTCAACTACATTTCCATCATCCATAACAATATTTCATCACAAGTTGCTGATGAGAGAAGGTAGGGTTTTGGCCAATGGATGAACTCATCCATCATCCATGACAATATTTGTTCACTTATTCATAAGAAGTATCATCTGAAAAGTTACCATAGTGACATAAAATATCATATGACACTAAACATCTTATTTAGTGTAGTTTGATGTGATTGAATCAAATATGAAATCAAGGGTCATTTACACTAGCTCAGTAAATGAAATCAATGGTAGTGGTTATGGTCATGGTTGTAGATTGGTTTCTTTGGTTCCATTACCATGAAAAATACATAATCAATGCCAACCACATCCACAACCACCCTCTACCCCATGGGCCGTCAACCCTATAATTGCTCTGTGTAATGAGCCACCTAGAGGGAGGTGGTTGTTCATGCTCATTGGCACCACTAGAGAGCTTCAAGGCCAAGCCTTTTAGGCCCTGCCAAGGCCAATGCGACTTCTTTTTTATGAGTTCAAGACTTACATTGACGATATATTATGATGTAGAAGACATACCCCACCATCCACCACAACCACAAGGATTTGCACATGACAAGTGTGAATGGAAAATATTGTAGTTGTGGTGGTTAGCACCAGTGTTGGTCTAGTATAAAGGTGAATGCATGGTATCAATAATCAATTATATCAAAATGGTATCAAAGAACCTACGTGTAGGTATCAAGATTGTAGTACCAATCAAAGTTGATATTTGGTGAGTATGTCAAACTAGGTGAGAAAATCTTTGTACACATGAGGTTGTTATTTGGTCAATACCATTCTAAACCACATTGATACTAGAGCGGACTTTGCCTGGTAATGAAGGTTCTTGCATGGTATATAGACCCAAATGATGTCGAAAACAAAATACCATCAAATACACATACCCTACTACACTAAATATTGTAATTAGTGTCATATGCTATTTTAATATATGATTGTGGGAAAAGTTTTAATGACAACTTACCTTGTTCATCCAGTGTTGGGAAATTCAACATCCTACCATTTCTATGATGAAATATTGTTACGAATGATTGAAATTTGGATAAAAAATCACTTAGTAAGTGACAAAAATTGCAACATTGTAATCTATAATGCCCGATATTGTTTACAAGGAATGGCAAATAATGTTGGGTTTACGTTTAGTGTTGATGACACTTCACAGGCAGTTTATAATTAGTATTGAGCAAGGCAAATAGAATTGGTGACACTAAATACACCATTTAGTGTAGTATCCTCATAATAGATAACCAAATGGTATAAGGAAAAAGGATAATATGAGCCAACACTGGTAACTTATCACCTTTGTATTGTAAACAGCCCTTCAAAGTTCAGTTTGTGTAGATTTGTGTTGATTTAACTTATCACCAACTTCAAGTAGTGGTAGTGGCACGTCTAACAGAGCTCTTCAAGGTGTAATTAGCAATCTTGTCACTATTGATTTTAGACAAAGGGTCTTGTTTTTAATGTGATGGCCAATTTTTACATCACTGGTTTTTTGATGGGTTGGTCAAATTTCAAAATGTCTTTTGACACCTACTTTTTTACGTTAACAACTTTATAAACTCTTACTAGTTTTCAATTAAAAAAAAAAATCACAACAACATATAGAAGTAGTACAAATTGAAACAAGATGCAATCAAATCACTTTCATTATGTAGTTGTCCATGACCTCTATAACCATTACTTTGCGGAAATTGACATAATGAACTTGTGAGCTTGTGTAGGAAAAAAACCTCCTTTACCATTGAGTGCTTCCTAAAGATTGACACCGAAATCTATCTATGCTTCACATACAAGTAATACTAATAAATCAACAGTGATTGGAAAATTAACCCACTTGCCGTTGAATAGCAAGCAAAGGCACATAAAATGCAAGCTCGGTAAGTTGTAACCTCCAAAAACGACCACAAAGGTGGATGCACAGAGCTCCAACCATACTACAATGAACATTCCTAGTGATAAGATGTTAACCCGAATATTTTGATATTTCACATCCCAAGTGATGGACATTTTGAGAGTGATATGTCAAGTGATAGGTTGAAGGTCTTGGCCCTATGTCTTTTGACGGGTTAGGTGGAGCTAGTGACAGTGACAATGACAATGATCCATGTATGGTTTGTGACGGGTGCAAAAAGCAACCTGAATCCTGTGACTAGAAAAAAGCAAGCCATCTCCGAAACTATGAGATGCGAAGACTACAAGATTCGGAGACGAAAGCGAATCCTCTTCAAGGAAAGTACCTCCCTTGAAGGACCTCAATCCTTCCGCAATGACAAGGAAACACCCACCCATGCAGACTCACGAGCTGACTCGCCGAATGTGCTCACATAACTTTTAGGGAAGGTAGAACATCAGAGAAGATAGATACAAATATAATATTAATGTGGTGCAAATAAAGATACAATTTTAAGACTCATAACCCTATATTTCAAAAAAATTCTATTGTGATGTAGTTGAATCAAAGTGATATTAGTCTGGGTTAACTTACTTGAATGCTGAGATAAATTGTGATGTTGAGCCTGTCTGTTGTCTAGTTTCTCATGGAAACACATGCTCTGGGGAAAAAGAAAGCAACTTGCCTGAGCAGCCATTGCAGGGAAGCTATAGAAAATAGGCCCTGCAAGTGTAAAAAATGAGAAACAAGATATTGAACCTGCTGATGCCCTGTGTTTGTAGCCATTGAATCAATGTGAAATCGGTGTTCGCACAGGAATTTAGAGGTTTGCGTTGTTGAGCCCTGATGTGCAATTCCATCAGGGTGGAATTGCAATATGGAATTGCACAAGCTGGGGAAAAGTCCCGGGGTGGCAACACTTGTATAAGAAGCATGGGTCACCGGCGTAATAAGAGGAATTGAAGCTAAAATTTATAATACACAAATTTGTAATATGCTTGTTATAAGTTAATAATAAGAGATTTGAAGGAAAGAGCTGCACCTGTCTTAGAAATTATAAATGAGAAATTGCTTACCATGAGAATGGCTTGAAACTTAGAAATGCTCAATCCATTTGAAGTTGTTACCTGAGTTCTATGGGAGTTTGGTATACACCTATAGTCATTCAGCTTGGTAGAACACACATAAAGTTTGGACTTGGACATTATCAAGTACCGGAATCTAATGGATTATTACGATGTTGGCCAGCAATGTAGATCATGCAAATCCATATTCATTTGTAGATCCAAAGTTACAATCTAATTTTTATGTAATCTATGAAATGAACTAGACATGCAATTGCAGACATGTCCAACCTCCTTGGTACCAATATGAAAAGCATAGATGAGCCAGTGACACCATAATCAATTATAATACAATATAATGTTTATTGTGAAGGTTGGCTTGACTAGGATCTACAAGGCGTTTAAACCTAAATGAAGAGAAAAAACCTTAACGAACATGAGTTGTAAAACTTTAGAGTTGACTTCATAGGTGTCTCTTCTTATGTACCTTCACAAGAGAAACAACTTGGGAACAACTTCATCATGGTTAGAGATAATGAATTATGAGAACTTAAAAGATCTCATGTTGTTTTCATGAGCTAATTCAAGAAAAAGGTGTTTTGTCGCTGTTTATGCTTCAAACATGGATCCATCTATTGCTACGTAATCTAGACTCATCAGGGCCATAATCTATTGCTCAAGCAATTGCCCATTTCCCCTGCTCACACACGCGTCACACACAACTCCAACAACACCAACACTAGTGGAAGCCCAAGCCTTGTGGCCCTCAAACCCTAGACCCTAAACCCTAGACAATAGACCTAAACCCTATCGTACATCCCCCTGGAAACTGCCTTTCTTAGAAATTTTCAAAATTTTAGAATAAAAAACTATAAATTCTAAGAAAGAAAATGTAAAGCTGGGGTATAAATGGTGACCCTTGCATAAGAAAAAAATACTTATACTAAGTTCTAAAAAATATATTTTGGAGGTCCAAATCTTTTCTGATTTGAACAGTTATGGTGTCATTGAATTCTCCTCTTTCTACGCATGTTGTTTGTCTTTACATAATATCAAATTGTAAACTCTTATAGATGCATTAGAAGGGAATAATAAGGAGCTGTTTTTGAAAGAAGAGTTGCCACCCCGGGGGAAAAGTACCCCACTTTCCGGAGCAGCCGTGCAGGGAAGTAGCAGCCAATGGGCCGCCCTAATAGGAATCTGCTGCACTAACGTCAAGTTTATTACAACAACATGGTGGCACGTCGAGCAAAGCACTCGAGGTTTGTGGTAATTTGAGTCTGTTGTCCAGTTCCTCATGGAATGACAAATGACTTGGGGGAAAAAGCACCCAACTTTCCGGAGCAGGCATTGCAGGAAAGCTATGGGAAAATAGGCCTGACAACCATAAAAAATGGAAAGAAAAGATTAAGATGGGTCCATGGAATGTTCCAATGTTGTTAGTGCGATGTCATTGCATCCATGTGGAATCAGTGCTGGTTCATGAATTTTGAGATTTGTGATGTGGAGTCCTCATAGAATGACATGACTTGGGAATTAAAGCACCCAACTGTCCGGAGTAGCCATTGCAGGGAAGCTATGGAAATATAGGTCTTGCAATTATTAGAAATGGAAACAAAAGATTAAAGTTGCTGCAAAGGGTTGTTTCATTGTTGTAGCGCGATGTGACTGACCCATCGATTAACCTAGTTCGCTACTTATTCGGGGGAGTTGCGGTAACTCGACACTATTGCAACTTTAAAAAAATTCCATGTGAAACAAGTGTTGGTACATGACTTTTGAGGTTTGTGATGTCCAGTTTCTCATGGAATCACATGAGCTGGGAAAAAGAAACCACACTCTACTTTGCGGAATTAGCAACCAATGAGCCGTCCTAAGAGGAAGCTGCTCCGCTAACGCCAACTTTACATGGTGGCACGTTTAGCGAACCACTCCGAGTCTCCAAGCTACCAAATCAGTGTATGGAAAATGCAAGCCGTTATCCGAAAATATGAGATGAGGCCACCAGATTCGGAGGTTACCCAATAAAGCAAACACTCTCAAAGGGAAGTTTTATCCAAGGACCTTTCCAAGAACCACTCGAAGAACCGTATAACCCCGACTAGCGTTCCACGCCTTTACATGTACACCACTGGTACATCCGCAGTCCCAACAGGGCAACACCCGCTTGCTTACTCACGACTCCTCCCAAGACTCGGCCGCGGCCTCGAATGCGCTCATTATATTGGGCCCAAAGCTTCAGTTGTAAATATTCTCATAATCCCCTCAGGTAGAGGAACGTAGAGTCGCCGCTGAAGTCAGTGCATTAAGGTGGAGCTGGTGAGGTTGTCGTTTTAGCTGCAGCCATTAATTTGAGAGGGTTAAATACGGTGCTCGACTGATGTTGTCTCAAATACAAATGTTTTGTGGGTTATGGTCGAACAGCTTCTTGATAAAAGCAACTGAGTGCCCATTCTTGAGAGTGAATCTCTGTATATAATATTGTCCTCGAGCCTCGCGACCGACCGCAAACATATTTCTCGCTAGCGTCCCCATCATCATTTCCTCAGAAGGTTGCGCCGCCATTCCCAAGTGGAAGGTCACTCGAGTCGTCGGTGTCCCTGACTATGCATTCGTACACATACACGCAATTGTGAGGCGCCACGCATCAGCGAACCACCGCTCATTCTCATTCTCAATCTCATTTTGGGAGGTGGAGCTGCTGGAGCTACTAGCCTTTCCAATTCGTCAATGTTTTGATCGCCGTTATACAGGACCTTGGTAGCAATTTAGTGGACATTCTCAAGGGTGCAACTGTACAAGTCTGTCCTCGAGCCTCCACGACCGACCACATTATATTTCCGCATCATGATCCCCTCGAAAGATTGCGGCGCCAGTTCCAAGTGGAAGCTCACTGGGTAGCGTCGGCACCCCGTAACCATGCATCACCACACTTTCACGTACTTGTGACGCTCCACCCATCATTCTCGTTCTCATTTGGCGATATGGAGCTGCTGGAGAGTTGAAATCGTCTCCTCAAAAGATTCATGCAGCGCGCGCCATTCCCAAGTGGAAAGTGATCACTCGAGTCGGCGGCTCTGACCATGCATTAGTTACATACGCGCCATCCATCACTATCATTCTCATTTCCATTTGGGAAGGCGGACATGCGATGGTGCAGCGGGTTGGTCATGTTGTGGCGGAGAGCCAAATTAGGGCAAGGTTATCGTCGGGAGGTGGAAAGATGCTGACGGGTGCAGGAGGGTCATGGTGCACGTCGACGGCGAGGACAGGGGTGTGCGTATGGTCGGTGGTCGCCGCAGGCGCTCTTTTGTGCTACATGATGGCTCTACTCGCTGCTGATCCCTTCAACGCGAGTCGCTTCGTGAGGTTATCGGCTGGGGATATTATTGCTGCAGGGAGGCCGAAGTTGCAAGGGCAGACGAACACCTATTCGTCTTGGAGCGGTGACTTGCGGGATCTGGAGATCGCGTGGAACAAACTCTGCTACGGCCGCGCACCCGAGCTCCTGCGAATTGCGTTGTTCGTAAAGAAGTGGCCGGTGGGCGGCATGCCGGGCGGGTTGGAACGCCATGCGCTCACATTGCACCGTGAGCTTGCGAACCGGGGTCACGATGTGCACGTGTTTACAGTACCCTCGCAGGATATGGGGGAGAATTCGGAGGAGGATCAGGTGGAGGAGAATAAGAATCTGCACATTCACTTTTTGCGGCCGAACGCGGGCGGTAACTACGACTACGGCCGGGCGTGGAGCCGGTTCGCGGAGATGAACCGGTCTAGTGGTCGACCGTTTGACATCGTGCACTCGGAGAGCGTTGCGCTCCCGCACTGGCGAGCGCGGAACGTGAGCAACGTGGCAGCATCGTGGCACGGGATCGCTTTCGAAAGCATCCACGGCGACATCGTGCAGGAGGTCCTGCTCGGCCGCGGCGGTGACTTGCACGCAGCTCACAACGGCGACACGGGTCGGAAGCTCCAGCAGCAGGAAAGTGGCCCCGAGAGTGCAGTAGCAACACAGGTTTGATAATTGAAGCTCTTTGATGATATTAGAGTTATCCTTAAAGAGATCCTGCCTTTATAGAAATTATTATCCTTAAAAAGATTATTGACCTTAAAGATTATATGAGAAGAAAAAATACACACTACCTATTTATCCCCCTAATTATCATGTTGACTATTGAACCTGAATTGTTAACAAATTTTGATCACGTATTTCAATCTCTTTCAATATAAGTCTTTTATGGTGTCCTTTCTTGGATCCATACCTATATACACAACACTCAAATATAGGTGTCGGTTTAAGATGAGTAACCGAATTACGCCCGCTTACTTTACAGGCGTTCCTGCCATTGCCCGCCTATGAGAGTGTCATGCTCGGCCGCTTGTCTAAAGTCGTCGGCGAGATTCGCTTCTTCCACAGTTACCGTCACCATGTCGCCACGAGTGACTCCGTCGGCGACGTCCTTCGCAACATCTACCAGATCCCGACGCGAAGCGTCCACGTGATCCTGAACGGAGTTGATGCGAAGCAGTTCCACCCTGACACCCGTCGCGGCGCCGCGTTCCGAGCGAAGTACAAAATTCCACCTAACGCGAGCGTGGTGCTGGGCGCGGCTGGCCGGCTGGTCCAAGACAAGGGCCACCCGCTGCTAGCTACAGCGTTCGCCCAGATCGCGAAGAAGCACCCCGATGTGTTCCTGCTCGTCGCGGGGAGCGGGCCCTGGGGTTCCCGTTACGAGGAGCTCGCACCGAACAACGTCAAGAATGTCGGCCCATTGCGCCCTGACGAGCTCACGGACTTCTACAACGCCATCGACATTTTTGTAAACCCCACGTTTCGGTCGCAGGGGATGGACCACACTCTGCTGGAGGCCATGCAGTGCGGGAAGCCCCTGCTGGCCACCCATTATTCGAGTATCACTTGGAGTGTGATCGTGGACAAGTCGCTGGGGTCGACGTTCTTTCCGAACGTCCACTCTCTGGTTGCGGCTCTCGAGGCTGTCGTGCGCGACGGCCGGGACAAGCTCAGGGGTAAGGGGGAGGCATGCCGGGAGTACGCTGCCGATGTGTTCACTGCCGCCAAGATGGGGTCTGCGTACGAGCGTTTGTTTCTGTGCATGAAGAACGAGATCTATTGTCGGTACCCCTTGCCTTCCGATCGCTGCACGGCGACCACGCCCAGGTTCTTGCAATCATAAACCTACACGCCATCGACTTGTTCGTGAATCCCGCGTTGCGATTGCAGGCTTTGGATCATAGTTTACTGGGCCACCCATTTTTCGAGTATCACGTCGAGCGTGATCGTTAACAAGTCACTGGAATATACGTTCTTCTTGAACGTGGACTCACTATTTGTTGCGCTTGAGTCTATCATCCGTGACGCCAGGGAAAAGCTTATGGTTAAGGGGGAGGCATGCTGCGACTATGCGGCCAATGTGCTCACTGCTGCGAAGATGGGGTCAGCGTACGGGCGACTGTCTCTGTGCATGATGAACAAGACGCATAACACGTGCCTTTTTCCTTTCCATTGCTGCACGGCGACCACGCCCATGGTCTTGCAGTCGTATATCTACTTGCCGACCAATCGCTCGATTCTCCTGCTCAGAATCTGCATTTGTATGACTAGTCGAAATCTCATCGATAGGGGTCAAGAAGTGTCGTCGGTGGGTCCACGGGAGTTTTCCAACTCGTCCTCAATCTTGGCAAGCGGAATATTTGAGCAGACAAGTTTCTGTTCAATACAGGCACCTTTTTTGGGAATATGTGGAAAACTGTTCAGTAAATTCCCTCAATGCAATTAATAGCTCGAAGTCATCTATCGACACGCTCCAGAATGTGTTGTCGGTGAGTCTTCCCGACATACATCAGTTCTAATTTTGCCGGGCTTCACCTTTGACCAGAGTTTGAGCAGTTCAAGACAGTTACCTTCCCTTCCTTTTCATATTGCTTCCTCCCCTTCTTTCCCTCAATTCATTTTTCTTTCCACCCCTTTTGGTTTCCCTCCTTTCCATTGATGGGATCAAGTTTTAGTCATGCATCAAGGTAGCTTCTGGGCCCATTGACAGGGATTTTGAGGGCCTTCAAATGCTCAACTATAATGCTCTTTTTCCCCCCGGTATCATCTCGAGATTTTATTAGGGAATACCTGGAACACGGGAGTCGCAAACACATTAACCGGCAGGAGAGCCCTAATCTCTGTAATTACGCGGTGTAGGTTAGCCCTTGCGCATATTGTGAAATTATTGTCCAGACTCCAAAATGTGTCGGGTTTTATTCTCCGGTTATTCCGACACATCTTAAATTATTCTCCAGACAACATATTTTTTCTTTTTGTGGGTAGTATCTCGAGTTTCTATCTCGGAATATGTGGAAAGCAGGAGTCATCGAGCGGATATATGGCTTGTCAATTAGACCCGCAGGAGAGCCCTAATCTGTGTAAATGTCATATAGCATTAGCTTTCATATATTGTGGAATAGGTTACTGAATGGGCACTCGAGCGTGTTGGGAGTGCCCATTAAATTCTAGTATGGATCCAGGTTACAGCATTTGGGTCCTCGTTTACAATGTTGTTCATTGACAGGGTTTTTGACACATACATCAATCGAGTTTTAATTAGTATTGAAATGCCCAACTACAAATTCTGTCACGCCTCTCATCGGCGTGCAATTGATGAAAGATTGAAAATTCCCTTTAATCTGCTAAGTTGACTGCGTTTGTAGAGTTCCTACTGTATAAAGAGGTTTTCAGCGCCGGCATTTACCCTACCGAAGGGTCATTGTCATGGAAAATAGCAGTGTCATGGAAAATAGCAGTGTCATTTCGATTCGTTTGTTTTTTTCTGGTCTTAGATTGCATTTAGAAGTTGTCTACCAAGTGTTGCTCAATACTGTAACAAGTTTCTGCTCCAGGTTGCAAAATGGCTCACAGAATAAATTGCAGTGCGAAGTGAATTTTGGGTGGATTTTGATGGTTGCGAACCATGAATTCTCACCACATGATATCATATTGCATTTTAACCTGATATCCACTAGTCTTGGGCCGTGGCAACAAAAGGGATCCTGTGAATGGGACCTTGATTCTCACTATTCTCTAAATGGGATGCTTTGGTTATGAATACTGCAACCAAAGGGGTTTTATTCTTTCGGGCAGGACGATAAAGCTTAGCACTTCCATTAATACAATACAAAGGTGGACCTGGATCAGATGTATGGAATCTAAGCTATCCAGAGCATGGCAATGAGCTCCATTTCCCTTATCACCGAGGACAAAGCGAAGGATGTCACGCGAAGTAAAGAACGAAATGCCTGCTTTTGCAATAAAGTTTGGAAAGTGATTTGCGCATGCATGTGCAGGTTTTGGGCCTGTGTTTGATGCACATTTGTTTCCAGGTTCCATGATCTCATGCCCTGGAAGAGACATTTAGAATAACCAACATTACGTCATATTGAAAGGGTGAATGATTTGAATAGAAAGAGGAAACAACAACATGTGAGTCAAGGATATCCGTGGAGGTAATTTGCACCGGTCTCCAATGCGTTGTGTAATTTACTCACGTATGCGGCCGGCGTGGCAATAAGTTGGGTTAGGTGAACTGGAAAGCATCCAGAAAAGTAAGCCTCGGGTGGATTTGCCAGAATGTGGTTAACACCTCGAGGCGACCCATTCGTGGCTACCGGCCGTCCATTTGCTGATGCTGCTGCGAGCGACTGCAACCTCGAAAATCGGATGAATGGGATGAAACAGAAAGAAAGTCGAAAATTATATGTGAGTCAAGGATATCTGTGGAGGTATTTTCACGGTCTTCACTGCGTCTTATAATTTGATCAAGTATGAGGCAGGCGTGTCAATAAGTTGGGTTAGGTGGATTTGAAAGCACGCAGAAATGCAAGCCTCGGGTTGAATTGCCGGAACGTGAACACCTCCACGCAATCCATTTCCTGGCTGACGGTCTTCCATTTGCTGATGCTGCTACGACTCCGAACCTCGAACCCGAATGAAATTTGAGTTGGATGAAAAGAAAGGAGGTCAACAACAATATGTGAGCCAAGAATATCCCTCGAGGTCAAGTGCACGGTCTTTCACTGCATCGTGGAATTTTATCACATGTGCGGCCGGCCGTGGCATGAGGTTGGGTTATTAGGTAAATTTGAAAGCATCTAGAAACGCAAGCCTCGGGTCGATTTGCCGGAACGTGGTGAACACCTCGAGGCAATCCACTTCCTGGTTTCCACCGGCCTTCCCTTTACTGATGCTGCTGCGGCTGCGAACCTCGAAGCCCGAATCCTTGTCGAGAATGTGGTGCCCTGCACAATCCGCCATCTCGACGTCGGGAACGATCCAGTTCATGGACCACGACACGTCCTCGTCCATGCTGAGCGCCACGGGAACAAACTTCATGCACGCCTTCCTCATGAACACCTTGCGGTTCAGGCGGTGCTTCGGGAGCTTCCCAACGGCGATTTGCACTCCGCCAATGTACATGTGACATCCTTTCGACTCGCGTCGGAACCCGAGAAGCACTGCATCGACCGCCTTGTAAGCTGTGGACATGGGCACGACCATGAAGAGCGACTCTTCTTTCCCGCCCTTGACAAACTCCATGTGGAGCTCCTCCACAGCCGCCTGCTCGGCTCCGTTCTCGAGCTCGATCACCGTGGGGCACAGCCTCGTCATGTTGCCCAGAGGCACCGCCAAGGGACGCTCGGCCATGGCACACATGATCGCCCTTTCCAGCAACGCCCCTGCCACCACCGGATGGTGACGTCCTTCAATACCAAACTCCCGCCGGATCACATTTAGGCACGCTGCATCGAAGAACCGGTGACCGTGCTTGTACTTATGGATCATCCGCGCAAGCTCAATGCCCACAAGCCCGCACGAGGGTGCGCCGAATCCATTCGCGATGCAAAGGTGCCGGGTGTCAATGTCTTTTACTGGCCTAGTCATGGGAGCCCCGAATAGATACTTACCTGTTGTCAAAAGAAGTACCGGGGATCAAGTTGCTTTCAAGACACATGGTTTCTTGCTATGTTCTTTTATCCTTCACTTCAATTTCAGGTAGGAAAAGACCGTCCTCACCAATTCACCTGAGACCTGAGAATGTCATAGACAGTCTCCGAAATAATGACATATAAGGGGTGGTTGTGCAAGCGATCTCCTTGAAACTTCAGGAAATATAAGAGAAATAACTTAATGATTCACCGACTCAAAGTCTGGCCAACAAAAAAGTCGATTCAAGCTTAATATTGAGTTTGAAGTTGGGGTGGATGGAAGGCTCGACGTCTTCTTTCCTCTAGATGTACAAAGCATTTCTTCTGAGGATTAAAATTACCGATTCCATCTACGAGCTTTGTCAACTCGGCCTTTTCGGATGCTTTCTCGAACATGGCATTGAGGTCCTCAAACATCTTTTCGACGGCGGGTTGGGACTGTAGAGCCTTCACAGCTATTTCGAAAGAGAGCTTCTCCCCTTTCAAAGAATGTTGCATTGTTTCTTTCAGGGCATCGTACCATCCAGAGAGGTAAACTGGTAATCTCCCAGTTGCGTCAAGAAGGATCTTCAGCTCCATTTCATCAAGTATCTCCTTGCTCTTTTCTCCATCTTTTACCGTTCCCACAATTTTCCATCTGCTCCAACACTCGAGCTCCTCATCCTGCCAAGAGAATCAACAACAATTTTCCCAGTATCGATACATATTGGTGTATTGTATGACTGCGGTCACTAGACGAAAATTCTACATAAAATCCCATCTCTATCATAATTCTCTTGTTTCTCGCAATGCAGTACCTAGTCAGACCTCAAGGGCTGAACGCTATGGATTATGTGGTAGTGGTTCGTAACTAACATAAATGAAGCATTGGTAAAATAAATAAAAGGACCCAATCGTCAATTTGGTGTAAGAGAAACTAGAACAAGGATGTGGTCAATAATTGGAAACTGAATATTAGGGACAGATATTAAGTGGATCGGGGAATTTTTATTCACACTGGTTTACCATGTGTTATGTCTGATCCAATGCTAACACCAGTCCAACTAATTCATGCAGGCCACAGTAAGGCCTACAGCGGCCAGCCAGAGTGAATTTAGAAATTAGAATTGCTTCGAGTACAGGCAGCTACACCATTCACTATGTATCCTAATGCTTCATAAAAAAAGGCCAAAAGTCGCCCTCTTCTACAAGATTGCGTATTAAATTGACCATGATGGCAATGAAGCAGAACGACTAAACACTTGCGATCTGACCTTCTGATGTCGACAGGCCCCCGGGATGGCAACTCTGCCTTTGAGAACATTTGTTTCTCAATCACTTCTAATGAACTGATGATTTATTATTCCACAAAGAGGAGCAACATGCTTGGAAAGAGCGCAATGAGTGGAATCCATTGATACGATTTGTGTCTGAATAAGAAAAGGTTGCATTTTCAACTATCACCCAGGGAACAGGCCTCGCAGGATCGAATCAAAAAGCTAGGAAATACAAGACGAAGGTTACAACTTTAAAATTGGAAGTGTTTTTACTATGTGTCATCTGAAAATTTGAACTGTTCAACTGATGCATTTGAATGATGAACATACCATTATGAGTGCCTTCAAATATGCCAAGTAAAGCCATACGCCAAATGAAAAGCTGGATCGAGCTCAATGTGCGGGGACAAGTGAAGAGCTTTGAAATGAGAGAGGTTGAGAATTCACCCCAAGACCTTCGTCCCAGAGGAATAGTTTGGCTGGTGGATGAGTGGAATGGAACGCTTTGTCGACCATTTCGGAGCTGGAATTCGTCGCTCGGACTAGGCCGTGATTTGTAGTGATATTAAACAACATGCTCTTGAGGGCAGGGTCTGCATCGACGGACTGCCATTGGTCCATCAGCCACAACAGGGTATCGTCGGTGTCTTCACAGAACTGACTCAACTCTTCCAATGTCTCGCAATTTGCTAGCCGCAACAAGGCTTGGTCATCATCACCAAACGCCACAAGTAGAGCGTCACGAAGTACGACAAATGCACGATCCCGTAGTAGTTGTTCACAATCCATTATAGAAACAACTCGCTTTCTTCGGTTTCCGAGGACATGCCTGCGGTGGAACTCCTCCGTGAAGTCGGACGCCGCAGCCGCAAGTACATGACTCTTCCCGGTTCCCACAGGGCCCACAACAAGGATGTTGCTCACTGTTTCTTTGTAAAATGTTGGGCTCTTCACCGTATCGTAAGATCGGGTATCTTCACTGGAGCTCCGTTCCCTGGCCGCAATGAGCTGCGAGATGAGTTTTCGGAGTTCTTGGTACTGTACTCGTCCCATGTACGCGAACCGGCCGTCGTTGGTAGCGAATCTGTTGTCTGTGGAGGCCCATTTGGTAACATCCGCAACAGGAAGGTTGAGCTCCATCCATTCGGGACGCGAGAGCGGATCCGGTGTTTTCAGATGTTCCCTTAAGGAGGCGATCGAGGACACCATGCATTGGGGCAGGAGCTTTGCCTTCTTGATAACTGAGTCACATTTCATATGAAGTTGGAGTGTAAGGGTCGATCGACACTTGAGCAATGTTTCGTTGAAAATGTATATGGTATCTTGCACCAAAGGTCAATCTATTTCACTCTTGAAGTGCAGCCTTTCCTAATTGTTTTAAACTTATGTTGGAGAACTGTACGTAGAAAGTTCGGAATTACAAGCTGTGAGCATCTCAAGCGATGTCTCATCATCATTGTATTCTGAAAAATAGCCATTCCGGAAATCATGGCTCAGGGTTATTTTACACCGAGGGATGAATTGAAAATTTCACTTGTTGAATACATGAGTAGAGTGCTGCAGAGGGGACCCATCTCTCTCTGCCAAAAATTGTGGAGCGAGTAGGGTTGTGAAGTCAACCCGTGCAGGCCATCATGTTTTAGGGAAACTAGCAGGTGTTTGGGAAATGACCACCTGTTTGGATTTTATGTGGTGAAAATGAGCAGGTAGATGGTGAGCAGTAGGGACGTAGTGAGATTAGAAGGCTGTAGGAGGCAGCAATCCAAGGAACGATGAATCCCCTCTGCAGCACTTGTTCAAAATACATAGCCGTAATATAACTAGCGATGGTCATGCCCATCATCCATGTGCCACTTTATGTTACGCCAGAAACAACACTGGGGATTTATTGTACAAGAATGGTGTTTGTGCCGAACGAACCAGGAACAGATTCGTCCTTACGTAAAAGTCCGATTCATCTTAGTAGTATTATATATTAGATACTAGAGGGAGTTACAGCTGCTCTTTAAGATCCATTTAAGTGATTGAATAGAGGTCGCAACAAGGACAATTCGCTTTTATTAGTCAAGTTTATGAAATGTTCGTGGTTGACGGTGCTCAGCTAGGGACAGGAACAGACGTGGAGAAGTACACCAGTTGGAAAAGGTTGAGTATGGAGAAGAGGAAGCTGTAGTACCTCCTGCTCCACAATTCGTCTCATCGAGACTGCGTTTCCGACCCTGCAAAGCCTCAAGACCCAATAGTTCTGCAGCCTCTTCCCTCTGGTCTTCATTAAATTTCGGCAGCATCAGGCGGAGCTTAAATATGTCGCCGAGCTTTGGACTCCGATGCTCATGGCGCATGAATTCTTCCCGTAGGGTTTTACACGGCTCCAAACGATGTTGCGGCTGTAGGTGGAGCACGTCAATGTGCGTGTGCAACGTCTCAATGTAAACCTGCGTAGCATCCATTCTGGTCACGACAATGAACACTCGAGACAAATTATAGCCATAGCCAAAGTCGGCTGGCGCTTCAGACAAATTATAGTTATTCTCAACCTGTGAGACCCGTCAAAACCCTGGTCAACTAAACAGCAAAACTTCTACTGTTCTCCCTCTTTAGTATGACACGTTTGGGAAACACACAAAAAGTCGTATTATTGAGGTGTCGTCTTCTCATTTATATGACAAATGGCGTAAAGTTGTCATATTATTGAGGGAATACGAAAACATAAGTAATATGAGCTTGACGATATATATAACGAGTTTAAGCAATATAGATGGTATGAAATAATAACTTATAACTCCAAACAAATACAAATATTCTCAAAAACTCTTGAAATAGGAGTCCAAAGATCTCTGGTGTTGCCTACCCAAGTTAGCAACTGTCATCTTATCCAAATTCCCTATTAACTTTTGAAAACTAATAATTTTATTAACACCAAAATATAAAGAGTTCTCTAATAAGAACAATGATGCATGACGTTTAGCATCAAGATATTGGTGATACTATATCACCCATGTACAAGGCAACATACTAGGCAAGAGGCCACTCTAACCCTAACCATGTCCATTCTACACTAGTAACCCTAATTATCATTAAGTTCCCAATGATAAGTGAAGTTCTCAAGTAGTTCCCAAGTGAAAATGGATGTATTAAGATGTACATAACATAGATGAAAGGAATTTTAGCATTAACTACCTCTTTAATATGACAAAACGGAGATTCTAAATGTCGCATTATCAAGTGTCGTAGTCATATAAAAGAGGGGAGTTTTGAACTAAAAAGTTTGGTCTCGCAAAAATGTGTCGTAATATCGAGGGTGTCGTATAAACGAGTGTCGTATTAATGAGGTTAGACTGTATTAGAGTTACTAATTAGAGCCGGCTGCAGATTATCCATCCTCCTTGGTAGTGGTGTACATTAATCTCACTAATTTCATTCATGTGTAGCATTTCATCTTGTCTTTCTGTCTCTATGGACAAATCCATCCTCAACCAAAAACACACTTGTATTTATTTCCCTCAATCCCCAGTATTAAACGACATGGTTTTACATGATTTATGCTGAGTTTTTCATTAAAAGGGACAGAAGTGAAGTACCTGAGTCCCCGAAAAGAGATATTCTTCCCTCTCCAATCCAAGGCTAATTAGCACCTTCTTCTCGCCCAACCCTAGTGCTTGCAATATCTGGTCCCTTGCTTCGAGAACTGTGGAATCCGAATCAATGTATATGATGCGCATGACGGTCTGCTTGATGCTTGGAATGTAACACGATACATATATTTTCATGTCCATAGCCGCTGGCTCTGTCTCACGTGATGAACGCTCATGTGATGCTGTTGGCTTCCTGCTAGCCTGTCAAACCCTTACCGAGGCTACAAGAGCCATTGCCAAACACTCTTTTCACCAATATTTGCTCATGTTGTAATTTAAAATTGTGATGATGCAATCAATTATCTCCTCCTGCGTACATCCCACTGAATCATGTATTTTTTCTTAAGAAGATGACTGAATTCTAGACTCGCGGAAACGCTCGACAAAAATATTACAAACCATTTCATACTACTCACTGAATTGCGAAATCAGAGCTAGTCCTGGATGGAGTCAGAAGGCAATTTCACTATCTCCACACAAAAGCACGTTGCTTGAGATTGGAAGAAGTTCGCTGTTTTATAATTTGGTCACGTGATCGAGTTTTAAGTACATTTATTCGAAACATAATTTTGAAAGGTATTCCTGTGAAGCTCTGAGTTCTAGCCACCTTATTTTGGTCTATATCGCCTTAAGGAATGCGGGCCTTACTCGGTTACTTTCCTCTATCAGGCACCTGTATGTGAGTAGTGTGTGGTTAGGTGTGGATATAAGAATGGACACTAGAAAGACATTTGTTTCAAAAGATTGGACTACGAGCTCAAATTTATAATTCATTCTACATTCAATAATCAACAGAATTGGGGGGCTTATATGAATTTAATGAGCACCAGAATCTTCACTTTGACAATGGATAAGATATTCATATGAGCTCCGAAATTTATGAGCAAAATTGCTATGCACACGATTTGGATTGGTCAATCATCTCGCACCAATTGCATGTTTCATATCCTAGAAAACGTGGGTGCAGAGCTGAAAGTGTCCATTAAAGGCCCGCGTACGTTAATGGTCGAATGACAAAAACAAGTTCGAATGAACCTAAACCCTTACATTGCATATACCTAGCTATCCTTTCACATGACCATTGAGAGTTAATCCACGGCACATCACTTGTGACATATGCAATTTACTGGAAATCATAACACTATGCTTTCTCAACAACAATGTCACATGAGAACTGCATTCAAGGTGAAATATTATTCTACAATAACTTACAGAATACTTACATTTTTTATCACACATTGTTGTGAAGCATTGAACTTCGGTTCCTGTCTGCGCATTTTTCTTCATGACAACACGAGGCTCAGTGATCATACATGATCAAGTTGTCTAAATAGCGAGAGGGTTCGGTGACCGTTCTTTGTAGAGTTTCAAAGATATAAACACATAATTTCTTCGAAGAAGTCTCAGCAACCATCGGCATCCAATATCGGCGGCATCCCAAACATTTTGCAACATAAGCACCGAAATCTTGCACACAAAATTAAAGCAGCGCCGATCACTCGCACATTCAACAAAACTTATATCAAAATTCGTCAATCTCCTACAATCCCTCCCCGCAAATGGGGAAGAGGTACGTGCGCAGGGTGAATGGAGAGCTATGAAGGCGTGAAGGCTCTTGAAGCGACACAAACGTGAGGAAATACGTGGCGAAATCCTAGCCACTGGATGGGTAAGGCGGGCGATCTGAACCGTCGACAATTGAAACGTGACTCCCCGCCACGCCCTCTCCTGGCCGAAGGGCGATGCGAACCGTCCGATCGGAGATAGTTTTAGCCGTCGGATGCATACTTTTCTATTTGGTTTTGCCACTCTTCTAGTTTGAATTCCCTTCTCACAAGAGTTAACCCTTAAAAGGGGTGTGTGTGAGAGGGATATAAACCATGAGCATACGGACATGAGCATGTTTGCAGGATCCCATGGTTATAGGTGTCTTAAGGCCTATTACCAATATATATATAGTCACATAATTTAAGACAGGGTGACCCAATTTTTATTTCCATATATAAGAGTCTTGATTGACATTATGAGTGTTGACAATAGAGTTGCATTCACATGCATATTTGTGAAATAGGAAACATGTAGAAAATATTTTGGGTGACCCAATTACGAAATATATGGAAATATTATGGGTGACCCCTTTTTTATTTACCATAATGTCAACCAAGACTCTTCACCCTTAATTGACCCAAGGTCACTTGTTGGCAGCAAAATATCCTAGACCCCCAATTCATGTCATCCTATGGACCGCTGTCCACTTGGCATAGAGGTTCTTATTGTTAGGCCTCCTAACAATGAACCGTTGGGACTTTAGGGGACCACACACTTTGTGGACTCCCCTGTGAGCACACCTAAGCTTGGAGGGTAACCACTGTTACTAACATTAAATAACTTTAGTGCTACTACTTCCTTCACTAGCTCCGCATTAATATGGCGCCTTAACCCCTCATCCAAAACCCTACCCGTTACCCGTTGACTGGTGTGCTTTCCTCACACCCGTCAAGTGACTTTTCCTCAGCCACATGTACCACTTTCTATGAAGGGTTAACATTGCCATGTTTTGAAGCTGACACTCTATCCCAAAATGTCATATTCCCATGGAGGATCAGCATTCTTATGCAATTGCCGAAACGTCTCCAGAAATCCCTATGTAAGAGGCGATCACGTGCAGGGATGTGCAAATGGACGTGACGCGGCCTTTTTGCGTCACGTCGCGTCACAAATGACGTGACGTCATCACGTCACGTCACGTCACGTCGGGGCGTGACGCGCACTGACGTGGTAAAAAAAAGTTACTGTACCAATTTTTTGTAACTTTTTTTTAACTTTTTGGGACAACTGCTCTAGTTGACTGCTACGAGCAATCGACTTCAGAAAACAAAAATTAAAAAAATTAAAAAAAATCTATTAAAAAATCTGAACCGTTAGATCTTCTTGGATTGAAGATCTAACAGTCCATGATTTTTTTTAGAATTTTTTTATTTTTATTTTTTTTGGTTTTCCTTGAAGTCGACTGCTTTTAGCAGTCGACCAGCTAGTCGACTGCTAATAGCAGTCGACTGGTCTTGGTCGACTGCAAAAGTAATTTTTTGTAGTCGACTGCTAAGTCGACTGCTATTAGCAGTCGACTTAGCAAACGACTGCAAATAGCAGTCGGCTACAAAAACCAAAAAATATAAAAAATTCCAAAAAAATTTCTGTACCGTCAGATCTTCTTGGCAAGAAGATCTGACGGTCCAGAATTTTTTTTGGAATTTTTTAAAAAAAATTGGCAGTCGACTTAGCAGTCGACCAGGGGGTTGACCGCGTCAGTTTACCCCTGGGGTAACTGCCGGATTTACCCCCCCGCGGACGTGACGTTTTTTGGTCAGCCGTCACGTCGCTGTCACAAAATGTGACGTGACGTGACGTGACGTGCAATCCCTGATCACGTGTAACGGTCTTCGCATGGGTACTCAAATCAAAGATTGTACAAAAGGGTTTTGTATCGCACAACGGACACACTACATTCATGTTGGTTATATATAAACCGGTTGGCCCACTCATGAAATTCGTGACATCAATTCATCAACACATTAGCAATGTCTTTGATGACGGTTTTGACATCTGGATGAGATGGCACTTCATCATTATGCGTTTTATTCCTCATTATCTGTAAAATATAGTTCTTCTTTTAACGCGAGGAAAGCCATACGATGCTGCTCATGGTTGAGTTTTGTCAAGGAGGGATGAATTGCTAGCGGTAAATCAGAAAATGGTGCTTTTGGAGAGATGGGAATTGACACTACAGGTTCAAGAGAAGCTGTCATATCCTTGAGCACCAGGTTATTGTTCCATCCTTGGAGATGTGATACTGCATTGGGTGAAATTTTATAACTGAGTTCCTCCTCCAGATTAGGAATGTTGAGGTCGCCAACGGTTTCTACTTGCTCTACTTGCTTGATTGAGCAATGTGTGACGCGCTCATTCTTCTCTTCGGATGTTGATGGTGCCTCGGATTGAACCTCGTTTTCTTGAATGCCGTCCTCTAGTTGGTGAGTTAAACATTGGTTCTCCTCCAAAACCCATTGTTAAAGCGTGGCGTTCTGTGCATTTTGTTGCTCATTGATCTTAATTCGCTATGCTTGGAATGAAATGGTGGCATTTGCAACCTCCAGACTCTCCTTAGTGCTCTTGCAGTCACATTTTACGACTTGCAACTCATGTATCTATGTTTATATGTGATTACACAGTCTGTTGGCCGTGACAATGAGAGAGATAAATTTGGCGGCTAGGAGTTTATCAAGATCATTTTCTAACGGTGAGTACATGATTTGGATTCAAATGGTATCTTCGTTGTTGTGATGGTACAGCATTTGGTTTAAAATCAATTTTGTGTTTAGCGATGGATGCAGGTATCCCATTTAGATCTTCACAAGTCCAAGCAAACACATCTCTATATTTTTGCAAATCTTTAATTGCTGCTCATTGATAGTTGACGGGGCTTTAGAGTTTATTTTTATGTATTTGGAGTTGTTTGGAGAGCTTAGATTGACTAGCTCGAAGTTATCCTTCGGTGAAGATGACCAGCCCGTTATTTTTCCTCCTTTCAATGTTCGTGTAGCAGGGTATGTCTGCACATAACACCGTTTCACTCATCATGGTAAAGAAATGCGCAAGCACATTGATTGTTGTTTCTAACGAGAGTGTTGCTGTTAATATGTCCAGAATTTTGTACTCCGCAATCTGCATAAGATCGTTTCATAAGAATTCTTCATTTGCCATAATCGCAGCCATAAACACATCATGAGTCATATTTCTCACTTGGTTACAGGGACATTGCCCCAACATTGCTTTCAATTGGTACGTTAAATGTTTGATCGTGATGTTGTATTTGATGGCGTTCATGGCCCAATTGTGTGTGGCATGACTATCTCCTAGCCATGGTCTTCTTAAGATCACAAGGAATGGGCTTTCCTGTGGTAAATTTAATACCGCGTACTTGACCAGTATTGTAACCCCGTTGACCGTGGTTGGTATGTTTCGAGTTAATTCCAACGGCTAAACACTTGAATGGTTAGCCATCCTCATTGTAAATCCCACAGTTTCGGTGTGGTGGTAGTATATGTTGTTGGCGTAACCTTTCTACCATAATGTTCACCCCCAAAACCCTAGTCAATCATTACATTGCATATTAGCTCATTTCATATTTTAATATGTATTAATGTTGCATCGCGGTCTAGTTCCAAAGCTTGGATGTTAATCTTTGGGGCATTGCATTTACCAATTAACGTATGGAACATGGTTCGAAGTTCAAGACTAAGTTGCATTCAGGGGCGGAGCCAGGATTTTGACCTAGGGGGGGGCTGACCTCAAAATATGGAAATATCCAATGTATATTTTATTTTCAAATTTCAATAGGTGGTTGAATTTGATTATTTATTGAGAGATTTGGACTCATGGAGCTGACATCCCCATAAACAAATTGATAATGTCGTTAATATCCAAAGCTTTGGCAATGGTCTTTTCGATATACATGATCATCAAATCGATCTTTTGACCAGCCTGCACTGCAATCGCTAAACGATTGCATATGTTTTTTGGATTTACCAACTAAAATTTTAGGGATTTGGGGGCTTGTAATATACCGTTGGAAAGGTTTCCAACGGTGTATTACATGCCCCAAAAAATTTAACATTGCAGTCGCAAAAAAGAAAAGAAAAATATGTGATCATTTTGGCATAGTTTTCTACTAGTGATGTCGGGGGGGGGGGGGGGGGCTGGGGGGGCTCAGCCTCCCCCCCCCCCCTTGGCATTAATGTTCCCAAAAATATGTAGACTATCATGTCTTGTAACAATGACGTGTTTGGAGATGTTGAGTCAACATGTTCAGCTTTTAAGATTTGTTGAGCTGGTAGATGTATGGCGGTCATCCCATTCCAATATTTTGTGTCATATTTCTTTGTGGACTCTCTAGGTTTGATTGGTTCTTTGGGAATTTCGATAATTTTTGAACATGTGGTGACTGCCATACACCCCCCATCAATCACGTTAGATGACATCATACAATTTGATTCATTGCTTATAATAACACCCCCCGGCCTAGGTGGCATCGGGTTGCATTTAAATTTTTCTCACCTTTCGTGTACTTTGGAACAGTCTATATTTCAATTATTCCCCCCACATTCAAAACATTGAATGTTTGTTGTTGATGAAGGTCAATTATAACATGTTAATGATCGATTGGTCCTGATCATGTCACAATCAACTTCTTTCTCTGGGAGCACAGCTGTTGCGTTTAATCATTTCCACGGATCAGCGAGTCTATTTTGCAGGTTTTTGGATCATACTAGCATGGTTGCCCATGTGATTTTTATGAAAAATGTTGCACGTTGACACATTGGTAGCATTTGTTGTTGGAAGTTTACCCGAACCTTCAGAAATGCCACTCTTTTATTTTCACTGCAGATTTGTAATAATCTCAAAGTGAATACATTGGCATGGAGGCAATGTTTTCTTGAGCCATGTTTGTAACCCGCTCCAGAACCAAAACTGTAACAACATCATCCTCCAACCATGTGGTGAGGACATCACACATCTTGCAAAACCGAGGATAATATTCATCAAACACTCTACACTGTTTTTTGCATTTAGTGTTGTGTGGCATTTAATGTTATTACTATTCATTTACCTGCAACACTATCTACCAAACACTTGACAAATAGTGTTCAAGTAGTGGTGGTAGAGATGGTGGTGGTGCAACCATGCGGCAACAAAACACAAAACATAAAAAATATTATAACACTAATTGTGGAGATGTAAACATTAAGGGCGTCACTGGCATTTAGTGTTGTGGTTCGTAATTACTGTTGACAACACTAAATGCAAAAAACAGTGTAGTTATTCAATTGACCAATGGATGATAGTTTTGTGACAATCTCATAGTAAGTTTTTGTTGTCCGGAAGCATTTGCAAAACGCGTTGCATTCATTCTATGGGTGTGGTAGCTTCTTCTTTGATATACTTAACGTACCAAGAAAATATTCTAAATATAGGCCTTACGAGTTTACAAATAATTTTCATTTGGGATGTTGAATTTTCGTGATACCAAACTGGTTGAACATGGTCCCGGGTTTTTGGAATTGTTCTGTTATCGAGCGCATGGCCTCACAAGTTGTTCTTTCGTCACCTCTTGGTGGTTGTTCTTCTTCTAATGCCCCGGGTTCATTTGCTCCAAGAGGTGTTTCTTCTGCCATGGTTTAGCAGTTGTTCGTATAACATGACTTCATCGTTTACGGTCCACAAAAGTCTAATCCCCAACATGGTCGCCAACATGTTAGCCCTCCTGACAACTAACCATTGGGACTCTAAACAACGCACAATGTTGGTTTACACAAAATGGAGCTTTACGGCTTTGTATGATCTTAAACAAGAGGGGGACCCCACACTCTATGGACTCTTTTATGAGCACACCTAAGTTGGACGGTAACCACTGGTAGTAACGTTAGATGGTTTAGTAATACTACTTCCGTCACTAACCCCGTATTAATACAGCACCTTAGCCCCTCATCCAAAATGCTACACGTTACCCGTTGGTTGATGTGATTTCCTCACACTCATCAAGTAATTTTTTCTCAGCTACCTCTACCGCTTTCCACATAGGGTTAACATTTATATGTCACAAGCATATATAGATGCAAGCCATGTAAGGTTACATCTAAAATTGTAAGAGAGTGATTCTTTAAAGTGTGATTGAAACTCATAGAAGGTCACAAAGCAAGTAACTTCTTGCCGTGGATGTTATTTTGTTGGAAGTATCAATTATCTATAGTAATTTGGACAGTACCCCAATCAAAAATGATCCAAGAATGGTATTCAACTTCAATATGATTATCATGGAGTCAATGAACTTTGAAACCCCTCCCCCTTAGAATAGGCACATGATCATCAATTTGGGGAATTCAAATTTTGATGTGCATGTCTTTTAAATTGATGTTAATGTTTCTATTTTTTTCATGGGTTCTCACCCATATGTCAACCGGAATTATGATAAAGGAGAAATATTTATTAGCTACCCTGATTTGAAACTCTAAGCTATACATATATGGCCTAAATATTAAATATACTCCAGCAATAATCTAACAAATAAGAAATGCAACAAGTCTAGATCGGTTTTTAGGCGAAGCCCTTCGGCCTCTACGCTATGCTAGTGGAGGCCATGGAACTGCTTTTGCCATGGAATTGGGGCACTTTTTAATTAGAAAAACGTGTTTCTGTATGTTTGGTTAAAACCCTTCCCTTAGAGTGGGTTTATGTTAGGGTCCAAAACCAAAGAAACTCTAAAATCAAGCAATGCTATTAGTCAAGAGCAAAATTTTGGACGCAAGGAGTTTACACTTAAGCCTCGTATTCTAAAGCATGAGAATATAAAGTGGCGCTAATGTGACCGCTTTCCTACCAAATCTTGTCAACCCCCACTCCAAAAACTACTCCTAGTTTGATGAAACCAATCCACAAAATTGGGTCAAATCTTGTGTCTAGAAGTAAGGTCCATTAAAAGGGTTGTGGACCCCGAGTTTCTTGGACCCAAACCATGATGTAAACCCATGCTTAGATCCTCGTCCCTTTGTTGATGAAGTATGAACCAAAATGCCCCATGCTAATTGGATTTGTGCTATTGCATGGACAAGGTCTTCAACAAGGTGAAAATATTCTTCCTACCTCTTACTTGAGTTTTGTAACGTTTGGTAATGCTCCTTTTGCAATGGTACCTCACGGGGAATGCTATTTCATGAGCCTACCCATGTATGAGCACTTCTATTTCTGTGGAGTAAGTCCTCATGACCAAGCAAATTTCTTTTGTCTAACAATGATTTAGATGCTTACCTTAGAAGTTGGATGAGATGAAGAGTCTATTAAAATATTGTACTATGTAGCCAATTGCCTCAAGAATTTGATCAACTTGTAGTATATGGCTCAATAATTGACATAACATTGCTAAGTCTCATGCTCTCTCATCCTTTCTAAGTAAAAGAGATCATTTTCCATAGAAATCTTGTTGCAACACTAAGACTTTGGCTGTCATTTTTGAAAATCACATCATGTCTATTCCCAACCTTCGCCATATATTTCTCTTGCCCAGGGAGCATGAGGCTTAGCAATGCTATTGGGTGAGTGCAAAGTAACACCTACTGATTTGTACCAAAACCAATAAATCCAACCTTTTCTCATGTGTGAATGTAGAATAGTCATCCAAGTGGGGTGAAATCCAACACTTCGATAGATATAACCAATCCAAATATTTCCCCTTTTTTCAAATTTTCCAGTTGATGGGAGGAGTTTCTTTCCAAGGGTTACACCATGCCACCAAAGGATTTTGAAATATAATGAAATCTCTATACTTCTCCAAACTATGTTTCCTCCAACATGCAATTCCAAAAGAGAATTTTAATTTTGGTGGAGTTTCTGGTACAAATCCACCTGGAACTCAAACATGTGAGCAATGGTCAAGTTTTCTTTTCGATTTTATTGAGTAATTTTTCGTAATTCTTAGACATACAAACATCAAAGCACATCTTGATTTAGAATTTCCTGTTATCATTTCATACATGTCAAAGAATAAATCATGCTGCTGCCAACCGAGAAGCAAAGTTTTTAAGTTCATACCTACAATTGCTCGAAATCAATAAACTACTAGAATTTAATGTTTGAGCTATGGTTACTATATATTTACAGCAACTGTTCAAAACAAACTTAGAAAAAGCAGGTTGTCAAAAATATGTGATGGCAATTCCCTGAAATAGACGTTGAATCAACACATACTTAATTGTCAATCGACCTATGTAGTTGCCATACCACCTGAAGAGTCCACCAACAGACCAAATCAAAGAGCAAACAACACGCCGGTGACTTGAGCTCCAAATATTAGAACCTGTGGAAGTGCAGTTGCACTTCTCCTGTAACAGACCAAACGGCAATAGCTTTTGAACTGGAAAGTCAGATTCTTTTAGGGACGCAAAAATTTGAAGCTTTAAACAGATGGCCTGTACATGATCTGCAACCGAAGGGCTTATCAAACAGTTTCTCAGCATCTGATTAGAATAATGGAATTGGACTTGAACCCATAATATGGTGAACAGCTCCACAAATGGAGAACTCACACTCTGATTTCCTACACCCATGAACCTTGAACATCTCTAATTAAACTCTCGACAAAATAGGTACTGTAGCTGCCACCAATTCTAAATATACCCAAATCTTGGCTCCTGTGGGTAACTAAGGGTCTCTCGTTAATAAAGAGATGAACTAAGTATAAAGAATGGAAACTTCTTTGCCTCGGTAAAAGAGCAAAGTCAACAATACTTATACAAAACCCAGGAAAAGAGCAATGTAAACAATACTTGCAATCTGTACTTTAATATTCATGAAGCCAACTACTTCTCTGTTGACGTCTATACAGCATTCAATAGAGGCCACTTGCCTAATTCTGCTGACGGAACGTAGCGGTATATGCGAACCCGGTTGACGAGGGACAAGCTATTAGCCAAAGGTGTATCCTTAGATTCAGAATCTGCCTGTTCTGACCCTTCATCACTAAAAGCAGAAAGGTCACCAACAAGCTCAAATGTGAGGACCCGAGCCATAACTGGAACTCGAAAATCAAAATAAAGAGGTGTTCCTGGTCTTGCAATCGGTAACATGTATTCTCCCACAAAAATTGATTGGCCAATATTATCCTGCACACAAGCATACCCAGAAGTATTAGCAAGCTGCTCAACGTTTCTCATAGATCTGTCATACCTATGGAACACTATAAAATAGTATCTCCTGCTATTTCCAGTAGTAAAAACACCATCTGCAAAATTTTAAAGAAAATGGAGCTACAAAGTTGGTGGATCAACATGAATCTGGTAAAAAGAATGAGGATACTATAAAACCATCACCCTACACTAACAAAGACCAATCTTACAAATTGATAAACTACAGAGAATTGTAAAACGCCTCCTCCACAAGAAGGAAAAAGGTGTGCAGACAGCACATGGTTGCAAGGTGGGATGAAGAAATAGACATACATGCACAACACTGACACGGATGCGTAATGTGGCTGGGCTGATAAAAGATTCATCTATAGAGCTCGAAAAAATTTCATCTTTATTTTTCCTTTCACTAAAAGCTGACATGGTATACTTCGATGCAAGTCTGATAGCAGCCGGTGCATCAAACCGAAAGCCAGCAACAGTTGGTGTCAAGGGAGAAACCCATTGGTCCACTATTCGACCTCCAGCAGTGGCCCGCTCCATCTCAGTTTGCACCTGTGCATCAATCACAATGAGTGCTCACAGCAGCAAATAGTATATTCACAAAAAGCTGCTTAAAAGTGTCTTACATCTGTTAACAGTAATGTTCAAGTTTTATGACTCTGTTCAAACGAATATTATATTCATGTAGACTACAGTAGTGGAAGCACCACAAGCAATGTACAGTTAGATAAGAGGGTGATTTACAAAGCATGTCGAATTATAATGTACAATACAGAGAGACGATGTATACACACACTGTCCTCAAAATAACCAGTTCAAATCAAAATATCTGCTCAGGCAAAGCTCCCCAAACGGTAGTAACCCAGATATGTCAACATTTAGACCTTGATATGTTGGTCAATTTAGAACTAATTCCTCAGCAAAGTAGGATAAAGGCCCCTTACACGCAGTCTGCTCCACCGTGCAGAAGCCTCCAGCATACTTCTGAGAGCCAATTTCTCTGGAATTGAAGGAGTATAATTAATATCCTCATCCTCCACAGCCTCCTTTCCAAGCACCATAATCCGTTTTGCATGAAGAAATGGAAGGCCCATAGCAGAGGCTGTGGGTCTTTCGTCAAAGCTGAAAAGGTCTGGTACTGTTTGAGCTGAGGCTGATAAAGAGAACTTTAGCCATATTACACGACAGTGTATTGGGGCAGTTATTTGATAACGAATTTGGCGTGGAATTTTTGGGTCGTCCTGGGGACCATATATGTGTTGAGCGCCCCCAGATTCTGCTGCTACTGCGACATCCCAACGACCCAAATACTTTCTTCCTGTTTCAACCATCATATCCCCGTACCATATATCAATCTGCAAAAATTTACATCAATCACATCCTGGTCAGTGTCATGATTCTTACTAGAAAGGTCAAGTCACCGGAAGAAAGCAAAGAACAAAGTAACACAAAGCAAAGAAAGAAAAGAAATAGGAAGATTCCTCTCCACACAGGTTACTTACACGAGGGATGTTTTGCCGAGTGTAGCCACAGGAACTGATGAGTAGTACAATACTGGAGACCAGTGCAGGAGTTGCCAATAATACACAGAACTCAACACTTGATACCCCTAACGGAGCACGCCAGAAAGATGCAGGCAATCCTGCATTCCAAGGGGCCAGTAAGGACTGTGCAGACTCAGATCCTTCGGCTGTAGTTACCTGCAGAAAAACAGCACCCACCACAATCAATTATCTTGGAGTGAACATAAGAAACAGTTTCACACAAACAAATGAATTTAAGGAACAGATTCAATCCAGAATCCCTTGCCGGACTTCTTGGAAGTCCTAGAGAGAAATTGCATTTTGTTACCATCACAATGGCTAGAGAGCAGTCCAAATTGCTCCCTTAGGTACTGATATTTGCAGATTTTCAAACCCATCCGTCAACAGGAAAAGTAACAAACACCTGCCTCCTTGACTAATCTCAAGAGAAAGACTACTTGTTCAAATTACCTGATACTTGCTTGAGTTACATACACTTGATCAACTTGCCTCACATCATACTTGTTAATTTACTCTACCAAACAAAAAGTTTGGATCTCCTTTTGACGTATTTAGGTAAACTAGAATCCCAAGAGCTACAGAAAGTTTCCTATGTCCCTACCCAGCAAAGAAACTACATCCTTGTAAGTAACAAGGTTCAAATAACAATTACAAAGAAGCCTACATGTATACTTGTGAACAGTTACTTTTAATTCTCAAACTACAACAGATGATTCTAAGGATAAGCACATAGGATCTAAAAAGACAACACAAGCACTAGTGAGTACATGACTTACTAAAGGAATCAGCAACACCAATATGAAATTAATCACTTACAGAGGTAAGTAACGTTGCATAAGGATATTCCGCAAGAGATGTTTCACCCCTCAGCAATGTGTTAACCACCTCTTGACTTTCAGAGGGTGCAGTCACAGCGCCAAGACCCAAGTTCCTGAGCTCCTGTAAAGCCTCAATAGCAGCAGCTTTCACGCGTGCCTTTCTTCTCTGAGAACAAAGGATACGAACTGTATCAAGTAGCACTGCATCCTTTACAAGGCTGGGCTCACACCTGTATCACAAGAATGTCACTCAGACATGTAAGACAACGATGTGTTGATTCATGAGGATCATTTGTTCTGTACATGCATTAGATCATTCAGCAAAAAAATCGCCAGGACCCAATAAGGAATAACCCTCCTAGAATTACATGCAAAAGGTCTTTCTCTGACTGTGATGCAATATTCACAACACAACAAATAGGAGTGCCAAATTTGCCTCTTTAGCATTGACAAATTTGATAAGTAGAAATAAATATGACAAGAGGGGAAATGGTTGAGGCAGCAAAACAAAGCAAGATACCTTTTACACAAGGCAGCCCTCTCTTTAGGGACCACGCCCATGATACTCCTAGCAAGAAAGTAGCTTCTTTGGCTTGCAATACATGCTGAGCAGGCTGGCCTCCCACAATCCACACATTGTTGTAACTGTGTATTCTGGACTGAAGCCTTCTCAAGTTTTTGTATGCCACTAGATTGTTGACGAACAAAACGCACACCACAACCAGAAGTTGTGCAAACACTTTGCAGAACATTGCCATTCCAGCTCCCCAATCTGCCAGAGTCCATGCCTTCTTGACCAACTGCTACAAACTCCTCTTCCTCCACAACAGCTTGAGAGAATATTGCCAACTGAGAAGCTGCATTCCGGACCTGTACACACAGGAACATTGAAGACGCTCTTGAGAGTAGGTGCTGCTGATCCTTTTCACATTTACATTTGGTCACGCTCAAAATCCAAGTGCCAATGTGGAGCTAACACCTAAAAATGCTACAATCAATAAACAAGACCCCTGCAATGGCCACAAAAACTACACCCTCTGAAGCTACCTGTGATAGTAAAATATGGACTCCTACTTAGACAGCATGAGCCTGGAGTTAGGACCTTACTTTGAAGCTGAACTTTGTCATATGGCTAAAGATGCCCCTTAAAATCTGATGTCAAAGTGATGTAAAGGTCTAACCCTTAAGTGCATGGCGCATATAGATAGCTTCAAAGTCAGCAACAAATTGTTGGGCTATTTCTGGGTGGATCATTAATATCATTTTGAATATTGTATTCAAATGTAGTATAAAATTATACACACTCTGACAAAAAAATCACATGAAAATGTTTAGTTTAAGGTATTCAGATTTGGACACAGTTCACCATGATCAGTGATCAGTAACCCCAGTAGTCAATTAGGCACTTAGGGGTACACTTTTCAGTGTTATTCAGTGCCCACCATCCATCCACTCATAAAATCTTCCAGTAGATATACTACTCCCATGGACCTAACAGCCCTCTCGCCATTGAGACTAAATACGTCACGAACATCTTGTGCCTACCAACAAAGACAACATGCCCTATGAATTGAATATTGACTTCACCTGAAACAAGTAGCTGTCATCCAGAAGCTTGTTGGGATCAATAGAGGCTGGATCTCGTGCTATTGAAATAAGAGCATGATCTCTCTGGGCTGCAGAAAGTCCCAATTTAAGGCGTTGAATTTCAAGCTCCATACCATCTTGGAAAGTTGGAAATTTAGACTGCACAAACACTTGAATATCAACATCGTTTTCCCTCAACAGAGAACTGTAAAAATGTTTCAGAATTGCACATTCAAAGGTGGACCAAGTAACGGAAATTTTATAGAAAGCTGGGGTCAAGATTCAGATCATGAGAGAATAGTAAAAAGTGCACAAATACTGCTCAGGAAGAGGACTGTTGAGGTCCCATACAGAATTTGCTTTGGAGGCATTATTGAGAATCTCAATATATTCAGCCACAGCAGTCATTGGATTGGCCTTGGGCTGAGAAGTCGGCGCTTCTTGGTGCCAAGAGCTTTCTAGCTTAGTTGTTAAAGTATCGTTGGTAGGAGTGGGTGCGAAAGGCTCCCATGAGAGAAACGGGTTAGTTGCTGTGTGAACCAAATCATCATTCAAGAAAGGATTTGTAGCTGGAATAGTTTCTTGATCTCCTGGTCCAGCCCAGTGATCACTTAACAAGTCAAAGCCTTGACTTGTACTTGCTGGTATACTCTGAAATGAACCTGTGGATTGTTGATCCAGCGATTTAGCCAAAACATCAGATAGCTGGAAGTCTGATTGAGCTGTGGATCCATTCTGAAGACCAAGATCGTAGCTTTTGCATGCACTGTCCCAGAAAAGTGAACGGCCTAGTATTTCCACCTGCACAACAGCAAGAATAGCAATGTCATGCAGCAAACACTAAACTGTAATTTTACAACAGTGTGACTGTCCCAGAAAAGTGAACGTCCTAGTATTCCAGCTGCAAAACAGCAAGAATAGCAAAATCGTATAGCAACCACTAAAACTGTACTTTTACACTATTATGTCCTAGAATGTGCTGGTGTCCTCTGTAGATACCTATGTGAACTTCTTAGAAACAAGCCAGGAAGACCACTAATAGGTAGAAAAATACATTAAATGAAAAGTAAACTAAGACAGTCGCAAGAAATTGAATTTATGCAGAGATTAAAAAGCAGCTCCTACAATTAGAGTAGAAGGTGTGCCACCTATTACCTCACCAATAGTGACTGGAATGCCAGGTGATCCAGAATAGAAAGTGAACATTGCCACTCGTGTGAGAAAGTCAACCTCCCCTTCTTGTTCTTCATAATCATATAACCAACTCACAGATTTCTCACTTCCGCCTGCACCTGTCACAATAATGTCCTTCGGGTCCATAGCTCCAGGCACAGGATATGCAAATTGCGTCCCACTCTGGCATCGTGGTATGTTGGCTCCCTACACTTTACCACAGTTTCCTCCCTTAGTTTTGAACACAGGAAACAAATGTACTTTTGGATTAGTCTCCTTGAAATCCAACACCTTCTGACAATCACTAATACAGACAATGCTTGTAGCTAATCACAATACAGACAATATGTGTTGCTAATCACACTCGAACAGTAAATCTTAAGTCAAAGTAAAGCGTAGGAAAATCTTCATGATAAAATAGAACAGATACAACTTAACTCTGTCATTAAGAGCAGATGCCTGAAAATATCTCAAGCAGTGCAATTCGCTTATAAAAGACCTGTTCCTTGGGTATAATGTGACCAGGATAGACCAACACCACTAAAAAGGAGCAACCCCTTCATGTTAGTTATTTGATCTCCTGAAAGCATATGTGAAACATGACAATCTTTGGTAACTGTGCAACAGTTACCTTTGCAACAGTTCCAAAGTTACCAAAGATTGCTAAATTTCCAATGCCACTTTAATGAGTTGTTAAAACAGCCAGAAAGGCAACTGCTTGGGACAAGTCAGACTATCTTAGTATATAAAAAAGTCAAGTGCTATGACCTTCACCAACCAGGTGTTGAAATTCCATGAATCCATGACAACATTCTGACACTCCATAAATGCATAACACTATGAGATTGTAAAAAATTCATGTAGAGGGTGTAGAGAGGTAGACAACCGCAAGAACAAGGTGCAGGTCACTCAAGCTCCGGCCCACTTTTAAGTCAAACGACACAGGTGTGGTAATATCATCAGCGCCATGAGAGACTGTGAGGAGCACTTGACAAACATGGCCCGGCTCTGCTAACACACATAAAATTTCCACATCATTTGCTGTTGATGGACATGCCTGCATTAAACCCCACCTCAATCGCATTAGCTATTAGCCACCAGAAAGGCATGTGAATAGTACAACATTCAAACACAGATACCAGGTGACACCAAAAGTATCCAGGAAACCACACCTGTTGCTCTACCATAATGTACTACTACATGTCGGACTCAAAAATCATATATGGTAGTCTGCAGCATCAGTATCCTTTCAACTAAGTGGTAACCATTGTATATATCACATGCTGATGATCTTTATACAAACAGTATTCTAGCATGGTCACTCTTCTAAGTAAGGACCACCATACATCAAAATCATCTAGACTGTCATTGCCTGACTGAGAAATCATAGGGATAGCATGTGTCAAGACAATGCAGAAGGATCCAACCACCTCATGTCTGAAAAGCAAGTCTTACACAGACTTCCCAAGTATTAAAGTTGACCATACATCATTTTCACAAGTGAAGGATACAATTTGTGTAGACATACCCCTTAGTAATTACACAAAGTTCTCATGTGATGTCATGACAAACTCATGAAGGATGTGAAGCTGTGTCAAATATAGTCCTCAGAGGTAGAACAACTTACCCAGATAACATCTTTGTGCTTGAAGCTGATAAGCGCATTTGGGTTATAGAGGGTTGGGTACATGCTTGGTACAGGCTTTAAAAGACATGCGAATGAGCGAGTCAACACCTGCAAGAATGACGCCATTTGAGGGATCCAAAACTGATTTCAATGAACCTGGACCTGAACCAGCAGCACATATTTCTGCTAAACAAAGATACCAAAAACGAAGTGTCCCATTGTCTGGAACTCTTTCATCTTAAAGCGACAATTCCTTACAATAGCCTTTAAAGAGCTAGCAACCATACAGTAAAGAAAAAGGACCTGTAGAGGCTGATCAGGAAGTGTTGGGAAGTGCTTATGAAGCTTAAAACCAAGAAACGTTTCAAGCTGTTTTTGCCTGGTACTATCCACCAACATATTTCGATATCTACGTTGAAGAGTGATGGCCAGATTTGTAGCAGTTGATTTCTTACTTTTTGCGCCTTCCTCATTAAAGATCTCAATAATATGACTATGCATTGCCCTGGAGCCTGTCAAAATATAGTGATGCCTATCAGATATCTAACAGAATAAAAAACAAAAAAAACAAAAAACAAACGAAAAAAGACATGAATACCATAGACAGCCACAAAGAAATAACTTCAAGGAAAAAAATATGATAGACCACAAAAAAATATTAAAAACATTTATATTGCTGTAGAATGTAAAAGTGGTGGAAGCAAGCTTATCATGTTAACCCTCAAAGACAAACGTATTTGACATTAACTTAGGTCACAGAAATGAAGACCTTACAGGCCTCATATATAGTTGCTCCCAAAACAACATTGTGATGAATGTATTTGTAATCACAACCATCTAGTTTATGTCATTACATTCATTAGCTAATGGTGAAGGCCCCCCAGTAATAAACTCTCAAAAGTCAAACATGCTGCTTCACAAGAAAGACCGCAAACCCCAACTCCATCTGACTCCACAAGAAACATGACCATACTCAACTCCCCTCACATCTCTCGCTCATGTTGCTTGGAAAGGTATCCACATGGATGATACCGCAGTTGCAGTTACCTTTCCATCTGGGGAGAAGAGGGGTGCTAATAATTGTTATAGCATGCATTTGATTTCATAGTCCCTCAATGTAAAAATAGATTATCTTTAGCTTCAAGAAGCTTTATTTAGGTCGAATGTCATCAATCTTAGTTGAACTTTCATAATTCAGTCCTCAAACTATCACTTTGTAATTTGCAAGACATATTATAGAACATCCATAGGCAACTTTTATTAAATGTTACAATACATGTGATATGCATATTTTGCAGAAACCTCTTGATTAGATTGGGCATGATTGCACCATTATACACTTCCAATACTTGAGGTAATCAAAACTGACATAATAGAGTGATGGATTAGGATTGATGGCTACATGAACATAAGTAAGCCTTCCTACACTCTGATGTGAAACTACACAGGCTGAAGAGAACAAGGAACAGGAACAATGAAATATGGCATAACAAGGGATTTATGGAAGGAGGTATACCTGTGTAAAGCATAGCATGAATGTCTCCAGCAATCAAGAAAAGACTTGCCATTTGAGCAATTGGACCACTGAGAGTAGAGGCTCGAAACTCCTCAACAGTCATGTCAAGTCTCCGCCATGGCTCATCTGGACAAGGGTGATTCCAGGTAGTGGTCTGTGTATTGTGGTCTATGTAGAAAACCTGACCTGTCACAGTATCTGATCGCTTCTCCCAGCCAGGGGGAAGAGGCCCAAGAGCACCCCGAGATGGATTGCGGTCCAGTCCAATTCTTGTAGGCTGAAAGTGGTTTCCTGAGTCCAAAGGCAGGCCCAAACTGCGGCACTGTTCTACAAGAACTTGCACTGCCCCAAAAAAACTAGCAGCATTTGTTCTATCTAGTGAATCTGCACAGTTGAAACGAAGTACACCCTCCTGTGTTGAAAGAGTTCGAAATCCTTCCAACCCAGGCCCCGGGTCTGCTAATTGCACACCTCTGACATTGCCTCGTGGATTGTACTCCCCAAGTCCAAATCCAATACGTATTATGGGATCCTTAAGAAGCTCCCATAATCCACCAACTGTTCGAGGTTCCCCAAGTAGTTTTGTAGTCGCATGCCAATCATAGTTAATAAGCTGGATATTTGCATTTGAAAGCTCACTCCTTGACTTGATATATTTTACAGCTTTGACAAAATGCTCAGCAAGGATGAGCTCTGGTTTCCCAACACCAGTCCGAAGCAGATTGATGCACGCAATAAGTGGCTTACTCTTGTTCTCATAAACATTGGCACCTCCATTACCATGGTTTACCTGTGGGTTTCCATACCGAGAAAGAAGCCTCAGAAAATACTCAGCAGTACCAACATATGTGTCATTCTCTTGAACAAAAATCTCAGCTTCAGCCACTTGAGACTTTATTTCTGCGCCCCACCATATGGGCACAGTTCCTCTGCGCCAGAGGTAGATGCTATATGGAACTGGCCGGCCACGTGGCAATCTTGAAGGCCACACCAACTGCTCACACTCAACTTCATTTCCTGCACAAGAAGAATAGTCCTACTTTGAGGGAAGGAGGGCAACCACGACTGCTATTCTACACAATCCCATCTGTACAACTGATTGACTCCAAATAGCAACAAATTTGGACCTGCAGACATTCAACCAGGTTTCACTGAATATTTCCCACAAGCCCAGGAACTTAAAGAGCTTAGACAAAAAAGGTAAACAAGAGTGCAAATTTTCCTCTTAAATTCAATATTTGCGCAGTAATATATCACATCAAACTTTTGCATCTAACCACAGAAGCTAATAACAGACAAACATTCCTGCCTTGGCCTCATGTGAATGAGGTATTGACACTAATTATAGAGTCAGCCTGAAGTTGCTTCATGAAGTTTGTTCTATTGTAAATGACTGGACCCATCTATTTACAAGGTATAGCGCCTAGGGTCATAAGAGAATCCCAAAGTCCTTACTAAAAAGGCCCTTGTTCTCATAGGCAAACCCACCATATGCCAGCACATTTAGCACATAGCATTGAACATGCCTTTTTACAATGCAGGCCTTCTGAAAAGGCAGATTGCATGGCCTCCAGATTGTGGAGGTATTAATATTGGTGTACATTGTCTTGTATTTTGGCTGGTTACCCTAAGTAATGAGCAATTTCATGCAACCAACACTTTTGCTGGGAGACCAGTTGCTTGTGGATCTAATTTCAGACACAGAGTGGATTTGATTTCAAACAGAAGCACTGGAAAGAAAACCCACCAGTGCTGTAAGCCCCATTCAGGCCCCGAGCTAAGTATCGGGTTCCAGGATGTAGCCTACTTCGACGTGCAGTCAATGCCACAGTGACTTCACGGCCCTTAGCATCTTCAAACACTCTTGATTCTGCAAAACCCTGCCCAAACAATCAAACCAAATACTTACTTTATGTACCAAGGTGCAAAACATGAACCCAATCCTTGGCTGTCTTATAATGATTCTAGCAAAGAACAGCTCTATCAAAGAATTGTATCATCTACAGAAAGTTGGCCTTGAATAGATAATTCAGATAATTGTTGCCCAACCTTAGGTCACCAGACCCTTAATTGTAGTTACTTAACTAGAAACACAGAGGATTATGGAGATTGAGAAAAGACCTGTAAGAGAACAACACAATGGTCATGCAGTCCAATTGTCTGAAATGGCAAGGAGAGCCACTCGTTCCACACAAACTCCTTGTCTGGACATGCAACAGAATAACTACTTGGGAATGGACGTGTAATATCTCGAGTTTCACAGAAATAATTCAGGTCATCAAGTTGGATCTCTGCCAAATCAGATGCATTTCTTGCCTCGCTCTTTGATTGATACTGAGGGTTTCGTAATGGGATTTTGATGCACTGAGACTCAGCAACTGTGTAGATAGAATCCCCACAGGGAAGCGCGGGAACAGATAGTTTGAGCCGTGTTGCAACATAAAGTAACCCAACACCCCCTAAGGGTGCATAACCAATTATAGCTTTTGCATACACAGAGTTCCTAATTTGCTGGGAAAAGTAACTGATTGCATCTCGCTCAGATGGAAATAAATCCAGCCCACTTCGACCTCGATACTGCAAACCCCCTGTTGTTGGATCTATGCTGATGACCTGCGTGTCATTCCTTGTGGACAAGCTTGCAATGATCACAAACTCTCCCGATGTGAGCTGAAGTACTTGCACTGACGTTTCTTTTGCTGCTGCATCATCACAAGACAGACAAAAGTCTACCCAGTCAAATCTTAGAATATATATTACCGTATTGATTAATAAACAATTGAGAATATCAGAGCTGAGGTAACTCCTACAAAATATTTTTTCGTCTAAGTCAGAGCATGATCATCACTTACCGGAACCCTCCATTTTGTCCCGTCGTACCACACCCCCCGTCCTTCCTTGATTACATAGTCGCGAGAACTGTCACTGCGGTAAATTCTACACACCCACAAGGGCAAATGGTCAAAGTCGTGGAACTTAATGCTTGCCCTTCCTACCATTAAAGAACACAATCTATCCAGCATAACATATCAAGTAGGATATTTGCAATCATTAAAACTAGCGAAAAACCACAGGAATGAACAAGAAACATTCTACAGCAAGATCAAGCAGGACGTTTCTTGTACATGCTCAAAGGTACTATGAGCCAAGTCACATGAACTACATTTATTTGGTCCAGTTTCACAGGTCACATTTCTCAGCCTAAGAAATCAACCTCCTTCTCAGCGGTCCACGTGATCCAAGTGCTAAACTTAAGCAATGATATCAATTAGTGCTGAAGAGGCTACTTGCTCTCTCTTAATCAAAAGACATCCTGAACACTAGCCTCCCCTCTAAAATCGCAAAATAAACAAAGGACTAAAAAGTTTCTACATCATAAAAGGAAAAGTAGGATAACAGGACAATTGCACCAGACCCTAATCCAGTACACACAGCACCAATTCACATGCAGCCAACCGAGTACAAACGAATGACATTTAAGTATGAAGATCGGGGAGGTAGAGAAGAGATTGATCAAGCTCAACTCCGACCCCGAGGCGATACTCTTCATCCTAGCAAGAAGCTACACATCCATGTCGGAGTGCAAAAAATTCATCAACTACTCCAGTGTCTCTTAAGTCTCCAATCCCTCAACTTGCAGGAAATCTCACTACTCCAGAATTGGACAGGGACGACACAGACCTGCCAATTGCACTCACTGCCCCGAAACCAAGGTGATCGGATTAGGTCAAGCAGCAGTAACCATCGACACACAGAATCCTCGAGGGTTTCACGCATCCACACACACTCTCATTCGATCGCACCTACTGGCTTCATGCTAACTCCAGGCAGAATTCCCTAAGACGGCATCGAAATCGTGGAGTGCAAGGAGACATCGGCACGAGGGGAGACCCGAGGTTGCAATTTGACCTAGTAAAAAGCAGGCAAGTTACGTAAGCTTCTTGCATACTTCCGTGTGTGATTGATCTGTCCGAGTGAGTAGAAGCACTCACGTGAGCCAGGATTGTGTGTACATACCAAGATTGCAAGGTGCGCCTGCAGGCTGCGAGAGGCGCGGATGATGCACATCGGGAGAGCAAGGAGAGGTGCGTCATGGCTATGGCGATGCCACCCGTGCTCCTTCCGACGAAGAAGCAGGCAGGCCGTAGATGGTCGGAAAACCTCGCGGTCGGTCGGTGGATGGTTGGTTGGTTGGTTGGTAGGTAGGTAGGTAGGTAGGACCAATTCATACCAAATTATTTCAAATATGGGCATGTGTTATGTACACTCTAAACTCCATAATATCAACCTCCTTAATGTCACTCCTAGCATGCCCACACTTCCTGCGTGGGCAACCAACAACATGGGTCACTTTTAGCTCCAATTTGGTCAGTGAGAGCCACTGGATGTAACCAATGCTAGTAGAAACCGTTCACCGGTGGCCCGCACCAATAGGTGTGGGTGGGCTATCCTTCTCTTATACCCCTGAACCCTAGGGAACGGATAATTTTTAGTGTAAATCTCACTCCTTAATTGTCACATTTCCCTCCCATATATCATGGGTTTTGACATTAAAATAAACCACCAAAGACTTCAAACTACACGCTCGCATGCATCACGTTGTCATCATTGCAATCGTTGTCATTATTGTAATGTTGACTTTGTATTATTCCATAATGTCACATGCTACACTAATTCTCTTTTATCATGCTTCCATGTTAATACTACAAAACTCCTTAACATCACGTGAACTTTGGTTGCCACAAGCATGATATTACGGGGTTTAGAGTCTACACCGTTTATAGTGTCACGTACACTATTTGCAAAGGGCCTAAACTAGATGCCTAGAGGTCTCAAAGTGTCACATCCTCTAATTGCCAATATGATACTGTTCTTCAACATTAGTAATTTTTTTAAGTGAAAAATATTTATATTGTGACATTTAGAGTAGCACATTGGGATACTTGAGATGATAGTTTTGTGTTCTAAGTATGCAAGGGGGAAGATATTATTGAGCATACTAATGGCAAGTGTCATATGTGTATACTTTAGTCAACTTCTAGACCAATGTGTAACATACACATACACCTCATAACACTATTAGTACATTATTAGTACACTATTGCACATACTCATGCCAAATTATTAGTAAGCACACTTGAACACCAAGTGCCATGTGGTGATGCTAATGGTGAAGTTGTTGATCATTAGTGTAACCTAGATTACACCTCAAAATAGGGCAAGTGGCAATATTATGCACATGACACTAAATACCATAGATGGTGTAGTACATGTTAGGCAAACGTGCCTAATTTGTACCATGCCACACCAGGGTTCTTCTATCACATTCCTCTTTTACATAAGAATAATACAATCATGAATCACATGAGACACCAATATTGAGAACTTTATAACTTTTATACGTTACAAAAGCTTTCCAACTTAAGCACAATATTATGATTGCTATGAGCTCGAACCACCCGACCATAGGAGAGACAAAAGACGATCCTCTCTCCTCCCCTTGAGATCTCTCTTATACCCAAAGGCACTCCTAGTCTTATCCATCTTTATCCATGGCATCTAAGAGATAATTGTAGAAGTTTCAATTATTACTAAATATAGAAAATATCTTCTTATCTATATAAACAAATCATTTCATTGTATGATGTTTTCTTATCTTTAGGCTCAATCACAATCTTCTAGTTGGAATTGTTTAATTCCACCTTTATACATTCATTCATTCTTCTAATTGGTATTGTCTAATTCCAACTTGATCCAATCATCCACTCTTCTAGTTGGAATTGTCTAATTCCAACTTGATTCATTCACCCATTCTTCTAGTTGGAAATATATAATTCCAACTTGATTCATTCGTCCATTCTTCTAGTTGGAACTGTCAAATTCCAACTAGACTCAATCCTCCCTTCTTCTAGTCGGAACTATCTAATCCAATTAGATTCATTCATCCATTTTTCTAGCTAGAACTATCTAGTTCCAATTAGATATATTCATGAGAGTTCTATAGCTCCAATGAATAACATCCATTTGTTGAGAGTTGTCTAACTCCGATTCACATCTTCTAGTTGGAGTTGTCTAACTCCAACACAAAGATCTTCCAGAGGGAGGTGTCTAACTCTCAGTTGAAGTTGTCCAACTTCCAACGCAAAGATATTCTATTGGGAGTTGTTTAACTCCTGTGCACAATTCCTTCATGGGTTGCCTACCCTTGTGCACCATTCTTTATTGGGTTGTCTTACCCAATTCTTTCTTTGGAGTTGTCTAATTCCAAACACCATTTTGCTCGCATGCTAAGTATATCAAAGTATGTTCAACCTTTTTTTCTTGCATAATCTAACACTAAATCTTTTAATCTGGGTATATCACATCCTCGGCAGCATGACTAGTCCTTCTTAATAAGGGAAGTTCATCTCTTTCCAAAATTTTATTGCTATCGGTAAGGATTTTTTGTCATAGAGGGTAGTAACCTCGTTGGATGTAATGTAATGTAGTTTCGCCCGTTCACTTTATTGCATGAGACAAAAAAACTCCTATCAAGACGGAAACTCTCCCATTGTTGTGGGCCAGTCATTTGTCATAGTGTGAGCGTGGTATTGGACTACATAAAGGACGAGAGGACAGTGGATGATGAGTTGCAATAGTAGCTAGACATCCATTGACTTTGCCCATTATGGCACATAATTGGTATGTTCATGGATGTAAACTACATGTTGTGAATGAAATGTCCTTTGCATGGATAAAAAAACACAAGGAAGTTGTTAAAAGCGCCCTCCGCTTGGATGAGCAATTGATTATGGTTACTTATCTTAATCGGACGCCTAGAAAAAGAAGAAGAAAAAGAAAAAATAACGCCCGTATCTAAGTACTAGCGTGAATGTGAGCCCGTTAACCTGATGTTGATCACAGTTATCCGTGATGCAGCTTCAAGGATTTTGCCTCTTTGGAGAGGTGGGCTCTTGTGTTGTTTTAATAGTTTCCAGGTTCAATTTAGTAGGGGGACGGGATTTTGTTTGTTGTCAAGTTTTCTTTTGTTTAGGACTAGGTATGTGAGGTATTTAATGGCATTTCAGTGTATATTTTTCATGAGAGTTTTAATATTGGATTTTGGGATTTTAAGGTCGGTGAGTTTCTTGATTGAGTGTTCGTGTATAGCCCCTCTTACTCCGGCTGTGATAGTAATGAGGGGGTTGGTTTTCCAGCCATGGTTTTGTAGGTTGTGAATTTGTGGGTCGTATTTGGTATGCTTACGTGTGAGGGCTTGGTCTGGGAATCTGTCATGGCAGTATGTGAATTCAATAAGTTGGACTGTGAGTTTAGGGGAGGGTGTAATTGGTGTTTGTGTTTGGTTCGGGGCTCTGAGCATGCAAAGTATGTCTGGCCTTAGTTTGGCTTGGCATTGGCATGTTGATTGTAGGCATGTGCACTTGAGGAGCCAGTCTGGGATTGTATTTTCTGGTGCTTTGTTGTTGAAAGTGCCGGCATTGGTCAGTGTAAGGAATCTTGTGTTTTTATTGGCTTGTAGCGTTTGTGTGATGAGGTGGACTACTTTGTTATGTCGTGCAATCCTTAGGCCTTTTAAGTATGGGTGTTCACATGTTGATAATAGGTGTGGCCACGTGTCTCTGTCATTATTTGGGCACAATGTGCAATTGGGGTTTTGATGTGTGAGGGGCCAGAAAATGTTTTTCCTATGGTTACCCATGTACTGGGCGTATCTAAATTTTAGGGTCTGAGTGATTTGGGCGTCCGTTACGCATTCATCTTTCCAAAAATGGTTTGATAGTTTTTGATTTATGTGAGTATTGGATAACCATTTTTCCACGTAAGGGAATTTATGTTTGGCTGCTGCAGATTCTCGGTTTTTATGTTCTTTTGTAATGAATGTGTGGAGGTTACGGATGGCTCCATCGTGTGTGGCTGTTGGGCAACTTGCTAGCCAATAGGGGGTGGCGTGGGCTGTGTGTATACGGGGCGTGGTGGTGGGTTTCTCCTTAAGTGTTCCTTCGTTGGCGAGTGTATCAGCAAGTTCATTTCCAATAATGCCCGAGTGTGCTCGTACTTTATGAATGTGGATTATGTGTGGGGTCCAGTATATTTGTTTTATGATTTCTATGATTAGTAATTTGTCTGGGTGGTGATGTTGTGATGTTGGGTGATTAATGTGGTTGTTGACTAAGAATATGTTGTTGAGGCTATCCGTAAATATGTGCGTGTCTAGTTGGGTTTGTTGTGTGGTTTTGATGGCAATGAGTATTGCGTTGAGCTCTGCGCGTAGGATGTTTTGGTATCCTGGGAGTTTTTCTGATATTTTAGTATTGTTATTGGGGCTGAATATTCCAGATCCAACGGTATTGCCCACTATTTGGCCTTCTGAGTTTTTGGTGGGTGGGATGAATGATCCATCTATGTATATGCATTGTTTTGGATGGAATTTAAGAGGGTAGATGTGGTTGTATTTGACTGGTAGTGGGGTTGTGAGGGTGTTAGTAGGGATGGGAGTTTGTGATTTGGGGGTGTTTTTCCATGTATGAGAGAATTTGACATTGTATTGTTGGGGGGTAGATTTGATGGGGTATGTGTCTATATGGGTGTTTGTTATTTTTTGTAGGACGCTTTGTAGTTCGTGTGGGGTTTGTAGGTTTGACGAGGGGTTTGTTTGATTATGTATGCATAGTATTGTTGTTAGGAGTGGTTCTACTTGTTGGTAGTATTTTGGCCATTCTGGTGTGGGGTCATGTGGGAGTCCGAAAATCCACGGAAGTCCGGATTGGTTTCCAAACCGGATTAATATCCGGATAATACCCTGAGTTTGTTGTTAAAGTAGGGTTCCCTAGGGTAGATTAGTCGTTTTAAGAAATAAGGTTCTAGGAAACTGCCTTACGCGTTAAAATGGTTAAAACGGATACTTTGACCAGACCGGAAATTAGCCCGGGAAGACCGTTTGGGAACGGTCTGGTCCGGAGCGTCCGGACCGTTAAAACGGTTACAACGGACTCCGGACGGTTGCGGGGAAACGGTTGAGGATCCAGACCCGTTGGGAGAGAGAGGGAGAGTACTTAAGCGAATTTCTCCTCTTCTCCGGGCCATTTGCGCGAGCGGCATTGTTGAAAGAACGAGTGGTGAGTTGCTTTTTCGAGTCACCGGCAGTTGGCTTGCTGGGATTCGGTAGTGATTAGCGGGCAGAATTCCGGAGGAGAAGAATCCGGTTGTTGTTGAAAGTTTTGGGCCGTGTAGCAAAATGCCGGAAGCAAGAGAGGGAGATGAGAGGGAGCAGGTCCCCATTCCAATGAAACCCGTATCGCCGGCCATTCCGACGAGAGAATCTGAGTTGAACGAGCTCGCAGAGGATCTTAGCCGGATGGGTTGTGAGGGGCTACTCGCCAAACCCTGGAACCTCCGGGCGGAGGCCACCTTGCGCGAATTTCTATTCGAGAGAGGCAATCAATGGTTTAGGACAATTAGGCAGGATCCGGAAAAGTGGACATCAGAGATATGGGCTGAGGTTTACGGATTCCCGGGAGGAAAGGGTGAGGGCTGGGCTAGCCGCAAGGATAATTTTTATGTAGGGAAATTCCGAACGGAGCCTGACCCAAAAAACGGATTCCATCCCGGGAATTGCCGGAACAACAGAGAGTGGAGAGTCATAGAATTCATCCTCCCCATCCTTAGTCCGGAAAAGCCCAAACGTCTTAGCATCACCATGGCCAACACCCTGTTCGGAGCAATGTCAGGGGTCCGAGCCGTCAATTGGGGTAGGTTAATTCAGGAATATGTAGAGAAATCCATCCCCCACATTGGCCGGAAACCCTCCTATCTCTCTCCCTACATCCTCCATCTCTACCAGCACTAGGGCTGCATCAATGAAGCGGAAGAGGATATGCTGACGATAGCGGAGGACGAGGTGGTGTACAAGCTCGATCCGGAAGTAGAGGTTGCAGAAGCCGGAACAAAAGACTCGAGTGACACAGCGGTTCCGGAACCGCCTCCCGCTCCGTCCCCTCCGAAAGTCCGGAAACCAATCTCGCCACCACCACGACAGGAAGCCGGACCCAACCGGGAAGTCCCCTAGAGAGACATCGACCTATCCACGTTCGAGTTTCCGGAAACCCCCTTCAAGCGCGTCCGGGAGGAGTTGACGGCACTCCAAGACCAATATTTCCAGATGGAGCACATCACTCGAGGGGTGAACCAGGCCTTGGACCACTGTGGGCCCAGAAATATCCTCCGGGAGTTGGCCAAGCGGACGGACCGGAAGCAGGTAGAGACCCTGGAGACAGAGAAGGCACAACTCGCAGCACAGGTGGCTGCTATGACACAGGAACTCACCCAAAAGAGCGAGGAGATCCGGAAGTACCAGGCGGAGCAAGCAGTAGTCCTAAGCTTGGTCCGGGAATTGGTGGGTCATCCGGGAGAAGTCATCAACAAGGCGCACCTCTATGACCAGTTGATGGAGTCAGCGGATCCGTCTTCTGCCCGTCAAACGCTCCAGATCTTGGTGAAGTACTCCCGCTCGATGAAGGATCTGCTCAAGGAGATCCAAAAGCTTATGCCTTCGAGTGGTACCCCCAAACGGGTGCTTTATCCGGGCCCACCCGGATCCCCAACGGGCACCTTGTACGAAGTTGTAGGAGAGGTGGAGTTAGTTCAGGCCTCTCCGGCAGGTGCGGGGCCCAGCCAGCCAGCAGGAACTCCCCAACCACCGGAATCCGGAAGATTTCCGAATCGGGAGAAAACCCCTGTTCCGCAAGGGACGCACTCATCCTAGGTTCGACGGAAGAGCACCGAACGGACGGCCAGATCAGGACGAGGGCAATCACCGAATCCGGATCAGGGCAGGACATCAGCGCGGTCCAGGACACCAAAGAGGGCCAGAACTCCAGCACGGATGAGGACACCGGATCGGATGAAGTCTCCGGATCGGGGTAAGGCACCAATGTCGCCGGCCGCTCCATCTCTTGCTCAGGAATGTATGATCGTGGAACAGTGGGCGCCCGCACCCTCACGCGCGATGTCAGCCAGGGGCCCCCAAGCGACTTCAGCTTCCACCGGCCGAAACAGGGAGCGGACCACAGGAGGTGACCCTTCGCCCATCCGGCGGCACCGCAAGGAGAGGAAGGTTTCCGGATCGGGTGAGGATCCGTCCACGGCAGGAGAGTCCGAGGAAGAAATTGCCCCTTCCCCAAACATGCGAAGGGTATTCACGAGGCTACAAGAACGTCGGCTTTTGACCCCCGGAGGAGGCTCCTCCGCCATCAGTGGACCCGCAAGTCACACCAAGGACGGGACGGCTTCGAAGAAGCATCGCACCAATTAGATTAGACTTAGGCATGCAGCCGTAGGTAGATCAGAATTAGGCAGATAGGATTTAGGCTGCCTTTGAGTTTTGGCAAAACTGTAATTCAAAATGTTGTCAGCGCAAAAAGCGGATCAAGATCCGGAAATTTTGCGAAGGGCGATGTTCCGGTTTTCTCGCAGTTAGGGATTTTCTGAGGGCAGCCAACTGCGCCGCCACCATCAGTTAGGGATTACAGCCTCTACTTAAGGCTGAATAAGGAGCAGGAGAAGGGTTCCCTTCTTCATTGTTGTATTTTGTCGCTCCCCACTCAATAAAACTCTAGTTCTCAATCTATTCTGACTTGTTTTGTGCACGGACTGTTAGGAGAATGTTGCAGATCTAGAGGGAATGAATGAGTAGGAAGTACGGATAGGACAAAGGAGAGGAAACCCGGATCGGATCCGACTGCAGTACTATGGATCCTTTCTGAGTGTAGTGGGAAAAAAACCTCATTATTCCGGATGTCTGGGTAACGCCCATGTGAGATAGCCGTCGTTGGGACTGGATAAGATCGGGGAGGTGCCGGACTTACGCCATCCGATCTTCTAAAGAGGTCTCACTGTCCTTGGGCGGGACAATCCGGAAAGTGGTACGGATCGCCCAGTTATCTCAGACTTAGTAGAGCCTAAGTTCGTTGTAGCCAGATCGGTCTGTCGGAAGGAGGAGAGAAACCGGAACGGTTAGGATTCCGGTCCGGAGGATCTTTCTGGCATGTAGTGGGAAGGAAACCTCATTATTCTGGATGCCTGGGTAACGTCCATGTGAGATAGCCGTCGTTAGGACTGGGTAAGATCTGGGAGGTGCCGGACTTACGCCATCCGACCTTCTGAAGAGGTCTCACTGCCCTTGGGCGGGGCAATCCGGAAAGTGGCACGGATCGCCCAGTTATCCCGGATTAACAGATCTCCAGACGGATCTTGACCTTTCTGTCGTTGTAGTTCCGGTTCACCATCCGGCTCCTCTGTGTGACCTGCCAGGAAAGATTAGGCCGATCCAGACTGGTTGTGAGAGAATCCGGATTCTGACCATACAGGGATGTCTTCACCGGATGAACCAAATCATCATTGGAGGTAGGATATAGGTAGGTAGATATTGAGGAAAGAGGCATGTAGGAGTAAGACTTAATTATAGAGGTTCAATCCGGAAGGCAAGTCCCGGGACAAGGACTTCCAAAGGGCCATCCGGATCCAAAAAGCAGATCCGGCCGGTGGTCGATTTTCAAGCAAAAAAAGAGGGTCCTTGACATCCTGCACTTCACAGAATCCCTGGACGATACTCGGATCATCCGGACAGACCGGATTAGGCATTGAAAAACGCCTATCCGGAAACTTTTGGTGTTCGTGTGCTCCCACATGTCATAGTGTAAGGTATGAGGTGGGATGGTTGTTATTGTATGTATTTAATCGGACGCCTATATTTGAGTGATGTGTGATTAAGTGTGGATTTGAGAGTGGACATCATGAAGACATATGTTTGAAAAAGAATGGACTACGTGTTCAAAATATGTTAGCCATTCTAGGCTCAATAGTCAATAGAATCGCACAACGGCAGGGGGGGGTAAATGGCCTTCCTATGGCTCAATATCAATTGACTTTGATATTTAATAACAATGAAAGATTAGCCAAAAAAAACTATGGGATTGATCATGGGTTCTTCATATACATTTGTAGATTCATAATATTTTTTGACCTTGTAAATCTGAGTAGTATAGGATAGCAAACAAGTAAGAGTTGCCAAGTTGTATTTGTAGCCATTTTCCTTCTTTTTTCAGGAGCTTGTATAGAATATCTTATTCATTGTCAAAGTGAAAGTTCTGATTATTGCTAAGTGACCACGTAGGTCCCCCCAATTATGATGCTGACCATTAAGCCTAGAATGATTAACATGACAGTTGAAATCCAATCCAAATCTACCCACACACCACTTTGATATAGGTATTCCATTTTAAAACGAGTAACCAAATTAGGCCCACTTATCTTAACATGATTGGGACTTTACCCCTCTAACAATCCATTGCAAAATATATTATTTAAAAAGAGCAATTATGTGGCATTTCAGTCATCGATAAAGTTATGTTGTACGATTCTTTGTAGCATGGTTTGCTCATCTTTATTATTCCTCGATTTAATTTTGACATTATTATGCAACAACCTCTTGTTTTGTAGGGCCAAAGATTATTTCTTAGAATATGCGGAATCAATCTCACCACATGCTACCTCATTCCAAAATTTCAAAGTCTAAATGTGAAGCTTGGACAGAAGGAATGTTGTCATGTTCCATGTCACTTGCCATACCGACCATAAATTGAAAAAGAATCCATACTAGAAGTTGAGTATTGTTATGGTATCTCCCACAACATAACATTATTCAAATCCATAACAATGTTTTGTGGGACTGACAATATTCCACATAATATTCCCCACATCCAAACTGAATGTGGGAATATTTTGTGGAATATTGTCAATCCCACAAAGCATTGTTATGAATATTTAACAATGCTTTGTGAGATTGACAGTATTCCACAAAATATGAATTTGAATAATGTTATGAATGTGTTATGATTTCTTAAGAAATTAACAAAATATTATATATATATATATATATATATATATATATATATATAACAAAATTCATGTGCACTTGGTATTACAATATGAAAGGTGTCTATAATGTCGCTATAATGTCAACTAGAAAAATAGGTAGGACCAATTCATAACATTTCATACAAAACTAGGTAGGCCAACCACAAGACACAATCATGTTATGATTTGTATCACAAACTAACATGTTAGTGACACCCTCCAACAATATGTTACAAAACAAAGTAGCCAATTAGCATGTTTATTCTCCAATTGTACCTCCCATAGTCCGTTATAAATTCTACAAAATTTACCAATTATTCAACATTCAAATACAAATACAATGGAAATCATGTCCACTTGGTGCTAAAATTTGAAAGGGTCCTCTAATGTCATGTAGGTGGGTAGGTGGGACCAATTTGTAAGAATTGTTGCTTGCTATAAGACATAATCATGTTACATACTAACATGTTAGGATCCCCCCCACACACACACTCCATTGCAAAATATAGTAAGATATGTGGATATTATGTGGTCACTCTTTGTAACATAACGCTTATATTCTAAAACTACAGTTGATTGAGTTGATTTTAGATAACATCATTTTTTACACGATTAGCTAAGATAATGAGTATGCAACTCATAAACATGTTTGTGTGCATGAGAGGCCTAGATAGGATATATTGGACACTTAGAGGTTAATGAATCCACATACATTTCCTTTCATAGTGTACTAAAGAAGGATGTTCAAACCAATGTCGGTATGATATTGTCTTTTTCTAATACCATTTGGATATCTATAATGTAAATTTCACATTTTTTTATATTAGTAGGGCATGAGTATTTGACAATGTTCTTGTTTTTTATATCATTAGGGTCTATATACCATGCAAAAACCTTCGTACCTAGGCACAAAAGCCCTAGTATCAATGTGGTTTAGAATGGTATTGACCCAGAGAGAGAGAGAGAGAGAGCTTAACCTAAAGCATAGTTGCGAACTTATATGTGAATATGAGATGTGTTGGCTAAGCAATGGCTATGGGACAAGTGCTATTGCCTCATGTCGGAGGTCATACCTATTGGTAACCAGGGGGTTGTATCTTGAGTATGTTTGTTGTGTTCAAACCCAAGGGTTGACCTCAGGTGGTTATTTATCCTTCTATATGACTAAGTGTGTTGGTTTGTTGATCCATGTTATAGTGCCTATCCTTGGGGTTTTATTGAGTGAGTGATGGTGGTTATTTAGGTTAATAGGATGAGAAGTTGGTGGTTTTCTAGTCTTTGCTTTTGAGCATAAGGAGGGCAAAATACTTGATGACACTTGAGTGCATCTTTTGCATTCATGCGTGAATGAGCATCAATGTTATGTAGCATTGTTAGATTAGCTCGGTAATGCGTTTGTGTGAATGCCTCCTCGTACTCTTGTTGTGAGGATGGTGAGGGTAACATACCACCCAACATCTTCAAAGGCATCAATATGTGGTTGGTACTTGAGCTATTTTCCATTGGATTGTTGTTGTGGGGTTGCGGTCAAGGCAATAGGTGAATTCAATATAATGTATGTTAGAGTTTTAAGTAGTGTAATGGGTTCCATTCTCAATGCAGAGGGTAGCGATTACTAAGTTCTACAGTTTGAGCATGCCCATGCATTGGCAGTCTTCATGGATATATGTGCATGGTATAACGATAGTGGGATTGTGTTATACATTGAGGCGCCTAGGTGGGTGTTGGTGTTTATGAGTGTATCGTGCATGTTGGAGTGCGAGATGAGGAGATTATAGGTTAGCCATATTTCTTTGTTGTGTTGACTTGTTCATATGCTATTGAACATGGTGTTGCTACACATGGTGAGGAGGTGGAGGCATGTGTCATCATCCTATAGTGTGCATGGTTGATATAGGGTCAGGGGAATTTGGTGGGCCATGTGGTTGTTTCCTTTGGTTGCCCATGTATTTGGTTGTATTGTAGTTTGCGTGACTTGAGCGTATGTGCACTGTGGGGCAGACCATAAGGGGTTGGAGATGGTTGAGTGTACGAGGGTTGAGTGTTGAGCCATTTTGCGATGTATAGGTATTTGTCATGTGTGTTCATTTTGTATGTATGGTTTGAGGTGTTGTATGGAGGCACTTCGTGGATGCTCCAACAATATTTTGGAATGCTAGAAAGGGCTAGTGTGGGTTGTGTGCATTGCGGGTGGGGTGTTGTCATATTCACAACAATAATACACTCAAGAATGCACATAAAACACTAGATTTTGGACTTCCAAATTGTGTATATTTCAAAAGTTTTGTAACTTAATCATGAGATTGCGATTGCCTATGAGCTTGAACCACCCAACCATAGGAGAGAGACAGAGATCCTTTCTCCTCCCCCAAGCTCCTTTTCATGCCAAAAACAATATTTTTACTTTCTATTTCTCATATAGTAAAAGTCTTCTATTCATAGCTCTATCTTTGGTTCTACTATGAATCTTCTATCTTTTGGCTCAATCACAATCCACTAGTTGGAACTGTCTAATTCCAACTAAATTCATTTATTCATTGAGATGGTCTAGCTCCAATGAATAACATCCATCCATTGGAAGTTCTCTAACTTTGATGCATATCTTACAGTTGGAGTTGTCTAACTCCAACACAAAGATCTTCCAGAGGGAGGTATCCAACTCCTAGTTAGAGTTGTCTAACTCCCGTGCACAATTCCTTCATGGTTGCCTAGCCCTTGTGCACCAGTCTTTCTTGGGTCGTCTAACCCACTTCTTTCTTTGGAGTTGTCGAGTTCCAAACACCATCTGTCACATGCTAAGTACATCAAAGTACGGTTAGTCTTTATTTCTTGCCTAATCAAACCTTGAATCTTTTAATCCAAGTATATCATAGGTGTGCATTAAGGGGGTTTATTGGCAATATGGTTGCCAAGAATGCTTGAATGTGCACATAGTTTTTGGAGGTTGATGGGGTGTCTAGTGTGAGAGCTTGCAGACAATGGTTTGTTGAGGTGATTATGTTGAGGACGGGTGTCAGATGTGGTTGTATACGAAGTATAGGGATTTGAGGTTGTTTATAAAGGTGTAAGAATGGACCTATTGATTTAGGTAAAGTGAAGTCCCCAAAATATGGGCGTGAGTTAAACTTAAGAGAATGTTTTAATTGTTGGGGAGTTTGTATGGTCTTTGGATGTTGCTTGATGGGTGATAGATTCTCCATCCATCTGTATCATCTTCGCCTTGGTGTGCCAGGGGGGGTGGTGGTGGTTATGTTTCTTTTATTGGACATGTCGACTTGGGTGAGTGTTTCTAGTGGGTTCATTCAACTTGATTCAAGGCAATCTTGGATTCTTCAACAAATTGGGGATTATGTTTGGTGTGTGGATTTGGTGTACACATAGGATGGTAATGATAATGAGGTTTAGTTCGTGTCATGTAGGATGGGAATCCAACATGTGGAGCCTATGTAAGGGTGTGCATATCAAGGTGGGCGAGTACTTGGTTGTCAAAAAACATCTCAGGCATACAAAGATTCTCTCACCTTCATATACCTACCAAATATCATTATTATAGAGTGGTATTGTAATTATGATACCCACAATGAGCTCTTCAATAACCATTATTGGCGTTGATTATTGATACCCATGCAGTCACCTATGCACCCTAACCTTTGTAATGTCACTCCCTCTCTTATATCCTGAAACCCTAGGGAATGGATGTACTCAATTTAAATATCCCTCCTTATTGTCACATTTCCCTCTCATATATATCACCTAAAGTATTAGAACCACAAGCTCGCAAGCATCACGTTGTCATTGTTGTCATTATTGCAATGTTGACTTTGTGTTCTTTCATAGTGTCACATGCTACACTAATTCTCTATTATCACGCATCCAAGTTAACATTATAGACCTCCTTAATATCACGTGCACTTTGGTTTCCACATGCCTGATATTAAGGTTATGAAGGCACCTAACTATCTAGTGATGAGATGGCGTTCGTGTTGATGATGTGGCATCTCCTTCTGATCACAAAGCATTGAAGACTGCCACGTGGGATGTGTAAGTGCAAAATACAAAGGGTGGAAAACCCGATTGGTAGGTAGGTTCTAGGGTGGTAGGTATGACAATATGAATGTTTGAAGTAGTCAGAAACAAGGTTTGGAGGTTTGAAGATGACCCTAAACTACTGGATGATAGTGGAGAGGTATCCAAACCAAACGGAGTGATTGGCGGTTCGATTCCCGGCCATGAAATCGTCTCTCTATTTGACAGAAAACTAACCAAGTGGTCAAGCGCCTCATGTGTTCCAAAAAAAAGAAAAAAGAAACAAGGTTTGCCATAGAATCCTAAATCAAAACAAATTGTTGCAAAACATGTTGATTATACAATGCCAATAGGGGTCAGAGAAAATAACTACATGACATTTGAGTATATTTGGACAAACCACTTGTCCAAGTTTTTTAAAGAGATGTGCACTCATAGGGAAAAAAACATCAAACAACAAAAGCAACAACACGACAATCACAAAATGTTTGTATTCTAGGTTCACCAACCACCATATTTGTGTACAATTTTTGCGACCCAGTGAACGTCATATTGGCAGTTGAAACTGTCCAAAACTCATGCATAAATCCAATCCAAATATACTTAAATCGTCGTTAATAGTCTTTTTTAACTTATTGGTTGTCAATACATTTAGCCACTTGAAGCACTTATAGTGTAGAGGAAGCATCTCAAGGAAAAACTATTGTTGTATATATTGACAATGGATCAAATTTTTTGCCTTGTAAAAAAAACGGTGCAAATAGTCATGTATTTTCTAGATGTGACATTCACAACATAAAATATCAATTTCACATCAATTTGAATGCATTAAATTATCTTTTTGATTTTTTTGCTTCGTATACATTGATTTGCATTTGTAGTTCAAACAAATCACAATGAACATTATTGTCTTACTCATAAGGTTTCAATCTAAAGGTTTAGATGTTTGATTTGTTCCAAAAACATACTTAAATAAAATACATGTGTTGAAATTTATGTATATGAAAAATAAGATTTTTGTTAATTTTGGAATTTTATGAAATAACATAGTATTGTCACATTGATTCCCAAGGGGGAAGAGTTCCCATGCAGGTGCGGGCAGGAAGACCAGGCAATGGAGGAGGCGTGGGAGGGGCGGGGCCCAACTGAATGAAGATGTGATCTAGCCCGGGGCAATGTCAACAACCCTAAAATCCATTTACTTTAATTTGTAGAAGACAAACCAAGAAGCACCTTAGATTACCACCAACTTCAACATGGGATGTCGAAATGATTATTCTTTTGGACTACACTCATTTCAACACCTTGAAAATAGGTGCTTCAGTTTCCAACAAAAGATGCTAACAACTTCTCAACAATATCAAGTGAATTCACAATGCTTCTTCTTATGCTATGGGGTGGACTCTCCATGGCAAACCTAAACGACGTGCGTGGGTGACTATGAATTAAAACCCCCTATATACAAGGAACTTACATAAATTAACAAATGTACACGTACTAACAATACGCTAAAACATTATGCTCATTCATTTATATTAAGTTTTTTCAATTTAATTTGGTAAACGTCTTCACTACATACACAAAATATAAACCATGAAACAAACTTTTATGACAAAAACCTATCAAAATGGACATGATAGTAGTTGGGACCATTACCATACGACAACAATGAACGAAAACCTACAAAATAAATGAAACTAACACATTTATTGTCAGAAAAATTTCTCTTAACCTCTGGGTTTCATTTTGTACATCTACCTTTACCTCAAATTTCTTAATAACCTTCTTGAATGTACACACTAGAGAAAAACAATACCTCTCCCTCATGTATACAATGTACGCCAATGCCTCGAATGATACGGCCAAGGATTTGTGGCACTCACTTAAAATCATCCATGCGGATGAAAAAAACGCAAGAATCATCTAAATGACTATTTTTAGGAAATTTGATTCCGGAAATAGAGTCAAAGGCCCCGAATTAGTCTAGTGATGTCACATTCGAATGAATCGGCCCACAACCCCATAGGGGTTTTTTTTTTATTGGAGCCACTTCATCCACGATATCTAGGATGGATGATTTTAAGTGAGTGCCACGAATCTCCAGCCGAATGATACCCCTTTCTACACTCACGTTAGTTCATACGTCCCCCCCCCCCCCCCCGCCCGCCCCGTGTTTCTTATGAATCATCATATGCATTGCAATATAAGTTATTCTATAAGTTTCCTCTATGACTATCACTTGTCATACATGGACTATTTCATAAGTACTCTCCAAACTTTGAGAGTCTTGTTATATGTATGTTTCTGTTCATTGTACCTACTTGTTTATATCACTTTGAAATTACTCTTAAGTGTCAAAGAATTAACCGATCACAAGCTTCAACATATGTAACTGATGTGAACCATGCATTTTTGGTTCATGATGCTATGATTTTTTTAAAGTATCCTCGATATCCAATTTAACGTTATTTTACTCAAAACTTAGAAATTTTACAACTTAAGGGTCATTCACACTACTGGTGGTTGTGGTTGTGGTAGTGGTACACTAAATAGGATATTTAGTGTTTGATTATATTTAATGTTGTTACCACCTTTACCCTGCTCAACACTAATTTTCAATTTTTTGACAATTAGTGTTAGAAGATATGCCGGAATTCTCCTTTTATCATTGTTTTGTTTTGTTTTGTTTCATATCCTTACTAACACTAAATTCAAACATGTAACTTCCACATATTACCATAGTTGATATTAGTGTTTGAGTTTACATTTAATGTTACTTACTTTGATAGGGTTATTGATAATTAATGTATGCGTTCGTATTTAGTGTATCAAACACTAAATATCCCTTTTTAGTGTAGTGGTTTACATTCTTTAGTCTTATTTCCTTCAAAAAGGCATAAATGCTAACCACCCCTTACCCATCTTCGCATGGTTAACTACCCTTTGGGTGGTTGTTCATGCTCATTTAGTATCATTAGAGCGCTTTGAGGCCAAGGTATGGTTTTGGTTAGCTACCAAACTTTGGCCCATTTCATAGACCACCCCTACGTTTCTTCCCATAGGGCGGAGCCAACAAATGTAAAGTAGAGGCACCCATAGCCGATCACTTAAGTAATTATGTGCCAAATTTGGAGACGTATAAGGCAATGCAAAATTTTCCCATGTAGGAAGATAGAAGTCAAAAGGATTGCTAACTTTTATTCTTCAAATTGAAATTACAGTGAATTTTTGAAGCCAAAAGTTGGCCCAAACAAATTACCAATGTCTAGAGTATGCCATAACTACTCATTTTGAGACGAATTTGTCCTCACTTTAGCACTCAAAATTGGGAACATGTGTCATGGCACCATCGATTCCCTAGTGATACCATAACCGATGTTGGAGACTTAGGGTTAGTTTCCATGTGGGCCTTCGCCCACATGGAAACTAACCCTTAGAAACCGTGAAACATGGAACCTAATTTGAACCATCCACGAAAAGAAACTACCGAAATCAATCCTACCTCATCAAAATTATAGGGACCCCTAGATTCATGATGGGAGCTTGATTGGGAATAGATGGTTCTACTTAAAAAAAATGGATACAAAACATCAACTTTGGTGAACCAAATGACAAGTTTTCAATATTAGGGCCCGTTCACACTATGGCCAAACTTCGAGAGGAGAAGCGTTTGGACCAATGAAAATGCAGAAATGTCCAAAGGCCGTCCTCTCGGCCTTCACACTAGAGGCCGAAGTCCAAAGGACGTCGCCTCCAAAAGAGCCTAGGTGGTAGCACTTTTAGGAAGTTTTGGCGCCAAGAGTTCGGCCTCTCGAGCAAAGTTTGGGTCAAGCAAAATGCTCAACCCAAACTTCCGTCGAGAGGCCGAACTTTTTTTTCATTAAATATTCAAAATCTGACAAGATCTTCAAAGTGGATTATTTTAATATACTTTTTCAGCCCAAAGGCTTCTCCTCTCGACATAGTTTGGTCCACAAAAGTGACGCTTCTCCTCTCGACTTGGCCATAGTGTGAACCGGCCCTTATTAACAAATATGGTGCACACTCTACACATAGAATCCTAAATCATTAGTCATAAAGTCTTCATAAGACAAACATATCTATGAAATATTTAGGCAAACTAATGTCATGTATATTTTATAATGTTTTGCTTTGAAAATGCTTACACAAAGCTCATGACCATATATAGAAGGTCTTATCATCCAGATCTGACCTTTGACTTTGTGTCAACAATTTTGACACATGAATGTTTCATAAGGTAAGCTTGCAAACCTCAATCTAGAACTAATCTTGAAAATACATAAAACCCTGAGAATAATGAGGGTTAAGGCTAAGGGCCAAAATGTACAGGGAGAACCAGCCACTAGAGTAGAGGCACCCATAACTGATCACTTAAGAGATTTTGCACCAGCTCTGGAGAAGCATAAGGGGTGCAAATTTTTCCCTTGTAGGAATAGAGAAATCAAGGGGACTGCAATTTTTTCGGTAATCTTATTTCTCAAATTGACACTACTGTGAATTCTTGAAGCCAAAAGTTGGCCTGAACATATTACCAAAGTCTAGAGTCTGCCATAACCGCTCATTTTAACAACCCATTTTAACCACTCATTCCTCCTCACTTTAGCACTCAAAACTAGGGCATGTGTCATGGCACTATGGGTTCCAGCTTGATCAAAATTCAGTCCCAGCCTCATGGAAATTCCAGTACCCTATAGATTGCCAATGGAGTCCTGATCGGGAACAGGTGCCTCTACTATAGTTACAGGTGAAACAGTTGAGTTTGAGGAATAACCGGTTGAAGTTGAAGACGTCAGAAAAATTATCAATAATTTTAGAGCAATCTATGGAATATACCTCAAATTAATGAGGAAAAACCAAAAGATCAGAACATGGAACTGATTGGACTTGGAACACTAGGGTTTTGACCAATTATGCCCAAGAATCTCTCCGGACACTGCTAAGGGCAAAAGGTCTAAAGGTTAAGAGCCAGACACTAAAGTTGGACCCTCAAGAGGGATTCAAATAAACAAAACCCTATAACTTTTGATTTACTATTGAAAGCCTCATGAAAGCCCCATAAAGTTTTTGGTGGAAACCATCAATTTAACACACTAAAGCTTGCAGACAGCAAGCTCCTCCAATCTTGCAACACTCAACTCGAAGCATGATTTCCAGCTCCAGTATGACGTATAAAATTAGACAGCCCTGAGGGACAAAGTGCAGGTGAAATTTTGATACAAAGGAAGCCATATCATGAAAACACAACACAGCAGGCAAATTTTGTGCGAATAACATATAATGTTAATAAAACTGAAGAAAACATGAACATCAGTGCTTCCGAGCCACCCTGCGTTCATTTGGGTTTCGTCGGCCTGCAAATACTGCAGCTGCTTGTTGCACTTGAGGACTTTTCCCAAACATTTGAGCCTTGTTGTCCAGGAAAACTGTGTCCATGGTCACAAAAGCATCACGATCCTGCCAAACAAGGGGAAGCAAATTTTGTATGCATGAGAATTACGGAAACACAAGATCTTGTAGCAATAACAGTGTCAAGGGCATAAATTCTGGATACAAAAAATATCAAATAAGCAAGAAACCTCAGGATAGTGAATGACACTTTTCAGAAATCCCTACCAGTTTTTCTTGTGCAGATTTTTGTCAAATTACAAAATTAGAAACCAGACAGCTGACACAATTTCTCTACTGTTAAGAAAAACGTTTCTATATAATACAAGTATTTCAGTGAATGCCAGAATTTCTACATACTCAGGGATGGACATAATTGACTTCATCACATTAGTGTTTTCAGGATCACTCTACTTTGTAGACTTTTGAAACACTGGTTCTACAGTGCAACCCAAATCTATCTCTAGTAACCTTCACACATTATAAAGTAATAATGAAAGGGTAGCAAAAGTTGTTATAGTGCAATAGACAAGCGGGTTGACATGGTGATGTCCAGTGCCCTGTACTTTAAATGACATACTCCGCAAAAACATAGTTGTTGGGGTACTCATTACATTCATACAAATCCAGAAGTAGATTCTTACAGCAGATGATTTCTTTTGCTTTGGATGAAGGACTCTGTGTGGTAGCTGGTCTTCACGTAAAATAGGATTCTCAGCTGCTCCTTGCCTGCCTCCCTTTGGCTTTGGAAGTGAATACTACAATCCATAACAAAAACAGACAAATCAGATGCTGTGATCATGCAAATACTATTCACATAGCTCTAACAGAAGGTACACCAACTAATGCTTTACATGTCTGCTGTCTATTTGTAGATAGACATGTGCGTCACTGCAAGCTAATAGGCCACTGTGGGTTGTCATTGAAAATCAAGTATTGAAATTTGAGTCGCCACACACTTGATACAAAGTTCTGATGTCTCAGACAGTGTGGATTATACATTAGTAAACTTTCAAGGTTATGCAGTGCGAATGAGCACAACAAGATCATTAACTTTGTGTAATCTATTGAGCACTGTATTTTCAGAAAATGGAGGGGCTGAAGAGCAAACCCGAGTGCCACGAAGATTCACACGCCGGATGCGGCCAGCATGAAGTGTACCATTTGCTCCAACTGTCACAGAAACCTTGTACAAAGTGCCTCCATTTCCACACTTGGGACAAAAGATACGGCCAACCTCAGGAGTGATCTTGCCACAGGCTGTGCATTTTAATACCCACCTGAAAGTACATGAAACAGATCTATATTCAGTGTACAAGCAAAATGCCACCAAAGGAAAGAAAATATCTTACTCAATAAGGTTCATCTCAACAATACCACTACAGCTATGGCAAGATTACAGGTTGGACAACCAAATCATCACGTCATCCTCAATGGTGGTCATGGCCTCTCCACTCTAATTTAATCGCATATCTGCTAGGTGAAACTGGAATACCTCAAGAAGACAAATAGTTCAAGTCCCACCTGTGGAGTTCACGCACATGGACTCCTGTTGGTGAAAGTAATCTCAAACCCATTTGAAGAATGACATTCTGCATTGCAAAATCTCCTGTAGCACAAGCCACCGTAGATTGCCAGAGAGACCGAACTGACCAGCTCTGTTCACTCTCAGCTTGTGTTGATGGTTCTGTGCCAGCAATACTCTCATTTTCATCATCCTCACCATGGTTTCCTGTAATCATAATAAATCAGCACAACTCTGAGGATCATACTGCTGAATGGACATACCAGCATCAACAACCCAAAAAATGAATAAAAATCAAAGAGGTGATACTTGAAAGTGTCTCTTACCTCCTGATGCCTCATGTGCAGCCACTTCAGCTGCAAAAGCTCTGGTGTCCTCTTCATCACCGTCACTGCCTATACCCCTATTTTCATCTTCTTCCAATTCTTCTGTGGGATCAACACTCTCCTCCTGTCTAATCACTCCGTCAGTTTGGATGTGAGCTACATGTTTATCTTCTGTCCCTTCACCATCCTCACTAAGAATATCAGCAATTTCTTCTGACAGAACCTCATCAACAGATGGAAGTGCAACATCCTCATCAAAAAAGCCTTTTTGACATTCTTCCTTTAACTCAGAGGTTTCACTCCCTGCAACAGAGGGTGAAGCCTCTGGATTGGCTGCACGTGCTTGCCGCCTTGCTTCTCTCTTCAAATACTTCCGGCGAGTTGTTCTACTGCAAGCTCTCACCCAATCCGAGCTGTCCTCTTCTTCCTCAAGTTCTGTCTTGGAAGCATCCACTCCAACCGCCACATTCAGCTTTCCCTCAATGTTCACAACTGGCTTTGGCTCGCGTGCAGGCTTCTCTCTCCGTGATCTTCCACCTCTATATCCAGACCTCCGTTCCCTTTGTCTGTCATTTCCTGTACTTGTCGATACATCTGACTCAGTGATGGTAGGATCTGTGGTTGAGCTCACATTCTCCAACTCAACCACTGCTGTAGTGGTATCCTTCTCTGACTCCAGATTAGCACTTGCACTGCCTGCTTCGTTCTTTTCATGATTGGTGGAAGCCGGATCCCTCTCCAATTCTGATCCATCCAAGTTTAAATACTTCAACCCAAGAATTTTAGATTGGTTCTCCAAATTACTCTTTGCAGCCCCGTTCTCTTCCTCCGGCAGCTCTTCCCATTCCTTGAGGTTGGAAACATTTTTACCCCAACCTGGGGGGTCCCGAATCTGGTGGTTTTGTACAGGAGTTACCTGGCAAACAATATTCTCCCAAAATCAGTCTCTTGCAAGCTGTTTCAAAAATTACATCCACGCGATGAGGTAAGCTCTAAATGAAATACTATTCCGTTGCTGAATGGCGAACCTGCTACATGGAAAGTCGGTCAAGAGTGTGAAGTACTCACCTGCAGAGGAGGAGGCCTAGTCCGGAGATGTGAGGTGCCATGAACCTGGCTTTCCAAAGTGTAAGCTAAAGCTATGAGCTTCAAATCCACCTCCGACAAAGATTGCAAGTCTCCTGTTGCCCTTGAAAACTGCACCACTGCCACAGCAAAACCTCATCAGCATCCTGAAAAGGAGGCAGATGATTCTAGAGCCTCCAGGTACACCTTCAAATTCAATCAAATTCTGACAATAATCCTCAAGCAAGAGAAGCAGAACAAAGAAGATTCGCGAATATCCTACCTTTGGTCATGGCTTCTGCATCCGGCTCCAGGACTTCCAATGTGACAGGCAATGCAGCCAGCTGCATTCGGGACTGCGGATCACGCACCTCCTCCAACACCTCCCGCACTGTGAAGAAGCGGTCGGCGACGCCCAGGAGGTGAGTGCCGCCACCAATGATAGCATTAGCATCCACAACGAGAGTGCTGAGCCCACTGCGAGAGCGAACGGCGCTGGTGACCACTTTCGTTGGCTCTGGCACCACGGCTTCTTTCCTGGCTATGGCGGACCATGCCGCAGCAGCGGCAGCAACCTCAGGGACATCCTCCGTCCCCATCACTCAATCAATCCACAATTGAATCAACACTGAACAAGGCCAACAGCAAAGGCACAGCGGGAGCTCCACGAGAATCTTAACTTATCCTCAATGCTTCGCAGGAGAACATTGAGTAGGTTACGTGAGCAATCTGCTTCAGAACAACCAAATTGTTTCAACCCCTCGCACCTCTGTCCGATCTCGCTGTACATTCCTGTACTGACCTTCAATCCATAACCAAACAAAATTCTTCCAAACTCAATCAGCAGGACTTCGGAAGAACACCTAAACCCTGAACCCCTGGACATGATGAATTAGGGTTTCTTTATGGAAATAAAGAAAAGAAAAAGAAAAAGAAAAAGAAACATGCCCATAGGCGAAGTCAGTGTGAATAGGGGCCCATTTGCCACCGTAAAGAGATCCTACCTTACATGGAGCGGGTGTGGTGTAGTAGAACCACCTATTCCCATCAGGAATCTATAGGGTGCCATAATTTCGATGAGGCTCGGACTGATTTCGGGATTGGAGCTAGAGCTCATGCCATTTGGGCAGGTCCTAGTCGACCGAGTCATGACCCCATCATGAGGGAAGGGAGTCTCAAGGCCAAGGCCGGCGATCAGGTGCCCTGGGTAGCCCAACCAAATTTATTTTATTTCTAATCCCAACCGACAATTTGTTATTGCCCTGCTTGAATTGTCCCTGCATTCTTGAAGATCACTTGTCCACAAATCCCATGGTGAGTGCACTTCACCTTGAAGGCCCAAAATTCAATATATATGTTCATTTCTTCTTAGTGAATAAGCAATTGATTGGGATTTCATTCCCGAAGTGAAATTGAAAGCATGTAATTGAATGTCAATAAAGCATGTAATGAACTAGGAAGTTAAAAATATTACAAAACCCTCATTAGCATTGAGGGTATAATGTATGTGACTTACCATTTGAAAGGGTTTTTTGTCATTCAAAAATGAAACTTATATTAGTGTGCTATTTTTAGTTTGTAGTTTATAATATTTTAGTTAATGCTTTTTACTTTCACAAGTATTCATACATATTCAAACTAATTCAACTACAGGACGCCACCAACAGACCGGGTGTTCCCAAGACTCGGCATCTCTAATTGTAGACTCAACAAGCCACATTGTTGAGTGCGAATGGTGGACAACATGTGCTTGAATTCTTTATACCCGCCTTTTGCAACCGAAGATGGGTTGGATTGTGTTGTTGGGAGAAGGATACAATTAGGAGTGCCATGTGAAGGTGGGCAGTTGGGCCCGGTAACCTTGCCTTTGGGTCTTTAAGTAAACCATTGTGCCATAATGGGCTAGATTACATAATAGTAGCAATAGCCAATTGGAATTTTTGCAATAGGCTGGGGCTAAGGCCTCATAAACCGGGTTGGGATGGTCAGGGATATCAAAGTGACTAGCCCGATTTAATCTCTGCCACGTTAGCCTCCACATAGGCTCAGTAGTTAGATAGGAACCCGGTAGGAAGTTGTAGTAGTAGCGTGCCCTAGTTGAGTTAGTGCCATGATTTAGAGCTAGGTGTGAAGACCCTTTTAGCGAGTTCCATTGCATAGTGAACTTATGCATCTATTTAGTGTGACACATTCTATTCATCATCAACGCACATTACTTGTCTTGCAATCATTGCATGTCAATCACTTAACACTTGGTGCTACATGACAATGCATGGGGACTGGTTTAATTAACATGGCGCACTACTTTTACAGTCACTAAGTCAAATGTTTAGTGTGGTTGTCACAAGACAAGTAACGGAGGCCACTCTAACCAACATGCCACATCCATTTTATTAATCCAATGTAGTGCAGTTGTGTACCTTGAACAAGACTCTTACTAGCCATAGTATAGGGAGCTTTATTACATAGTGAACTTACTAGATACTCCTACCTTGAGGCATAGGCTACACTAAATATGAAAATTAGTGTCACCAATTCTAGTTGTCTTGCTCAAAACTAATTGTAAACTACAGTATAGTGTCACCAACACTAATGTTAATCCAACATTATTTTGTCATCGTAATTTTTTTTTGGGATTATGGATTTACAGTGTTGTAATCACTGTCACTTACCAAATGATTTTCATCCAAATTTCAAACATCCATGGCAATATTTCATCACAAATTGCTGACAAGAGAAGGTAGGTGTAGGCCAATGGATGAACTCATCCATCACGCATGACAGTATTTGTTCACTTATGTCATCCGAAAAGTTATCATAGTGACATAAATACCATATGACACTAAGTATCATATTTAGTGAAGTCATTCCCCTAACTCTATGCTACCTCAAGGTTATTTTTATGACCGAGTTATGGCTCCCTGGCCATCACCTTTGAAAATTCAGATCAATTCAGGGCGGGCTCCAAATTTCTCTGGGATTGCACCTGGCTTCTCCATCCATATTGTGGATCAGCCAAAATGTAAAGTTCGTGAATCAGAGTTGTATTGCATAGTGAACAGGAAAAATAAATCATTTAAGGCCCATCAACCCTAATGACCTTAATAACCTTAGTTGCTCAAACCTTAAAACTAAGCATTTCAAATAATAAAGTGACTTAATTGTTAAATTTTACATTACCATGGCCCTAGTGTGTTAGCACACTATTTGTTCTTAGAATTTCGTTTTCAAAGAAACACAGGTCTGTGGTCGTACAACACAAAATCATGGCATTCATATGAGAAAATATGGATAGATTATTGCAATCGCCTGCATTCCCTGCCCTTGCAAGGTGAATCTAGGCTCCACCAGATAGTCTAGCCTAAATAATATTTGATCAAATGATACTGATACTTTCTACTACCAGAGTACCTTGACAGCTTTGACTTGTGCAATATAGAGTATATCATGTTATATTCAAAACTCATTGCAATGGAGCATTTCACACCTCCACATTGACAGGCCGCCTCTCCTGCATGTAGCTGCAAATACAAAGAAAAACAAATTTTACATCAATAATCGTGACCACTCATCTCAAAATACAAGTGACCAGTGTTCAGTATTGAGTTAATGTTGATACATACCCTTCAACATTTAATAACTTTTTAATACTAATCAGCTGATTCAACAATTAGCTAATGCTTCATTCAACAGTGAAACACATAATTATACCTTTGAGATCTTGCAACCATAAAAATATAGAAAGAAAAGACTAAATTTGCAGCGTTATGTTTGGTAGGCATTGATTCAATGTTGTAGTTTGACGTGATTGAATACAGGGGAAATCAGTGTTGGTATATGATTTTTAGAAGTTTGTGATCTTTTGAGGCATGTCCAGACATGAATGAATCTACACGTTGATCATGAACTTTCCAATCACCATTGTTACGTGCCCCATATTAAACACAAATTTTAGCAAATTACAAATCACTTCATCGTTTGTCCTAACTTACACATAGATATTATAAGGCTTTTGAGAACTTAAATATCAATAATTGTGATGGGTTATAAGGGTCAGATTTATACGGGAGGAAAAGGCCTCGAAGCTGTTCAAATGCTGCAGTTGGTCTTCCTGGATTGGATTGAAAGAAAGAAGCCATGGTTCGCGAAATTATTGGCTTTGGGCCTCCTAGATGACCTGATTGTTCTGCCACCAATTTCATCAATGGGCCATCTCCTTCAGTATATGCTACCCATTGCACGTTTTGTTGCAGCAAATCCTGTTATTATACACACCCCCAAGCAGTATTTGATAAGAGCAAGTTAGCAAAATGTGTCTTTGAGCTACATACTTCCATTTTAAGCTAATTGTGTCAAGAGTTACACAATCTTCAAGTGGAATTTTCAAATTGGTTGGATACCTTAATATTTCATAAGATTTGAGCTCAAATACACAGCCTGGTTGTCCTCGAATGCAAATGCATATTTAGTAATCAATGTCTCATATGAGTTATGTTCATATATATGTATATAGTTTTATGTTATTGACATAAGATAATGTACTACAGAAAGTTTCAAACCTATATATATTGAAAATACTATTTTAAGACTTGGTAAGGCTCGTGGAAAATGTGTATATAGGTCATACATTGAGCCCCTTGGTTCTTTAAGGGTTAACTTATCAACTGTCCCTTATCAAACAGCAAAGAATCTCATTGGTGCACTGGTTAGAAAAGAAGCAGCTCATGATTTACAACAAAAATGTAGAGGAGAATAGTTCAGTCAAAAGAGCACAAATGGCAGGAATAGAAATGCTCTACATTTATGGACGTGTTCTTCTCCCCAAGCGCCTGGATTGCTTGAGAAACTTTTACAATGTGTCCTCCATACCTAACACAAAAAAAAAAATCAAAAATATCACCCAATTCAGAACCATGCAAACCCTTTTGTGCGCCCTGATGCAAAAAGTTGATGAGCCGTTTTGCAAAACTGATGAGTGTGAGTGTCCTTATCAGTTTCAGCACCAAATATATTGTTTTCTTGACTGAAGGTGACATATCACACAATGGTCGGTTGGAGCCATGGGACAAGTTGATATGGCATAGAAATAAATCCAATTTTGGCAAGTAAAGTGCCTAAACTGATAAGGTACTGTGGTATGAAGCCATCTACCAAGGATAAAGCTCAAAGGTGGAGAATGCATAAAAAATCCAATCACATCAACTTTAGAAATATAAAATATCAATGGAAGTACCCTGGTCTTTTGCCCATGGGTAAAGCAGCACATTCAGTTCCTGCTTTGGCAAACAAAGAGGGAAGTCCACACGAGCCCACCAGAACGGCTGCTCCCATTTGAGATGTGGGGCGAGCTAAAACTGCCTGAATCAGATATTTCAAAAAGTTCAGCAATAAGAGCAATTATATAGCTCATATTATAACATCAAAAGAGAATTGCACGTACCTATATATATATATATATATGCAAACATAGACACAAATTTCTATTATGGAGAGAATATCAAACCAGGAAAAATACTTGGCAGTAAGAAAGGACATAGATGTTACACACTTTTAGTAACACAGTTTTTGAAACAAAGCTGGGTAGACCAAGATAAAAGAGTTTTGGCCTTGCCATGTTCCTAAACCTTGGGCAGCTTGGTTTCAAGGTTGGTCCCTCTTGCTTTGGATAGAAATGTCTCTTTTCAACTCCAATCCAAGATGGAGGTTTTGTAAGGCTTACAATACCACCGTTCCTGATTGGAGTTGAAAATGGATATTTCTCAAAATAAGAGGGACCAACATTGAAACCAAGCTCCCCAAGGTTACGCACATGTCAACCAGGCCAAAATTCTTTTACCTTGACCCACCAAACTCTGGTTCAAAAATAGCATTTTTGAATGTGTAGAGAAATATCCATTTTCAACAAGGAGCTGGAATTCAAGCAGATGAGGGAAAGTTGTAAAAAATCCCTGGTGAGGTGTATTTGTACCTTTATCAAAATAAAAGCACCATTTGATGCCAATTTTTTTTTTAATAAAAAAAAAGAAGCTCTTGACTTACCAGGAAAAATCTGCAGAGGGAGCCTTGCAGGATGCTGTTCCAGGGATATTGGAAAAAAAGAGCAATTAGCCTTCCATGAACAGCTTGGCTGAAACACTGGTTATCAATTGCAGGACAACCTGCCTCCATAAGCTGACCGAGAAGATTCACGACTGCAACACGATGCAAACCCGCGGAAGCTTCATCAGTGCATTGTTGAGACCGATGTGGTGCGACGTTCAGATCAAGCACAGCAGCCACAGTTTTGATGTCGTCCACAATTGCCTTCATGCCCTATATCACAATTTTTTGCTGTGAAAAATTGAAGACCAAGACGATGTTGTGTCACCTTGGTGACAATAGAGTTATCCTTCAACTCAATGGGACTTTCCATGAGGAGTTAGTTCCCTATGACTTTTCAATGGTCATATTGCAAAAGTATCAGAATTTTCTTTCAATTTATGGTGTATGTTTGGAGGTAGTGCTCATATTTAAATGAAGAGCAACTTGTTATGGTTCATTGGGGGCCAAACTTATTTTAGCACCTCTTGGCATGCCAAAATGAGTTTGACCCTCAACGAACCAATATAGGATGTCACACTACCTCCAAGGACGCATGGAACCAAAAACTTACCATACATGGAAGGTGTTGTATGCAAAACAATGAACTCCAGATCAATGTCATTATGAGTTAGAGGATAACTCTAGTGAAGCAATATAATTTATAAACTTCCATATCCACTTGCCATATCAAAATCACCAGCTAATCACCCAGTTACATAAGACCAACATTGCACCACTGACCTGAAGCATTCATATCACCCATAGATTCAACATTCATCACAAACTTCTGGACGCAAATTTGTCATGTAGAAACACAATAAAATGTTACAACAACATCATAAGCTCATGATTGATGCGTTTTAACTGTATGATTTTCTTATGCTCTTCTAATATATGGCACAATATGCTACTACAAAGCAGATTGTTTCATAAGAATAATACATAGACTACAAGATCATTACAGTATGCACCACCAGGTATAATCATAATTTAACTTTAGAAGTACATAGTACACATATTATACCACCCTTTGGAAATTTGTGATGATGTTGACTTATGCTCAAAGTCGCAAGCAAATGGAAGTGGAGGTAAACAAACTCAACCAACCTTGGAAAGCTGGTCAACAGATGTCCAATCAGAAAACTTCAATCGATGAAGATCCACTAGCTGGCTTAAAACCCCCCCTAATTGTTTTGCAAATGCGGCAATTTCAGCAGGGGGTTTGCTCATTGCAGCAGCCTGCCGCAACATCTGTACAGATACCTCGGCCTGCATTAAAAATTGACAACACTATAATTACTCCAAACGCATATGTTGCCACAGGTCATGAAGTTGATCTTTAGAAGCTAAAAGAAACAAATGGAAAGAAGATTTATCCTCCAACTCAGCATGACTTTTGGTCAGAAGTTGGTTATTTGGCATACAACACCTTCCATATTGGGCAGTGCATGCTTGGGGGTAGTGTGGAGGTTTAAACAAACAACATTCTATTTCAGTTCATTGAGGGTCAAACTCATTTTGGCATGCCAAGAGGTGCTAAATGAGTTTGGCTCTCAATGAACTGAAATAGGTTGCTCTTCATTCAAATGCAAACACTACCTCCAAGCATGCACCATCACAAGTAGAAAGAGGCATTATTAATATTGTACGCAAAACAACCAATGAAAAATCATTATACAGGACCGATATACCGACGAGAAGTCCCATCTAGTTATGATTTTTGAGCTTGTGAACAATATGTAGGGACAATGTAACTCATGCCTGCTCTTCCAAAACACTTGGATTGCAAGAAGCTCTTTGCCGTTGAGCACTGGCAAATAAATCTCCCGCTTCTGAATCTTCCAGCCCAGCTGCCTCTGTGCAATTTTGCATCCATTTGCTCCTTACAAAGTGCTCCTCCAAATCGTCATCTGAGCCTCTTTCTTGACTTGGTTCCTCCTCCATATCATACTCAACCTGGACAATAAGAGTTATGCATAAAGTCTCCAGGTCAAACTCCGGGTGAGTTGGGTCAAAGGGGAATGGAAGATTTTATGCATATATAAAAGTCACCCAAGTTTTTCTTAAGACTTAAATTAACATGCTAAAAGAGTAGTGCCAGGTTATAAAAACTTGCTTTCTAGCTCATCACACTAGGACCTGTGGGTGAAGCTAGCCTTGCATAGGCCAATCAGGGATTTAGAGTGGTGGCTCCCATGGGTAAGACCCTATGTTAGATCCTAAAGTCCTCTCAAAGTCCATTGGATTGAAAGAGGGAGGTCCAAGGAGTTTCACCCATGTTCCAAAATTAGGGTCTGCCACAAGATGCTCTAATGAGCTCTTAATAGAAGAGTCCTTCAAAGAGGCACCAAACTCTTGCGGATAACTATATTGTAACTTATGATTTCATTCCTTTAGGTTATCCTAACATGTACACACAAGGTTCATATTGACAAGGTTTCATCAACATGCAGGACAAAATCAAAACCTTTGAAGAAATATTTGTTCTTGAAACATTGACAGAAAAACGTTGCAAACATTCTTTCCTGGTGATAGCTCTTCACTATTTTTTGAGTCAGGAATATACCAATGTTAGATTGGTATCGTCCTTTTTTGATACCATTCAGGTATCTATAATGAGGAATTCACATTTTTTGATACCAGAAGGGTATGCATTTTGGACATTTTTTTTGTTTCCAATACCGTTTGGGTCTATATACCATGCAAGAACCTTCATTCATAGGCAAAACCATCCTAGTATCAATATGGTTTACAATGGTATTCACCCAAATAATAACTTGGGTAAACAAAGATTCTCTCACCTTGACATACCCACCAAATATCAATATTTAAGTGGTATTACAATTTTGATACTCACGGGTGGGTTCTTTGATACCATTATTGATGTTAATTATTGATACCGTGCATTCACTTATATATTAGACCAACATTGGAATATACATACCATGAGCTGTTTCCGCAAGTGATATAAGCCAGCCAGAAGTTCTCGCCCTCGACTACTGATAGGGTTACCACGAACATTGATATGAATCAAATTAGGGGCTAGCCCCACAGCAAGAACGCCTGTCAAGAAGTGCATTCCCTCATCTGTAATCGCATTATCTGAAAGATCAATTGATGTCACTGAGGTGTTATCCTTGAGAGCTGCAAAAAGCTGCACCAAGTCCAACCAGTCCCTGTTCTACATTGTCAGCCAACTTCAAAAACCAAGTACATATGTAAACACAATCCTAATATAGCGGACTGTAAATTAGAATAAATCATTAAAGGTTTACATTGGAAATCAGAACATCATCTTAGAATTATCTCCTGATTCAACATGACTTCTGGTCAGGAGTTTGTTATTTTGCATACATCAACACCTTCCATGTTCCATTAATTTTCAGTGCATGCTTGGAGGTAGTGTGGAAGATTAAACAAAGAACATTCTATGTCGTGCATTGAGGTTCAAACTCATTTGGCCTGCTAAGGGGTGCTCTCAATGAGTTTGGCCCTCAATGAACCAAAATAAGTTGCTCTGCATTCAAATTCAAACACAATCCCCGAGCATGCACCATTACAAGTTGAAAGAACTTATTGATATTGTATGCAAAACAACCAATGATGAATCACAATAGGCAAACTCTTGACAAAGTTGAAGGATCTCGTGTGTTGAAACCATCACAAATTCCTCTACGTGAACAACAAAGGGTGATGTGTCACCATGGGTCTCACTTTGCGAGTACGCTTGTCCGTAATGCGACATTTGCTGAGTTGCATCCATAGGAAGTTGTTGTCATTCCGCATCGCGTCCAAAGTCATTGCGTACCTGTCAAATCCCATAATCAATTTTGTTTAAGGTAGATGTGCCTAATTCAGTATCTGACCTTAAATGGACACCTATAATTGACTGGTATATGGTTTGGTGTGAATTTAAGAACGGACACCAAAAAGACATGTGTTGAAAGGAGATTGGACTACGTGCTCAAAATATGCTATTCATTCTAGGCTCAATGGTCAACATCATTGAGGGGGACCTGTATGACCATTTGATGAGCATGTGAATCTTCACTTTGATATTGAATACAATATTCATATGATCTCCAAAAATTATGAGAAAAGTGGCTATGGCCTCGATTTGGATTTACTAACCATTTCGTACTAATCACGTGTTTCATATCCTAGGAGAAGTGGGCTAGTCAGAAAACATCACCATTTAAGTCCCATCTACCTTAAATATATGCAATGCCATTAAGTCCTTGAAACTGTAAGATAGGAACATTCCGTAAGGATAATATTAATAATGTGCCAAGCATTTGAAGGACATTTTGCTCTAAATTCATTCTCAAAAATTCCAAGCCTTGTGCTTGGCTCTTGACAAAGATTACCTTTGTCACATAAAGAAGAGTGGACAAATAGTGACATTGCATTGTGTGTGAGCAGTAAGAATATTAATTATGTATTAAAAGATGCAGGAACTAGATTCAGATCATTTCAACATTTATATGATTTCATCCATGAGAGTTCTTACATACCTCTTATCTGCTGTTTCAGATGGTAACATTTCTACCGTAGAAGGCACAGGATGAACCTCCTCTGCCTCCGTTGTACTAACACACTTGTCCTGCAAACAACAAAATCGTATGATATGCAAACAAGGATGTGAACAAATATTGAGGTTTCTAATAAACATAACTTTCTACGCACAACCTCCATTCAACTGTTCTTTAAGCATGGGAAAAAGAGCATTTTCTCCAACCTAAACATGCACAACAAGACGAAAACTTTCCACAATTATCTGATACCATAGAGTTATCCTCCAACTAAACATGACTTTTGGTCGGGAGTCATTATTTTGCATAAATCAACACCTTCAAGTTCCGTGAATTTGTTGGTGCATGCTTGGAGGTAGTCATGTGGAGGTTTGAACTAAGAACACTCTATATCGGTTCATTGAGGTTCAAACTCATTTGGGCAATCCAAGAGGTGCTAAAATGAGTTTGGCCTTCAACAAACCGAAATAGGTTGCTCTTCAGTCAAATTCAAAAACTACCTCCAAGCATGCACTGTCACAAGTAGAAAGAAATTATTGATATTGTATGCAAAACGACCGATGGAAATTCATAATAGAGGACGAACTCCCGATGAAAAGTCCCATTGAGTTAAAAGGATAACTCTAATAGTATACCTGTGTATGGGGATTATGGCAACTGTCTTTAAACCTTCCCACAGCCATGAAAAGCTAGGTAATCTTCTTATTTCTCAAGAATTTGAACAAGCAGAAACCAAAGGCATCAATCAACAAGCGATTTAGGTCCTTCGCCAGATTGCACATATTTTCCTACAGAAATGATGAAACCTAACCCACATGCATATAACCATTTTGACCAGAATTCAGGCTTTTTATCCTAATACTACCACAAAAGAGTACAATCATAACCCTTCAATCAACACACACACACACACACACACACACACACAAGAGGAACAAATCATTGAGAACACTGTACATGGCATGATTGGTGTATCATTTCCATTTAGATTCACATTTTTGCTCGCCCTTTTCCTGAAGACTCTGTGAGGGTGGAATTGTATTCCGATCTTCAAGAAAAATACCACTCAGTCAAAAGAATGAGAAATCCCTGTACATCAACGAATAGATATGAATCATCAACGCTCTACGTCCTCAGATTCATTTGAGTATCCAGATCACAGATCCAATTAACATGGAGGACCAATCTCAGTGACCCAACTCAGATTCCCGCATTTGAAACCTCTTTGCAATCCAAAAAACCCACCATCTTGCAAATCGGTTTTCAGACTTGATGATGATGTCGCAAAAGACTCTTCTGAAATGCTGTAATGTCAGATTCTACAATGGCCCAGAGAGATTTTTGGGAGAAAATGGCGCCAGTCTGTTGTCGTTCGAAGAGGCTTTGAAACAGAGGCTGTGGCCAATGAGTCCAAGATGGCCATAGCCATGGCCACTGCGAGAAAGCCCAAGAGTGTCTCCAACAATCACTGTAAAATTATTCTCTCAATAAAATAAAGGTCTTCTAGGTTTTCTTTTGTCCCACGCAGTTGAAAGTTTTTAAGTGTTATCCAAATCTTTATTGCCCACTTGAAGACGCAACTTTCTAAGTTAAACCCTTAAGTACCCAATCTTCAAAATCAAGTGATTGAGGACTTTAGAGGGTTGTCTTTCTATCTTACATGAAAATAACCAATGGTCAATGAAGATTTAGGGTATATATGCATATGGATTTTATGGGCGGGATGATCATGTGGCAGCAATCCAAAAAACCTTGAAAGTTGATTATTGAGAAAATTGTTTTACAATAAGCGTAGGAGTTGTCCCAACAGGAAAGAAGGCAACCCTTCTCCAATTTCATTTTCCTCGTGCCAATCAGAGGGACATCATGCCATTTGGGATGGATGCCATGATCTTTGTTCATAATTAGAGCATTTCATAGCATTGAGAGAAGAGAACACCCTTTCTTTGTGGTAGAGTTTTTTTATATATATATAAGGTGATTGCATATAAATCACATTGGGAAATTTAAGAGATTGCAATGACAATTGGGTGATTGACAATTAATTAAGAGAGAACACATTCAAGGGCCATGGGCAATGCACCCTGGAAGGCAATAGATGTAATGCCTATTGCGAATGTAGCCTAAGGGTAAGGAAGGCGACCTTTTCCTAATCACTTCTCCCTCGTCATGTCATTTAGAGGAATTCATTTTGTGATTGATGCTATAATCTTTGTTTGTAAAGAGAGCATAACATCATGGCGTCGAGAGAAGAGAACACCCTTTCTAAACAATAAATTCACACAAATAATGACAAAAAGAAATGATTGTATATAAATTAGAGCAAGAAATGTAGGAGATTATCAATCATGACAATTGGGTATTGAATGATCAGTTATATTTTGTTTTATTTTTCTTGTGGTGGTGGTGTAGTGGACCTTGTGCGAGGCTTGTATTGTTGGCCAAGGCTTTAGAGTAGAGGCCATAGCCATTGTGAAGAGAGCCTAAAGGGGATGGAAGGCAACCCTTTCCACTTACTCATCCCTCAATCTAAGGGGGTCACTTTTGGAATTGATGGCACAATCTTTGTGTTGCAAAGAGGTAATAACATGGTATAGTTTTGAGAACATAAGACCGTTAATGCATAATAGTATTTAATATACAAAAGGTGGAAAGATAATTATATAGCAATTGAGGTTAGAAGTAAAAGACATTGTAATGACAAGTGGGTGATCAACACGTAATTAAAGATTTGTTTTTCTTGTGATGGTGGTGGACCTTGTGTGAGGCTTGTGGTAGAGGATGGGACTCTGAAACAATGATTGGAGCCAATGCACCCTTGGTGGTCATAGCTATGGCCTTTTTGAAAACAATTTAAGAGCAAAGAAAACAACATTTTTCACTTACTCCCCCCTCAAGCCACAGGGAGGTCCCCAGTTTGGAATGGATGCCATAAATCATTGTTTGGAAGGAAAAAAATCTTAACATGAATGAGTAATCATATGTTTTTACCTTAATTAGCCAAGCCTTAAATGCAACATTTTCACAATAAGACTGAGATAGAGTTTAGTCTCTTCTTAATATTCGAATTTGTCTCATTCGTGAAGATGACAATGTGTGGTACCTCGACTCGGGAGCTATACGACATATAATTTCTCATAGAGAGTGGTTTCTTGACTACACTCCTTGTTATAGTGGAAAATTTGTCTTTGTGGGTGATGGCCACAAAATGTGAAATTAAAGGAGTGAGAGCCATTCTTATAATTCTCAATAATGGTGAGGATAAAATGATCGAAATATTTGTTGCCTTGAATCTCATATGGTATATGCAAGACTAGTTGGGGCTAGCTTTGCCCATTGATCTTGGGATGACCTATAGCCCAAACCATTATTTTTAGGATTACTTTAAGGAGAAAAAGGATGATCGAAAACAAGAACAATTTTAGATGAGTGTCATGACAAGTGTGATGGGAAAACTGGGGATCTTGGGACGGATTTAGGAAACTAGGGGTAAATGACTTCAAAAAATTGTAGTATATCCATGTGATGTGTAATGATATTCATTTAATTTTTGTTTCTACTTTGTCTTAACCACTTTGCATCCCAATAAACCAAATGCACTTCACAAATAGACTAAATCGCTTCAAGTGTTGGTTTAGGGATTGAGTTTCGCTCGCCTACCAAATTCTAGTGAAAATGTAGATGCCACCAGGTACACACCTAGATGGCGGGACCCGCATTCACCTTTATTTTGACCCATTTCCTTTGCGGTATTTCAGGAGTTGGGTTGGAAAGAGTGATTGGTTAAAGAGTGATTGGTTTTGGTTTTTGGTTTTGGTTTTGGTTTAGGGTTTAGGGTTTTAGGGTTTTAGGGTTCAGGGATTGGGTGTTCGAGGTCTGCACCATGGAGATTGTGTTTCGGAACCCTGTGCGAGATGACACGCAAGTGCTGCCGCTCTCTTGCCGCATAGGAGCCATTTTGCTAATTGATTTGGTGCCGCGTAGAAATAATTCTGCTGATTGATATCTTTGCTGCACAGGAGGAATTCGGCTGGTTGGTCTCTTCTTGGTGGTTATTGCCGAGAATTGTTTTCGGTTATGGATCGAGGGTAAGGGAAGAAGGGTACATGCACCAATTTGTGAATTTGAATTCGACACCATGGCAGCATCGGCAGCAGAGGATGTGGTCGAAGCAGAATTGGAGCAACCATCGCCAGCTTTGAAATTGAACAGACGTCTTCTTAAAAAGAAGAAACAGCTATGCCTTAAAGGAAAAGGAAACAAGGGAGACTACTTCGATGTGTACGGGGTAGAAGCCAAAGCAGAAGCACTATTACAACCCCCAGCCCCGAATTCAAGGTTAACATTCAAGGACTTACAAGGGTTAGTGAGATGGGTGCTTGCAGATGGGGAGAGCCCCAAGTGGGTGTTCATCAAGAACAAACCTCTAGTTGGTAAAGTTGTAATGCTTCATTTACCTGGAATTGATGCTGCTCTTTATATGACTCACAGCAATCTTTTCAAGGGTATGACTGAGTGTTTAGGGTTCCCAAGGGCAACTGTTGGGGTTAACCCCATGGCAACATCATCACAGACCATTGAAGCCATCTTCAGTTGTGCAAAAATTAGAACGCAGAAGAATCAAGTGAAGGCTTCTCCAGTAGTTTTGAATGGTGGAGAGCCATGTGATGTTGATAGCTCTTCGGAGAGTGATGGAGAAGAGGAGGCAGTTGATGAGACATGTTTGAGGTTTCCTGATGGTGGGGTTAAGAGAAGGAGGTTGGAGAGTGGGGGGGATGATGTTCCGGGACGCGGTTCGCATAATCTTAGGTCACAGCAGGCATTTCCTGCATCTTATTATACGTTGACTGCGCGGCAGATGTATGAGAATGGGTACCCGAAAGTGGACACAGATGTTGATGTTTTGGCATGCGAATTGCCAGGGTTTGTGAAAACTCGGCCGTTTGGAGGAGGCGGAGGAGATACGCAGACGAAACCGTTGGAGATGGTGGCTGTTGACTGTGAGATGTGTTACACATGTGAGGGTTTGGAGCTTACGAGAGTTTCGATTGTGGATGCGCAAGGGAAAGCTGTTTTGGACAGATTAGTGAAACCGACGAATCCAATTGTGAATTATAACACTCAGTACAGTGGAATTACTGCGGCGATGATGAAGGATGTCACCACGACGTTGGCGGAGGTCCAGGAAGAGATTTTGGGGTTGATTAGTGCGGAGACGATATTGGTTGGACATTCTGTGGAGAATGATTTGGTCGCACTTAAGCTTTTGCATCCACTTGTGATTGACACGGCTTTGTTGTACCATCACCCAACGAGGGGACCTATGTGCAAGCCTGCGCTTCGAATGCTGTCTGCAAGGTTCCTGAGGAGGAAGATTCAAGGGAACCATATGTCGGGCCACGACAGCGTTGAAGATGCAAAGGCGGCCATGGATCTTGCGTGGTTGAAAATACGGAATGGTCCAGGATTTGGAAAGAGAATGAAGCCGAATTGTGAGAGTTTGATTGACGTGTTGGGTAGGCATAATCGCCGGAGCACACTAATTGATAGGAGGTCTATGCTACATCAATACGCAGTCGGGTCATGTAATGCTATTGTCGCGGCATCCGATGACGAAGTGTTTGCAAAAGCAATGAAGGAGGTCAAGAAGGAGGCCGTCGATTTTGTGTGGGCTCAATTCACGGAGTTGAACACGTACTACGAGGATCTCGCACGAGGCGTGGACGATTGGTCTACACGCATGGCGGAAATGGCCGCTTTAATGACATGTAATGAATTTAGTAAGTCATGGAATCTCTCTAGTGATGCTTCTTCAACCCAGGATCTAGAGTCTACTTCAAAACATCCGTTGCCTGCGCAATTACGGACTATTTTGGCCTGTTTAAGTGATCGGGTGACGAAAATTCATAGTGCACTACCACCAAACAGTTTACTCATAGTGGTAACTGGCCATGGGGACGCTGCCAGCGTTCGGCGGATTCAGGAACTTAAATGGAAAAGAATACAAAATAAGGAAGCTGGGGCAGAAAAATGGAGTGAAAGCAATGAGGCTGTGTTGGAAGAACTTGGTGCTCGTGCCCAGACGACGGTTTCCTTCACATGCATCAAGTAGTTTGTGCTATGGTGAATTTCTTTGCGATACCCTTGTCTGAAGCAAATGAATATCAGGCTTTATGTGGATACGCATGACAACCTCATGGTCAAATTAGGAGCTATTTTTTGTTTAGGACATGCCATTTATTTTATCTGGAAGATACTGAGGATGTCTTTGATCTGGATTAGCCGGAGAGGTGTCTGAAGATGCAAGGATTCAGACCAAGAAGGGATGGACAGAACACACAGATGTTGGAGAGGTTTAGCCTGGAATTGGGGGCCTCCACGTGTATCATAAGATTCTGCTGATTTTCTGAACAGAGAAGGGAGTTATTTCTCTATGAACAAGGACTTGCCCAACTTCCTGGTCTAAATTATCAGTTAAGCATTTGATGATAGTTACAATATTGTGAAAATGTGAGTGGATGTTTTGACCAAGGGGTGAAGCAGTCATGGCTACCAGCAACATTTTGGTTGTGAGAACATAGCAACAATTTTCAATGGCTGTGGAGGCATTAGGTAGTCGCCAATGTGCAGACGTAGATGATTTGGACTAAGAAGGGATGGACAGGACACATGGATGTTGGAGACGTTTAGCCTGGAGTTGGGGGCCTTGACATGTATCATAAATTTTTCACTGATTTTTTGAACAGATAATAGAGTGTTTCTCTAGGAAGGACTTCCCAAACTCTTCGGTTTAAATATTTCAAGTAAGCTTTTGATGATAGCATACAATACTGTTAAATTGTGAGTTGATGTTTTGATCATGGGGTAAAGCATTTTAGTTTTGAAAACATAGTGACGATTCTTGGTGGTTGTGGAGGCATTACTAGTCACAAATGAGCTCACCTTTAGTTTCTTAATAGATATTTGATCATCATACAAATCACATAACATATAGAATTATAGTAGGTCAATACCTAACACCAATTTTCAGGCTGATTGACTTCAAACTTAAATCTCAGTGAGTATGCAAACAATTTGTCTAAGTTGATAAACAACTCATCTGCACTGCCAGCTCCAGTAGGTCTGGCAGAGTGCGAGGTTGATGGCAGAGCTTGAGGAAAATACAATATCCAGCAGGTGGGCAACTCCAATGCATCCCATTCAAGGAGAATGAAGGATTCTTGAAGTAGTTTGGCTGGCTGTAAGTAAGTGCAATCTCAAAGTCTACCCTACCAGCCCAATTTGAGATTCAGTCTTAGGAAGATGTGTTTTTTCTACAAGTACAACATTCTCAACAAATCCAGGGCTATGGAGAGGAGAATACAAAGAAAGTCCTATCAGAGCCGACAGTCACCAACATGTTACATTGAGGTGCAAGGGTTTAGGGTGTAAAGAAAGGTTTAGGTGCATGGACAAAGGGTTTAGGATTTAGTGGATATGTAAAGCGTAAACCCTAACTCTTAATTCTCTGTCCATCTTTGGCTACTGTGTTGAAGACTTTTAACATGTGGCACCGACGGTGCAGTTTAGAGGACCTGAATCTGCAGTCAAAGTTTGGGTGTATTGGGCAGGACGTGCGGTGAGGCTATATGCCTTTGAGTATACAGATGAGGTTGAAGAATTGTCTCCAGAGCTCGTAAAGAAGGCACCATTATCAAACAAGTCGCCTGTTGACATCCAGTTCCAGGTTTGGTACCCACCGTACGTGCTCCCTCCATCGTTAATGCGCTTTGTGACCTGCCAGAAATCAATTCATAAATTTTGTTGGAGTATGCATACCTATGTTTGTGTCATATTCATACAACTTTCTGGCGTCATCAGCCTTACCCTAAATTGGGCTCTGAACCTGGTGCATTGTTGTAAGAGTATTGTTATTCACAGTGAAGGGTGAATTTGTCTTTAGGGTACAAGGAACATTGATTTAATGTTTATTAAAGTTCATCATATCCAGTATCTCACCTCGGGTGCACTCGATGCTACAAAATGGTTGCCTTCACTCAATATTGTTGGGTTTTCACTGCCGCCAATGGCATAAATTCTCCAACCTGTAGGATAATAATTGTTCACAATCTGGAAATATCCTAAACGGCACCTGTAGAACAAGAAGGCAAGCATAATAGATATGTCAGAATCAATTGTCATGGTTCTGACATCCATAAGGTATATGTGATAGAGTGATTTACTTCCAACAATTCAATCATTAAGAGTTACATCATATAACTTTCTCGGTGCAGGCTAAGTAGATTACAGCAGTATCCATGTGTGGCAAGTGAAAAATAAAAGCTTATATTATGACACTCATCATCTCCCAAGTGCTTCTATTTTCTGAGTCCCACATCCTAGCTTACTAAAGGGCCGCTGGTTAACATGCGGTCCCAGGTCCCAAGTCCCACTCATGTTAACAAGTCCCAACATGGAGGCAGAGTCATGACTTTTGAGTCTCAATAGTCCATTAAAGTACGATTTGTATATAATCTTGATTATTTTATGCAAAAAACTTGGGACTTATGTTGCAAGTTGGGTTGAGCAAAAAGCTAGATCCAACTCGAAACATAAGTCCCTCACCTCACCTCCAAAAAGTGTTGATATGTAGGCATCCATGTCATATGTGGGACTTAGGACTTGGGACTCGTGTGAAGTGGTAAGTCCCAACTTCCGTGCTCTCAACATTTGAGATTGCAGAGTTTGACCTCAAGTGAACTGACACTTAGGACTTGGGACCCTATGTGAACCGGCCCTAAATAGGTTTGTCTACTCAATGTAATCTCCATGGTAACTTTAAAATGTTTCAAACCACATTGATTTCATATAATTTTTGGAGCTCATATGAATATCTTATTTGTTGTTGAAGTTAGGAATATCTGAGCTAATAAATGATCATTTTGGTCCCCTCAATTATGTTGACTATTATTTGTAGAATGGTTAACATAATTTGAGCATGTAGTGCAATCTCATTTCAATGCATGTCTTTTTGGTGTCCATTCATAGATTCACAACCAACCATACACCACTCAAATATAGGTGTCCATCTGAGATCAGAAACTGAATGAGGCACATCTACCTTAGTACAGATGTGAGGGAGTTTCAAGAATGTTGAGAGACTTGACCCTGTTAGAATCCCATAATTCTGTGTTCTTAATGAGTACTTGCCAAGCAGACTCAAGATTTTCAAATGCAAAAAACAAATTTTAATCACAGGTTGTTCTGGAAACCTTGGCATGCGCTGGGTGAGCCCTGCTCCAAATGTGTTAAATGCAATTGTAACCTGCATGTCCTTGTCCATCAAATCATTGGCGTGTGCTCCAAGCAACATAACCTGCACAAATAATATCTGACTTCGATCAATCCATCATTCTTGATATTACTAAAACTATTCCCTTCCAAAAGTCACAGAAAAATGAAAATCTGAAGAAATGAAAGGAGTTGTGAATGACATCAACAACCACAAGAGGTATTAGTTAAGTGATGGTCTGCAAATTAGTGAAGCAATTAAATGCAAGCGGCAGTGCATTGAGCAGTGCTGAAATTGGTGAGGGAACTGCTCACCTTATCATGATTTGCAAAGTAATTGTTTGAGATTGTGATAGAGGTGGAGCCAAGAATGGCATCAATCAAACCATCAGCTGCATTCGAAAGGTAACAATGGTCGATCCAAATGTTACTTGCTGCATAGATGCTAATAGCATCTCCATCAGCTACCCCTCGGTCTCCAACATGCGTTACGGAGCTCATGACCCTCGCAGGGCCAGTGGAAATGATGTCGTGGATATGAACTCCTTCAATTATGATGTTGCTGACGTCCTGAATTGTAAGACCAGCTCCTCCTGGGACCAAAAAGTGGCACATGTAGACACGTTGAGAGTACCATATGCAATTTCGTGTTTCATCAGTATTTTTCTGTATCTTTCCAAAAATTTCTACTTGATGTGTACGTGGAAGAATTCACATGGAAAATTACATTCACATGATGCAGATGTACTTGACACATTTTGCAAGATTTCAAATCAGATTTGGTTTGACTTTTGATTGACTGCATTAAATATTGTATTTAATGTCACTTATTATTTGGAGTTACACAATGCTATGTGGGTGCAAGCATAGTAAAGTGGACCAAAAAAGTGCTCCGGTATATGAAAGCCATGATTTTCTTGGTCAAACGCCTATAAGTAGTAGCAAAATGTTGTTTAAAATAGATTGTTTTTCATGATGACCTCTATTGTTAAGTTAGGTACTCAAATATAGAATATCAATATGAGATCTTCAAAACCTATCATCAAAAGTGACGCGTAAAAGCAACTGACTAAATATAGTTTTGAACGTAAATTTCATGACCTTAAATATTTTGAACTTAGAATTTCTTTTCATATTCCTTGAATTCATTATAAACTTGAGGTCATCGTAATTTTTTTTCAAAAATTCATCAATTTAATGTAATGTAATTGTATTTTAAACAAGTTTTTGACAATTATCTTTTCAATGACACCCACTTGCACCACCACTTGCACCGTCTTCTAAAATACATATATGTTGTTTGAAATTGTTTTTTGTGAACATAAATTGCTTGGCTTTGTAGATTCATATGTTTTCTAAATGTTTATGAATTTCTATTTCATAAAATTCAAAGTTAGTATATAGTTTTGGATCACTTTCACTTAAACCTGAGCAAGGATCAAGAGCTGTCCACTTTACCGTGCTTGCACCCATGTATTATTACTTATATTGTAAGTTTTTACCAAGTAAAGATGTTAATGTTCTTTTATGTCCAAACAATCAATTTGACCGTTGTTGGCAAAAAATGAGATATACAGTAAATAGTTATAGCATTGCGTAATTCCAAATAGTAAGTGATACTAAATACAATATTTAGTGCAGTTTGTAAAATTTATGAATATCAACAAAGTTCACATGAACTAAAGTCCTTCCAATTCTTGCTGAAATGATTCTGTGTACTACAAAACACAACATTACACCCTTTCATATACTTATAAGATCAACTATTTTATGACAAACTAAAGTCCATAACAAATTGTTTAAGTCACAAAGTCTTGTATATGGCTTTATCCCCTCAAATTCTTATATATGTATATATATCAGTATGTTTCATGCCCTTCATAACCATTTGCAAATGTAACAATCCGACCATTTCAAAATTCTTTTGTGTAAGTTTTTATCTTCTTCTTCTTCTTCTTCTTTTGGATTAAACTTCGTGGTTGGAACTTCAAAAGTCTACCATTCTATTTACAAATATTTCATTGAACAACTATGGTACATGCTTATGAAGATATTAGAGTTATGCGTAAAGCCTTGGGGATCAAACTCCTAGTGAATTCGCTAAAATGTGAGTTTGAGAGTACATCCATAAAGTCACCCAAGTTTTCGTAAGGCTTAATTTAACGTGCTCAAAAGGTGGTGTTGGCCTATAAAAACTAACTTTCTAGCTTGTCACACTAAGATGGGTGGGCCAAACCAACCTTACATAGGCTGATCCAATAATGTACAGACCCTATCTTGGATCCCAAAGTTTGGGATGGCAAAAGGAGAACCAAGGAGTTTCACCCAACTTTCAAAATTCGGCTCCAACACACAATGATGCAACAAGCTCTTATTAAAAAATTCTCTCAAAGATGGATCGAAACCCATGATTCTGTCCCTCTTTGAAGGACTTTACGCATAACTCTATTACAAGTTGTTACCTTGAGAAAAGAAATTGACGGACAAAATCATTGTGTTAAACCAATCCTCTTCATGAGTTATTCCAGACAGAACAAGTGATCATTATGAAACTGTGCAATTTTTTTTACCCACCTGATATGTGCACATTCACTCCACGGCCATCGATGGTCTTGTAACTTGTCATGATCAACTCGTTCTTGAGGTAAATTGTCATGCTAGTGGCGAAGATGATCCATAGCGGCTCCTCTCGGGTAACACCGTAGCGCAAAGTGCCCGGCTGGGGGTTTGCAACATCATCGTCCGCACTTGAATTGACGGTGTAGATTTGTCCGTTCTTGCCACCAACTGCACTGCTCCCAAAGCCGGTAGCACAATCAGCCAACGATTGGCGATGAGACTCCCAATCCTTGTCACATCGCCAGCAATCGTCCATGGGGTTCCCGGTGCCGCAAGTTCCCCATACGGCACTCAGGAAGGAGACCGCAGACTCTGATGTGGAGTTTTTGCTGCAAATTACAACAACCAACTCGTTAGATTTCAGTTTCTATATATCCCTGGGGTGGCAACCCTCCCTTTTAGAACAGTTGCTTCTAAATCACTTCTAATACTTCTAATGGACCGATGATTTGCTTCTTTTCACAAAAGAGGAGAAACATGCTTGGAAAGAGAGCATTGAGAGGAATCCATCATATGATTTGTGTTTGAAATAGACAAGGTTTTTATTTTCAAATGTCAGGTTTTAGAACTAATTAGGAATTATTTTTCCTAAAACAGGGGTCATGATCCATACCCCTAGGTGTTGAATTTCACTTGGTGATCCTTGCTTTGGAACAATTGTTTCTGATTGGTTCTAAAAACATCAACATTGGAAAGTGCAAACCTTTCCTAATTCAGACACAAAATGGATTCGAATCAAGGAATTCTTCTCAATGCCTTCTTTCTTTCTGAGCACATTGCTCTTTTCTATGAAACAATTCGAAGAAGCCATTTCAAAAAGAGGAGTTGCTTTAAGCAGTACTCGAATTGCCATCCAGAAGATGAGAAGAAGCGAGGAGCAGGAGCCAATTGATCCGAGTTGCAAATCAATCCATCATAACATTCTTTCAACATCATCATCTTCACCCTTGACACTTTTCCATTTCGGTATAGAGTAAGCATGCCTCCCCTTTTCTGTAAAGACAAAAAAGTAAAAGAAAAAGAAAAATGACTCTGATGCTGCCACTGATGGGAAAATTATGGTGTTGCATCATCTTCGAGTTGGTCTAAGTCTGTACACAATCCCGAAATGGGCATTGCGAATTAGACACCCCCCACCACGACTATTGCCTCCTTTCAAAGGTGAATACCTTGAATGGGCGTGGACAAGCCGACTGGCACCTATCTTCCCCAAGGGCGAGCCCCTGGGTTCCCACATGGTTGGTTGAAAATAACCAGTTCACTAGGATACCCCCACTATGATTGGATGAACTATAGGTAGTAGGATACACTAGAAATCGAGTGCTATGAAGGTCACCCATCCGAGTACTATTCCGGCCATAGGTTGCTTAACCTCGGAGTTCTTATGGGATCCAGGTTAAGGCCTTGGATTTAAGCTACCCTTTCTCCTTTCCTATTTACTTCCTCCCTCATCAAAACAAAGTTCATTCTAGGACGAGTTTGAAGAGACTCGATATCCCCCTACATAGAGAGTGAGTTGTGTAATTGATGGCTGAACAAATTACGTTAATTTACATATGTAAGTATAGGTATTCTCACCCCGGTTGCACAATCTCGCCATCTGCGCCTTCGGTGACCACATACAGATTCTCCCACGTGGCATTCATTGTCCCAGCTGAAGGAGGACTTGGAGACGGAGCTGAATCGGTTGCCGTAGGTTCAGTGAATGCTTGAGGTTTCGAGTTAGCCGTTGGACGCGTGTGGAATAGGCGACCAGCTGCGTCCACTGGGTAGATTAGTTGTATTGCAAATCCCACCACAAGGTAAGCCACGAGTACACGATCCAGCATCGTTGATCCTCCACCAGCCATCTGCGGTAAAAAAATTCCGTATGTATTACCATGCCAGAGGGGGCAACTATCTGTATTTAGCATAATTTGGCAGGGGCCAGTCTCTTTAAGAAACTGTTTGATTTTATTGTACTTTAAAAAACTAATTTGGAGTTGCTTTTGCCGTATCATTTGTAAGACCGCAGATTCTGGGAAAATTTAGACTGATTTTCTTACAGTGCAATGTAAATACCTACTAGATAGGGGGTCTCGATGGGGATCCCTGCTGTAGAAAATTGCTTCTACTAATGAGTTCCTTAATTCATTGATATATGAAAGTGTAAGCCTTTTCTAATTCAGACACAAACGGTAATAATCAATCAATGGATTCCCAATCTCATTGCTCTCTTCATTTCCAAACAGGTTGCTCCTGTTTGCGCTGTAATTTCACATCATCAATTCATTAGAAGTGACTTCTCAGAAACAGCTGCTCTGAAAGGGAGAGTTGCCACCCCGGGAAAGAAAAGAATGATTCTTATTACTCCATTAACGAGCACATGACCAAATTTGTAAGCCCCAGACAACTTAAAAGGCTGTTGGGAGAAATTTTAATAGGTACTCTGAAACTAAGATGAATTCCACCTATCTGCACACAATCCTGAGAAACACCAGATACAATCAGCAAAATCATCATCCCTAACATCAGCTATTATAGTGAATTTAGGGGGATGAAATTGTTCATAGGCCACCTGCAACCTCAGATCCCTGAAACTTGGAGAATTGGTCACAATTTTACTTGGAAAGAGAAAGTTTGGGAAATAAAGTCACAGTACCCAGCAGTTGCAAAAGGATTAATTACACTGCCAGATCTCCGACTACTGAGAACACCTTGAATGAGTGACAGAGTGCTGAAGAGATTGTCGTGTTTCTGCAGAATCAACGGGATCCTGGCTAATTGACTCAAGTTACGGTGCGCATAGTGGATTCCAAACTCGGTTTCAAACTCTTGGATAGAATCCTGGCGACCTGATCGTCGTCAAGTAAATTTCACTCTACCTACGGTGCTTCGAAATCGAACCAGATTGCTCATGTGAAACAAGAAGTGTGATAAAAAAGTGTGCTGAATTCTGTTTACAACCTCTGACCGGCAATTATCCAATGCGTCACAAAGTAGGATTGGACTACCTGCCACTCTGATTCAGACTTCGAATTTAAAGCTCAATTGCCGATCGGTTACTGATTTGACCAAATATGTTGGAGACAAATAGGGGAGGAATTCTGAAACTAGAACTTGAACAAACGAGATCACAAATGCTCCACCGGAAGTCTGTGGGCATTTGTATGTTGTTGTGAATGTATGTGCACCTGCATCAGCTCCGGCCGTCACGAGCCCGTCACGAGCCCGTCACAAATCGTGACTCACGACGACCAGAGTTCCGAGAAGTCCGTCGGACCCACGTTGGGTGTGATTTCCGGCGGGACCCACCTCCGCCGTCCGATCATCCCTCGCCAAACGGTCGTGAGCCGTTGGATTGGTAGTTGGTTGGTGTCTAGGCTCATAGACGTGGGTTGCAACAAAGAGTGTTCTTAACAAACACAAAGGTGTGATTCTTCCTTAGATGGTGGGGAACTTTTCATTATGACACATTGGTCTACTTGCACGAGTGTCTTTGTTTTTTTGTTAACTTCCGATTGTTTGGTCGTAGTGTCGCACGTGTGCATTTTTAAGTTCGCCGGTGTACTTAGATGTGGTGAGGACCTCGCCACACTAGGGGGAGGTTTAGTATAGGCCTAATTGTCACTAGCATAGTGGCTTGAGTGTTTTCACTAAAAGAGAAGGCATGGACCAACAATCAACATTGCCTCCCTTGAGTGTAAGTTTATCTATGGCGAACGTCTCCATTTATTTCAGGAGGTTTGGCTACTTTTGATGTGCAATTAATTTAGGAAAGTTGATTAGCAAATCTTGTACAAATCCCATGTCATAAGATTGAGATTGAGGTCACCATGTCTCAATATATGACAAAATTTTAAAGTGTAGATATATGGTGATCTTCTTAAGTAGTTATGTAAGTACGCTTAAAGCAATTAGTGTTGAGCGTTGGAATTTTGGTATCTCAACCAATGAGTCGTTGTATTAATTCTTAGAATGATAATTACAAAGTTCATTTAGGATAAATGTTGGCCCATTTTTCACCCAAAAACAAGTGTTTAAATGAGGTTGGTGGGAGCAAGCATGGTCGAGTATACAGGAGAAATGCTCCAATATACTAAAATCATAAATGTTTTGGTCAAATGCCTAAAAGTAGTAGCAAAATGTTGTTTAAATTGGATTTTTTTTCTCATGGTCCCCTTCATTGTTGTGTTAGGTACTCATATATAGAATATTAAGATGAAATCTTCAAAACTTATCATAAAAAATACTTATCAAAAGGTCATGGCTAAATCTGGTTTTGGACGTAAATTTCATGAGCTTGAATATTTTGTAGTAGGATTTTTTTCCATATTCCTTGAAATCATTATAAACTTGAGGGCACCATTACAGAAATTTGTAGAAAAAACATCAATTTAATGTAATTTCATCATGTTCCATTTTTTTTAGAATTATATGTGTAATATATCTACTTGCACCGTCTTCTAAAATATGTAGACTTTTCTTGGAAATTTTTTTGTCAACATAAATTGTTTGGCTTTGTAGATCAATGTGTTTTTCAAATGTTTATGATTTTTTCCTTCACAAAACTCAAAATTAGTATATAGTTTTGAAACACTTTCACTTAAACCTACGCAGGGTAATGGAGTTGTGTACTTGACCATGCTTGTGCAGTGGTGTTGAAATAAAACACATCTACCTTAAGAAGTACATATTTCGAAATTTAAGAATGATACAGTCTGTGTCACCTAGATTCTTTTTGTAAGATTGTTGTCATACCAACATCACCGGCCTAATTTTTTTCGGTTCATACGACTGTCAAATAACTCAACTTCTCAGTTTAAGGTGCTCCTACCTTATACACATGAAAACAAGAAGATGCAATGATGAGATTTGTCACATTATCCATTGTAAAACTCTTATCCAGATCTGTTAAGTGTGATTGTGATGTTCATAGCTGTATCTTTGCTAGTTGTTAATGTGTTTGCGGACCTTGAAGGTTTGTTTTTTATGTTAAAAAGATGGATATTAGCATTTGCAACCATCATGATCATTTTGTTTTGGGTCAAAATGTCTCTATGCTTTGTCTCCATGCATGAAGAGAATCAGAGGTCACAGCACTTGCCAACAAATGCTCATGTGCAACTCTTCCAAAGTCGCGAATGTAGGATGTGACCCGCCTACTTTGATGTCCTAGTGCATATTGAAGAGAGATAAAAACAAATTTGAGCATCAGTCTTTAGCTGCGTTCATGTGCCATCACTCCTTGGCATCAATAGATAACTCACACTTAAGCCAGATGCTTGATGGATTCATTGCTCTTACACTGAGATGTGTGGGTATCATTCGCTTATTTTTGTCAATTTCTCCATCTTCTGATGAGCAGATTAACGTAACAGATTAATCTGTGTTGCCTTAGCAAATCTATAATGCCTTCCTTTTGGAAGTCGGTCTCCATCTCGCTGCTACTACTAATCCATGGGCGTCAAGACTATGATGTCTATTTTATTTTTTCTCATTTTACAATATACCTAGTATGTCAATTATGTCATTCCTTACAATCTTGACACATCTCCGCGGCAATATAACATTATTAAGATCTATGACAGTGTTCTGTGGGACTGACAATATTTTGCAAAATATTCCATCATTTAGGCTGAATGTGAGGAATATTGTCAGTCCCACAAAACACTGTTATGGATCTGAATAATGTTATGAACCTATGTACCTCAACATGTTGATACTTCAACCTTGCACTAGTGTCTAGGGAGATTTTTGGGCATGATTGGCCAAGATCCTAGTGTTTCCAAGTCTTTCGGTTTCTCTTTATGAATTTGAGGTATATTCTTGAAATTCCTCTAAAATGATCGGTAATTTTCTTGAAGTCTTGAACCTCAACCGGTTCTCCCTCAAACTCAACCGGTTGATCTGTAACTAGTGGTCAGCCCTTGAATGGTTAATAGAACTAAAAATGAAATTGTTATGCTAGAACTATGATCGGGGAGAACCGGCAGTTAGTTAGAGATGAACCGGTTGAGTTTGAGAAATAACCGGTTGGAGTTCAAGACTGCGGGAAAATTACCGATCATTTTAGATGAATTTATAGAATATACCTCAATTTAATAAAAGAAAACCGAAGGATGTCAACATGTAACCGGTTGGACTTGCAAACACTAGGATCTCAACCAATTATGCCCTAAAATCTCCCCGGTCACTAGAAGGTGCACAATTAGTGCTTTCTCCCCCTATTCATTGGCTCACGCATGATACACCCTCTTTAGTGTAAGTTACACAAGTGGACCCCATCGCATGCTCATCCAAATACTATACGCAGCCAAAGGCGAAGTGTAGTAGATCCAACCTTTTAAGGGCTGGGGATTCGTGGCACTCACTAAGGAACATCCATCCAAGATATCGTGGATGAAGTGGCTCCAATAAAAAAAGCCCCCCTATGGGGTTGAGGGCCGATTCATTCGAATGTGACATCACTAGACTAATTCGGGGCCTTTGACTCTATTTCCGGAATCAAATTGCCTAAAAATAGTCATTTAGATGATTCCTGCGTTTTTTTCATCCGCATGGATGATTATACTTGAGTGCCACGAATCCCCGGCCCCTTTTAAGTTTGCTTGGCCGTCTACTAGGGTGTATAACGCCAAGTTGTGCTCACAATTCAAACTTGTTTCCATAACCCCCAAGTTCTGGAGCACAATGTAGCTCCACATTTCACGGCAACCCCTTTTGGCTTGACTAAGTTGTTGTGTGTGCGACCCTTCTATCTTTCAACATCTAATCATTTATGTCATACATGTAAGAAATTGGATCTTCGGTCAAATTTTAAATTTAATTTCTCAAAAAAGAAAACAAAAGAATTGTATCATCAGGGAACTCCAAATGGTTGTCCACCCTAATTGGAGTATCACTGTTTCGTATTCTCTATTGGAGAAACTCACCAATATCCAAGTATGTTATATTTAAGTAAATCTGGACATATTTTCAAAATCTAGATTTTTTGGTTGCTTCAGTTGTATCATAGGATCCTATGATACGCTTATGATATACCTAGGTTTTATGGAAGATGTGTGAATCTTTAGTGACTATTTAAAGTTGAGCTATTAGAATATGATGAAAAATCAAAATTTATGCTAAATATACATATAAATAAATTTTGAATAGTGAAAATACAATTTTAAAACCCGCTATAATATTATGATAATGAACTTTGTAAATTCAATTGAAGGATCTTATCATACAATCCTAACGTAAGATCCTAAGATAGAATTCAGCATGTTATAATTTGGACTTGGACTTAGTCAAGTTTTACTTAAATATGTGTTAAATGCATGTCATACGACAATTGCTTCTCATTACCCCTTATAATTTGTTTTCAAGAATGATGAGAAATCCGACATGTTTTGAAAATCCGACATGTTTTGAATACATGTTGAGTAGAAGTACACGTGTTCGGTGTGCGAAATTGGCTTTGATATCTTTGGATTTAGGAATACAAATGCCTACATTGATGACAAAAACCAAGCCCATACAACAAATGTAAGTAATATTTATAATATTGATATTTTCAGAAATACAAAAATAACTGTTTGTAAAATCATAGGGCTTCTGCCTATGGTGCTTCTACCATTATAGTCAAAGTGAACAATGTGTGTAATTATAGCACTCACTTTGTAAAGATCATCTCGAAACTCTTTGCACATTGTTTCGCCGATGCTCTCAAACTGAACAAGCAACAAAGCAAGCTCACGTTAAATGATGTCATGTAAGTTTAAGTCCATGCTAAATTTTGGGGATCTAATATCTTGCCCACTTTACTACACTAAATATTGTAATTAGTGTCACCAATTCTATTTGTCTTGCTCAATACTAATTGTAAACCATCCGTGTCACGAACACTATTAAATATAAAGCTAAGATTACCTGTCATTCCTTGTAAGAGAATTTGGGCGTTCTAAATTTACAATATTGCAAAATAGTATTAGTTACTAAGCAAATTTTCATCCAAATGTTGATCATCCATTACAATATTTCATTACAAAAACGTTAGGATGCAGAACACACCAAACTTTGTTTCAAATCTAGCATTTGGATGAACTAAAAGACAGTTGGGATGAAATTAGAAAAGTTAACTTACCACAATGACCTAAACTACCATATGACACTATTTAGTGCAGTATTTAGTCTAGTTTCTCTATTTTATAGAATATTGTGGCATTCTACTATAATGATCACCACATAATAATCAAGTTAACTAAATTAGTGACATAGGTTTGAAATGATAAAGCCCACACTAAAGAGAAGAATCTCTAGTGTGCCCTTTGCCACAAACCTAAGAGTCCAAGCTATAGGAGTCACACAAAGGAAACTTGGCGATAGGAATTGATATTTTATATCACTAACATTTATTATCTATTGTCTTCAATCGGCATGTCATGCGGCGGTCCCTTGTAGAGTAAGGTATGTATCATGCTAACTTACTTACAAGAGGGTTGGCATGATCCATGTGTAAGGTAGGCTCCTTGACTTGTGTCATATATGCCATGTCATATCATGTCATGTCATGTCATGTTACACAATACTATATGATGTAACTCTAAGTCATGAGCTTGCTACGTAAGTGAGTTGCTCATCATACTATTAGAGCCATCGAGACTTGAATTGGGTTGATGATGTGACGACTCGGGGGGTGCAGCTACACTTGATTTATGTATCTACATGTGCGAGAACCCCCTGTTTAATGGGGGGGGTATTTACCTTCATTCGTTGAATATTTTCTACCCTATAAGTAGCTGAATTTCTACTGGATGGTATTTTCTAACACCCTATCATTATATATAAATTTTAAAGTCGCATAATTATAATCACCCTATCTTATTTATAGGTAGTAGAAATTTCGTGCGAACAATCTGCACATACATTACGCAAACAATACACTATGCATACATTACAGTGCGCAAATATTACTATGCACATTACACACATACAACCATCATATTATAAACGTTCACATATTGTGTATGGTTCTTGAACCCCCCATGAAACCCTAAATGAGCTAGCCAACCCTTCCATCGCCGGATGACAATATTTTTCATCCAAAGGTGACCATTTCAACAAATCCATCCACATATATTTTGCCTATTTCTCATCCAATGTCACTAATGGTAGATGATTTATGTTGAACCTATAAATTTTAAGAAATTAACTTAATTCTATTTATGCTACTTTACATCTAATTTTTTTTTAAACCACAACTTAAACCACACCATCCATTATATATAATTCCCAAATTCACATTTAGTGGACACTACTGTATATCTAAGAAAAATGTAAAAATTATGTATCTTAAATAAAATCCATCCTACATTTTCTCGCACGTGGTATTCTACATTTTCGCCAGTGCCCCCCCCCCCAGTGTGACGATTTGCATCTTTGGCTATCAAGTTGGTCGTCCATCCATTTCTAAATATATGTACGCTTTTCAACTAGGGAGGTCACTTGTGATTGTAGTTTACAAAACCACCAATATTAAAATGGAAGGTCCTTTGGAACTAGGATTTAAGTATATTTGGATTTTTATGCATGAATTTTGGAGAATTTTGACCGTCAATATGACATACACTAGATCGCAAAAGGACACAAATATGGTGGTCCCAAAATATTCTCTTGACCAATAGGATTGCATAATTCCAAGCTTTTGTGGTCTTGGACCCTAGCTACACTAAATAGGATATTTAGTGTTTGATACACTAAATACGAACACATACACTAAATATAAACAACCCTATGAAAGTAAGTAACATTAAATATCAACATACACTCAAACACTAAATATCAACTATGGTAATATGTGGAAGTTACATGTTGGAATTTAGTGTTAGTAAGGATATGGGAAAAAAAGTAACAATGATTAAAAGAGAATTCCAGCATATCTTTTAACACTAATTGTCAAAAAATTGAAAATTAGTGTTGAGCAAGGTAGGGTGTTAACAACATTAAATATAATCAAACACTAAATATCCTATTTAGTGTAGTAATGTAATCGGGCCACCCTTATTATTAGCCAGTTGAGGATACAAAGGACATTTTTGTAAACTTTTCTTGAGGTTGAAGACATGGAGCTCCCAAGAAAAAGTGGCAGAACTTGGTCCCCCATTCCCAACAAGAACATTCGGAGCGCTCATCATCTCAGATCTCACTGACATGGCATGTTTGTGTTGGAGACGAGTACAATGAACATAGACTGTAGCAAGCGACCCTCATGACATGGTGAGCGCTAGTAGTACGTATTAGGGCCACTTTTACACTAGGAGTCAAGGCCGTGAAATCTTGGGGCCAACTTAACCAATATTTGAGTTCTTTTGAAGCTCGAGCTGGCCTCAAGTTTTTGAAGCTCAAGCTGGTCTCAAGTTTTTGAAGATCGTTGGCCCCAAGGCCATTTGTTGGCCCCCCACTCCATGAGGGTTCCTTTTGTGCCTTGGAGGCCATCTCAAGGCCAACATTTTATAGATTAAAATATTCAATTAATTGTTGGCCTTGACTCCTAGTCTAAAGCTCTTCGGGTTGGCCTTAAGCTCTCAACCAATATAGGATTGCGAGATTTCCCTCGGCCCTTGGCCTCGACTCCTAGTGTAAAGTGGGCCTTAGTCATGTTGCTAGATTCACATCAGGCTTGTTAATTCTAAAATGTTTGTCCGAGTTCCAAACACAACTTGGATGTAACCTACCCATCACCTGTGAAGCTCACCTGTCTTGAGAAATTCGGCGGCAATCTGATGTGAAGAACGCACAGATTGCAGATCCCCCAACATCTATTAACCTAATTAGCTCGCACATTCTTCCATATCCACTTTAACAAAGGGTGTTTCCTGCCTAGGAATGATTGCATGATTTCCTGGAGGACATTACAGTTGTTTACAGCGACATTGAATGCACTTATGGTGAATCAGGTTCCTTGTCCGATATTGAAATGCCCACATTGGTGTAGTGATCATATATATGCCCACATTTGGAATGACAACTTTCAACATTCTCTCAAATCTGCGGAGCTGTGACAACGAGCTTCATCCATCTTCAAAAATCACACAGATTGAATCACTTAAAGTTCCGATTCACTCCACTTGGGAGGTAGAAGGCCAAGTCCAGAAGGTGCAGTATACAAAGTCGCACTCGTTGGAGGAGTTCACAGTGAAGGTAGAGGAAACTCACAAGATTTACGCAAATAAACGAATGCCGGATGCCAAATTCTTCACCTTACGTTTCATCCCTCGACCTTCAACCTCAGATTCACTTGACAGTTCTGTTGTTGCCTTTCCAGCAGAGAAGAAAGCTAAATGACAAGATTTGTGCAACTAAAACAACGACCTCAGCCCAAGTAACACCTCCAAAAACAATTATAAAACTACGGGCAACACATCAAATACCTACTGAATCTCTCAGTTTGCAACCCGCAATGTAGCAAGTACGCGACAATCAACCATCGTGGCTGTTACATAAATTTCTCCGCATGATTCCCGAAACCAGATTCTTCACCTTTAAATTCAAGCCTCGCCCTCCAAACACCGTACAGAAAAAACAACTAAGGCTCAGATTCACAGTTCTGTGAGTTGCCTTCTCGACAGAGAATATAGATGACAAGATCTGTACAACTGAGACAACAAGCACAACACAAGTAGCACCAAAGAGACAACTTGCTAGAGATAGGTGTCCAAAGCTTTATTCAGCTTCCAAAGAATATACATACAGAAGCATCAGCAACTACATACTCTATGTCCAGAAACAATTATGGGCTGCTATGGCAACGCCTCAAATAACCTACTGGATCTCTTTAAAATTTGCAACTTGCAATGTAGAAACTTGCAACTTGCAACTTGCAATGCAACCAGCATACAGATTCATACTCTTCAACCAGTTAAGGCTCAAGGTGATTCAGTCCATTCGACAGAATCCGTCTTCTCTGTATTCCCTTCCAGGGTATAGGAGGCAGCCTCCCCAGCTCGACCTCCAGTAGCACCAGTCCCAGCGCTCCTTACAGCCAACCCTTTATCGTATTGCGTGTTCCCTCTGTCAGCAGCGTAGTTGTAACTCACACCCTGGCCAGGGTTCACGTAGTTGCTCCCGGTGGAAAAACTGTCCGTGGAAAAGGAAGTCGGGAAAGTCTCAGTGGCGAATGAATCGCTGAAGCTGTTGGTCACTGTTGGGGTGTCCTCCTGCACCCTGTCGAAATTGTAACCCTTTGAAGGGTCGTTGTAAGCCAAAGACTGGTAGCTATCTCCCTGCACCACCTCGGTGGAGCCATAGGATTCGGAGCTCACCAATCGACCTGGCGTGTCCGAGGTTTGGTACCTGACAGAAGCGAAGTCGTCAGGGCCAGGGATCAGCCGAGCGTGTGCGGCCACCACCATCGTCACTGCCAGAACCAAACACAACACAATCTTCGCCATCTCTGCGAAACTCGCCGAAAAACCTCCACCAAAATCCTGAGTCACTGAAACCTACAGCTAAACTGCTGGTGGTTGCAGATTAGGAAGAGAAAATATGGCCTCAGATGGAATGGAGGAGGAGGACGAGATAAGGAGAGAATTGACAAGCTGGAGATATGTATGGCCCTCTGTGAGTCGTTCTATGAATCTGGTGATGCTTGGAAGTTGTTGCAGATCGGCCGAAGATGGGGGAAGGGCGCCGAATTACTCACATATGAAGGAAATAGGATGGATGGATGGCAGCTCCGAAATTATGCGCCTGTCAACTTTCAACCCTGCTTTTAGGAATTGTTTAAGTCGAGTCCTTGGTTAGCTCGCTAAATTATAGTAATGGTGGATAGGAAACCGCTATAGAAGGGTTGCGGTGAATAAAGTAAAGGTTGTAGTGTGACTAAGTTAGTATATAGGGTGAAATCTTAAAACATGATTGTTGAATCGGCGGTCAGTGGGGATGCATGAGGATGCTAAATGAGGGAAGTGAGGCGGAGTGAGGAATCTTCGAGGAGCACGTCGACTTGTATAATAAGTGTAAAACTGTACCATTATGGGAAAGTCACAACGGTCTTAAATGAGGAGCACCTTCAGAAAAGTGTGCCGAAACAGTCGTGATGAGGAGCAGAAGCACCAACCACAAGCTGCAGGCTGCCTGCTGCCGGTTGCGCAATCTTCTGCTTGAAACACCGAACGAACAAGAAGAATGCCGTAATTACCTCATCACCACTACACCGTTTATGATATTTAGTGTCACTCACTATTCGGAGTTACATTGTGTTATAACTTTCTACTATAGATCTCATGTAGCACCCAAAAAAAAGGTCAAATTGGTTCTTTGTACACTAAACATATAACATAAACATCTTTACTTGGTTAAAAATTACATCAACAATAAAATGCTATAGCAATGCAGGTTGGGGCAAACCAACCCGTACACTGGTTCCTTGGAGGCAAGGGTTTAGACATCCAACAAGGAACGAGTGTATGGGTTGGTTCGCCCAAATCTAGCAATGCATAACCCCAAATAGTAATGACACTAAATACCATAAATGGTGTACAGTTAGGAAGGAGGAGAGAGGGAATCATCCTATCCGAGCGTACATCATCCTCTCATTCATCCAACATAAAAGCCCTAAATTATTATGTAGCCCGGAGGTTACCATTTTTTAGTTGATTTGACATCAAAGTATGGTTTAAAGACCCCGAATAAATTGACTCAAGGTCATTTAAGAGATGAATCGGCAACAAACCTACAGGGGGTCAAGTTTTTATGTTGGATGGATGAAAGGTACGCTTGTATACAATAATTTCCTCTCTCTCTCCCTCCAATAAGGGCATGTTTGCACTAAAGGCAATGTTATTTTATTTTTGAGACAAAAGGCCAAAAAGGACGACGCCAAATGCATTAAGAACCAAGGAAGACACGCCCACTTTGAGGGGAGGTGGGGTGCCTCGGCCACGCCACACCGTCATGTAAGGAGTAACATAAAGCCAAGCACAAAAACCCCACCAAGGATAACCCACCTAGCTAGCCACCCCACCAAGGACCACCCCCAAGCCACCAAATGACCAAACTGACCAAACTGACTCAACACCTAAATGTGTTGATGTTTCTAGTTCCACGTAATTTTCATCGTATCCCATCTATAAAGAACATTCCTATTGCCTCAAGTTTCATCGAAACCTTTAAGAAGGGCTTCAGCTGAATAGATATTAATCTTAACAAAATTAACCACCCTAGCCCATGCCACCTTCGCATACATAATGAGATCATCCCAAACAAGGTGTTTCATTTTGGCATCATGCCATTGTTATTGGTTAAACATCCTATCATTCCGTTCAATCCAAATTGTCCAAAGGGTAATGCCTCAAAGGGTTGCCTACTCTGTTTGGTTTCAAAAAAGATTGCTCTTGCATTACTGAAGGTTATTTGTCCACAAAACCCATATTGAGTGCACTTCACCTTCAAGGTCCAAATTCCAATATATATGTGCACTTCCACTTAATAAATAAGAAATTAATTGGAATTTCATGTTTGAAGTGAAACCATAAATAAAACATGTAATTAATTTGGGAGTCAAAAACATTACAAAATCTTCAGTAGCATTCAGGTTATAATTTTTGTATCTTACCATTTTGAAGGGTCTTTTCATTTTCAAATGAAATTTTTATTATTGTGCTATTTGTAGCTTGTATATTTAGTACTAGTTTAGTTATGCCTTCTACTTTCACAAGTATTCATACATATTCAGACTACTTATCCATGATTGAATGTAATTAAGCATGTTAAGCCTAATTAAGCCTAATTAAATACAAAATTATGCTTACCAACTAATTAAGCCTAATTAAGTTTTTAAAATCTTGACTTTAATTAATTATGATTTAATTCATATATGAGAATTGATGTGCTTAATTACACTTGTTTAGGCTTCATTATGCTTGATTAAGTTTAATGCGCTTATTTGTATTTTCTTGAGGTTGCCTCCTAAGTCAAGAGGGTCTCTCAACCTCATACGTTGTGACTTGTTGCTTGACAGGTTGCTCGAACGTCACACCTTAAATATTGAAGACTTTAAAACCTTATCTTGAAATTGTACCAAGTCACAATTTGCTTCATAAATGGTGGGGATGAAATTCCTAACTCTTAGGGTGAGGAGAGGTATCTTCTTCTAGGTATACGTTGAACTCCTTTGGGTTCAAAGAAAACCTTTATGTAACCACAATAGGATTTCATATTTCATATTCTAAGTGTATGGATTTCATGAATTATAGTTCAAAGAATCATCTTAGAAATCCAAGGGGTTAGATGCTCAAGTAGTACAAGATTATATTTTCCTAAAATCATAATGTCATGGTTAAGTGTCTTAGAGTGGAATAAACTTAAAATTTTAAATCATAAAGTTTTCTCATAAATATGGTGTTAAGTAGGTCCATCATTTCTATAGGCTAAGTTAAAAGTCCAATTATCCTAACTCTAGTTTTGAAGTTCACTTGGTCATTCCTCTCAAATTCTCCTTATAATTTACCAATCATAATGAAAGGCATGTCCTTCATTATTTGACAAAATCCCTTTGTTGTAATTCCTCGGGGAGATCACTCCATTGTAGAGTTGAACACCACGTGCGAACAAAGTTTGCTACCCCTATATTACATGTCATAAATAATTTTAAATTTTATGATATTTTTTCTACATATACACAACCATTGATGGTATCTTTTGTATATTTTTTTGAAATTTTTAGTCATATTCATTAATTGTAGCAATTTTTTTAGTTCAATTCTGCGTCATTCTAGTTAGAAACGGTATGTTTTATTAAAAAAACAAATCATCAAATTTAGTCACTATTTTTTACTATGTAACATGTACCATTTATATCTACTCATGAAAAAAATTTGATAAAATTGTGACCCATTTTGGTGATGATTTTTACATTTTTTACATTTTTTACATCTAAAATGATCGCACGTGGTTGTTCAACTCTACAATGGAGTGATCTCCCCGAGTGTAATTCTTCCTATAGTGATGTGAAATCTTAGCTCATTCCCACATGTGAAGGGACGGATGATTGGCCCACTCAACGACCTCACGTAATCCTCTTGTCACTTTGAATCCCTTTCCAATTGATGGCCTTCTGTTGAGTTGATTTGTTTTTCCCACCTAATGTAAGTACGCCTTCGTGGTGGTATCTTGAGTCTAATGCTACTTGGATGTCGAATTCGGTAAGTGATTTCCACCCTAGTTTATTGGTCTTGATTTCTTTGTAGACCCCTTTACATTGGATTTTTAATGGGTAACCTTAAATATATTTCTTGAGTCTTCATGGTTTGAATTGCAGGTCTTTCTATTACATCTTCCTTTTATACAACTCCGAGTCTTGATATTATAACACCTTTGGTGAATTTTTCTAAGTACCGAGGCCAAATGTCTTGGTAAATCTCTAAGCCTCGAAGCTTTGGAAAATCTCTAAGTCTCGAAACTAAAATCCATCTAGTAAGACTCTAAATCTTTTGGGTTTTCTAGTCTTGAATAGTCTTCAAAAATGTGCTCCCGATAGTTTTCATGATGCTCAAGTGAGATGTTTGATGTCCAATGAGGTGCCTTAGGTGCTCAATGCAGTTCCTTTATATAGTCTTCAAAATTCATGAATTATTGGATTTGGCATTTTTGGGCCATGGCCTTTCCGAAATAGGCAATATTTAAGTTTTAATGGATTTCATCCGACAATTGACGGTTGGATAGTCATCTAGAGTGGAAAGCCAAGGCAATTGCCATTAAGGATCGGTTATAGTTTGTAACCGACTCATTCCCTTCCTCGGCACCATGAGGAGGCAATGGAAGTCACGAGAAGGTTATTTCCTTAATGTAGAATCTGGCACAATCTCAATATAGAAGCAATAGGCTTTCTTGAAGGTTCAACACTAAGTGATTGAGGTTGAATACGCAACATTAGGCAATTTTCAAGCAAGATGCTTGTAGATATAGAATTAGTTTTAAAGAGCCGAGTGATTCAGACTCTAATTTGTCTTAAAACTATGACATTGAGAATAAAAACATGTTAAGTGCAATTGTCTTGAACTGGAACTTTGATGGTTGTTGTTATATGATTCAGAGAGAGTGAGAAATAATATCTTGGATGTAAATGAATATTGGCTGTGAGAATCAATCTAACCCAATCATTTGTCAAAGTGTGAGTGAAGTTGCTTAAAGATTATGAGAGTTGAAGCCTAGTGTAAGAAAGTGCATACATGTGACATGCCAAGTAGAAGAAAGTTTGAACATGAGAAGGATGAACGATGTCAGTTGAGACATAATATCTATGAATATCATGACCGAGATAATTAATATAAGCGATAGTCTAAGACAAAGCTTTATGCCAATGAGTGGTTGAGGGTTGGGAAACCAAGATTGAGTCGACTTGACTGAGTGAATTATTGGCCATGGGCAATGTGTGAAGGAGGTAAATGAGTGTATGAGAACTTCAAGGATCGGAATGATATGGAAATAACCAGCTCTAGCTATAAACAAAGAGAGAGTTTGAATGTAAGAGGTGAGAGAGTTAGTCAACGATGAGCATGTAAGTCGCTTTACTAAGCATGTGAGAGGAGGTAGGGACTAATTGCCGATTTAAGGGCAATAATCTTAGAAAAATATGTAAGTATGTGACTAGTGGAAGGTCAAGAGGCAGGTAATTTTTGCATGGCAAATAAGACGCAAACAATCAAGTGAAACAAAGAAGGAGAAAGAAGACGACTGAAAACCTTAGAAAAGGCGATAACCTGTATGAATGAGAGCAAATGGGTTGTGTAACCAAAGATTAGGAATTGACAAAGTTCAAAGAAAGCAAATAGCTTGAGAGAAAACAATTTGACTAAGAGGGCATGTGATGGGCATAATCATGAGCAATGAAAGAGGAAGGCTATAGCCGAAACTTGGTTGGAAGTTAACCATGAGAGGTAAAGATTGAGAGGTTGAGATGGGCATGGTCACGATTGCATAAGTTCGATAGGCCATAGCCAGGACTTAGGTCAGGAGATAGCCTAGTAAGTGAAAGGCATTACCTTGTGGTAAAGATTGAGAGAATGGCCTAAGTATGTTTGTTGCACAATAATGGAAGGAGATAGAGAGATTGCATGCATATGGTGACGACAAAGCCTGGTGATATTTTGCGCAAGCTATAGATTGCAAAGACAATTCTATAAGAGGATGAGGACTTAACCATGTGAAAATAAGATTGTATTCAATGTAAGTCATTAGGAGGGCACACAAATTAATGCATACATTAAAGGATATAGCCTAATTATTATGTTTTTTTATATTAACTATGTGAATGATCTTTGAGAGGAGGTGCTAGATCTACTTGAAGATGAAGGTGGTGATTACAGTCTTTGAAGAATTGCCAAATGATTGTAAGTTAATGTGAAGAACTTAAAATTGAGATTATTGCACGCATAATTCATGACAATTAAAGATGATGTGGATCCTCAAAAGACGATACTCAGGACAGGTTGTCATAACTATGAGCTAATGACTATTTGCCAAGCTTTTGAGCTTCACGACTAAAGTAGGTCAAATCATTAGAGTGATAGAGAGTCCCCAGAGATAAGACGAAATCACACACAACAAAGAAGGCACAAATGAATCCTTAAGTGTGAGTTAATGTAACAAAGAAGAAAATTAAAAAAACGGAAATAACCATACCTTGTTATTAAAACCTTAATCCAATGTGACATTAATCCTTATAGACACTAGCTCAGTCTTCCATGAGATCTAGTTCCTTGGGTTGTTTCTTTGATAGATTTAAGTGATAGCAAAAGCCTAACTACAATGTGTTTTCATGTCAAGACCCCAATTAGAAGTCCAATAAAAGAGCAAGACACGTGCTTAGCCTAAGGACAACATCTAAGAGTATGTTCTCCATCATAGGGGGTCCTAGTCCAAATTTTCAGAATTGTAATTTAACACCTAAATATGTGGGGAATAACTATAGGGGAAATCAAATGACAAACATATTACATTGTTTATGGTATTTAGTGTCACATGTGTACTAATGTCACTTACCCTATTTTGAGGCATATGCTAAGTTGCACTAATGATCAACAACTTCACCATTAGTGTCACCGCTTGGCACTTGGCGTTCAATTGAGTTATCTAATATCTTGGCATGAGTATGCTCAATAGCGTTATGAGGTGTATGCATACGTTACACAATGGTGTACAAGTTTACGAAATGACACTTGGCATTAGTATGTTCGACAACAATTGTGCAGTGGACTCCTGGTGTGTATGTGTATGTATAAGTGAACCTTTTTGAGAAGTTCAATCTTGTTCTTTTTTTGCCTTCAAGCAAAACACTTTGTAGATTTCAATCTTAGTAGAAAACTGCATTTGTTTAAATGGTGAAAGAAAACTTGCTAGCGCTGCTAATTTATGTCACGTGTGGACCAAAATGAAGTGATGATATTGAAATATGTGCAAAATTTATACACTAAAGACCAAAAAGAAAACTTAGTGTGCGATAGTTCCAATTTAAGAGAGATTATAGGGAGTTTACCTCAACCTTGTCCATTTACATGAATTTATAAGATATTCTTCAATTTTGTAAAGAAAAAAATGAAAGATGTCAACATATAACTGGTTGGTCTTGGAAAGACTAGGATCTTGATTGATTATGCCCATCTTCCCTAGACATTGACAACCTTGTATGCAAAATGGTCAAAATTTTAACTCATATATCCCCCTATAATGAGCATGTAATATGGCACCACATCAACCCTCGGGCGAAAAGGATCCACTCTTTTCATAAACTGACCAACGATTGTGAGGAACCTACATTCAACACATTTGAACTCACTAGAAATTCATCTCAAGAAACATTAGTGTAAGGGATGTTATTCAAATGCATAAATGAATGTAGCTCACCTCGTCTACCCTTTCAAATTCAAAGAGATGGCATTGCAAAGGTCAACAAATTCTTCCATGATGATATGGAGGCAACCAATACATCAAATTCGCATCATGGATGAAACCCCAAACATCTGATGAAGAATTCCATTGTTTGCTAAAGAAAATATTTACAATATTTGAAAATTGGTGTATGAAAATGAACCTTGAAGTCACCGTTGTTGTCCAATGCATAAAACAATACTTCTATATTTTCATTGACAATTGATGGAAGTATCATACAATGATACCAATTCCGTGGTGCTCAATCTCAAATTCAAAACAACTCAGCTTCTAAGGATATGTAGAAAGAAAATTAATAGGGCTTGCATTTGAGATTAGTAAGCAATGGCATCCACAATGAGTAATGCACGCGCATGTAGATATTCAACTCCTTAAAGAGTTTCCCACATTGGTGGATTGAACTGCTGAGAGATGTGCAACACAAGTGAGAGGGAGAATTATAGGGTTTAAGATCGGGGTTTAGGATGTAGAAGAAATCCTCGCATGGGAAACCTACAGTATCATAACACGTGATCCATCTTCACATGTCAACCTCCCACTTGGCCTTCCCATACAATATGGTAGATCCATGCACCAACAAGTCAATATGTGGCATAAGAAGAAGAAAAGACTTCACATATTGACATATGGTGCAATGCAAGGGTGTGGGTTTTCTTCTTTGGTGGTTTGCATTAATGGGAAAAGCTTGTGATAAAAGGGAGAGAATGTGACAATAAGGAGCGAGATTTGAACTACAAACATTTGTCCCCTAGCGTTTGAGGATATTGGAGAATGAGTGACATTACGGAGGTTATATTAAGGAGTTTAGGGTGTAGTTTGGTGGTGACAATTAGTGGACATGACGCTTTAAGACCTTTAGGCATCTAGTTTATGCCCTTTGCAAATAGTGTACATGACACTAAATACCATAAACAATGTACCTTTATGTTGTTAAGGTACTGAGGCCTATAGTGTCACTTTTAGAGTATTATGCGAAGTTCATATGGTTCGAAGTGTCACAATAGTTGCAAAAATATCATAGATTAGCGAACATGAGTCGGATCGAAGTAACTAAATTTCAACGCAAATGAAGTTTGTATGAGTCTGGGCAAAATCAGAAGAAAAACAAAATTAATTTTAAAAAATCATTTTCGATTTGAGCCTTTCAATGCTAAGTAAGGGGCGTCTATTCATATTTGCATACTCCCTTGTACTCCATCCACTCAATAGGTTCAAGTAGCTGGAAGGCATGTGGTGAACATGCTAGCTACACTAAATATGATATTTAGTATCACTTACTATTTGGAATTACGCAATGCTCTATCTATTTACTATATGTCTCATATTTTACCAGCAAATGTCAAATTGATTGTTCGGACATTATAGAACATTAACAACTTTACTTGATAAAAAATACACCAATAGTTAAAAGACACAACATTGCGTAATTCCAAATAATGAGTGATACTAAATATCATATTTAGTGTAGCTCCATGTTCGTGACCACAGTAAGTGCCACTATTGGAATTGTGTTACTTTATGGCCTCATTGAACATTATTCAAATCCATAACAATGTCATGTGGGACTAACAATATTCCAAGGAATATTACCGCACTCAGACTGAATGTGAGAAATATTATGTGTAATACTATCAGTCCCTAGGAACACTGTCATGGATTTGAATGATGTTATGCAGTATCTTAGATTAACATTTGGGGTAAAAAAATGTGTTACTGCTTGCTTCACATTAAGGAATAACTGAAATGACTAAAGGTCATGTGTAGAATCAATCAAGTGAGGTATGTACAACAATTTATTGAAATTCATCTATGAAGTTAGTACACTCTAAACTCCGTAGTATCACACATGTGGCAACCAAAGTGCATGTGATATTACAGAGTTTTGCAATGTTAACATGGATGCGTGATACTAGTGAATTAGTGTAGCATGTGACACTATGGAATAACACAAAGTGCAACATATTAAATGGTGTGGTGTGGTCCACTCCGCTTCGCCTTCCCGAACGATGTGGTGGATGCATGCACCAACATTCAACAAGTGGCATAAGAAGAAGAAGAAGAAGAAGGTGACACTCCACATATTGACACATGGCACAATGCAAGGGTGTGGGTTGACTTCTTTGGTGGCTTGCATTAATGACAAAATTCGTGATATAAAGGAGAGAAAGGTGACACTAAGGAGTGAGATTTGAACTACGAACATCCGTTCCCTAGGGTTTCGGGATATTAGAGAGTGAGTGACATTATGGAGGTTGATATTACGGAGTTTAGGGTGTATACTCCAGATTTCTGCACAGTAGAAATGACTGGAGGAAGAATCTAAAAGTCCACCTATTTGATCAAATAATTTCGCCAGTGGCGAGGTCGGTGACAGGCCCTCGAAATGCGATGAGCCAGAATGAATGCATCGGCTGCTAGTGTATTATTAGAACCATGCCCACTTTTTTATTTATATAGAATAATGGCCTGCCTACTAGTTACAGTTCCCACCAGAAGGAGCTTTTAGTTGATGACTTTCAATCGGCAAAGTCCACGTTGGCACGTCAAATTCCATCAAGCCACGCTAAGTAAAGAACTTGATATTAGAAGGAAAATAATTGTGAAGTTGTGCAATTTGCCAGGATCCTATGGTGGCCAGGAATTCGTGGTGGGAGTCATGTGGGTTGGACGTGTAAACATTGGATCCCTTTACGCTCGGAGCCAATTTATGATCAATAACTTTTTGACTCACGAATTAGCATTGCAGACCTGAATTGCTAGATTATCATACTACATATTTGATTTAGTGTGGGTTGACATAGTATAGCATCACCGACTCATGGCAATAACACATTATGCTTAGTAATTATTGTGGGTCATGGTATCAGTGTGTATGTTTGACAAATATCATTTGACGTTCAACTTCAAATCTAAAGTGTCACGTGACGTTTTCATAAACGAAAATGAATGTCAACTGACATCGACATCTTCTTCTAAAATGTCACCTCAATGTCACATGTCTAGCAGTACGTGTCATTTCAATTTCCAAAGTGTCAATTGATGTGTGGTTTTTTCTTCACAAGTCACACTACATGTCAAATTCTAAATTGTGCTTGTCAATTGACGTGTGGTTTTTTCTTCACAAGTCACACTACATGTCAAATTCTAAATTGTGCTTGTCAATTGACGCGTAGTTTATTTTTGTGCAAGTTTTTGCATGTCAAATGTCAAAAACTTGCAAAAACTTTGTCAAAAATACACACTGCATGTTATGTGATTAATTAAACCTTTTCTCACCAAAATCTACTATGGCGGGCCACTTCATTTATTGTGAAATTATATTAGCATGGGTCAATAAACTAAAGTAGATGTGACTTGCATGGTTACGTAACATTATCTAGCTGAGCATGGAGAGTGGGTGGGGCCGGGAATAAGTCAAATACTCATCATGTACTATATCATGGTTGATCTCTTATCATCATTGCTATATGAGATTTGGCCTGGTAAACTCGGGTGAAGCATTGTCACTGAATATAAGTAGAATCGAATGGATGATAGCAACTAAATAATGTTATGTATTTCTCTCTATACACCCATTTGTTGTAGTATGTGAAATTGTGCTTGTAGATATTTGCCTTGTACACCCTAACCTCCGTAAATGTCACGTCCTCTCTTATATCATGAAACCCTATGGAATGGATGTGCTTCGTTTATATCTCCCTCTTGTTGTCACATTCCCCTCCCATATATCGCAAGTTTTGACATTAAAACAATCCACCAAATATTCAAACCACATGCTCGCATGCATCACATTGTCATCATTATCATTATTGCAATGTTGACTTAGTGTTATTCCATAATGTCACATGCTACACTAATTCTCTATTATCACACATCCATGTTAAAACTAAAAACCTCCTTGGTATCATGCCACAAGTGTGATATTAGAAAGGTCAGAGTGTACTTTTTGAAGCTCATGTGAACATCTTGAGTCATTATCAAACTGAAGATTCTCATGCTCATTAAGTGGTCGTATGGGTAGGTCCCTCCCCCCCCCTCCTCCAAATCATATTTATAATTAACCCTAGAACGAATAGCATATTTTGAGCACATAATCCAATCTCTTATGAACACATGTCTTTTTGGTGCCAATTCTCGTATCCATACCTAACCACATGCCACTCAAAAATAGTACCAAATTTTTGTTGTGTTCAAGTTGGGCATGTCTACCTTATGAGAAGTGGCACATACAATCTTAATTGACCCCGTGATAAATATGTGGCACATTTATTTCCAACGCTAAATAATTAAATATAAATATATTGGGTGTACAATGAAATTAAGTTGGGATGAGTCACACGTAGGAAATGAATATACAGCAGAACCTCCTTTATGGATGCCACAAAGCCTAACTCATCATAGAGTTATCAAATATGAGAAACATACATGTGTTTGATGCATGTATGAATACATAGATGCATATGTATTCAAATGTATTCAAAGTACATCCAAACACATATTTGAGGACATCAAATTTCCCACCATAATCGTAAAATTGCATTAGAATCAAGAATGTCTATCAAGTCAATGCCACTTCAATCTGATTTTTCCTTGTGTCTATTTTTTCATTTTTGCATAACATTAGTAAGCACCATCCATGTGTTGTATATGTGCAAGATAACTATTCTGAATTGAAGCAAGAACAACTTTGTAGGATTATGAGTAACTCGCTTCTTCACTTGTGACACTTGAATCCAATCTCATTGGTTCAAGAAGCAATCAACCAAGCATCGAGATGGTGGTGTTTTAATACTGGAGTGGTGGCATGTGACATTATGAAATAACACAAAGTCAACATTGTAATAATGGTAATGATGAAGGAAAGAAAGAAAAAGGAACGTCATAGTGTTTACCCTGACATGCGATGTTCGTTCACCGCCTCCCTCTCATGTCCGTGTGAGCATGGCAGTAGGTGCGGCTTAGTCCCTATTTTCATAGGTGGACCGTGTGGTCAGTGTTAGGGCTATGTTTTCTATGCTAGTTTAGAGGTTTTAGTGTTAGTAAGTGTGTTTAGTCAAGTGGGACTGGGGCTTGTTCTTTTCCAAATTCCTTTTGTTTAGGATCATGTGTGTTAGGTACTTTAGAGCAATTTGGGAGAAGGATTTCATTAGTTTATGGATTTTGGAGTTGGGGATTTGTAGGTCTTGGAGGAGTTTAACATTTGTTGTATGTACTCCCTTATTCTTGTTGTGATTATAATGGGCAATAGTACTATCCACCCTATTTGGGATAGGAGTGGGTGGAGAATGGCGTATTTATCAAGTTTTTGATTGGTGGCTTATGCGGGGAATCTATCATTGCAGTAAGTGAATTCTAATATTTGTACTTCGAGCTTTGGGCTGGTTGTGAAAGGTGGCTCATATGTAGATGTAGGTGGGGCTCCTAAAATGCATAATATATCTAGTCTAAGTTGAGCTAGGCATTTACATCTTGGTAGATAGCATGTGCATGGGATTAGCCATGAGGATATGGTGTTGTCAGGTGTGCGGTCTTTAATGTTACCAACGTTGATTAGTGTTAAGCAACGGGTTGTGGGTGTGTTCGTTAGTGTGTGCATTGCTTCATTGTGTCGGATTGTTCTTAAATTGTTTATGTGTTTATTAATGCAACATGATAGTAGGTGGAGACATGTGTCATTTTGGTGAGATGTGCATAGGTTACATGTTGGGAATATGTCTTGTTTGAGGATGTGTGTGTGTGTGTTTCTTCTTCCAAATAGTTTCCTAAGTATCTTCCATATTTAAATTTGAGGGTTTGTGTTATTTGCGCATTGGTAATACATGGGGCATCCCATAATAGATTTCACCATTTTATGTGTATTTTTGTGTTGGACAACCATTTGTATATACATGGTATTGTATTTTTTGCATGGGAGATGAGTGCACTTATGTATTCTTTTTCTATGTAGCTTTTGAGGTTGTGGATTGAGTTGTCATGTTGTGTGGATGTCAGGGGGATGGATGGTTAATGAGGTGGAAAGGGGTTTCTACAATGTCGGGTTGTTCTACTCCTTGTTTGGCCATAATGATAATGATGACAACGTGATGTGTGCAAGCGTTTGATTTGAACTCTTCGGTGGATTATTTCAATGTCGAAACCCATGATATATGAGAGGGAAATGTGACAACAAGGAAGGAGATTTAAACTAAGCACATCCATTCCCTAGGGTTTTAGGATATAAGAGATGGCGTGACATTACATAGTGTGACATTACGGAGGTTAGGATGCTACCTCCATTGCGATTGATTAGAATAGATTAGTTGGAGTTTTCTCGGACTTGTCCATAATACGCCAAAGGTCCACGGAAGCCAACTCTACCTCTAATTTGAAATTCTAAAGATTGAAGTTCTCTCTATTGAACTTGCCAATGGTTATAGCATTTTCATCTTCAAGTGATGTCATCTTATGCTTAAAGATTGGGATATACTCTCTAGTCACTCAATCAACTTTTTTAAGCAATTTTATGCACTTAATAGCTTCATGAACCTCAATTAACCTTTCTTACACTAAACAAACCCCCCCGGGGAAGTCACTTAGTGTATTCTTTGGGGACACATGAGCGTACAAAGTTTGCTACCCCTATATTATATGCCATAGATAACTTTAAAAATTATGATATTTTTTCTACATATACATAACCATTGATAATATCTTTTGTGTATTTTTTTGAAATTTTTAGTCATCTTCATTTTTTGTAGTAATTGTTTTTGTTCAATTCTGCGTCATTCTAGTTAGAAACGGTATGTTTTATAGAAAAAGAAGATCATCAAATTTGGTTATAATTTTTTACTATGTAATAGATACCATGTATATCTACTCATGAAAAAAAATTGATAAAATTTTGACCCATTTTGGTGATGCAACTTAGAAAAAGTAGATTTTTTTTGTATGCACGTGGTTTCAACTTTACAATGGAGTGATCTCCCCGAGCAAACCCCTTTTGAACTCATATGTACATTTGCATCTCAATCCACTCAAATAAGGCCCCTTTGCTCTAAAATGTGCCATTGCACCTCTATCTACTAGAACTAGACCTTGTTATTTTCAAATGTGACTTCAAACCTTTAATCCACTCGAGTAAGATCCTCTTGAACTCAAATGAGCCCCTTTTAACTCAAATGTGTTCTTGCACCTCAATCCATTTAAATGAGGCCCTTTTGCTCCAAAATATGCCTTTGGACATCAATTCACTCAAATGAGGCCTTTTTGCTCTAAAATATGCTCTTGTATGTCAATCCACTCAAATGAGGCCCTTTTGATTTCAAATATGCCTTGGGAACCTCAATCCACTCAAGTTAGATTTTTGCATTGAAATGAACCCTTTTGCTCTCAAATATGCCTTTGCATCCTCAATCCACTCAAATCATATCATCTTAAACTCAAATAAACACTTTTGTTCTTAAATGTGCCTTTAGACTCTCAATCCACTCAAATGAGCCTTTTTGCTCTCAAATGTGCGTTTGCACCTTCAATACATTCAAATAAACTCTTTTGCTCCCAAATGTGCCTATGTGCCTTCAAACCACTTAAATCAAGCCTTTTTAAACTCAAATAAACCCTCTTGTTCTCAAATGTTTATCTGCACCTTCAAACCATTCAAACCATGCCTTTTTCAACTCAAATGTGCCTTTGTACCCTCCAACAATCAAACCATGTCCTCTTTAATTCAAATGTGCCTTTGCACCCTCTATCCACTCAAATTATGTTCTCTTTATCTCAAATGACCTTAATACCCTCAAATATGTATAATTGCATTCAACCAACTAAAATCATATCATCTTCAACTCAAATGACCTTAATGCCCTCAAATGTACACAATTGCACTGAACAACCTCAAATCATGTACTCTTCAACTCAAATGACCTTCAATACACTCAAATATGCATAATTACATTCAACCAACTCAATTAAACACTCAAGTGCATCAAATATGCATTCAATCATTAGAAACACTCAAATCAACACTTACAATTTCCAAATGTGCACTTGTATACCTACAATCTTCAAACCTTGAAACACCAACCGATGCTCCGAACATGTACCGATGCATCTCCAACACGAAGCACCCCAAAAGCCTCTCCAAACACTAAAATCATTCAAGATCCACTCCCTAGCCAACTAGCAATGAAATCTCTAACTCTAAAACTTGAGTGAGTGGGCCCATGACCTATTGAAGCACAATAAAATCAGATATTAGATTGCACAAGCAAAAATATAAACACAAAGGTATATGAACAATGTTTGGAGCGAGATGATCACCTCTACTTCTTGCCTTGCTCTTTATTGCACTTATTCTCCTTGATTCATCCAATGCATATGGGATATCTCAACTCCCACATCCCACAAACCACATGGGTTTATGTAAACCTTATTCATTCATATACCTTTAACAATCACAATCCTATAACTACAAGCAACTTAATGTTCTAAACTAAACACAATATATACTTCTAACTTCAACACTGCCAATGATCCAACAACAGTTGAGCTTGACACGTGGGTCCAACTCCCAGACTACACCCGTTGTGAGGGCATGTATTTGATAATATGTGAACATGCTCTTAAGTTCACATGTTTCCATCTTTGCGTGGATTAGGATTCATTTGGTGCGAGGACAAGCAACTTCATATTTTTAGTTCACATGCTTGTAAAGTCTGTATGCAGAAGTTATAATTTTCAATCATTCATTCCCATTGCCCTCTCAGCTGTCTGCGAGGAAAATTGCAGCAATGACCTTGGTCAGTGTAGATGTTTGCCTTCCTATAGCTTCTTCTCCAGAAACCCGGGCACCATTGCAGTGGCTTTTGGCAGTGTCGATGAAAGATGTTTTGGGAGTTCAATTGGTCCTATAGTATCACACTTTTGCCATTGGTTTTGCAGCTGGAAGCTGTACCAAACTTGTTAACTTGTTAGAGTTATTGTTTGACATAGTTTTCCATATAGTCTTATAATGTGGGGCCTTAGAATAGCAAAACATGCATAGTCAGGCACAACTTCTAATTTCAGAAGCTCTTTTGAATTTGATAAGGAAAACACGACTCTGTCCTTTCACGGCGCTGTGAATGGGCCTTGTGTGGTCGCGAGCATGGTGCATCCGGACCGTTGATCCACCGAGGCCCATCCAAGGGCCTCAATGGTCCTAGGTGGCGGGGGGTGGTGCTTGCCACCAAGGTGGGTGGGGGCGGGGGCGGCGCTTGCCACCAAGGCAGGGTGGGGCCGTGGGCCTCATGTCTTGTCGGGCTAGGTGGCTAGGTGGCTAGGAAGCTAGGTAGGCTTATTTACTAGGTGGATAGGCCTACTTACTAAATAACTACACTCTAAACTCCGTAGTATCGCACTTGTGGCAACCAAAGTGCACGTGATATTACGGAGTTCTGTAGTGTTAACATGGATGTGTGATACTAGTGAATTAGTGTAGCATGTGACACTATGGAATAACACAAAGTGCAACATTTTAAATGGTGTGGTGTGGTCCACTCCGCTTTGCCTTCCCGGGCAATGTGGCGGATGCATGCACCAACATTCAACAAGTGGCATAAGAAGAAGAAGCAGAAGAATAAGAAGGTGACACTCCACATATTGACACATGGCACAATGCAAGGGTGTGAGTTGACTTCTTTGGTGGTTTGCATTAATGACAAAATTCATGATATAAGGGAGAGAAAGGTGACAATAAGGAGTGAGATTTGAACTACAAATATCCGTTCCCTAGGGTTTCGGGATATTAGAGAGTGAGTGACATTATGGAGGTTGATATTACGGAGTTTAGGGTCTAGTTGATTAGGCTTACTTCCTAAGTGGCTAGGCCTACTTACTAAATAATTAGTTGGTTAGGCTTACTTGCTAAGTGGCAAAGGATGACTAAGGCTGGGTCAATTCTTTATGTACTCACACATGGATTTACAACTTGAAAGCAATGTGGGCACTTCCAACTTCGCCCAACATTGTAAGGTAACCGGGTCTTAAATGGACATTTTCTTTTTGCACCCACTTCTTGTACTAGGATACTAGGATGCCAAACATGTAATTAGTGCGAGATGATTAGCAAATCCAATTTGTGCCCGTAGCCACTTTCCTCATAGTTTGAGGAGCTCATATGAATATTCTATTCACTCTCAAAATGAAGATTCTCTAAGTTAAAACAAAGATCATTTAGGCATCCCCATTTATGTTGCTTGTTCCATTTAGCATGGTCAATAAGTTTTCAGTATGTTGTCCTCTATCTTTTCAAGACATGCATTTTTGGTGTCTATTCTTAGATTGACAGCCAAGCTCCAGCCATACTTCACTCAACCATGGGTGTTCATTTAAGATCACAAACTTAATTAGGCACATCTACCCTACTGGATTGGAAATAGTTTCTTCTAGTTATTTATCGTGAACATTGTCATTTCAAGTTTTCAAATCGGACTTCAAATACAGAAGTGATAATAGGTCTAAATGGGAATACCTAAATGATATTTGCTTCAAGTTAGAGAATCCCCATTTTGAGAGCGAATAGAATATTCATACAAGCTCGTCAAACTATGAGGAAAGTGGCTATGGGCACAAATTGGATTTGCCCGCCTAGCCACCTAGCCCCGACAAGACCCTAAAGCCAACCTCCTCGAAAAAAGACATGAGGCCCACGGCCCCACCCTGCCTTGGTGGCAAACACCACCCCCCCACCCCGCCACCTAGGACCATTGAGGCCCTTGGATGGGCCTTGGTAGATAAACAGCCCGGATTCACCATGCTCACGACCACACAAGGCCCATTTACAACGCCTCAGTGTCGCGGTCCTTGCACCCTCTCCCTGGCAGTGTTTCGTGATTAAATTTCCCTTAGAATCAATACCATTGACAAGGAGGGTTTGGAGTGTCTCCTCCAAGGAAAAGGGGTCATGTTTCCTCCTTAAAACAACAAACTCTAATGCATAAGTGGAATATGTGCTTGACAAATAAATTTTCACTTTTCCTTGTCCCTTGGGGGCAAAGTTGCACTTGAACAAAGCAACTCACATCTTGGAGATGTTAGGTTGCAGTTTTGGAATAAATCTTCACAATAAACCATGATTTTTGTTCCCTTTGACATGATTTTTGACAAAGGAGAAACAAGTGTCATTTTTCGTGATTCACATTTAATTGTTCCTTGTGATTAATACTTCACTTGTTCATGCCACTATGTAATGATCCAATTCAACATGACATTGTTAAGATGGTGGTTATTTGGAAGCAATTATATGGAGATTATGTGAAGGAGACTATTAGATCTGGCCCATGGGGGTGCCATGCCCTTAGAAAGTGTTGTCCCGATTAGAGGTTGTTGCTAGGGTTCTATCTGTAGCTGCCGGCCAAGCTGTATGGGCGCATGCGGCAACATGTACTGCCTTAGCTACAACCAATGCCCTAGCTGCCACCTGGGGTGAATTGAGGTGAACTAGGAGGGGGTTATTGGTTCAGATTTACTGGGTGCGGCAGTAAACATAAAATACTTTACTGTATTGCACAAACATCAATTATGACGAAGTTGAAGAAGGCTTTGCAAACAAATGCACTTGATTATTTTCTCAGCTTTGAGGTTTAGGGTGCTCTATGGACGCATGAGCATAACTTTTTGTGAGTAGGTGAGAATTTGTAGGTAGTAAGTGCACTTGATTTGTTACATCATTAGCTACAATGGATGACCAACAACTCTTTTGGTTTAGGATGAAAATCAAGGGGAAATGCCCCTCGTAATTTGAGCCCACCTAGGGTTAGTGGAACCACACTTCCGGTTGGAGTTTTTGCAAAACCTTTGCCGGTTGCAACCCCCATTGGCATTCCAAATCCTAGAGGGAAGAAGAGAGTTGCCATTGCAACATTGGATGTGGTTAGATGTAGTTGTGGCAAAACATTCTGGAATTTTACGAGGAGTGGTGGCGATGCAACTAAGGTTCATAAGCCAAAAAAAATTGGACACATATTCGTAGGGTGCACATGCGACATATGCCTAACGAGCTGTGGAGGTTGGAGGCTCACATAGGAGACAAGATTGGAAAAATGAAGGTTGAGTGTTGTAGGCATATATCATTACTTGAGGAGCAAACCGGCGGTTTTGGATCCACTTGGCCATGGTTTGATCAAATGCGCCACATTATGCGTGGTTTGCAAAAGGTGATGATATAGGGGGCGGTACCAACCAAGGTTGCTCTTATTGGAAAGAAGGTAGCGCTAGTACCGAGCAAGTGCCAAAAACCCAAGCCGGCCAACTGCTAGGTTCACTGGTTGTCGATTTGGCGGAAGATGGGGGTGAAGTGGGGCAGTGCAAAGCACGTGACCCCACCATATGCTACTTGGGAGAGCTCTCAAGGGACTGCGGGTGGCGAAGGGTCAATAAGGTAGAAATACCATAACCCGTTAACCACCCACTAGCGGTGCACTAGACCGCCTCATAATGGTGAAGTGCCATGTCTTAAATGGCTCGGCAGCAACTTCAATGCGGTGTAGCCAATGGGAGGCAAGGTCTAATGTACTCATGATTAACCGGTTTAGGTGATATTCTGTATCGAAATGCAGAGTACCTAGTGAACGGGAAGTGAGTTGGACAAACTTTCCACTTTGAAAAATTGTGGAATTTTTTGTACAAGGCAAAAAAATACGAAACAACTTGCATTCTTCATGAATCCTTCTCGTCTATCTTGGAAAATTATCTCATGATTGTCAGACCAGATCTTCAATGCGAATCACCTTATTTTAACGGGTTATGATATTTCTACCTTACCTGTGCATGATTCGCCACGCACTGCCTCCTGCAAGAAGCTGGGGGTTTCAGGCAAACCAAATGCCCAAAATCGTTCGTTGACTAACACGACATACTTGGTGAATGCAATAATTGTGGATTTTGTTGCAGGATTTGCACATGTAGAAGAGTACAAGACTGTAGTGGCTAAGGAAAGGTCGGCTGCAATGACTGATGCCAACAAAGAAATTACAAAATCCACCAATGACGTTATGTTGCAGATTGCAGTGTTGGAGACTGCCTTGCAGAAGAGGATTGTTGCAATGTTGGCCACAATCTACCAATAAATTAGGTCCTTTGTAAGTGTTTAATTCATTTTTTTTGGTTTTTTTTTGGAAATAGTGTTTCCAGATTGCACTTATGCCTATGAATGGATTAATGTTTTTGGCAATCCCTAATTTTACGCTCTTGTGGGGTTACTCTTTTTGTGATTCTTAGGGTAGTGGTAATCAACAATAACACTACACCTAATCTCCAATATGAAACTTTGGCCATGTCACATTTCACCTCTGAATGTTTAGGTTAGGCTTCAAATTCATGGCATCTTCATACCTGTCACTATTATTTCTTTATGTGATAATATCTTCTAAGAAAACTTACATTGCCTTTTCAAAAAAATTAAGTTTTAAGTTTTATATTTCTTATATCTTGGTTTGAAAATATTTATTGCACATTGCACACTTCAACACATTATGGTATAGGGTTTCCAATTATTTATTATGGGCACATGGTGCTCTGAGCTGAATAATTTCTACATGTATTATTTTTTTGTTTAACATTGCCTAAGGTTTGTATCACTCCCTTGCATTTTAATGTGTTTAATATTCAATTTGGAACCACCAAATATGTTCAAAATATAAGTCCTCCTCCACATTGCATGTTGTCCTATTTTCCATACTCATGTGCATTTAGTTAAAGTCTGAAACTTACTTAGCCACGTATTTGAACATTTTTATTATCTCCATCTTCATTTTCACATGTTGATTCAATTGTAAATTTGCATCTTGTGATGTGTGCTCTCATACATACCTAAGAGCATTCAGTTGTTTCCTTTCAAGAAAATCATTCCTTTTGTGATTAGTTATTAATGCACTAGAAATAAGAATTACCATAAACCAACCTAATTGAATACCAAATTTAGTTATTGTGAGAAAATTATTTTAGTTAAATTAAGAACTATCATTTCATAACTATCTAAACTATCTTGAGCTACCATAACTATCTTTGCATCTATTGTTTGTTCAGTGGGCTTTCGGAATATAGCAGTTGGCTGCTTGGAAAGTTGAGTCTCTTGCTCAACTTTTTTAGCCTCCAAATATTATATTCCAAGGGTCCACTAAACAAACAATAGGAGCTAAGTAATGTTTTGACTTCAAAACTTCCACATATTTATAGTCTTGGTGAGGACCATTCCTTCTTTGTACCATTACCATGCATATATTCTTAGGTGTTTTTTGGAACGCTTGTCAAGGAGTGAGTGCTCATATGCGACAAAGTTATGCTCCCCTAAAATCCAATGTCAAGATTTATTATCATTTGATTTTTGGGAAGAAATTGTGCATCTAGTAATTATTATTATCTTAGGGCACTAAATATGAGTATGTTACCCTCTTGTGAGTTTATAGGGTTCAATACTTGACTTATTGTTACAAAAACTCTTCTCAATTGATGAATTGTTTGGCCACAAGAAATCTCAGTGTGCAATTTAATTTCGGCTGCGTGGTCGGGGAGTGACTCAATTATGAAAGGGTTGGAGTTTTCCTATACTTTAGGAATGGGGATGTTATGTGGTTGTTTTTTCTTAATCGGACTACTATGATTGTTAAGTATGTGGTTTTTCTGTGAGGATCAAAGACCAAACATCATAAGGAAACATGTTTAAATAAAATAGGACTACGTCTTCGAATATTGCTTACCACTCTACACTTCATAGTGAGCACTATTGGGAGGACCTATGTTTCCAATCAAGAAATCAACAAACATGCATTTTAAAATATCACAATCATAATATTGTAGGTCCAATTTGCAATCTGTTTTTTTGTATGTTTCACTGTAGATTTGCTAATGCAACACAAGTTTTGTTGTGTAAATCCATTCAGTAGAGGTTGGAGAACATGGAAAATGAACCAAATAACACTCACATACCTAAGGCATGTGAATAAGTTGTGAATTCCTAAGTTTTGTATGTCCAAATATTCAAGTTGTTGGAGTGTTCAAATTTGTAAATTATGAACCTTCACAATTTCAAGTGCATGTAATCTCCAAGTTCCACATTAAGGTACGCGATGAAGATAAAATGTACGTTTGTTGGATGACGAGCACCAACACTTTGTTTGTTAATTTTTGGAATTCAGGTTATTCCAACTTACACCAAGTGATTATGTTATATCTTGATACATTCACCATTAAAGCAATCCATATTTCAATTTTGTAAATATATCATTTTTATCAACTTTAAAACATGAATCCAATGACCATCTTCAACAACCATGTTGTGCCTTAGACTGCCAATAACCCTTTTCATGAAGAGTTTTGAATGTTTCATAATTTGTTTGATTTTCTTGGGTTAGGTATTACATCTGATTGCCACAAAACAAGTTACATAAAAGTTATAGAACACCGGAGCTCCCATTCATTGGTCGTAGGATCTCCTAATTTTGTTGCCAATGATAGTGAATTAGTTCATAACATTAAAGCACATTGTCCAGACTGTCAAGAACATATATCAATATCAATGTTGTGGGGATTGGTGCCCAATTTTATTTCAAAATTAAAAAGGTGCCCAGAAGGCAACCCAACCTTAATCTTCAAAATATTCCCAATAGTAATAATATACATGCCATAATATACTAGGGTAGGAAAAATGAGTAGGAAATCAAATTTATTATGGAGTCAAGCAATTAAAAGTGTATACATATAAACATTCATGTATAATTCAATTATAAACTAGGAAAATGCTACTATTCCATGGCCATGAAATTTGCAAACAAGGCATTTTTTAAAGCCTCTCCCGCTAAACTTGCTTCATGCCCCTATCTACGTGCATGCCTATGTCTATTCAAACGAATGCGAGGATCCACACTCATGTTAGGTCTACCACCCATAGGTTTTTCACCTATTAGTTGACAAAAATTGTGCAAAACACAACATGCTGACATGATTTTGGGAAGTTTTTTCACTGAACATCTAGCTAATTTGAGAATGTGTCATTGACCTTTGAGCAAACTAAAAGCGTTTTCAATAACAGTACACCCACCATTCATTTGCTTGTCAAATCTAATCTTATATGGGTCACCATCAAGGGGTTCAAAGTTTCTAAGCATATAATCTATAAGAGGATGCCCAAAGTTTGCTAGCAAATAAGGACACACCTCATGGCCTTCGATTAGCACAACATGCTCTTTTAGGATTTCACACAACCAAACATGATCATATATTGATGAACTTTGGATGCATTCCCATCAGCCATACCCCCGGGCATATTGCAACACACGTTCCAAAATAATTTGTCTGCATCACATATTGCTCGGAGAACAACATACTGTAGTTGTCGAGCACAATAAAAATCAACAAGAACAATTGTATCACGTTTACTTGGTTTTTCCGCCAAGGGTATGCTTGTGCCATCAATGGATCCAGCTACATTGGATAGACCACAAGTAAATTGGAAACGGTCAATTATCTTTTGTAATCTTTCTCCTCACGGTATAAAAATATACCTAGCGAAAAATTTGTGCTTATCAGAGAGGATGTCAACAATATTGTCCTCATATTTTCGGACTGTAGAAGCACGTACACAAAACATGTTTGCCATGAACTTGGCAGAATATCCATGAGCCAACATGTAAACTACTAATCCTACAACCTTATGTATAGGGAGGGCTCCCGCACAAACATTAAAGCTTGAGACGTGATCCATGATGTAGTTTCAAATTATGTAACCAAAAATTGGAATGACAAAAATTCGTTCTATAGGCTTCTCTATATTGTTGATCACAAAATTCATGATCATTATGTTACACATCACCTTTGATAACATTGTAATGTGTGTGTATTGCCCGGGGGTTCACTCCATTGTCAAGTTGAACACCACGTGCGATTAAAAAAAAAACTTTTTACATAAAGCATCACCAAAATGGGTCAAAATTTTATCAATTTTTTCATGAGTAGATATACATAGTATCTATTACATAATAAAAAATGATAACCAAATTTGATGATTTTTTTAAAAACATATTGTTTCTAACTAGAATGACGCAGAATTGAACTAAAACAATTACTACAAAAATGAAGATGACTAAAAATTTAAAAAATATACAAAAGATATTATCAATGGTTATGTATATGTAGAAAAAATATCATAAATTTTAAAATTATCTATGGCATATAATATAGGGTAGCAAACTTTTATTGCACGTGGTTATGAAACGTAAGGGGGTATGATCGCCCCAAGGTGTATTGTCGAGGTTCCTTCCACTAGTTTTGCCTAGGATTGCGTGTAAAATGTGGGACGATAGCAAATATTATAAGTAAAGCGTGATTGAGCAAAGTTGAGATTTCAATGTGTTGGATCTCCATCTCCCTTCTGCACCTCTTTAAAGACAAACCATGTATGCGTGCATAACATTATTGAGATCCATAACAATGTTTTGTGGGACTGACAATATTCTATAGAATATTCTTCACATTCAGCTTGAATGATGGGATATTCCACATAATACTGTCAGTCCCACATAACACTATTATGGATCTGAATAATGTTATGTGGTCGCATCAAACACATTAATATGAAAACAACTACAATATCAGTGTTCTCCACTGTAGCAATTCTCTCAAACTGAATTGCATGAGCGAATATTTGCCCAAAATAAGCTATTGAGATTTTAAAAAGGCATCAACATATAGCAATACGTGATGTAGGTTAAGTTAACCAAAAATAACTACAGGTCATTACCATCGCTCCAAATTTGTTTTCACAAACATCCTTACATATTAAATTTAGGTTTGGACCTAAGAGCGTTTTAATGTTTGTGCCAATGCGTATTGTATGTGACATTACTAGCCAAAAAAACTGAATTTGGGTGTTGCCAGGCTCACAACCTTGTTGCTAAAGCGGCCTTGGCCTCATGTGCTAGACCCTTATGGGTAAAACAGGCGGATATAACCTGTAACAATATGTGCCCATAGCTAATTGTTGTTCATGATTGTGACCAACCCTTAAAAAAAGAAAACAAAGCATGGCATATTCCTCTCCAGTTCCAACAGCCTTTCACATGATCAAAGTCTCACCTTAATATGATAAAGCAACATATAAGGGCCACTTCACACATGAGCCAAGAGCCGTGACCTTGTAATGGTGAGGACCCTTGATTCTCATCCAAAGGCCGTACCATGGGTGTTGGGAAAGCCGTTTTGGGTAGTCACGGGCCCTCAAGCATAGTGTGAAGTGAGAATGGACCATGTTGCGGGACCATTGCATATTTTGTTGGCGGAAAAAGAGGGGAGGATTTGGTCTAATATAATATGTCTCAAACTTTATCAATTTAAGAGAATTACTTGGTGGTGTTTGTTTGTTTTGGAATCTATTTTGGAATATGTCTGGAATCTACCCTGAAATTTGTCATGCTTGAAAAAATATTAAAAAAATCATGGTCTCCCGGAATTTGCGTCAGGCCCACCTCTTGGAGGTGGGCCTGACGCAAATTCCACTAGACCATGCACCCTTATCCACAACCTGCCATGTAGGACTCCATGTAGACTTTTCATCCACGAACTTTTCTTTGGGCCTTTAGGCCTTCACCTCCTAGTGTGAAGTGAACTTGGACGGTCTCCGCCTTTTCGACCAATGAGAGCTCTTACATTGCCATGGTTAGGGGCCTTCAGCCTTGTGTGTGAAGTGGCCCTAAGTTTAGCTTAACTGCAATCCTAAGGGCCACTTCACACATGAGCCAAGAGCCGTGACCATAAAATTGTGAGAGCCCAAAAGAAAGTGTCCAAAGGCTGTCCCAACACACCTCCAAAATCATGTAGTGGGGTCACGGATCCTCAAGTGTAATGTGAAGTCATATGTGACCGGGCCCTCAACCAAATGCTATTTCAATGAATTTCTATTCATGTGGGTCCTCACACATGATAAAATAGAATAAACCAACAGTTGTGAGCGTTCGGAGTGCCATGGTCTCCTCTCCTGGTTTTGTATTAGGCCTACCTCCAAGAGATGGTTTTTGAAAATAGTCCAAGTGACAATGAAACATGATCCATTCGATGCCACGTAGGAATCCATGTAGACTTTACATTCATCTGGCATTCACATACTCCGTTGGTCCCTCAAGCGTAGTGTGAAGTGAACTTGAACCGGCTCCGCCTTTTCCACCAATGAGAGTGCTTGAAGTGCAAAGGTCACAGGCTCTCAGTCTCGTGTGTGAAGTGGTACTAAGTTTATGCATGTTTCTGTACAGGATGTAACTTACGCAGATTCAGTATTCTAGAGTGACATGATTTGTATTTCTCAATCTACTCTCCATCAATCTAAGCTAAATTTTAAGCTCAAGACTTTTGAGGCTTAGTTTCCCTGAACAACCTAGTTATGAAAACAAAACGTAGAAAGTGCAATTTTTAGTAATCATCTTGACGATTGCAAACTGTTTGGAGGTTGATGAGAAGGTATTGGCATTGCCTCGGGCATCGCGCTTAAGCATTTCGCATGCCAAAATGACCAGTGATGTGTAGCTATGAAACCACATGGAAGGGGTCCAACGGCCAAGGCTTGTTGTTGTTGGAACCATCCAAGCATAGCAATGAAACATTTGAAGGACCCAAGTAAGCTAATCCTTCTTCTTATTAAACAAGAAACTCATGCAAGCTATCATACTCCACATGAGCATAAACCCGTGTAAACTAGACTCAACCTTATCGTGTATAGAATCGGCTCATCATTCTTGCTGCAATGGTTTTTGATTCTTCAAATAAGAGTGGTCCATAAAGAGTTGAACAATGTCATGAAGGCAAGAGAATATGAGTTGTATATGGTATAATGTACACTTGCATACTTAATAGTTCTGGATTAGGTAATCAGTGAGAGGAGGCTGGATGATGAGTTGCAAGACATTGAGTCCTTCACCTACTTGTATTAGTTATTAGTGAAACCAATCATCTCAAGGACAAATTATGACAATTATGGATGATATCATGCCTCTGTGGATGAAATACAATTATGACGAGTTTTTGATAACTCTCATGGTTTGGGGGATGAGCGATTGGTTTATGGATCACAGAGGCACCTAATTGAAAAATGTTGAACCATAAGCAACCCATTTCCACTTTGGCCAACCTCCAAAAGTAGGTCCACCGCCATTAAATTGCTTTGTGACCCGGTATCATTGTCCAATGTGGTGGAACGATGCCTCTCCTTCATTGAACACCTCCATTTGAGTTATAGTAAACTTTGTAGTTAGAAATCGACACCAGAAAGACATGTTGTGTTACAATGAATTTGGACTATATGCTCAAAAATTTATCTATAATTCTAGGTTGGTTTAATTGTTCACACACCTGGGAGGGCTATGTGATTTGATGATCTTCACAATTTGACCTCATGCAGTTTCTGCATCTCAACGTCGATTGTGAACCTTGAAATGACAATTTGCAGCAATCATATTTGTGAAGTTGCCTGTGGAAATTGTCTGTGGAGTTCGAAGTGTCCACAGACACGTGCACCTTCCTCACTTCAGTGCATCAACTGTTTGTTCAGAAACTCTTCATTCAGGGCACTGTACTTGAGCGTGAAACAAAGGGAATGATCAGATATAGGTTCTAAGGAGTTAAGTTTCATGGGATCTGGCATTGGCCGCGAAGCCTGGAAGGCTAAACGATCGAGAGAAAATCTCTGAACATGGTTGTATCAACGCCCATGTTGCATTCACATGGCAACACTTCCACTATAATAAAGTTAGTATATATGTTAACAAATCAAGCTGCAAGCTATTCACGCATCAAGGTACTCAGGGTATTTATTGATATACATGCCCAATCAATCTCTAAACTTGTGATTGAAATGGCGCAGATTCTCATGCCTAATAGAGAACGTAATGGTTTGAGATCATCAACGGTAATCAACACACATGAGATGGTCATCAGATATGAAAACGCCATTAGATGATGTCAAAAGGACACATAACAATACAAGATTGGCAAGTCAAACATGTTTTTTCTTGCCACCAAAACATATGTAAAAATGTGGGGTGATGTTTTATGTTTTTATAATACTACTCAATGGCATGTGGGGCCATTGCATTCAAGAATGAACTCTTTGCATTCTAGCATCTCTCCTTTCTTAGACTGAATATGGGGTCCTGGCCTAGTGATGCACATTGGTTGCATCCCGAATATGGGACTTGTCATTGCCACTTGTGGTAGAATGAAGGCTGGAAGGAGACTACTAAACATAGCCCTTGTCATGCCAAAGACCCAGTGGAAGGTTGAATTTAGGGTCTACATTAATTAATGATGGCCCAAATCCACTACAACACAATATTCAAAATTTTGAGGGAGTGGGATCCTCTCAAAATAATAATGTCCATTTGGACACCTAAAAGTCATGTTAGGTTGATAAATACTAGATTATACTTCAGATGTATAGTTTCCATTAAAATGAGAGTATGTTGAGTTGGGGAATCGACTCATTTAGGTTGAGTCGACCTAAATGAGGACAATATGTTAGTCAATTTAGGTTGAGTCAACCTAAATATTAAGAATACTATATTTGCAGCCATAATGTACATGCCAATTCAGGTCGAGTCGACCTGAACTGTCATCCTAAATGGTCAATTTTAGGTAGGACATCACTCCGCAATTTATGGCAAGAAATCAAATGTTATTTTTTACTTGAACTCTACAACTCTCCAGTGGCTTTCACTTCATTCTTGGATCAATAGTTTGCTTTATGTACTCCCAATTCACTAGAAAACTCTCAAAATTTTGAATATTGTGTTCTACCCAAATCTTCTTACTTACCTACTTGTTCGTGGCTGGGGCAAAACAACCCGTACACTGGCTTCTTGGAGGCAAGGGTTTAGGCATCCAACAAGAAACAAGTGTATGGGTTGGTTCGCCCAAATCCTTGTTGGTGACTTGGGCAACACATTGGGCGACTTGTGGGAAACTGGGCAAAGGGAACCGGGACGAGTGGTGGGCCTCACCCCAGCCCATTCCCTGCAAGTGAGCACACATCATACTATGAGTAATGTTATGTTCACAAAGGTGGCAGGTGAATCACCGTCACCATCAATAACAATATGGATAGTTAAAAGTTGATTAGTGCAAAGAATGACATGCATAACATAACTTAGGAGGGCAGACTTGTTCCGTGGGATCCCCGGACGTGCTCAAAGTATTATGGAACAATCACATTAGAAACCGACATCTAAATAAGTTCAGTTTGAATCTAAGCCGGAGCTTGACTACTGCCATTTGTCCGTATTTATTAATAATTCAATACCTACTTCGCCATGCCATACTTAGCATTAATAGGCCCTAGGTCATTGCCTAACATGGGTGAGTGTTCAACTAGGTTGCTTTTAGGTGCTAGGGTGTACACCTAGGTGGGCCCAATTGCACTTTCTCTAATGAAATGAAATTGATTTTAAAGTCTGGGAAGCTAAAAGACCAATGAGAACCAACGTTGCTAACCTCCCATGGTTGGGGCTAGAGCTCATGCCATTTGGGTGGGCCCTAGCCGGTTGAGCCATGACCCCATCATGGGGGGAAGGGGTGTCAAGGCCAGGGCCCACGATCTGGCACCCCCGAGCAGTCCCACCAAGAATTTTATTTTTTAATCCCAACCGACAACTATTGCCCGCCCCGCCTGATTCCAAAAAGAAACCACCCTTGTATTCTTGAAGGCTACTTGTCCACAAATCCCATATTGAGTGTACTTCACCTTGAAGGCCCAAAATTCAATATATATGTCTACTTCCCCTTAGTAAATAAGCAATTGACTGGGTTTCATTTCCCGAAGTGGAACTGAAAGCATGTAAATGAATTTCAATAAAGCATGTAATGAAATTGGAAGTAAAAAATTTCCTCATTAGCATTGAGGTTATAATGTACGTGATTTACCAATGAAAGGGTTTTTTGTCATTCTAAAATGGAACTTAAATTTGTATGCTAGTTTTAGATTTTTTAGTTTATAATAGTTTAGTTTATGCCTTCTACTTTCAAAACTATTCATAAATATTTGAACTTATTAAGCGTGATCGAATGTAATAAATCATAATTAATTCAAGTGATCGCATTTTAGATATAATTAGGCTTAATTACCTTGGTAAGCATAACTTCTGATTTAATTGGGCTCGACCACTTAATTACATTTATTCAGCTTAGTGAGTTCAAATATATATGAATACTTGTGAAAGTAAAAGGCATTAACTAAAATGGCATAAAATAAATAAACTAAAAATAACACACAAATATAAGTTTCATTTTAGAATGACAAAAGACCCTTTCAAATGATAAGTCACATGCATTATAACCTCAATGCTAATTAATGAGGATTTTGTAATATCTTTTATTTCAAATGCATTACATGCTATATTGACATTCATTTACATGCTTTTGGTTTCACTTTGGGAAATGAAATCCCAGTCAATTGCTTATTTACTAAGGGGAAGTGAACATATATATTGAATTTTGGGCCTTCAAGGTGAAGTGCACTTAATATGGGATTTGTGGACAAGCGGTCTTCAAGAATACAAAGGTGATTTCTTTGGAATTAGGCGGGGTGGGCAGTAGTTGTCGGTTGGGATAAAAAGAATGGAAATTCTTGGCGGGACTGCCCGGGGGTGCCAGATCGCATGTCCAGGCCCTGATATCCCCTTCCTCCCATGATGGGGTCATGGCTCAGCCAGCTAGGGCCCGTCCAAATGACATGAGCTCTAGCCCCAACCACCTTCAACTCATGCGGGACCATTGCCTCCCAACCATGGCTTGGAGCCCATGATTTCTATGATGCATAGATTGTTCCGATGCGTATTAGTTTAGGCATGGGTTATCATTAGGTGTTTAATCGTTAGGAGCCTAGTCATTCATATGTGATTGACATCACTATTGTTGGAAGTTCTACCAAAGGAACTGGGTAGGTGGGAAACCGGGCAACACACCGGGTGACTTGTTGGGAAACCCACCATAGGCACTATGACATGTGGTAGGCCTCACCCATGCCCATTGTTCTCAAATAAACACACCTCATTAGCTGAATAATGATATGTGGCCCTGGTTATGTAGGCAGTAACTACAACTAGGAGGGAGATGGGTTGCGAAAACAAATGCCTTAAAGTCGACACTTGCCCTTCAATAATACTAATGTTCTAGAATTGATGCAACGGGGTGACACTATCCTATCATTTGAAATATTCTATGGAAACACATGTGCACGACATGGTTCCTATGATTAATTAAAGTAAAATAATCCCTTTCTAGAATCAAACTGTTTATTCCCGATCAGGACCCCATTGGGAATCTATAGGGTGCCATAATTTTGATCAGGTTGGGACTGATTTTGGTAATTTTTTTCGTGGGTGGTTAAGATAAAGTTTCATGTTTCACGGTTTCTAAGGGTTAGTTTCCATGTAGGCTGATTGCATACCAAATTCTAGTAGAGATGTAGATGCCACAAGGTGCAATTTACATTTCCACTAGAATATGTTGGGCGAAGTTGGAATCGAAAGTGCCATGATACATGTCCCCGGTTTTGAGTGCTAAAGTGAGGAGGAATTTGTCTCAAAATGAGTAGTTTTGGCAAACTCATGACATTGGTAATCTGTTCAGGACAACTTTTGGCTTCAAAATTTCACAGTATTTTCAATTTAAGAAATGAAATTGTAAAAAAATTGCAGTCCTCCTAATTTCTATCTTCCTGCAAGGGGATTCCATAATATTATTCAGCTGCTAAAAGTTCTTTTATTTTAATAATATCAGTACATTGCTTCACCTGAGTTTTTGAGCCTTAATTTGCTAGTGTAGTGCTCTATTGTGAGAATAAACAATATATAATTCTGAATAAAGTCTGGCTTATTCCTAGCCCCACCCAACGTACAAACTCAGCTGAATAATGAAAGGAGTCCTTTCAATTGTGATACTTAACCTGCATCTGATAAAATTTTCATAGCAAATTAGATCCAAAACAATTACACAAGCGTCTACGGTGGATTAAAGCCCCATTGAAGCTTCATGGCCTCTTCATGGTGCATAGTCCTTCTTCATAGTGCAATATTATTTCACATGACGTCAATTACTGATAGTGGTGGAAAACACACGTACAATACTACCTCATGGTACCTAGAATTAAAATATTTGGTTCATTCCGCATAATACTGTCAGTCCCACATGACACTGTTATGGATCTGAATAATGTCATGATTGCTTCTTTGAAGCAAAAAGTGAAGAATACAATTTTTTTTCTATTTGACAATGCCAGATTGGTAACAGTGATGCTAGATTGGAAGTAGGGACACGTAAGGTAGGTATGCCCCCAACCATCACCAAACCTACTATGTACCACATGCATACATTTGGAATCATCAAATGTATGCATATGGTAGATAATGGTGGTGGTTATATCCAAAACCATCATCGAACCTAAAATCACCACCACTATGTATCACATGCATACATCTATTGTTTCCAAATGTATCCATGTGGTACATAATGATGGTTATTATACCCAAAACCATCATCGAACCTAAAGTCACCACCAATATGTATCCAATGCATACATATGTTACTACCACATGTATGTATGTGGTACATACTGGTGGTTTTAGGTCAGTGATAGATTTGAGTACATGTACTTATACTTCCCTACTGTTGAGGAGGGAGAAAAGCATCCAAGCTGTAACTTGTGATGGATGTGGTCATTTCAAGTTTGCTGAGATCACGAGTCGAAATTTGGGTGGCTGCATGGGCTAAACTTGTGGAAGGACTGGGCCAATTAGTTCAGTCTTACTTTCAGCCACTAGACTAAATATTCTCTTTAGTGCCACCGATTCTATTTTGTCTTGCTCATTACTGTTGCAAACTGCCAGTCTAGTGCCACAAACAGTGAATGCGAACTTAACATTATTTGTCATTTCTTGTAAAAAAATTCGGGCATTATAGACTTACAATGTTGCAATAATGAATTGTCACTTACTAAATAGCTTTTCATCCAAATTTCCGACAATGTTTCATTACAAAAATGTTAGGATGCAGAATATGCCAAACTAAAAGTGGATGAACTAAAAGCAAGTTGGGATAACAATATTTGTAAACTTATTCATAAGAAATGTCATTAGAAAAGTCACCACAGTGGTTGAAAATACCATATGACACTAAACAAAATGTGTACTAGTTTTATTTATTTATTTATTTATTTATAGTTGAGACAGAAGGCCGATAGTCCAGTGCCAAAGCATAGGAGACAGTTGGCCACCTGACAAGTTTCTGTCAAGTAGAGAGGAAATTTCACATCCGGGAATCGAACCGCCAACCTCTTCCTTGAGATTTGGGTATCTCTCCACCATCATCCAGTAGTTTAGGGTCATCTCGGACCAATGTGTACTGGGTTTGGCATCCCATCATCAGGTGTGTGTTTGCTGCAATCCGGTCACTTGCAAAAGGGCATGTAGCTCGTAGCCTCTGTCTAATATCTACGGTGGGTGTAGATGGCACGACTGGTCAAAGTGTACATCTACCAGAATCCTTGAAATTGGGACAGAGGTAAATTATGTGCTTGAGGGCCCGTGTGTTTTGCTACAGTTCATTGCCAAGGGCCAGTAGCACCGGATCTATGATTTTCCTGAGATGCAGGCCTGCAATCCCATTTACTGGAATTGATCCACTGGACCACTATACTGTTTATGGTATTTAGAGTCCCGTAAACTATTTGCGAAGGGCCTAAAAGAGACATAACATTATTCAGATCCATAACATTGTTCTGTGGGACTGACAGTATTCTACTGAATATTTCAACATTCAGGTTGAATGTGAGAATCCGTAGAATATTGTTAGTCCCGCAGAACACAATTTTGTATCCGAATAATGTTATGGATGCACATGGTCCGAGACGACCCTAAACGACTGGATGATGGTGGAGAGATACCCAAATCTCAAGGAAGAGGTTGGCGGTTCGATTCATGGCTGTGAAATCTCCTCTCTACTTGACACAAACTTGCCAGGTGGTCTACCTCCTGTGCTTTGGCGCTGGCTTGTCGACCTTCTGTCTCAATTAAAAAAATAAAAATAAAATAAACGAGATGCATATTCACTGGTTTCTATTCCTTAACATAATTCTAAATTTATTGAATGACAATTACTTACATTATGACATTTAGCGTAGCACATTGGGATACTTGATATGATAGTTTTGCGTCATAGGATGCAAGGGGAAGACATTATTGAGCATAGTAATGGCTAGTGTTTATTTGTGTATATTTTAGTCAACTTGAAGACCTTTTTGTAACATAGGCACAAACCTCATAACATTATTGAACATACTCATGCCAAGATATTAGTAAGCGCACTTCAATGCAAAGTGTCATGAGGTGAAGTTGTTGATCATTAGTGTAAGCTACCATACGCCTCAAAATAGGGTAAGGGAAACTATTGCGCATGTGACACTAAATACCATAAATGGCTTAGTCCATGCCAATGTTGGTTCATTGTACAAGTGAATGTATGGTACATCAATAATCAACATCAGTCACAGTGTCAAAGAACCTGCTTGTGGGTATCAAATTTTTAACTCCAGTTAAATATCCATATTTAGTGAGTATGTCAAGGTGATAGAATCTTTGTATACGCAAGAATACATTATTTGGATCAATGCATTTCTAACTCAAAGGTGGTTTTACCTAGGTATGAAATCTCTTGCATGGTGTATAGACTTGAATAGTGTCAAAACAAAATTATCATAAATATCCAATGTACCATGTTGATGTCAAGAATGTGGAAATCCATACTATAGATACTTGAATGATATCAAGAAAAGATGATCATACTAGTCTAACACTAGTCCATGTAGTGATGAAATAATTTCCTACATTGATGCTTAGGCGACATACCAATTTGCTAGGCTATGCTTGCCAATTACCTTAGGCATGAGAAACATTTGGCCAAGGGCCAGGAATAAACATGTTGTGATTCTCAAATCATGTTTCAGACGACTCTTAGTGCCGTAGCAAGTCCCCATGGAGCATGGCATTTTTTCTTTTCTTTTCAAAATGGGCAAGGGAACGTTCGGCTTAGTAATGTCACAAAGCATGTGGGACAACACATGGTTACATAAATGTAGCGGACTATCCCAATTGCTAGAGATAACTTATTGTGTCATTTTTGCTCTTACAATACAATAATTAAAATTGAGTCACACTTTGTGTTAAAGTGCCCCCTTCATAACTTCATTAGAGAGAGGATTGCTTCTCTATTTCTAAATATGTAAATGTTGAGATGGAGTTGGAATTGCCCACAATAGCAGCACATACCATGCATTGAGCCAAGGCTAGATGTCTTGGGCTTTGAGTTTAGCCCTTGCCATTCTTATAGGAAAGGTAAAAACCTAGTCATCTATATTATAATACACAAGTATGTTCTTAAACACATTTGGTTTCATTATAACTAGCATTATAGACCTTAATTTAGAATACACTAATTATTCCATTTAGTGCATGTGGTACTAATTCCCAGAACATGCACTATTTTGCCAAATCTCAAAATTAATGAGGGTTGAAATTTTCAATAAGTGATACTAAATTCACGAATACATGCTCATTTACCATACATTTCAAGATAATTAGTGCGTGCCCTAAGGTGTTTATAGAGTGCATAATTTGCTTTGGTGAGTTTGAAGATGCTTCTTCTTCTTCTTCTTCTTCTTCTTCTCCTTTTGGACCACTCACTCATGAGGCATCTCCTAACACTAAGAAACTGATGAAACGGTTTACACTAGGAAACTGTTGCATTGAAAGTTTCCGGCACTTTAACACTTTGAGCTCCCATAACCCTAGATCTTCTAGTGACACTAATTTCATAGTGTAAAAAAAATTTAGAACCACCTTCACTAATGTCCAACACACACTATTAGCCCACCCTCACTAAATGGAATAATTAGTGTAGTGAGGTGCAATTCATAACATTATTCAACTGCTATTTGTTTTTTTATTCTAATAATGTTCAGTGATAGTGTATCACCTGAATTTCACTCGTTTTTTCCAGGTTGAATCTACTTACTGAGAAATATCCGTAAGGGTGTAATTCTAGCACCTTCCATGACACATTCCCGGCCCCACCCAACATGGTCACTCAACTGAATAATGCTATGTTGATCAATTACAAACCTAGTTAAAGCCTTTCATTGGTCAAATTTTGATAACAATCAGCAACTTTGATTCTACAATTTGTGTTGACTTTGTCCTTTCTTTTCATGACATGAATGATGAAACTTGATCCACTCTGTGCATAATTAATGTCAAGTTTCTGCGGTCACTTCCGCTGTGCTTCATAATATACAGTTTGCAGTTGTGCTTTGTGGATAATCCTAGAGCACAAAACACAACAATATTCTTACATCTTTATATAATAGTATCTAGTCTCCACCGAAATTCAAAGACACTGTGCATATAGTGAAGATTGGGAACAAGACTTGAGCCTATGATTGCTCATTTTCTTAGACTTCAGCTAAAATTGGATCAACTGCAGCTTAATCTTGAGCCTTGCCGCCAAATTCTTTCCATAAATAATCTAGCGGCCCAGGATTTACAGGCTTTCATTAAAGGTGACTCTTTCCTTTCTCAAAATTCCAGTGTCATGGACGTTACTCTAGAAACAGTTTCCAGTCTTCACTTCACCAGTTCCCAACAGGCGAGGTAGACCTGGTGTTTTTCTATTTTAGCCACAAACAATTTCTGTCTAGATCAGCGCTGTGGAAGTAACCGTCCAACTGATTGCAATCCAGTGTCTAGGGAGATTTTTGGGCATAATAGGTCAAGATCCTAATGTTTTCAAAGTCCAACCGGTTCCAGGCTATCAGTGGTGATTTTTCACAAGGTCCCTAACATGTCTAGGGACATGTTCATTAAAAAAAACATTTCCAGTGGACGGGTTCTTAGAAAATGAACCGGTTTTGGGACGTGTCAAATTCACTTTGGACAGGTTCTAAAAATAACATTTAAAAAAATTATTCCAAAATAAATAAATGGTACAAATATCAATTACATTATGTCATATATGACATGTGAATATAAGCATAATGCAATCAAACCACTAATACCCAATCAAAATATCAATCTTGAAGTGCTTGATTCACCTGCATACATTAATTCATCAACCACAAAATTTAGAACCTTTTTAACATAATGTCAAAGATTATAATTGAAGGTAAACTTAGTAATTGAATAAGAATTAGTATATATAAACATGTTCAAAAACTCAAACTCTACAAGCCCATAACACCTTTCATCTTGGACCTTCTAGAACAATGATCGTGGAGAACCGGCAGTTAGTTACAAATGAACCGGTTGAGTTTGAGAAAAAACTTGTTGAAGTTCAAGATTGCAGGAAATGTACTGACCATTTTAGAGGGATTTATAGAATATACCCAAATTTAAAGAAGGAAAACCGGAGGCTGTCAACCCTAAACTGGTTGGACTTGCAATCACTAGGATCTCAACCGATTATGTTGCCCAAAAATCTCCCTGATCACTGTTCTAACACAATCTCGAAACTTGGTTGAAGATACAGAGAGAATGTACAGAAAGAAGATACTGACAACCTAGAAGAAGAGCTTGAATACCTGCTGGAGGGGGAAGTGCCGAGCTTGAACACTACTGGAGGGGGAACCTGGGCCTCAGAGAATCAGAACTTTCTCTGAACTATGTGGACGAAATGGGGCAGGTGGCAGCTAAAATAGATAAAGCCAAAACACTGACAGAATTGAAGGAAGATACTATTGTTTCCAAGTGCAACCAATCACATGCCGACATCTTTCGGTTTATCTTTATCAATTTGTTTTTTTCTTTAACCTTTTCATGGACGGGTTGGTTTAGAAATTACCGGTTTTGGGACGAGTTGTTTTTTCTTTAACCTTTCCTTGGACGGGTTGGTTTTGAAATTACCGGTTTTGGGACGGGTTGCAATTTTTTTTGCCTTTCAATTCGAGGTTTTTGGACGTGGACGGGTAAAAACTTTGTGAAAAATTAGCCATGCAGGCTATGATCGGGGAGAACTGGCAGTTAGTTACAGATGAACCGGTTGAGTTTGAGAAATAACCGGTTGAAGTTCAAAACTGCAAGAAAATTACCGATCATTTTAGAGGAATTTATAGAATATACCCCAATTTAATAAAGGAGAACCGGAAGATGTCAACATGTAACTGGTTGGACTTGCAAACACTAGGATCTCAACCGGTTATGCCCAAAAATCTCCCTGATCACTGGTTCCAGGTTGTGGTTGTTTCAGGTTTTCTTTATGAATTTGAGGTATATTCCATATATTCTTCCAAAATGATTGGTAAATTTTCTGAAGTCTTGAATTTCAACCGATTATTACTCAAACTTCCATCACACCAACATTTTCATCTGGTTCCAGTCGTGAAATTGTTGGGGATTATCTTTAGAAATAGATGCTGGTCCACCACTTTTCACACTATTATAGCTATAGATGTGGACGGATGGTGCTAGAAGTGGCCGGTGTGATTAACCCCTTAATCAACTCATATGTAACAAGCGGTGGGTTCTCCATGTTCATTATTTCAATCTTGTAGGGTTTTGTACCAGCAAATCGGAATTTGATTCTATAAAATGGGTCATTGGAAGTCCCAGTAGAGGGGTACACTCCATATTAATGACACAATCTAGAATATGATTTGCATGTAATAGTATAGGTTGGAATTAGCATACAAAAGAAAGATGTGAAGGGGTTGCATTTTATGCTACAAGTAATCATGTGCTAACATGATTACTTGGGTCTTGATATCCTAGGAACCAAGATCTAAGTATATTTGGATTTATGCTTAAATTTTGGACAATTTGAACCGTCAATATGATGTGCACTTGATCGCAAAACTACACAAATATGGTGGTTGGCAAACATGGAATATAAACATTCAAAGTTGTGGTTGTTGTGTTATTGCTTTTGTTGGTGTCATTGGATGTTTTTGTCCCCACAAGGGCACATCCTTTATTATTATTGAACAAGTGACTTGTCCAAATATACTTAAATGCTAGTTTAGGTGCACATGTCGAAAAAAATTATACGGATACCAAAAAATATTGAAGATAGCTAATAGAGCTTAATCTAACACCAACACCGAACCTATCACCATCCAAATGAACGGAATGACTTCATTTTATGATTCAAATCTACGAACCTCTCATTCACTAAATATCTTGTAAATGAGAAATTGGAGAGACAAGCTCTTGAATTTAGTACCATGTCTTAGATGAACTTTGCTTACATTTCATAGTTGCAACGTGTCTCAAGGGTCCCAAAGTTCATCACCAAGTTTGTCTATTATAAGGTAGATGTGTCTAATTCGGGTGCATATGTTATTTACAGACCTATATGTGAGTAGTATGTGGTTACTAGGTGTGGCTCCAAGAATGGGTACCAAAAAGACATGTGTTTAAAAGACATTGGCCATGTGCTCAAAACATGATAACCATTTTAAGTCCAAAAATTAACATTTTGGGGGGGGGGAGACATAAATGATCATAAGAATCATCGCTTGACAATGAATAAGATGTTTATATGAGCTCCACAAATCATGAGGAAAGTGGCTACAACCTCAATTTGGATATGCATATGGGTGCAAGCATAGTAAAGTGGACCAAAAAAGTGCTCCGGTATATGAAGCCATGATTTTCTTGGTCAAACGCCTATAAGTAGTAGCAAAATGTTGTTTAAAATAGATTATTTTTCATGATGACCTCTATTGTTAAGTTAGGTACTCAAATATAGAATACCAATATGAGATCTTCAAAACCTATCATCAAAAGTGACGCGTAAAAGCAACTGACTAAATATAGTTTTGAACGTAAATTTCATGACCTTAAATATTTTGAACTTGGAATTTCTTTTCATATTCCTTGAATTCATTATAAACTTGAGGTCATCGTAATTGTTTTTTCAAAAATTCATCAATTTAATGTAATGTAATTGTATTTTAAACAAGTTTTTGACAATTATCTTTTCAATGACACCCACTTGCACCACCACTTGCACCGTCTTCTAAAATACATATACGTTGTTTGAAATTTTTTTTTGTGAACATAAATTGCTTGGCTTTGTAGATTCATATGTTTTCTAAATGTTTATGAATTTCTATTTCATAAAATTCAAAGTTAGTATATAGTTTTGGATCACTTTCACTTAAACCTGAGCAAGGATCAAGAGCTGTCCACTTTACCGTGCTTGCACCCATATCATCTTGTACTAATCGTGTGTTTCATATTATCCTAGGAGAAGTGGGCCAGTAGAAAAAAGTAGCCATTTAAGACCCATCTACCATTGAGGTAGATGTGCCTTGGTGGAATTTGTACACCTACTTGGATTCTAGATATTGGGACAGAGGTGATGATTTTCAAGAGGAGTTGCTTGCAATGATTCTCACATGGACTGATCATGAGTAATACTAAGGATTGGTTCACATGGGGTCCCACATCCACTCATGTTAGCAAGTCCCAACATGGAGGCAAAGTCCCAACTTTTGAGCCTCAAGAAACCATTAAAATATGCCATTGGTTATTTATCATTAAAATTATATCTTGATTATTTCATGTACAAATATTCATGGGACTGTTGTTGAGTTGGGTCTAGCTTTTTTTGCCCGACCCAACTCTCAACACAAGTCTCAAGGGTTGGGCACATGGCCTAGGCTTCCACAACACGGGCAACCCTTGGAGGACGTGGGCTACCATAGCAAAAAGTAAAAACAGGAACGCAACATTGAGAATTTGTGATAAAAACTCATATTTTTACCTTTGGGTGAAACACAAGCAATATGTTTACAATATTGGGGTAAAACGTATGTTGTGTTTTTTCAGCATTTTGTAGCCTACGCGGTGATTTGCCTTGGATGTAGCATGGATTTAGCTGCACATTACCGTTGCCCAACTGGCTGCTTGGCCTCCCAAGCTACTGCATGTAGCTGAAGTGACCCATTTTTGGGCCATGTGCCAAAACCTTCAAACCTCACCTCCAAGAAGTGTTGCCATGTAGGCATCCATGTCATAGTTGGGACTTAGGATTTGGGAAACCGTGTGAAGTGGTAAGTCTCAACTTTCATGCTCTCAAAGGGCTGAGATTGCACGGATTGACCTCAAGTGACCTGGGACTTAGGACTTGGGACCGGTCCTTACCTTGAGTAGGAACAACCTGCCAAAGGTTGAGAAGCATTCGACAAAGGTTTGGAAGCATTCGGCCTTACTCAACCAGACTAACAGTAAGATTCCCCTCACCGGAATACCGTAACATGAGAAGCGGAGAAGCAAACAAACCAACCGAAAGCAAGTTCAATCAAAGTTTAGGCTCACTTGAACTTTAGCTCCGCGCTCTTAGAATTCTCACAAACCAGCAGGAAATCACGCCAAATTGCCGGAGTCAGCCGCTCCAGCCGCCTTTGTCATGGTGGGGGGTGGGGGGTGGGGGGTGGGGGGTGGGGGGACAAACCATCACAACAATCGTGAGATGAATCCTGAGGGGCTATACGGAGCGTTTACTATATAATCCCTCACATTCTCACATATTCTCAACATTGTCGATTGCACAGTCAAAACAAGGACATTGTACCCTGGTTCCTCTGTAATGTGGAAACTCTGTAATGTTCCTCATTTGAAAGTGTAGAAACTTCATCACTGTATGTGTCCAGAGAATTAATTGACGCTGCCAGACTAGTGGATGCGATAGATTTCAGATTCAGCCTTTTTAGTATTGTCGATGATATAGTCGTGTCAACTACTCAAACCATCCATTGTTGGTGGTTACATCCTAATTTGAGCCTAGAACTTGACTCCACTACTGTGTGCGTGATTGAGATCTTCAGATTCAACCTTTTAATACTACTGATATAATCTTGTCCAGTACTGAAACCATCGAGTGTTGGTGATCATTGCATCCTAATTTGAAGTTGTAGATTCTAGAAACTTGACCACTGTGTGTTTTGAGATTTGCTGACACTATACTAGGCATTTGGTGGTTGTAGCAACATCTTGGTTGTTGGGGGGTCTCAGAAACGTCTAGGTGGCTACTAGACAAGCGACAATGGATCGTTACGTGTTCCATTTGATTTTTCTGGTGACAATGGCCTCTCAGTGGGCCACTTTGCATTGCCGTTCTGGGCAGTGGGACAAATATAACCAGTACGATCAGACTTACTCTGACAATGCTGCTGTCACATTTAGCCAGTTGCCCACTGAGTCTTCTGAGTTTCCCAGTTTCTCAGAGAGCAAAGCTGAGACACCCTATGATTACTACACAGCCAATGGAGATCAGAGGTCCTCTCAAGCTTGGGATGATTCCTCTACATCTTTCAGTGCCCAGAGCAGAACTGATGCTTTTAATCCAGAGAGCACATTTGCGGAACAGAAGACTTACAACTCTGCTGACAATCAGTTTAGCTTTCAAGCTAATGTGGACGATGATGAGGTTTACTTCGACACATCAGCTGCTAAAACCATCTACAAGGCTCCGGATGCAGAGTGAGTAAATTCACTAGAATTATTAGAGTGTTGTCTTCAATATTGTTCAATCATAGCCAAATTTGGTGAACTTCCAGATTTGTCACAGGTTTGGCTGATGTTGTTGAAGGCATGAAGTGTGACGAAATTATGGATGCTCATGATCAGTTGTTGATGACGACTTGCGTCCCTTATGTGTTCCAAAATCATGATGTAAAAACTGTGGTACAGAGTTGCATATAGGTACGGTTGTGGTTTTGTGACAGAAAAAGCAACATTTTTTTTAATGTGAGTTCCATGACATATATATTTGTAACAGAGACTTCGATTTTCTTTGCAACATACTCGTTGGGAGTAGACTTGAAATCCAACACCCAAAAAGTCTAAAGCCATTCCTACCGTGTTGTAAAGCACATTATTTGTGTGGCCTAACCCTTGTAGACTTTGACCATGTTGTGAATGCAGCAAGTTGAGTCTTGCGGCAAGTTTGAACCACACCGCACAAACTTCAGGCGAGATGTTGGCCTCGTTGGCGACGGCGATGGGAGGATGCGGCACAGGCAACCCCATCGACGATTGTTGGCGGTGCGATCCGAACTGGCGGAGCCACCGGCAGGCGCTGGCGAACTGCGCGATCGGGTTCGGTAGAAACGCCATCGGTGGGAAGAATGGCAAGATCTACGTGGTGACTAGCAATGGCGACAGCGCGCAGAACCCACCCTTCGGAACGCTGCGCTACGGCGTCACGCGCGCGGAGCCGCTCTGGATCATCTTCGCCCATAGCATGACGATCCAGCTGGATGCGGAGCTGGTCATGACGAGCTTCAAGACCATCGACGGCCGGGGCGCCACTGTCCATATTGTGGGCGGCTCCCAAATCACCGTCCAGCAAATTTCCCACGTCATAATTTTTGGCATCCACATACACGACATCCGGCCGTCGGGGCCGTCCACCATTCTAGTCGGGCCGTCGCAGTTGGCCAACCATGGGACGAGCGATGGGGATGCCATTCACATTTGGGGGTCAACCAATGTGTGGGTGGATCACTGTTACTTGGCAAATGCGGCGGATGGCTTGATTGATTGCACCCGCGGCTCCTCGCTTATCACCATCTCCAACAACTACTTCACAAATCATAACAAGGTACCCATATATCTATATCTCTATATATACATACATACATACATACATATAGCTATATTTGTTTAGTTCGTGATACCCTGGTTAAATCCTGCGTGTGTACCCTATGAGCAAAGGGGCTCTTCATTCATGCTTGCTCCATTTAAAGTCGGTGTTTATAATATCTATGTATTTCTGTCTTTGTTTGTCAAGTGCTTCATGAGTAGGAGATTGTCTGATGATTATTATGAGTCGTTTCATGAGTCGGTTTTTTAAGAATTGATGTTTCACGAGCTAATCCAATCCTCCGGATGTGCAGGTGATGTTGTTCGGTTCTCATCCCACCGATTACTACGACAGGAATCTGCGTATCACAGTCGCATACAACAAGTTTGGACCCGGCCTCATCCAGAGAATGCCAAGGTAGCATTCATCTTCTACCCATATAATTATCCTAACTTCTTAGCTCATGCAAAAGTGTCAGTAATAATACTATTTTGTGTTAGTATTCACAGGAAAACTGCGCCATTAATGGGTCAAAGTTTATGTTGTGTACTACATAACCTATTTTAAAATGTGATTCAAGGACATTGTAAGGTCGATGAGAAAAGGTGGCATAGATGTTGAAAAAAACTCAACAAGTACAATGCAAATTCTTTTCCAAATTTAAGCCTTCAAAAACTGCTCATAATGGGCGCTACAGAGGGGGTGTTTAGAACAGATTTAGCAAGCTATATGAGATTTTGTCTACCGGATGCTGTGTGATAGACTGAAGATTCGCAATATCTTTGCTCGAGAGGACAGCACGGTTGTTGTAAATGGACCTATTTTGAGGAACATAAAAATCCTCAAAACTGATACAAAAACGTCACAAATATGTTCATGTACAGCTTCTATGTGCCAAAAGTATAGTAGAGAGATTTACTCAGACGACGAGCAGATACAGACAACTCACCGACTGAAAAAATCCGTCTTGCAAAATTTGTCTTTCAGGGTGAGATTCGGAGCCGTGCAAGTGGTGAACAATGACTACACAGCTGGGTGGGGCATATATGCGATCGGGGGCAGCGAAGACCCCACGATTCTCAGCCAAGGCAACTACTTCAACCCTGCGGGAGGCGCGAAGGAGGTCACCAAATACATTAATGATGGCGGACCTACTTATGGAGGCTGGCAGACGTGGAACTGGGGGTCCACTGGTGACGTGTTCCTTGGTGGAGCCTACTTCACGGGATCCGGAGCCCAAGGGAGCTCGGCCGGTGTCTACGCCGAGGCCTTCTCAGTCTCCCCCCGCCCTGGCAGTTTGGTCCCAGCTCTCACTGCGAGTGCCGGTCCCCTTTCTTCGTAAACTTGCACTAACAAACGTGTCAAGGTTCGGTGTTGGTTGGAGATTCGAAACCCAAGAACTTGCAGTATGTACACGAATTAACTTGCAGAGACTGCGCCAGACTTATAGCAGCCCGAAAGGTTGATCCTTTAACTTCAGAGAAATCCTGTTCTAAACCCAAAAGACTCGCTTTTTTTTTTAGTTTCTAAATTAACCCTTGTGTAGGTCCGAGTTTCGGTGTTGGCTGTAGATTCGGCACCGAACTTGAACAAAAATCAACCTGCAGAGGCTGCGCCAAGCTTATGGCAGCCCGAAAGGTTAATCCTCAAACTTCAGAGAAATTAATTTGTACTACACCCTTGAACAGTAGAGAAAGTCGCAAGTACCCCTAGTTACTTGCTTTCTTTTTAGATCAGCACTCGTTGCGAGTGTGAGTGTGTGTCCCCTTTCTTTGTAACCCTCAAACACCCACAAATGTACCAAGCTTTGGTATTGGCTGTGAATCAACCTGCTGAGGCTGCGTTAGACTATAGCAGCCCGAAAAGGTTGACACTTGAACTTTAGAGTCTATAAACCTAAGATACTTGCTTTGGTTTTAGCCTTCAAAATCTTGAGGGATATAAAGGTAAGCCTATCTTGATTCTCCTTGGAGAATTAGTTGATCCCTTTTCTTAAATGTGCAACCGCTACGACTCTGAGGCGCCCCAGGCTGCCCGATCGCAGATGAGTTCGTAGAACAGTGTAATAGTTCAGCTGTGCAACCTCTCGCTGATAAGGGGCTTTAGAAGCCTCAAAATCAGCTTAGATGAGTTGATGGTAGTTCAGAATGTTTATCGACCTCACACCCGACCGAGGTGTAGAAGAGTTGGTACTTATTACTAAAGCACTCGCCTCATTACTGGCCCTGGAAACTCTGCCGTAATTGAAGGTGGGTCAGGAATCAGGATGTCATTGCGACAGAGCATGACAATGTATGTCATTCTGGTAATCAAATATGTTATGTCAAAAATTGGATTGTCCTTGTGATCACTACACTACACTAAAAAGGATATTTAGTGCCCAGGGTGGCAACTAGTGCAAAATTATTTGTAACAGATGATCCATCCATATTATTCTTGTACATTCATACCAAAGAACAATTTTACAAAACTTAGAATGGAGTGATGTAGTGCACATTGAGACCGTCCATAACACGTAATAATTTTTTGATTTGAAGATGTCTATGTATAATAATACATCAATAATTTGAAAATGATGTGGACTTTCTCTTGAACAAGGGGGCTCGTCCATAATCTGATCTCCATCAAATCTAATTATAATTTATATAATCTACAAAATTTTGAAGATAATGTAGATTATTTTGGCTTGTAAGCCCTAACCTTAACTCTCTGCCCAACTTCTCTCGGTGGCTACTCACCCGCTTCTCTTCTAAAACTCTTCAACCCGTTTGTAGAGTGCCTGTTTGTGCACACAACATTACGAGCCTCACCTTTGTGTTTAGGGTTTAGGGGTTCAGGGTTGCTTGCCGTCCTCCTCTTCTCCAATCTTGTGTAGAGTTTTTTAGCCAGGCTGTGTGTTCTGATGTGGAAACCTTGAAGAGTAGGCCTAAAACGATCGAGAGGTTTTAGTGATCATCGAGTGCCGTGACCGATTGTCAGTGCTTATTAGAGTACATAATAGTGTTGCATGGCCTTCCATGCTCGCTCACAAGGTTAAAATTTAATTAGGTGCAAGAGGGCCAGTCGGTTTCTGATCTCGGGCTTTGCAGGAATTAAGCATAGCGCAGGAAGAGAGTACCTATAGTGCATTTCTTGTTGTCCTCCCGTTCTCCAATCTTGTGTAGATATTTTCACCATGCTGATTTTTATGATGCGAAAGACTTGAATCGGTTTGAAACACTTGCATGCTGATTGCATGGTTAGGTGCAGAAAGGCCGGTTGATTTCTCATCGTGAATTCTTGATGAAATTAAACACACCGTAGGATCAGAGTATATAGTGTTTGCTTTCTGTCTTTCTTTGCTTCTTCTTGCGTAGGTGTTTAGCCAAGCTAAATTGCACACCCCTTTTCGGATCAATCCACACATGGTTCATGCTTGATCGCAACTCATATTCACATTTTCCTATATAAGAAATCATCTTCTGCAGCACTGAAGCAACACGATTTCGTCCACAAGTGGTCGGATTGCCAAGAGAATTATACATAATATTATGTAAATTATTGAAATTATGAATCCAGATTATTTGAAACATAATTTAGATTATATCTATGATTATGTGTACACAATCTATGCCTTTGTGAAATTTTTGGACAAGTCTCCTGTAATTATTTGTTTGAGTTGCCACCCCGGGATTTAGTGTTTGATACACTAAATACGAACGCATACACTAAATGTCAATAACCCTATGAAAGTAAGTAACAATAAATGTAAACTTAAACACTAAATATCAACTATGGTAATATGTGGAAGCACGGGGAGGTCACCTCATTGTCAAGTTGAACACCACATGCGTTAAAACAAAATCTACTTTTGCTAAGTTGCATCACCGAAATGGGTCAAAATTTTATCAATTTTTTTCATGAGTAGATATACATGGTATCTATGACATAGTAAAAAATGGTAACCAAATTTGATGATCTTTTAAAATAAAACATACCTTTTCTAACTAGAATGACGCAGAATTGAACTAAAACAATTACTAAAAAAATGAAGATGACTAAAAATTTCAAAAAAAAATTAAAAAAAATTTATCAATGGTTATGTATATGTAGAAAATATCATAATTTTTTAAATTATCTATAGCATATAATATAGGGATAGCAAACTTTTAATGCACATGATGTTCAATTTGACAATGGAGTGACCTCTCCGATGTCGGGTAGAGAGGGCTCCGACTTGGGAAAGCATTGGGCTTTTGGCTGCAACTAGATTTGTTTGTTGGACCGTCGAATCTTCTGGTTTTCAAGAGTCTCGGTCTTCAGTTTCTTCAAATCTTCAAACTCTTTCCCATCGGCCTATCCTGTTGCGGCTCTAAATGGGTTAAGGGTAAGGGTAGGGTGATAAGAAACCACAGGCCTCGGACGGGTAAAACAGGACGTCGGATCACGAGCTGACGTCCGAAAGATTGGCTCCTAAACTTTCAAACCCATGGTGACCAGCAATCGCGCCTCACCAATGGGAACAACAGAAAACAACCTTGTGAATCATCAATCTCACTTCGTTGTCACAAACATGAAATGGAGCTTTTATGGATTTCCACAAAGCCCGCAACAAGTTTTACGATGCAAAAAAATCAAATGTGACTAGCCTCCAAATCCGGCTGGGAATCGCAGAAATGACAACGAATCACAAGCCACAACACACTTGAATCTTGAGAAGTCTTCAAATCTTCATATAAATGCCAAATTGAGCGAATGAGATCTTTACAAAAAGCTAACAATAAGTACTACACTTCCTCAAAGTTTCGTTGCAAACAAAAGACATGTCCGTCTTCTATGGTCGGTCGAAGTCTCAGCCCTTCTTTATAAGAGCCAACAGACCTCCCTCCACTCAAACTAGCACAACGTTTAATTGCTAACTTCAAATCAAGCAAGTGAGATCACTCTATAGAAACAACACCATGAAACACAACTTCTCCTTATTTTATTTCAAAATTCCCATAAAAAATCAACTTACACATCATGAGCTTAAAAAAAAACCTATTTTCTCCACAACAACCTCTTCCCTAAAACTTCTCTCCTTCCCCTCTCTATATAAGAGAGACAAAGTCCCCCCCTATTATCCTCATCACATGGGCTTTTAATCACCCATTGGTCCAAAAGAAAGCTAAAAATAAAACTAGAAGTAAGACTAAAGAGGTAAACAAAGAGTAACTCTGAGTAAAACAAAAGGTAATCTATTTCTATTCTCTTTACTTATCTATTTCTATTTCCCTTACTTATCTATTTCTATTCCCTTTACTTATTTATTTCTATTCCCTTTACTTTCCTCCAAATCAAAGAATCACAATGCAATACTAAATAAGTACACATCTATATAGTGTACGTATTTACATTACGACACCGGATGTGGAAGTTACATGTTTCAATTTAGTGTTAGTAATTCTAGCATTCCATCCTTCCAATATTTCAACATTCCAATGAAATCCATGCTTCAGAGGAAGGGAGGTGGTAGTAGGGAAGGTAGCACACATTTATGTCTAACACGAATTGTCAAGGAATTGAAAATTAATGTTGATCAGGGTAGGGTGGTAACAACATTAAATACAATCAAACACTAAATATCATTTTTAGTGTAGTACAAAGCATGGCTCTTTTGAACACTTGGCTTCGACACAGATTATTTCGTGTCGAAATCCATGCTCAGTTTGGATTGCCATTGAGCCATTTTGTCATTTGGGCCGCTACTAAATTTGTGCTATTAATATTGTAGATTATAATCACATTCTTGTGGGTCATGGTGCTAGTAAATAACATGGCTCTTTTAAACATGAAAATTGAGTCATTTTAACACAAAAGGAGCCATTTTAATAATTATTTAAAACTTGGTCCATGATTCCCAGTTGGTCTAAAAAACGTTGTTTGGGCCGTGTGCTCAGGGTCATGCCCCTTTGATACAAACCTCCTCCTATTATTGGCCTTGTCAGATTGCCCATATCCACCTCAGATGTTATGACAAATTAAGCCTAATGGCCCTTGACACAGATGTATTCTTGTATGCAGACGTTAACCTTGTCTTTTGTACTCATTGCAGTTATATGGATCTTCTTAACTCGATCATGTTTTGGTTTGCTATTGTGGTAAATTAATGCTTTATTAAACTGTGGCAACTTTCATTAGCATGCTACAGTAATTATCCAAGGTAAATATAATAGTGAATGCGAGTGTGTTCAAGTGAGATGCAATAATATTTTGGACTTGACTTCATGTACAGTTACTGTAGTAACTATTATAGGCTTTGACAGATGGACTATTTAATGGGGACACCACCCCGAGCTTTGCCTGCAACTGCTTCTTTCAATGACTTCAAACCAATGTTTGTTTCCATATGCATTAATGCCACTCCCTTCTTCTGTACCCTCATCACTTGCACGTATTGTTGGCCTTGGTTTCGCATGATTGCAAACACTCTACGGCCATCACAACCATTCCCGTTAGTGGTCCCCGGAGCGCCCAGAGCCACCCCCTCCACCATAAGCTTCGGACTGTACTTTGGATGGATCATCCAACACACCGTGCCGTACACCAATGGATCATGCTCATGGCATTTGATAACACATGATTTTTTTTGTAGATGTTAGTGACTACCCACTTCTCATATCACATGCAATTAGGACAATGATGTAAAAGTAATGGCTCACCCAGCATGGTATGCGAGGTTCCAATGTTGGCAATATAGCCTTCACAACCGGGGCCTTCTTCCCCTTCAAAGGGCTAACTGCATCAGTAACTGAAACCTTTGGATTGCTCGCTACACAACGCACTGTAACATATCCCTTGTGGCACGTAACATCTAGTAGATTTGTTGTGATTACTATAGCTTTCTTTGCATTGCCCCCTACCTTCCGATTGTTCATTGCAAGTGGTAGGTTTAGATTGAAATTTCCATTTGTCATTGTCCCCTCCTTGCTCTCTCACCTAGTTGATACTAGTAGAAAACTATGCCAAAATCCAATTTGTTTTTTGACCTGCTTGATTTGCAGTGCTAAACAACTCCATATTTGATTTTTGATTTAGCAACTAAAATTTTAAGAATTTGGGGGCGTGTAATATACCTTTGGAAAAATAAATTTCCAACGGTATATTACACACCCCCAAAAAAATTTAAAATTGTAGCCGCAATATGAAAATGAAAAATATGTAGTCACTTAGCGAATGTAGATCAAACTGGTTAAAAGAACCGCAACCAATTTCGGCTGCGGTTTTTTTGGGCATAGTTTGCTACTAGTGTAACCAAGGCCCTAAGTTGGCTACTGGAATCACATCTTCCCTGTCATTATGAGGACTTTGGGTTGGTGCAAAAGAATGTACTGGTTTTTCCAAAGGTAATTCTTGGAGAGCCTTTCTATACACATCCCAAAATTTGTTTGGCTGCCCTGGAGCCCTCCCTTGAAGTAGTAAGTCACTTGAGTTGTCTACTACTGAAGTAAAGAGGTCGTTTCCCTTGTCATTTAGCCTTTGCATCTTCGACTGCCACGCATGTATATGAGCTTCTTTTCTTTTCCTTCCACCCATGAAAGCGTTGGCTTCCATTGCAAACGCCAATCGCTCTTCAAATCCAAGATATTGGGTCGCAAGGAGGTGAGTCTTGTCATCTTCATCACTTGGTATAAAACTGTTCACTGGGTATCCTCCTTGGGTTTAATTATGCATCGTGGGCTTCATTATTGTGTTAGGGACTACGTATGCCTCCTCGTTAACTATTGGGTTCTCCACCAAATCAATGGGTGTTTTTATCCCGTTAAGTGCTCCCACATCATTGTCAACCTGCACCAATGGTGAAGATGACCAATGTAAAACCACTCCAACCAGTGGTGCAACAAGTGCACGCACCTCATTGGTTGACCCCCCTATCTCCATCCCCTCTCCAACTTGAAAACATCTCTCCATGTCACGAACCACCAAAGGGTTCCAAGGGTCCACCAATGGCAACACCGCACTGGGAGTTCCCTGGCTCATTTGTTCCACTGTCCCGCCATTAGAGTAGCATACTCTCGCATCATGTGGACATGCCTTCCACTTCTTGATAACATGCATCTCAAAAATGAGAAAATCCACCTTTTTTATCACCTCTTTGTTGACCCCTTCCAGCCTGCCAATTGCTTTAAGTACTTCTCTGTGATGGCGCTCATTCTCTTCCTAAATACAAACACCCAGTCAATAACCATAATCGATAAATGACAGATGTTCGATATTGGTTATCCTGTCAGTGTATATTGCACTCAGGTATTAAAGTTCATTCAAAGTAGTACACATCCTTAAAGCACTAACAACCATATCAAACTTATATCTTACAATGTAAAATGCATGAAGCGCCTCAATCTCCATTGCGACGTTAGTTGTGTTCACATTTTCATCGTCTGAGGAATATGAGTCATACGAGCTATAATTTAAGCATTCGGCCCCTTCAACAATCCTCCTCCTCCTAGGAATCCAAGATGCATGTACACATTACCATATTCAAGAACATTAACATCTTCTAGAGCCTTGTCTATTCTCTTCGTGGTTTAAGATTTAGTAGAACTTATTCCAAAATCATTTTCAATCTATTTGTGAAAATGACAACCTAGGCTGTTGAATAATCTGTTGCATTAAACCATGTGACCAATGGCTGCTAGTCATTATGCGTAATATTTGCACACCAGTCCCTTTAATGCCAACCAGCCTATAAAATTAGAAACCAAACTTTTATGGCAAGCACTTTGTTTGGGTGAAAATAAACGCCCTCACCAATTCTAAAGCAATGTCATTACTGCATAAAATGTAAGTTTTAGCTTGCCTCTTCCGCGAGCCTCTCCGCAACAGATAGCCGTCCCGAATGAGATTGGTTATTATTGTAATTTGTCCTTCGCTGTGTCATATGAGCGGCCCCTTCTTGGCATGCCGCCATGGGTCACCATGCACACAAAGTTTCCCAACATTCCACCGGACACATGTTAGGTCGATGCGCCGCCCCATACTTGGTGAATATGGCCTTCCACACACATCGGGGTACACGTAGGTGTCTTTTCAAATATTTTTCCACTAAATCTGGTTCAAGCGCAGGCTTGAACCCTTACTCTCTTGCAATGTCTTCATGCATACGTTTTATTTTTGGGTGGTGATACCATCTCAGGATGGTCATGTCCAAAACCCGGGATGTCACGTCCCGCACTGCCACGTGCCAGACACTCTTGCAGTGGGTTATTGCTCCAATCCTACTTTTAGGTAAGTTAACTATAGGTCTCCTCCCCTCAACCATCGCAGCCTTACTTTCTACAACAAAACTTTGCTATGTCTCTTTGTTTGTCTCCTCTTGGCATTTTTCCTATCCTTCCTATTTTGTGCATCTTCCCCCCATAAATGTCTAATGGTACATCCTGAAAAGCCTCTGGCACTGGCGCATGGATGGATGTGGGTGTGCCTTCAAGCTCCCTTGATTTAGTCTCACATGTTCATGCATGATCTTCCAAGGCGGAAGTTTCACATCAAACTAAAACTTGGTACCCGGTTGGGGGTCTACAACCAACCATCCCAAACATCAAACTATGCAGACCACTACAATCTTGATACACACTTGGTGTTCCTTGACTACTGGATGCTCTCAAGAGGCTTAGCGTACGACCCTTATATATAAAACCCATATGTCAACAAATCAACCTTTACATCTGACCCTCCAACATATAAAACACCGATTCCAATTGCATGCCTAATATTGGACCCTGGATGCTCAATGAAGTGGCCACTGTCCAAATGAGAACTTGTATTCTCTAATCTCAAGGTTCTTGCCTAATGGTTTATAGACCAACACTAATTCCAATTGCATGCCTAATCCTGGACCCATGATGCTCAATGAAGTGGCCATTGTCCAAATGAGAACCTGTATTATCTAATCTCAAGGTTCTTGCCTAATGGTTTATAGGCCAACATTGATTCCAATTGCATGGCTAATCCAAAATTTGTATGCTCATTCAAGTTATTGACCGATTGGATAAACCCTAGTTAATATTCGGGTCGATACCATTATGTCCTAAGTCTCTAACTTGGATGCGAGATTCACAAGGTCTCAAAGAAATCTCACCTAATTGGAACCTCACATGAGTTAAGGGAGAAGAATCTGACCTCAGTGCCAACATGGTGCTTGACCTACACGTGAGATCCACTCCTCAAAGTCGGAGGTGTCGCCAATGGCCGCTTCCCCTACAGAAATCCAACCATTCACAACCCATAGCATCACACTAGTCATTTTGCAACTCAAATTAAATAACTCACATGCATCCGATAAAAAAATAGTCTCACCTTGGACTCCATTGTTGGTTGCTACACATAGTAGGGCTTGAAATCTCCGACAATGGCATGTTACAGCAAACCCTAACCAAGAGGTTTGGGAGTAATGTTGGAGCTGATAACTAGGAGGAGAGTTGTTCGCACTAGTTGTTCAGATCCATTGGATGACATCCAGCCTACATGCAGTTTGTTGTTGGGCGATGATTATGGTGGATAAAATAATTAAATTTTCATCCACATCCACAACTATTGAGGGGTTGCGGTGCAAGCTCTCTAGATGAGCTTTGCAGTTCTCCATTGCGGTGGATGAAGGCTAGGCTTGGCTTGGGTAGACATGGGGTGAGCTGCAAAAGGCAATGAGAGTGTAGCAGCTCCACAACTTGCAACCCCAAAACTCTTCGACCTCCAACATTTGTCTTCACCGAAGCATGTATGTCTAAACCCATTTCATGTTTTCATTCCTTCCCATTTGTTACCTTGCATCTCAAGCTTTTGAGGTAGGTAATGAAATGGCAGTGCCCAAAGTGCTTGCCTTCAGAATGAGCAAATTCCTACAAATTTCGACGCACACTTAGGCTAGTAAGCTCTGAATGGAGATGACGGGTGGCTGATTTAAACGAGTGGGTCTCTTCAATTGCAGCTAAGTATGAGCATGAGGCAGACATGGCCATTGAAGATGATATGTACAGAGAGTCAAAGCAAATGAGATTCAATGAAGACCCAACATATGATGCACCAATAATTATGGATTGCTATAAAGTTTCTTATGGGTTTTCTAACACTTCAATTGTGGAAATTCAATTGAAGTGACAAATTACACAATCCAACATGGCACATTCTCTGCCTCTGAATGATGTAGCGCGTAAACGTGCCCAGAACCTGAAGCTTTGGAAGTGGGATGAGATCAAGGCAGAGAGGGCACAATTAAAGATAATCTTTGTAGACTATGCATGTTCGCACGACCAATGCTTACTAGGAGCAGAATGGCAAAACATCTTGCATATGGGAGGGATCCACATAAAAGAGGCTAGACTTAGGCAAATCATACCATTCCTCTTTTTATTACATTTATGTATATTGAATGTTTCTTTGCAATTCCAAATGACTAGTTGGAAATAAATTTATGTCAGTGTTGATGAGTTAATGTAAGTGTTAGTGTTTGTTGTAGGGCGATGAACGTGATTCTTCAAACGATGAGTGGGACGAGCACACAACTAATAGCTACATGATTCAAAACATGATATTAGAAGATGGTTTGCCACCCGTTATGGATGCAAGCATCAATCCCAAGGAATATGTGGTATAGATTTTTGGTCCAGAAGTTGACATTTTTGAATTTTGGTGAAATGTGAACTCAAAATGTAAGTTAAAATGTAGAATGAATACTGAAATAGGTGATTAGTGACTAGTTAGTGGAAATGGGCAAGAGGTAACTTTACTTTGCTCATCTCAAACCAAATCTCAGGAGAAGAAGAGTCATTTGGGCAGGACTATAGAGATGTGCTTATTTTGGAAGAGACTCATGAGATCTGGCTACAGAGAGACGTAGCAGTTGATGAGGTTAGTTCCTGGGATATGGACAAGAAGGAAGAGGAAGATAGTGGAGTTCCCCTCGAGAAGAGAGCCTCCCCTCGCTCCCATAGTTTTGAATGCCCATAGCGTGTCTATTCTTCTCCGGGTGTGAAGCCCTTTTAATGTGTATCAAATTTCTCTTTTTGATATAAAAAACATTACGAATCATTACCCTCAATTTTCTAAGTGCTGATTGTTATGCGCATTGCAAGGTTCTCCATGATTGTCTGGCATAGAATGATTTCAGTAAACATTTCGGAAAGACTCAAGATATAGAAGAGAGTGACAATTCCAGTGTTTGTGGAGATTATGGGGCGGCAACAGTCAAAATCCTAGTATTATCAAGTCCAACTGGTTACCCGCTGCGATCTTTCGAGTTTTCTTCACCTACTGAATTGCAGAAGGCCCCATCGGATCCCCTGAAATGATCAGTAATCTTCTTGAAGTCTGGAACTTTAACCGGTTATTTGCCGAACTCAACAGGCTTATCTGTAACTAGTGATCGAATCTCCCCATTTATTGGACAAACTATGTCCCACTTGTGTGTACAGCCACGTCCGGCAAATAAGTGAGGAAAGTGTGAAGCTCTGGAAGCATTTAGATGAATGAATGGGTCGCTCTAATTGATACTTGAAAAGAGAGAGGTGTCTACATCTCTCCAAATTCAATGGCACTCCCTAGACCATGGAGGGTTCTTTACAATCTTTGAAAGAATTCCGAGAAGGACCAACGTGCGACAAACTTTCAGCGAGCCAAGAGGAAGAATCAAATTTGCCGGGACCATAGCCTTCGTGGGCATCGCGAAGTCGGAAAAGACGAAGGGGCTGGTGCTGGGAGGTGAACCGTGAAGGAGAAAGAGGCTGCACCCTTATCCCATATCGTTTGGGAGAGGGCTCACATGCAAGTATAAAAGGAGAAGGAGCTAGCACCTCGTTTGAGAACTTGATGCTGACTTGGAACTTGTGACTAGTGACTAAGACTATGGCCCTCTCTGTGAGACTCATTACTTGGAACTTGGAATTGGTTACTGTTATTGGTTACTATGGCCGACCCTCGCTAGACTATGGACTCGTGATTTAGACGCCCTCGCTTAGTTCCGATTCGGTTCGCTTAGGGTCAAATACTCGGTTCCCGTTACTCGTAACTAGACTTTTGCAAATTATAATAATTTATTCTAATGCATTAAGTCAAATATGATTTTGTTAATTCCAAAGAAATAAAAAGTAATCAAGTGTTATCATTTCAATTTTAATTAATTAACTCAAAGGTTGGGGGTGATGAGGGAAGTATTTGGTGAACATATACTAACTTGTGGCATGGCCTATGGTCACTGACTCACTGGGCACTTAACAGAAGAGACTATGGTCCAAATCAAGGTGCCTTGGCCTTGGGTATGTGAGATTATTGTCCACTCAAAGGATTATTGTTGAGTTGTGACTCTCTGCATTAAATCATTATAATAAGCTAATTAATATTATAAAGGGATGGTTGTGAGGGAGAGACTGAGCAATTGCATGTACAGCATTGAGTGACCCTTATCCCCAAATTTACCCCTTAATAAGTTCCATTACTGCCTTAAAGTGGGTTTTTTTATGAGTTTATGTCCTAAACTCATTTCCAACCCATTGTGATCTATCAATTCACCTAATAATGACATCTAGAGTTACATCTGACACTCATTTACTCTTCCATGTGTGTTTTTCTCAATTGGAACCAGGGATTACACGTCACGTCGCGTCACGTCCTGTGACAGCGACGTGACGGCAGACCTGAAAACGTCACGTCCGCGGGGGGGTAAATCCGGCAGTTACCCCAGGGGTAAACTGACGCGGTCAACCCCCTGGTCAACCCCCTGGTCAACCCCTTGGTCGACTGCTAAGTCGACTGCAGATAGCAGTCGACCTAGCAGTCGACTGCAAAAAAACATTAAATTAAAAAATTCCAAAAAAAATTCTGGACCGTCAGATCTTCTTGGCAAGAAGATCTGACGGTCCAGAATTTTTTTTGGAATTTTTTAATTTAATGTTTTTTTGCAGTCGACTGCTAGGTCGACTGCTGTTTGCAGTCGTTTGCTAAGTCGACTGCAAAAAATTACTTTTGCAGTCGACCAAGACCAGTCGACTGCTATTAGCAGTCGACTAGCTGGTCGACTGCTAAAAGCAGTCGACTTCAAGGAAAACCTAAAAAAAAAAAATCAAAAAATTCTAAAAAAAATCATGGACCGTTAGATCTTCAATCCAAGAAGATCTAACGGTTCAGATTTTTTAATAGATTTTTTTTAATTTTTTTTTTTGAAGTCGACTGCTCGTAGCAGTCGACTAGAGCAGTCGTCCAAAAAAGTAAAAAAAAAGTTACAAAAAATTGGTACAGTAACTTTTTTTTACCACGTCAGTGCGCGTCACGCCCCGACGTGACGTGACGTGACGGCGTCACGTCATTTGTGACGCAACGTGACGCAAAAAGGCCGCGTCACGTCCATTTGCACATCCCTGATTGGAACCCAAACTGAAAAACTATCTACATAATACATTGAGGGAGTGTTTAATGTTGCTAAAATCATGCACCGGGCTGCTACTGAATTACTAGAGTGAGCATATAATGACAACAATAACCACCCTCAAGCTGTGGGATTGCAACAAAGTGGATCAATGCTATTTGCCGAATCCAGCGTTCAAGTAACTCAACTCCATAATTCACATTATTTAGATGGAGGTAATTACCAGTGTTGGTCTAGTATATAGATGAATGCATGGTATTGATAATCAACATCAATAATGATATCAAAGAACCTATCCATGGTTATCAAAACTGTAATACCAGTCAAATATTGATATTCGGTGCGTATGTCAAGGTGAGATAATCTTAGCATAGTACCTTACCGTTTAGATATTCATCAATTGTTAGTTGATGGTTTACTTGGTGTAATGAGGTTGACCATTGATTTACACTTGAGTTGACCCAATGTGTGTAGGCATTTTGGAGTTGAAAGCAACGTGGAGGATTTGGGTAATGATAGGAATGTGGATGAATTGGATTACGAGTTGAATGAGGAAGATATGGAAAGCAAGGACAATGACATCTTCTTTGACACTGTGAATGGAGATAATGCGAGTGTCGATGAAACTGCTCGTGGAGTTGATGTGGAGGGACCTGATTTAAGGTCCCATTTTGCCCCCATACATCACTACAAAGAAGGAGGGTCACTTTAACAAAGGGCCATGATATAAAAAAATTTGTGTTAGAGTTTTGAGCTCCACGTTCAAGTTTTGAGCTCCGCGCAGTATTTCTTACATGTGTAGGAGTTGTGTCATATGTAGGCGTAGATCTAGGGACATTAGTAGACAATAGACAGTAAATAGTAAATATTTAACAATGGACAATAAATAATAAATAGTAAATAGTGGACAATAAATAGAAAATAATAAATAATAAATAGTAGACAATAAGTAGACAATAATAGATAGTAAATAGAAAATACTAAATAATAAATAATAAATAATAAATACTAGATAATAAATAGAAAAAATTAATATTAAATAGTAAAAATGATCAATATTAAATATTAAATGGTAAATAATAGACAATAAATAGTGTAATAATAGTAAATAAAATAATAGTAAATAGTAAAAATAAATAGTATAAGTAAATAATAAACAATACATAATAAATACAATACATAGTAAATACTATACAATAATAGTAGGTAGTAGAGAGTAAATAGTGGCCTTAGTATATAAATGTTTGAAGCGCTCCTTATATATCATGTGTAGTGCAATGACTTGTTGGCTAAGGCCTCTAAGTGGGAGCCTTGAGGTTCAAGGTTCGAATCCCTTAGCCTCCATCCTTAGCCTAGCCTTGTAGGTAGGCGGTTAGCTACCAAAGGTACAAAGGGAGTAGACCTACCAACTACATATCATTTTTAATGAGATAAATATAAATAAAAAATTAAATTAAATTATTCCTAAAATTTACCGCCAAAATTTACCCATAATCAAAAAAATTCCGAAGTAAAAAATTGCACCTACTCAAACCACGACATGATTCTGACATCTCATTTGCTAAATAATAGGACTGGTCCAAGATGACAACATCTCCACAATGGCTGCAACCTCCACGACATGTGTGGTGGTCGCAGAAAAGTGTTAGTTTACTGTCATTTTTGTGTGGAAAAGAATCCGATTTCCTACTAGTGCATGAAGCATCACAAATCCCTTTGTTCGCAGGGTCGCGGTTTTCAGTGTTGTATACTATTATAATTATGTTAAATATATGTCACACGCATAGAATTTTGAATGCATTAATAAACGAGCTACTATATGTAATAGCTTATAGTATACTACCGGAGGTTAACTCACTACCTGAAACTGCCAAACAAGCTACTACAATGTTAGAAAAATTAGGTTTGGGATACAAACTAATTCATGTATGTATTAATGGATGTGTATTGTTTGGGGAGAGCATGAGAATGCCACATCATGTCATGTATATAAGACATTTATATTCAAGACAATTGTAAAGTTTATGGTGCCAATGAAAGTGGTTACATATCTTTTTTGAATTTCACATCTTAGACAGATGTTTGCAACCATTGATTTTTATTAAATTAATAACATGGCATAATGAGAACCGATCAACTGACTCGAAAATGAGTAGCCTAGCGGATAGTCCACAATTTGAACACATTAGGTAAAATTGCGGTGAGTTTGCATCTGACCCTTGTAACATTTACCTAGGATTTTGTGCAGATGGTGTTAAATCTTATTGCCAAAGTAGATTTACATATTCAATTTCGCCAATATTTTTATTCAACTATAATATTCTCCCATGGTCGACAATCAATAAATTTTTCATCACGATGGATATGATAATCCCAGGCCCAGATAACATAACATCAGTGAACTTTGATGTAATGATGGCGCCAATATTTGAACTACTGTAATGATAGATGTCGGTTGTGGTGTATTTTGACGCAACGAGAGATGAAGTATTTATGTTGAAGGTCATGATGATTTGGTGTTTACATTATTTTCCCACATACGCCATATTGGCGGGTGTGTCAAACAAGGGGCGTGTGACGTATCCAATTTGTGGGTCATATAAATCCATATAAATCCATATAATTAATCTAATATGATTACTATGTTGTGATTATGTTACTTGGTAAAAAATTATAATTCTAGAGGCATATCTATCCACATTTTTCTTTGATGTTATGAAGTATCTAGTTGTCTATTTAGTGAATGAAATAAAAATGTATGGACTAGTGTACGGAAGATGGTGCTACTCTCTAGAGAGATATTTGGGTATTTTAAAGGAATCTAAAGAATAAAACAAAATCAGAGAGGTCAATGACAAACGGATATTTCTGAATTAAAACATTAGAAATTTTTAATGAATTTTTATCTGTAGGTTCATGGATATGAATATATACCAGTATTGTAATGTGTGTCAGTCATAAATTAAATCTAGTGAATTAAGTGAGTTGGTTATGCTCTATTATATTAGTAGATTGATGTTAATGTGGTCATATTATAAATCATGTATTAGGTGTGGTTAGTTGGGGACCATTCATAGTTTAATGATTGTATAAGATAAAATTAGTTTAAGGTGACCACAAACGGCGGTGGTGGTGGCAGAATCTTAGCCGCCAAGAACACCCTTTTATTATAATCTTAATGACTTTTTATTCGCGATAAAGATCTAAAGGATGGGCACGTAAGGGAGAAGAGTTGGAATATTTAGTCATTCTTGTTGTTGTAGATGTTCAGAATCTTGATGCTTAGAACATTAGGGTTCTTGAAAGTGTGAGAGTTTTTTTAAGTGTTACTAAGCACTAGAAAGCTTAAGGGTGTTGAGGTGACTAAGAAAAGTGTGGAAAGAGACTTGAGACAATAGTTGTATCTTCTACACTTTATTTATAAAGAAGAAAAAGTTTTGAAATTTGGATTTTTATGGGTTACGCATGATTGGAGTGGAATCTTGATATAAGATTTTTGAGGTGTATTTTGGATGAGGTGTTTTACGTGTATGAAAAGTTGAAGAACGTAGTTGTTGCTAGAAAATAAATAATGGAGTCTTGAAATGAAGGGAATCCATAATCTACGGTAGCTAGGTAAACTAACTTTGAAGGTTTGATTCTCAATGAATATTGTAAATGCATTGGTAAAATTTGGAAGGTAGGTACTAAGATAACTTGTATAGGTTGTGTCAAAATCTTTGGGATGTAGCACTTATGATTTTAAAGTTATAGGTACAAATGCAACTAGGTCTATAAGATAAAATTGAAGGATAGAATGTTAGGTTAAGCAAAAGCTGCATCACAACTTGTATAGTGTATTTCCAAATATGAGATTGTATATGTGCGTGTAATTAAAAATGTATACAACTAGTAAAGTCTTGTGAAGGGAGAGTGAAGGACGGGAGAGATATGCAAGTAATGTCGATGAAATAGAGGGATAGTATCCATATATTTATTTTTAAAAAAATCTCCAATAACCTCCAAAATAACTAGATAAGAAAGAAAAAAACGATCTCCAACATCCTCCAAGATGGTTTGGCAGCTCGGCCTTTTTTTTAATAATTTTAATATCAAGACAATATAAATGAAGAAATAAAAAAGTTTTCATATGGAGATGGACACATAATATGACGAGAAAATGTTGGTGATATTGGAATTGTATGGTGAGGAAGAGACAAGAGAGGCATTTCCGACGTTGGCCAAGTGGTTCCATCACAAAACATATTACCAAAAAAAAGGAGATGTTGAGGCAAATGAACTCGTTAGAATGTCATTGCCGTCCTCATGGAAGGTCATGTCTTACACATCAATGTGGGCCCATAAGAACTATTATAGGGTGGAGGCACCGGAAGCTACAATAGTTCATGTAAACAACGATTCACGCATTGTCATAATTGGCAGCCCAAATGACAATATGGACACGAACATAGGATACATGTACAAGGCTAAGTTTTTGCGTGTGGAATTATTGAGTTCAAGAACATTGGTGACATACACGCAAACTAGTAAAATTGTAATGAGAGGCTATTGGGTGTCATGTGAAAGGGATGGGGTGCGGCGAGTGGTCCGGGATGATTCTGGGTTTTGGCTAGCACAATTGGCCATGAGAGAGGATCTATGGTTGGCGGGTGGGTATTACCACATGAAGTGACACAAGTAGGCCATACACCTTTAAGTACTTCAATATTACATCAACAATGTTTAAAGATTTTATATTGTAATTGAGGCCAATTTATGCGATCACCCTTGCAAATTACACTAATACATCTCATTTTATTATTGCAGGCGTTCTTCGCGCATGAAGGGGGGTAGGTCGCCATGGAGTGTAATTATACAGAAAGAGGCAAGAAGCAAGTGTATTGTGTATGAGAGCAAAGAGCTCTTCATAGGCTTGGAAGAGTTGGAAATGGAGAGAAGTTTACTAAATGATAATGGATGTAGAGGGAGCAAAAGGTTGCCCAACGGCAATGTATATGGCTATGTAATCGAGAAGGCATTGGTGGACGCATTACCCCCAATTACAAGTAGGCAATAGGGATTATAGACATTGTATACATAATTAATGGCATTTGTATGTCCAATCTCAATGTCATTTGTGACTACATATTGCAATTGATTATTGATTGCACAACGGTATTGATAGAGCTAAACTATACCTCTAACCTACTATCCATGAGTATCAAATTTAATTTTGTGGCTACATAGTTTTGATAGCTTATCTAGTAAAAACATGTGAGTGAATCTCTTCAAGTATTCAACTCCTTTTCAACAATGTATGTTCTCTGTATGTTGAATAAAGCTCACACTTTGTGTTAGGGTGTCCCCTATATAACCCCATTAGAGATAAGTTTCCATCAATATTTGAGGATGTAATTTCATGGAGCCTTAAGTTTTTCTTCCAATTAGATTATCAAATCGACATTAGTCTCTATCTCACAAAGGCTACTGCACTTTGCCACTCTAGGGAATTAGCCGGTTTGAACCTATCATAATGTAATTCTAGTCTTGTTATCCTTCTGGCTTCCCGGACTCTAAAATCAATTTCATTTCATAGGGTTTATTAGACATTTGTTGCAAGGGGTGTATTTTTTTTTGGTTTTTTTTTTGGGGGGTGAGGCTTTAATCTAGTGGCATGTTGTTGAAATAAGTTTGAAATACTCTTTAGGTTTATACCCTATCTTGCTTCTAACCGTCCTCATCATATTATTGGGTACCTTTATTAAGAGTAAAAAATTTGTAGTTTGTATGTCCAATGAATTCTAGGAATATTATATTTTATTGTGAATAATTTTGTAATATGCACTGACAATGACAATGACATCTCCCAGGAAGCGTCCAATAACATATGTCTTGAAACTCAAAGAAAAACATAAGTGCAAGTACATAACATATGAGAGTATGGTATCCTAGCCTATTACCGATATGTGACCTTAAACCGAGCTCTAGGGAACAAATTAGAAATAATGTTCCCTAGGTGGATGACATATCCCTAGCTCAACTAACCTCACATTAATGCATTTAATGACGTGGAGGGAGAGAGAGGGGGGGGGAGGAGAGAGAGGGGGAAGGGGGAAGGAGGAGGAGGCCCATAGGTCTCGGTTCAAGGCACATGAGACCTTGCCACAACGTGTTGGATGAGATTAGTTGTTCGTTTAGGATGTCTCTTGACATAGTAAGGTCAAAGTCAATCTACAACTTAGTAATGTTGGATTTCTTACAACCTCTTACTTGCTTGTGGGTAATTATAGAATGCTCATAAGTTGTATTAGCATTGACGTCAAACTTCTTTAGGTCTATCATAAGATACTCTAGGGAACATCTTTAAAAAATCATATGTAATTCAAAATTAATTTTGAAAATTCCAAAATTTTGAAATAGACAAATATTTCATTTTACCTTGCATGAAAAATTTTAAATCGTTCATTACCATAGAAGAGGTCATTGTGAAAATTCACCAATGTGTAGCTCTCGGTCATAGGCTAGGATACCATACTTCATAAAACATGTGCCTAACTTATCAAAGTAGATGTCAGGCTTGCCCTTTTAAAGTAAAAAATACCGCCTCACACTCAATTAGGCACGTCTCAAAACCTTAAATTAAGGTTGAGATTGTCATTTGTTGAGAACAAATGCATATATACTCATGTGCCATGGCCACATTATCTCCTTAGCTGAACAATGTTATGAGCCTTCATTTGACATTCAAAGCTTCGAAAACCAAAACATGCTTCAAGGGGGGGAAGAAAAAATAATAATATTTAAAAAAATCTCAACCCTCAAGAGAATAAAATACAAGTTCTATAGTTTCCTGCTCTTCACATTGGCAACCATGTTGGGTATCCAACCCAAAATCTCTTGCCCCATAGGCAAGCGCCTTAATCATTGGGCCACACGGTCTTTGCCATTCAATTACCAACAATCTACTAATGGATTTTGAGGATTTACTAAACATAGCACTTGCAACTCAATCATGCTATATGAAGGATAAGTTTTCCTCACACTAAATGAGGTTTGTAAATCAACAAGGGTAAACTAACCGCCGCCAGCTGTGACAAGTGGCAGCACCCAACCAAAAAATGTTGAATGACAAGAATGTCTTTAGACACCTCTAGCCTAGGTCATGGGAGGTTAACTTGTCACCCACTCTTAACCTTGCCCATGTCCTGGGATCCATATTTTGGAACTATGACACATTGGACCTATGGAACATGAACATGGTCACGTTTTGGGACAAGGGCATGTCCCAAACAAGGCTGCATTTTGGTACATTATGTTTGAATGTGGACATCCATGCCATCATGCAAAGCATGTACTAAGCAACATTCTTAAAAAATTCAAAAATAGATTTGGACATTTGAAGTGAGATCTAAAAAATTGAAACGAGATCTAGGCGGCACAAACCGCCAAGGAAATCCTAATGAGACCCTAGTAGGGTATTGACATGGATGAAAAAGACCAGCCTTTTGCTCAAGTATAATGTAGTGCCCAATATTTCACATTGCATTGGTGCATTGGTGCTAGTTTAGTGGTTTAAGGCTTGCATGTAGACATTGCAACACATTGTGATTTGTATTCTAGTTGATATAGTGGATTTGTGATAGATATTACACCACATTCCGGTGTTGGGATTCAACATTAGCACTCTAGTGAGGTTATTTACTCTTGCTAACTTGTTTTGAAGCCCTCATTGAGGTTGTCGCATATGCCTTCGAATTTGTTTTTCTGCAAGCATTCTATTGTAACACGGAGGTTCGCTCATTCAAAGATCTTGCAACCTTGCTTTGAAACCATGATTGTTGCTACCTCATAGGTCCTGACCTATGTTCACTGCATTCTCATCAAATGTGACACTTGTTGGCCGCCACTTCAAAATTCTTCATTGGCATTACTCTATCTCATCATCATTTCTCTTCTTCACAACCTTCATTGTTCTGTAGCTGTTGACAAGACTTGTGCAAAACATGTTTATGCTAGTTGTGAGATATGTGACCTTGTGTGGAACATAAATGTAGTTTGATTATACCAAATAAACTTATGGGGAGAACCAACCGCTATTACAGATGAACTAGTAGAGTTTGAGAAATAACCGGTTGAAGTTCAAGGCTTTAGGAAAGTTACTCATCATGTTAGAGGACTATATGGAATATACCTCACATAAGTAAAGGAAATATGAAAGATCTCAACATGTAACTTGGAAACACTAGGATCTTGACCAATGATGCCCAAAATCTCCTCAAACAACTCTTCACTTCCTGAAGGGGCATCGACACATGACCTTCGTCAACCCATCATCCACATATTGGATGGAAAATACACTTCGGGTCCATTTATCATCTGCCTAGGTGGCCATGATCATCCAGTCCGAGAATAGGGCTCTGTCCATGCTGGCAGCCACGAGGGCACAGGGGGATAAAGCCAGGGGAGGTTGGGAATGCCAAACCCAAATGGGAGAGAAGGAGCTTGGGAACTGCTTATTACACTCTAAACTCCGTAGTATCACACCTGTGGCAACCAAAGTGCACGTGATGGATGCGTGATACTATAGAATTAGTGTAGCATGTGACACTATGGAATAACACAAAGTGCAACATTTTAATGGTATGGTGTGGTCCACTCCACTTGGCCTTCCTGGGCGATGTGGCACATGCATGCACCAACATTCAACAAGTGGCAGAAGAAGAAGAAGAATAAGAATAAGAAGGTGACACTCCACATATTGACACATGGCGCAATGCGAGGGTGTGGGTTGACTTCTTTGGTGGTTTACATTAATGACAAAATTTGTGATATAAGGGAGAGAAATGTGACAATAAGGAGTGAGATTTGAACTACGAACATCCGTTCCCTAGGGTTTGGGGATATTAGAGAGTGAGTGACATTATGGAGGTTGATATTACGGAGTTTAGGGTGTAACTATAAAACCCACAGAAGCATTTTATAACCAAGGATGAGTTTCGCCTATTCTCGGAGGCGAATGGATAAGTAGAAGTGTGGAGTTTCATCCATATTTGGGTTCCCACCAATTTATATCACCTCTAAACCAGCTCCCTCACATGCCACCCACTCAGATAGGCATTGGTCGAACTGACCACTGTAGTCACAAACGATCCGATCGTTGAGTTTGAGAAATAACCGATTGAAGTTCAAAGACTTCAGGAAATTTACCGATTGTTTTAGAGGAATGTATGGAATATGCTTCAAATTACTGAAGCTAAACCAGTAGATCACGATTGGACTTGGAAACACTAGGATCCTGATCGATTTTGCCCAAAAATCTCCCCGCACACTGGTGTGGGTTCTCGAGAAAATTTATCTTCACACATCACTATACCATGTATGGTATTTAGTGTAACTGATTGAAGTTCAAGACTCCAGGAAATTTACCGATCATTTTAGAGGAATTTATGGAATATGCTTCGAATTACTAAAGATAAACCAGTAGATCACGAGTGGACTTGGAAACACTAGGATCCTGATCGATTTTGCCCAAAAATCTCCCTGCACACTGGTGTGGGTTCAAGAGAAGAATTGTCTTCACACATCACTATACCATGTATGGTATTTAGTGTCACTTATTATACAGAGTTACATGGTGCTGCTACTTTTTGCTAAGAATGTAAATTTTTTACCAAGTAAAGTTGTTTATGTCTAGACAATCTGTTGAATAAGATATATTGGTAAGAAATGAGATCTATAATTGTGAGAACTTATAGTAGTACGTGATTCCAAATTGTAAGTGACACTCAATGCCATAAACGGTCTATTGTCATCGATTTCAGTTCAAATAGTTTCATGGAGGTGCAGTAAGAACTACACTAGATCGTCCTATTATTTAAAAAAAATTTGTGACAAAAGACTGGCAGGTTAGCGCCAAAGCACAAGAGGCAGTTGACCACTTGGCAAGTTTATGTCAAGCTGAGAGGAGATTTCACAACCGGGAATCACACCACCAATCTTTTCCTTGAGATTTGGGTATCCACCATCATCCAGTAGTTTAGGGTCGTCTCGGACCTTAGATAGTCCTATTAATGTGGATGGAAAAGTAGTCTAGAAACAAATTAACTTGGGCCACTCTAATTATCTAATCGAAGTGGAAATATAATGGTGGGTCCAAGACCATGGGCCTTCCCCCTCGGTCTTCCCCCTTAGTTTTCCTTAAGACTTCCCAACTCGGGGAGATCACTCCATTGTAGAGTTGAACACCACGTGCGAACAAAGTTTGCTACCCCTATATTACATGTCATAAATAATTTTAAATTTTACGATATTTTTTCTACATATACACAACCATTGATGGTATCTTTTGTATATTTTTTGAAATTTTTAGTCATATTCATTAATTGTAGCAATTTTTTTAGTTCAATTATGCGTCATTCTAGTTAGAAACGGTATGTTTTATTAAAAAAACAAATCATCAAATTTAGTCACCATTTTTTACTATGTAACATGTACCATTTATATCTACTCATGAAAAAAAATTGATAAAATTGTGACCCATTTTGGTGATGATTTTTACATTTTTTACATTTTTTACATCTAAAATGATCGCACGTGGTTGTTCAACTCTACAATGGAGTGATCTCCCCGAGCTTCCCAACCAACACCTTACATGAAGAAAAATAGTTCAAAAATAGCATAAAATAAATTATTCACCCGCGGCAGTTTTCTAGGAAACTGATTAATGTGGCCCACACTGGTTGTAAAATAGAGATATGACGTGGCTTGAAAATCACTGATGTGGGCTCTAGAGAATAATTGTGGCCCACACTAATAAGACTATTTAGCATAGTGTTGGTTGGTTATGCCAAGTTTCCATACTTAATCACGGTATGGTATGTGAAGATAATGGAGAAATCCATATTTTCATGTCATGGTTTTTTTAGATGAACAACTAAATGTCAATAGTTGGCGGTTGCACGTCTTGGTTACCAATTAAGAAAATAAGTTTTTTAATGTTTAATTGTGAGACTTCAACATTGAACCAAAAATCATATGATCTTAATATAATGCTATAACTCAAATTTTTGATAAAACAAAATCCAAGGAAACATCCAAGGAAGATTTAAAAGGTGAATTTTAATATTATTTAGGTGTCTTAGATTAGTTTTATTAGGACAATGTTAGGTTCATTCTAGGTTTTTTAGGATTTTGGGTTGACAATTCATACACTGAAGCATAAGGGTTTAGAAATCTCTCATCCACAGTACATGCATTTGTGACAATCACTCAATCTCGCACTATCTACCCAAGCAATAATTTGGCAATGAGTTCATTTTAATTGGACCTTGTGCAATGCGCAAGCATATGCACAACTATCGACAATAGTCTTGCAATAAGTACCCCGTGTTTTGTCTCCTTATCAAATCCAAGGGCACTTTGGTGTGATCAATAGTCTTCAATTGATTAGCCTTTTTAGTGTAACTTGAATTGACAATGTAGTCACCCACACATAGTTTTCAGTCTTCTTGAATTCATTCTTAATTTAATTATACCATCATGCTATTGTTTTTACCTCCTCACCAATTGCGTGTACCAAGTATCCATCGCATAAGGCAATATACCATACCATTGCTCAGGTTAAAGGTCCATAGTCTTGGTTCATTTATCCTTATTTTCTTGATTTCAGTTTCTTTAATATGGTTGCTTTAAGATACAATGCCCTTATGGATATATTAACCGGATTCGATGGTACATGTACAAAGACTATGGCCTAATAAAGCGATCTATGCATCACAAAGGTTGATTTGCCTCTTTCATATTACCATGTTAGTCACAACATAATCATAAATATCATTTACAAGTGCATTTCATTCTCACGAGCTCTTCAACTGATGTTGTAATTATCTTTTGGTCAAGCCTGCTCCATGTGAACTCAAAAGACATCCAAAAGAACCTTTCATCTACCTTGGATTATCAAAGGACTAATGCAAAGCAACCTTTCGGTTGCTCAACCCACATCAATCAAACAATGGTCTCAACTGCCACCACAAACACCTATTAAGTCAATCTCCCCTTACAATCAAAGACATCCCTCATATGGCAACGTCACTCTTAAAAAATCATGACTTCGCTTCCCAAAATAGACTTAACTATGTCTTCTTCACCATCCAGTGTTCACCATCAAATTCTAATTATGATTTCAAATTCAAGTTGTATAATCACAAATCCAACCTCACAAACAAACAATTGTATGCTTTCCAGGCTACTTCACTATACAGTCAAGACTCTATAAATGTTACAGGTCGGGAGTAGCAAAAAAATAACATATATAGAATTATAACAAGTAACACTTATAGAATTCATACCGATGATTAATAACATTTATAGAAATAACACTTAAAATTCCAAAAATGAAGAACATAACGTTTTATAAAAATAAAAATTGAAAGTACAAATGATAATACATAATTCAACTAAACTAATTGAAAGAAATAATCTATATAGTAGTAACTTGACGAGATTCTTCCAACTAAACTAACCGAAAAAAAGAGTCTATAGTAGTTTGATGAGAAGCTTCCAAATGATGAGATGAAACTTCCTTTTGGAGTCCTTGAATGCTCATGATGTGTGATAGGGTATCATTTGGTCTTTGTTCAAAGTATTTCTTCAAAGTCTCTAGAGAACGCTCAGCAACACTCAATCCTACAACTTCTTCTACCACATCAACGATAACCTCATCAACATCAATTTCTTGATGTTCTGAGGAATACATATCCAAAAACTCCTCATCGGTAGGTTCATAGGGGTTGTTTAAATCAAACTCCATCTCATAATTGAGGTATTCATGAGCATTCATCACGTCACCCACCTCACTATCAGATGACAACAACGTCAGTTGATGAAGTAGAGTAGCAACTTCATCAACCTCTACCAAGCGCCTAGCTTCCTCTATCTCCCTCTCAATAGAGATCGAAAGAACACCCGTGTGCCTCCAACAATTTTGAATTGTTTGCAAAGAATATGGGATAAATGTGATTTTAAAATGTATGCTTTCATATATTATTACCTTGATTTTCTCAAAATTAACACTTATAGAGGTGTAATTAACAAAGAAGGGAGCAGAGCATGTTATAACACTTAACACATAACACTCACTAGTCTTACCAATTGTGTTTTTGTAGGGGAGTAAAAATTTCTTAACATATATGAAATTATAACGCTTATAGGGGTAACGCTTATAGAGTCTTGACTGTAATCACAATCCTTTGTGTTCACTCCTCCGATGTCAATTGACACTTCTAGTCACAATCTGCATTTGAGTAACTCTACTAATTATCTCTCACTTGCAGGGACTCCACCAAGTCATTCTCTACCTTAAGATCGAGGAATTACTCCCTCCTTTTATCTCTATTTTACACATACATCGCTCTCACCTTTCTCATAACATTATTCAGATCCATATTAGTGTTCTGTGGGACTGAAAATATTTTGCAAAATATTCCTCGCATTCAACCTGAATGATGGAATATTTTGCAGAATATTGTCAATCCCATAGAACACTGTTATGAATTTGAATAATGTTATGCTTGAAGGCTACTTAAAAGACATAACATTCCAAACCATACTCTCAACATGCCAGAGAACTCTCCATGGGTTTAGACTTAAGAAGACCATAGCCTGACTCGGAGACTCTGCAACAATTCAACATGCAAACCAAGACAACATACTAGATCAAGGAGTCACTCCTTGACGACGTGATCCAATAGACTCCAAATCAAACTACTCATTGAAATAGAACAAAAGAGATTGCAATCCATTATGTACACCCTAAATTCTTTTGAATTACTCAAAGAATTAGTCAATGGTCTTGCAACTTATGAATCTCACATACATGGCAAAAGGCAAGTCTAAAGGCCGCTTTACACCTAGAGGCCGGGCCAAACCCCCTTGAGGCTGATTGCATGAAATTTAAGCCCTTTTTGGGTTGGAGGCCGGCCGCAACTACACATTATAATAAGATTATAACGGGGGCCAATTTTTCCATATGTAAACGCCTTAGGGCCAAGAAGCTAGGCCGATTCAATAAATCTAGCATAATCCAACGGACCTAGCATAATCTAGCATAGAGCCGTTTAGATTTCCACATAATCCAACGGATCTAGTTCACTAAAAAAATCATACTTTATTTAAGAAGGTTTTTTTTAGTGAAATATGACATTGGCCCCGAGGCCAAGAATTGGCCCTCCATTTTGGGTGCACCCAATTCAACGAGCTCGGGCCGTGTCATAACATACATTTTTTAATTAAAAAAATCATACCACCAAATTGGCCTGGCCTCTAGGTGTAAAGGGGTTGGGACCGATTCGAGCCTTTTGGCCAATCACAAGTGAGGATTTCAAGCCTCTTACACAACGAATTGGCCCGGCCTCTAGGTGTAAAGCGGCCCTAAATGCTTTTTAGAAAAACTAGACTTCTACAATGTCAAGAATGCTGATTCAAATTATGTTAGCACTCAAAAACAACTCACGTAGAGAGAGATATTTCTCTAGGATTGCTAGCCTATATGCCTTTCGGTAAGAAAATATCAATTTTCAACATACACACCCCTTTCAATCACTACTTCCTAAAATCTCAAGACAATAGCCTATTCAGACATATCTTACTAATTAGGAGTTTTCTAGTTCAACTACTATCATGTTCTCACTTACTTTTTGATTGTGGTTGAAACAACAAAAAATCTACACCACACATATTTTGATATTTAAAAAAATTAAGGATACCATATTAATCTCTATTGTGTCTCTTGAGATTGGAGGTATATGCTATTAATTTTTATATTCTTGCATTGCAAGTTCTTTCATCAACATCAAAAAAAAATCATAATAAATATCAATTTTGTTTTGAAGATTGCTATGTAGCATATATCTATAATAGTCCGTTATTTGATTTTTTGAGACCTATGTATCTTCTTGATTTATTTCAAGTGTTTCTCATTAGACTAAATCAAGGGTCTTTGAACTTGCATTAGGGATCGAATTGGCTTTGATTAGAAATCCCCGCACTATACAATGAACTTCTCTACTTTTTCACCCTCCCTCATTATAGGTGTCGCAAAATTCTACTTGTTGGTCATAAGAGTGGCCAGTGAATTATAATCTTCTCATTTCTTTTTATATTTTAAATTGAAATTGCAAGTGAAAGAAAGACGAATGATCTTGCCACCGGCATGAATTACAGTGTTGCTTCATTTACAAGTTGGTCTAAATCTACATGTAATCCCGAAACTGGCATTACAAGAACTACACTTAATATGTTATTTATTGTCAAATGTATTTTATGTCACTATGGCAACTTTTCAGGTGACACTTCTTATGAAGAAGTGAGCAAATATTGTCATGGATGATGGAAGAGTCATCCATTGGCAAAACCCTACCTTCTCTTGTCAACAACTTGTGATGAAATATTGTCATGGATGATTGAAATTTGGATGAAAAAGTGCTTGGTAAGTGACAGTAATTGCAACTCTGTAAATCTATAATTTCCCAAAAGAATTACAAGGAATAACAAATAATGTTGGGTTAACATTTAGTGTTGGTGACACTATACCGCAGTTTACAATTAGTATTGAGCAAGACAATTAGAATTGGTGACACTTAATATCATATTTAGTGTGTTTCCTTTTCAATGGTGAACACCTTGAAGAAGTGCGAACAAGCTAGCCAACACCTATCTCCCCAAAGGCAAAGTCCCTAGGTTCCCATATGATTGGTTGAAAATCGCTTGTTCACCATAATATCCCCATTATGACTGGGTGGATCATAAGTGGTAGGGTGAACCAAAAATCAAGTCATAGGAAGGTCACCCATCCAAGTACTATTCTAGCCTTAGGCAACTTAATCTCGGAGTTCCTGTGGGATCTAGGTTAAGGCCTTGGGTTTAAGCCACCCTAATGGCAAGTAATACCATTAAAGAGGTAAGCTAACACCACAATGGCACCTTATTACCTCAAGTTGGGTTTGGAAAACAAAAAATCAGGTTAGCAAATTAGAACATGACCTTCAAGAGTAGTCCATGCAAGTAAGGGAGAGAGGGAATCATCATGAACAAGCATACCTCTCATTCATCCAACATAAAAGCCATTAAATAGTATGTAACCCCATATTTACTATTTTTAGTTTGATTGACACCATAATTAGTCTTAAAGACCCCAAATTAGTCTAGTTCAAGTCATTTGAGGTGAAACAACCACAAATCTATAGGGATCAAGTTTCAATGTTGGATATATACAAGGTACGCTCGTATGCGATAATCCTTCTCTTTGAACATCAATGTCAATTCAAATCTACCCCATTGTAGCATTCATGAACCTCAAAATGGTTATGGATAAACCAACACGTCTTTTGGGGCAGGTTGTTGACAACTAAGATTGTGTTAATGCGTAGCTTGGACAGATTGCCGGCGTCCTGGTCATGTGTTACACTAACCTTGAGTTTCTCATGGTTGTAGAATAGGCCGTGCTCTAAGATCGAGTCTCTTACTTCCTCAGTGGCTAGAGTAAGAAATGTGTAGTCCTTTGAAACTTCCGGTTTTGTCAAGGTCAAGAACTCGAGTTTTTGGCCTCCGTAGTAGCTTTCGTGTACTAGTATGTTGAAGATGTTTTTTGCGGTGTGGTAGCGTAGTGTGTCACCTTTGATGTGGAGTCGAAGGCTTCACGCCTTTGTGACCAACTCAAGGCCCTTTTCAACTTTACCGATGACCCACTCTCCTCCTTGTAGTTCCACCACGAATGCACATTCTCCTCTCAGTAGTGTTAATCTATCTTTGAGCATGTGCTTGAGATGTAGCTTGAGAAAGCCCCGCCAAATTCTTGGTGATTTGGTTCAAATCAACATTAATTGGGTTTGAGTAGTCCATACCAAGAAGTATGTTCATCTTATGTAGACAGTCAAGGCACGCACTTCAAGCATCTCCTTTGCTTATGTTTCTAAATCCGACGTCGAAGCAAATAGTGACGTGAAAGCCCTCAGATAGCCCGGTGTCTTGTTTCACCTTTTCATGTTTTGGAAGTGGTGTGAAATGAAGGTGGTATCCAAGGACCACATCCGGCCTCTCATATGGGTAGAGGCATTGACGTCTCCTCAGGAATGATTGGCGGAAAGTTCGGAATTTCGGTGAGTGATGTCCCCATGTTGAAGAACTCTTCATCCGATTGGGTGTCCTTCAAGATAAGTTTGCCTCGTGGAATGGCCATGTCTTCATCGATGGGATATCCATACCACATTTGTGCAACAATTTTGATGCTAAGGATTGCTACCTTGTGGTGTGTCCGACTTTGTGAGCCCTCCATGTTGCTTTTGGGCCGGTTCACACGGGTCCCAAGTCCTAAGTCCCAAGTCACATGAGGTCAATCCATGCAATCTCAATTGTTGAGAGCATGGAAATTGGGACTTACCACTTCACACGAGGTCCCAAGTCCTAAGTCCCGACTATGACATGGATGCCTACATAGCAACATTTTTTGGAAGGTGAAGCTTGGGACTTGTGCTACGAGTTGGGTTGAGCAAAAAGCTAGACCCAATTCTCAACCCAAGTCATGTGAATATTTTTTAATAAAATAATCAAGGTCCGTCAGATCTTAATGATATTTAACCATATTTTAGTGATTACTTGAGGCCCACAAGTTGGGACTTGCTAACATGAGTGGGACTTGGGACCCGTGTGAACCGGCTCTAAGCTGTGTAACCAAATCAGGCCTGCTTACAATTGATACAAATAGCTGATTGCAATCAAAATTCAGATCCGAGAAGTACCCCAGAGATGTGCAAATTATATGCCTATTTGTAGAGCAACTCGGACTATCATCGAGGTATCATTCAACCTTCCTTGGCCCTTCCAATGCATCTAGACAAAGAGGGCACGCTTCATATCCTAGAAAAAAGAGAAAAAAAAAACTCATTGCTGAGTCCTATCATAGAAAGACAATGTAAAGTAAAGCAGACGAAATCATGGGTTTAGTCTCAAACCTTGAGTTTATGAGAATTAACATAAAATCACCTAGGTTTTCTTGATGCTTAAATTATCATACACAAAGCGTGGTGTTTTGAGACCTATATACTACAACAACCAGCAAGTGCAACCGGGGGCTTACAAGGTTGGCCCTCTCCATTTGAAGAATGCATAGATTCAATCGATTAAAGTACATAATGATAATGATATACATTGTTGCTACATTGTTAACAATGTAGATATGCCTAATTCAGTTATTTCTCTTCACCAAACACCTACATTTGAGTGGTATGTTGTTTTGTGTGGCTCCAAGAATGGATATTAAAAAAAAGTGTTTTAAAAAGATTAGACTATGTGCTCAAGACAGAACAAGTAACCATTATAGGCTCAATAGTCAATATAAATGGGGAGACATATATGACCATTCAATAAGCATAGGAATCTTCACTTTGATAACGAATCTAATATTCATATGAAGCTCCAATTATTATGAGGAAATCGGCTACGGCCTCGATTTGGATTTGCTAAGGGTGAGTTTCCATGTAGGCCACTCGCCCACATATTCTAGTGTGAATAAGGACAACCCAACCCAAATGTAGATGGAATTTGGTGGGGTAGGGTTTTGTATGTGCTAACTAGCTACTCCCATCTTCTCAAATCCGGGCCCACCTACTAACCTCCTCCTCCCTGTTACCAAGGATGGAGTTCTAAGCCAACATTAGTTCTCTCAAGTCTTCAACCATACTTAATCCTACGATGACATGCACTTGTATGTCAAAGATTTTTTTAATGTGTGCATGGAAGTCTAGCAGCCCGTGTCCACAACCCTTCACATTCTAACGGACCGCCATAATGTAGTTGGATGGCGGGTTGTGTTGAACTGCATGCGAACACCTCCGATCCACTATCATCTAGAATTTGGTGGGTGAACGGCCTACATGGAAACTGTCGCAACCCTTGCTAGCTCCCCATTGCTAACTCGGTCCATTTTTCATTCTAGCAAGAGTTACGAGCGCTAACCCTTCGCATACCGCCATGTGAAAGGTTAGCTCCCAATACCGCGGACCCAACACTTCATAAGAGGGGGACCAAACCTCCTACTTGGTTTTCGGGACTCACCGCTAAATCGGTAACCAATTCGTAGATGTGGACTTCCATCCATGGAAGTCCAATCTTATGTTGCGCATCGTGTTGCCGGAGCAACACTACCACAACCCGAGCCATACTAGGCAACTATGCCCTCACAACAGGCCAATGCCCATGGAGGCCTTGCCGTTCGGCCTCGGGTGGGTGAGGCCACACCACCTCACCCATATAAGCCTCTAGGACTCTAGGCAGGACCCCTACCCCACCGTCAAGTATCCTTTTGTCTCTCCCCCAACTCTTGGGGCCAAGTAGACATTTTCCCTTAGCCGCTAGCTGCCTAGCAGCTTCAGAACCCCATAACTTCCTCATATCTTCATCGATTCTAACAATCGACCACTCCATCATAATCTACGTTTCACGTAGATCACGATGGACTACTCACTTGCCCAATTCGGGCAAGTACAAAGGAAGTTATGCCCATTTAAAGGTTGGCAGTCCCGGGAGCCACTCCCAGGCCACTGCAGTTCCAGGGCGCTGTCCCGGGACAGCGCCCCACTCAACTTGCCATATCTTCCAGCTAACACCTCCAAATGAGGTGTTTTAAAGCATTCTAGAATCGGCATGCCATAAGCTACGCATAGCTTATGGCCTCACCCTCATGCCTCGTGGTCTCCGTGGATAGGAGGCATTCCTAATGCCCGGGGCCCTCACCCACACTAGGATCACTTGGGCCATGTCACCACCGGCGCCACAAGTCCCGGGTGTCACTCCGGGGTCCCCCTTGTGCCCATGGTGTTTCGGGCACTCCGCATGGAGAGGTCCGCGACAGAAACTCACCCTAAACATCTGGTTCAAATCCCATGTTTCATATTCTAGGAGAAGTGAGTTAGTTAACATTAAAAATCACCATTTAAGATCCATCTACCTTAAGACATGCTTGCACTTGATACTTTAGTCCCTTTGTCCTTAATCTCTCCGCCCGCACTAGTGTGGATGCTAGCACGCCTCCCCTTACATGGATGACACCCTAGGGAAATTAGTCCCCGCTCCTTCCACCACAAAGTCCCAGCTCTTGGCTTGCCAGGCCCCTGTAGGCTGTTGCCCGGCACCTAAGGTAGACATACCATAAACCGTGAAAATAAGGTGATTCGCGTTGAAGATATGGTCTTACAATCATGAGATAATTTTCCAAGATAGAAGAGAAGGATTCATGAAGAGTGCAAGTTGTTTCATATTTTTGTTTCCTGTAAAAAAGGTTCTACAATTTTTCAAAGTGGAAAGTTTGTCAAACCCCCTACTCGTTCACTAGATTCTCCTTACACCGAACACGGTAATGCTCATTTCCACACATAACATCACCTAAATCAGTTAACTCATGAGTACATTAAACTGTGATTGATGGTAGTCAAACATGACTAAATTTGGCTAAACTGACTGTACACGCATTCAAGCTGCCAGCCTCGCAATGATCGGTTTCACAAATGGCACTTCACTATTCTGACAGAAGTCTACTGCACGGGTAGAGGGTAGTTCATGGTTTATGGTATCTCTACCTTATTATGGCTGTTCATTCCCAATGGGGCGCTCCCATGGCTAGGTTTTCACATGCCATTGAGCTCATGAAGAGCCCTAGTGACATGGTTGGGCTGGTGACCGGACCAAGGCACTAAGAGGACAAGTTTGGGGAACTTTGATTTATCGGACTCAAAATATCTAGCAAGCTTGGAAGACCTGAAGCGAGAATCATACCCTTAGACCAAGTGCCATATTGAAAAGATATGCCTCAAGATTAATGATTTGTAACATCATTATGTTGCGTGACCAACTTGAATTGTATTACAACATTTAACAAGTCTATAATATTGGTCCGGAGTGGCTTTCAAATCAAGGTGCTATATAATATTTATCGTGGGTCGATATTATAGACTTATCACGTAATTTTAGAGTGTTTGTTAGAGCACCTCACCAATACATAAACAATTTTAAAGCTATGTTTTAAATACATATAGAAAGTTTATGTTAGTATTTGGTGCGGACTCATGTGAGGTGCTTTGTAAGGGTAACTTCTCTACAATCTAACCTCCCTAATATCATGCATGTGGCAACCAAAGTGCACGGGATATCAAAGAGGTAGGTAGTGTTAACATGGATGCATGATAATAGAGAATTAGTGCAGCATGTGATATTGTGGAATAACACAAAGTCAATATTTCAATAATGATAATAATGACAATGATGATGATGTGATGCGTGCAAGCATGTGGATTGAATTCTTTGGTAGATTGTTTTTATGTCAAATTTTATGATATATGGGAGGGGATATGTGACAACAAGGAGGGAGATTTAAATTGAGCACATCCATTCCCTAGGGTTTCGGAATATTAGAGAGGGATTGACATTAAGGAGGGTGACATTATGAAGGTTAGGGTGTACCTCATTGGAAGTTACCCCCCCCTCTAGTATACATATTGTCACAATTACATTGTTATCATGGTTTGCATGATTTATCATGAATGTTGATTGATGTGGGTTTAACCACTAACTTCCCACACCCGATTTCCCACAAATCTGCCCAAAAATTGTGACCTCAATTTCAGTGACCGTAGTTGAAGATCTAAAGCCTTTTGACAAATCCAACTGTATAGATGCTTGTAGGTTAGAAGTGACAACTCAAAATCCAGCTTTTTAACGTTGAAGTTATGTTATGTAGGAGATTATTATAGGAATGTCAATAGTGGTCTTGAGGGGCAACAATTTAGAATTAAATTGGGGTTGGGTTTTTTATCAAACCTCCACTCAAATCATCTCCAAATGACGAAATGTTACCTTCATCCAAAAGAGGGACAATATATCTACCCCGGGGAAGTCACTGTCGAAAATTTAGATAACTATGAGAGAACAAATATAGGGTGACATTTATTCATGGTTGATAAATTTTTTTTTTTTGATATACCATAGCCTTGAAGAAATGTGAGGTAGCGCATTATATATAATATAGGGTCACTTGTAATACCCAAAATTATGTTTATAGTATTTCTAAAATAACATTATAGTAATTGGTAGGGGATTTTTATTATTTTTAGGTTGAGTTTAGGGTAAGAATTTTTTTTAAACTAGATGAAAAATGATCACAAATCCATCTACAAAATGGATGAACTCGTTGGATGAGGATTATTAAGTGTACTTTTGAGGAACATTTCATTGACGTTTGTATAATTCTCTGGTTGTTCCTCCCACGCAAGACAAGAATTCTATCATCTTGCATTGACCCCTACGCGTTAAAGAGCTCCGTGGGGCCATATTTGGTGAATCTATGGTGGATTGATGGATTTGTTCTAGGCGAGAGGCTGTGGCATCTTTTGTGATGATTGTTTCTCAATTTTCACGTAGGACTCATAAGTAGGCATTTCAAATTGTCTTCACACTTTGCATGAAAACATGTGCAATTTTAGTGCAGCTGTGTTAGTGAACACATTATGGACACTTTAGTGATGTTGGTTTGTTTTGGAATTTGTGGACTTCTTTCAATGTTTGGATGAAACAATTAAGTACGCCATTATCAATGGGCTTAGACATGTAACCAATTATGTAAATAATATGCTTCTTGTATACACAGCTTAATTTTTGTTGCGTGATGAATTCCATTTCTAATGCTATAGTACAATGCTATTGTCCACGAAGAAAAATTCAAATAAATATAAATAATGAAGGGTCTAAAATATTATGGAGATTTTAATTTATAAATACACATAGGGTGGTAAGAAATTGAAGAAAGTAGAATTATTAAAAAATATAGGGTCCACTAAAATGCAGTAAATGAGCTACATAGCCCCCCAAAAAATATGTGTTGTACGCTCATGTGTCCCCAAAGAATACACTAAGTGACTTCCCCGAGATATCTACTCAAATAAGCTTGCAAATCTTGGAACCATTATTTTGTGATTTTTTGGCAATTTGAGGCAGTGGTGCCATAACTGCACACCTTCCACATGGATTTACAGCCACCAACACATGTCTAACTAAAAATTCCAATACTAGATCTTTAGGATATGCTACGTTTGAGTGTCATGCAAATTTTAGATCAATTGGAAATCATTTGCACATAGGGTTCAACAAAAATCATGTTTAAGATATGTTGCCCTTAAAATGCAGAGGTGACAAATGTCAAGTAGAAGTTCATGAACTGGTTCCATTGTAAACCACTTGAGAGCACACTTCCATATTTGAATCAATCCAAACATGTCACAACCCTTGCTAGCTCCCTTTAAGTAACTTGGTCATTTTTCATTTTACCAAGGATTACAAGCTCTAACCCTTCGCATTCCGCCATGCGAATGGTTAGCTCCCCATACCGCAGACCTTCTTAGTCCATAGGAGGGGGACCAACCCTCCTACTCTTTCATTCGGGACTCACCCCTTAATCGGTAATCATTGCTAAGATGTGGACTTCCACCCATGGAAGTCCAGTCTTATGTTGATCATCGCATTGCCGGAGCAACACTACAACAACCCGAACCATACTAGGCAACTATATTCTCACATTGGGCCAATGCCCATGGAGGCCGTGCCGTTCAGCCTCAGATGGGTTCGGCCACACCACCTCATCCATATAAGCCTCTAGGACTCTAGGTAGGGCCCCTACCCCACCGTCAAGTATCATTTTGTCTCTCTCCCAAGACTTGGGGCCAAGTAGACATTTTCCCTTTGCCGCTGGGGCTAGAAGCCCCGAACAGCTTCAGAACCCCATAACTTCTTCATATGACTCCATCATCATCTACGTTTCACGTAGATGCCGATGGACTCCTCACTTGCCCCATTTGGGCAAGTATTGAGGAAGTTATGCATGTTCAAAGCTTTGTAGTCCCGGGAGCCACTCCCATGCCATTGCTATACTAGGGTGCTATCACGGGACAGAGCCCCACTCACATTGCCATATCTTCTAGCTCACACCTCCGATTGAGGTGTTCTTGAGCATTCTAGAATTGGCACGCCATAAGCTACGCATAGCTTATGGCCTCACTTCTGTGCCTTCTAGTCTCCGTGGGTGGGAGGCGTTCCCAACACCCGGGGCCCTCAGGATCACTTGGGCCCTCTCACCAATGGCGCCACAAGTCCTGGGTGTCACTCTGGGGTCCCCCTTGTGCCCATGGCGTTTCGGGCACTCCTCTTGGAGAGGTACGCAACAAAACATAGCTAACTTTTGTTGAATCAAAATTATCTAGGTGGCAAGGACATAGCAGACTTGAACATGAACAAGAGGAGTAGTTGAAATAGTCCAAAAACCATCCGAATTGGTGTCAAAGGGGTATGAGCGAATTGTTCACAACCAAATTATGATTGCATAAGGGGATGTTTACACCATGGACCATGAAGTCATTCCAGGGCCCTATAAAATTTGTAATTGGTTCTTGAACTCGTCCCAGGACCACAATCATTGGTGGAAAAGGCGGAGCCGGTCCAAGTTCGCTTCACACTACGCTGGAAGGACCAATGGAGTATGTGAATGCAAGATGGATGTAAAGTCTACATGGATTCCTACATGGCATCGCATGGATCACGTTTCACGGTCACTTGAACTATTTTCAAACACCACCTCTTGGAGGTAGGCCTAACACAAAACCAAGAGACCATGGCACTCCGAATGCTCGCAACCGTTGATTTATTCTATTTTATCATGTGTGAGGACCCGCATGAATAGAAATTCATTGAAATAGCGTTTGGTTGAGAGCCTGGTCACATATGACTTCACACTACACTTGAGGGTCCGTGACCACAATACATGATTTTGGAGGTGTCCTGGGACGGCCTTTGGACACTCTTTTTTGGGCTCTCACAATTTTGTGGTCACGGCTCTTGGCTTGTGTGTGAAGCACTGTCCGGGGAGAACCGGCAGTTAGTTACAGATGAACTGGTTGAGTTTGAGAAGTAACCGGTTGAAGTTGGAGACTTCAGGAGAATTACCGATCATATTAGAGGAATCTATAGAATATACCTCAAATGAATGAAGCAAAACCGGAAGATGTCAACATGTAACCGGTTGTTACTGGCAACTATGATAGCTTCCATTGGAAACAAGTGTTGTTTGGGGAAAGGATTCGGAAGAAATTCTGCAAACAAATCAAAATCTGGCATCACCCTTTGGACCATTTGGATCGAACGCAACGACAAAGTTTTCAACCGCGAGCAATGGCATGAATCCAAAGTCAAGCATCGCATTTGGGATGAACTCATCATGTATGCCTAGACGGCTTGGAAACGGGTGATTAAGCAAATTAAGATTAGTAGCTTCTTGGCTATGGCCTTGATCGAGGGTTTTGACAAGACCTGGGGAGCTAGGAATGACCTTTGTAGGAGGAACAATATGCACATTGAGTGGAATTGGAAACAACAACATAGGTAGTGTGCTTGGTTCTTTGTGATGAAATGTTTTGGTAGGATTGGGGGTTGTCCTTGGCAGGTGGGGTGGGGGTAGTCCTTGGCATGGTGGGTCCGGGGGGTTGTCCTTGGTTGGTCAGTGCGTGTTCCTTTTACGTGGCGGTGTTTCGCGCTTGAGGGGGTCCGCCTCCCCTCGAAGTGGGCATGTTTTCTTTCTTGGTTTTATTTATGGCGTTGGCTTGTTGGCCTTCTGTCCTATGATCGGGGAGAACCGGCAGTTAGTTACAGATGAACCGGTTGAGTTTGAGAAATAACCGGTTGAAGTTCAAGACTGCAGGAAAATTACCGATCATTATAGAGGAATTTGTAGAATATACCCCAATTTAATAAAGGAAAACCCGAAGGATGTCAACATGTAACCAGCCTAACATTATTCAAACCCACGACAATGTTCTTTGGAACTGACAGTATTCCAGGGAATATTCTTGGAATTTTTCACATTCAGTCTGAGTTGGACTTGCAAACACTAGGGGGGGCATTCACGGTTGGGGTACTACTTTTGGGTGTCTAACGGTTTAAGGACTTTTTTTGATAACTTTACATTGTCGGGGTAATTAGATTTGTATTGTGGAGCATACTTTGGATCATACCTACATTTAGTATTCCATAATGAGTACACTGACAAATTTAATTTACAAGGAATAGGGTTATCTAAGCTTTCCTTTTCATTCCTTAACGGACATGCAGGAATGCTGTCATAACTGTTGACCTTAGGATTAAGGAATGAAAAGGACAACAAAAATTAATTGAAATGATCCCAATTTTTTTCCTCACAATTATCGTTCAATTGTGTATCAATAGAACTAAAAATGTATTGCATACCAATTGTATAGATTTACATATGACACCAAACATGGCCAACATAACACAATAACATGGCAACATGAAAAAGGAACGTTTAGTATTAGAATTGGACATAAAAAATTATATGTGTAGACACATGACACTTACACCAAGGTACTAGGATGCACAACATGAAAAAATTGACCTCCGATGTACACATGAATAGGAAAAATTGCCATTGATGTGGCCCAATTTTCATTTTTTGGGTGGGATTCCTACTCCTCTGGTGATCCCGTCACCTTCCCGCTCACGCTTAGCCGAGAAGATCTCGGCCGTTTTTTTTCCCCGAGATGTGTTCCAACAATTGAGGAAGATGTCATCCTGGCCGCTTGTTTGGGCGCCATGGAACATCGGCCACCCACATCAACCTAAACCCTAAAACACTTCTACTTCGACTGTCACTTCGAAATGAAGGAGATGCTGCGGTGGGTATACTCAACATTCTATGTCTGTACGTTGTGTGTTGTGTATTCAGTCAAACCCATGATCTTATGAGTACTATGAATCGGAAGAGAAGGTTTTCCATACACCACCTCAAACTCCTCCTCATAGAATATTGGCTGGTGACAAAGGTCAGTTTCAGAGAAGTTTTATGACAAAAGGGAACTATGGAGCACTACTTAGGATGCACAAGAATACAATATGCCAATTTTTGAATTGCAAATGTGTTCCTCCAACAAACTTGCCAACTACAAAGAGAGTGCCCAAAATTACTTTGTCAAAGGTCTACACACCACAGCAGGTTAAAGCAACTCCTAGCATATCTTGAGGTGAAGAATTATACCACATGCTTTCAAATAACCTACTTGCTTTCAAGTAATATATGATTGCTTTTATGTTTCGTGTTTTTGGTGTGAACTGGTATGTGTCGTCAAATTCCAGTGATTACTACGATATTATTGGTGGATGACCATAAAATTTTTGTTCTTTGTCATGCAGGTGAGGAAACCACATATGTTTGGGCTGAATATGGTCATGTCTGTTTGGTATGGGTAAGATCTTAAGCTCAACATTATTGTCCAGGGTAAGATGGCAAACAAACGCAACCGCCAGGGTCTAAGTCAACATAGTAGGAAGTTATTGGCCGCAATTGCAGCTAGGAGGATCCAGAATACACAAACTAAGCGCAAAAATAGGGCACAACATAGGAAGGACCAAGAAAACTTCAGATTGCAATCTGAAAATGCGGACCAAGCTCATTCGCATACGTCTAGCACAAAATGTCCTGGAATCCAAATAGAAGGTCCATCATCCTCAACAAAAGCTGCATCCCGATTCGGTAAAAGTTGGGCTGTATCTTTGTTACAAGCAACCAACACAAGAGGGTTGGAGTTTCAAAAATTGGTAGTTGAAAGCATCTTGGGTAGTACTGCTCTGCAACATGTCATGCCAGAATATGTATTAAAACGCAAGAAGTTGTTAGGGTGTGAGGTTGTTTGTGATAGTATTGCATCTGCCTGGGACCACTTGAAGTTTGGGAAGGGTAAGGATAATTATGTGGCAAGAAATGTGGTTGAGGTTGCAGTAGTGTCCACAACCTCCGGGTCCAACATGTTGGGTGCTGGAAAATACATTGGACTTAATAGAAGAGTACTTTTGAGAGCTAGTCATCGTAGGCAACTACTTAATGCCAAGCAAGAATACGAATGTTGGGCAAAGGGTGATAGAAAGCCTAGAAAAGACTCCATTCCAGAAGATGTCAAAGTTTTGGTTGCGAAGTGGTATCTTGAAGAGACAAGAACGAGTCCAAACATGGATAGCGTAGTTCGGCGCCTTATCGGTCGTCGTCAATGGGAGCATCATGCTACACATTTGCTCCAAGAGTCAGAGGTAAGAGTCATACTCTTCTTAGTTTATCTTACATTTTCCAAAGTTCATGTTTAATACTTCCTCATTATCATGTTAAAAGGTCGTGCTGAGTTCCTCATGAGTCCTTCTGAGTCCTTCAATAAAGTTGAAGGTACTCAGTTTCTCACGTATTGCTTATAGTTCAAAGTACATGCTCAGTTCCTCACAAATCCTTTGTGGGATGAGTACATAGGTCATAGTACTTGTTTGGAAGTATGTATGTTGTGCTACGTATTGGTTTCATCGTCATTTTTTTAGGCTACATTGTTTACTTTTGGTAAGGACTTTTGCCAAACTCGGAGCTTCCTTACAATCCCCAAGTAATCTCTAATATTCAGTGGACTTCCAGGGAAATCTTAAGGAACTTTCTCATTTTCATGGAGCTTCTTTGGGGATCTAAAGTACTTTCTAATTTTCATTACACTTACTGGAGATTCTTAAGGAACTCCTGAATTTCCTTCAAGCTTCTTTGGGAATTTAAAGTAACTCTTTCATATTCATGAGACTTCCTGGAGATTTTTTAGGAGCCCTCAAATATCCTTGAAGCTTCCTTGGGAATTTAAAGTAACTCTTTGATATTCAGGACACTTCCTGGAGATTTTTTAGGAACCCTCAAATATCCTTGAAGCTTCCTTGGGAATTTAAAGTAACTCTTTGATATTCATGAGACTTCCTGGAGATTTTTGGGGAACTCCAAAATTTCATGAAGTTTCTTGTGGGAACCTTCAGTATTTCTCTGATATTCATATATTGTCAAGTAAAATATTATATTCCTGTACATTCTTTGGACTCCAAATACAAAATATCCTTATTCCTTGACCTTCATCTACCTAATAGTACCTTTGATAGGACATTTCCTTCAGTATCTTGAACCTCACAGTTATTCATCATGACTTTTTCTCATTTTATTTAACTCCAAAGTGCTTACATATATTTTTTTCATAGAAGTACCTAACATGATTCTCACCTACATGTGCACTAATGTTTTACATGCATGCATAGGTGGATTTCTACACTAGATTCAAAGCTGCACATCCAGCAGTGGATATTGGATTCATTTCCTTTCACAAGCTCAAGCCTTATTTTGTGAGGAAGTTGAAAGATTTCAACACATGTTGTTGTAAATATCATCAAGAGATGATAGAGATCAAGGTGGGCTTCAATAACTTGAGGGCCCCAACAGTACATCAACAAGGTTTGAATTCTCCCTGTGCTTGTTGCTGTGAGTCCATTTGTGGAAATCCAATCAATGGAGCAGGTCAAGGGGAAGGAGTGACATGTCAGGCTGCTTACCATACCTACAAATCTTGTTCAGATTTATGGGAAAAGTTTTTATGTCCCAAACTCGAGGGACATGAATGGTTCAATTTAAAATGTTTGACGGGTAGTTGTGTCAACTGTGGTGTTCAACTACTCCCTGCTTGCAATAGGGAATTGGATCCTGAAAACACTGCTTTAGTAGCTTGGAGAAGATTTGAGAAAGTTCCTGCAGGGAAAACTAAGAAGGGAGAGGATAAGTTTGTCACTAGGCTAGAAAGAAAAATGTCAAGCCCTAGAGAGTTCCTGATTTATGCAGCTCCCAAAATTCAGAAATTTGTCATGCATAATTTTGTGGCACAATGGCAGGATAGACAATTCAGGATTAGTAAGGAAAATTTAAAAGAGGATGAGATTATGTCCTTCATAGATTTCTCTGAAAATTACTCCTTCAAGACACAGAATGAGGTACAAGAGCAACATTGGTATAATTTCCAGCTTTCAATTTTGGTGCATATTACATATAGGATAAACCCACAGTATGACCCTAGTGATAGTAAGAGCCTAAGGTTAAACACTGACTACCACTACTACATAAGTGATGATCGCAAACACGACAACCTCTTTGTCCAACATTGTCTCAATCTACACTGGCAATATTTAACATCACAGGAGGTCTATCCAAAACGCCATATAGTCTGGAGCGATGGTTGTGCAAGCTAATTTAAAGGTGCAAGGCCTTGGTTTTTTGTGTCACGTTATCCCAGTTTGACATCATGTGATCAGTTGCCACTTGGTTGCGCAATGCAATGGAACTATTGGGGGTCTGGTCATGGAAAGGGACCTCATGACGGAGCAGGTGCTTGTCTTAAGCAAGCATTGCGAAAGGAGCAATTGAAGCCGTATGGAGCACGTTTGCAAAATGCATTTGATGTTGTTGACTTCCTCAAAAGCTCCATGAATAAGGACCATGCAGCATATACTGGTGCTCGAAGGGAGGTGAAACGAAACTTCCATGAGATCAAAGAGAACACGGTCGATCGTCAACATGGATTCAATTGCCGGACAGTAAAAAGATCACGTAGCTTGCACTCAGTGCGTTCCTTGAGTCAATCCAACAATGTCTTGTTGGAAACCAGAGCACTGGCATGCTTTTGTGATGGATGTGTTGATCCTAAACTTGGATTACTTTGTGTATCTACATCACATGTGCCTCCTTGGAAGTTAGTGACATTGCAACCATGTGCAGCTGATGATGCCGAATGTGATGTAGAACTACACACTGATGTTTGGGGCAATCCAGGAGATAGTAATGAGCTTGCGTCCATGTTAGATGTTGGAGACAACTTTGCTGTGAAGGCTGACTCCACTGATGGAGAGAGAGCCTCATTCTACCTAGTCCAATGTTTTAAAAAACTGCATGTTGTCAACAAAGAGCAAGGACCATATCCCTATGATTTCAAAGTGGACCAAGGTGATGAGGTAGTGCTCGGTGTGTACTATAAGCAGTCTGGGCGAAGTCCTACGTCGTTTGTTCTACAATCAGACATGGGTCCATGTTTTATTTACTCCCATTGGGTAATTGCGTCAAAGTTTCCTATGGTACAAGCTCAGCACACACAAAAAGGGGACAAGGTTGTGTATGCACTCCCACAGAGCGCCCTAGATGAGATTGAAGCAGCTTTGGAGGAGTGTGGAGGATCCGAGGACGATGAATATTGACACAAGTAAGTACTTTCACTAAGAGTATGTTTTCCCTTTTACATTTTATTTATTATTTCAATTCTGTTAAATGCTTCAGATGTTTGGGGTATAATGTTGAAAGAGTTGTGAATAAGAATTTGTCTAGTCTACTAGAACTGAGTTATAATCACATGCTTCGTATCTTGAGGTTTTGTATTGATCATTCATCAACAACGAAGGAGTACGTAGGTCATTGGTTCGTGATATGAGGAATCTCAAGAGGTACTAGTATTTAAGGCATGTATTTAATCATTCTCAATTCTAGGAGGTTGTTGCAGTTTTATATGAGGTTGTGCCTTATATGCCAACTAGTTGTTCAACTGATTGTCTCCAACGGGTTGTTGATATATACAGTGGCATGGTAGGGAGCACAACTACAAGATTAGGACTCAACTCTCAACACTTCCAGCTAGGAGCAGTCATGTACTGTAACCTAAACCAAGACCAATCATGCACTCCCATGAGTGATGTCCAATATGGTGTCTTCATGTGGCCAAGTTGTATGCATATGCTCTTAGAGCATGTTTAAAGTGTTTTTGGCAAAATTTTAGAGCTTTATGATATACTATGTGTGACAATGCGTACTCACCGTTGAATGAAGAAGACACCATGACAAGGGTCTTACCATTTTATGTGTAAAGAGCATGGGATTTGCTATATGGACCATGAAGTTTTAAATGTGTATTTGGGCTTCTCTATGCCTCACATACTGATACATGACTGTGATGATAATGTGTACAATTGTTTTTCATAACCTTTGCTTTGAATTTGGAGGTTGGAATTGACAAGAAGAATTATGGCCATTCGTATTTCTGTGACCTCATATCATTCCATTTTTCCTTCTCATATAGCCCCTCAACCCCTGCCCCCTGCCCCCTGCCCCCTGTTATGTATGTTCACAGTAAGCTAGAATGGGTTTCAAGTCATTACACAGGGGGCAACAAGTCCTAAATCTTAGTTCACTTGAGGTCAATATGTGGAATCTCAATTGTTGAGAGCATGGAAGTTGAGACTTACTACTTCACATGAGGTCTCAAGTCCTAAGCCCCAAGTATGGCATGGATGCCTACATGGCATTACTTTTTGGAGGTGAGGCTTGAGACTTGTGTTGAGAGTTGGGTCGAGCAAAAACCTAGACCCAACTCTCAACACGTCATGAGGAATCTTTTGTGTAAAAGAATTAAGATCTAGGTTTTAAAGCTGTTATGTATGTTCACAGTAAGCTAGAATGGGTTTCAAAATTGGAGCACTTGGTCCAAATTCTGGTCAATCACATATGGGAACTTTAAGGCTTGCTTGTCATATGCAAGTTGGAAGTTCTTATTCAAAGGTCAGAAGTCATGTATCAGTATGTGAGGCATACTGTAATATATCACAGTCTTGTATCAGTATGTGAGGCATACTATATTACTTATTAAGTTCATTCTACTCATTCATGCACTACTTCAATTCTAATCTGAGTCTTACTGGTATGAATAAGTATCCACTTTTCTCATTTGCTTATACAACATACGCATTGAAAGTACAAGATTTCCATAACATTCAGTTGCTGAGGTCTAGACTACTTTCTCATCCTAGAGTGACACAAACACTGAGAGTGGGCCAAAAAATAGCTTCATTTGGGGGGGGGGACATGTATAACTCACAACAGTAATTGTGAATCAAGGTTCTTCCCAAAATGACTTCCATTACAATGTAGCATTACAGTTTTGCATCACAATTTGGTCTGAATACCAACTTGTGGAACATTGCAATTGAAGATTGGAGCACAATATCAAAATTGTTCTGTCTACAATCATGGGTCTAGTAACTATAACTATGCATATAGGAGATGGAAGTGAATCAACTTCATTTTAGAAGAGGTCCAAAAACATTCATGCACATGCAAACAACAAAAAAATTAGAAGTCACCCAACATACTAAAGTCAAGCAGTATGATGCAACATGAACCCTTATAACATGTTATCCTATTTGTTTTGTGTGCATGTAAGCCCTTTGTGATTTGCCAACAAAGTAAATACCCAAACCTTGTGCACCATCTACCTAAAACTAAATTACATTTACCTGCAGGGTTCAAAGTGTTTTAGTTGTAGAGGAAGGAACCCCCATCTTCAAATTGCGTCTTGTCCTTGATACTGGTCCAGATGAGGATGCATGAACTGTTGTAGGAGTGGATGCCACATCACTCAATATAGACAATCTTGTTGTTGCTGATGGAGGTTGTGCAAGTGCACCCAAATCTGCATAATCACAACAGATGAGTACAAATGGTAGGGTTGGTGCAGGTGCCACCAAATATGCAAAATCACATCTTACATGACTTGAATTGACAAAAAAAAATGTGAACCCAAAAATGAGAACTAGACTATATGTTCAATGTGGTCTTTTTGATTGGGTTGGTGGAGGTGTGTGCAAATTTGCAACATCACAACTTATATGAGTACAACTGCCAAGTGGGAAGAAACCACTAGAATCAAATAATAATAGCATATGTTAAATCACTTGGGTGAGTGCTAACTTCAAACCTGGAATTGTTGTTGCAGGATTGAGGGCTGTAGAATTCTTAGTTGCAAGATTGGGGACTTGTTCAGATGACTTAATAATCATCATCTTCTGATCTGCAGCATAGTATTGTGCCAAGGTTGCATGGTAATCATGTTGAGTGTTTTTTTTAAGCAAATTTTAGAATCTAGTCTCTCTTGTATGGAGTCAATGTTCCTCTGAAGAGTATCACCTTGTTCAACAAGGGAGACTAATTCATCAAAAGCATGTTGTCACCAAAAGTACTCCACCTTTCGATTTCGTCCTAGTCCGAGTGGAATAGTATTGATGACACTTAGCAAACTCATATACCCAAAAAATATGAACTCAAGTACTACAACTTGAAGCCATAAATTATATTAAAATCCTTCACACCCAAACTAATGCTAACAAGAGGTCAAGCCCTCTTCAAGGCCAACTAGCATTGGCTCCTAACTTCAAAACCATGCACACATATGTGCTCCTATCTTGCTTCCATACACCCACACTTATAACACGTGGGGTGCCAAGGAGCACGAAGGAAAGAGAGGATGAGTGAGGGAAGAATGAGGGATTATATAGTGAGTTGAGAGGGAGAGAGGGCATGAGGTAAGGATAGGGTGAGAGGATTAGAGCCTCCAATCACAACCCCTTAACCTTCTCCTTCTAAGTAGGGACTCATCCCATCTACAAGGCTCTCGATAAGCCTTCGAAATCTCCTCCTACTTTGTAGGCTCTCATCTAATCTCCTAAGCCTTCCTCCCTCAAATGATCAACAAAGATCCTAATTCAAACATTTAACTAACCTTGGCTTTCTACCTACCACACTTTACCAAGGTATGTCCTCATACTACTTAAATCCACTCCACACAAGCCTAATGCTTCAAACTTAGCTTTCTTCAAGCTTCACTCTTTTTATATTTTTGTGAATAATCATAAATTAACAAAACACTACGTGTAATGTTTTACAAGTGTTAACAACACATGTGGGCATCAATTTGGGCTCACATTATTGGCGACTATCTGGGACCGGCTCCTAGAATATCTTGCTTGAAGTCAAGTGTCTTCATGTGTGGAATTGCTTGCACCTACTTCCGGCCGTTCGTGTCGGGAAGCTTTGTCCATTGAGTGTCTCCAATTGTACCGAGTTGTTAGGAAAGGTATTCGCCACAATGTAAGGACCTAACCAAACCGCATCAAATTTGCCCGGAAAATCCTTTTTCTTCCCATCTTGGAGCATAACCAACATTCCTCGTTCTAATGCCCTCTTTTTGTGACGCTTGTCAAAGATAACCTTCCTTCGCCTTTGAATTGCTTCCATGTGTTGAGCGGCCCTCCGCCTCTTCCCATCCAATTCCTCTAGATCCCCGAGCCTATTTCTCAAAGACTCATTGTCGTTGAGGCGTGTCCCTATTGCAACCCTCAATGACTCCACCTCAAATTCAATAGGGAGTGTAGCCTCAATACCGTAAACCAAAGAAAACGGAGTAGCTTGTGTTGTCACTTTGTAAGTCGTCCGATAAGCCCACAAAGCCGCGTTTAACTTGACGTCCCAATCTCTCTTTGAGTCGATGACCGTCTTACGTAAAATGCCCACTAGAATCCCGTTCACCCGCTCCGTTTGACCATTAGTTTGAGGGTGATAGGGAGTAGTCTTCCTATGGTCGATCTTAAACCTCTGAGTCATCTCTGAAATGAGGTCATTAAGAAAATGTGTACCTCTATCACTAACTAGAATCTAGTAATGATATTTTCATACATGAATGTGGCGGCATGTGCGGCCGTGTCGGTTTTTATCGCCTTGGCTTCCGCCCATTTAGTCAAGTACTCGGTAGCTACAACAATGTATGCCATCCCTCTCGAAGAGTGGGGATGGACCTCCCCTACATATTCTATTCCCCATTTCTCAAAGGGAACTAGTGGTAATGAAATGTGCAATGGCATCTCCATCCTAAGGTCATTTCGAGCGTACCTTTGGCAAGCATCACACCTTCCAACATAGTCGTATGAATCCTGAAACAATGTAGGCCAAAAGTAACCTGCTCTAAGGATTTTCTGGCCGGTAAGTTGACCAAAAAAATGCCCTCCACAAGCACTATCATGACAAGCCTCTAGAATATCCGGAACCTCTACTTGCGATACACACCTTCTCAAGATGGTGTCCGCTCCTCTCCTGAACAATCTATTGCCTATCATTGCAAAGTGCCTACTATTGACTTTAACCTTTCTTTTCTCCTATTTCGTCCATTCGGTTGGTAATTGTTGAGTGGTCAAGAACTCTACAATTCCGGCATACCAATCCGGTGTGGACGTGACTACAAACAATCTATCATCCATGAGGCTATCATCTATTGGCGTAGTGCCCATCTCCTCCGACAATCTAGACAAGTGGTCGGCTTGTAAATGCATGCGGCCCGGTTTATATTCCACCGTGTAATCAAACTCTTCGAGTAACAAGACCCACCTAGCCAACCTTCCACTCAACTCCGGCTTGTTGACCAAATATTTAATGGCCATGTGATCGACAAAAAACACTACCGGATTACAAATAAGATAGTGCCTAAATTTCTTGACCGAAAATACCATGGCTAGACACTCTCTCTCCGTAGTGGAGTAATTCCTCTCCGCAGAAGTCAATTGCTTACTAGCATAAGCTACGGGTAGATCCTTCCCCTTCTCTCCCGTGGATTGGCACAAGGCACTACCCACCGCTACGTTGCTAACATCACAATACATATGAAAAGGCTTTTCCCAATCCGGTGGCCTTAAGACGGGATAAGTGCTCAATTTTGATCTCAACTCTACAAAGGTTTTTTGGCACTCATCCGTCCAAACAAATCTGACATCCTTCTTGAGCAATTGAGTGATAGGGACCGCTATCTTTGCAAAATCCGGAATCAACTCTCTATACCACCCCACATGTCCTAACAACTTAGAGATTCCCTTGGCATTTTTCGGAGTTTCTAACCCGTCAATGACCGCTATCTTGTCGGGATCCGGTTCTCTTCCCTTTTGGCTCACAACATAACCCAACAAAACTCCCCTTTGTACCCCTAGGAATGTCTTGTCCGGATTTAATGCCAACCGCATTTGCCTACACCTAACTAAGGCCTCTCTCACACAATGCACATGCTTCTTAGTGCTAGATTGGGTACTAAAATCATCAATATAAACTGTCATGGATTTGAAGAGCAAGTCGCTGAAGATATACATGACTAGTCGTTGAAATGTAGCCGGTGCGTTGCATAAACCAAATGGCATCACCACCCATATGAAAGTCCCCCAAGGTGTTGTAAATGCCGTCTTGTGTAAATCCGCTAATGCTATGGCTACTTGGTTGTAGCCGGCGTATCCATCCATGAATGTATACCGCTCATGACCCCCTACCTCCTCTAACAACAAGGTAATGAATGGCAAAGGAAAGTGATCATTTTGCGTACAATCATTGAGCTTCCTATAGTCTACACAAACTCTAAGCTTCCCATTTTTCTTTTTCACTAACACCATGGGAGAAACCCAATCCGTAATCTCTACCGGCTTTATAAACCTAGCCTGCAACAACCTCTCTAATTCTGCTTTGACTAATAATTGCAATCTAGGATTCATCCTTTTTTTTTGTCTCACCGGTTTAGAGCCCGGAACTAACAGAATACGATGCTCAACCATCTCTCTAGGAATCCCCTTGAGTTCATCGTATGACCATGCAAAGGTATCACTAAACTCATCTATCAAATCGCTATACTCTTTGATCTCCTCGTCATCGAGTTTAGAACCCATCTTCATTGGTCTAACCTTGCCATTCTTCATTTTGACATCCACAAACTTCCAATCTTCTTCGACCACTCGTGTTTGCTCCTCGGTATCTCTATACCAATCGTTGGGGACATTAGGATAATCCTTGATATCATGACCCGCTATAATGCCCGTAGAAGTAATTTAAAATACAAAGCGGGCTCTAATTTTGAAAGTTCTAACATGGCCTCCTCATCTTGAGTCCCATCTACATGTACCAAACTCACATCACTCAACTCAATATCATCTAACCATGGAGTGAGTCCTCCCTTCACCCATTCCTCCTCCGTGAGAACCTCACATGGCTCTAAGGACAAATAATCTTCTCTAGACACATCATCTTGGAGGATACAACTATGAGTCATCATCATGACATCGCTAATGGACTCCGGGTATTGTCTTAGCCAATGTGTAAAATCTCCATCAACATCTTGATTGTAAAAGCTAGGACCTAAGAACCCGTTAGAGGAATACATTTTAGCCTTCTCCTTGTTTTGAACAACCCCCACCAATGTATCCTCAAATTTCTCATTACTTCCGCCATTCTCCTCTTCATCCGACATTGGATCAATCTCCTCCCTAACCCAACCACTTAAAGGTGCTATTGAGACCTTGACCCTATTATCTACGGGACCATAAGTGATAGAAGGTTTTTGTCCTCCCCAATCTACTACGGCGTTAGACATCCTTAACCAAGGTCGTCCTAACAAGATGGGAAATGCATCCTTATTGTCGTGCATCTTAATCACTTGAAAGGTCACAATGTATTCTTCACCTCCCGTGCTAAGTCGACAATCCTTAATAATCCCCACCGGAACCACCGGACTTTGGTTAGCCATATTGATGACGAATGGCGACGGACTGGTCAAACTTAATCCCAATTTCCTCATAGTGTGCTCGGGTAGAATATTGAGACTACTTCCACCATCCACCAATACATGAGGAACCACCTTGTCCACTATCGTTACTTCAATCTCCACCGCCTTGACTTCCCGAGTTCTCCCTTGCATTTGGACCCTCGCCGACACTCTAGTCTTTGGCCTCTTAGCCCTCCTATTCACAGGCATTCCGTCCTTCAAAGTCTTCCTAGCTACCGGTGAAATTTCTAATAATTGACCAAATGTGATATCGGCCTTTAGTGAGCTTAAGTCGGCCCAAAGGTCGTATCCATCTACTCTATCGGCCTTAGGCCCTCTAACACTATCAAACTCCTCTACGGGAATGCCCGGACCTTCCCACTCTCCTACATCACTACCATCTAAATCATGGATGACATTAGACCTTTCCCTCTCATGGACAATTTCATTTTCTCTCTCTAATGCCTTAGTGGCCTTCCTAGCTTCTCTAGTTACATTCTCCAAATCCGAAAAATAAGGAATTTCTCCTAAGGGATTTTCCTCTTCTTCCTCCTCCTCTACTTCTAATGGTGCATTACCTCTCATTGCTCTAGTGGTAACGGCTAATGCCGGGGCCTTATGCACAACTTCCTCTTTAAGACCCCTCAACTCATATGATATAGAGTTAGCATGTGGAGTACATGGACCCTGGCCATTAGTAGGCACCTCTAAATTTACCGGAATGGTGGAGGCATTCATAAATCGGACATCTTGAGACGTAGATGGTCCCATTTGTCTAGGTGATTGTGTGACTTGACCTCCTTGCCCCGGAAGGTTTGTATATCCATCATAGTAGAGGTTGGAAGGTTTAAGGTTATTAGTACCTTCACTTTGTGGATGGAAACCTCTCATGACATCTTGACCCGATTGTTGTGTGTTGGTTGGAGGGTTTGGTGCTCCACCTACCTTATCCGGATGACGACATTGGTTAGACGGATGTGGACCTCCACAATTACTACACCTTTGACCTTGGTTTTCCGACCAACATTGTCCTACAACATGATACCTACCGCAAAGATGGTGAAATTCTTTCTTCTCGGTATTTTGGTTATTTTGACCTCGAGGAGGCGGACCCCGGTTGTTTCCTTGGTTTTGATTTTGATTTGAACCTCTTTGGTTTTGTTGCGGACCGTTATTGTTCATTCTTGGATTGCGATTTGGCCCATTTCTACAAAACTGAGGCGTATGACCGTGTTGTTGACATTGAGTACACCAAATCCCGATGAGTGATTACCCGACTCGATTTGAGGTGGAGGACCGGGTTGTTGATTTTTAATTAACAAGGCCATTTGGTCCGTGAGATTTTGGAATTGTTTCAACATTGCCTCTTGAAACCCTAGTTGAGTAGCACCTAACCGTTGCTCTACTTCTTCAATTTGAGGGTCTGTTCTAGGGGCCGGCAATGCTAACATGGGTGGGGGAGCCCTCACCGCTAAGGGAAGCGAGACCGCTTCAATGGAGACATATGGAGGACGGTTAAATGGCCTAGTTGGATCCACTCCCGATTTAGGTAGGAGAGGGATGAATTGAGGGATTAACTCATCCTCTTTCCTCCATAACCGCTCATAATCTCTCTCGATATGTTCCATGTCTCTAGCGGCTACCTTAGCCTCGGCTAGGGTGCGAGGGTTTCTTTCTAACACACCCCTAATAGTATTTGCTTTGACAAACCCTCTCATAAAGAATTGCATTAGGGTATCATCGTTGAGCAAAGTACCTACGTATCTTGCGCACACTAAGTCAAATATCCTAATATAGGCGGAAATCTCTTCATCCCTCCCTTGCCTCATAGTCATTAAGGCTCTAAAAACCATACTTTGACCGACTTCGGGTCGAAATTCATTTAGAAACTCTCGTTGTAATTGATCCCAAGTTTGAAAGTGTCCCTCGTCGTGATCTCTATACCACTCGTAAGCTTCCCCGTCTAAGGTCGTAGGAAACCACACTAACCAATATTGTTGGTTGGTAATTAATGAACTAATTACCCTCTCAACGAATCTCTCCATGTGCCTAGACGGATCCTCATCCTTGGTCCCATAGAATTTTGGGAGGTTAGACGGTATATCTACCGAAACCAATCCTTGGGGTACGATTATTGGTAGGCCTCTCGGCCTTACCAATGGATCGATGGGAGGAAATGGAGGCAAGGGAGGTATGGGAGGTGGAATTCCACCTCCCCCTAGAGGTTCCATGGTGCTAGGTGACCCTCTCTCGCTAGATCCACTAGTACTTACAAAGTTTTCTTGTCTAATTCTATTAGACTTGTTAATTATTTTCTTACTCAATTCGGAAGGAAGATTACCTTCCTCACTTTGAGTAGATATTGGTAATACTTCAACTAATGGACTAATTAATGGTTCAACATTTGAACTAACTTCAATACTATCATCTACTCCCTCTACTACTTCCTCAATATTAGACAACCTACGCTTAATAACATTCTTTTTTAACCCTAATGCTAACTTAGGCTTTTGAGATCTAGTATTTCTTTGCATCCATAATGTAGCGATCAACCCTTACTTTGACCAATCAAAATTCTCACAACTCTCACTCTTTAATGTTACCACTTAGCTTGTGTGATAAAGGGTTTTGGAAGTGAGGAAGAGAGACATGCAATTTCAATGAACGATCCCAAACAGGGGATGGCAAGCTCTTGTTAGCATCAAGTTTAATGAGAGAATCACCTCGTCATACCCCCTTTCCGCGTAACATTTGCAACAAGACCTCACGTGAGGGGCTGACCATTCTTATGTACCATGTTTGGAATCGAGGCTTCACCCTTCGATTCCTCACATTATACTATAAGTCCGGAATTACCCTCTCCGTTAGTCAACGACAAAGACGTATACAAAAATCCTTTTTTAATTATTTAAATTTTCAATTAGAAGAAGGTTGCGTACCTGAAGCAATTTGCTACCTCCTGCTTGTTAGTCTCTTCTCTCGACCGTGATTGCTTAAACACAACGACACTTCAACAATTGCAATTGAAAAGCAATAACCCCCTAGTTGAGAACTTTAAACGCTCACACCGGAGTGAATGTTTAAAGTTGAGATTCCTAATTTTTAATTATGCCTTTTCCTCTTAGTGAACTAATGCGTGCCCTATTAATGTGATCTTAAATTATGCCATCCCAAGGAAGGTTGAGTAGTCACCTTCGCCGCGCTCCCTCCTTAATTGAAATTGCATAACTTTGAAATAACTTAAAATGAAAAACTAACCTTTCACGAGCGCTCCTTCCATACTTGTCTCCCACTCCTAGTTCTCCTACCGCCTTCCAAGTCTTTCTCCTCCGCCGCTTGTCTCCCGGCGAATATGAATTACGCATTTCATTTTCACCATAATTCTTCCCCTAAATAAAAAATGAAATTCAATCAACTACCACGATTCAAAGAACAAATGGGAGTTTCACAAACCTTACCTCCGTGAACGACGACGTGCCGCATCAACGCCGCATAAGCTTCTCCGTCCTCTCTAGTCCAATATGTTGTATCGTCCGAGTTCCCGTAGGCCAAAAGTCGTTGAACGGCGGGATGAGCTTGAAATGCGGCCACTATTAGATAGCGGTACCCCCATATGTCGTATCGATAGTGCTTCGCCCTTCGAAGGTCTTGAGGTTTAAATCACCTCGCATTCGGGATTGGACATACAAAAGATTGGCCGTACACTCGTTCTACATAGTTCACCCAATCGACTATTTCTTTCTTTATGTAACTACAATAAACTTGTACTTCTATTACTTCATCTATAATAGATACATCTCCGTCGTCTATAGACATCTATAAACTAAACTATTATACTAAACCAAAAGCATTTCTAGCCTCCCGGCGGACGCACCATTTATGTCACCAAAAGTACTCCACCCTTCGATTTCGTCCTAGCCCGAGTGGAATAGTATTGATGACACTTAGCAAACTCATATACCCAAAAAATATGAACTCAAGTACTACAACTTGAAGCCATAAATTATATTAAAATCCTTCACACCCAAACTAATGCTAACAAGAGGTCAAACCCTCTTCAAGGCCAACTAGCATTGGCTCCTAACTTCAAAACCATGCACACATATGTGCTCCTATCTTGCTTCCATACACCCACACATATATAACACGTGGGGTGCCAAGGAGCACGAAGGAAAGAGAGGATGAGTGAGGGAAGAATGAGGGATTATATAGTGAGTTGAGAGGGAGAGAGGGCATGAGGTAAGGATAGGGTGAGAGGATTAGAGCCTCCAATCACAACCCCTTAACCTTCTCCTTCTAAGTAGGGACTCATCCCATCTACAAGGCTCTCGATAAGCCTTCGAAATCTCCTCCTACTTTGTAGGCTCTCATCTAATCTCCTAAGCCTTCCTCCCTCAAATGATCAACAAAGATCCTAATTCAAACATTTAACTAACCTTGGCTTTCTACCTACCACACTTTACCAAGGTATGTCCTCATACTACTTAAATCCACTCCACACAAGCCTAATGCTTCAAACTTAGCTTTCTTCAAGCTTCACTCTTTTTATATTTTTGTGAATAATCATAAATTAACAAAACACTACGTGTAATGTTTTACAAGTGTTAACAACACATGTGGGCATCAATTTGGGCTCACACATGTTTTACCTCCAATGCACAAAAAATGTGAAAGTCTGAATCTGCCTCAGGGCCACAAGCAATTTGTTGAGCACGCGCCACTTCAAGGCGTTCCTTGCATTGCAAGGTTTGGTATCCAACATGACTAAGGTTGCTTTGAATAATCTTAATCTCTGCCCTTAGCCCAATCACAAAGGCATCTCTATCACTCAGCAACCTCATCTGGAGTTCAATTTTTTTTCCAAGTGCTTCTTTCTTCATATTGCAAACATGATCTTCACATACAAATGAGGGATTGGGAGCCTCAGTCACTCTCTTCTGACCTACAATAGGAGCATCACTCACTCCCTCATGAGCTGGAGACTTTGGACAGCTAATAGGACATTTACCCTTTCCCTTAGTGTCTGTTGTGATAGGTGAAGTACTAGGAGAGGTAATTGTCACAAAATCTTCATGTGGACGTTTATGTGCTTTGTAGCCAGAGACTTGAACCACAGCTGCAAATAAGGCCCAATTGACAGTGCTACCTCTCCTCTCAGCCATGACTCCAAGTGCAAAGGATAGGCCAATTTCTTTGGCTTGTGGCCATTCTCTTTGGTAAACCAGGGGCCACAAGCTAAGGATCCTCTCCTGTAGTTCCTTGGGACCATTGTCCATGAAATGGTAACCACCATGACCTTGCCTAATTCCCCATAGCCTATCGCATTCTTGAACCAAGCCATCTCGCCCCTCAAAATTAACCTTCCTAGGATTCAAACCCACACTAGGAAGACCCACATGGTCCCTGAACCACTCAAATGAACCCCAATTAGCAACAACCATCCTGGAATGCAAACTGGAGATATGGAAGTGAAAGGGAGGAAGCTGAGGAAGATTGATATGGAAGGAAAGCTAAGAAGGAGGAGGGAGATGGAGAAGCAGGAGAGGAAAAGTGGGAGGGGGCTCACAAAATGGAAGAGACCAGGAAAAGAAAAAAACTTGAAGTAGTAGGCTGGGATGGAATGCTCTCCCACATAGAAGTAGAGATCATTTCATGCAACCTGCACATTATGTCCACATTTGTCGTTAGTGCATAGATGTACAATTAACTCCACTGCTCCTAATGAGATGGTCATTTCAACTTAAGTAAGGCGAGAGGAAGTACTAAACAACTCAATTGGTATTCATAAATTGAAATGATACGAAGCGGGGGGGTTGTGAGGAAATGTACCTTCTGCAATTGAGGCCACTTAAAGGCAATGATGACTCAAAAATTCATCATTAGGTGTAGTCTAGAACACTAGCAATACATGCAGAATGAGAATTAATGTAGACATACAAGGATTAGCTCAATAAGTAGCACATGTAATGATGACAGTCCAAGTGCAATGCTCTTCAAATGAAAAAGTGGCTTTCCATTTTGAACAGAATACCAAATGGCAAATCTGTGTTTTGTTGATGTACACTGACTAAATTCCTGAATATAATACACCCTATGAAAGCAAAAAAGAGAACCTGAAATCTCTAAGACAATTTCATCATTTTTTTGCCTTTTATGGGAGCAGGAGGCCTTCGCAGCCTGGTTTGAACTCTTGGAAAAGGAGCAGGTTGTGTGGGGTTTTTTTTCTTTTCTTTAATAACCTCCTTCGTGTTGTCTTCTTTTGTGTCTTGCCTTTCAGTATGAAGAGCAAGACCATCCACTGTATTATGTACAGTTGTAGTCACTTGAGGCTCCGACTCCAAATTACTGACCTGGGTTTCAGGATCTTTCTCTAAACTTGCAACCCAAGTCAGTAATCCTGACTCATCATCATCACTATCACTAAGAGTACTGTTACCTAGGATTAGATCATCCCCTGCAGTTTCTACACATTGCAGCCCTCGTTTTTTTTTCTTTCCGGTCATCTGGTTGGAATTGTTGCAGATGATGGAGGGATTAAATGTTGCTGACAGAGATAGGACCAAGGGATACACAGGAGGGGAGTTGGGTTGTAGAAGGTGCCACCCTTTAATTGTGCTTGAACATGTTGGGCAGGTTGTTAGTCCTTGAACACATGCGAAGCAAAAATCAGCATGTCCACAGTCCTGCAACCATCCACACATCATGTTAATGGCATAAACAATTGAAATAGAAACTACAAAGGTCATAGATAAAGTAACTCCATTGAACTCACATAGAAAGGGAGCCTACCTGAAGGCAAACTTTGGCTGGGTTTCTTGCGCATATTTTGCAAGGTTGAACGGGTTTTTTTGCAATGTTAGGACCAGTAGTAACACTATTGGGTGACAGTTCATGTGATTGATGAGGTGAATCTTCAAGGGAATCTTCTTGTGACTCCTCAGGTGTTTGGAGAGGTGTGGGGTGCTCAAGTATATGAGCAGTAGCCAACGAGTGTGGTGATGCAGTGGAAGGTGAGCTGGATGGAGTACAACATGATGCCCCATGTTCAGAAATAGTTCCTGAATCTGCAAAAACAACAAGTACTTGGAAATGAAGTTTTTATTTATTGTTTTTATGGTTCAAAGGAATTCTGAAATTTTCTTGCAAGGTAAAAGTAGTAAGTTAGGAATGTTAGAAGTACTTTGACATGCAAAAGGAAGCCAACATGTCACTCAAGGAAACTTCAGGAATTTCTGAAGTAATTTTGTGATGATTAAGGACCTTCAAAGGACTTCAACATTCAGAAAAAAAGATTAAAAGCAAAGTACTTACAAGGCAAGTAATGTATGAAAATAAAAAGTACACATCTGGAAGTACCAAGTAGTCATAAAGGACTTTGTGGCATTGGCAAGGAATAAACAAAATTCCTGAAGTTTGATCTAAGGACCCTCTTACATCCTTAGACTTTACTTTGGCCTAAACAGGACTTGCAAGGAATTCATCGAAGTTCAAACACATTCCATTCATGTCAGGAATGCAATTTTTGTTCTTGCATGAAGCACACAAGGAAAGGATGGAGTCTTGCAAAGACTCCAAAGAACCCAGAGGATATTAGGAGAAAAGAATGGAAATCAGTAGTACTAGGAATGTTTGCAAAGTTATTTAGGTGAATTTATTAACTAAACAGGAAATGAAGACATAAAATAATGCAAAATAGAGTAAGTGTGCTCACCAGATTGAGGAGATATGGTGTTTAAGGGAAGAACTGTAGGCGTCCGCCCATGTTCTCCATGAGAAGGTCTTATTCCCCATGCTGTGAGGCATTTGATGTCAAAATCTTCTCCACAATCAGGAACCAAACATGCTAGCGAATTTCTGGCATGTTCTGTGAAACACCATGGATGGTAGGTGTGGCCACAACTAGCTGCCAAATGCTCATGACATTCATACCACAAATTGCAAACAGGACAAGGGTTAAGTATGGAAATAATCTCTTTTGGGGAGTCTGGATGTGAAGAAAGGGGTTGTGGATAGAGGATTGCACCTCCACCCTTCTCTATTCTCATAATTTGCTGCTCGAAAGCAGGAAGCAAGGACTCCAAGGACTTGAGGATGACCGAAATAGATCTGTATTCCTTCCCATCTGAGCCCTGGCCTTCATGTAGGGCATCACACTCTTCTCTAGTAACCCTAAGCTTCTCTGCTGCATACCTCTCAGTCATCCTTTCACATGCTTTCTGGCATTCTAACTCCTTGAAAGTTTCTAAAGCCAACCTCAACGCATTTTTTTTTGAGCAATTTCAGAATCAAATTGCTCAATATCAGAGCCACTGTATCCAATGTCTAAACAAGAAGACTTCTTCACTAAAAGGTCTTGAAGCACAATCTCTAAGTTTTTGACAACAACCTTGGCTGCAATAACTTTAACATCTGATTTCTCAAACTCAGACAGTGCTGCATTGTAAATGGCTTCATGTTGGGATAACAAAAGTTCACTCCTTTGAGCCCCATAATTTTTTTTTGTCCTTCTAATTTTAGGACCTCTGCCTTCTCTTGTAGACTTGCACATAATTGTTCTTTACTGACCAATGTGGCTTTCATGCCCTCAATGTCCAGTAACGACCAATTAGGAGGTGTTAAAGCCTTCGCAAGTGTCATTTTCCCTCTACCCATTCTAACCTCGGAGGGAGCTCTAATAGGAAGTGGTGCCAACCCTGAAATGGGAGCGGATGAGCACGACCTAGCTACAACAGATGACCTAACACCAGATGCTTTAGGAGGATGTGACAGGACCCCACTACACCCTTGCTCACGTTGCCTCCTGTCAGTATTTTCTGCTTTCACAGAGCACACCTTCTCTCTGTGAGAATGAAGATGTGTAGCAAAGGCCGCCCAATTGACTTCAACACCCCTACCCTCAAGAAGGAGTCCCCGAGCAAACTGTAGAGTAAGTTCATTGTTAGTAATTTTATTTTTAGAAGTCACTCTGCAATACAATTCTTCAACTTCTCTAGCCGCTTCCGATGTGAGGCGGTGATCATAACGCCACCCATTCTTACTGGACTTTGGACCAAATGCTTGTGCAAGCTCTTCCTTGCTGACATCCCTCTGTGAAAGCCTCAACACATCCAATCCTTTGTTGCGCAGACCCCTCGTTGCCTCAAACCATTGGGACGTTTTGAAGGCTGCCATTACTCTTTTCCTGCACATGTGGTTTCATCATAGAGTGTGTTATTGAAAAACTTGTAGAACTTCAAGAATACAAACAAAGGAATCACAAAAACAAGTTTTCCACAAAACTGAACAACAAACACAGTGTAATGATGAAACCCTAATGTCCTTGTACTCACCTTTGTCAATGTCTGTGCAACACTGTCAATGCGAGATAGAATGAGAATATTCATGGTTATATGATCTGAGAGAACAGAGATTGGAGGGAAGCACAGAGGAGGGAGATTGCGAGGAGGGAGATGACGACTTGAAATTGAAAGTTGGTGGGAAGCTTTGCAAGAGAGCTAGAGAAGAAAGTTGTGGAAAATGGATCGGCAGAACAATGAGCGCGGAAACACTCGCGCGGGAGGCGCTGGTCAGTCTAGGCATATTAGGGCAAGCTAATGGTAGTAGTCCCTCGGGCAGTGGAATACACGATTTTTTAGTAATAAATAAAAATACCCTAAACTTCCTCATATAATGCGAGTCCTTAAGTCATGTGTCCCAAAAGTAGTACCCCAATCGTGAATGGCCCCTAGGATCTCAACCGATTATGCCCAAAAATCTCCCCGATCACTGCTTCTGTCTCAAATCAAAAAAAAAATGTAACCGGTTGGATTTAGAATCACTAGGATCTTGACCGACTATGCCCAAAAACTTCCCGGGCACTGGTGTGAAGTGGCCTTGATTTGGCTTTTCATGCACAGTGGGAGTATTTAGGGTTTCTTCAGATAGCAGCTATTTCGGCACCGTCAGCCGAGCTGGAGGAGGGCGTGTGCTAATACCAGTTTGAAGCTTAAATGGCAGTGATCTGGAGGGGTAGGTAATGTAATTTACTAATGTTAACTTAATCCTCTTTCCTATAATCCCCCCAAACAGTAAACTTCATAAGTTATGAAGCGGGATATTTTACTAGTATACACAAATTAGTAAAAATTAATTATCTCATGATAATCTTGAATATGTCTAAGTAAGTTGTTCCTTGTCCAAATTAAAGGCCAAAGTGTAAATCCATTGACTCATGGGGAGCTTTTTCTTGTGGTACTGAATCCGTACCACTTTGAGGTCCTTCATCAGAATCAAAAACTTATTCACTGTACCAAGTGTCAACCTTTATTATAGATATGCTTAGTTTGTCACAACCGTTCCAGCAAGGCACAGACCCAAATTTAAGCTTTCTACCTACACTCACTACAACTGCACTAAATATGCTATTTAGTGCCATATGGCATTTAATGTCACTATGGTAACTTTTCGGAGGACACTTCTTATGAATGAGTGAACAAATGCTGTCACAGGAGGATGGATGAGTTCATCCGTTGGCCAAAACCCTACCTTCTCTTGTCAGCAACTTGTGAGGCAACATTGTCATGGGTGATTGAAATTTGGATGAAAAATCACTTGGTAAGTGACAGTAATTGCAACACTGTAAATCTATGATTCCACCAACAAATTTACAAGGAATGACAAGTAATGTTGGGTTAACATTTAGTGTTGGTGACACTATACTGCAGTTTACAATTTGTATTGAGCAAGACAATTAGAATTGGTGACACTAAATATCATGTTTAGTGTACTAATCGCAACGGCAATTAGTGTGTACTGTACTAATTATGCGTTTAATACAAAAGTTGCCTTCTACGACCCCTTTACAAGACTCAATGTGTGTGTGTGTATGTATGTGTGTGTATATATATATATATATATATATATATAGTTCGAGTCCCTAAATTGATAGATTTATATGAATCTCATTATTCATAGCGTTAATTGTTTTAGGTCTTGTTTATGTGTTTTCTCGTCTTTATTGGACACAATCACAATCAATATAGACCATAGCAAGCGGTCCTTGCAACATGAGGAGCGCTACGTTTGATATTGTACGCCAAGGAGTATTATTACATGTTGTAGCCAATGTCCTGGGAGATTTTTGGGCATAATCAGTCAAAATCATAGTGTCTCCAAGTCCACCTGGTTACGTGTTGTGATCTTTCAGTTTTTTTTAAAAAAATTGAAGTATATTTCATACATTTTTCTATAAATGATTGGTAATTTTCTTGAAATCTAGAACTTCAACTAGCTTTTTCTCAAACTCAACCGGTTCATCTTTAACTAGCGATTGGTTCTCCCCGTTCATTGGTTGCAGCATGACTCCTCATGTCCAATATCTTGTGCATAAATGTTTGACTATAAAATATTGTATGACTCAAATGTTGAAATACCATTTGTGGTATTTAGTGTCACGCACACTATTTGCGAAGGGCCTAAACTAGATGTCTAGAGATTTCAAAGTATCATGCCCACTAAGTGTTGATATAATTCCATCCATCAACATAATCACTAGTAGAAAACTATGCCAAAAAGAACCATAGCCAATTTGAAAATGCCTTTCCAATGGTATATTACACGCCCCGAAACTTTCAAAATTGCAGTGGCAAAACGGAAAAGAAAAATTTGTAGGTGTTTAGCAACTGTAGATCATGCTATTCAAAAGAACCGCAACCGATTTCGGCTGTGGTTTCTTTGGGCATGGTTTTCTACTTGTGCATTAACTTCTTCAAGTGAAAATATAACTTCATTATGACATTTAGAGTAGTACGTTAGATGATAGTCTTGTGTTTTAGTACGCAAGGGGAAGATATTTTTGAGCTTACTAATGGCAAGTGTCATGTGTTTACATTTTAGAATGCAAGAGGAAGATATTCATGAGCTTAATAATGGCAAGTGTCATTTGTGTATATTTTAGTCAACTTGTTAGACCATTGTAGAACATAGACATCCACCTCATAACACTATTGAACATACTCATGCTAAGATATTAGTAAATGCACTCGAACGCCAAGTGTCATGAGAAAACACTTAAGGTGAAGTTGTTAATCATCAATGTAACCTAGCATACGCTTCAAAATAAGGTAAGTGACACTATTTCGCATGTGTAGATGATTAGTAATAATTTTTTTTCATTTTACTATGTAAAGCCTAGACTTAAACTTTCATTATCACTTGTTGCATGCAAAATGCCTGTTGTCGCAGAAAGTTTTTGAAATCGATCACAATGATTTCTATCATTGGTCCATGTCCTCAACATGATGCACAATGCTAACCAGGCTAACAACACATCAATTTAGTGCTAACTTGTGTGCAGAATTGAGTGACAATTTAGATTCCTAAACAGAAAATTTAAGGTGGGAAGAAGACTTGGCAGTTGTGAAAAAGAACTAAACATTTAATAAATCCTTGGGCATAATCTAATTTATTTCAAAATTTTGCGTAAAACTATGTTTGTCTTTCTTTTAGTTTGACCACCGTTCTCAAGTTTTTCTTCCAATTTGACCACCACCCTGACCACTAATTTAGTGGTCACTAAATCAACCTCAAGTCAGCTTTCTTCCAATTTGACCACCATGTTGATCTTAGCAATGAACGAGGAGAACCGACTGCTAGTTACAGATAAACCAGTTGAGTTTGAGAAATAACTAGTTGAAGTTCAAGACTTCAGGGAAATTACCCATCAATTTAGAGGAACTTAGGAAATAAACCTCAAATTAATCAAGAAAAAACTGAAAGATCACAAATTGTAACCGATTGAACTTGGAAACACTAGGATTTTGACCGATTATACCCAAAAATCTCCCCAGACATTGGATCTTAGCCCCTATCTCACTACACTCTGTAACTCACTACACCATTTATGGTATTTTGTGTCACATGCATAATAGTGTCACTTACCTTTTTTTGAGGCATATGTAAGGACCTTACATTGATGATTAACAACTTCATCATTAAGTGTCAACTCATGACACTTGGAGTTCAAGTGCGCTTACTAATATCTTGGCTTGAGTATGTTCCATAGTGTAATGAGGTGCATGCCTATGTTAAACAATGGTCTACAAGTTGACACTTGCCAGTAGTATGCTCAAGAATTATATCTTCCTCTTGCATATTAAATATTTAAACACATGATACTTGCCATTAGTATGTTCAAAAATATCATCCCCTTGCATACTAAAATGCAAGACTATCATCTAATGTATCCCAATGTGCACTATAAATGTCATTATGTAGATATTTTTCACTTGAAGAAGTTACTTATGGTAATAATGGAATCATATTGGCCATTAACATGCATGACACTTTGAGACCTCTAAGCATCTACTTTAGGCCCTTAGCAAATAGTGTATGTGACACTAAATTCCATAAATGGTGTAGTGATGTACTTTAATTAAGTCCCATAAACCTTTTGGCTTTCCGAATTTTAAAATCAATGTCATTTAAGGTAGGTGGGTGTTATTTGGTTCATTTTTCAAGTTCTCCAACTTCTAACAATTAAACTTACACAACAAAACTCGTGTTGCACCAACAATCGTACAACAAAACATATGCAAAATTGGATTGAAAATTGGACCTCCCATGGTTTATTTATGATTATTGGTAGTGCATGTTTGTTGATATCTTAACTTGATAGATAGGTCCTCCCAGTTATGTTCACTATTAAGTGCAGAGTAGTTATTGATATTCGAGGATGTAGTCCAATCTCTTTTAAACATGTATGTGTTTTTATGATTTTTGCTCTTCGATCTTGGCCAAACCACATACAATCAAGTATAGGGGTTCGATAAAGAAAATGAGCCACTTAAGACCCATCTACACTAGAAGGATTGTGGGGCTTTTTGGACGATCCCATTGAGCCAAATATGAACCATCATGCCCGTTTCCACTAGGCTCGAAGGTAGTGGACACCATGTACCATGTAACACTCACATGTGTGGATGGGGTTGAGTCCTATAGACCATTGGCAAAGGAGTCCTTTGACATGTTTAAATCCTATTTGAGTTGTATTCCCAGGTAGTGTGTCAAGTCCAACACCATGACTAACTTAAGTAGATTGTGTGCATAATTCTTGTTGGAGCGTAATTTTGAGATTTTTTTTATTGAAATTTTATGAGCCAAAGGAAAATTATGTTTCACTTTCCACATTTCACGGGACCTTTCATATTTCTAAAGTACCTACATGGTAGGAGACACCATCACTACTAGGATTATGGTGCCTACAACTTCACTAACTAGGATTATAGTGTAGACACTTGCTTGATCCTAGACACCGTTTATGGTATTTAGTGTCACGTACACTACTTGCAAAGGGCCTAAACTAGATGTCTAGAGGTTTCAAAGTGTCATGCCCACTTATTGCCAATATGATTCCATTCAACAACATAAGTAACTTCTTCATGTGACATAATATTTACATTATGACATTTAGAATAGCACATTGGGATACTTTAGATGATAGTCTTGCATTTTAGTATCCAAGGGGAAGATCTTTTTGAGCATACTAATGGCAAGTGTCATGTGCTTACATTTTAGTATGCAAGTGGAAGATATTCTTAAGCATACTCATGGCAAGTGTCATTTGTGTACACTTTAGTCAACTTGTAGACCATTGTATAACATAGGCATGCACCTCATAACACCATTGAACATACTCATGCTAAGATATAAGTAAGTGCACTTGAACGCCAAGTGTCATGAGATGACAATTATGATGAAGTTATTAATCATCATCAGTGTAACCTAGCATATGCCTCAAAAATATAGTAAGTGACACTATTACGCATGTGACACTAAACACCATAAACGGTGTAGTGCTACCTTCATTTCATTTCATTTCATTTTGGTTGTGGATGGGGTGAACCCCAAAGGCAAGAGTGCTTAATGACATCAGCAAACCCGAACATAAGCCCATCTGACAACATCAGCAAACGAGGATAAAACGTCAACAACAAGTGACTTATGTACTACCTCTACATCTCCGGGCCGGTAACTATTTTCCTGGCGCTAACTCAACATAAAAGCAAAGATCGATCTATACATAGCTTTGATCAAATTTACATGCTTTTACATTGATCGGAGACTCACTCACTCGCTCACTCACTCGATCGATCGTTAACCTCGGATTCATGAATCGGAAAGCTTCAAGAGTACCTTCCTGCAGGCTCAACTCAATAATCTAAATCCGTGCTGGTCGTCCACAGTCGGAGGATTAGGCCCCTGCAATTCAAGCATGCCCACACGTTCTCTCTCCGATTCTACAGCCTCATGCATCGCCGGTCACAGCTCCCACTAGTATAAACATAGATCCTACCCCTCCCCGCCCTTCTATTCGATCACTCCTTCAGTCCCCCGCCGAAACACCAAAGCATTCCATGCCAACTAGTTTCGAGGTGCTAGTTGCAGACTCTACTGCAACCCAAACCATAGGCATCATGTCGACACAGAACTAAGCTCAATCAGCACCGCAGTCCACAACAGGGTCGATCGGAATTGCAGAACTCGGTTGCAGAGATGGCGAAGAGCAGGATGATGAGCGCATCGATGAAGCAGGTTACGACGGTGGTGGTGGTGGCGGCGTTGTTGGGATTTCTGGTGGCCGTGGTGCAAGCCGAGGTTGAGGGGCAGGCCAGTAATGCCACGTCAGCGTGGGACAGTTTCATGGAGAAAGGCGCAGGCGTCGTGTCAAGTTCAAATTCAACTTCGCCTCCGACGACAACTCCTGGTGAATCTTTTGCAGCTGAGAATGTGGCTGAGCCATCCTTTGCATCTGTGCCTACTGGACCTGCTTCGGCTCCTGAAGCATCAGTATCATCATCAGCATCCAATGAGGTGGGGGATGTGGGGACAGGTGGGAAGCTGGTGAGCGATGTGGATTCCACGTACACCGATTTTAGCAATTCCAGCTTCGCAAATGATCAGTACTACGCTGGTGGGGATGATCAGGCCGCTGAGAATCTGTTTGGTGACTTCAGTGCCATCAGCAACCCCGCTCCCACGACGGACTCGAATGCCAGGTTCAATGATGTCACATTCGATTTGTCGGAGACTCCCGACGTCGAGACGACGTCAGACAGGTAAACTTGATCAATGTGTGCAACTTTGGTGATGGCACTCGTTATTTTTTGGGTTTGGAAATCTAATGGATGCATGGCCTGCTGATGCTGATGATGTCAATGGGGTGTTAGGTGGCACTCTCGAGTGAGCGAAACTTTTGGGTTTTGTGTTTCGGAGTACTGCTGCAGTTGAGGATTTTGTCAAGTTCTCTCTCCTGGGTGGTTACCTTGTGTCGATGTCGATAAAACTGAGTTAAGGTCTTAGGATGACACGTGATGTTATGTACAACAATTTGCTTTAGTCCCAATGTGTTTGGTTGCACTATATGGTTTGTACTAATGGACTGCTGCTGCTGTCTCCACATTCCTTAGATGCCGATGGGCTGTTGGCTGCCCGTTGGTTGACTCTTGAATAAGCTGATTTTTTTTTGGGTTTAGTATTTCCTACTACCTACTTCAGGGTTTTGTTACTCTCCTGATCTGACCTTGTGTCGATGAAACTGTGTTGAGGTCTTAGTATAACACATTAATATGCTATACAACAACTTGTTGCTTGAGTCTTTCTCTGGAGACAAGTAGCAGAAACTCTGCAATACAAGTATCCACTGGAGAGTGGCTTCTTTCGTGCAGAGCAGAATCAATTACCTCTCTTCTTGATTCTTATTTTGCGCCGGGTTCCTGGTGAACGCCTGGTGTTATATATCTGTTAGTGTTGTTTGAATATCAACACTTACAAGGATAATGTCATGTGCTACTGCTGGCCTGCTTCCACATCCCTTTCACTGCCTATGTGGGGGGTCAAGTTGAGGTTAACCTCGATGATCTGGCCTTTGTCAGCACTGTCTGGTACACCGTAGTACCATGTCAAGGTTCTTGATTATTTTTGGTGCCACATCAACTTTGTCACATGGGTTCCAGTCATTAGTTATTTGATTCTTATTTTGGGCCGGGTTCCTGGTTAATAGCTGATCATACATTTGTCAGTCTTGTTTGAACATCATCGACACTTCCAAGGGTAATGTCATGTGCTACTGGCCTGCTTCCACATTCCTTAAATTACCAGTGTGGGCGTCTTGAGGGTAATCTCGATGATCTGGCCTTTGTCCAGGAACCATGGCAGGTTCATCAACACTTTGCATGTCAAAATTCTAATTCCATTTTACTGTCCCATCAGCTTTCTCATGGTTTTCAATCAATAGTTATGTGATTGTTATGTTGTGCCGAGTTCCTGGCGACTGCCTGGTTATCTGTCAATTTGTTTTCTTAACATCGGCACTTACAATGATATTTCATGTGCTGCTGGCCTGCTTCCCACATGCCTTTCCACTGCCTCCAATGTGGGCGTCAAGTTGAAGTGAACCTCAATAATCTGGCCACTTTCTCAGTACTGCCTGGTATTCCGTAGTATACCGTAGCAGGTTCATCAACGCTTTGCGTGTCAAAATCCTAAATGATTTTTATTGCCACGTCCACTTTCTCGTGGGTTTCAGACAATAGTTATGTGACACTAATAAATATCTAACTAATGGTCCATTGTCCAATTGCTTCCTTAATTACAGTACCCAAACCTCTTTGGCTTCGACTTACAGTAGCGGCAGCCAATGCTCCAGCGGCAACCCCACCGACGACTGTTGGCGGTGCGACCCCAACTGGGCTTCCAACCCTCAGAAATACGCGAACTGCGCTTTCGGGTTCGGTCGCAACGCGATCGGCGGCAAGAACGGCAAGATCTACGTGGTGACGTCCCCGCGCGACGACAACCCCGCCAACCCCGCCTACGGCACACTACGATGGGGGGCAACGCGGTTGGAGCCTCTGTGGATCATCTTCAAGACGAGCATGACCATCCGCCTCAAGAACGAGCTCATGATCACGAGCTACAAGACGATCGACGGCCGCGGCGTCACGGTCCACATCACCGGCGGGGCGGGGCTGACGCTGCAGTACGTGAGCCACGTTATCATTACCAACATTGCCATCCACGACATCTCGCCCACGGGGCCTGCGACTATCATGACGTCGACCAATCACGTGGGATCGCGGGGGAGGGCGGACGGGGATTGTATCTCTTTGTATACCACCACCGACGTGTGGATCGACCATTGTTACTTGGCTAGGGCTGCGGATGGGCTGGTGGATGCTATCCGGGGCTCCACACGCATCACCATCTCCAACAACTACTTGACCCAACACGATAAGGTGAGTCTATAATTTTTTTATATAGTATCATCTGGTCATCTCAACTTAGGGTTTAAGATCATTGAATCACTCTTCTTGATGGTTTTGAGAATGATTCATCACATGTGAAGAAGGTAATGCGGTTGTTATTCGGTTTTTAAGATTAAAAAATTGAACACCTCTATATTTGATTGGTGTGTGGTTAGGTGAGGATCAAAGAACAAACACCATAAAGATATATGTTTAAAAATAGATTGGACTATGTCTTCAAGCTTTATTAACTACTCCACCGTCAACATTGAACACAATTGGGAGGACCACTGTATTGAGTCAACGAATATTTACTTTTTCCTGTGACCATAACTAGACCAGGAGATGTTTGATTTTTCAGTCTGATTTTTGCTGATGGTTCATTGTAGATCCGCAAATGCAACACAAATTTCGTCTTGTAAATCTAAACGATAGAAGTTGGAGAACAAGAAAAACGAACCGAATAACACAACATACCTTACTCCAAAAAGAATGTATCAAAAGCAAGAACAAAAGCACACAGAATGCGCCAATAGCCCAATAGTGACAAGTCATTTGTGTAGGGGCTTATCATCATCCACGAAAATCTGCACGGAAGAAACTTCAACAGGTTCTGCTCTGTCTCAGAGGATATAAGAAGACTCAAGCGAATTGTTGTAGAGCATTTGCCCGAAGAGAGATAACCGCTCTCTCTAATTTGGGTACCGTTGGCCTTGTATGTTCCTTTTTTGCACAGATACTATTCGAGTTAGGCTAATGCCAAATTTCATATGTTTCTCTTTCTCAGTGCATTCTGCTGGGAGCACATAAGAATGACTACGAAGACAGGAACATGCAAGTCACGGTGGCCTTGAACGTCTTCGGACCAGGACTCATCCAGAGGATGCCCAGGTAAAATTTATTACTCTTCACAAATCCTCTTTCTTTCAAATTCAGCAAAAGCTTGGTCCATCCATCATAAGCTGCAACACCTTTGTATGTATGTATGGTAACACTGTGATTTGTTCATTTGAATGAGGTTGATAACTCAACACAACCTTCTTGAGCCGTCAAGTTAGGACGCTCCCTTGCAAAGTTTTCAAGTTAGCCGGATAACCTAAGAATTGTTCCATGTGTGACGAAAGACCAGATATATAGGCTTTTCAAGGAATGTTATTGTGAATGGCCGACCTCATTCATGTCATCCTGCATGCCTCAGACGTCAATACTTGACTAATTCTTTTAAGAGTAAATTCTTCTCCGCGTTCCTGAAGGAGCTCATGTGATCCTCGACCTAATTCTCTCAAGCTAGTTCTTTCTCGAGAGTTTCGAGATAACATATAGACTTAGACCAACTCGAAGATGAAGCAACAGCATAATTCGACCCAGTGGGAACATCAACCCTAAACTTTTAAACTTTAAATCCTTAACCTTCTTCTGATACTCGATCTAATTCTTCGACCTGATTTCCTTCAGGTGCCGATTCGGATTTTGTCATGTGGTGAACAACCATTACCCAAATGGCTGGGGCATCTACGCCGTCGGAGGCAGCGAGGCTCCCACCTTCCTCATCGAAGGCAACCTGTTCAACCCCGGCAACGGCGCCAAGGAGATTGCCAAGCGCATTGACGACGGCGGAAGCGCCTTCGGCGGGCCGAACAACTGGAACTGGAAATCCAGGGGCGACCAGTTCCAAAACGGTGCCTTCTTCAAGCCTTCCGGTGCTCAGTACGACATGCAAGCTTACGCAAAGGCATCCAGCTGCGCAGCCCGGCCATCCTACATGGTTCCCCAAATGACTGCTGGGGCAGGACCTCTCAAATGCTTCCGCGGAAGGCACTGCTGATGATTCAATCATTAAATCAATCAATCAATCGATCATTCATTCATTCATTTATTCCTTGCTTTATGAAAAAAAATTGACATTGATTTGTACACTAACTTGTAGACTGCTGTGTTTCCTACACAAAGATGTGTTGAGGCCGCGCTAGATCATGCGGCCCACAGAGCCACCAAAATTCCTCACAAGATCGGCAGGCGTTCATCGATCTTGTGCTTATTCATTTTCAGGCCATAATTCAGTGGATTCTCTCTAATTTCATTCTTTAGGGTTTGTAGTATTAGCCCAGGATTCATTCATTTGCTGTAATAAATTGGGAAATGGCTTTTTACGAAGGACAATTGATGTCTATCATCATTATCAGTAGACCTTGCAATCAAGGTTGTCAATGTAGGAATTCTCGTGTTTGCATGTCTTTAATACACCTTGCTTGGTTGTTTCATGGCTTCTTGCGTTGGTCTGCTTTTTCCTTGGAACAAATTGTCAAAATGTAGGAATGAGATTGCTGGGGCAGCAGCGCCTCTCAAATGTTTCCGTGGAAGACACTGCTGCCATTCAGTAATTCATTCATTACTTCATACCTTACTTTCTTTTGAAAGAATTGACGTTGATTTGTACACTAACTTGTAGATTGCATACCCACAGTAACATATTCTTCACAAGGTCGGCAGGCGTTCATCGATCTTGTGCTATTCATTTCAGGCCATAATTTCAGTCCAAAGACCATAGTTTATGTGGAAGGTGGAGCACCCCGTTGGCCGGCTAAAATATGTACAATTAAAATGAGGGCGCTTTAAACAAGGCCATTAGAAGCGAAGAAAGATTCAACATTATCCAGCTGAATCAAGGGTGGAAAAAACCCAACTTTTTTTGGCCGATGCATTGGGTTTTTGGTTTTAAGAGCATCTCCACCCTTGCGCAGAAAGACAGACTCTCGAAATGTGCTTTGAAGGGCTCCAAGCATGCACTAAATTTTTTTAGGGTGCCACTCCCCCACCCTTACCTTGCATACAGGCTCTTCAACCCGAAAAACCGTCAGGAATATTCCCTGTAAAGTGGCTTCAACCCAAAAGTGGCACGATTCAAAGATCGCAAGTGGATGAGGTCCCGGAATTTGGGCGCAGCAAGAGCAACGCTCACCCGGGAGGATAGTGAGTGGAGTCGAAAGTTTGAAGAGCCCTGGCAAGTTTGAAGAGCCCGGGCAAGAGGGGTGGGGCAGATTTTTCTGCCAGGCCGCGTCAAAGGGCTTGCCAAGACCCTTTGACGCGCAAGGGTGGAGATGCTCTAATGCAAACCCAATTTCTGCGATTAAAACCATGGTTTTATTCCAGCACTCGGCACTCGGCACGGCCATTGGCAGACATTGGACCTCTGATCTATAATATCAACTTATCTACAATAGAACCGAATAAAACCGGATTTTGCTGGACGTCAGATGATTGGGTTTTTAAAAAAAACTATGAAAAATCCAACTGTAAAAAATTGCGTGGTGCCGGCCTTGAGGTGAGTATGAAGGGTGGGTGGGGCCGGGAAATAAGTCAAATACTATTCAAGACGTAGTACATACTATGGTTATTTGATTAGCAACACTGTTATAAGAGACTCAGCTTGATGAACTTGGGTGAAGCATTATCATCAAATGTTACACTCATAAGATTCAGTGTTCCTAATGTCACTGAAGAAGTTTTTATTAAATGCCGCAAATTATGCCTGAAACCAGGATTTTAGTAATGCCAGCATTCAGACATCAAAATCTCTCCAGCGTGAAGTGAGGCGAAGTGGGCACCTGCAATGTCAGAGAAGTTTTTTTTTTTTTTTTTTTTTTTTGAGACAGAAGGCCAACAAGCCAATGCCAAAATAAATAAAACCAAGAAAGAAAACGCGCCCACTTCAAGGGGAGGCAAACCCCTCAAGCACGAAACACCGCCACATAAAAAGAACACGCACAGACCCAACCAAGGACAACCCCCCGGACCCACCATGCCAAGGACCACCTCCATCCCACCTACCAAGGACAACCCCCAATCCTACCAAAACAATTCATCACAAAGAACAAAGCACACTACCTACGTTGTTGTTTCCAATTCCACTCGATGTGCAGATTGTTCCTCCTACAAAGGACGTTCCTAGCTCCCCAGGTCTTGTCAAAACCCTCAATCAAGGCCATAGCCGAGAAGCTACTAATCTTAATTTGCTTAATCACCCATTTCCAGGCTGTCTTAGCATACATGATGAGCTCATCCCAAATACGATGCTTGACTTTGGATTCATGCCATTGCTCGCGGTTGAAAACTTTGTCGTTGCGTTCGATCCAAATGGTCCAAAGGGTGATGCCACGAAGGAGGTGCCAAATTTTGATTTGTTTGCAGAATTTCTTCCGGATCCTTTCCCCAAACAACGCGTGTTTCCAATGGAAGCTATCATAGTTGCCAGTTCTTACTAGAGCCCGATATTTTCCTTCGAATTTGTACCCATACCCACCCATACCCATCAGCAACGACCTATGCCCACCCATGCCCATGCCCACCCATGCCCAATAATATCGAACCCATGCCCACCCAAAACCCATGGGCATGGGTGGGTTTGGGCATGGGCATGGGTATGGGCACCCAATGTAGGGCTCTGGTTCTTACCCCACAAAGTTCATGTAAGATAAAAATGGCCCATTTCCATGCCCTCCGGGCTTGAATGCAATCCCAAAATCTATGTTTAACTGATTCACTAGTGTTGGGAAGGCAGAAGATGCATTGTTTAGAGATGGAAACAGGCGCGATGCGGGCCCTCCATTCATTCACAGCAACCGCTTTATGCCAAATGGACCACATGAAAGCAGCTTCCTTCCCGGCCCATAAAGGGTCCCACACCTGTGACCAGTAAAATTTGTAATTCCTAGGTAGGAGGCCTTGCCACTTATCAACAACATTGTTAACCCCCTCGGTCCTTTTGGTGATAAAGTCTCTACCCATCTTCGTGTTAAAGTCAAGGAAGTGGCAACCTTCCACCCACCTCCACCTATCCGGGTCCCATTCAAGTGATGCCGTAATCCCATAGAAGAATGTGATCCTTTCTTGTTATCCTTCAATTTTGTGTCCTCTAGTGGTGTGAATGACTCTAACTTCATGAAAAAGGCCATCCACTTCCCCGGTAGGTTCATCCCACGAATTAAGGCACCGAGAGTGGGTACCCACTATAAAGCATTGACCGGGAGAAGAAGTGTCAAGTGTTGGATTTGTAAGCATGTAGGCGTATAATCCCTAGTACATTGAAGTACAAAGGCTGGATCTTTCATTCCGATGACATAAAAGCCAATCCATTGACTAGAATAGGTATCATCCGAGTCCCTCTCTAGCATGGATTTCCATTTTTCCCCAATCCTGTTAACAAGCACGACCCAATCTCCCAATTCTGCGAGGGTGAGTTGAAACTTCTCTTGAGCTTTTTCCCATGTGAGGAAATCTCGGCTTTCACTATCCCAAACATCATCAACACATTGGATGCCTTTACGATATAAGGCGAGGCCTTTGGAGTATGTAAATCCTCGATTGATGAGTTCCAACCCTTCGGACCACCAAATGTTTGCATGTGACAATTCCATCCGAGTGCGGGGGGGGGGATTTGGAACATACCTTTTACCATGACCCTCCATGCTTTACCAATATGTCCCCATATCTTGGATCATGTAACCCCTTGGTGTTGTTTATTGGTAAACCAATCAAGACTGACTCCCCAACTCCTTCCTCTCTGTGGGTTAAACCTAGCCAGTCTATGTCTAAGCATTAGTTGTAGATTGGATTCCCCTGGTTCCATTGCTTTAACGACCCATTTGCACATCAAATTGTTCTTGGCTACCTCGGGGTCTACTAGGCCAAGTCCTCCATCTTTCTTCTTCATGCAACAAATCCTCCAACTTACTCTAGTGCGGGTGTGCTGCTTTTTCCCTTACCAAAGGTAATTTCTTATTGCGCCCTTAACTTTCCTCCAGAGCCCTACATTGGGTGCCCATACCCATGCCCATGCCATGGGTTTGGGGTGGGCATGGGTTCGATATTATTGGGCATGGGTGGGCAAGGGTGGGCATGGGCATGGGTGGGCCAAGACTTGGTGTAGGCGGGTAATGCACATTACACAATTTTTGAATACATTGGCGGCAATTTTAATAGCATGGGTGGGCATAGGTCGTTGCTGATGGGTATGGGTGGGCATGGGTACAAATTCGAAGGAAAATGTCGGGCTCTACTTTCCTCAAAATTTTATTCGATCCCCCCCACACCGTGATAAAAAAACCATAGTGTGGATAGAAGGACGTGATTGCATATGACAATTCTGCCGGCCAAAGAAAGTTTCATCGTACTCTAATAATCCAACTCCTTGGATATCTTGGTATACAAGAAATGATCAATGTCAGGGGTTCTGAGGTTAAGCCCAAAAGGGGTTCCAAGCATTTTAGATAGGTCTCCTTCCTCCGCCCATTGCCAATTGTACCCTGCCAACCACTCATGCTTATGTGTATATTTGTCAAACCAATATGCGCTTGACTTTTCCCAGTTAATTTTTATTCCGGAGGCTTCACTGAAAAGTTTGAGCAATAGGACCAGTTCATCTACGTATCTCTTTTCCCCCCTAACCATGAAAGAAGAATCATCTGCGTATTGAGAAATACTTTGTTGTTTTTTACCTCCCGGAAGGGTAATTCCTCTAAGTCTACCCTCAGAGATTGCTTGCTTGATGACATGCGTGAGGACCTCTCCTACAATGAGGAAGAGATAAGGCGTAAGAGGACACCCTTGCCGTACTCCCCTCTCAATCTTGAAGCTATTTCCAGGGCTACCGTTAAGGTTAATTGCCGCAGTTGCATTCCCAAAAAGAAGTTTAACCCAAGCTATGAATTTTTCGCTAATACCAAGCGTTTCCATTGCCCTGAACAAAAATCTCCACGATACCTTGTTGTATGCCTTTGAGAAATCTAATTTTAAAAACACAGTAGGTTGCTTTGAGGATTTAGCCCAATGGAGTGTTACATGTGTCAAGACAATGTTGTCAAGTATAAATCTAAGAGGAAGGAATGTCATTTGCTCCGGGCTAATGACATCCCTAAGCATAGGTTGGAGTCGCAGTTGCAGTGCTTTGGCAAAGATTTTGTATGTAGATGTAAGTAACGTGATTGGTCGCCAATAATTCAAGTCTTTAGAATCTCCTTCCTTAGATATAAGACTTATATACCCCTTTGTGACCCCTTCGTGTAGTGTCCCTCTATCAATCCCTTTCAAGATCATTTGATGGTAGTTATTCCCCACAACATGCCATAGTTTTTGAAAGAATTCCATCGGGATTCCATCATGCCCCGGAGCTTTCCCCTTTGTCATAGCTTTAACTGCTTTTCCTAGCTCTTCTTCGGTAATGTCTATCGAAAGGTTCTCATTCATGACATTTGTGAACATAACCGGTAATCCCTCGGTCACTGCTCTAGTAGCAGTCTCTGATACATCCCTATGTCTATAGAGGTCTTGGTAAAAATCAAGACATATTTTACCAAGATCTTCTTTCTTTGTAAAACTCCTCCCTTGGTTGTCCTTTAGTTCTAAGATAATTGATTGAGTATTTTTTCTCCTTACCGATCTAAAAAATTCTGCTGTGCATTTGTCACCCACCATTTGCCAGTTGACCCTTGATCTAACGGCCGCTCCCCTAGTTTTCCTCGTTTCAATGTCCTCTACCTTGTGCCTTAGCTTGTTTACCTCCCCTTGTTTAGCTTCATTGTAGACGTCCTCGTGTAATGCCGCGGTTTCCTTATCCAGCTCTGCCCTTATGTTTAATTCTTCCCTTCTAAACTCCTTTGTTTTCTGTTTGCTCATTTGCCTATAGAATCTTGTGATGTGTCTTAGCTTGTAAAAAAAGGTTGTATCGCTCGGGCACCTATTTCATCTCTCCTCTATCTTGTCAATGTTGTCCCCTCGCAAATGCGACACATTCCACTTGAAGGCCGTGCTTCTTACCTCCTCATTTCCAATGCTAATTTCTAATTGGACCGGAGAGTGGTCCGATCCTACCGCATATCCATTAATAAAGTAGGCCCTTTGATGAATTCCAAGCCTACTATGTGTTGGCGTATAGAACCTATCTAGCCTTGCCAACCGGCGTGCATTGCCACGTTGTCCACTACTCCAAGAAAATCTAGGTCCACCTTGATGGATAAAATAGTCATGTACTTGGAAAACGGTGAGGAATCCATTCCATGTGAATCTTTCTAAGTCACTTATTGCTCTACCACAATCTTTGAATTTATCATGAGGCCTTTCCGTTATATTGAAGTCCCTCCCAATTATCCACTCACAGTCCTTGGGTAAGGCGTCAAGCATGATGTGCCACAAATGCCTGCGATCTATTGGAATATTTGGCGCGTAAACACATGCCAGTCCAATGTTTCCTCCCTCTATACCTTCCAATTTTATCCATACCACTCTATCTTCATATAGGGACTCATGCTCAGTAACTAGTCTAGAGTATTTATGTGCAAGTAAAATCCCTACGCCCCCTTTCCCTGCGGCGTCCGGGTTGAGCCAACTCCTCTCCCCTGGGGCGGCCTCAAGTATCCAACTGGCACAACCTGGCATAAGTCTGGCATCTAGGTTGTCCAAAGCCTTATCTCTTAATTTATGCTCTTGAATCATTACTACATCCACTTTTGGAGTTAATGCATTGAGAAAACTTCTTTCCTTTGAGAAGCTTTCCGGGTCATTGAGCCCCTGTATGTTATGTGTTATAATGTTCCATTTCATGTGTAATCTTTCATTGCTAGTCCACATGATATCCTTACTGTCCCCCTAGAGGTGACTTGTTCCTAGATTCCCACACCCTCCCTTGCCTAGGAGTGAGAATATGTTGCCCTAATGCTATTAGGTTGGCTGCACTATTGCGGATGGGGGTATTTGCTTGATGACCTCCTGGTGACTGATTGATATTTGAATTGCCTTCCCTACCCCTTGTTTCTTGTGAGGTGGTTGGTCTATCTAAGCCTATGCTTGCCCATATATCCTTATATAAGTTACTCATGTTTCTACTGCTCTTGTTAAACTGGGTCTCAAAAATTACCTCTGGGGATAATCCAAAAGGCAGATGAGCTACTTCTTGGCTTGGCCACGAATTCTCTTCAGTTTCCGTCACTAAGTCTGGTGGGCCTCTTTCGTGCTGCCTTAGCCGTTGGGCCCTATTCCCGTCCAGAGGTTGGTGGGGCTCGACAGTCTGTGGATGCCATCCCCTCGTCGCTCCCCACCTCTCCTTCGTCCCCTCATCCTGCCACCTGTGCTCGTTGCCTGCAGGGTCTTTGCATGCAGGAGCGTCGTCTTTGTCTCCCCCCGCGCTGCTTGCTTTTCCAGCCGCGTCCCTCCCTGCCATAGCAGTCTCTTCGCCCCTGCTGCTCCCGCTTGGCTTGTCGTTCCCTGCGGCATTGAATTCTGAGGCGCCTGCATCGATCCCTCCTTCTTCCGCCCTCAACCTGTGTCCAGCCTCGACTTCGCCAACCAGCTTTCCCTGACTCTTTCCTGCTGTCTGTGCTTGACCTTCTCCTAGCTGCATCTCTGTCTTTGGATCTATCCCCGGACCTCCGTCATCCACCATTTCCTCATCCCCTTCCTCCTCGCTTTTTTCAGCCCTTTCTTCTTCACTTTGGTTGTCGTTATCCTCCTCTTCTGGTAGCTCATTCTCCCTCATTTCATGTAGTCCTCTCTTCTGGCCCGCCCTCTTGATGGGGGACCAGACCATACTCGCCGCCCCTACCTTCTGTCCGGTGTCCTCTTCTCCATCCCTTCTCTGCATTCCACCTGTGTCTTGGTTCCCAGCCATCCTGTCATCTTCACCGAAGTTTGCCTCCTGGGTTCCTACTTCAACCTCCATTTCGATCCTCTATTCTACAGCTAACAGAGCCGAGACCGGGAGATCTCTGGCCACGTGCCCCTCCTCGTTCACCTCACCGACCTGCTATGTTTCACTGTCGTTTTTTATTGTCAAGTTCGTTTTTCCGGGCTCTGTTCCAGCTACCTCCTCTTGCACATCTATAAGCCCAAAATGGTTGCTCATATTTGTTTTATGTTTAGGATCTACTTAGAATTGCAATTGGAGTGTTATTGAAACAATCAAAAGTATAAAAAGAGTGAGGCTTAGTGTGGATTTAGGTTTAGGCCTTAAGCCATTTTGTGTGGTTAAGTAGAGGATTAGTGGCATTAGGGAGTGTTTTGATTAGAGGAGTAGTGTTTGATGAGGCAAGGGGAAGGGCCTTGGGTTTAAATGTTTGAATTAAAACATGTTCTTGTTGGTTTAGAGGGTGAGGAGTTAGTGGATAGGATAAGGTCCTACTAAGTATGAGAAAGTTTAAAGGGTTGTGGTTGGATGCCCTCTCCTCCCCTTCTCTCCTATCCTCTTTCTCTCCTTCTTCTCTCATATATCCTCCCTCTCTCTCTCTCTTTCCTTCCCCCGTTTGAATTAGGATCTATGTTGTTGGTTTAAGAGTTGAAGGCTTAAAGGATAGGATGAGAGCCTACAAAGTAGGAGAGGATCGAGGGGCATATCTTGAGCTTTGAGGGGTGCTCACCCCTTCCCTCCCCCTATATATTCCTCTCTCTCACCTTCTTCACTCACTTGTGTTCCTATTCACTCTTTTTTTCCTTCGTGCTCCTTTGGCACCCCTTTGAGGGGTGCTCACCCTCTCCCTTCCCCTCTCCTTCTCTCTCTCTCCCTCTTGTTGTTCCTCTCATAGAATTGAGTGTTAGAGTTAGAGTTGTGTGGGAATTAGTAGAAGGTTAGTGGAATTAGTAGAATTCATAGAGACTTGTAGGGACTTGAAGATACTTGTAGAGACTTGAAGGCCAATGCTCTACCTATTCAAGAGACTAGCATTAATAATTGGCACCCCATGTGTTATAAGTGTGGGTGTGTGGGAAGCAAGAGAGGGGCACGTGTGTGTGCAAGGTTTCAAGGTGAAGAGCCAAGGTCAATTAGTCTTGAAGTTAGCTTTGCATTGTTGGATATAGTGTTAGATTAAAAGCATTTAGAAACAAGTGCATAGCTCTAGTATTTAGACTTCTAGAATTTAGACTTCTAGTGTTGGGAATTATAGTATTTAGACTTATAGTACTTACTCTTATAGTATTTACTCTCATAGTATTTAAACTTGCGATATTTAGATTCATAGTTGCATTAAGGTGTGAACTTGGGAAGTTGTTGTGAGGGACTTGTGGAAGAAGAGGCGATGATAAGTTATATAAGTGTTTTTCAACACTTGTATTAAAGACTTATGTGCCTCATGGAATCAACAAGCCATAGCCTCAGCAAGGTGTCATGCACTAGTGAAGAATCGTCAGCCAGGACCAAGTTTGCAAGAGGGAAATCTTTGAGGGCATGCATGGCAAAGACGGTGGGGTGGACTCTTGAGAAAGCCAAGGATGTACCTATGCAAGAGAGTCACACTAATAAAATGTCATGACTTGAAGTAAGTTGTAAGTCCATCAAGGTAGAACGTACTTTCCATGTTACTACAAGTTTTTATGTTACACATGTGATCTCCAAACCCATCACCCGGACTAGGACACTTAAGGGTGGTGGGTTTGGCCTCACAACATCACTGAGTTTTGTTTCTGGCGTCTCCACCCTGTCTGCCGAATTGTGAGCCCAAATTGATGCCCACATGTGTTGTTGACACTTGTAAAACATTACAAGTAGTGTTTTGTTGATTTATGATTATTCACAAAAATATAAAAAGAGTGAAGCTTGAAGAAAGCTAAGTTTGAAGCATTAGGCTTGTGTGGAGTGGATTTAAGTAGTATGAGGACATACCTTGGTAAAGTGTGGTAGGTAGAAAGCCAAGGTTAGTTAAATGTTTGAATTAGGATCTTTGTTGATCATTTGAGGGAGGAAGGCTTAGGAGATTAGATGAGAGCCTACAAAGTAGGAGGAGATTTCGAAGGCTTATCGTGAGCCTTGAGGGTGCTCACCCCCTCAAACTCACTATATAATCCCTCATTCTTCCCTCACTCATCCTCTCTTTCCTTCGTGCTCCTTGGCACCCCACGTGTTATAAGTGTGGGTGTATGGAAGCAAGATAAGAGCACATGTGTGTGCAAGGTTTTGAAGTTAGGAGCCAACGCTAGTTGGCCTTGAAGATGGCTTGACCTCTTGTTAGAGGGTTAGTAAACAACTTGTTTATATGAACATGGTCAAAATCTGAGGATGTTTGGAGTACTGGAGCAGCAGTTATGACATTCTGAACTTTGCCTACATTTTTGAGCTGAAATGGGCATAACTCTTGGACAGAGGCTTGGAAACACATGAAATTTTGAGGGATGCTTTGTTCTTAGGTTTCCTAGTTGTGGTACAAATTTCAAGTCATTCCGAATAGATGAGAAGGAGATATATCATTTTGAAGTGTTTTCAAGAGTTGGTAAATGAGAGGGTCCTTTGAGTAGTCTAGGTTGTAAGGGGCATAACTTCCGAGCAGAAAAAGATACTTCGTTGAAATTTAGAGGGTTAGTAAAAAACTTGTTTATATGAACATGATCAAAATTTGAGGATGTTTGGAGTACTGGAGCAGCAGTTATGACATTCTGAACTTTGCCTACATTTTTGAGCTGAAATGGGCATAACTCTTGGACAGAGGCTTGGAAACACATGAAATTTTGAGGGATGCTTTGTTCTTAGGTTTCCTAGTTGTGGTACAAATTTCAAGTCATTCCGAGTAGATGAGAAAGAGATATATCATTCTGAATTGTTTTCAAGAGTTGCAGACTAAAAAGGCCATAACGTTTTGGCAGAAAATGAAAATAGTTTGAAATTTCAGGGGGTCATAAACAATTAGTTTTTGTTATTGCTCCCAAAATTTGAAGTTCTTTGGAGCCCGTGGGAGGAAATTATGACATTCTGAAATCTGGGTAGACTGACACACTAAAATGGTCATAACTGTCGGACAGAAAATGGGATAGGCTCACAAATTGGTGAGATGTTTTTTTGCTTTGTCTCCCTAGTTACAGATAAAATTTCAGGACATTCCGAGAAGTAATGGGAAAGTTACACTATTCTGAAATTTGTTCTAGATGTAGCCTTGGGGGTTAAATCATAAGTCATTAACGTTGTGTATATTCCAAAGGCATATTGGAATGATACATTGAGTTACTAAGGAAGGAGTTTGCTAAATGTCATCAATACTATTCTACTTGGGCTAGGACGAAATCGAAGGGTGGAGTACTTTTGGTGACATAAATGGTGCGTCCGCCGGGAGACAAGCGGCGGAGGAGAAAGACTTGGAAGGCGGTAGGAGAACTAGGAGTGGAAGACAAATATGGAAGGAGCGCTCGTGAAAGGTTAGTTTTTCATTTTAAGTTATTTCAAAGTTATGCAATTTTAATTAAGGAGGGAGCGCGGCGAAGGTGACTATTCAACCTTCCTTGGGATGGCATAATTTAAGATCACATTAATAGGGCACGCATTAGTTCACTAAGAGGAAGAGGCGTAATTAAAAATTGGGAATCTCAACTTCAAACACTCACTCCGGTGTGAGCGTTTAAAGTTCTCAACTAGGGGGTTATTGCTTTTCAATTGCAATTGTTGAAGTGTCGTTGTGTTTAAGCAATCACGGTCGAGAGAAGAGACTAACAAGCAGGAGGTAGCAAATTGCTTCAAGTACGCAACCTTCTTCCAATTGAAATTTTAAATAATTAAAAAAGGATTTTTGTATACGTCTTTGTCGTTGACTAACGGAGAGGGTAATTCCGGACTTATAGTATAATGTGAGGAATCGAAGGGTGAAGCCTCGATTCCAAACATGGTACATAAGAATGGTCAGCCCCTCACGTGAGGTCTTGTTGCAAATGTTACGCGGAAAGGGGGTATGACGAGGTGATTCTCTCATTAAACTTGATGCTAACACGAGCTTGCCATCCCCTGTTTGGGATCGTTCATTGAAATTGCATGTCTTTCTTCTTCACTTCCAAAACCCTTTATCACACAAGCTAAGTGGTAACATTAAAGAGTGAGAGTTGTGAGAATTTTGATTGGTCAAAGTAAGGGTTGATCGCTACATTATGGATGCAAGGAAATACTAGATCTCAAAAGCCTAAGTTAGCATTAGGGTTAAAAAAAAATGTTATTAAGCGTAGGTTGTCTAATATTGAGGAAGTAGTAGAGGGAGTAGATGTTAGTATAGAAGTTAGTTCAACTGTTGAACCATTAATTAGTCCACTAGTTGAAGTATTACCAATATCTACTCAAATTGAGGAAGGCAATCTTCCTCCCGAATTGAGTAAGAAAATAATTAACAAGTCTAATAGAATTAGACAAGAAAACTTTGTGAGTACTAGTGGATCTAGCGAGAGAGGGTCACCTAGCACCATGGATCCTCTAGGGGGAGGTGGAATTCCACCTCCCATACCTCCCTTGCCTCCATTTCCTCCCATCGATCCATTGGTAAGGCCGAGAGGCCTACCAATAATCGTACCCCAAGGATTGGTTTTGGTAGATATACCGTCTAACCTCCCAAAATTCTATGGGACCAAGGATGAGGATCCGTCTAGGCACATGGAGAGATTCGTTGAGAGGGTAATTAGTTCATTAATTACCAACCAACAATATTGGTTAGTGTGGTTTCCTACGACCTTAGACGGGGAAGCTTACGAGTGGTATAGAGATCACGACGAGGGACACTTTCAAACTTGGGATCAATTACAACGAGAGTTTCTAAATGAATTTCGACCCGAAGTCGGTCAAAGTATGGCTTTTAGAGCCTTAATGACTATGAGGCAAGGAATGGATGAAGAGATTTCCGCCTATATTAGGAGATTTGACTTAGTGTGCGCAAGATACGTAGGTACTTTGCTCAACGATGATACCCTAATGCAATTCTTTATGAGAGGGTTTGTCAAAGCAAATACTATTAGGGGTGTGTTAGAAAGAAACCCTCGCACCCTAGCCGAGGCTAAGGTAGCCGCTAGAGACATGGAACATATCGAGAGAGATTATGAGCGGTTATGGAGGAAAGAGGATGAGTTAATCCCTCAATTCATCCCTCTCCTACCTAAATCGGGAGTGGATCCAACTAGGCCATTTAACCGTCCTCCATATGTCTCCATTGAAGCGGTCTCGCTTCCCTTAGCGGTGAAGGCTCCCCCACCCATGTTAGCATTGCCGGCCCCTAGAACAGACCCTCAAATTGAAGAAGTAGAGCAACGGTTAGGTGCTACTCAACTAGGGTTTCAAGAGGCGATGTTGAAACAATTCCAAAATCTCACGGACCAAATGGCCTTGTTAATTAAAAATCAACAACCCGGTCCTCCACCTCAAATCGAGTCGGGTAATCACTCATCGGGATTTTGGTGTACTCAATGTCAACAACACGGTCATACGCCTCAGTTTTGTAGAAATGGGCCAAATCGCAATCAAAGAATGAACAATAACGGTCCGCAACAAAACCAAAGGGGTTCAAATCAAAATCAAAACCAAGGAAACAACCGGGGTCCGCCTCCTCGAGGTCAAAATAACCAAAATACCGAGAAGAAAGAATTTCACCATCTTTGCGGGAGGTATCATGTTGTAGGACAATGTTGGTCGGAAAACCAAGGTCAAGGGTGTAGTAATTGTGGAGGTCCACATCCGTCTAACCAATGTCGTCATCCGGATAAGGTAGGTGGAGCACCAAACCCTCCAACCAACACACAACAATCAGGTCAAGATGTCATGAGAGGTTTCCATCCACAAAGTGAAGGTACTAATAACCTTAAACCTTCCAACCTCTACTATGATGGATATACAAACCTTCCGGGGCAAGGAGGTCAAGTCACACAATCACCTAGACAAATGGGACCATCTACGTCTCAAGATGTCCGATTTATGAATGCCTCCACCATTCCGGTAAATTTAGAGGTGCCTACTAATGGCCAGGGTCCATGTCCTCCACATGCTAACTCTATATCATATGAGTTGAGGGGTCTTAAAGAGGAAGTTGTGCATAAGGCCCCGGCATTAGCCGTTACCACTAGAGCAATGAGAGGTAATGCACCATTAGAAGTAGAGGAGGAGGAAGAAGAGGAAAATCCCTTAGGAGAAATTCCTTATTTTTCGGATTTGGAGAATGTAACTAGAGAAGCTAGGAAGGCCACTAAGGCATTAGAGAGAGAAAATGAAATTGTCCATGAGAGGGAAAGGTCTAATGTCATCCATGATTTAGATGGTAGTGATGTAGGAGAGTGGGAAGGTCCGGGCATTCCCGTAGAGGAGTTTGATAGTGTTAGAGGGCCTAAGGCCGATAGAGTAGATGGATACGACCTTTGGGCCGACTTAAGCTCACTAAAGGCCGATATCACATTTGGTCAATTATTAGAAATTTCACCGGTAGCTAGGAAGACTTTGAAGGACGGAATGCCTGTGAATAGGAGGGCTAAGAGGCCAAAGACTAGAGTGTCGGCGAGGGTCCAAATGCAAGGGAGAACTCGGGAAGTCAAGGCGGTGGAGATTGAAGTAACGATAGTGGACAAGGTGGTTCCTCATGTATTGGTGGATGGTGGAAGTAGTCTCAATATTCTACCCGAGCACACTATGAGGAAATTGGGATTAAGTTTGACCAGTCCGTCGCCATTCGTCATCAATATGGCTAACCAAAGTCCGGTGGTTCCGGTGGGGATTATTAAGGATTGTCGACTTAGCACGGGAGGTGAAGAATACATTGTGACCTTTCAAGTGATTAAGATGCACGACAATAAGGATGCATTTCCCATCTTGTTAGGACGACCTTGGTTAAGGATGTCTAACGCCGTAGTAGATTGGGGAGGACAAAAACCTTCTATCACTTATGGTCCCGTAGATAATAGGGTCAAGGTCTCAATAGCACCTTTAAGTGGTTGGGTTAGGGAGGAGATTGATCCAATGTCGGATGAAGAGGAGAATGGCGGAAGTAATGAGAAATTTGAGGATACATTGGTGGGGGTTGTTCAAAACAAGGAGAAGGCTAAAATGTATTCCTCTAACGGGTTCTTAGGTCCTAGCTTTTACAATCAAGATGTTGATGGAGATTTTACACATTGGCTAAGACAATACCCGGAGTCCATTAGCGATGTCATGATGATGACTCATAGTTGTATCCTCCAAGATGATGTGTCTAGAGAAGATTATTTGTCCTTAGAGCCATGTGAGGTTCTCACGGAGGAGGAATGGGTGAAGGGAGGACTCACTCCATGGTTAGATGATATTGAGTTGAGTGATGTGAGTTTGGTACATGTAGATGGGACTCAAGATGAGGAGGCCATGTTAGAACTCTCAAAATTAGAGCCCGCTTTGTATTTTAAATTACTTCTACGGGCATTATAGCGGGTCATGATATCAAGGATTATCCTAATGTCCCCAACGATTGGTATAGAGATACCGAGGAGCAAACACGAGTGGTCGAAGAAGATTGGAAGTTTGTGGATGTCAAAATGAAGAATGGCAAGGTTAGACCAATGAAGATGGGTTCTAAACTCGATGACGAGGAGATCAAAGAGTATAGCGATTTGATAGATGAGTTTAGTGATACCTTTGCATGGTCATACGATGAACTCAAGGGGATTCCTAGAGAGATGGTTGAGCATCGTATTCCGTTAGTTCCGGGCTCTAAACCGGTGAGACAAAAAGAGAGAAGGATGAATCCTAGATTGCAATTATTAGTCAAAGCAGAATTACAAAGGTTGTTGCAGGCTGGGTTTATAAAGCCGGTAGAGATTACGGATTGGGTTTCTCCTATGGTGTTAGTGAAAAAGAAAAATGGGAAGCTTAGAGTTTGTGTAGACTATAGGAAGCTCAATGATTGTACGCAAAAGGATCACTTTCCTTTGCCATTCATTACCTTGTTGTTAGAGGAGGTAGGGGGTCATGAGCGGTATACATTCATGGATGGATACGCCGGCTACAACCAAGTAGCCATAGCATTAGCGGATTTACACAAGACGGCATTTACAACACCTTGGGGGACTTTCATATGGGTGGTGATGCCATTTGGTTTATGCAACGCACCGGCTACATTTCAACGACTAGTCATGTATATCTTCAGCGACTTGCTCTTCAAATCCATGACAGTTTATATTAATCATTTTAGTACCCAATCTAGCACTAAGAAGCATGTGCATTGTGTGAGAGAGGCCTTAGTTAGGTGTAGGCAAATGCGGTTGGCATTAAATCCGGACAAGACATCCCTAGGGGTACAAAGGGGAGTTTTGTTGGGTTATGTTGTGAGCCAAAAGGGAAGAGAACCGGATCCCGACAAGATAGCGGTCATTGATGGGTTAGAAACTCCGAAAAATGCCAAGGGAATCTCTAAGTTGTTAGGACATGTGGGGTGGTATAGAGAGTTGATTCCGGATTTTGCAAAGATAGCGGTCCCTATCACTCAATTGCTCAAGAAGGATGTCAGATTTGTTTGGACGGATGAGTGCCAAAAAGCCTTTGTAGAGTTGAGATCAAAATTGAGCACTTATCCCGTCTTAAGGCCACCGGATTGGGAAAAGCCTTTTCATGTGTATTGTGATGCTAGCAACGTAGCGGTGGGTAGTGCCTTGTGTCAATCCACGGGAGAGAAGGGGAAGGATCTACCCGTAGCTTATGCTAGTAAGCAATTGACTTCCGCGGAGAGGAATTACTCCACTACGGAGAGAGAGTGTCTAGCTATGGTATTTTCGGTCAAGAAGTTTAGGCACTATCTTATTTGTAATCCGGTAGTGTTTTTTGTGGATCACATGGCCATTAAATATTTGGTCAACAAGCCGGAGTTGAGTGGAAGGTTGGCTAGGTGGATCTTGTTACTCGAAGAGTTTGATTACACGGTGGAATATAAACCGGGCCGCATGCATTTACAAGCCGACCACTTGTCTAGATTGTCGGAGGAGATGGGCACTACGCCAATAGATGATAGCCTCATGGATGATAGATTGTTTGTAGTCACGTCCACACCGGATTGGTATGTCGGAATTGTAGAGTTCTTGACCACTCAACAATTACCAACCGAATGGACGAAAGAGGAGAAAAGAAAGGTTAGAGTCAATAGTAGGCACTTTGCAGTGATAGGCAATAGATTGTTCGGGAGAGGAGCGGACACCATCTTGAGAAGATGTGTATCGCAAGTAGAGGTTCCGGATATTCTAGAGGCTTGTCATGATAGTGCTTGTGGAGGGCATTTTTCTGGTCAACTTACCGGCCAGAAAATCCTTAGAGCAGGTTACTTTTGGCCTACATTGTTTTAGGATTCACACGACTATGTTAGAAGGTGTGATGCTTGCCAAAGGTACGCTAGAAATGACCTTAGGATGGAGATGCCATTGCACATTTCATTACCACTAGTTCCCTTTGAGAAATGGGGAATAGAATATGTAGGGGAGGTCCATCCCCACTCTTCGAGAGGGATGGCATACATTGTTGTAGCTACCGAGTACTTGACTAAATGGGCGGAAGCCAAGGCGGTAAAAACCGACACGGCCGCACATGCCGCCACATTCATGTATGAAAATATCATTACTAGATTCTAGTTAGTGATAGAGGTACACATTTTCTTAATGACCTCATTTCAGAGATGACTCGGAGGTTTAAGATCGACCATAGGAAGACTACTCCCTATCACCCTCAAACTAATGGTCAAACGGAGCGGGTGAACAGGATTCTAGTGGGCATTTTACGCAAGACGGTCATCGACTCAAAGAGAGATTGGGACGTCAAGTTAAACGCGGCTTTGTGGGCTTATCGGACGACTTACAAAGTGACAACACAAGCTACTCCGTTTTCTTTGGTTTACGGTATTGAGGCTACACTCCCTATTGAATTTGAGGTGGAGTCATTGAGGGTTGCAATAGGGACACGCCTCAACGACAATGAGTCTTTGAGAAATAGGCTCGGAGATCTAGAGGAGTTGGATGAAAAGAGGCGGAGGGCCGCTCAACACATGGAAGCAATTCAAAGGCGAAGGAAGGTTATCTTTGACAAGCGTCACAAGAAGAGGGCATTAGAAAGAGGAATGTTGGTTATGCTCCAAGATGGGAAGAAAAAGGATTTTCCGGGCAAATTTGATGCGGTTTGGTTAGGTCCTTACATTGTGGCGAATACCTTTCCTAACAACTCGGTACAATTGGAGACACTCAATGGACAAAGTTTCCCGACACGAACGGCCGGAAGTAGGTGCAAGCAATTCCACACATGAAGACACTTGACTTCAAGCAAGACATTCTAGGAGCCGGTCCCAGATGGTCGCCAATAATGTGAGCCCAAATTGATGCCCACATGTGTTGTTAACACTTGTAAAACATTACAAGTAGTGTTTTGTTGATTTATGATTATTCACAAAAATATAAAAAGAGTGAAGCTTGAAGAAAGCTAAGTTTGAAGCATTAGGCTTGTGTGGAGTGGATTTAAGTAGTATGAGGACATACCTTGGTAAAGTGTGGTAGGTAGAAAGCCAAGGTTAGTTAAATGTTTGAATTAGGATCTTTGTTGATCATTTGAGGGAGGAAGGCTTAGGAGATTAGATGAGAGCCTACAAAATAGGAGGAGATTTCGAAGGCTTATCGTGAGCCTTGAGGGTGCTCACCCCCTCAAACTCACTATATAATCCCTCATTCTTCCCTCACTCATCCTCTCTTTCCTTCGTGCTCCTTGGCACCCCACGTGTTATAAGTGTGGGTGTATGGAAGCAAGATAGGAGCACATGTGTGTGCATGGTTTTGAAGTTAGGAGCCAAGGCTAGTTGGCCTTGAAGATGGCTTGACCTCTTGTTAACATTAGTTTGGGTGTGAATGATTTTAATATGATTTATGGCTTCAAGTTGTAGTACTTGAGTTCATATTTCTTGGGTATATGTGTTTGCTAATTGTCATCATAATTATTCCACTCGGGCTAGGAGGAAATCGAAGGGTGGAGTAGTTTTGGTGACACGTTGCCGGAACACGAGTTGGTAAATGAGAGGGTCCTTTGAATAGTCTAGGTTGTAAGGGGCATAACTTCCGAGCAGAAGAAGATACTTCATTGAAATTTAGAGGGTTAGTAAACAACTTGTTTATATGAACATGGTCAAAATCTGAGGATGTTTGGAGTACTGGAGCAGCAGTTATGACATTCTGAACTTTGTCTACATTTTTGAGCTGAAATGGGCATAACTCTTGGACAGAGGCTTGGAAACACATGAAATTTTGAAGGATGCTTTGTTCTTAGGTTTCCTAGTTGTGGTACAAATTTCAAGTCATTCCGAGTAGATGAGAAGGAGATATATCATTTTGAAGTGTTTTCAAGAGTTGGTAAATGAGAGGGTCCTTTGAGTAGTCTAGGTTGTAAGGGGCATAACTTCCGAGCAGAAAAAGATACTTCGTTGAAATTTAGAGGGTTAGTAAAAAACTTGTTTATATGAACATGATCAAAATTTGAGGATGTTTGGAGTACTGGAGCAGCAGTTATGACATTCTGAACTTTGCCTACATTTTTGAGCTGAAATGGGCATAACTCTTGGACAGAGGCTTGGAAACACATGAAATTTTGAGGGATGCTTTGTTCTTAGGTTTCCTAGTTGTGGTACAAATTTCAAGTCATTCCGAGTAGATGAGAAAGAGATATATCATTCTGAATTGTTTTCAAGAGTTGCAGACTAAAAAGGCCATAACGTTTTGGCAGAAAATGAAAATAGTTTGAAATTTCAGGGGGTCATAAACAATTAGTTTTTGTGATTGCTCCCAAAATTTGAAGTTCTTTGGAGCCCGTGGGAGGAAATTATGACATTCTGAAATCTGGGTAGACTGACACACTAAAATGGTCATAACTGTCGGACAGAAAATGGGATAGGCTCACAAATTGGTGAGATGTTTTTTTGCTTTGTCTCCCTAGTTACAGATAAAATTTCAGGACATTCCGAGAAGTAATGGGAAAGTTACACTATTCTGAAATTTGTTCTAGATGTAGCCTTGGGGGTTAAATCATAAGTCATTAACGTTGTGTATATTCCAAAGGCATATTGGAATGATACATTGAGTTACTAAGGAAGGAGTTTGCTAAATGTCATCAATACTATTCTACTTGGGCTAGGACGAAATCGAAGGGTGGAGTACTTTTGGTGACACGAATGTTGCCCTTGGTTGTGGTGCGCACTCCCCTCAACGGCTCTAGCCTCTTCCTGTTGTTCGAATGCTTGCTTCCTCAGACTATTGTCAACTTTATCGAAGATATTCCGCCGAGTGTTTTTCTTTCTGATGACTTGTTGGAATCCCTCATGATCTACTACAATGTTTTTTCCTTTTTCCTGACGGTAATTGTGTTGTTGTAAGGGTGGTCGATATGGCCTTCTGTCCTTCCTCATTGGTTTTTTCATAATCTCATTGCAATCTCTCACCATGTGCTTCCAACTGTGACATGCTCTACATCTAATCGGAAGCTTATCATAGTCTACTATAACTTTTTGTGTTGGTAAGATCCCTCCCTCCGTTTCTAGGTTGATATTGGTTACCCAACCCTTATTGATCTTAAGGTTTACACAAAACCTTGGATCCTTAGCCGAATCATTCGTTGTGTCTATCCCTATCACCTCACCTAGGGTTTTTGCGATTGCTATTGCCTGATCATGATGTTCGTATGGTAAGTTTCTTAAGGCCACCCATGTGGGGAAGGCTAGGTTGTTAGGGTTGTCTGGATTAAAACCTGGGATCCAACTTTGGATCAAACAAGTTCCCCAATCTGATTTGAACGGTGAGAGCATCAGTGCGTTGTGCAATGTATCCGTATCTTCCCCACTAAGGAAGAAGAAACCTTTGCCAACACTTTTACACAAAGTCAATGAGCCCCCCCCCCCCCAAGTTCATGATTTAGGGTTTTCAGCCACATCCTCATTGCTTGGATGGGAGGCTTAGGGCCCACCAATTTTGCGATTAACAACTGATCTCTCAATACTGCAATGCGGGCTAACAACTTTTCTGAATCAACTTTAAAGGAAATGGCGTCTTTTCTTACTAGAAAACCGTTGAAGTTCCTCTCCAGATGTGGTGGAAGTACCTCTCCAAACCTCTCTTTGAATGGGTTTAACTCCTCCCCCCCGATCTGTTGACTGGCCTCCGCCATAACTTCGATCATTGCCTCAGTCATTTCTGTGTCGTGCTTTTGTGCTTCACCCGCTATCCACCCTCCTCTTTCCTCCAACATTGGATCGAACCTTGGGCCCCCTCCATAGCGTACCTTCGCTGCAAATGACTCCATCCTCTTATGTTTATCCCGTTACCATGCAACCGCTCTTATCGCACCTGTGTCCTCTTCGCCAGATCTTGCTCCTTGTCTCTCAATCCAGAGATCTAAGACCCAGCACCACTCAACTATTTCCATCAACTACCTATGTCCAAACCAGATCTTTCTATACATATCTGGGCCTATTTCTTCGTTTTGATTTTCTACAGACCAATCCTCACGCATCTGCTTAATCGTACTTTGGATCTACATTAATCTAACCCTTCTACCATTAAGGCACTGATCCCGAGATGGTCGAGGCTGGACAGAGGGCTCCGGCTCTGGTTATTTGAGCGCCCCATCTCCCTGAGACCCGGATCTAGAGATTGTAGAGGGACTAACCAGCTCAATGTCAGAGAAGTTTGGCTTTCTCCACTTCCAGCTTATCGCCCCTTCCTTTCAGCAGAGACTTTTTGGAACTTCAGTAAATGCCTCATCTGCTAGTTTTCCTACTATCTACACCTAGCCTATTTGTTTGTATCATATTCCATTTCTGGCCATGGACAGTTTAGGGGCCAGGGCTACAAATCTGGCATGCAATCCAAATTTGAGATTTCACAACATCTGACTTGAAGTTTCTTTTCTAACACCATATAGAGTCACTGGAAAATCGGTGTGAATGCCTTGTAGGGTTAAATTTCACCTCGGCTTCTTCACAATAACGTGCCTAAAAGTTTATATCTCAGGTTCTAGACATTGTGATTATAACATGTAACAAAAATTGCATTTGAGCATATGTTGAAACTCTGTCATAACATTGTTCAATTGCTATCAGTTGTTCTATTCTAATAATATTTGGTGACAGTGCTTCATCCGTATTTCACTCGTTTTTCGAGTTGAATCTACCTATAAACAATCATTTATAAGGTGTAATTCTAGCACCTTCCATGAAATATTCATGGGCTCACCCATCATGGTCACTTAGTTGAATAATGTTATGGTTTCAATGTGTGTAAATGAGAGCTAGTTTAGTCAATTAAAATGTTATAATGCTTATTTTTATATTCTTACATATAGTAACATACATTTTACTATATATGAATTTTGGACTCACCATTAATTTTTTGGCATCATCAAACTTCCTGGGGATCTGAGTTCCCTCGTTAAATTGATTCAATGTCACTCCTAACAATCCACTGCTCTCATCATCAAGTTCCCATAGTGTGAGAGTGAAATTCTCCTCCCTAAATTTTGCATCAAATATTAGACTAACAAATATGTCGTCCATTGTCACATGGGTATTAAGAGTTTCTTCCGATGCATCAGCCTCTGTTGAAGTGTTTAATTCATTCAAATCTCTTAATTGGCTCTCAATGAGTGGCTCGTGTACATTACTACCCATATCATTATGAGATGCTTTGCGACTTCTATCCTCAACATCTACCATATAACTCCAATCTTCCTCTACGCTGTCATCATAATAAAATACTTGCGTGACTAATTGAGCTTCAACCCAAGATTTCCTATCCCCTAGAATAGCATTTGTATTTATTTTCAAAAATCCACTCTCATCCTCCCTACATGTAACAAGGTTGTGTGACCATACTGTTATTTGGAACCACTTCCCTTTCAACAATGTTTTTTTTATGAGAAGTTGATGATTGAATCTCTACAATTTCCTCTAAAATCTCATAATATTGAAGTTTTGATCTCACAACTTTAAGGTCGTTGTTTTTTGCTATGATATCTATGTAGCTTGGAATGCTATTGCACAATCGGACATGATGGTAATGTCTAAATCTTTTGAATGAATACGATAATGCCTACCATTGATTACACAAGTCTTATAATAATTGGCTGATTCACTTGACTCATTTATTACTTCAAGTTGGTCTTGGGGAATATGGTCCCCACCCATATTAGCAGGGTGTTTCTGATATTGCACCCAATGGAGAAATGAAGGGAACTTCTTATGTTTTAACGCTTCCATCATTTTACATGTTGTGTGTATTTTATTTCCCAACCACCCATACAACTAGAATTGTATAATAAATAAGTATGTACCTACCTATATTTAGTAAAAATTTAGAAAATATGAAATACTAATATATGTCAAAATTAATTATGTTTGGACTTTGGCTATAAAACATCATCCCTTTAAGGCATACATAAATGAATAAAATTACAACATACACACACTAATTCACTTAAATATTAAAGTCTTCATAATTGAATCATACATTCTCATAAGTTTATGAGTCCATTCTTCATCTCTCAAATGTTTTGGGAAGAAAAATTAAATCCAAATCGTGCAACATTGTTTCATTCCATATTTTCTTCCCTTCTAGAGTCACCCATGATAACAACTCCCCACAAAAAAACAAGGCCTCCTTGGCCAAATAATCCTCACCGATACTACCTTCATGATACGTTTTTTGTTGAATAAAGTTTTCTAGGTCTTTCATGTACTTTTCATGTAACTATCAAAGTAGGGGGCATAGACATTTCAAATAGGCACATTATTTCAACACTCTGAGTTTTCCAAAATGAAATCTTGTTTTTCATGATTCTACTACTACAAAGCCACCTACATAATGTTGTTAATGATAGACTCCTTCTCTTATTAATTTAGGGTCTTCTTTATTGTTATAGGTAAAATGTATTGAAGTAATATGTGATAATTGTGGGACTTCATAACATATAGTTTGTAACATGTCACTTAATTTGCTAAATTTGATACAAAACTTGTAGGTGTTTCATGTTTCCTATGCGATCATAAACAATTTCCATGCTAGGACGATCCCAAACCTAAAAAGCTTCACGGAACCCACCTCCAAGTTTGGGGTGGTAGTTTGCCAATTTGTTTTGGGCTTGTAGTTCCTACCTCAATTTGAGTCCCCACTGCATTTGAAAAAGTTTTTATCAAGGTTTTTGTCACATTTTTTTCTATGTGCATGGTGTCCAATAAATGGCAAATGAGAAGATCCTGACACAAATACGATTATGTAGGACAAAAATCTTCAATATACAAATATACACCACATTTGTATTAACTACTACACAAAATCAAATAATAGAAGCATGAATGCCATATAAACTATGTAGATTGAATAATTGTGTACCTTCCAATAAGGTAGGGTGTACAATAATCTTTTCATTCCCCTAAATCCATTCGTGATTTGAAACTCACAAATCTATGCCCAACGTCTTATCCAATATATACCTTCCTGAAGATCGAACTATTAGAGGGTTTGTGTTGATAATGCCACCAAATTTATTTCTCCACCATTTTCCTCGCCATTTGTAGTTAATAGGAAGAAATTGTCTAAAAGAAGGATATATATATTTTTCAAAAATCCATTGACTGCAAATGCTAGTCTTTCAACACAAATATGACAAGCATGTTTGCCTCAAGTGACCAATCTTGAACACTCCCAAACCTAAAAAATATATGAACATTTACATTAGTTTCACCCTATTATACAAGAGTGCACATTCATAACATTATTCAGATCCATTACAATGTTCTGTGGGACTGACAATATTCTACCGAATATTCTTCACATTCGAAATGATGGAATATTCCACATAATATTGTCAGTCCCACAAAACACTGTTATGGATCTGAATAATGTTATGTTCATGGACACCATATAGATGTAAATATATATGGACTTCGAACATGATCATAGTCACCAATTTCAAGCCAAAGCATTTCCTAGATAGTTAAATCATTATCAAGCTTTTAATAACTGTAGTAGCTTCATGAGTACTTTACGCTTACTTGCATGATGTAATTTTGATTGTACCGTGAGAGTTTTGTGATTATGAAATTGTTGTTGAAGGTGGAGCATTAGATTACTCGTAGTCATAGAAATTTAATACTAGAAGTAATAAGGTTGTAATAAGCCTACAAGGCTGGTCCATAGTGAGAGAAGAGTTATCCCATATTGTTTATATCAACCAAGGTGAAAATGAGCAATAAAGGGCGAGGCCACGGGGGGGTCACTCCATTGTCGAGTGAATACCACGTGCGAGACAATTTTGCTACCCTATATTATATGCCATAGAATTTTTTTTAAATTATGATTTTTTTTCTACATATACATAACCATTGATAACATCTTTTGTATATTTTTTTGAAATTTTTAGTCATCGTCATTTTTTGTAGTAATTTTTTTTGTTCAATTCTGCATCATTCTAGTTAGAAACGGTATGTTTTATTAAAAAAACAGATCATCAAATTTGGTTACCCTTTTTTTACTATGTAATAGATACCGTGTATATCTACACAAGAAAAAAATTTGATAAAATTTTGACCCATTTTGGTGATGTTTTTAGGAAAAAATAGATTTTTTTGTCTCGCACGTGGTATTCACTCGACAATGGAGTGACCCCCCCGTGGGCGAGGCAAGGGGTGGATGAGACCATCTCACTCTAAGCATTGTTCATATGCCTTTGTGTATGTGTTCTTGTTTGTGCAATCTCATCTCTAGTCCTATTGAATTCCAATAACTGTGACAAACTTGCAGCTTAACCAAAGTTTCTACTATATTAGGAAAAAAAAATGTGAATTTGATATCCTTGGAAAATATACATGGAATCTTGGGGCGATCACACCCCCTTACATTTCGTAACTGTGCAATAATGGGGTATTTAATGGGGGGATATTTATGCATCTCTCAATATTTTTTCCCTCCCTATTTGTAGATAAAAAAAACTACTGTGACGCATTTTTTAGCATCCTATATTTATTTGTAATTTTTTAGAGAGGCTAATTTTTGGCACAATGTTTTTTTATGAATCGTACAAATACAAAATAATGGACGGAATACTATAGCATTGCAAAACCAACTATGTGAGCAACAAACATTCCATACCAGTTGTGACAAAACATGAAATTTTGCGCAACTACCTACTCCAAAGAAAACAAGGTTGCATTCAAATACAAGAAAGCCAAATACAAAACATCAAAAACATTTATTTTAATTGTGTTCACAAACACATTCAACTATAGTCCCATTCAAACCTTGTAACAAACATTTACAATGTGAAGGGTTAGGATACAACTCTGCACCCTCCAATACTATCAAGATACATGTTCTACACAATGGCACTGACTACAATGTACTCGAAATCAAACAACTTACAGAAAATGGGAGTCATCTAAATACCTACCAAACATCTGAAACTCTAATTCACGTATTAATTACTAAGGCAATTTTCTCTCAAAACTGCTACCAATTCTCTATCAAGCATGAGTTGGGACCTCCCAGGTCGCCTACAGTAATTGCCTAACACAATCAAATTATTTCCAACTTGCGATCAACTTGCGTCCCAAACTTACTTGTAAACAAAATCACCGCCCCTTCTTGTGGATGTCGGGTCGTTCGTCTGCACGATGAAGTTATTCTGGAACGAGTACATGTAGAGCAAGATTGCATTCTTTGCTAGATTATAGGAGAGATGTCCCTGGTTCATCAAAGATAATCGAAAAAATAGTCTATTGATCGATGGATTGACATGAAATGCTTCAAGCAAGGCATGTATCATTCATTCTCATTTGACGATCATTTGCTCCAGATACGATCAACGGCAAGGTGGAATGGAACGATGCCTAACTGACACCCCTGTTGTAGTCTTGAAGCACGTACTTCACTACATACAAAATCCTCTCCTCCAAAAAGATCGGTGTTCATCTACGTGAGGCAAAGCATATCTTCAGTTGTTTCCAACAAATCATCAATTCTATGGCGAATAAAAATTGCGAAGCTTAACATGGAACTATAAACATTTGTGAAAATATTGAGGTCAAATACAAAAAATCTTCAACATCTATGAAAACGCCGAGGTCAAATATGAAAACATGGTGACAACTATAGTGACTACACCAAAAATTGAAGCATTCCCAAATGTCGACATGTTGTAAACGCTTGTCCCAAAATACTACAAAACAATACCGTAACACCATAGCAGGTTCGCCACCTGGCGAACGAATATTTAATTTTTTTGAAAAAATAAGGTTCGCCTCTCAAAAACTGAATTTCTCAATTTTCGTTTTTTAGCAAAAAATAAGTAAAAATGACCCTAAATAGCTTAGAAATAGAAAAATATTTCAAAAACTAATTTATTCTATTTTCGTTTTTTTGTCTTCAGAATTTTTTATTTTTTACGTTTTTTATTTTTAGAATTATTTTAGGACGAACCTGCTATGGTACTACGGTACCAAATACCGAAACCTAACCTCTAGAAACAAACAGGGGCTGCTATTACCGACGAGAAATTTCAAAAGTTCATAATTATCGCCGAAATCTTGCCCCGGATGGAAAACCTTCAAATCTATGAAATTGCTAAGGTCAAATACGAGAATGTGGTAACAATTAACGTGAGTACACCAAAACTTGATGCATTACAAATGCAACAACCCCTTGCCCTAAAACATTCCAAAACATAACAAAAAACTAGAAACCTCACCTCCAAAGGCAAGTAGAGATTGTGATTTGTATAGGGGACGTCTTGCACAAGTCCATTGTATTAATAAAATCGGTTGATGAGTGTGCCACAATTGAATAATGACATTGTGCAAGCTGGCCATGATCACTAGTTCTCCCAATTACTATTTGTCTTCAATTTGGTCAATATTGTGCCATCGATGTGGTCGTGCGTGCCTAAATCCTACGCGGCCGTTGAGGAACGCCAGCTTGTTCCTCCCCCCCCCCAAAAAAAAATCCCACGACATCTCCCTCCATACTAACACACTTGATTCAAATTTGGACAGGAACTATGCACTCTTCATCCAAGTAGTTAAACCCATAATTATTCTACTGATCCTATTACACACTTTTAGGGGATCCTATGTCTGTGACCTTGTTTTTTTTCTTCCACTAATTACTAAAAACGAAGGAATTATCCACCACCCTATTTTACACATAATCATGTAGGGGACATATTTCCAATGCTATGGTAGATCTAACAAAATTATAAATTCTATCCTAAACAAATTACATTGACCCTATTTTTTTTTTATCTCACGTGGTTTTCTAAAATTCCAATAGTCACCTCCCTGAGCATTGAACATGACGACTAACAAGTTAAGCCATGATACATTCGAGTATAATTACCATCATCATTGAAATTGGATGATTGTTGACTATCCCTATTTATATAGATAATAGATTATGTCACTTTTGCTCTTCAAGTAATTGAATATGAAGCACACTTTCTCTTGAAGTGTACCCTATATAACCCCGTTGCAAGATATTAAGTTTCTATCACTATTTGAGAATGTGGTGTTAGGAAGCCTCAACTCTTTCTTTCAAATTGGCCATCAAGATGACATTAACATTTATCTCACAAAGGGTAAAGTACTCCGCCGCTCTAAGGAATCAACTAGTTGAAAACTTCTATGATGTACTTTTGGTCTCATTAGCCTTTATGGCTTATTGGACTTTAAAATCGATTTCATTTCACTTTAGCTAGTTGGACTAGGTTGGACCCTTCATTGTTGTTTTGTTTGAACTACTAATTTGTGAAACCGAATGAAAGATTTGCCATTGGGAAGGATCCCTGAAGCACTCACTTCAAGTAGTCCGTGTATTGGTTTTCAGGGCGAAATGAGATTTGTTTCTTCCACCACTCAATTGAGAATTGATCATCACAAACCTCTAAATTCATATATTATTAATGAACTCACATCCTCATGTTCACATCTCAAATTTACAACATGAAATCAAATTGACCAAATATAGCATTGTATTTTTAGTCTTTGGTTGCTATAATTATAGTTGAAAGACCTAATAGGTTGACTTCAAAGTGGAGCATATCATTTAAAGCTAAATGTCAATTTACCAATCAACAAGATATTCTCCCTTGAAAAGTATGTACCAGTATTGCCTCAACATTAAGCACTGACATATATGAGGTTGACTTAAAAGTGGAGTATATCATCTAAACCCTAATAGGCCAACTTAAAAGTGGAATATATCACTTAAAGCTAAATGTCAAGTTACAAATTAAAAAGATATTATCTTTTGGAGGTATGTATTACAACTCAATATTGAATTCCATGGTGTTCAATCAAATGTTTGAGAATATAGTATTAGGAAGCATCAAGTATTTTGACGTGGACCATCAACATGACATAATTTAGCCTCTATCTCACAATGGCTAAAGCACCCGCCTCTCTACGGAATTACTAGCTAGTTTGAAACCACCATAAAACACTTCTCAATCCCATTAGCCTTTTGGCTTCTTGGACTTTATAATCAATCCCATTTCATCATGTTAAAGGAGGTTAGTAAACAGTAATTTTTAGCAATATCAGGTTGAAGTGGCTTTTAAGTTACTTTTGGTAGTAGTATCAGAAATAGCAATTAGGGATAAGATGGTGCCGTAGTTGCAGATAAGGAGTAGAAGAGTAGTGGATAGGGTAATCCCAGTGAGTGGTTAGTATGGATTTAAAGTGATGAGGAGAAAGTACTTAAGGAGAGAGTTGTCTTTCTCTCTCTCTCTATCTCATTCTTAAGGAATGTGTACTAGGATTCATATAGATAAGAGTATTGGATTGCTTGAGTAAGATACTGTTGAGTCTGAGATAAGGAACTTGTGGTTTTCTTGTAATGGTGGTTGCCTTACTTCTGGTAATTATTGTGGTGTGGAAGAGAAGTTGGCAATGGACTACTTATGTTACCAAAAGAGTCGTGTACAAGTAGCTAACGCATGGAGGGGGGTGTCTTTAGAGAAGTCTTGTGGGATAGTAGTACCAGATGTATACACTGAATGAAGGGAATGGTATTCTCTTAGTTGAGTTTTCATACTACAACATTGAGTCCTGGTAAAGAGTGGATTGTACATGGACTATGAGAGTGGTAGTATAAAAAAGAAACAGTCAGGAGTGCTAAGAAGGGAGTCCGGTAGGATGTATCATCTATCTTAGTAGTAGGGTAAGTAATACGCTAACAGTAATACGGTTATAAAAACGGTTAAACCCAGTTGTGAAGTTGGGTAAAGGGAAAACTCGTGGTAGGATGTTAGAACTCTTGTAACCACGGTATTGGAGGTAGTACGGCTAAACCGGTAGATCTCAGGAAACCCGGTTAGAAACCGGTAGTGGAACCGGTAGATTTCTAGGGAACTTGGTTAGGAACCCGGTAGTGGAACCGGTAGACCCCCAAGGAACCTGGTCACGAATCCGGCAGAGAAACCGGTAGAGTCCCTAGGAAACCCGGTTGAGAACCAGGTAGGGAACTTGGTCGATCCTCCGCACGGGGAGGTCACTCCCTCTTTAATCAATGCATACACGTGCGCTCGGGACCTATTTATCGGGGGGCTATTTACCTTGCAGAAAAGATTATAAGGTATGGTATTTTTCAAAATAAAGGTAAATTCTTGTATTTTAATACACCCTATTAGTAATTATAAATTTTTGGGGAATCATTTAAAAATACCCTATTTTATTTATATTGTATTTTTTTCCTGCCCAGCACGTGGGTAGAGACCATTAACTCCACATTGGAACCGTTGGTTTAGTAACATTCAAGCAAGCCAACCTACAAAGTCATCCATCCAAGCATTTTCAACAAAAAATTACCTCTTTTCATCCACTAACACAGACCCTACCCTAGACCAGCTACCCCTAGTAATTGTTTCCACGCTATTTTACATGTAATGACTAGATAAAAGAGGCCATTATATGTGATGGTATTTTACATGTAAACATGTTTCACTATTTTAAAACCCCCTATATTATATGTACATTTTTTGCAAAATTTACCTACAATGAATATATTAGACCCTATTTTTTATCGCACGTTGTTTCTACGATTTCGCCAGTGACCTCCCCGTGATCCTCCGAGAATTCGGTAGGAGAATCCGGTAGGGATACTGGTCGACTCTACTGGCATAAGAGGTGTACCAACCTTAAGACCAGTAGAAGCGTGGGATACCCCAAGGAGAGGCATGGAGACTAAGATGGATGCATGGAGTGAGACATCCAACAAAAGCGGTAGCGGGCAGTACCTTAGGATGCCGGTAAGGAAAACTGGACTAAGTCTGTTCGCGTACCGGTAAGGTACTACCTGTAAGGTACTACCGGAAGTAGGGTGGTACCGATTGAACGTAGAGGGGAACCCCCTTTAACATTTGGCGACCATGCAGTGGTTTGACAATGACCCACGGACTGGGTTCCGGTAATCGTTCCTCGTCATGACACAGGGCGCTCTGTTTCACTTACAAGATCCTTCTGGACCGACACCAACCTGCAGCCCTTATATCATTCATCCCCATTATCGCCATCGGAGAGAACGGTTGCCGTTGGGTATTGGCAAATACCTCTTATACCGGCTGGGTTCGGTACTCTGTGAGTAAACCCTTCATAGAAGGAAAACTTTGCAGTTAACAACTGGCACTCCACGGCTACGATCAGCGATCAAATGGCGGTGATGACAAGGGGGCTACGGCAGCGTTTGGCTACGGTCTTGGAAACTGATCTCGTATCTGAAACAGAACAAACTCATCCGCACTCGGGACAACCGGACAAAGAAACATACTGGCGTCACGTTGACGGACCAACTCCCTCAACAGACAGCGATCGGAATTCTACACACCCATGGAAGGAATGGAACTTCAACGCACCTATCCCAGCGGCAACAACAACGGACTCTCCTCTTCTGTACATGCTTGACAAATCAAGCCACATGGAGGAAAGACGCATCAGGAAGGAGAAGAACATAAATGACATCCACGATAACGACGAGGTCAGCATCGTCAATTCTCTTGGAGGCAGCATCGGTCAGGGTCGACCAGTAGATTCAGCTCACCTCGACCCAGTGATGCATGCTACAACACCCTTCATCACAATTTCATCAACATACGACCATACCAGCACTCCCGAGGTCAGTATGAGTTTTAGTAGTGAAGAGGATGATCATCAGATAGCTTCACAGCATTCCGGTCAACAACCTATACACCCTACACGGCATCCTCCACCACCTTGGTTTACTATGGAAGACCTGTCTACTCAGGAACCCTCTCGTGGCGTTTCTTCCAGAGTTCAACAACTTCGGCAACTTCACGAATTCCAAACGATGGTGTAGCCTACAGCGACCATTCCAACACAGCAACGCCATGTAAGATTTTCTAATCTTCCAAATCTATGGGACGATGAATTTGGTTCTCACCATGCCCCCCCATATTGCACATACTGCAATCTTCCGGGTCATCGAGATACTGAGTGTTATTTTGTCAGATCCCTCATAAATGATCATCAACTAGGTTCCAAGTCGTTTCCTCACAACGACTCTTCAAAAATCCCTACTACAATTGTTCCAACTACCTCCATTATTCAAAACCCACCGATCATTCATTTCTCTAATCCTTATTATACACCACCTGTGATCCCATACAGTTCCCCACATTCTCTCCCAGGTGGTAGATACGGTTTTCAAGGGGGGATGGATAGGTCGTCATACTATCCGAATGAGAGTTATATGGGAACCATAGCTTCTCACCAAAGGGGAGAATACAATGTCCAAGGGGACAATCCAGAAGTAGCACGAAAAACGGAAAAAAGGAAGAACACCTATGGTAAGGACACCGTGCCATCACAATCACATGGATATGAATCGATGGGCGTAGAAGGAGTAAAACATTATCCAAACAGGGGACAAAACGAGGATCAGCGAAGTTTTCCAGGATTGGAGAGGAACATGGAACAACAATATACAAGAAACAAAACGGTAACAGACACAGGAGGCGGTAGAAGAGGACCACCTATCGAACCACCAGGAAAAGGACCACCAGAAGGAGGATCGGATGATGATCAAAAGGATATGGGAAGAAGAGGAGCCCAACGGAAGGAGAAGGGGAATTCGCGAGATCGAAAGGACGAATTCAGACGAGGCCAAGGAAGACCCCCTGCTGGACCACCGGGAGGAGAACCACCGGACCGAGGAACGGGAGGTGATGACGGGGAAGAAGAGGACGACAACAAGAATGACACACCACCTTGGATGCGAACCGGTTACTTTCCACCATGGTACACCACAATGCCACCACCTGTTCCGGTAACACCTACGCCCTTACCATCTTGTAAATCATTGCCATATCCACTGTATCAGTCGGGTGCAGACCCAGACGCTCATATTAGAGTGTTTAGGAAAGCTATCAAAGCGAATCGTGAAACAGAAGATGAAGAGATGATAAATCTGTTCTGTTATACATTGAGAGACAAAGAGTCAGAATGGGGAGAGAATTTTTTGAACAATTACCCAGATAGTAATTTCGAATTATTGACAAAAGCGTTTTGTAAACGCTATAGGAAAGTGCAAACAGATGAACAAGTCTATATGGCTCTCCGAAACATCAAACAAGGGGAGACAGAAACGGTAGAGTCTTATTTTGAAAGGTTAGTCAAATTGGCAAACTGTTTGCAAGACCCGCCACAGGACGCATTCCTAACTACCTTTTTCAGAACGGGTTTAAAATCATACTTACGGCTACTTACAGCTAGGGAAAAGGGCTCGTTAGTAACCTTGAAAGAAGCGGCAGTATTATGCGAAGAAAATACTGCAGATTCGGATGGGCATAAAATCATTAGTGCCTTCCAACCGGAGGAGAAGAGAAAACAAATCTTAAAACCCAATGAGGAGGTGTGTGCTTGCTGCAAACGGAAGGGACACGCCATGGAAAAATATTTTTTTAATCCAGAGAATCCGTTAAATAGACTAAAGGAGAAAACCACGGTAGCGGTTAATGAGGTAGCGGCACAGTATAATCGAGGGATACCGGCAAGACCTCCATTTAGGCAGAACGACAGGCCTTTACCTTGCTACATTTGTGGTAGGACAGAACATAAGGCGTATTTTTGCCCTTACAAGGACGAGGCTCAGGCCATGTTCAGAAATAGGCAAATGTCAACATGGTTCTAGCGGTAACCACTCGAAGCAAAGTGAACGAGGAGGTAGCATTCAAGGAGAAGGAACCCTTGAAGACAAAATCCCCGGAAGATTGGAAAAAGGAAGAGCAATTGAAGAATGATTTCATTCAAACTATTCATCAACTTCAGGACACACCAGTAGTCAGCCAATCCACGGAATGGATAGGGCTTCCTAAGATGGAATCACCCAAGGTAATCTTACAAGCCCCGTCTACTGAACTAAAGGAGGTATTGATGGATTTGGGATCCCAAGTCTTGGATAGTAAGTATACGCTGACATTGAAGCAATTGATGCAATTAGCTCCCGCACTGCGTGAATACTTAACAGCCCCAGGTACGTCACGTCAACAAAATGCAGACCAACTTCCTGAAAGTATTGTAGCTGCGGTAGCCATTGATCATCAAATGGCAGTCATACCGGTTCAAGTTGGGAGAAACACTGTGGAGGATGTTCTTCTGGATGGAGGATCAGGTGTGAACATTATCACGGAGGATTTACGAAAGCGGTTGGGATTACCAGCCCCAAAACCTGCACCTTACAATTTAAGAATGGCAGATCAAACTACCACTAAACCGGTAGGATTGATTAGAGATGTTCGCATAGGTATCCATGGCATACCTTACACGGTGACATTTACCGTCATGAATAGTAGTGTGGTGGATGATTCCTATTCAATGTTGTTAGGAAGGCCATGGCTACGGAATGCTAAGGTTTTCCATGATTGGGGTAACAACATGGTGACCATTGAAGGGAATGGCACTACTCGGGTGATCCCAGTAACCAAGAAATTAGGACTTAATACCAGGAGACCGGAGGTGCTCATTTGCTATGACTTCCAGGAAGGGGTGACGGACGAGGAAGAAGATACCCTGTTTGAAACCGAACCTCAATTGTTTTCGATTGGCACTGTTACTCTACCCTGCTTACTGGATCAGGAATCATCGAAAAACTACCCAAGCCATTTTTCACAACCAATCCTTGGGGACATTGATGTGGATGATACACCAGCACACGAAAGGGTTAAAAACCTGAAGATTGCAGGCTGGACGTTACCGGAAACAGAGCAGATTCGGCAAATCAACTTGGGAACAGAAGAAGAGCCCAAGTGTGTCAAATTGAATGCAGCTCTGGAACCAAGGTACGCAAAAGAGGCTGAGGAATTATTAAGAGAATTCAAAGACGTTTTTGCATGGTCTTATCAGGAACTCAAGGGCATTCCATCTTACATTGCGGAACATCGGATCGAGTTGGATACCTCGATGCCACCAGCTCATCAAGCACGCTACAGAATGAACCCCAATTATGCAGCCATAGTCAAACATGACATTGACAAACTATTGGCAGCAGGATTCATTGAGCCAATAAAGGAAGCCACGTGGTTGTCCCCCATTGTGGTAGTTCCAAAGAAGAATGGGAAACTACGAATATGTGTTGATTTCCGGAAATTGAATGCCGCGACTAAGAAGGATCCTTATCCTCTTCCGTTCACCGATGAAGTCTTGGACCAGGTAGCTGGACACGATGCAATTTCCATTTGCGATGGATACTCAGGATACTACCAGATCAAAATCAGGAAGCAAGATCGTCGCCATACAGCGTTCATAACCGAATGGGGAGCCTTTTCGTGGATCAATATGCCATTTGGCTTAACTGGAGCACCATCAACATACCAACGCGCTGTGGACACCGTCTTCAAAGAATTTCTCAACAAATTCATGAAAATCTTTTTAGACGACTTCAGCATCTACAGCGACATGGATTCCCATTTGGAGAAACTGAGGCAATGTTTCGTAGCATGCCGACAGTCAGGTATCAGTCTCAATCCGGAGAAAAGTTTATTTTTTGTATTCTCTGGTATTGTGTTGGGATACATCGTCTCGAAAGAAGGAAAAATGCCCGATCCAAAAAAGGTGGAAGCATTAGTATCGATGCCCGCACCTAAAAACCCTCATGATATTCAAGTTTTTAACGGAATTGCTCAATTCTACCGTTGCTTCATCAAGAACTTCGCGTTCATCATGGCTCCAATTACCAAGCTGATGCGGCAGGCCGAAGAGTTCAAGTGGACCGAAGAATGTCAGACGGCTTTCGATCACATCAAATCCCGGTATGTCAATGCCCCAATACTAATAGTACCGCATTGGGAATTAGAGTTCCACGTTCATACGGATGCTTCTAATTTAGCAGTAGGAGCTATGCTAGCACAAAATGTTAGTGGAAAATGTGATCAGCCCATAGCTTACGCCTCTAGACTGTTGAATAAGGCAGAACGAAACTACACAACTACCGAGAGGGAAGCTTTAGCTATGGTTTATGCGTTGCATAAATTTCGCCATTACCTACTGGCAAACAAGTTTGTATTTTATGTAGACCACATGGCCTTGGTACACCTTGTCAACAAACCACAGGTCTCCGGACGAATTGCTAGATGGTTACTTCTCTTTCTAGAGTACGACTTTACGGTCGTATACAAACCCGGTAGAACCCACACGGTAGCTGACGGTTTAACACGCTTAGCAAAGTCTGAACCTCCAATAGGCGTTCCGGATCAACCTACGGATGCCACACTTTTCACGATATCCGTTCCATGGGACACAGATCTCAGAACGTACTTAGCTACCGGAGAGTACCCACCTCATTTATCAGAAGAGCAAAAACGTCGATTAACACTTCAAAGTTTCCGTTTCTTTCTGAAGGACGGGGTTTTGTTCAAACAAGGGCAAGATCTGATACCAAGGCGAGTTCTTGATCCAAGGGAAGCTAGAGCGATACTGGAACTGCTACACAAGGGGGTAGGTGGAGGACATTTGGCATCCCACATCTCGATACGAAAAATTTTGGATGCCGGCTACTGGTGGCCTACCTTACACAAAGATACTATGGAATACTGCCGTAGCTGTGACGAATGTCAAAAAATGGGAGGCCTGAATACTCGATCGATGGCCCAGTTAATTACGAACTTGCCAGTGGAACCATTCATGAAATGGGGTTTGGATTTTGTGGGACCAATTAAACCGGTAGGCAGATATACAGGCAATAAGTATATCCTGGTAGCAACAGATTACGCGACCAAGTGGGTTGAGGCCAAGGCATTACGAACAAACACGGCGGTGGTCACCGCCCGCTTCATTTACGAAAACATTCTGACCCGTTTCGGTTGTCCTCTGTATCTGGTAAGTGATCAAGGGACTCATTTCATCAACGAGGCAATTTATTACCTCACGGACCATTACCTGATAAAACACCGTACATCAACAACTTACTATCCTCAAGGTAATGGCCAAGCAGAATCGTCCAACAAGTTTATTGGCACATTGCTCACTAAACTTATTAGTGACCTTCGCAACGACTGGGACGAACACTTGTCCACGGTACTGTTTGCATACCGAACTTCTTTCAAGGTAGCTACCGGTTTCTCCCCCTTCCAGCTGGTCTATGGGATGACTCCGTTAATGCCTACCGAGTACATTCTGCCTACAGTGGACAGGAATCGGGAGGAACAACCAGTACGAATCATACAAGCAAGGCACCGACAATTGGAACTGCTGGACGAATCAAGAGAACAAGCTCGACAAACTCAGACTCATCGCCAGTGGGAGCGAGCACTTTGGAGTCAGGATCACTACCGGCCTAAACAATTTCAACTCGGAGATAGAGTCCTGTGGTTCCCCAAAGGCGCCAAGGACCATCCTGGTAAGTTTAAACAACGATGGCATGGTCCATTTCGTGTGCAGTATGTCTTACCAAATAATACTGTACTGCTGGTGAATGAACAGACTTTTGACCCTAAACCGGTGCTGGTAAACATTAACAAACTGAAACCCTATAGGGTCTTGGAGACATCATCCAACGGAGTGGATGAGCAGTACCCGGTAGACAAAGGAGGTACCGGTAATCTAAGTGAAACCAGTAGCAAAACCAGTAGCAAGGTTAACCTCGAACCGGTTACCCGGGACCTAGAAAGAGGTAGTAGGGGTAGCAATGGTAATAATGACGACACCATTACCCTAGACCTAGCAAGAGGTAGTGGGGGTAACAATCATAACAAAGACGGCTTCCCAGACGTGGCCAGCATGGGTGATAGGCAAGAAAAAATAGATAATATACACGTCAGAAACCTAAAAAACTTTTGCCGTCATAATAGCACGGAATATGAAGAGGCAACCCACAACGGCGGCGGAACTAATTCTGAAGCGACGTCAGTTAGTTGTCTCATTATCACGGCAGTTATGACGAGATATGAGGGGGAAAGACCCTCAGACGATCTATTTAAACCGTTCATTTTTGCAAGCACACAACGCAAGAAGTGTAAGGAAAGGGCGAAGCGCTGCAAAAATTTCAAACGCCATTCAAACCTTCAGATTTTAGCAACAGAAGCAGCAAGAAAAATGGCGAGGGAGGATGAAAGAATTATAGTCAGCGGAAGTGAGCAGAGCGGAGAGGAAGTGGTGTTGGATAGGCGGTTGAGAAGGCCGCAGAGGCAAACCAACACACCGCCGCAACCGCTACAAATGATAAGGCCAGCAACGCCGAAGAACTACGTTATTCCGGAGGAATTCGAGATAAGGATGATGCGGAAGTTTCATCAGTGGGCAGCGATGGCAGAGGAGGATGAGTGGGCCAAGAAGGTAGGATTAGATGGGTTCAAGCATATCAGGTGGGGAAACCTGAGGAGGGATTTGGTTATGGATTTTATTAAAGGATTAGACTTATCGTTCGATAAGAAATCTATTACGTCAATAGTGAAGGGGAAGATAATCACGATCAACCAGGAGTTGATAGTAGAATTTTTGGGATTACCGCACAATTTTAGCAGCACGCAGATTCCAGGGTTTGCAGCAGATGAATGGGGCAAACAGGTATCGCACATTTCGGGAGCAAACTCGCTGACCAGGGAGGGATGGTCAGTTATCAAGTTCGCGGGACCTTACATTCCGAGGATCTACGCTATTTTACAGGCGATAGTATTCAAGAAGAAGCTCACATATGCAGCTCATAATTTAGTGAAGTGCGTATGTTTAGCAGAAGGGATGGGTAGGGAATTCAATTGGGCGGCGATTCTCTACCGGAATTTAGCGAAGGAATTAGAAAGGTTGTGCACACCGATAAGAGTTAGGACCGGAGCGGAAACAGGACAACCCGTGTTGGTGGCCGCCCAGGTGATTGATGTGCTCCTGCGAAAATGGTTTCCGGTTACCATTTCAACACCACCCTTGTCAATCAGTGGACCAGGGCAGAGTTCGAGAGCCATCCAGGCCACGGAAGGACCGGCAGACGATGATGAAGAAACGGAGGAGGAATCGGAAGGTGAGAAGAAAAGAAGGAGAGAAGCTGCTAGGATAGCATTACGGGGGAAGAGGAAGACAACCGAAGGCGAGAGTTCGAGGGGACAGAGGAAGAAGAAGAAAGCAAGCCCCGCTCCCATCGCGCAGATGCCACCCTCAACCACTCCGGTGAAGGAAAGCCCGGGGAAGGGGAAGCAGATGGTGGTTCACAAGACACCACCTTCGGGGACGAGGAAACCGCTATTCGAATCACCGGGATCGAATAGAGCAGCATTCCATTTGGAGCCGCCAAGCGAGTTGATACCAGAAGCAGCCCTAGAACAACTGGACAAGGTCTTAGGGTCGTTAAACCAGTATCAGAAGGTGGTCCAAAATGTGAGCACGGCCACAAGGGAACTTAGGGAGAAGCTGGAATTGGAGACAGCCCTAAGAATGTCGGCCGAGGAAGCTCGGGATCGTTTTCGCAACGATCAGAAGGAAGCAATCGACAATGCCTGCCAAGATATCAAGAAAAGGGCGGATCGGAATATGGCAGGGATGAGTAAGGAGGTCGTGAAGCTGCAGCAACAATTGGCCCATCGAGATAGGTTGCTGGAACAAGCTCGTGGATCCGAAGAGCAACTCAAAAGGGTCATCAATGCACGAGAAGCGGAGAAGAGGACGCTGGTAGGGCAAATGGCTGCATTAAACAGGGATGCAGACCTTGCGGAAGCAACAAGATTGGCGGTGGAAAGGGAGAAGGATTATTGGAGGTCGCAAACGGAAAGTCTCCAAACAGCGTTGCAGGCGGCGAATCAGCAAGCTGCAACTCGGGAGGCTCAATTAGGCAACCTCGAAACCGCCAATCAGAACCAGCAGCGGGCAATTCAACTGCTGAATACTCGATTGACGGAGAATGAAGCTGCATTAGCGGAAGCGGTGGGCAATACAGATGGATTCCGAGCGCGTATCGCGGAGTTGGAGGAAGAATTACGAGCAAGCGCGAGGCGACGTTCGAAATCGCCAGCGGAAGGGCAGACCCAGCTCGAGATGCAAAGGGAGATCGACTGTCTGCGGGATAGGATTAGGCAGTTGGAGGAACTTGAGAGCGTGAGGGTATTGTGCAAAAACCGCTTAGAGGAATTCCACGAAGTAGTTCAGAATTATACTACTTTGTTGGCCAGGCAATTAGCGGTAGAAATGAGTGGGGAAAGGAAGAAGAAAGCTCGGGAGATTGAAGATAGTTACACTGAAATTTACCGGGAGCTTTTTGATTCCTTTAGAAGGGATGAAGCGGAATATGTTCGGCAGCTAAGAGAGTACCGCTTAGCATTTCCGGGGTTCGAAATGCCTGAAGCACCTCTTTCCGACCAGGAAGAATCAGATGACGAAGAAGCAGGTGACGAAGCTGGTCCATCGAATTCCGCACAAACCGCCCCAACTAATCCCACACCTTCTTCACCACCGGTTCGACCTCGAAGCAGAAGTCGAAGTCAACAAAGGAGCTCTCCTCGTTCTCCTAGAGCAGACCGTCGCAGTCGGAGCAAGACAAAATCTCCTCCTCCTCGACCAACAGAAATTCGGAGCCCCAGCCAGCCCCGAAGCCCGAGACCACCTTCTCAAGGTAGAAGTCAAGAGCGGCTATCAAGTCCGGTAGCAGCCGGGGAAGAAGATAATTCACTCGATCCGGAAGAAGACCCAGCAATTCGACCTCCGGTGGGTGATAGGACGTCACGATCACGATCAGGGACGCCGGGACCTCGACATGGGTCACCATCTCACTATGGCAGGAGACCCACCGTGGTATCAACCGTAGATCAGGGCACATCAACAATTCCCAGACAATGAGAGGGCTGCAGAGTCTTCCGGAGCGCCTCCAAGACTGCCTTCCCAGCATAAGCCTTAGGTACCCGGTAGCAAGAACTTAGAAATTCCGAGGGCGGAATTTAGATTAGAGGGGGGGCAATGTTAAAGGAGGTTAGTAAACAGTAATTTTTAGCAATATCAGGTTGAAGTGGCTTTTAAGTTACTTTTGGTAGTAGTATCAGAAATAGCAATTAGGGATAAGATGGTGCCGTAGTTGCAGATAAGGAGTAGAAGAGTAGTGGATAGGGTAATCCCAGTGAGTGGTTAGTATGGATTTAAAGTGATGAGGAGAAAGTACTTAAGGAGAGAGTTGTCTTTCTCTCTCTCTCTATCTCATTCTTAAGGAATGTGTACTAGGATTCATATAGATAAGAGTATTGGATTGCTTGAGTAAGATACTGTTGAGTCTGAGATAAGGAACTTGTGGTTTTCTTGTAATGGTGGTTGCCTTACTTCTGGTAATTATTGTGGTGTGGAAGAGAAGTTGGCAATGGACTACTTATGTTACCAAAAGAGTCGTGTACAAGTAGCTAACGCATGGAGGGGGGTGTCTTTAGAGAAGTCTTGTGGGATAGTAGTACCAGATGTATACACTGAATGAAGGGAATGGTATTCTCTTAGTTGAGTTTTCATACTACAACATTGAGTCCTGGTAAAGAGTGGATTGTACATGGACTATGAGAGTGGTAGTATAAAAAAGAAACAGTCAGGAGTGCTAAGAAGGGAGTCCGGTAGGATGTATCATCTATCTTAGTAGTAGGGTAAGTAATACGCTAACAGTAATACGGTTATAAAAACGGTTAAACCCAGTTGTGAAGTTGGGTAAAGGGAAAACTCGTGGTAGGATGTTAGAACTCTTGTAACCACGGTATTGGAGGTAGTACGGCTAAACCGGTAGATCTCAGGAAACCCGGTTAGAAACCGGTAGTGGAACCGGTAGATTTCTAGGGAACTTGGTTAGGAACCCGGTAGTGGAACCGGTAGACCCCCAAGGAACCTGGTCACGAATCCGGCAGAGAAACCGGTAGAGTCCCTAGGAAACCCGGTTGAGAACCAGGTAGGGAACTTGGTCGATCCTCCGAGAATTCGGTAGGAGAATCCGGTAGGGATACTGGTCGACTCTACTGGCATAAGAGGTGTACCAACCTTAAGACCAGTAGAAGCGTGGGATACCCCAAGGAGAGGCATGGAGACTAAGATGGATGCATGGAGACTAAGATGGATGCATGGAGTGAGACATCCAACAAAAGCGGTAGCGGGCAGTACCTTAGGATGCCGGTAAGGAAAACTGGACTAAGTCTGTTCGCGTACCGGTAAGGTACTACCGGTAAGGTACTACCTGTAAGGTACTACCGGAAGTAGGGTGGTACCGATTGAACGTAGAGGGGAACCCCCTTTAACATATCACCATAAACAACTGAACTCATATATTATCAATGAACTCACGTTCTCATATTCACATCTCAAATTTACAACATCAAATCAAATTTACCAAACATAACATTGTATTTTTAGTATTTGATTTCTATAGTTATAGTTGGAAGACCTAATAGGTTGACTTAAAAGTAGAGTATGCCATTTAGAGCTAAATTTCAATTTACCAACTAAGAAGATAATATTTCTTGAAAGTTATGTATTAACACTCCCTCAACATTAAACTATGAGTTTTTGCATGTTAAGATGATTAAAAAACAAATAATGTCTTACGACAAGGAAACCCCCATCATTCCCCCGCGACATAAAACAAACTATGAAGGAACTCCTACACTAAGTCCATTTATGAAGTAACTTTCAAGAAGACAAAAATTAACCATTACATGGATAGTCCGTCATTGTCCACAAGAGAATGCCTTTCATTGTAATTTTTTTTTATGGGCATTAGACATGTGGAACACCATCCCACAACAAATTTAACTCGTTCACTAAGGTTGCATGTAAACATCCAAGTTTTTTACCTACTTAGTATTTGGGCATCACAAAAAAAGTTAAAAGATGCAAAATATCTATGCATATAAATAATGTATTGCATAGAACACAGGGTACTAATAATCATAATATTATGAAATCTCAGTTATTATAAATCAAAATCATGAACACTTGAATTAGTGGATAAACACACTCTAAACTCCATAGTATCACGCATGTGCAACTAAATTGCACGTGATATTACGGAGATGTAGTGTTAACATGGATGTGTGATAATATAGAATTAGTGTAACATGTGACATTATGGATAAACACAAAGTGTTGCTTACCTCTCCATGAGGAGTGCCCGAAACACCATGGGCACAAGGGGGAGCCCGGAGTGACACCCGGGACATGTGGCGCCGTTGGTGAGAGGGCCCAATTGATCCTAGTGTGGGTGAAGGCCCCGGGCGTTGGGAATGCCTCCTACCCACGGAGACCAAGAGGCATGAGGGTGAGGCCATAAGCTATGGCTCACACTAATCACCCCCCTCCATGTACATGGCCCACCACGCATGGACTATGGGGGGTGCCAGATCCAGGCTAGGGTAGCCCTCCCGGAAATTTTGAACCCAACCGAAAACTGTTGCCCGCCCCGCCCAACTTCGAAAAAAACATTGCCCTTGTATTCTTGAAGGCTACTTCACCACAAATCTCATATTGAGTGCACTTCACCTTCAAGGTCTAAAATCCAATATATATGTGCACTTCCAATTAGTAAATAAGCAATTGATTGGGATTTCACTCCGGAAGTGAAACCATCAATGAAGCATGTAATTAACTTGGAGGTCAAAAAAAATTACAAAATCCTCATTAACGTTGAGGTTATAATTTTCATGACTTACCATTTGATATATGCAATTATTTATAAAAATTATTTACTAGAATTAATAAAATAATATAATTATTGGAATGAACTCCAGTAATTATAGTTTATAATTAATTAAAATTTCTTAATTTAATAAGCATACTTTTTGATTTATTTGGACTTAATTAGGATTAATCATGATTAATTAGACTTAATTACATTCAATCACACTTAATTGGTTTGAATGCGTATGAATACTTATGAAAGTAGACGGAATTACCTAAAATATTGTAAAATATACATACTAAATCAGCACACTAAATTTAAGTGTCATTTTAGAATGACAAAAACAATTTCAAATGGTAAGTCATGAAAATTATAACCTCAACTAGGTGGTCAACTGCCTCCTGTGCTTTGGCGTTGGCCTATCGGCCTTCTGTCTCAAAAATAAAATAAAATTATAACCTCAATGTTAATGAGGATTTTATAAATTTTTTTGACCTCCAAGTCAATTACGTGCTTCATTGATGGATTCACTTTCGGAGCGAAATCCCAATCAATTGCTTATTTACTAATTGGAAGTGCACATATATATATATTGGATTTTAGACCTTGAAGGTGAAGTGCACTCAATATGGGATTTGTGGTGAAGCGGCCTTCAAGAATGCAAGGGCAATGTTTTTTTCGAAGTTGGGCGGGGCGGGCAACAATTTTTGGTCGGGTTCAAAAATTTCCCGGGAGGGCTGCCCCGGGCCCCCGGCCCGGATCTGACACCCCCCATAGTTCGTGCGTGGTGGGCCATGTACATGGAGGGGGGGGGGTTGATTAGTGTGACCCACAAGCTATGCGTAGCTTATGGCGTGCCGATTCTAGAATGCTCAAGAGCACCTTAATTGGAGGTGTGAGCTAGAAGATATGGCAATTTGAGTGGGGCGCTGTCCCGGGACAACGCCCTGGAACAGCAGTGGCCTGGGAGTGCCTCTCACGATTGCAAAGCTTTGAACAAGCATAATTTCCTCAATACTTGCCCGAATGGGGCAAGTGAGTAGTCCATCGGCATCTACGTGAAATGTAGATGATGATGGAGTGGTTGGATGTGAGCATCAAAGATCATATGAGGAGGTTATGGGGTTATGAAGTTGCTGGGAGCTTCTAGCCCAGGGGCTAAGGGAAAATGTCTACTTGGCCCCAAGTGTTGGGAGAGAGACAAAAGGTTACTCGACGGTGGGATAGGGGTCATGCCTAGAGTCCTAGAGGCTTATATGGGTGAGGTGGTGTGGCCGAACCCACCCAAGGCCGAACGGCACGGCCTCCATGGGCATTGGCCCAATGTGAGGGCATAGTTGCCTAGTATGGTTCGGGTTCTTGTAGTGTTGCTCCGGCAACGCGATGATCAACATAGGATTGAACTTCCATGGGTGGAAGTCCACATCTTAGCAATGGTTACCGATTAAGGGGTGAGTCCTGAATGAAAAAGTAGGAGGGTTGGTTCCCCTTCTATGGACTAAGAAGGTCCATGGTATTGGGGAGTTAACTTTTCGCATGGCGGAATACGAAGGGTTAGCGCTCGTAATCCTTGCTAAAATGAAAAATGACCAAGTTATGTAAGCGGAGCTAGTGTCGCAACCCTTGCTAGCTCCCCATTGCTAACTCGGTCCATTTTTCCATTCTAACAAGAGTTACGATTGCTAACCCTTCGCATACCGCCATGCGAAAGGTTAGCTTCCAATACCGCGGACCCAACACTTCATAAGAGGGGGACCAACCCTCCTACTCTTTGATTCGGGACTTACCGCTTAATCGGTAACCAATCTTAAGATGTGGACTTCCATCCATGGAAGTCCAATCTTATGTTGCACATCGTGTTGCCGGAGCAACACTACAACAACCCGAGCCATACTAGGCAACTATGCCCTCACAATGGGCCAATGCCCATGGAGGCCTTGCCGTTTGGCCTCGGGTGGGTGAGGCCACACCACCTCATCCATATAAGCCTCTAGGACTCTAGGCAGGACCCCTACCCCACCATCAAGTATCCTTTTGTCTCTCCCCCAACACTTGGGGCCAAGTAGACATTTTCCCTTAGCCGCTAGCTGCCTAGCAGTTTCAGAACCCCATAACTTCCTCATACATTCTTCGATTCTAACAATCGACCACTCCATTGTCATCTACGTTTCACGTAAGGTAGAGGGTGTTTAAACCAACACTTTAAGCCATTGCGGGTACACGTGGCCATCTCACGATAAAAAAAAAAGTAGATTATATTAGCATTTCGACCCAAAATAGCCTCAAAGCAAAAAAAACAAATTTAGTGGAAGTATAATATCTTATGAATTGTCAAAGTCAAAACTACTAGCTTCTTAATTCCATTAGCTAGGCCGGGCAAGTAAAGTGAGTGAGGAACTCGAGGACCAGCTCATTTATTATATAATCTCAACCTTTACCAAATCTATACTAGGCTCATCTTATACCGGGAACCGAGCTTGATGCTCTCATTAAACCCCCACCATGCAAGGCCTTAAACCAACCCATGTCTAATCATGAGTCAAGCCTAGTGATAGAATGAATAGTGTCGGATTCATACCCATTTTTAGAATCCAAGATTAGCAACTCAACCTAGTGTAAAGGCCGTTAATAATAATGCCCAACCCTAGCACCTACTGCATGGGGTGGCGTGCCAGCTTGTTGCCAAAACCGTCACTTTGCGGGCCCGGCCATAGAATTAGCATGAGTGACGGTTTAAGGTAGGTAGATGTTGGTGGTTAGGAGGCGGGTATAGGTGTTGGTTTAGGATGGGGTAACGGAATTAGCTGCCTCTACCTTAGATGCCGATGGACTACTCACTTGCCCCATTTGGGCAGTACAGAGGAAGTTATGCCAGTTTAAAGGTTCGCAGTCCCGAGAGCCACTCCCAGGCCACTGCTGTTCCAGGGCGTTGTCCCGGGATAGTGCCCCACTCAACTTGCCATATCTTCTAGCTCCCACCTCCGATTGAGGTGTTCTTGAGCATTCTAGAATTGGCACGCCATAAGCTACACATAGCTTATGGCCTCACCCTCATGCCTCTCAATCTCCGTGGGTGGAAGGTGTTCCCAACGCCTGGGGCCTTCACCCACACTAGGATCACTTAGGCCATCTCACCAACGGCGCCACAAGTCTCGGGTGTCACTCCGGGGTCCCCTTGTGCCCATGGTGTTTCGGGCAATCCTTATGGAGAGGTCCGCGACAGCTAGCAAGGGTTGCGACACAAAGTAATGTTGTAATGTTGTAATTGATGATTTTATACATGGGACATGGATAATCTTCCCAAACTTGCACACATATGCAAAGTTCAAATTTTCTAGGATATGTTTGAACAACATTTCATGACAACATGTATAAGATGGTGAAAACAAGTACAAAAATGGTCACTATCAACCATGCAACATAAAATTCTTAATGTCAAATTTCTTAGTAGCAGTTATATGAGCAATGCACATTCTAGACAATTTATCACAAATGTGTTCCACTTGCAACAACTCTGAACAAGAAATTTTTTTGAAACTTCACTTATAATGAAATCCAATAATTTCTTAGCACTAACACATGCTTCCACCAAGTGAATAGTCTTGCATTCCATGTCATTATTGTTTGTTGCTACATTAGGCTCTTCATATGGGTCATAGTGCTCATCATTGCTTGCAATAGGACCTTCAATTGCCAAGTGATCATTGCTTTGTACCAAGCGAACAATCTCAACTGTTGAAGATACTCAACTTCTGTGATGTTTTCATCAACCATATCAAGATGATCCATAATATGAAGTTTCTCAATGGGCCTACCATGTTGTATATTGCCTAGATTGCAATGCGAGGGTGTGGGTTGACTTCTTCAGTGGTTTGCAATAATGACAAAAATTGTGATATAAGGGAGAGAAATGTGACAATAAGGAGTGAGATTTGAACTACGAACATCCATTCCCCAGGGTTTTGCAATATTAGAGAGTGAGTGGCATTATGATTACAGAGTTTAGGGTGTACTTGGAACTATAGTTGAAAGTAGAATGTAACAACTTCTAATGGCCAAGGGAGGGGGCTAATTGTAAATGACCAATGTGATGGGCCATGTGGAATGGACAAATCGTTGCTGCGAAAAAGGATTAACCCCGTCCATGGACAAACTGAGTCTAATATATCTAGCATGCCTTCCAAACTCTTTCCATTTTATATCAATGCACTTCCAAGCTTCTCCAAGCTGTCTCCGTAGTTATAAGTGGATCGCACAGATAACAGATTTATGTGGGCATAACAGATTTCATAGCAATCTCTTGATTTTCAAGAGACCAAAATTTTGACTTTGCAGATGTACTCCAAACATCTGTGGTTGGTGAGGAGGGGTAGGATTTAGATTGGGTTCAGATACATTCGGGAGTTCTAAATTGCAAGCAAGGGATCTGGATATTTCACACACAATATTGACACATTTCAAAGAGTGAAGTCTTCTAAACAAGCTCAATTTTTGTCTGCTGCAAGAGGCAGCTCGAAGACATTTGAGACATTTTGGCACAGATTGGCTGGCAGTACAGATCATCATTGAGTACCTTTACCAGCCCCTAGTAGCCCTTACGCTGTGGTTGAAGATAATCCTGAAGGATTACTATTGCGTACACAACAGGCATGCATGTGTGACCTCCACATCTACCCAGATCATGAAGAGCCGCCTTCAATGGGTATAAGAATACTGCTATCCAGAGGATCATGGCATATACCAATTTGTAAATGTATGTGAGCTTGTCTGGTTCTATGAAACAATATGGCACGTGCCCAGGCTTCTTCCTTACTTCCCCTGTGACCCATAAAACTTCCTCGCAGACACCCCCAGAGCATCCCAACTCTTGAGCAGACTCCTCAATCTTCTTCAGCTCCGCAACCCAGTTTCATTGTTCACATAGGTTGGGTTTGAGCTCTCTCGATCACTCTCCAGTTCCTCTACTGAGGTTTGCTACATTATTAGTGATTCGCAATCGAGGTGAGTGGTCCCCAAAGAGTGAACTTGCAGTAATTTTGGAACCTCATAATTGTTGTGCAACCAAGATGGACGCATTGAGACGCGCTGATGCCGATGTCGTCGCAGCCACGAGCTAACCCTAGGTGGTGTATGAACAGGTAAAAGGTTTTTCCATTCTGAAGTGGTTGTGTTGTGTTTTAGCTTGTGGTGTGAAGCTCAACGACATTGAAGTCAAAGAGCAACCAGAAGCTATATGGATTCTGCTGTGGCACAAGAAGCATGATACCTTGCGATTTCACTGCCGCGCTGCATAATGTTTGTACTGGAATAATGGCCACTGTCCTCCCATTAAGTTCGTCACTTTATTGGTAAATTAGAAATTACGATATTGTTGGAAAAGTTGTGATTCCTGTATACAGCGTCTCCTCTTTATGTGAACACTTCCCTCTCAGGGTTTCACATAATCCAGAGATGCATTTGAATGCTCGGTCTTCCGCTTCTGTGTGCCAAGCTTAGAGTGCGCAATAACATTCAATAGAAAGTGCTGATAAATATGTATCAATGTTAATCTTGCAGGCACAACCATCTGGTTAGGCTGCGGTGGCAGAAGAACAAAATTACTCACCCCGTTGGCTACCAGGAGGCTAAGACTAGGGCATGGTTCAACTACATTAACCCTCTCTTCTACATGTGTCGCATCAAGAACAACCTCACCCGCGTCGGCCGAAGGCGGAGGGCCATATAAAGGAGGAGCTAAAATTGAAGCATTCAGCGACTGTGGCTTCGACAAATGACAACCCTAAACCAGAAACATATGCATTGCTAAAGTCTTTCTACCTTGAGAGATTTGGTATAGAATAGAGTTTTGAAGTCCTCACTGAAATCAGAATTCGTGCTGCAATTATTCTGTCATTTGATAGTCTCTAATTTGAGGTTCATCAAGAAACACTGTACCTTAGGTAGGCATTCCACTCCTTGTGATGTATCTGGAGGAAATGTGCATTGCCAGATATGTGGATTGGCAGTTGCATTTCAGCAATCCACATTTGGTACTTCATTGTGCAGAACATGAAGGGATTCTTCCCAATCAGATGCTTTTTCATGTTTATACTGGTGAGTTGCTGGGCAATGTGTTCCGACTGATTTTTGCACTGAAAAATGCCTTCTTTTAGTATGTGATCGAGCCTCACGATATTAATTTAATTTTTAATCGAGTGCTTGCTCATTCGGCAGCTTGCTGCCGGAGTCCGCAAGTGTCGCCTTGGTACTGCACTACTTCCTTGGCCGGCGCAACCCTAAACCCTTAGGGGAACCAAATAATTTAAACAGTACCTTCATTGCAGAGAGGTCGTATTATTGTTCAACATGATGCGAATTAGAATACTGTAATTGGAGTTAAGTATAGCTGGAAATACCATGCACCCCTAGACAGGCATTCGAGTACTTGCGTGTAGCTGCAGAAAATGTGCATTGCCAGCAATGTTAATTGGTATTTGCAGACCAGCAGTCGACAGTTTGCACCATAAATCATTGTGCAGAAATTGAAGGGATTTCTCCCAATCAGATATGTTTTCAAGTGCATACTGGTGAGTTGTTGGACCGTGTCCCATATGTTTGGTGTCCATATCGTTGAAGTCTTGGTGACTACATATGGCGAAGTTGGAGGAGGGAGATGCATACCTTTCTCGGCCTTTTGGCTAAGATCAAGTGTAGTATCTGTTCTTATCAGTTTAATATCTGATACGAGGCTCATTGAGCCTCACGATATTAAGCTAATTTTTGATCGGGTGCGAGCTCATATGGCAGCTTGCTGCCAGAGCCCGCAAGTGTCGCCTTGGTACTGCACTACTTCTTTGGCCGGCGCAACCCTAAACCCTTAGGGGAACCAAATAATTTAAACAGCACCTTCATTGCAGAGATGTCGAATTATGTTGTTTATCATGATGTGTAGTAGATTGTTGTAATTAAAAATTTACTGTTTAACGAATTTGACAATTGCTATGTGAAATTTTCATGTACTATCCCCATAAACAACTACTCGCCAGGCTGTAGGAGTTTTGGATCCCAATCTCGAAGGGCTGCGGCAATTTGACGCCAACAGAGTCCAGACTCGCGGTATACGCGCTGGAATTCAGAAACTGTAAGTTAGGCTTCTTGCGTTAGGGTTTGAAAAGAGCGCCTCCCTTATTCGTATCTCCTTCACCCGTTCTCTTTCTCGCGCAGTATATAGGTCTCTCAAAGCTGTGTGGTTCCTCATCTCACTTGAGTGTCATCCTGTGTGACATTTGGGCGTGTTGATATTGTGCTCTGGTGGTCTTATGGTGTCTAGGACGCTTAGGGATTTCTCTGACCCGATGTATTTGGTGATGTTTTAGGATCTAGGGTTCAGTGTGCTGTATCTGTATGGCCTTGGATTTTTGTGACGAGGTGACGGAGGCCTCTGGTATCTGGTGCTGTGAGCATCCCTTGTGCTTTTGTAATGATGCAGCACGTCGTAGACGAGGCGATAATAATTTGGTCCGGCGCGACGTGGGTTGGGTTGTCCCTTCATTACTTTTGTCCTGTTCACAGAATGGGGCAAGGTTGGAATTCCAATTAGAGTTTCAATGTCAGTTCATAGTTTTATCTCGATTTCGTAGTTTGGCCGATGACTGTTACCTGTAGGGCGCAATTGCATGCGGCGCTGAGACCTTGTTTGACAAGGAGAACCTTCTGAGTGTGTCGCTGCAATTCTATGACCCGAAACCGTTATCCTGCAATGTTAGTAGTTGTCTGAGTGTAAGAAGGTGGTGAGGAGAAATTGTCGCCCCACCTAAGCGAGTGCTTGTACTCCATGAGGATTGACTATTTCGAATTCTGATTCTGACAGATTTATTAATGAGGATCCAAGGGAAGTCATGATGCATCACGCGACGTCCGAAAGTATTTATACGCGTGTGGATTTGTGAAACATGATTTGCACGTCAGTCTGATCCCTTTGGTTGTGGAGGCAATGGATGCGGTGTTAGAGTATCCGATCTAGCCGAAACATCTGATCTTTGTGATGTGGAATTATGAGTACCATCTTTGAGCTGAGGCTTTAATTGGTAGCAGGTTAGGTTGTGGTTGATGTGACCGGAGAAGCCCGGGGGACGACAGAAAACATAGACCTGTTTTGAGAAATTAGTGAGGAACAAAACATGCAGTACCAACTGACTGCCTTCTCTATAAGAAATGCATTGTCGTACTCTTTCTGCGAGCGCAGGCGAATCGTTTGTATAGTTGCAACTTCTAATGTTTAGGAATCGGAACGCTGCACGGAGTGCTTCTCGAGGGGTTCACTATGAATGAGTTGAGCGAGATTATTCAGGTGCAGCTTCTCTTGTATGTTAAGATGATGGTGTGATAGTCCAAAATGCTTGGATTGGGATTATTGAGACTTGGCTGATGATGGTGACCTCTAGGGCGCAGTTGCAGGTGGTGCTGGGACCTTGTTTGACAAGGAGAACCTCCTCAGTAGGCCCCTGCATTCTATGATGCGAAAATGTAGACTGAAGCCTCTTCCAAGTAGGGTTAATGGAAACTTATCCTGTTGATGTATGAAGCGGGTGATGAAGAGAAAATGCGAAAACATCCGAGATGTATGATGTGGAATTTGTCACTATCTTTCGACTGAAGCTCCATAAAAATGAGCTGAAAGGTATATGAAAGTTGGGTGACAATAGAATACATATACATGTTCTGAGAAAATAGTAAGGAACGAAACATGCCCTATCAACTGACAGCCAATCCCCGTAATTTTAAGTTTTGCTCCTAATTAGCGTTTGCGAACTGGGTCCGTGGAATATGGTTCTCAGATTGAGACCTTCGCTGAACTGTATAAGAAACTCTAACCGCAGTCATCGGTGTGGAAATAAATGCGGCGTCTCTTCAAATGTGTTGGTAAACTATGAGAAAATTATGGACAAACACGAACTTATGACATTCGAGAGAACAGACTTCCAGGCCAAAAGCTTGTCAGCACACATGTTGCCTAACAGTTTGCATGTGAAAAAGCTTAAATGTTTGATTGGGATACATCCCTTTATTTTTGCACAATAGCGTGTGGCGCAATGTGGACTGTTGATGCACAGTGCCAATTAGCTTAATAGCCGGCGATGCACGTTCTCTGCAGATACACACAAGAAGTGGTGTATCTATGGAGTGGTGTTTCTGTACAAATCTCTCCAAAGTAACAAGAATCTTAGCAATGCATCTCTTTTCTACATAGCCCTCCGTCTTCTGCCGACGCCTGAGAGGTTGTTCTTGATGCGGCGGACGTAGAAGAGGGGGTTGATGTAGTTGAATCTTGCCCTAGTCTTGGCCTTCTGGTAACCCACTGGGTGTGTCATCTTGTTCTTCTGCCAGCGCAGCCTAGCCAGAGGGTTGTGCCTGCCAGATGAACATTGAAACAGGTAGAGTCAGCAATCCTGTACGCATCTTCTGTTGAATGTTGTTGCGCACCCTACTGTTTGCACACAGAAGCTAAAGACTATGTATTCAATGCACCTCTGGATCATATGAAACCCTGAGAGGGGAATTTCGCCAACAGAAGGAGACGCTGTACACAGGCCTCCAACAGAGTCTCGATGTCTAAACCAAGAAGTTTACGAAATGGGAGGACAGTGACCATCAATTCAGTGCAAACATGCTCGCAATGCTTACAAAAACATGCAGCACGATTAAATCACGAGGCATTCTTCTTCCTACGCCATCGCAGAATAAACCCCAGGGCTTCTGGACGTTGCTCTTTCAACAATGTGGTTGAATGGCAAAGTATTTGTGTCTCACGATTGAATATGTACCTGTTCATGCGCCACCTAGCTGTAGCGCGTGGGTGTGTGGCTGCGGCGACGTCGGCATCGGCTCTCCTCAATGCGTCCATGTTGATTGCACAACAACGATGTCTACTTTAAAAAAACCGCTCCCGTTCAGAGGATTGAATGAGTTGCAAAATCGACGACTTCGAAAAGAATTCCCTCCTGGTCACTACGCTAACACCAAATTCTGAATGCTAAGATGAAGAATGCGAAGAAACTGGGATGCTGTGGGGGTAGCTTTGCTGGGAGAGTTTTATATGTCGAGGGGTTTTGTAGGTGAAGGCAGAGGAAAAGGGCACGTGGCTAGATGATGTGGCACCGACAGGTAGATTCCTTGGCGGCAAGGCTATTGACACGTGGACTACTAGTGTGCTTACTAATATCTTTGCATGAGTATGTTCGATAGTGTTATGAGGTGTATGTTAATGTTACACAATGGTCTACAAGTTGATTAAAGTGTACAAATATGACACTTGGCATTAATAATATTTTCCTTTTGCATACTGAAAAAAGAATTGTCATCTCAAGTATCCCAATGTGGTATGCTAAATGTCATAATGTAAATAAATTTTCATTTAAAAAGTTATTTATGTGGACGATTAGTATCATAATGACAATTAACACATGTGACACTTTGAGACCTCTAGGCATCTACTTTAGACCTTTGCAAATAGTGTCCATGACACTAAATACCATAAAAAGCGTAATGGTCTAAGGGCAAGGCCACTCACCCTGCATCTGCACATTTACATCCGCAATGCAAATGCGGACAGGAAAGTGGCCCACTCACCTTGCTATAAATCAAAGTTGGATGAAGAATAATACAAGAAGTGTAGAACTCCTTGCATTTCATTGAGATATCCAGGGAGCCTGCTATCAGCTAAGGACAATCAACTTTATTGATGAAGCAGCTGAGTTTGAGAAATAACCGGTTGGGGTTTAGGGTGCACAATCAAAATAATAGTTACAGATGAGCCGGTTGAGTGAGAAATAACTAGTTGAGGTTTAGGGTGTACAATCAAAATAATAGTTATAGTTGAACCGGTTGAGGTTTAGGGTGCATAGTCAAAATAATAGTTACAGATGAACCGGCTGAGTTTGAGAAATAACCAGTTGAGGTTCATGACTTCAGAAAATTACCGATTATTTTAGAGGAAATCCAAAAGTTAGTGAAAAAAACAATATAGGATGAGTGGCAGTTTTGCATGGTTCTGCATCTGCATCTTGGATGGAGGCCACTTTTCATTCCCGGATGCGGATGCAAATCCAAGAACAACTGGGCTTGCTCTAAAGCAAGAAATGAAGTTCAAAGGAAAGCTCACGTTTGAAAAACCATTTTGGAAGGTAATTGGGTCCAAGGGAGGGTATGGTTCAAAGGTTCAATTTGCCTCAAATTGCTTCAAACCCAGGTATGCAACTCCCATATTATACGCTGGGGGCATTGGATTAAAAACGGCTAAGAGGACGGCTTTTGTAAATATTATATCAAATTATGCAAAATTAAAAGGACCAAAAAGTTGGGTGAAGACCAAATTAAATAAAATGAGATGTAGAAAGAGTTGGGTTGCATATTAATTAATTAATTAAAAATTCCACAATGTATATAAAGAATTGAAACACCTATTTTTTAACCTATGCCTATGCATAATTTTAAAAGATCCTCACGAGTCGTTGCCTCCAATTAAAATGAAAAGTCATTGGCAATGTTTTATTTATAATAAAAAAAATCTTAATTTTTTTATTAAAAATCCCAAAAAGTTGGGTAGTTTGACCTATGGTACCTATATTAAAAAAACTCATATAATTAGGTTTATAATGCAATTTTATGCTTCAAGGAATATTCATTTCCTATATATAATTACATTTTTGGATTCCTTGTTAGAAGGGCTACAAGAGTTTCCTACATGAAAACAAATTATATCACTTGAAATTGGACTAAAATGCATTATAAGTGATTATAATCATGGTCATATAGTATGGGAGTTGCGTACCCGGGGCTTCAAATTGGTCCCTATGTTTTGGATTGTGCACCCCCATCTAAAGTTCCTCTTAAGGTAGAAATGTCTAATTCATTTACTTATCTTGATCACACACCTACATTGAGTGGCATGTGATTAGGTGTGGTTCCAAGATCGAATTTCAAGAAGACGTGTTTTTAAAAGAAAATGGACTTCGTAGTCAACATATGATACTAACTATTGTAGGTTCTAATAGTCAACATAATCAAGGGGACCTACATGACTACTTAATGAGCACAAGAATCTTCACTCATAGGATATTCATATGAGCTCCGAAAATTTTGAGGAAAGTGGCTATAATGGCCTTGATTTAGATTTGCTAACCATCTCGTGAGAATCACATGTTTTGTATCCTAGGAGAAATGGGCTGGTTGGAATAAGTAACCATTTAAGATCCATGTACCCTACATCAATCCCAAAAACTTGCAATTGACATATTTTAGGGTCCAATTGTAAGTTCATCATGCACATGTGGCAACAACTCTCCCACCAGATTAGATTGTCCACCTGTCGGTGCCACATTACCATGCCATGTGCCCATCTTTCTCAGAGGACATTAAGTTCCGCGAACTTTTCGGGGTATCAGGCAGCTGCCCGTCCAAAAAATCCAAATTTTTTGGACCCGACCGAAAACTGTTGCCCGCCCGCCCGCCCGACTTCGAAAAAACCATTGCCCTTGCATTCTTGAAGGCCACGTATCCACAAATCCTATATTGAGTGCACTTCGCCTTCAAGGTTCAAAATCCAATATATATGTTCACTTCCATCAAGTAAATAAGTAATTGACTAGGATTTCATTTTCAAAGTGAACCCGCCAATAAAGAATGTAATTAACTTGGAAGTCAAAAATATTACAAAACCCTCATTAGCACTGAGGTTATAATTTCTGTGACTTACCATTGAAAGGATCTTTGTCATTTTAAAATGGAACTAAAATTGTTCATTTAATTTTATATGTTAAATATTATAATATTGTAGTATTTTATAATATTTTAGTTAATACCTTCTATTTTCACAAAGTTGTCATATGCATTTAAACTAAATAAGTGTGATTGAACGTAATTAAGTCTAATTAATCATGATTAATTATAATTAAGCCCAATTAAATCAGAAAGCATGCTTACCAAATTAATTAAGCCTAATTATTTATAAAATGTACCTACTGGGATTAATCATGATTTACTGATTTACTGATTTTCTGATTTACTGATTAATCATGATTTACTGATATACTGATTTTTAATTAAGCATGCTTTCTGATTTAATTGGGCTTAATTATAATTAATCAGAATCAATTATACTTAATTATATTCAATCACACTTAATTAGTCTAAATGCATATGAAAACTTTGTGAAAGTAGAAGATATTTAACAAAAGTATTATAAAATACTAAAACATCATAATATTTAACATAAAAAACTAATTTTAGTTTCATTTTAGAATTACAAAGATCCTATCAATGGTAAGTCACAAAAATTATAAACTCAATGCAAATGAGGGTTTTGTAATATTTTTGACTTCCAAGCTAATTACATGCTTTATTGGCGGTTTCACTTTGAAAATGAAATCCCAGTCAATTGCTTATTTACTCAATGGAAGTGAATATATATATTGGATTTTGGACCTTGAAGGTGAAGTACATCTAATATGGGATTTGTGGATAAGTGGCCTTCAAGGATGCAAGGGTAATGGTTTTTTTTAAGTCGGACGGGCGGGCAGCAGTTTTTGGTCGGGTCCGACGGGAGGCTGCCCCTGCCCGGATCTGACACCCCGAAAAGTTCGTGGGGGGAACTTAACGTCCTCCGTCTTTCTCCCTTGCTGTCGACCCATAAAACTTCCTCGCAGACACCATCCCAAATCTTCACTTGACTCCTCAATCTCCTTCAGCTCCGCATTTCACATTTCTTGAGTTTGAGCTATATCGATCACTCTCCAGATTCTTCAGTTTACTGTATGCTGATTGGTGATTCGAAGTTAGTGGTCCTGCCAGAAACTGTGGACTTGGTGGGATTTTGAAACCAGACAATTGATTTTTCTGCACGATGGACGCATTGAGACGCGCTGACGCCGATGTCGCCGCAGCCCCACACACACCCACGACCTACAGCGAGGTGGCCCATGAACAGGTAATTACTCATTCATTGAACTGGAAATTTTTTCCTTTCAGGGGTTTATCGTGTTTCAGCTTAAGGATGAAACTCAACCACATTGTGAAAAAGCGAGCAGAAGTTATTATGGATTTTTCTGCTATGACATAAGAAGAAGAATACCTCGTGATTTCACTGTGTTGCATGTTTTCGTAAGCATTGCGAGCATGTTTGTACTGACTTGATGTTCAATGTCATACTGAATTCCTTAGTTTAAAGATTGCGACTAACTCTGTTGAAGGAGTTTTAATCCACGTCTGCGCGGTCTCTTCTTTTTGCGCAATTTTCCTCTCAAGCTCTCACATGATCTAGAGGTGCATAGAACACGCGATCTTTTGCTTCTATGTGCAAACGCCAGGGTGCGTAATGTGCTCACAGGATTGGTGACTATCTGTTTCAATGTTCATCTTGCATGCACAACCCTCTGGCTAGGTTGCGCTGGCAGAAGAACAAAACGACTCACCCAGTGGATTACCAAAAGGCCAAGACTAGGGCAAGGTTCAACTACATCAACCCTCTCTGCTACATTCGCCGGATCAAGTACAACCTCTCAGGCGTGGCGGAAGGCGGAGGGCTATATAGGCGAGGAACTAACCTTCAGAGATTCTGGGAATTTAGCTTCAATAAATGAAGGGCCTGCATAAGCAACACATGCATTGCTACTTTGGAGAGATTTGTACAGGTTAGGAATGCGAATTGTCCAGAATTCAACACTGGGGCTTCACATTTTCTAAATTCAGGATCAGCTGGAAATACCATGCATCCCCTAGACAGGCATTCGAGTTCTTGCGTGTAGCTGCAGAAAATGTGCATTGCCAGCAATGTTGATTGGTATTTGCAGACCAGCAGTTGACATTTTGCACCATAAATCATTGTGCAGAAATCGAAGGGATTTCTCTCAATCAGATATGTTTTCAAGTGCATACTGGTGAGTTGTTGGACCTGGTCCCATATGTTTGGTGTCCGTGTCTTTGAAGTCTTGGTGACTATATATGGCGAAGTTGAAGAAGGGAGATGCATACCTTTCTCGGCCTTTTGGCTAAGATCAAGTGTAGTATCTGTTCTTATCAGTTTAATATCTGATACGAGGCTCATCGAGCCTCACGATATTAATCTAATTTTTGATCGGGTGCGAGTTCATTGGGCAGCTTGCTGCCAGAGCCCGCAAGTGTCGCCTTGGTACTGCACTACTTCCTTGGCCGGCGCAACCCTAAACCCTTAGGGGAACCAAATAATTCAAGCAGCATTGTTTACATTGTACTAAATGCACAAGTACTTGGGAGGAAGTTTTGAGGAAACATGAATGTGTGATCCAAAAATTTGCAGTCGAGGGGAACAGATGTGCTTTGGAATTGATATTTGTAACGTAGCTGGCTTTCTAAGTTTGGGTTAGAGTTAGCGCCTCCCATGTTTCATATGTTAGCCTTCACTCGCTCTCTCTGACGCAGTACACAACTCTCTCAAACCCTCGTGGTCTCTCGTCTCGGTACGAGTCTCACTAGATGTGTGTTATGCAAATTAAGTAGTCTGTTCTTATTGTATGATGTTTGAGACACTTAGGAATTTTGCTGGGCCGAATCGCTCTCGAGGTATTTGTTGATGTTTCAAGGTTTAGGATCTAGAATGCTGTGTCGACATCGTCTTGGTTTCTTGTGATGAGATGATACAACTCTGGTCTCTGTATCTGGTTCTGTGAGCATGCCTTATGCTTTTGTAATGACGCAGCACTTCGTAAAGGAGGCCTGTAACAATTTGGTCAGGCGCGATGTGGGTTGGGCTGTCCCTTCTCCATTACTTTTGTCCTGTTCACAAAATGTGACGAGGTCGGAGTTGCAGTTAGGGTTTCTGTGTCGATTCGTAGTCTTTATGTTGATTTCGTTGTTTGGTTAATGACGCAGTTGCATGCGGCGTTGAAACCTAGTTTGACAAGAATAACCTCCTCAGTAGGCCCCTGCATTTAGGCCAATCCCTCCTAAGAGATAATTACTGAGGCCATTGTCGTTGTATTGAGTATGTAATTTAACCTGCAATTAATTGACAGTGAATTAAAACGCTTGATCATCAGGATTCATGCTATAATTTGTATGTTAAACAGTGTAAACTTGTAACTCAATGGTTTGCGTCATATACATTGCTTACCAGTTTAACTTGTAAAAAAATGCGAGGAGACTATTACCTCTCACGGGAAGTGAGTAATTGACTAACTGAGTGTGGTAGGTTGTCGTGAGCAATTTTGCCATCTGGTTACCCGTTTAAAAGTTTGATGGAGTGGAAATAATCTATTTAGTAAGAAAGTATGTTTTGTAGCTTGTGCTAAAGCATCAGTACCATGATGTGAATGCTCAATGGATTGGATTGTAATTGAGGGAGGATCTCAGTAAGGATATTAATTGATGTATGTGAGAGATCAATGATTTGAAATCAATTGATGATGGATTATGTTGAATCAGAAGGAATGAATCAAAATTGAATGGCTGTGATAAGAATAAGAAACTAATAATAAGTAGAAAAATCGCCTTAGGTATTCAATGGAAAATGATTTCTAAATACCAATCAACTAGAAAATATAATTCTTCTTTGATTCCAATGATAGAAGAAGTACGTAATAATCGAGGCAAATCTGGTCATCAAGAAGGCCATGGTCTTCATGTTCTAATAAATAAGGGAGTTTTAAATTTTATTTTATGTCATTATAGTATGTTGTAGGCTACCCATCATCTTTTGGAGATGGAGTTTTATAAGTAAAGGAATTTGGAAGGTCAATAGCCCGGGGATGTTGATGAGACGCTTCATTCAGACCATGGTCTTCTAAGAGATACCCAAGGAGGTGTTTAAAGGACAAAAATGTTCATAAGAAGGCAAGTTCTAAAAGTTATTAAGTTACTGAAATATGAATTTGAAACCACCTTCAGTGAAATTACTAGGTCATAACCTGAAGGATGAGAGTGATCTAAATGAATCTAAGTTGAGTAATTACTTTGGTTGAATTAAAACTACGTAAAAGACAATTGCTAGAAGTATAGTTAAAATCGTATTTAATAATGGAAGACTAAAAATCATGTAAGGATAATTGCAATTTCAATTTGCATTAAAATTATTTAATTAATCCAAGACTATTGCCGATACCAATTTGAAATTGCCCTTGGCTTTGAAAGTGCCCTTGGCTTTGGTAATAAGACTCAAATAGGATATTTATGCAAGACTCTTGCTGGTGGTTGTGCCTATGCTTGTGCACCGCAATTGGTCCAAATAAAATGAACTAACTGCCAAACTATAGCTCGGGTAATTAGTGGAAGGATGAGTGACTGCCATAAAATGCATGTACTATGATTGGGTGATTTTTACATCATTATGTTAACTTGAATGAATTGAGATTTTAAAGCCTGAAATAACATGAAATAATACTATGATTGTCCTATTAAAACTTATATGTAACATCTAGATGGTATATGAATCACTTTTTAAGTCTTCCCTGAGTTTTTCCATGATTATCGTCGTATCCAAAATCCTATCTACAAAGCACAAACTTTGAATCAAAGAAGGAAAAATCAACAACTTCATGATTTTAGTATGTAGATCCAACAAGTCCTAAACCCTTCAACCTCCACACAAACCCAAAAACCCAAAAGTACAATGTATGTTTTAAATTCAAGGTTTAAACCAATTAACTTGAGTTAACTTAAGTCAATCCATTGATAAAATCACCATGTACTTCCCGATCCCAAGGCAGATCATTTAGTATGGGCCCCACCACATGCTCGCATTAATCGCCTCTATTATATGACAAAATGTGCCTAAAAATGTCATATTAAGAGCGTCATAATCATAATATCAAGGTAAATTAACACTAAAAAAATTGGTCGACAGGATATGCATCGTTTTATTGAAATGTCGTATTATTGAGTGTCATATTCTTGGGGTTCGACTATATGTGATTTCTGGTATTCAAGTGCCAAGCATAGCTTACTAATTGAGTAAAGCAGGGCAGAGCTTACTCACGTGGTGGGGCTTGTAACAAATCACGTAAACTACACTAGGATATTTAGTGTTTGATTATATTTAGCGTTGTTACCACCCTACCTTGCTCAACACTAATTTTCAATTCCTTGACAACTAGTGTTAGACATAATGTGCCACTATCTTCCCTACTGCCACCTCCCTTATTGTATCCTTTTTTTCATATCCTTACTTACACTAAATTTAAACATGTAACTTCCACATATTACCATAGCTGATATTTAGTGTTTGAGTTTACATTTAATGTTACTTAATTTCATAGGGTTATTGATATTTAGTGTATGCGTTCGTATTTAATGTATCAAACACTAAATATCCTATTTAGTGTACAATGACTCACAAAAGTACTTGGCCGCTGCCTGTGATTGTGAAAATTGGACAAAAACTCTTAGACTAGTGAGAAATAATAAGCAAGATTTGTCATAGATACTATACAAGTTGTCAAGAACATGTTATCAAAAAATTGTGAAAAAAAATCGAAATGGTAAAAAGAAATTGAAAGAAGTATGCAAAAAGCATGGCCAAGAACTTATGTTGATTAAGTAGGAAATCATGATAATGCAAAGAAAACTCAAAATGAAAAGCTAGTAAGTAGCAAATGCTACATATGTACAACAACTACATGTCTACCAACGTGTGTATCCACCCTTAGCTGCAAGAAGATCAACCGCCCTTGTTGGCATTATGCGGATTAACTTCTGCACAAATTCTACTTCAATGTTTTGCCAAACAACCTGGATCTTCTCCCACAAGTCATCACTACTTTTGGGTGAATCACCAAACAATCGTAAGCGTCTATCTACTTCATTCCACAAGTGTTCGATAGGATTTAGGTCGGGAGATTGTGGTGGCCACTCCATCACAGAGAAATCATGTTGACCTAGCCATCGTTGTAGAAGACCAAATGTATGCTTCGGGTCGTTATCATGCTGAAAAATCACTTCTGCCTCATCAAGACCTTGTCTCTCAATAGTACCCGACAATTGCGAATGTAAAATGTCAAGATAAACTTGCAAATTCATAATGCCATCAATGCGGTGAAGGTTTCCTACACCTGCCCAACTCATGCATCCCCATACCATGATGCTACCTCCACCATGTTTAACCGTATGTTGCACATGACAATCACAAAGAGGCTCTGTAGGATTTCTCCAACACCATTGACGGCCATCTGAACCAAAAACATTAAACTGAAACTCATCTGACCAAATGACATGACTCCAATTTTCTACATCATAGTCTTGTAAAACCTTCGCCCACTATAAATGCTTATGCCTATGCCTCTTTGTCAACAATGGTTTCTTCCTCTTCACTCTAGCACCAAGCCCTTGCCTCCGAAAACTTCTACGGATAGTCTCATTAGATAAACAAAGACCTTGAGCTCTCAAACTACGACCTACAACTGCCACAGTCCCTGATTTCGGCTGATTGAGAGTCCTCACAACAAGCCTCTCATCCCGAATGCTCAAAAGACATGGTCTCCCAGATCTTGGACGATTAGACACCTCCCCATTTTCTCTGAACTGAACTAGAATGTGGCCAACTATGCTACGAGGAATGTGAAGATGGCCGGCTATGAAACGTTGTGAAAATCCTTGCTCACTCATTGCTATGACTTGGGAACACTCATGAAAACTTGTTTTCTTCATTGTGACCGCTAGAAATGTGAAGAATCTCAACTTAAGACTATTGGAAGCTCTCAAAGATCTATACACTCAATGGAAACACAAGTGGAAGAAGAAGTCACTATTGTCAACATATGTAGTTGGCCACCCTTGAGATTATTTGAACCACTCCCACAAAAATGTACCACTTGGATTACCCAAAGGAAGCCACCTAATATTGCATTAAATGATGTTGATTAACCCTAATTAATTTGGGAGGCGGCTCCATTAACCTCTCTCTACAATTGCATGCCAAATGGATTCACAAGTAGTGGCCAAGTACTTTTGTGAGTCACTGTACCTAACTTGCCTAGCTCACTAGGGCCAACCTAAGTTAGCTACAATAAATATGATAATTAGTATCACTTACTATTTGGATTTACACGGTGCTATATCTTCTTACTATTGGTGTAATTTTTTACCAAGTAAATTTGTTAATGTTCTCTAATATCCAAACTGCTAATTTCACATTTGTTGGTAGAATATGAGAAATATAGTAAACATATATAGCATTGTGTAATTCAAATAATAAGTGACATTAAATATCATATTTAGTGTAGCTTGCCAAGGTTTTATTAGCTTATCCGGCTTTAGATGATAGCAATGCACTATTGTGGTCCGTCAAATCCTAGTGTGCCCCACCTTGCCTTGGTGGCTCGGGGGCACTCTTCAATGGAAACCTAAATGATTGCATGGTCACTATGAAATTAAGCCCCCTATATTCAAGAAGTTCATAGAATAAAACAAATGTATACATATTAAAGATAGGCTAGAAAATGGACTCATGTATTTATATGAGGATTTTCAATATACAATGCCTCTACTACATATACAAAATATATATCATGAATGAAATAGGCTTTTATTACAAGTAAAATCTATTTTCACTTTCCAATGAGAAAGTCATTGAATTTTTTTTCATCCATAGCATGTAACTCAACAATTGCATCAAACAAACGAAGACAAGAGCATGATATCTTAGCCTTAAACTGAAAGTAAAACTCAAGGGAGCCCATGAGTGCTCCAAGATTCTCCAATTTGTAAATACCTAGAACTTTAATGCAAATCCTACCAAGAATGGACAAGGTCAGTAGTAAGGATTATTACCATATGAGAACAATGGATGAAAACATGAATTGGATGAAACCAACACATCTATAGTCAAATTGTTCTCTTAACCTTAGGGCCCCCTTTAGTTTAAACAAATTATTAGCTTTTTAAAATGTACACATTAACACCTCTCGCTTATGTATACAATGTACGCTAATGCCTCAAATATTATATCTCTTCTTTATACTCACATTAGTTCGTACATGGTATGAAGAGTCCACCCCCCGGGCTTGGTGGCAAGCACCCACCCTTGCCCCACACCACATAGGACCATTGAAGTCCTTGGATGGACCTTGGTGGATCGATAGCCCAGATGCACCATGCCTGCGATCACACAAGGTTAGGGGTGCATTTATTTTTTAATTTCTTTTAAAATATTCATTTAAAAATGCATTTAAAAATAATGGGAAAAATTTTAGGCATTTTTTATTATAAATTTCACTACTACAGTTAGTCTAGGCTAGTAGGGCGAATATAGACACACACAACTTCACCAATTATTCCATATTACCATATAGCATTAGTACATCTAAACTCAACGGCAGTGCCTGAGCCCTAAGCCTTGCCACAAGAACTGACAAATATCAGAATATAGATTTCACGTCAAGGGTTGATCCAAGTGCAGTCTTGGATCGATACTTGGACTGACCCTAAAAGAGGGGAATGTTTTCGACAATGATTTGTCATAAGAAACCTCACGGATTGATGTCTTCAATGATTTTCAATAAAAAAAAACCATTAAGAATGTTTTGAAATGTTTTAAAATGTATTTTATAATGCCGCCTCCAACCTCTAGAATAACAAATGCAACACTACACAAGGTCCATTCACATTGCCTTACTTACACGGGACAACTTACCTTACAAAAACTAAAGATCCACATCTGCCAGATCTCGAGTTTGGTAGACATAGTTTTAAATCATATTTGATGCTTACATGTACATAACATTATTCAGACCCATGACAATGTTCTGTGGGACTAACAGTATTATAGGGAATATTCCCGATGTTTTCTCTTTCCGTCTGAATGTGGGGAATATTCACTGGAATACTGCCAGTCCCACATAACACTGTCATGGGTCTGAATAATGTTATCTATTTACAAGCTTGTGATACCATTTTCTTGGGCATGTAATTGAGGTTAAGCGTTTCTTACACATTCCTTACATCCCATAATTTACCTCCTGAAATTCACTGACATGGAAGACAAAACCAGAGGAGTAATCACAACCTACAATCACGTCAGGTAATGGGCTCCAGTCGCACCATACCGGATGTAAATGGAATCCACGTGGCTTGCCCTGACGGGCTCGCCACGCAGATTCCAATTACATCTGGTAAGGTAGAAATACCATAACCCGTGAAAATAAGGTGATTCACATTGAAGATATGGTCTGACAATCATGAGATAATTTTCCAAGATAGACGAGAAGGATTCATGAAGAATGCAAGTTGTTTCATATTATTTTGTCTTCTACAAAAAATTCTACAATTTTTCAAAGTGGAAAGTTGTCAAAGCCCCTACTTGCTCATTAGATTCTCCCTACACCGAACACAGTAATCCGCATTTCCATACAAAACATCACCTAAATCTGTTACCTCATGAGTACATTAACACTTGACTCCCATTGGCTACACTAAGTGTACACGCATTGAAGTTGCCGCCTCGCCATGATCGGTTTTGGAAATGGCACTTCACTATTATGACAACAATCTAGTGCACGGGTAGAGGGTGGTTAACCGGTTTGGGTATTTCTACCTTAATGGTGCTCCCAATCATGCCCATTACTTAGGGCGGCTTTATACACGGCTTGGGGCTGGCCCGAGCACTGGCCCGATTCATGTCCTTTAAGCCCCCAATTAGGCCCCACTTTATGAACTTTTTTCGGGCCCAACCTTGTCCCTTGTAAAGTGATGAGGCCCGATTCTAGGGCCTGATGATCTTGAGGGTTAAGTTTCATGGAGCTTACCATGGTCAATGCCCGGTGTTATTGAGAATTAGGTTTCACGACACTTACCATCGGGGATGACTTGTATAGGGTTGTGTTTAGTGACTCAAAATTGGATCCCACTGGACTAAATCATGGTGTTTGAATCTATTCCGGCGTCAAAATGCTCCTATAAATTTATCTACCATGTTCAATGGATTAACCGATGGGTGCGGCTTAGGAGGCACACCAAATTCTTGATTGGCGGCTTAAATGTTTCATTTTTGTCTTAAGTGTATAATTAGCACCTTAATTGTTGTGTTATTAGTCTAATGCTACCATATTTATACTAATTGTTGCCTTATTAGACTAACCCATACCCTAAACCATACCATATGCTTGATTAAATGCTTAAATGTTTCATTTTTATCTTAAGTGTGTGATTAGCACCCTAATTGTTGTGTTATTAGCCTAATGCTATAGTATTTTTGCTAATTATTTCATTATTGGACTAACCCATTGCCTAATTGGACTAACCCATTGCCTAATGCACGCCAAATTCTTGATTAACGAATTAAATGTTTCATTTTTATCTTAATTGTATGATTAGCACCTTAATTGTTGTGTTATTAGCCTAATGCTAACATACTTATATTAATTGTTGCCTTATTAGACTAACCCATAGCCTAAGCCATACCCATAGTACTTGCAGTTGACATATCTCACCCTCCACGGAAAAACTAAACTAGTTAAAAATAGCCTTTGCTAGAAATCGAGTTTTATTGTTTACTGCATTCTTGAAGCCCTTTTGGACACATGACTATGTTTAGCCACTTTACATTTTCCTTTGCTAGAAATTAAGTTTTGTTGTTTTACTGCATTCTTGACGCCCTTTTGGACGTGTGTCTATTTTTAGCCAGTTTAGTTTTTCCGTGGAGGGTGAGATATACCAGAACTCCAGTTGAAAGTCGGCATCCACACGTGGCAACACCTCTCCGACATGATTTACAGCATCCATCTGTCGGTGCCACATCACCACGCCACGTGCCCTTCATTCTTTGTTCCGCAGTGACCCATAAAACTCTCCTCCCAAACACTCCGACAGCATCCCGACTCTTCAGCAGACTCCTCAATCAATTTTCTGCCACTCCGTATTTCAGTATTCTTTTCACGTTTCTTGAGTTCAAGCTATCTCGATCGCGCTCCAGTTTCTCCAAGGTTTGTTACATAGTGTTCGGTAATCGAAGTCTGTGGTCCTGCGACAGTGAGCTTGGTGGGATTTTGAAACCACGCAATTGATTGTTCTGCATCCAAGATGGACGCATTGAGACGCGCTGATGCTGATGTCGCCGCAGCCACGCACCCACGAGCTACAGCGAGGTGGCGCATGAACAGGTGCAAAATTCATTCATTGGACAGGAAGAATCTTCCATTCAGAGGTTTATTGTACGTGTTTTAGATTGTCAACCATATTCTGAAAAAGCGGGTAGAAGCTCAGATATGGATTCAGCTCAAAATGATGGTCACTGTTGACCTCCCATTTCATCAATCTTGTGGTTAAGAGATTTTAATGTCGGAGGAGTAATGATACCTGTATACAGCGCCTCCTCTGCTTTTTGCACCAATTTCCCTCTCAGCGTTTCACATGACCCAGGGTCCATTGAATGCATGGTCTTTTGCTTCTGTGTGCAAACCTTAAAGTGCGCAACAACATCCGACAGTAGGTGCTTACAGGATTGCTGACTCCATCTGTTTCAATGTTAATCTTGCAGGCACAACCCTCTGGCTAGGTTGCGCTGGCAGAAGAACAAAATGACTCACCCAGTGGGTTACCAGAAGGCCAAGACTAGGGCAAGGTTCAACTACATTAACCCTCTATTCTACATCCGCCGCATCAAGAACAACCTCACAGGCGTCGGCCGAAGGCGGAGGGCCATATAAAGGAGGAGCATTCTGTGAATTTAGCTTCGACAACTGTAGGGCTATAAATAACAGATGCATATTATGCTCAAGTCTTGCTACTTCAAGAGATTTGTACAGGTTAGGGATTTGAAGAGTGCACATTGAAAGCAGAATTTGTACTCCGGTTACTACTGTTATTTGATAGCAGTGACTCCTCAGGAACTGATAGGTATTTCGTACTCATTAGAGTGCTTTTCTGTATCATAGAAAATCTCCGTCGCCCAATATTGCTGGCGTTGTACATTATGTGACAACTTGAAATTATACAAACGAGATTTTTCAGCGTTTCGATAACATGCCACATGCATTTTTATTTGTAAGTTATCTCTGTAAGTTATCCTGGCTACATTTGTGCACATTTCTGCGTGGGAACAATCAAGTCAGGTATTCGATAACTTTTCAGGATTTGCATTTAGCGAAGAGTTACAAATTAGGAACGTCAATCTGGTCCCTAAATCCTGCTCGCACATTGAGTATGGTAGGTTAAACTACATCAACCCTCTCTTCGACATCGCCTCATCAAGAATAACCTCACAGGCGTCGGGCATATGCTTCGTCACTAGGGAAAAATTCTTGTTAAAATCTAACCCCTAAGCCCTAAATCCTACACCGATGAAATTTGCAGTATGTAGGTTATGAACATTTTGTAACACCATGAATTTAAACAATCGAAAATTTCCGGTATTTCAATGACATTCCAATTGCTTGACAGTTTCTCTATTTAACCTGGAACGCGTCGTTAGGTGTTAACCTATTTGTTTGCTGACGAACAAAGGAAGATGACTGTGAGGAGCCTTCAAGTTGAACATCTGCTAATTTTTAAACAATCTCCAATTTTCCTACCTAGTAGGTATGAAATATAGAAAGTGTGGCATAATTATGAAAACTAATGGAGTTTCCTCTCCAATTATGGTAAACTCAGTGACCCAATAAGTAGTGTGCTATATGTAGAAAATAGTCTGAAAAATTTCTCGTCTTTATAATAAGTAGTCTGAACAATTTGTACAGAACTAATGCCCCCTTCCCACATGACTTTAGCTAAGACTAAAAGTATTTCCTAAAAACCGGGTAAAGCTCCCTCGGTTATAGCGGAGGCATCCGGCTATTCCAATGCACCTACAAGAACTTGCTCCGGAGATTTTCAAGTAGGTTTTAGTTAAGTAGCTTTCACACATGTTCATTGTTTTATCTACCAAGTAATGAATGTTGGGTAGTTTTTGTCCCATCCCCAAATGCCTTACTACTCAGTACTCACCTATCTTACCATCGGTTTTTGTTAATGGAGCTCCTCGTGCCCTCATAGCTAAGACTAAAAAGCAACCAATCACAAGGACATGAGGCGACACTTTTATCTAGGTCCTATATTCTTGCCTCATGTTTAGGTACCGATGGCAGGTCGGTGCTAGAGGCTTAAAACCTCCACTTTTAAGCCATGCCACATCATTTGCCAACTAAGCTCGGCACTAGATAATGTTGATGGTGTGAAGGCCGGGTTGTTAATTAGAACCAACTTCTAGTCTTAGCTAAAGTCAAGTGGGAAGGGGGCATAAGAGTGATTCAAAGTAACCCAACTATACTATAAAAGGTTACGAATGTAAGAAAAGATCTAGAACCCTCCAAAGTCAACCAGTTATTTCTCAAACTCAACCGGTTCATCTGTGATGGGTAATTTTCCTGAACTCTCAAACCTCAACCAGTTATTTCTCAAAGTCAACCGGTTCATCTATGATGGGTGATTTTCCTGGACCCCTACACCTCAACTGGTTACTTCTCAAACTCAACCAGTTCATCTGTGATGGGTATTTTCCCTGAACTCTCAAACCTCAACTGCTTATTTCTCAAACTCAACCGCTTCATCTGTAACTATGTAGCTGTAACTAGCAAAAAGAAGTAGGTCAGAGGTTAAAAAGGTTGTTGTCTTATTATACATAACCCTCCCTTGCAATCTTGCAGGGATGCAAGGAGTGCCCTACAACCAACTAGCCGGGGCTCTTTGGGACCTTGTCCCTAGCGCCCTAGATGGGCGGCCCTAGCTGCCGGGGGGGGGGGGGCACCAGCCGGGATGGCTGGGCCCCGACTGGACCCCCGGTGTGGCTAGGGTATCAGTGACAACAAAGAGATGAGGGGGAGGCCATTTCTTCCTACACAAATTAACCCGCTTACCTTATAAAGGATGAGCTCACTAGATATTATGTGCGATTAACTTTGATTTGCTGAACCCTAAATCTTAAATCAAAAGAGGAACAACCCATATTGTGTGAGGTCAATTTCACAGTGATTTGTATTTCTTCAATGAGCGGCTCAGAAACCACTACACTAAATAAGATATTTAGTGTTTGATCTATATTTAATGTTGTTACCACCCTACCCTGCTCAACACTAATTTTCAAATTTTTGACAATTTAGTGTTAGAAGATATGCTAGAAGATATGTTGGAATTCTCCTTTTATATTGTTATTTTTTTCTTTCATATCCTTACTAACACTAGTAAATTCAAACATGTAACTTCCACATATTACCATAGTTGATATTTAGTGTTTGAGTTTACATTTAATGTTACTTACTTTCATAAGGTTATTGACATTTAGTGTATGCGTTCGTATTTAGTGTAGGTATCTCCTACTCATTGAGCTGCTGCTCCTTATCGAAGATAATCTCTGCCCTTGCAATATGCTGGTGCTGTACATTTTGGGTGTGTAGTGCAATTTAACATTCCAGTTCCCTGTTAGTCTGCAATGTGGAAACCGGTTCAGCCACATTACATTTTTGCATCCAAACAATTATATAGGGATAAAAAGAATTTCTGATTCTTGTTTGTTGTTGTGTGATAATCTTCCAGGTTTTGCATTTGGGGAAGCATTGCAAAATAGAAATGTATTTCTGGTACGCAAGTCCTGCTCATACATTGAGTCAATATGACATTCAATTGTGACTACTGTAAAAAGCCAAACTTGTGCATCCAACTCTTCACGTTACAAACCTCTAAATTCACTACAAGGATTACGTAGTGAAATCACTGCAAAATTACAAGGAAATTTGAGGTGTTCCGTCCACAGTCACTCGTTCATTTCCGCATTGTTTTGTAGTGATCGGGAACCAGTGCCGGGGGACAATGACTTCGCACTGTCATAAAAAGCTACATGTACATTAACTGTGAGCACACGAATAATATATAAATGCCAAAAAATTTGTTCATGTAAAAGAGTTAACAACAACCACGGTGAAAATGACACAAGTTTTTAAAATAACATAAGTTTGTTACTTCACAATGCATTCACAATTATAACATTGCCGTCCAAAATGTCATCATCCACAGTCTGTTGAACATCAAATCTTTACAAGAATGTGAGAAGCGTCCCACATCATCGCCAATTGTGTCACGTTTGTGTATTACAGGCCATTCCCTCGGCCAGTACATTCATGACACATATTTCCTCTCCACCCACCATTGACAACTTCAGCCAATGTCAATGAATGGTTCTTTTTTAGGGTTTATGGTAAGAACAACACAAGCAAACCTTTGTCAACAGACTCAAATTCCGAGTGCACATCGATGAGGACCGACGTGCTCACAGTGTGTGAGAGGCCAAACTTATTAGGACTCACGCATTGCATCCGTGACACTGCTCAGGACGGACTGTGAATGGCATTCATTCTGGAATGATGTGCACATGAAATGGTGTAGATTCAAAATGTCTTTACTCATTGGTGTCCAAAGTGGATGTCCATACAAATGCCGCCCTTACGGCACAATTTGAACTTCTACCCTACACCCTCGCTGTAACTGAAGACCATCTAACCCCAAAACATACGTTTCTTGCCTATGCTGCATTCACCTTCTCTTCCAGGAGCATCACTTAATGGACACAGCAGGAGTAGCCACATGGATACACAAAGCCCTAATAGGCCAATACACCTTCCACCCCACTGCATCGCTTAGAATCTGCATCATTCTGCCATTCCTATGGGGAGCAGGGTAGGGGAGCTCGCAGTCGGGGCTGATAACATCTGTGATGGTTACTGCTTGTGCTCCAAATGGCACGAGAATAGCATGCGAGGAGTTGCTCCTACCATGGATGTGGGCACGTCCATGTCCTACAATCTCTGATGCTCGTTGGGGGTGAAGCAATTCCACCATGGATCCGTATGGCATTGCAACCTGTGAAGAAATTGCCACACAACATTCATTCAGAGAAAGAGCACACAACTCAAGCAATGGAAGCGTGCAAATTGAACCGACCCAAATGGACAGAGAACCCCTTGCTTACTGGCAACACGTTTCGTGCACTTGCGCCTCGAACCCCAACTGCTGGGGCTCTGGATCCAATAACTCGCCTAGCCGATTGTGGAGGCCCTCCCTGTGACGGCGTCACCATCGCCTCAACCACCTACACCTCAAAAGTAGTTAGTCTACATGTCCAAAGAACTTGAACGAAAACAACCAATTCAAATAATTGCTTGCTCACCGACTCAGCATTTCGACGTCGTGGCACAGCTGGTTTTTTACTCACAACCCCAACTGGTGAAGGCGGAGGTACACCTGTAGCAACAGACATGCTTGCCTCATTCCTCCTGCCGCCTCGAGGAGCTTGGGAGGGCCCCTTCACGGGTGTTAAGCGGTGCTCACTGATAGAGGGTGCGCTGTCTCTCCTACGTGGTCGTTTTGGCATCCCCTGGCTTTGTTGAATTGGGGATGGAGCTTCAGGCAAGCCTTCACGTTGCAGGCCATCATGTTCGGCGTGGTATAAGGCCTCGTCGAAGCTACAGGTCATGCCTTGCAGGTCCACCGCTCTCGGCCCAGGTGCACTTCGGTCCACCTTTGTCGATGTGAACTCAACCCCCCGCTTCCCTTTAAGGTTAGACCTCTCTTCCACTGCCGGTTGCACACCATCTAGGCATTGCGTATCGTGGACCACATCTTCAGATTCAAACTTCTCACCTAGCCGAACACGAATGTTTCGACCTCCCTCACCTGTAGAAGGAATGGCCATCTGTTTGAACATATTAGTTAGGAATATCCGTCTGTCAGGGGTTATAAAACCCACCTCCCCTTCAACTCCACCCCAGGGACACACCACATCCACCCTTGTCTTCAATTCCTCGAGTTGTTTTGTTAGATCGTCCACCGCACCCTTCAACTGAGATTGGAAGTACTCAAACACCGACTGAGACACACACGACGAGCAATATTGCGGGTGAACGCCATCCTGCAATTCCCCATGACCACACACCCTTCAATTCTCAAATCCTGAGCACCCTGCATGGTTTAGGCAACACACAAATTACAAAATGCACGCAACCCACAATTCAGTGACTCATACTTGTGACTTTGACATCACAGAGACTGGACGACATGTTTGTATGGAGTTCAACATCTCCACATCCTCCACCCTGTTATCTTCTCCCTTCTCCTCCACTACATTATTGTGGACGTTGGTACGACGAATTGTGCGCCCCACCCCTTCCTCATGCTGAGAAACGTCACCCTACAACAACAAGCACACTTCATATCAACCATACTGAGTTGCAAAAGACCAAACGTGCATGATACATGATGTTCAAAATTATATTAAGTGCCGAAAAAAATTTGGGGCGCATGCAACAATGAAATGTTCAATCACCGTATGCATCAACAGACTTGTCACTGGTATATTGCCACTGTGCGAAGGGGCCCCAACACATGACCGCGCATGCACCATCTTTTCGGAAATTGCTTGGCCCTCTGGGCTCTTCCAAAATCTCAAGCATTGTTTCCAAACATGAGGAGGGCAACCTACAGCGATTTTACTGTCATCATAACCATTTAGCCTCCATGCTCTCCACCAACGTGATCGCGCATGCTTCATGCTAGATTTAAGGTAATCTACAACTGCAGTAGGGGCCAAGGGGTAAGGTGAGTAGCTGAACATCTTTTTTCGAATCTTCTCGTCAATGGAGGCAATGAGCTCCGGCACATGTTCGTCGAAGTCCCTCTCTGACCACTTTAGATAGTTCTGTGCCAATGCCCTGATGGCGCCTTGCCACTTTGATCGCAACAATATTACAATACCTGACGCGTTTGTTGTCAATGGGACAACAATTTCCTCGCCAGAGGCTACTCCCTTCCTCACCTGTTCATGGTAATCTCTCAGTGCTTGCCGATTTGCGAGTTTCCGTGTTGGGTCGTATGCTCTACTGCTTACTTTTGAAACGTCAACCGATGCCTCAAAACGAGGAACGGGGGGTGCATGCCTCGGTTGGCATGACGGTGTGCTCTGCGATGTTGGGTGATTGTGGGCTTCCTTCCGGACGGGCTCAGCCACAGCATGTGCGGTCGAGGTTGCTGCATCGACCCCAACTCTGCCTCCTCTTCCACGGCTGCCATATGCACCATATACGGCATCACGTGACGATGGCACCACGTTTAAGCTCACGGTTCGACGTGTTTGTGGGCCTGCTCCATCACCTGCATCAGTAGCCTGCATGACAAACGACCAAACCATCACGAATAGTTATACACATGACTCGGGTTTATTGCATCCCAGTGTCATCTCAAGGCACACATCCCAAGGCACACAGCAAGGCAAGCATTAAATCACATGAAAGCCACATACGCAAGATAACGTCCCGCTCGACTACAACTCTGCTAGATTGAGCTATCACAGAACACTCTTTTTTCGAATCTTCTCGTCCATTCGGACTGAAGGTCGAACAAAATCTTCAAGAATCCGGAGTCTTCATGCATCGCCTAGAATGGAACGCTGAGCATGGCAAGTTGCAAGCTCGTTATACGAGCCTGCTGGTTTACAATCTACCCCTTCACACATTCTCAGGTTAAGCCTGCAAAATTGCACGATACTCTCTTCGATGGGTCTCAATGAATCCCAGTCCCAACGACCACTCCCTATGAAGCTTACCAATGTTATGGCCGAGACAAGACATACGCACAAATTCACAGAAAAGTAACTAGACTAGTGAAGAAGACGATCGAGAAGCTTCAAAGGGATCAACGGGAACCTCTACAAGGCAAGGACGATCGAGGTAGTAGCGATGATGGACATTCGGTGAAACGGAGATATAATGAGCCTTACCCAAGACGAAGATACACAAGTCCTCCATACTTGCACTCAAATGGTAAGTGCATGAAATGGCTGGACATGAAGAACCACCAAGCTCAAAATTGTTGCAATGCATGCACATACCTGGCTCACCTGCGTGGAAGGCCGAGGAGTCCCCGGTCGTCTTCCAGCCTGCGAAGACGGTGCAGGTACTTGGGATGACAAAGTTGGCCGAGGAGCTCCCTGTCGAATTCTACCAATTGGGACTGGAGTTGTAGCAAGGCTCACAATCTCCTCATCGGAATCAGTCTCCGATGACGAGTTCTGGTGGTAATCCGAGGCATAGCATTCGCCAATTGGGAACTGCTGTTGGGTTTCTTCGTCCTCGTATGCAACGCTCGCCATCTTCGCCAATCGCACACTTCGCCGACTTCCACCGCTTCCGCTTCCTTGTATCGCTGTGGGCTGTTCTTTCTGCTTGATCAACCTGCATTGGAGGTACTAGCTTTTTGTTGAGGGAAATCATGGTTGTAGTAGGATGAAGCCTGAGATGCAATCACAGACACAATGGCGGCTACAAATCTCGCGTATATCTCAATTATTGGGTTAACACATCTCACTTCAATTAACTCAGAGGTTAAGACTATGATTAATGGGATCCCTTAATCATACAAATTAGTTGGGATGACGTCCATGTCACACTGCATGGGGTCCACGTCCCCCTCAGCCTCCGTCCACGTCAGAACCTCGGGAACAGGAGAAGCCACGCTGGACTTAGGGTTGAGTCACCGACGTTATGCATCTGTCTACACCCTGGTAGCTTGCGGTCACACACTACACACCTGATGAGGGGTAAGATGCCCAATGACTCCAACCTGGCGTTGTTCTCCACAATCCGTTTGTTTCGTAGCTCCTCGTATTCGTTGACAGACTGCACCTGACTCTCCATGCGAGTTGCAAGAACCTCACTCTCCGAACGAGTTGGAAGGGTGGAAGACGATCGACCTACGAGGGAGTGTTGGTTTACATATGTGGTCACCGGTGCTTTGAACTCCCGATTTATGCACGTTGCACACCCTCCGTTATTGCAAATCAGTAGGTATATCATGCAACCTCTACTTATGGGAACAATAATGTTGCTAACCGTTGGTGTTGGGTGTGATTGTTCAGTGCATTATGGACAACGGCAATGTTCAACGGCGTCTCCCGCTACACGATCCAAGCAGAGTGCGCGCAAGGGATTCCAAGTTATGGACTGCAGAGGAGGCAGCCGCTACACTTGCGAATGTGACCAAGGTGCGGTGCAAGTGCCGCAATTGCAGGGGGCAGACCTGGGTTTCTAGGCGCACTAGCGCTAAACACATGAGGTCTATTGGTCGAGATCCCAGACTCCGGGCCAACGTCGACGTAAGTTTTCATCTCCTCCGTATTCCACAATCTGCTCACCATTGCTTGCATGTCATCTAAATGCACGATCTGGATCTGGAAACAAGTCTTCGTTTCCGATCACCTTAATTTGTTGCCACGTGTTGTGTCAAGGGAATTCTGTAGAATCTCAGTTTCACCTTTGTCGTGGCTGCTCCGGACACTTCCAATTGCTCCCATTTGCTTTGTCGTTATGCACTCTGTCGCTCGGAATTTACAGTTGAAGTTGCGGTGCCCAGGGTTACACAAAGTAATCGCAGTGGATTGTAGAGGTTCTGGCGTTTTACAAATCCTGAGATACATGAGTGTGTGATGCTCTCGAGTTTCAATTCAACATATTACAGATTCAGCTTTGGTTGCATTTGTGCGCGGAGTGTAATTTTCCTAGCTCACAGGTTTTGCAAAAGTGTAAGCTTTGGTTTGAGGTCGTCGTCTGAATCGGGTGGTGTTGTTGATGTCGGTGTTGTAAATCTTATCGGGGTGAAGGAGGAGCTTTTTTCCGATTTCGTTGTGGAAGTGTTAGCCTCCTAATTTCATCGACCAGCACAGAGTACTTGCTGTGAAGCACTGTAAAATCGCAAGTTATGTGACTATCAAATGCAATTAAGTAGAGTTCCCATGTACCTAGTATGTGTAACATTCAAAGTAAGCTTTAACTTCTACTTAGAGTAAGAGTATGGCTCATATTTGAGTGAACTATACTTGAGTCCTTAAGGAGAGGCCAAACTTTAAGCTCATTAAAATGATTGCTTGTATTGCTCTCTAAAATGGACTACTATTGTGTGTATGTAGCTGCTCCCTCTTGAAATTCTGAGACAGAGTTTCTTGCATTGCTGGAAATAATTTGTTGTTGTTTAAATGACGATGGCCCGGACGATGAGTTCTAATGGACAACAAAGTTCTAATGGACGAGGAGGATTTGGCAGCGTCATTGCGGACGCCATGGCGTTCGGTATAGCTCTGAAGATTTGTGAATAAGGAGGGTTCGTGTCGTCATACCATGGTATTTCACGATGCGAAGGCAGAACATTGTCTGAGCGGAGTAATTGTAAGTATAAAATATGTCGTTCGTGTGATGGCAACGGCATAAATAGGGTTTGCTGCGATTTGCCTGTGAAATCCATGCCAGTATGACAATTGGATTTTTATCCGTAGGGTCCTCATGCGGATTCTTCTTCCGAGGAGTGGGCTGCTGCTGAGCGGCAATATCGAGCTTGTCTACGTGAATTCCATGATGGCGAGGAAGTGGATGCACCCCTGGATGTGGGTGCAGACCTTCGGCGGGCAGTGGGCGAATTGTTTGCTCGAGGAGACGAGCTTCGTGTTGATGCAAATCCTGCAGGGGTCATTATTGAAGACGGTGTGCCAATAGTTGAGAATGAACCTGAGGGCAGTGCGGGGGAGTCTGATTCAGACCCTTGGGATGGGACGACAAATGAGGACCACCCTCATGGCGCAAATCACCCCATTGAGGATGAGTTGCTTGAGGAGCTCAGCGTGAAGTTGTTTCCCAATGGCAGGGTGAGTCGATTGGGTGCAACCATTTACCTGTTATGTGCTTTCAAGGTTGCAAAGGCACCAAACAGCCTCATTAATGAAGTCTTCAAGCTATTGCACGAAATAATTCTACCGCAAGGGAACACGTTACCCTGCTCTGAAAAAGAGGCCACTCGCATGCTCCGCAAATTAGGTCTTGTGTATGACAGTATACATTGTTGCCCACACAATTGCGTATTGTTTCGGGGGAATCTTGTAGATGCATCCGTCTGCCCAAAATGCAATGCTCCTAGATTTGTGAGACGCTCTGTTCCAGCAAAAGTCTTGCGTCATTTTCCAATTATCCCGCGGATGAAAAGAATGTTCTCCATTAAGGAAATAGCTGAGTTATTTTGTTGGCATCACTTCAACAAGTCCAATGATGGCCTGATGAGGCACCCGGCCGACTCCCCGCAGTGGGCCAATATCGATATGGAGTTCCCAGAATTTGGATCAGAACCTCGGAATTTACGTGTCTTCCTATCAGTTGATGGGGTGAATCCCTTCGGGATAAAAAATTGCAAATGGTCCTGCACCCCAGTGGTGATGACCATTGCGAACTTGCCGCCCTGGTGTATGACGAAATTCTTTTTTATGTCGCTTTGCCTGCTCATACCTGGAAAGGAAGCAGTGAAAGGAAGTGAATTCGATGTATTCTTTGAGCCGCTGTTGGAGGAGTTGAAAGAGTTGTGGTTTGAGGGGGTGCGGATGAGGGATGCTTCCGGATTTCTTGGGCAATATCAGTTTACATGCAGGTTGGTTGTGCTTTGTACTGCCCATGACCTCCCTGGTTTAGGAGTTGTCGCGGGATGCACAACCAAGGGGTACATGGGATGCCCGCATTGTGGACCTGGAACAATTTCGCGATACTCAAAGATTTTGAAGAAAATGGTTTATGACTCACAACATAGGCGATGGCTTCCAGAAGATCACCCTTTTAGGTTTGCAGACTCTCTATTTGATGGCGCAGTCGAGCATGGCGTGCCACCTCCGGAAGTGCAACCATCAGAGGTGTTGGAATGGGCAAGGGAAAGGAAGGCATTTTTGGATGGTGGGGGCAAGCCGAAGCGGGTTGATCCCTCGCGGCGCACGGGGATAAAGAGGGCATCTACTCTCTATTCACTACCGTATTGGGAGGTTTGGGAGTTCTAACCTTGTGCCTTCAATGCTATGAAGTTCAGGGGCAGCTGATTTAATGAAGCCCTTTGTGTATGAATTTGTTCATTACCTTATAATATTTTACTTTACAATACTTTACATTATAATACTTTACTTTCATTCTGTGCGGATGGTGACATTTGTGAGCCTCATTTGTGAGCCTGTGGTGAAGCTTGCTGCGTACTTCTATTCATTCCGTGATATTTCCTCCTTGGGCATGTAAGCTTTGGGAATATACAACTGAGGGTGGAAGAGATTTGTTTGCCATCATGTGTCTTTTGAGTTCTTGCTTTATCAACTTGATGTTTGAAGATGCATGATTTCCAGAGTATGGTAAACATGAATCTGGCACAGCTGATTGTAGGTTTATCCAAATATCCAAATTGTTTACATGCAACCTTCGATATGCTATGTACTATCTTAAAGTTTGTAGGTCCTAGTGGTTGGAGATTATGTAGTCCTGCCACAGTTGATGCACCCCTGGATGTGTGTGCAGACCTTCGGCGTGCAGTAGGAAGATTTGCTTACTATGTTTTAACAATAATGTTTTGGTGCACTTTATGTGGTGCATTTTCATCTCCATCATTGTGATTTGGATGTTGGATGATAGAAGGGTGATTCAAGACCTGAATGGTTGTGGTATTCATGATTGAGTAGGAAATTCCACTTGATAAAGGGTGAGTGCCACCTATTTGTGATGCCCCAGGTATGCGATGACAGGCCAGTTGACCCAGAAAAGTGACGTCTATATAGTTTTGGAGTTTTTATAATTTTGTGTGCTTGCTCAATGCCCCATATGCCTCATGGTGTGGCATATTATCAATATTGCGTTGATGTTTTCAAGTGGTGAGTGTGCAGGCTCACCTTATTCGCCACTCGCTGGACACAATGCACATCGAGAAAAATGTGTCCGACAACATTCTTCGGACCATAATGGGGGACAAAGACAGTCCCAAAGTAAGGCACGACATGCAGGAGCGTGGCATTCGTGACAATCTATGGATGGTGCGAGATATGAAGCGCGGTAAGGTCATATGGAGGCAACCTCCTGCCCCATACGTGTTATTGCAAAAGGAGAAGAAAACATTTATGAAAATAATTGGAGACATGAAAGTGCCGACAGGTTATGGTTCCGCATTCAGGAAGCACGTGGAAGGAGGTAAGTGGGGGTCTCTTAAATCACATGACCACCACATACTACTCCAAGGGATTTTGCCTGTGTCTATACGGGGGTTGCTACACCCATCCGTCCGCGCAGGTATAATTCGGCTGTCAACTGTATTCCAGAAGTTGACAGCGAAAGTTGTCGATCCAGCTGAAATTCCTTGGCTGCGGGAGTTCACAGCTGAAACTCTATGCTTGTTCGAAGCATGGATGCCTCCATCTTTTTGGGACCTAATGAGCCACCTTGTGATTCACCTTGTGGACGAGTTGGAGATTTTGGGTCCAGTGGCTTGTAGATGGATGTATCCCATGGAAAGGTACCTTGGTGTTTTGAAGAGTTATGTAGGCAATCGTGCCCGACCTGAAGGCTCAATGGCTACAGGTTACTCATTAGACGAGGCATTGGGGTTTGTAACCAGCCACATAAGAGACTTCCCTCATAGCAGTCGCCGAATCTGGGACAATGACGAAGAACCAGGTATAAGTGGGGAAGTCCCTGAGGGCGCTGCAACGCGGAAGAGTTTGACTGACGTGGAACTACGTCAACTTCATAATTTTGTAATATCTAACTCTGAGGACACTGCGTCGTACCAAAGGTTTGATTTTCACATGCTTTTAGCTAGGTCCCTCCGTAGCTAGAAATGGTGCTTATGTTTTCCTTCATGCATTTCATGATAGCACGACCCTCCTGGCCGATTCAATGAATGGCATCTATGTGTAATGGTTTCAATGGTTGGTGTCCTTCAGAATGTATGAAGACGAGAAGGTTCGCGTGGAGGCTGGACGTGCTGCACACCGGTCTCGGTATCGGCGGCGAAGAGGTGGTCGGGTGAATAGGCCATACCCAGAAGATCTCAAACCCATAGGTGAGTTTGGAACGTGGCTGGCAGATCGAGTAAGGGAGGAGATGGCCGCAGGCGTTGTGTTGGACGACCACCTGGTCTCAATCGCTTTTCCTCCGGCACGTGTTGCGTTGACATTCAAATCAATTAAATCGCACGGCTGCCACTACCGTGTTGCAGATGAAGATGGTACTAACAAGCATGTGAGTTACGATTGCGGGATTGCTGGGTTATTCAAGCAAGGTTGTAGGAGCAGCACACGGGATACGGAAGTTGTGGAGGTACAATTGGCATATGTGGGTACTTTAGTTGAAATTCTCCAAGTTTCTTATGGGAGCACGAGTGTTATATTGTTCAAGGGACGTTGGGTGCGGCCTGATTGTGGGGACTCACCAACCATGAAACAAGATGAATATGGGTTCTGGCTGGCAGATTTTTCCCGTATGCAGCCCCCCAATGTCCAGCCATATGTGTTTCCATCACAGGTACAACAAGTGTTTGTGAGTGATGACCCATGGGAAGCAGGGTGGAAGGTGATCCTAAACGCTGAGCCACGCAGTGTACGAATTGCAGATGAGATGGAAGATATGCGGTTGGTGCAGAGCACGAACAAGTTCGGAGTCGATGCTCACCTACACAATGACGAGCCGGAAATGAGAAATGTGGCCCAAGAGGATTTTCAAGTTTTCCCGGATGAAGAAGTCCCTGTTTTTGCGTTCAACGTAGGTACATCTGGAACAGAGGGCAAGGGATCATCTTCGGCAGCAAATGATTCTGCAAACGACCATTCTTGCGACGGTGGAGAGAACGGACTGCAGTGGTAGTTGTGCACATGATGTTGTTCGTAGGTGCATACATGGGAGATCATAGGATAATTCTATCTATATAGGTATATAGTGTATAGTAGGTCAGCACTTACACCCACAGCAGCTATGCTTGTAGTGGTGTTTTACAATTAAAAAGGAAGAGTGGAAGAATGTAACTGTTTCAAGTACTTTGTCTCATCTTGCAATGGAACTCAAATTTTTGCATGCAAGTGTTTCAGAAAATCCTTTGCTTCCTTCTGCATTTTTTTTTAGTTCTGGTCGCTTCTGGGGCCTTCCACTGATGCGACGTTGTAATTCAACTTCAGAAACTTTAACCCTTCTACAAATTTTGGACTGGGATGCAATGTATAAGCTGTGCGGGTGTAATTTGTTTTGATTTCCTTATATTGATCAGATTCTTTGTGCTGCATTAGCATCTTCATCTATGATGAGACAACAAGAAATATCATGTTGAAAATCGGACCTGTGTATGAATCATCATTTTGTGTACATGTATACCAGCCTAAAGCTGTTGGATGTATAAGACCATGTTTGGGACTGGAGTTGAATGGTGCATGGCTCTGGTTCGGTTGCCAAGCCCAACCCCGGATTGTAGTCATGATAGAGAACACTACACGAATTCTCAGTTCATGGGAATGGACAGGGAATGGATGGCCAAGTCGACATTTTTTGCCCTTGGGACGATCCATGTAGAACAGAACAGTTTGGGGATTGAAAGCTTGGAAGTCCAGAACATGCCAAAAAATACAACATGTATTTATATGTCAAAAAATTAGCCCATCACGCTCTTCTGGTGGAAGTTTGTATCGCACAATCAGGTGACTTAGTGGCAATGGACATCTTATACATTTTACATAGTACTTATTTGTCATTGTCAACATTAAGACATGAATACGTCAAACATATTGGTCCAATGTCACTTCCAACAGAAAACGCAGTGGTTGCGGACCTAATAAGTGCATTCTTTAGCCATTTTCTCGCATACGTGCTATTATAAAGCAGCTCAGTGACATGGTATAGTGGTTCAACCACGAGATCCTTGTAGTGATTCTTAGTTCAACACCGAAATCATGTGGATTCAATCACATCAAACTACAACATTGAATGGATGCCTACAAAACAAGGTATTGCAATTTTAATCTTCTGTTTCTCTATATTTTACAGTTGCAAGTGAATCTAAAAGGTTAATTCATGAGTTGATTCGATGTTGAACGAATCATCAGCTTAATGCTAGTACTGCAAAGACATTAGACCCTGAAAAGTACAATGTGTTCCAAGAGTTAGTATTCAAATAAACTCTTCACTGCAATTTAAATGCTCATCACTTGCATTTTGAGATGCATACCATCCCCTCAATTTAAAGTGGTATGCATCAATTCATAGAGCAACTTTCCTTGAAGTGAGATCAAGGTGAGGGATACAACTTGTCTCTTTCATTTTCTTGTCTAATGATAAGTAGCCCAAAAATTTGTACAGAATCAAGAATAATCCAGAACAACTCTCTACTAACTCTATTGAGGGTTATGTAAGGTGTAAGAATTGATGCTGAATCAATCATGTCACAATGGTGAAATGGGTTCCATATCTACAGCTTGGTCAAAAATTCAAAATGGCAGCATATTTGCGAAGGTAAGTTAACCCAAGATATGTCTTCTAATGTACTACAAACACAACTTTCTTGCAACTTTCTTTAGAAGTGATGCAATTATATTAGAGGCTAATCGAGCATCAATTGTTGTCCTTCCTCGCCTGCCAACGCCCCCAAGTTTGTTCCAGATGCATCGGATATAAAACAGAGGGTTCATGTAATTGAATTGAGCCCTAGTCTTGGCCTTCTCGTATCCAACAGGGTGAGTCACCTTGTTTTTCTTCCACCGTAACCTGGTGATTGGGTTGTGTCTGCACAAAATACAAAAATGAGGTACGCGTGTGTTATTTGGATACTTTTCTTTGCACCCAATTCTCGTAGAATATGAAACACGCAACTAGTGTGAGATAATTGGCAAATCCAAATTGTTCCTATAGCCATTTTCCTCATGATTTTTAAAGTTCATCTTAAAATCCCATCCAATATCAAAGTGAAAATTCTTGTGTTCATTAAGTGATCATATACACCCCTCCAATCATGTTGACCATTGAGCCTAGAATAATTGCATATTTTGAGCACGTAGTCCAATCTCTTTTAAACACATAATGCCTTTTTGATGTCCGTTCTTAAATTCATAACTAACCACACACCACTCAAATAAAAGATTTCAAACTTATATTTGTGTTGGAATTAGGCATGTCTACCTTATTAACATCAGTGAAGGCCAGGTATTTATGCAAACTATGATCCATGTCAACAAGAATGTGCACTTGCAATGAACTGATCACATAGATCCTCCTGATTGGACTAGCTATTGAACCTATAAGGGCATCTATACTCTGGGCACATACTTCAATATAATCGTAACACTTGTCTTTCTAGTGTCCGTTCTTGAGTAGACCACTCAAGATGTTGGTGTCTGATTAATATGACGAATGACCATATAAAGATGACATAGCTAACCATACATATCCACAGATGCAACAGCAGAAGGTATAATGTCTTTAACCAGAAAGTATGAATTTGTTGGGCTCAATGCTATCATACACTTTTAAGATAAATGGGTCTTAAATGGTTACTTTTTCTGACTAACCCACTTCTCATGGGATATGACACATGTCATTAGGATGAGAAGGTTAGCAAATCCAAATCGAGGTCATAGCCGTTTTTCTCATATTAAGTGTTAACTATTGAGTCTAGAATGGTTATCATAATTTAAACACACAGTCCAATTCCTTCAAACACATGATGCCTTTTTGGTATCCAATCTTGGAGTCTTACCATATCACATACACTATAGGTGTCCAATTAAGGTATGATAAGTAACCGAATTAGGGTGTGTCTAAGTTACATTATGAATTCAAGTAGGTAGTTGCAAAGTACACCTGTTCATACGCCATCGAGCAGTAGCACGTGGGTGTGTTGCAGTTGCCACATCAGCATCCACCCGCCTCGAAGCATCCATTTTCTCTCAAGTAATACCAAAGGCCACTTCACACTATGGCCGAAGGTCGAGAGGCTGTTGATTTCCACCAATCAGAGTGCAAGAAACCAAGAATCCGGCCTCTTGACCCTTCACACTAGAGGCCAAAGTCCAAAGGCCGTCACTCTCCAAAATGCTTACATGGCAATACTTTTTGACCAAGGCGATGGGACTCTTGAAGGAAGTTAGGGTCGGACAAGAATGAAACCCAAACTATGGTTGAGAGGCCATCGATTTTTTTTCATAAAAAAATTAAAAACTCTTGACCGTTAGATTGGAGGGGTTGTTTTGGGCAGGGAATAAAGTGGGATGCTCCTTCTTCCTTTGGACTTTGGAGGCTTCACACTATGCCCCTCCGAAGGCTCCAATTCCTATATTTTATTGGCTATTTTCAACCCATTTCTTTAGACTCTCAACAAAGTTTGGTCATTCAACCCCACGGCCTCTCGACTTGGACAACCATAGTGTGAAGCGACCTTAATACTCGACCAAACTGCAAACCATTTCATAACTTCACAGCTGAGTCCCTTATTATGGAGTTTGCAAACTGCACAGGTAGGATTAGCTACAGATTCAGGTTTGTATGTCAAAGCAACCAAGAGAAAATTCTCTATTGAACTTGAAGTAAGTGCACCAACAAAAGAGTGTGACGTATGTCAGGGACAGGAAGTGTGTCACTTTAGGTCTGGAGGTTTGAAGGGGCTTTGCGGCAGGTGACACAGGTGGCGGACAAGTGGCAGGCTGATGTGGCAAGGATAGTGGATACTTTGAGTATTCTGGAGGTGCAAAGCCTGCCACCTGGAAACGTTGGAGATTTCCTTGCAACCAGGACCCACATGTCCAGGGCTCCTGTTGATTGGGCACATCTCTGACTAAATTTCATTTACACGTCACCTTGATGACATGTGGCCATTTTGGCAACAATAATAATTCTTTTATGGCTAATGTGATCCACACGCAGGGAAACTTAGATGTCTTGCTCTTTGAGTTGGCCCCCACCAATCTATCTTATCTATGGTGAATATGCAATCAATCATATTATAATATAGAAATTAAAGTGTTTCAAGTGATTCAAGTCTGGAATTTGCATTTGAGACCCCGAATAAAGAGATCAAACTCGGATGTTGCCGCCGGTGTAAATTATGGTGTTGCTTCATCTTTGTGTTGATCGAGGTGGTAGTCTTTGAGGTCTCATTCACTTTCCAATTGCAAATAAGAAGATTATTGTTTGAAGTTTCAAAATGGGAGTTGAGATAAAGATCAAAGAGAAGATTTTATTTCTCTAAAACTAGTCACATAGACCCATAACATTACTCAACGGCATGGGCCCTCAAAACATAACAATGGGATGTTGGGAGCTCAGTCGAAATCTGAGTCTCCTTGCGTAGCTTTTCGAGCATCCCATTGTTATATTTTGAGGGCCACAGAAGAAGAGTTGGACGTTGAGCAATGTTATGCCCCTCCTGATTATATTCACTAAAACTAGAATGGATGTTCAAGTCTATGTTTTAAGCACAAATTCCAGTCTCATTGTAACTAATGTCACTTTGGTTTGTTCTATACCACTTAAATATAGGTGTCTGATTATGAGAGTGACCTCATAAGGCCCACACACCTTATGCATTTCTATATGTTAGTGAATAATCATTGTTTGTCAAAGAAGAAACATGATTGGCCATATCATAGATCTCATGATCTAGTCGCTATAGTCACCGCATCCTTATCTTATTGAGTCCTTAGGTGGACATAACATTACTTAGTGACGTGGGCCCTCATGATATAACAATGGGATATTGGGAGCTCAATATGAATTAAAGTCTCCATGTGCAACCTCTCAAGCATCCAATTGTTATATTATGAGGGCCCACAGAACAAGGGCTAAACTTTGGGTAATGTTTCGGAAGAGGATTTAACTTTCTTCTACTTTCTTGAAAACTTCTAGTTGACAAGTTCCAAATTGCCGAAATTGCATTAGTGCACATGTCAATACCATATTCATCTGATTGCCATGTCACACCATCTACCTCATATTTCCTATTGAGAAATAGGATATGTTATTCATTACTTTAGTTTCACTACTTGTCATTCTTAGCAAGGTAAGTGATCCTATGTGGTCGGCACTCTTCTTGATTGGACACCTATATTTGAGTCGTATATGGCAAGGCTTGTAAATTAGTTATGAGCGAACTAAAAAATGACATGTGTTAAGATGAAATTGGAGTATGTGATCTATATATAGACATCATTCAAGATTTGACAGTGAACACAATTGAAATGGTCTATATGATCACTTAAAGAGATACAAGCTTATTACATTTGCATCTTGACATCTAGGGCAAAATTTCACCTACGGACACTCCTTCCTTTCTCCACTTCCTCCGATTCATAGTTCAGTACATGGACTTTCATAACCAACGATCAGCATTAGGCTAACGGGCTCACATTTACGCCGGTATCTTGATACGGGCGTTACTTTTTACTTTTACTTCAGTACATGGACGTCACTTACTTTAATGACCTTTTTTCCACAGCCACTATCACCCAAATAAACAAGAACTATGATATTCTTATGCCACAGCTACACCAACTCAGCTGAAATGTCCTCCCTCCGCTTGTAATTACGGCAGGATTACGGGGAGCTATGCATCATTCCCCAATTAACAAACTCTATGATCTTGAGTTCCCTCAGTCCCCAATCAAAACCCTAACATACAACATCTCACTTAACGCAATAGGGCCACATACCTTAATAACCATTTCGGGTATGTACAACTTCACCGCCTTGACAATGCATTTGACATTGATTTCTCCCAAGTCATTTTGCAGTTTCTTAGTTTCAGAAATGCAAATTGATATCTTGGGGCAAGTTAATATCTTGAATATGAAGCCCTGGGATTTCTTATGGAAATTTTCATGTTTCTTGTATCTGTCTCATGTTATTGTGATCCTTCATCATTGTATAGTTACACATTCAAGGGTGCAAATTCAATGCGGTTTATGAAACATGTATGTTGTTGCTGAAAAAAAAGTGATGAGCTTTGTGCTTCAGAGACTTCTGAGCATGGGCTTTGATAGCTTGTAAATTACATTACACCTATAGGATGAGGAAGAAACGCCATTGATCTACTGACAACAACTCCTTTAAATTCTCTGCACTATCCTAGCATGAAACCTTGAAATTGAAGCTAGGATATTATTATTATTATTATTATTTTTCCGGACGTGAATGTGTTCCTCTGCAAGCCTGTTGTATGCACACATGTGTTGATTTCAATCTGCACAGAGGACATATATAACAAGTTGTTATTTTAATGTGGCTTCCTATTGAGTGTGTGTATATAGTTTTCTATAGATGAATGCAAGCCACTGCCCCTCCATTGCCATGACAATTGCTGCAACTCAGCATGTTGTGTTCAACCTCAATTTGGAACTTTTCCACCCACCCACATTTTTGGTACCTGGTGTTCAATTTTATTTTGGTCTAATAAGGGTGAGTTTCCATGTAGGCTACTCACCTACCATATTCTAGTGTGAATAAGGACAAATCCGCCCAAATGTACAAGGAATCTAGTAGGGTTGGGTTTGTATGAGTCAACTAGCTACTCCCATCTTCTCAAATCCAGGCCCACTTACTAACCTCCTCCTCCCGGTTACCAAGAATGGAGATCTAGATCAGCATTGGTTTTCTCGAGTGTTCAACCGGTCTTAATCCTTTGGTGACCAACACTAAGGTTAAAGATTCTTTAGTGGGTGCATGGAAGTCTAGCGGCCCATGTTCATGGCCCTCCACATTCTAGCATACCGTCATAATGTGGTTGGAAACTCATCCTTAGCGTGAGTTTCCATGCAAGCCGCTCACCTACTAGATTATATTGGGTCGAATGTGTTCACATGTAGTTAATCACAAGCTGTCAACCAACCACATTCTAGTGGCCTACTACAATGTGGCAAGATGCGGACATGGGCCACTAGACTTCTATGTGCCCACTAAAACACTTCTTAACCTATGAGTGCCGGTCACCAAAGGGTTGAAGACTAGTTTTAGGAGGAGGAGATTTTAACTTGGATGTGGAGATTATAGGTGAGCCTGGATTTGAGAAGTTGAGTAGGTAGTTGGCACATACGAACCATACCCGTCTAGATACCCATCTACATTTGGGCCGGTTTGTCTGTATTCCCACTGGAATCTGGTGGATGAGCGGCCTACATGGAAACTCACCCTAAGACTCCCGTAAGACTGATGATGCTAAAGATATCAGGTGGGAGAGCAGTGAGCGGTTCCTGTGTACAAAGTATACTCCTGATGACTTGGCAACTATTTTTTCATCAGCATGCTATTTTGGAGTGGCCATAAATGCAACATGAAGGCTACTATAGTATGAAAATTGCTTTGCATCTCAAAATGCAAGTGTTACATTTTGATAAGAGAAAACTTGTTAAAATCAAGCCACTTGACGTGTTTCATTTGAATATACTTTGAACAATTACAGAACCAAGGTCATGGCCTTGAAAAGTAAAAGTACCCACTAATCTCAAGGGTAAGCTGTGAAAGCTAAAAGAATCAATGTCACAACCAGATGGTTTCTTATCTACATCTATAGAAAACTATAGTGTTAAAGTATATTTGTTGCAGACCTAAAGTGCAACTTCTTATACACCTGCAAATCAAAAAACTTCTCCGTTCCACGTATGTACAATCTGTCCGACTCATTGGAGGCTCCGGAAACTCATCCACAGAAACCTCAAATGACAACCCAGTAAGTATATGTGCATGCTAGAAGGCTTCTATCACATCTAGTATGCAACGGTTGTGGTCCTCCGGCGACCAGCCCCACCAAGGTTGTTCCGGATACGGCGAATGTAGAAAAGGGGGTTCACATAATTAAACCTCGCCCTAGTCTTGGCCTTCTCATATCCCACAGGGTGGGTCACCTTATTCTTCTTCCACCGCAACCGAGAGATGGGGTTGTGCCTGCACAAGGAAACATAAATTAGAGTCACACCATTCTATATGCCAAAAATTAATGCGAGCTCATCAACAAATCTTATAACCAGATTTGGGAAGAAGGATGCCAGCCGGACACCAAAATCTGTACTGCAATTGAAAGCACATTGAAATAGTTACAATATACTAACACTATAATTTGTCCATTGAAATTGTCTATCATTGTGACCTGTCTATTGCGAGTGAGTATAGTTTGGGTAATCAAGGCAAAAACGCACGACTTATTCAGTGACAGAACGTACATATAAAATCTACTTCGTCGCCAATCATAGAATTTTTGATTGCGGTCTTGGGACAATTGGCTACCAATTCGATTCCCTTCAACGCTTTTTTGTCATCAGTTGCAATGGATTGTTGAAATGCACAAGAATGCATTTAATGTATAAGCTAACAGACCCAACATGCTATTGGAGTTCAAGCAGGCATTGAACTTGAAACTGAGTATCAACTAATTATACCTCTGCATGCGCCACCTGGCAGTTGCTCGTGGGTGAGTAGCTGTGGTCACATCAGCATCTGCGCGCCTGAGAGCGTCCATTTTCTCGAGCCGAATGCACAAGAGTTATGTGATGATCCTAACAGAAGAATGCTGTTTCGCACTGGGAGAGAGAGATATGTAAGCTAATAAAACGCACTGATCACTATATTGGAAGATGTAAAGCTAGTATGCAGATGAGAGGATGTGTAGAGTTCAGATGATTGTGTGTTTAGGACAGAGAGTGCTCTCCTTTTATGGTGGTCTCAACGTCTCAAAGGGGCTTTGATGAGGCTGACCACACAGGAAGGCGACATGTGGCGGGTCGACGTGGCACTGACAGGTGGTGAGAGTGCTTTGGAGGCAAAGATTGTGCCACTTGGCTGGGTGGGTCCCACCGGAAATGTGGGGCGATATTTCTAGAACTAGTTTGTTGGGGGCGCTTGAGGGCTGGGGCGAACCAACCCCTATATTCGTACCTTACCGGGGAGGGCGAACGGCTAGGGATTCATGGCACTCACTTAAAATCAACCATCCTACATATCGTGGATGAAGTGGCTCCAATACAAAAAGACCCCCTATGAGGTTGAGGGCCGATTCATTCAAATGTGACATCACTAGACATCCGGTAAGGTACCCATGTATGGGTCGGTTCGCCCTGGCCGCGCTTGAGTCTGTATTTGAAACTTTCTCCATAGGAGAAATTATATTCAAAGGCTAGCAGGCCAACTGATGATGGCCCTAAGGTACCTTTGCAGGTGTTATTCGGTTACTTTTTTTAATCAGACACCTATATTTGATTGGTGTGTGGTTGGGTGAGGATAAAGAAACAAACACCAAAAAGATACATGTGTAAAAGAGACATAATTAAATTTGAAGATGTACTCCAGTCCATAACATTATTCACTCATGACAGTGTTCTGTGGGACTGACAGTCAGGGTTGTCTATTGTGTCGTGACGGAGGCCAATCTCGGCATAATGTCGTGCCGTCACGACACGTATCTGTCACGACATTATGCCGGATGCTGTCTTTATCCTGACGGACTTGAATTTTACCGAATTCTGTGTGTAATTACATTACCCCATTTCGGACACGTAGGATGTAAGATGTCCACGTGTGATGACATGTCAGCAAAGTAGAGGTAAAGTGGGGAAAATTACTAGCCCTCGTCCGCCCCCCCGTCCGCCCCTTTGTTCCCAGCGTCCGCCCCCGTTCCCCCCCCCCCGTCCGCCCCCGTTCCCAACCATCGGGAACGTGTTCCCCGTCGTCCGCCCCAAATTGACCCCTTCACCTTTGAAGGGCCCTAGCAGCCTCATTTTTCATCTGTTTGTTATGTTTGAGGACATTTTCGGCATCTACATTTCATGAAGGTGTCGAAAATGTCCTCAAAATCAACATTTGGATAAAAAAATGAGGCTGCTAGAGCCTCCCAAACCTCCCGTCCGCCCCCCCGTCCACCCCCATCCGCCTCCAAGTTTGGGAGGCTCTAGCAGCCTCATTTTTCATCTGTTTATTGCGTTTGAGGACATTTTCGGCATCTACATTTCATGAGGATGTCAAAAATGTCCTCAAAATCAACATTTGGATCCAAAATGAGGCTGCTAGAGCCTCCCAAACCTCCCGTCCGCCCCCCCGTCCGCCCCCGTCCGCCTCCAAGTTTGGGAGGCTCTAGCAGCCTCATTTTGGATCCAAATGTTGATTTTGAGGACATTTTGACATCCTTATGAAATGTAGATGCCGAAAATGTCCTCAAACGCAACAAACGGATGAAAAATGAGGCTGCTAGGGCCCTTCAAAGGTGAAGGGTCAAATTGGGGCGGACGACGGGGAACACGTTCCCGATGGGGGGAACGGGGGGCGGACGGGGGGGGGGGAACGGGGGCAGACGGTGGGAACAAAGGGGCGGACGGGGTGGGCGGACGAGGGCTAGTAATTGTTTCCCCACATTCCCCGTCCGCCCCACCCTCGTCCCCCGTCCGCCTCACATCCTCCTTACTCAGATTTTACTACTTTGATTTTAACATAATGATAAACATAATGGTAAAATGGTTACCTGGCGCTAGGCATATCCACATCCACGTCGGCCTTTTCTGCCACATAGGACGCCACCTTGGCAAGAAGGTAAGTATTTTACCCACCCTCAGGGTTGTCTATCCCGCCGTTGTGACGGTGTCGTGCCGTCACGACGTGTCGTGTCGTGACGGACCCCTCCGTCACGACACAATAGGGTCCACGTAGGGTCAACATAGGGGGAGCCGACTAGGGTGGGTAAAATACTTACCTTCTTGCCAAGGTGGCGTCCTATGTGGCAGAAAACGTCGACGTGGATGTGCATATTTCCCCTGCCACGTAGACCATTTTGCCATTGTGTTTATCATTGTGTTAAAATCAAAGTAATAAAATATTACTAAGGAGGGTGTGGGGCGGACGGGGGGGGGGGGGTGGTGCGGACGGGGAAGGGGGGTGGAGCGGACGGTGGATGGGGGTGGAGCGGACGGGAGAGGGGGGGGGGGTGGGGCGGACGGACGGGGGTGGAGCGGACGGACGGGGGGGTGGAGCGGACGGGGGAGGGGGGGTGGGGCGGACGGACGGGGGTGGAGCGGACGGGAGAGGGGGGGGGTGGGGCGTCCCACCCGTCCCACCCGTCCGCCCCGCGTTCCCTCCCGTCCGCTACCCTCCGTCCGCCACACGTTCCCCACCGTCCGCTCCTCGTTCCCTCCCGTCCGCCCCACGTTCCTCTCCCGTCCGCACGCGTTCCCTCACGTCCGCTCCACGTTCCCTCCGTCCGCCACACGTTCCCCGTCGTCCGTACCCCGTTCCCATCCTGTCCGCACCCGTTCCCTCCCGTCCGCCCCGCGTTCCCCCCGTCCGCCCCGCGTTCCCCCCGTTCGCCCCGTGTTCCCCCCGTCCGCCCCGCGTTCCCTCCGCGTTCCCCCCGTCCGCCCCGCGTTCCCTCCGTCCGCTCGGAGTTCCCCTACGTCCGCTCCGCGTTCCCTCCCGTCCGCTTTCCAATCCCTTCCGTCCGCCCGCGTTCCCTATCGAGTTCCCTTCACGTCCGCTCCACGTTCCCTCCGTCCGCCCGTTCCCCTCCCGTCCGCGCCTCGTTCCCTCCCGTCCGCCCGAGTTCCCTATCGCGTTCCCCACCCGTCTGCTCCTCGTTCCCTCCGTCCGCCCCCACGTTCCCTCCGTCCGCCCCCTAGTTCCCGCCCGTCCGCCCCTAGTTCCCACGTTCCCCATACGTCGTTTTCGTACCCTAAACCCTAATTCCGACCGGGATCCCATAATGATTGGGCTCCTCGTTGCCTATATAAAGCCGTGAGGCTTTAGTTCCTACCACTTTCCTCTTCTCCCACCACATAGGGACCCGAGACCTTGTTGCGTCCCAAAGGACAGCATCACCGCGCGGGTCTCAAGGGGTTTGGGAGGGCAGGGCAAATTGTGGGGGAACCCTCGCAATTTTTTTTTCAGATTCACTCGCTCCCGTGATTTTTATCACGAGAGATTTTCACACTCACTTATTCACGTGATTTTTATCACGACTCATTTTCAGATTCACTCACTCACGTGATTTTTATCACGATGGAGGGGGAGGGCATTGCTCCTTACGAGAACGAGGATTTGAGGGTGCACCGTGCTTGGCTCGTAGGCAATGCATCGGCGAATACTGCCGAGGGTACGGGAAGCGATCCTGGAAGTGGAAGTACTGCAGCACGTCCACCACGTCCAGATCCCTTTCAGTTTGACGAAGAGTTCTTGGTTGTTGGTCATTCGGGAGGCAACCAAACACGGGGAAGCCGTGGAACACGTGGGAGTCGGGGAAACAGTGGACATAGAGGGAGAACTGGAAGGGGACCAAGCTCAGGCAGTTCCACAGAAATACATGCACCGGCTCGTTCGGAGAACGTGCCACCACAATCTCCGACACGGCGGACATCAAGACCGGAGAGCCCTGCACGTGATGTACCTCAGGGTTCGGAACAGACTGAAAGACGGGGATTAAAACGCCCAGCAGTTTCGGAAGGGACGGAGGACGGGTCCGCGGCATCGGATTCGCAATCAAAGAAAAGGAAACATAGAGGCAAACGCGACCCGCGGACCGATGAGGCTCGAAATCATTGCAGGATCGTGTTGTTGGATTGGTTTAGAAGTAACAGCATGGTTTATTTGGAGAAAAAATACCTCAATGATGGTACAAAGGGTTTAGAGTTGGCGAGGAACGAGTTGATGCTTATTCTCACGGAAGCCACGTCTGGACCGGAGTTTGAGGAAGCTAGGGGCATGAGCGATTGGAACACATGGATTGAAAAACAAGCTGTGGAAGCAATCTACAATCCAACGATGTCATATGAGGCTATGCATCCTGGAGAGGGAAGTAGTGGTGGGAGGAGGTCCGAGCTGTACATTAAGCTAGAGAATTGGAAAAGAGGCGTAATAGCAGCAAAAGGCACATCCGCCCGCAACCTTCCCGTTTTTATTGACAGGCAGCTGGCAGACAACATTGCCACTCAGGGCCGGCAGGGTGTCATATGGTTGCCTAGGAATGTGGAGATCAAACCCTTGGATAGGGAAATCTTCCAAGGGACCTTCGGAGTGGTGCGGAGAGTCACAATTCATGGAGCATCATTCATCCCTAACTGGATAGAGTGGGCTGGGAAGACCATGAAGGCCACGAATAGTCTGGAGAACCGAAAGGAGCGTTCGGTTGAAGCATTGGCATGCCCAGTAGATCATCCTGGGATAATCAAGCTACAATACCTCCACCCGAAAACATACGAATCCTATTCGATGTGGTGGAATGGAGGCTCCTTGAAGAACATGAGGGTCTATGACCACCAAGTTCCGGAAACCCACGAGCGCACAATCCTTCAAATGCCTGGGGCAGACTTTGAAGCACGGAAACGGTTGGTTGTATATCGAAGGCATCGAGCTTATTTGGCATGGGCTCTAATGTGCATTGTGGATGTAGTGCACAAACATGACGTGTTGCACAATGACCTTAATCCCAACAATGTCATGTTGCATTTCCCACAAGACCGTGAGAACACGGTTTTCATTGGTGTGTGTGATTGGGGGATGGCATCATGGGGAGATGAAGACGCACCCTCCAACTATGGAAAAGAATCAGTGGATGAGATGAACAAGCACCGCATAAAATACAACTGTGCTGGTCCAGAATTATTCCATGTACGAGGGCAGCGTGGAACATCTACCTCTCCGGTGAGGATGGCTCGGAAACATAGGCACACGTTTCTCTCGGAGTCCTTCTCAGTGGGTGCTTTGGCAAAGAAGATTTATGCCAGGGATTCGACTTTCTCGTTGTTTCAGCTAAACAGTGATCCAAATGGCTTGAAGATGCGGTTTGAGATAACATTGGATGCATTGACGAAGCCCAATCCAGCGGAAAGGTCAACCATCACACACGTAGTGAACATGTTGAAGTCGCCTCCATACAACATGGTTAACCCGACAATGTGCTTCCGTGACACTGCAAAATAGTTTTTTTTTGTTTTCTTTGCAGCAATTTTGGATCATACCAATTTTGTAACCGTTGGAGATGTAAATAAAGCCATCATTTTTTCATACACAACTTGTATATTGTATGAGATTTATGGATCTTAGTGCAATGTTCATACTCCATGAGGATTTTTGCTTCATAATCGAGAAGAAGTCTATGGGAGACTAACCAAGGTTCTCGCCTCTCATGAGGCCACATCATTCTTTCACATCGTTGTTATCACATCCATGTGCTAAGTTCAAGTTAACTATAGTTGTTCGTGATATGTCTTGCCAAAATGCAATTACCTATATTTATTCTAATTTTGGTATGCCACAAAATGTAGTCAACTATAGTTATATCTAGTTAACTAAAGTTGAGCACAATGTTGCAATAGTTATATCGGTTGTACACGTGATCCTAAACATCTCTAAATGTTCTTTCTTGTACTCCACACATATTGCACACATACTTCACAATTGCTTATATTTATATTTATATAATTCACAATCACTTTTTTTTGGAAGTTTGGACATAGTCTCGGTTTTTTGGCTCTCAAAAATTCATATGAAGTCCAAAAAATGAGTTCTTGGTATCCATGGATAGGTAATGAAGTCCTCTACAAGAATATGCAATAAAAGTCCTCTACATAATAGTCCCCCCATCCACATAATAAAGTACACTAAAATAGCAATAATCAACTAAGGGTGAACGTAAAGTGGTTAAAAAAATTTCTCTTGGAACTGAGAAGTGGATGCATAGTTTCATATTGCTTTGTGCTTGTTTATCTCAACAGAAACTGTTCGGTTGATGAATTAAAAATAAATAAATAAATCATAGAAGTGGTACAACATATTATACAAGTCATAACTTTATTATTGCGACAACGTTATAAATGCCCTTTATTAATCATATACATGAACAAACGATGCAAACTATAATATTCCACTTCATTCCGTCATCCCAACCTCGTAGATGCTCCTGGCTTCCGGCGAGGCTCCATTTTTGGAAGAGGATTCGGCTGAAGTAAATCAAAATAGCTAATCGTTCGGTCTTTCATCCGTTCCTTCAATGGTAGCCGATGAGGCGACAATCCTCTCCTCTTCTTACGAATAGACATAGTCTTTGAAGATTCCCCCGCTACCTTGACTATTTCAATGTCGATTGAAGTCTCCTCCACATCCACATCCACATCCACATCCACATCCCCGGGCTTCTCCAAAATATCCGCACACAAATCAATTAGATCATTTAGATCTCCACCCACGCATTGTGTGTGGTCCTTCTCCACCGCATCGATCTCAAAGTTGTCTGCATATCGTCGTTGTTCCTCCGCCGCCCTCATCCTCCAAGCTTGTGTAGATTGTGAGAAGGGAGTCATGACATACTCATCACGAAATCAATCCCTAGCACTTCTCTCATCTCTCTCACGCTCGGGTGTTGCATTGAATGGAATATGGGGATGGTCTAAATTGTGTATCTCCTCATCGCATTCTACACCCTCAAACATGACTCTCCCCTTTCCCATCCTATCCATGATACTCTACCTTCGTTATATGTATGAGTCTCAATGATCTACTTATATATTGACCTCTAAGGACTTGATGACCATGACCAATAATTGATGTAATCCAATATGTAGAGGATCCAATTCTCGTTAGTAAGATAAAATCAACGCAATCGGAATAAAAATAAAGTTGGTTAGGTTAAAAATGTACACTTTTGAAAAAATCTTCCGACATCCGCATTGGAAACCTCTTTGATACCTCTTTGAACTTTCCATATTTGATTAGTTATCCACTCATTCAACAAATCACCAATTTGTGCTTCAATCATAGTGGTTCATATGGTTTCATAACCAATGTCACCCATCCAAATGCACTTTCATTCAACAAATCATTAATTTGTGCTTCAACCTTAGTGGTTCATATGGTTTCATAACCGATGTCACCCATCCGAGTGCACTTTCCTTCAATAAATCATTAATTTGTGCTTCAACCTTAGTGGTTCATATGGTTTCATAACCGATGTCACCCATCCGAATGCACTTTCCTTCAATAAATCATTAATTTGTGCTTCAACCTTAGTGGTTCATATGGTTTCATAACCGATGTCACCCATCCGAATGCACTTTCCTTCAATAAATCATTAATTTGTGCTTCAACCTTAGTGGTTCATATGGTTTCATAACCGATGTCACCCATCCGAATGCACTTTCCTTCAATAAATCATTAATTTGTGCTTCAACCTTAGTGGTTCATATGGTTTCATAACCGATGTCACCCATCCGAATGCACTTTCCTTCAATAAATCATTAATTTGTGCTTCAACCTTAGTGGTTCATATGGTTTCATAACCGATGTCACCCATCCGAATGCACTTTCCTTCAATAAATCATTAATTTGTGCTTCAACCTTAGTGGTTCATAAACCCTAAACCCTAAACCCCTAAACCCTAAACCCTACGTCATTCCAAATTACTACCACATATGTGCCATTGATTTGTTCTCACACTCATGTAGAAGTGTTTCCATACATGGTTTGAGGGTTTAGGTTCCTAGCTTTCCAACGAACCCACCTGCTTTTTTTTTCGATGCCTACATTTTTTTCATTATAATAATCAATCATTGACAAGATCTTGGCCGTTAGATTGGAGGGGTTATTTTGAGCAAGTAATAAAGTGGCATGCTCCTTTGAGTTTGGACTTTTGGGCTTGGCCTTTGGAGGCTTCACACTATGCCCAACTAAGGCTACCCTTACTATATTTTATTGGCTATTTAGGGTTCATTTCTTTGGACTCTCAACAAAGTTGGGCCGCTCAATCGCACTTTGATCCACTCCCGAGGGTTAACATTTATAGATGGTGACTATAGTGTCCGTTTTTTGGCTCTAAAAAATTCATATGAAGTCCAATTCATATGTGGTCGCAATTCTACGCTGTTCCCCTGCCGCCCCGTTCCCTCCCGTCCGCTCCGCGTTCCCCACCCGTCCGCTCCGCGTTCCCCACCCGTCCGCTAATCGTTCCATCTTTCATCCGTTCCCCCCCGTCCGGTCCACGTTCCCCACCTGTCCGCCCCGTTCCCCTCCCGTCCGCGCCACGTTCCCTCTGTCCGCTCCTCGTTCCCCACCGTCCGCTCCTCGTTCCCACCCGTCCGCTCAGCGTTCCCCACCCGTCCGCCCCGCGTTCCCTCCGTCCGCTCCTCGTTCCCCACCGTCCGCTCCTCGTTCCCACCCGTCCGCTCAGCGTTCCCCACCCGTCCGCTCAGCATTCCCCACCCGTCCGCCCCGTGTTCCCTCCGTCCGCTCCTCGTTCCCCACCGTCCGCTCCTCGTTCCCACCCGTCCGCTCAGCGTTCCCCACCCGTCCGCCCCGCGTTCCCTCCCGTCCGCGAACATGGAGCGGACGGGAGGGGAACAGGGGGCAGACGGGGGGAACTGACGGCAGGGGAACGCGGAGCGGACGTAGGGAACGCAGAGCGGACGGCAGGGGAACGCAGAGCGGACGGCAGACGGCAGGGGAACGCGGAGCGGACGGAAGGGGAACGGTGGCGCGGACAGGAGGGAACGCGGGGCGGACGGGTGGGGAACAAGGAGCGGATGGGTGGGAACAAGGAGCGGACGGGATGGAAACGAGGAGCGGACGGGTGGGAACGAGGAGCGGACGGGATGGGAACGAGGAGCGGACGGGATGGGAACGCTGGAGCGTATGGAGAGGAGCGTACGGAGGGGAGCGTGGGAGCGGACGGGGGGGAACGCTGGGGGCGGACGGGAGGGAACGGGTGCGGACGGGGGGGAACGCTGGGGGCGGACGGGAGGGAACGGGTGCGGACGGGGGGGGCCTCTGGGGCGGACGGGCGGGAACGGGTGCGGACGGGTGCGAACGGGTGCGAACGGGTGCGAACGGGTGCGAACGGGTGCGAACGGGTGGGGACGCGGGAGCGGATGGAGGGGCGGACGGGGGTATATAAGTGGAGGGGACCACTTACATACCTTACTCCACTCCTTCTGGGCGCCCAGACAACCCTCCTCTAACACAGAGTGCGGGGTAGCGGGGCTCTCGGAGGAGTTAAGGATCCCTTTTTTGGGATCCTTTTACACTACTTTTGGCAGGTTGTGGCCGGTTTTGGCAGATCCACGTGGCCGTTATTTGGCATATTCCTTGTGACGCGCCCAGTCAACTGGCCTCTGCGTGAGCGCCGGTAGCGGGGTGCTCGAAGGGTGTGCCGAATAGTTGAACTTTAATTTTTAGGGACATTTTTGAACTAATTCCACAGCAACACTATTTTGAAGTGTATGCTTGGATATTTTGTAGCACTATTATGAAGTGCAATTAGTATTTTAAGAAGTAGAGTTCTAGATTAGAATTAGAAACTCCAATTTGGGTGGAATTAGAATTAGAAACTCCAATTTTCAGACATGGCAAGTGGAGGAACTGGAGACATGGCAAGTGCAAGTGGAGGATCTAGTTCTGGGTGTTCCAGAGGACATGGACGCAAGGCCGTTGATTTGGAGTGGAATGTTTACGATGATCCCTCCCAAAAAGCCAGGGTAGGTTGGGAGAATGTACCACAACCGTGGTCAGCGAAGACTGCAATGCAGTACGTGGGCTTCCCTCACTTTGATCGGTTGTGGCCAAGACATTGTCACGAGCGACATTGCAAGGCCGTCAATGCGAGCTATACGCAGCTTGAAGACGTGGAGGCAAAATGGAGATTCCTAACGATACTTAGAAGTATCTCCAATTTGGATAGATGGCCCAAGAGTGCAATTCCAAAGTCGGTGGCGTGTATGATGTATGCGGAGCACGTGTTGCGAGTTAGGGTGGATTGGTCAAGTTTGGGTGCTCTGCATGATCAAAAATTTGGGGGTATTGGAATTGCATTCACTAAATGCACAGTTCCGGATATTCCATACACTCCCGTTCCGGAGTGGTTCAGGAAGAATCCTAAACTAGTGGATGAGCCTGGGGCACCAATTCCAGAAGGTCGGGAACCAAAAAAACCACGTACTCGCAAACGACCAGCCAATGACGTGGAGATGGCCATCGAGGAGGCGTTTGAGCATATGGATGAGGAGGGCATGGAGGTAAATGTCGATGTGGTTAACGAGGCCCTAAACGAGGTAAACCCTGGTCAACTTGGTGCGGACATGATGGAGAGCAGAATGGAGGCATTGCGCCAGCAACATGCCGAGGAAATTCGTGAGTATAAAGCAAGGATTCTCGAGCTGGAAAATCGACTTGCAACACTTACGATGGGGGAGGCTGGCAGTTCAAGTAGTACACCAATTAACATCCAGTCTTTGGAAGCAGAGAGGGATACAGCTTTACAGGAGGCCATGATTGCAAAGTCACAAGCAGCGGACGTATGTACGAGGAATGAAGTAATGCAAGGAAAGATGGAGGCTTTGCAAAAGGAGGTGGTGGACATGCAACAACAACTTCAAGTGGTCAATGAAGTGGTTGTCGATCACGAATCCAAGATTGGCACACTGGAGGAGCAGAATGCAAGGTTGAGGAAATTTCTATCGGATGCGATCGTGGAGCGAACCAATATGAGGACAGGGACATTGCTTTCTATGGCCAAGGCTCGTCAATATGAAGCTGAATTTGAGAGCATCCAGCGAGAATGGAACCGCAATCATAGATTGCGGAACTTGATGCTCACGTCATGGCCAGATCAGGAACATATGTACCCTAGTAGGTGGGATGATGAGGATGACTTGAAATTGCCTAACGGGAGCTTGGATTGGCGGCAACTGATCGACTCCGATCACCATTGGGATGTGACCCAAGTGCATGAATATTCATACAGCATGAGGGGTGAGTTGTTATGGCCGGGTCCACATCCAATGGTCTTCGACGGATCCGTGTGTGGGATTTGCGGCAGTCCATTTGGCCCAGAGGGATGCTTTCAAGTTGGATCGTGTGGGGGCCAATTCCATCCACAATGTCTGATAGTGGCAATGATCAGGAGACGGCAATGTCCCCATTGCAGATCACCCTTCCACCCTCGTTTGTACCTCCAATTTGGCCTTCGGGATTACATGCCTAAGGACTGGGTGGTAAGGCCAACGGACTATCCCTTCAACCTTTGCGAGTTTGATGGGACTTCTGTTGAGTGGAATTGGTTATTCAATTGTGCAACGGTTGAACTTTGGAACGATAACAAAGATGGCGAATGGACACAAAATCCACGTCAAATTTTGTATGTTGCAGACGAGTTGTTTCCCAACAAGCCCCCAAACTATGGCATGAAAAGATTTTTGTACCAAACTTTTGGTTGGCATTGGGATGCGACAACCATGCAATTACGGAGAGGCATTCAACCTCCTTTTTACAATGCAAGTGGTGAACCATCAATATCGGAAAATGAGTTGGAAGAAGATGCACATGAGATGCCCATGGAACGGGATTCCCATTTTGAAGCGCACTTAAAGCAGTCGTACCACAACCACAGAACGCAGTTGGAGGCAGTTGAAGCACTCTTGAATAGAGTTACGGATGATGCGGTATTGAGATGGCTAAATGGGGGGCCTAGATCCCGTAATGTCACTCCACTGTCTCTTGGAAGTCGTCCATATCTCACCCGTGAAACCACGCGAATGATGGAAGCCGGGGAATTATCACGAGCACGACGAGAATCTACTTCAGCTGCAATAGACCTCGATTCAGATTCGGATTAGGCATTTTTGTAGCATGTTTAGAAAGTTGTATAGGAACGGAGGAAGACTTTGTACACATTGAACATATTTCATGTTCAAAGAATATGTAATATAAAGAGGAGTTACCGACAAGTTGTCATTTCTAAGATCGTGTAAAAGATAGCATATGGATGTCACATGTTTTAATATTATTCGAAACTTTTAAAAACTCACTTGAATATTTGTAATTCATATGATAGTCTAACCAAAAGTACTATTGACTACATAGTCAATATTGAATACCACATAAAGATATAATTATATAAATATGCAATAAATAATTTTAAAAAATATGCAATAAATAATTTTAAAAAATATGCAATAAATAATTTTATTACTATAATAAAATGATACAACTTCGAACGTAACGTTCGCTTTGTGGTCTAAATGTCTTACCGAAGGCCCTAAGGTTGTAACTTGTATCAATTTTGACGGAAGTAATAAATTATGGGAGTACGTGGGAGCACCGAAAGAACACATTTGTGCAAAACCATTACGTTCGAATCCGTACTGTAGGATCATTTGCTTCGACACATCTTGGGTCCTCTTCAGACTCGTCTGTGCTGAAATCATCATCCGTTTGGGGAGTCACGCTTCGAAGATGCAACTCTCGGTCACGTTGTGAGAAAATTATCCTCTTGGTCGGCCGGGAGCCATCTGCATCATGTATGCCATTTTCATCTAGATGTGGTCTACCCTCATCTTCATTGTAGTCTTCAGTAGTAAACGGAAGCGATCGTCCCTGATACCTCTTCCTAGTACGTTTGACACCTCTCGTAGTTCTCTGGCGCCCTCCACCCGTACCACGACTTGAGTGCACTTCATCTCTACTTCCATCTATAAAAGCATCCCCCGTTGTACTTCCGCCTCCAACTCCAAGACCACCTCTTCCATTGGATTGACTGTGTGGAAGTGAAACAGACGCGGGTGGAATTGCAATTGGTATGTTCTCAACAACATGTCGACGTACAGAAGGACGATGTGGCGCCTCTATAGTAACATTTCTTGAAACATTGTGCATAGCAACCAAAGTAGCACCCACCGCAGTTGCACGTGAAACACCCAATCTAGAAGTATTGGCAATACTTCGAGTGAAAGGACGATGTTGACCTTGTGCATGCAATTGCACCGTAGAGGTGGATGCAATCCTTTGAAGAGCACGGAATCGAGTTGTAGGCATTTCAGGAACATTGGGCGTTGGATCTTCTATACGATGGTTGGATATGAGGGAGGCATCCATGGATTCAGAATGTACTCGGGTTGGAAGTGGATCATGTTGAACGTGCGTTGGCTCATTTACGGGTAGTACATTGTTGCCTTCACCAAATGAAAGAGAATCGCTCCGATGTTGCAAGGAATCTACTTCAATTCCCACATTCTCACTTGCCCCCATAGCAACATTATGGTCAGATGGAAACCCTTCTCCAGTGTGGAGAGTTTCAACATGCGGTCTTCCAATAGACCCCTCATGATCGTCATGCATTCCGTCGTTATGTTGGGGGACATCCGGTTCATCAAACTCAAACACCCCAAGGTTTCCATCACTACCATTGCCATCCTCATCTTCTGAACCATGATTCTCGGAATCGAGGTCATCCAAATCAAAGTCGATGTCATCAACATTGTTGTCTTCATCATTTCCAGCCCTACCAGTTGGATCCACGTCATCTTCGTTGTCATCTTCTTCGTCAAGGTCATCGTCAGAATGGACCTCATTCAATTCGTACCATTGAGCAGGTCTTGGGCCCCTCCGATGTCGAATGAGCCTACTATTGGTATATATGTAGACGAGGTCCTCAGCACGACTATGCTTCAAGCGATTGCGACTCTTGTTGTGAACGTATGAGTACATGCTCCAATTGCGTTCACATGCGGATGCGGAACATACTTGTGCAAGGATACGTCTTGCTATTGTTTGGAGGGCTTTAGCTCCACCTCCCATTGCATCCCACCATTCATGGAGAGGTGCGGCATGCACGCTCGGGTAAGTAGAATCAGCAAAAGGCCCTCGATTTTCAAGAAAATCTTGGTACTGGTGGAGGATTTGGACATAAGTGTCCTCATCTTGAGCAAGCCTGCGAAGAACTCGATTTAGGATTGTCCTCGAATTGTCATCCTCATGGAGTGGGGCCCAACCACGTAGAAGTGGATTTAACATCGCTCCAGCCCAGTGTAGATCATTCAACATCAACCTCCATCTATTTTGAAACGTTACCATAGCATTTGCAGCAAGCTCAGGGCTTAAGCGAAATGGAGGTTTACTGAATCCACGAATATGGGTTTGTAAATCATGCATGACCCTCCAAGCCATTCCCATTGCAGGCGCCTTGCCGTCAAATACACGAAGAGCTTTAACAACCGGGATCACCATATACAAGAAATTTTCGCACGTGTTCCAGAATCCATCAGAACGTATAAAGCTTCGCACAGCAGAGCCCTTCATGTAAGAGGTGCCAGATCTCCTCCTCATATCACGCATTAGAGTGATCCAATCCTCATCAACCACCATTCTTTCCAAAGCATTGCGTACTTGGAGAAGACGTTCAATCATGATGAAGTTCGTAGCAAAACGGGTCTCTACAGGTAGGCGGAGTGAGAGATTTGGTGACAACCTCCGGAATATAGCTTGAAAAGCATGATGGTTTTTAACAAATACACAAATATGGCGGGATTTTTTTACCAATTTTTTCACCCATTCCTCCTTCCCCCAATCTTCTAAGAGGAGATCTAGGCAATGTGCAGCACATCCTTGAAAATATAGATCGGGATTTGCTCGAATCAAGTCGCGAGCAGCGGAGGCCATAACTGGGGCATTGTCGGTGCAAACTTGGACCACATAATGTCGACCAACCTTTTCCACAAATGGTTGAATTTGAGCAGCAACGTAGACATGATCCTTGTGATTTCCCGTGGTGTCAATGGTACCCAAGAAAACGTCTCCCTTTGTGCCACATTGAAGAACGTTTAGGAGAGGTCGGTTTTGCACGTTGTCCCATCCATCACAACATATTGTAACACCGTATTTTTCAACGGAATTCCCCAGCTTCTCCTTCACTTGCCTATCTAGGTCAACCTTTATATCAGTTAACAACTTCGTACGGATGGCATTGTACGATGGTGGTGTGTAGGCTGGCATTCGATGACGGGCAGTTTCACGCACAGCATGAACAAATGCAGGATGTCTCACAATGTTGAAAGGAATGTTAGCTTCATAAAAAGCCGTTGCCCATGCTCTATCGAGGAGTTGTTTTGTTGACACATTGAACCCCTCCGTTATGTTGAGTTGACGTAGTTCACGAGGAGGAGTGCCATATATCACAACATCAGAATGTTGAGTGGTTTGGGACATAAGCAAAGGCTCTGTTTCACTAATTACGGAGTCCGCTATAATAGGCTCCAAAGGTACAATATCTGCCACCAGAGAGTCTTCATTTACAATGCCTACATGTAAGGGCACAATGCCTCCGCAATGTTCAAACAAGGCCCTAATATGCGGGGGTACCATCCTACATGTGGAAACATCAGAAGCACCCCCTACATGAGGTCTATAACCAAGGTGGGCCAACATTCTATCTCCTCGGTAAGATATGACGAACGGGCAAAACCTACATTTAACCTGCCTTTGTGATTTACCGGGAACCCTCCCCTTATCCTCGTACCAATGATCCCATGCATCGTTTCGGCGTGGCATGACTTCAACAAAACCTGCAAATACAAACAAGTTAGAGCAAGTCACTTTGATCGCATACTAGGTCCTGTTCAAGAGTGCCACGAGGGCAACCCTAATTCACAGACACTAGATTGGACAAAGTATACTCTGCATTCGGGTCTCACGCATTCAATCCTCACTCCTCAAAGGAGAATCAAAAGACTTGAGACACACTATGTCAGTGGAGGCAAAAATGGCACCTTGCACCCTCAATTTATAGTGTTCGAATCGGACGGGGGAGCGGACGGAGGGGGGGGGAGCGGACGGGGGGGGGGGGGGGCGGACGGGGGAGCGGACGGAGGGGGGGGCGGACGGAGGGGGGGGCGGACGGGGGAGCGGACGGAGGGGGGGAGCGGACGGGGGAGCGGACGGGGGGGGGGGGGGGGCGGACGGTGGAGCGGACGGGTGAGCGGACGGAGGTGGGGGGAGCGGACGGGGGGGCGGACGGGGGGGCGGACGGGGGAGCGGACGGAGGGGGGGAGCGGACGGGGGGGGGCAGACGGGGGAGCGGACGGGTTGGGAACGGGGCGGGGGACGTGGGCAGACGGAGGTTGGGAACGGGAGCGGACGGGGTTTGGGTACGGGAGCGGACGGGGGGGAACGGGAGCGGACGGGGTGGAACGGGGATTGGGAACGAGGGCGGACGGGTGGGAACGGGGATTGGGAACGGGGGTGGACGGGGGGGCGGACGGGCGCTAGTAGAATTTTCCCCACTTTCCCTTTACTTTGCTGACATGTCGTCACACGTGGACAATGTAAATCCTACGTGTCCGAAATTGGGTAATGTAATTACACAAAAAAATCGGTAAAATTCAAGTCCGGCAGGATAAAGACAGCATCCGGCATAATCCGGCATAATGTCGTGACGGATACGTGTCGTGACGGCACGACATTATGCCGGGATAAGCCTCCGTCACGACACAATAGACAACCCTGCCCACCCTACTAGCTTCCCCCTAGGTTGACCCTATGTGGACCCTATTGTGTCGTGACGGAGGGGTCCGTCACGACACGACACGTCATGACGGCACGACACCGTCATGACGTCGGGATAGACAACCCTGCTGACAGTATTGCAGGGAATATTCTTAAAAATTTCACATTCACATTTCAATAGTGAACATAAATTGGGAGGACTCGTGTATCTAGTTAAGGAAGATTTAACAAACATGCACTTCCAAAAACCATCACTAACTCATGGGAGGTCCAATTTTCAATCTAATTTTTGTGGACGTTTCATCATGGTTTTGCTAGTGCATTAACTTGAATTTGAAGACATAAACCCAATCAAGAGAAGATGAAGAGCAAGGAAAAAGTTAACCAAATAACACCCGCATATCTTAATAACTTACGTAACATGTGAGAAGAGATCAATGGAGGAGACGGGTGGATAGCGGTTTGGTTTCCTAGCACCTACTGATGGAGTAGAGATTTAAATCAACCCCCCTACTAGATTGTTTGCTAAATTATCCCAATGTAAGGTTACTAGACTAATTTGGGGTCTCTAAGAGTCCTAGCCCAATTTAGAAGTAACGCATTCTAAAAATAAAAATCACTAAGCCCTACAACAATATTCAACATTTTCACCCTCCTTTCTCCTACTTCGCCCTCCACTTTGGTAGGTGTTGTGAACATTCACTCATGGGTAATCAACGAAACATTCACTTAATCTATTACAGTTGTTTCTCATAGAGTAAATCGAGGTCATAGATCAAATGTTCAATGCATTAAATTCAGCTCTACCTCTCAAAATCAATATTACTTAGGTGTAAGGATAAAATAAAAACATGTGCCCATAAATTTATGCTTAATTCATTCCAATTTGATAGCATTGAATTAATTCAAGGTCTCTGATGCTAATTGCCATGTCAAATCAACTAACAACAACAACAACAACAACAACAACAACAACAACAAGTCATGTGTTACACACACAGAGATTGATGTGGGATTACCTTAAAGAGCAAGAAATCTAACTTAGCCCTGGCCCATACACCCACAGTCAAATATCCCACCAATTGAAGGAGTCCGACGCTGCCACCTGTATACAGCCACGTCAGATCATCTCCCCGCAGGGTCAGGATCTGGCGGCGTCTCTCTTTTAGCTCGGGCCAATTGGAACCCGCCACGAGAAGTGCCACTTGTCGTCCTTCCACGTCTTTACTTTCCTCTGCCTCTGGAACGTAGCCATTTCGCCCTATAAGGTCCGACCGAAGAGGTCGACTTGCAGCATTCATCCGCTTCGCTACCAATATCAGCTTGAGTTGAGATTCAGACATCGTTTACATTGGTTTCCGAGCCTGCCGGACTGTAGGTGTCCGTTTGTGTATTGAATTGGGTTTCGAGAAAGAGAATAGTGTTGGTTGGATCGAACAATCCATATAGTGCTTTGAAGCCATGGACGCCCTGCGACGTGCTGATGCCGATGTGCAGACCGCAACTCACCCGCGGGCTACCGCAAGATGGCGCATGAACAGGTAGATGAACACTTCCATTTGACAGAATTCCAAATTTTCTAAACCAAAGATCTATTTTTTGAAATTCCTAAATTCGTTGCTGACCACGAACGCTTGATTTTATCTCCGAAGCAACTCTCGTCGATTCCTGAATAAGTTTGTTGACGCTTTCTGGCACATGAACACTTCCATTTGACAGATTTAAAAACCCTCAACCAAGGACCGATTTCTGAACATTCTTGATTCATTGCATACAGCGAACGCTTGATTTTATGTCCTAAGCAACTTTCGTTATGATTCTTGATAGTAAGTTTGTTGACGTTGTCTCAGGCAAGATGGCGCATGAAAGGAACACTTAAAGGAACACTTTTATTTGACAAATTCTTCATTTATTTAACCGACGATCAAATAACTGATTATGTTTGAGTTTTTGCATAGCACACCGCAAACGCTAGAATTGTTTTGGAAGCAACTTTCGTTGTTTCTTGAAGATAAGTTTGTTGTCTTATTCTTGAGAACATGGCGTATGAAGACGTAGAAGCACACTTCCATGAGACAAATGCTTCATAAACTCTGAACTACTGCTTCAATTTTAGAATAGGCTTGAGTCATTGTATCGCATACAGCGACCCCTTGATTTATCTTTGAAGCAACTTTTTTTGTTCCTTGAAAATAAGTTTGTTGACATAGATTTTCTTTGTTTGTTTTGTGTTGGTGCAGGTACAACCCTATGACGAGATTGCGCTGGAAGAAGAACAAAGTGACGCATCCCGTGGGATATGAGAAGGCGAAAACCAGGGCAAGATTCAACTACATCAACCCTTTGTTCTACATCCGTCGCATTCGGAACAACCTTGGTGGCGCCGGAAGGCGTAGGACAACGACGGGTACGACCGCCGTGTATTAAGATAGACGATCATTGATGGGATTATCTAAGTATAACCTGTGATGCACCACATTCAGAGGGTTTGGCGAATTAGACTGTTGAGATTTCGTTTTGCAAGCTTATACTTGGACATTGGGTGTCGGAGAGTTTAGTACGATGATACCCCGCGGTGATGGATGCGGCAGCTCCCTACACATGTACATATAGAGTCTCACGTCTCAACTCTCTCTTGCAGCAGAGTTGAGGTCGATCATTCTTGTAAATTTGATGCAAATCATCAATGTAAATCTATCAATACTCGTGCCCTTCAATTTTCCACATTTCATGTACATCTCCCACCTGGTTCATTTTTGTGATATGTATGGATTTGAAGAGTGAATGGATAATTTTATGGCTTGCGACTCTTTAGTTTCTGTCAAGTTGCTGTGAATTCCCGGGAGTACACTTTGATTGAACAATATAATTGGAGATCGGAGTATCTTATCCAATTCCGGCCTGAATCTGAAGTGGATGGAAGAAGCAGTGCTTTAGAAAGAGACCAAGCTTCACAGATTAAGTCATACCTTACTCTTCATATTTGTGTATCAAACACACTTTTTATAATTGTTCGCCTGCAAGCTCATCCGGGCATATTGAGTTAGCTTCCCAACGACCTTCCATAGACAAAAGGTGGGCAAGCCGGGGCGGCCTTGCCTTCAATTCATCAACACTATCATCCCTCTCCCACGCCAAAAAAGACCCAGCAAAACATGAATTAAAAGCAAGGGATCTATGACATGTCGAAAGTAAAGTAAATTCCAACATGCTAACTTATGATTGCACTACATTGTGCAAAGAAGGTTTCCCTCTTGAATATATGCACACAAACCGCTTCCCTTGCTGATCCCGGGGGTGTACCTTTCATTAAAAACCAAGAACCACGGGCATTTGCAACATATTCTAAAATCCCCTTACATATACGTTTTGTTTTGGTAAAATCAAGAAATACACGTACAATTTCAATGATAAAATTACAAGTGACAAATATGTATACTTCAAAAAATTGACATTCATATACAGTATAGTCGTTAACCTAAGTATACAAATATATTTTTGAATAATAATGAACCCCTATCATGTGTATAATGTAAAACCCTAGCATTCATTAAGAAAGTCATTGAAGACTTTGTCATCCCTTAGATGTAACTCATAAGCATCTAAGTCTACAATATATGTCATTGAAGCTAATGCCATTACTGTTTCTAAATCTACCATCAAATGATCCGTAAGATCGTAAGTCCACTTATTGTTGGTTCCTTTTGATACCAACATCAACCAATGTCCATGTTTGATGGACAGTCCATCAAGTCAATTGCATCTCTATACTCTAGCCAACGATTGCCAAATTTTCTATGCATTTTATAAACCCTCCCAACAAACCAAACCTTAATTGGAGTTATTTATTCGACTACGATGTTTTTTTGATAATTCTAGCTTCAAGTGTGTTCAAAAAGCACACTCTACGATAACAACCAAGATTTAACACAGTAACATGATTTGCGGTGGTAAGGAGTTTAGACTTCATATATAATGTGCCAACCTTAATCCGAGTCGATCGATCTTTAGATAAAATTGGATTTCCATTCAATTGACTAACAAGTGTACTTTTGTAAATTTTGGACTCTCCTACCTCTACATAAGCCACAATAGACTTTATATTTCAACGTTTTCATGTTCATCAATTACAATATCCAACGTCTGCTTTGTCCTCAATTCATCAAATGTTGAAGCACATTTTGCAACTCCACATCTTCATGTAAATCATTTTCAACTTGTAACTGCATCAATTCGAATCCATCTTCATGACAACATCGTGTGCATGTTTGAATTGTTGTCTCCAACACTACAATTATTCTTATCACCACCTTGTGCACTAGAATCATCAATCGATATGTGATCATAATGTAGTTAATGTTTTTCGTTAGACTTCAAACTCACCCAAGGAAACAACCCAGGGAACTAGATCTCAAGGAAGACTGTGCTAGTGTTTATAAGGATTAATGTCACATTGGATTAAGGATTCTAATAACAATCTAGGTCTTTAACTTCTTCACTTCTTTTTTATTAAACTTAATCTCCACTCTCATGGTTCATTGTGCTTTCTTAGTCGTGTATGATTCAATCCTATGTTTGTGTGGACTTCTATCGCTCTCCTTCCATCCTCTAGATCAGTCGTGAAGCTCAAAAGCTCAAGTAGTCAATGGCTCATAGTCAGGACAATGTCTGGGGTAATGTCTTTTGAGTAACTATATCGTCTTTAATTGCCATAAGTCATGCTTGCGATAATCTTAAAATTTAATTTATTTTAATTAACTTACAATCATCATGCCAAACTTCACAACTATAATCACCACCTTCATCTTTGGTGGAACTGGCAACTTATCTCAAGAAACAACCACTTAGGTTAACTTAACATCAACACGTCATCAAGATAGGCTATATCCTTTGTTATATGCTCTTAGCCTATCTTGTGCACACACATAATCTTCACAATTCATCCACTTACTTCGTTAATTTAAAGTCTTTCTCCTTTCTAGGTAATGTCCTTGGCAGCTTATAGCATGCCCAAAGTAACCTCATGCTTATTCACCACAGCATGTAGCCTCTATCTTTATCCAACAAGGTGCAGTAGACCTAACTCGGCTATACTCTCTCAATACATAGTACTGTCCTTTCTCTATGTTGAATCTCAACTTTTGACGTGGCTATGGACAGTAAATTCTAATGATCGATCTGCCCATCGCATGCCTCCCAGTCTTTACCAGAATGCAACGCCTTTCACTCTTCTAGTCACGGGGAGGTCACTGGCGAAAAATCGTAGAACAACGTGCGATAAAAAATAGGGTCTAATATATTCATTGTAGGTAAATTTTGCAAAAAACGTACATATAATATAGGGGGGTTTAAAATAGTGAAACATGTTTACATGTAAAATACCATCACATATAATGACCTCTTTTATCTAGTCAGTACATGTAAAATAGCGTGGAAACAATTACTAGGGGTAGCAGGTCTAGGGTAGGGTCTGTGCTAGTGGATGAAAAGAGGTCATTTTCTATTGAAAATGCTTGGATGGATGACTTCGCAGGCTGGCTTGCTTGAACGTTACTGAACCAACGGTTCCAACGTGGAGTTAATGGTCTCTACCCACGTGCTGGGAAGGAAAAAAAATGTAGTATAAGTAAAATAGGGTGTTTTAAAATGATTCCCCAAAAAATTTATAATTATTGATAGGGTGTATTAAATACAAGAATTTGCCTTTATTTTGAAAAATACCATACCTTATAATCTTTTCTGCAAGGTAAATAGCCCCCCGATAAATAGGTCCTGAGCGCACGTGTATGCATTAACTAAAGAGGGAGTGACCTCCCCGTGCTTCTAGTTAACTCTCAACCAAGTATTGGCTATGGCCTTCATTTGTCACTCAAGCTAATTGCCTCACTTGAACTATGTCAACTCATAAACTTTGGCTACTCAACCTATTCACTTCCATTCATATAAGCTATCCTACTTCTTAAAAATTTCAATCATCTTTTTCTCTTGCTATGTTTCACTTGGTTGTCTGCCTCCTACTTTCATGCGAGTAATCTTTATCTCTTGACATCCTACTGGTCATGTACTTACACAACCTGCATAAGATTATTGCCCTCATATCGGCAATTAGTCTTCACCTCCTATCCCAAGATAAGTGAAATAACTCACATGCTCATTGCCATCAACTCTTTTTATGACTTGTATAATTTCTCACTGTCTCATGTCCAATCTCTCTTTTCTTAGCCTATTGCTAAGACTCATTCATTCATACCCAATGAGACTTCATTTTCCGCAACCTTTAATCAAACGCTCACTTGATTCATCAATTGACTTTTTATCCTAATATTATTGCACTTGTGACTTCTCTCATGACATTACTTAGCATGTGGTTTCCATTGACTTTACTTCTTCGATCCTCTATATATTAAATCCTTCTCTTTCTTGGCCTATCGCCAGAATTTACTTACGATCAACTTTGATTCTCGCACTCTTTAATCAATCTCACTCATGCTCTTGACAATTTTACTTGCTCAAATCAACACTCATAGCCATTGCTACCAAGCATTCAAGACATTACTTTCATTCTGAAGTATAACATAACAACAATCAAAATTTCACCCCAAGACAATTGCACTTAACAGTTTTTTACTCTCAATGTTAGAGTTTCAAGACAAATTAGAGTCCGAGTCACTCGACTCTCTCAAATTAATTCTATATCTACAAGCATCTTGCTTGGAAATTGCCTAATCTTGAGTATTCAACACAATCACTGAGTGTTAAACCTTCAAGAAAGCCTATTGCTTCTCTATTGAGACTATGCAGGATTCTACATTAAGAAAATAGCCTCTTTTTTTCCTAGCCGACCTTCTCTTTATCCCACCAAGAGGGAAGAGAAGGTGGTTACATGCAATAACTGTCCTAAGTGGCTATCACCTTTCGGTCTCACTAAGGATGAGATCCTAACTGCTATTTTCCGGATGAAAAGTAATTAAATTGAAAATTTGCCATCTTCAGCTAGGCTATGGCCAAAAAACTTAATCTACACATAATCATACTTCTTATCCTTCTTCATACTTTCAAATAAATGAGTCTCAATAAGTGACCCTACTATACAAGTACGGTTGTTGTATATTTTCTAGAGGTCCTTCATACATGTACATAACGATGAGTTATAATGTGTAGCATATGTATACATAGTACAGAAAAAATCAAATTAATATCCCTTTTGTGCACTCACGTATACTCATACCCTAACCACATCCACCTCCTTGATAAATTCACAACTCCTAGACATGGGCTATATAACATTCAATAACATTAAGTTGTCTATAGAGTACAATCACTATCAGTAGCAAGTGATTATCTTGACACATGTTGGTGACTTATGTATGGCCAATGTGGCACTTCTTCATATAACAATAGTCAATCAGCTTAACTTATTGCGGCTACTTGATAACATTTGCCTTTCAACTGCCTCCTGTGCTTTGGCGTTGGCCAGTCGGCCTTCTGTCTCAAAAAAAAGAAAAAAAAGATAACATTTGCCTTCACACCCCCTAATTATAAGTCTAGAAAGAATATCCTGGAGCCCCAAGTTTATACTGCTCCCTAGTTGCTATACCTAGTTCTCTTGACCTTGTAACTTGAGCATTCAAAGTTCAAGCACCTCATCTAGAAGAATCAACAAATACAAAAGTGCGGATGGGCCTGTTTCGTCAAGTATGAGAGGCAAGTTGATGTGCTTTTGATGTTCCCTCAAGATGTCTCTAATTGTAGTTTCATTCTCAGCAAGGTTCTTCGTTTCGCGTGCCGGTACACCATCCACTCCACAATACCTCACCAAGATATCATAGGCTCGACGTTTTTCTTTCTCGCTAGGTTTTTCCCTTTTTAACCATTGTGAAAATTTTGCCTTAGGACCTATATCAAGTTTGCTTGCAAGGCCATGTCGAATGCACGTATTAATAGTGATCCATATCCAAAGTAAGCATTGGTGGATGGTCATGATGATGACATTAGGGATGTAGAATAGCAAAAGAAGTCCAAAGTGTAGTTTGCATACTATATGTCCAACATATCTGTCAAATTTGCTTTCAAAAAGCTTTAATTGTGGCTCCACATATAAATTGCTTCTTCCTAGTTTGTAGGCGAGAGTTGCTTCAATGACGCAATCAGCTGAAGGTCTGTTTCGAAGTGTCAAGCTTTTCTTCAAAGAATTTGCAAAATTGTATTCTTGAGAAACTGAATACACATAGGTCAATGCAATGCATTACTAGTTGTCACAACAATAATAATACAAAACATCAAGTTAATGTTGAACAAGAGAACATCAAATTCACTAAAGTAGAATGAGGGAAATTAAAGGATGACAGAATGGGGGACATTTTCATGTAAGGTGTGTGCCTATTGTGGGCACTTCCAACTTTTTTGCCCTACTTTACCGTTGGGTTTTTGTGTGAATGTTGTCAACACGTTAGCAAATGTAAATTTGGAAGATTGGCACATAAAATATTACTATCGAATTCCACTGGCAGTAGCTTAGCAATCCTCGCAAACGACGTATATATATATGAACTGATTTTGAATACACACCAGCTATACCATGCTTTCTCTTGATATATTTAAAATATTCATTTGTAGTGACAAGACATGTGTTCATTTCTTGAAGGGTCTCAATTATGTCAACAATAATGTGCTTAGGGTCAAAGACTTACCTTGAGAGCCTTGGGTGGTTTCAGCGATGTCCACAAGAGCAAACCGCAGGAGTTCTATGTTGGTGGAGACCACCGCCAAAGTCAACAGGACAGGAGGCACATACAACATGATTTGAAACAACACGTAGTCGTCTCGACAAGTCGTGCTCAGGAATTCGTTGCATTCTCTCACAATCCTCCAAGCCAAGATAACGTTCAGAAACCCAACACTTTGGCCTACCGTTGTGTGCCAAGTTGGGTGGCCTTGGGCGGCCGCGAGGAACCATAATCTGCTCATGTGGTGTTTACGACTTCTTATCTGAGAGTTGTCTGATTGTTGTCCAAATCCTTCATTAATTTCTAAGAGCTCAGTACTATCTCTTGACGTCTGATTCTTCCATGCTTGGATCCAAAGAGATCGGTAGGTGATGGTTCTGTATATGGCAGAATGGAGTACCCATAATATGGTTAGGCACAGCATGGAGATAGCTTCTGCACGTGCCACACCGACGGATCGGTCGGGGGTGGCGTAGACATTTTCAGGGAATGTGATGATGCGATACAATGGTAACGCAGAAAATGACAGCAGGACCATCGGTCCAGCCTCGTAGACCAAGCCGATCCCGTACTGAAAGCCCGAGAAGAAGTAGCAGAAGATCGCGATGTCCATTGCGGCAACAATTGGGTACAAAATCGTGTCCACTAACTCTGTGCTAAATAAGAGTACGATGTAAGTCGAAGCCGCGTGCAAAGCCAATGCCCCTATCGCCGAGAATTTGCGCGTACCTCGTTCGCACAACCGTCCCAGCAGGTGAAGGAACCCGAAAACCACAACGACGACGGTGCCAATCCAGATCATGACGGCCGCCGTTCGAGACGCTCCTTGGCATTGCAGCGCGAGGAAGGGGTCCGTATTCACCTTCTTGTTATCGCATTGAATCGTGCAACAAGCACGCATTATGGTCTGAAAGCTAGGGTCGAACAAATTACTCACAAAATTCGTCAAGTCTGAGCAGTTGTCTGCCGTAGGTAGAGCTAAACTTCCATCAATATCTGTAGATGTACAAAAACGGCCATGGCAGGACAGAAGCGTCGTCCCCTTAGAAGAACTCATGTTAAGTGCCCTTGATCTGCATGTCAAACATTCTTCCACGAATGAATATCAGACTAGCCAGATTCGATGGAAGTCTGAAACAATGTGTAGCGAATAACCACGGAACATTTCCGGTACAGACACTAGCGAAATACTCCAAGTTTTAAATATCTTGAGGTAGATATTAATTGCTTTGCCAGACGGACCTCTTGCGACACCACATGCCCATGCCAAACCTTGTCGTGAGACATGATTTCAAAGCTGTTGATCACAACCCTAATCTGTTACAAGATCTACAAGCTGCCGCAAACTTTTGTAAATAAATATATAGTTGATAAATACATAGTCACACTTCTTAGCTTGATATACCACACTAGCTAGCAGACAAGATCAATCACGGCAGTCCGTTCACCTAGTTTTTTCCACGTTACCACAGGGAACTTTTGGGCAATCTACCACCTAGGTGGGAAACATGTTGTTGTAAAGTGGACAAAACCTGGTGAATAGATGCAACTGGCTTGTAGTTTCTCATGAAGTTCTAGTCAGCTACTTACCAGCTGATAAATCCAAAGTCTTCGAAGGAGTGGAGCGCTTGAAGGTATAGCAAATCAGAACCAAAAAGCATTTTGTCACCGCAGGAGCAACACTCTCTCACCCAACACTCTGGCTTTATCTGGGATTGCTAACCTGGTTGCTTCGGCTAATTAGCCTAACAACCGTCACAACTACTTATAAGTCATGGATGCCTTGAATCGTTGAGACTTCGTCTACACCTTTCATCAACGGAGGACGGACGTTGTTCAAGTCTTCATATGCTTATAATAAGATATCTAACCCCTTTCTTTGAGAGATAATGCCGATATCTAATCCCTTTCTCTGAGAGATAATATATCTATAAGCTTATGTGCTTTAGATGTTTATAACAATACAATCCCCCCTTGATTGTGTACAATGTATGTATAAGCTTATGTACTGTAGAGTCCTATAACAATACAGTCCACCCTCAATATGTGTTATGCCGATAAGTATTAATTAAAATTGCATGTGTTCAGGAAAATTCCCCTCCCCCCTCCCCCAAAAAAAGTTCAAAAACTACATTAGTAAGTGTTAATTGTTAATTGTTAAGGAATTTATAAAAATTATGCTCACCTCTTCAATGAGTTCACCTTGATAAGTGTTAATTTGGATGAAAGTGAGGCTATGAAATTTGCAACTTCGATGAAATTGATAAAAATCCTAACCCTAAACCCTACTACCTTACTAGAATAATTGGCATTGGTATTTGCAAAGAGTGAAATCGAAACCTCAATGAATGCATATGAGCTCATCAATTATGAATTGGAATTTGATCTATACAATTCCTACATACCTATTGAGGAGGAAATTAATAATAGGTATGCTTGATTTAAGAGGTTATGCAATTGACCATGAACCCATTGAAGAAGTTGACATGTGCAAATTGATGATGTGGTGGTAGACAGAGTAGGATTCAAGGATGCTTGAAGTGCTTTAGTAGACTTCTACCAGCGTCCGAAAAGTTTTTGAAGTTATTAAGGTTAATTGCCTACCTCTTTAAAAGGGCATAGGCTATTTCCCTCATGGCATAGGTTGCATCCTACAATATCAAATTTTTGTAAGTTGAAAACCTTTTGAGTTTTTAAGTTACCCGCCAATTGCCTTCAAAACTAATTTTTAGTAGGTTAAAATCCTTCATATCTTTTAATGTTGTAGGCTTTAAATTCAAAATTTGAGTACTAAGTGGTATCCTTGGCAGGAATTGAACCTGGCTAAGCCCTTCACCACGTTTGAAGGCCAAGGATTAACCAACTCTTTTTTAAAGAGTTGATTATAAGTTATGAAAGGTTGCTAAAATTCAAATGAGTTTAAGGGTGAAAGTCCTCACCATCTTTTGATTCAACCTCTACTCTTCCTGCAAGATATTTCTCATGATTAGTAAACAAGAATCGAAACTTTCTTGAATCCTTCCACAAAGATATAGCTTCCTGCAAAATAAACTCAAATTTTTGGTTGGTCCTTCAATCGCCACCCGCATCACACTATCCAAGTGTGTTGTTGTCATTCGATTCCTATTCTTTTGCTTGATGTTATTCTGCACATAGAAAGCTCTCTCACAAGTAGCAGTACTAACACATTGGCATCTTGCAATGTCGGCAAGCGTTAGTAGGTTAGGAAATTTCAGTTTCAAAGAAGGACTCCAGCTTATAGATGTCCACAAATCCTCGAAGGTACGATCACTCCATTCACAACTACCTTGCACTTTGAAAGTAAGGAATTCTTGCTTACAAGCTGCAACATTTACCAATGGAGGATATGTTGTGCCCCCAATACGCTTTTCTTCTCCATACTGTTTCAAAAGCAAATCCAACTGCAAAACTCCATAAGAACTCAAGCCGACTTGTCTTTGAGGCAAATTAGTAGGACTCAAAATCTTAAAACAATCAATAAGATCATTGTCAACAAATCTATTTTCTAATGCATCACAAACTGCTTGAGCATACAACCTTTGAAAAGACAGAGCAACTTCTAAACCAGCCCCACTAGGATCCCGAATCATGGCTTGGGCTGTGGTATTTGTAAAGATCGGCGGGGAGGGAGTCAGGGCTATTATTGATATCCGCCTATGTGCCACCCAAGAGCCCCGAGTATTAGCCTAAAGATATGTACTTAGGCCAACTAATTTCCCAATTTGAAGAAGGATGAATGGCTAAAATCCTCTCTTTAAAAAAATTTGTAGGCAAAATTTCCTACATGTTTTTTATCACATAGGTTGATATCCTATGTTTTTAAATTGTCCATAGGCTCTTTGTACTACACTTTCAAAATTTTATAGGCTAAGTCACAAATTTTGTAAGCTGCATTTGTATTAGCCTTAGGCTCTTGCCGGACCCTGACTTCTACTAAAGAATGTAAAACCAAAATTTTGGAACAATGACCTAGTGATGTTACACCTCTCATCTAGAGTATTTGAACACTTCATAAGAAAATAGGATCTAGGCATGCACAAGAATCTCATCAAACTACTACAAATGCAACCTTTCATTATGCTTTGGTGTATGATGACATTCATATCTTATGTATTTTCATCCTTCATTTATATAAGTGATAATTGCTTTTTAAATCCCAAAGTCAAATAAGTGTTATTCATGTAAGCGTTACAAATTGTCTATGCTACTCCTAATAAGTGTTAATGTGTTAACACCACATAAGTGTTGCAAGTTTTCTTGCTAATTTCAAAGGTCAAATTGTCCAAAATAGACATCAACATGCTATAATAGAGTTGTCTCATAACATTACTAAGCACCTACATGATGATCTCTTCGAAAGAAATAAGTTGTGTTTAAAAAACAATGATAATTTCGGTTGGTTTTTAAAAAAACTCATAGTACATAGTCTAAGTGCTCCCCATAAACTAGGAAACCTGAATTTAAAGGAGAATTATGCTCATGTGATACGTGGTCCCATGGAACACAACCAAGGAGCGGCTATGTATTGTTATGTGCATTTTCACCTTGTGTAATAAGAGTCGAACCACCTATTCTTGATTAGGACCCCATTGGGAATCTGTATGGTGCCATAATTTTGATAAGGTTGGGACTGATTTTGTTAATTTCTATTTGTGGGTGGTTAAAATGAGGTTCCACATTTCATGGTTTCTAAGGATTAGTTTTCACGTCGGCTACTTGCCCACCAAGTGGAATCTACATTTCCACTAGAATTTGGTGGGCAAAGCAACCTACATGGAAATTGATCGATTATGCCTATCACTTCAGTTATGGTATCACTAGGGAATCGATTGTGCCATGACACATTTCCCTCATTCTGAGTGCTAAAGTAAGCAGGGTTTGTCCCAAAATGAGTGGTTATGGTAGACTGTAGACATTAGTGATGTGTTCAGACCAATTTCAGCTTCAAAAATTCACATTGATTTCAATTTAAAGAATAAAATTACTGAAAAACTTGCAATCCTCTTGATTTCTATTTTCCTATATGGAAAAAAATTACACTGCCTTATAATCCTCCAGATTTGGTGCAAAATCTCTTAAGTGATCGATTATGGGCGCATGTACTCTAGTGGTAGGGGACCAACTCAATGAGGCGGCCATCTAGCCCTGGCCACTATGGCAGGGTTAAAATAATCCTTGTAATGCTTTATTAGGCTAATTGAACATGTATAATGGAATGAGATGCTTCTCTAAGAAATACTACTGTATTTATACTCAAAATACTGATCTTATCTATACAAATTCCCTTATCTGTAAATACAAGTTGGTGAGTGGAAGTAGATGATTCACTGGTTTGTGAGTGAAAATAGTAGTGCTGATAATTTTAGCTAGAGAATTTCCTGGAGTGATAAATGTGTGCAATGCCAGAATATGTCTTGAGGTAAGTTAAGCAGGTGTAATTTAGTCACCTTTACAGACACCTAAATTTTAACCCTCTAGAGTAGTACAGACCGGAAGAGTGGTGGGTATATATATGTTCACAACACCTTCCACAGGGGAGGTTGAAAATGCTGATTATTCTGCACTATTTGCTACAAGGTTTCCAGAGGTGCTTTCATCAAGATGTCTGGTGTGGATTTGAGGACGGGAATGGATCCCAGCGGAAAGGTTTGCAAGACGCTAGGGTTGTCAATTCCAAATCATTCATTTGAATGACTAACTCTGGTTAGAATTAGTGAAGATAGATTCTATTTTGTGTGACTCTTTCTATGATCGGGGAGAACCGGCAGTTAGTTACAGATGAACTGGTTGAGTTTTAGAAATAACCGGTTGAAGTTCAAGACTGCAGGAAAATTACCGATCATTTTAGAGGAATCTATAGGATATACCCCAATTTAATAAAGGAAAACCGAAGGATGTCAACATGTAACCAGCTGGACTTGCAAACACTAGGATCTCAACCGATTATGCCCAAAAATCTCCCCGATCACTGGACTCTTTAGCAAATGAATGTGAGTCACATAATTGTTCTTTGACCAATGCGATACTAATGATTGCAATCATCAGATCTGTAGTTCGACCTATTTGTCACCCATTTGTCACGGCTCAAAACGATAATCAGATTCTGTCATTTTCAATTGAGGAATATGTCTACTGTACCAAATTAAATTTGTCAATGCAGGCCACACTAATGTTTTTAGTAGTGAAGTTTAACCATAGAAGCGTCCTGGAGCATCCTATCAAATTGTTAACAGCTACTATGGTGAGGAGGATGATGATGAAAGATGTGGCATGTCAATCTAGAATTCTTGAACATTGAGGAATCCAGTTCGATTATTTGCTGGTTATCATATCGATAATGCTTCTCATGGAATTGGAGGTCGAGCTGAGCAGAGTTAAATACGATGAGTACTACACTAAAAATGGTATTTAGTGTCACCAATTCTAATTGTCTTGCTCAATACTAATTGTAAACTGCAGTATAGTGTCACCAACACTAAATGTTAACCCAACATTATTTGTCATTCCTTGTAGATTTTTGGGGGGATTATAGATTTACAGTGTTGCAATTACTCCCACTGATTTTTCATCCAAATTATAACCTTCGACCTACTATTTTTCTCTAGTATCAGCTAGTTATAGATGAACCATATGAGTTTGAGGAATAACCAGTCGAGGTTTGGGACTTCATGATAATTACTAGTTACAGATGAACGGGATGAGTTTGAGAAATAATTGGTTGAGGTTTGAGACTTAAAGAAAATTACTAGTTATAGATGAACGGGATGAGTTTGAGAAATAAGTAGTCGAGGTTTGAGACTTCAAAAAATTAACCATCACAAATGAACCATACGAATTTGAAAAATAACCTGTTGAAATTCATGACTTCAAAAAATTACTGATCATTTTAGAGGAAGTTCAAAAGTTAGTATTGAAAACAATGCAGGACGAGTGGCAGTTTTGCCTGGGTCTGCATTTGCATCCTGGACAAAAGCCACTTTTCATTCCCGGATGCAAATGCAGATCCATGAACGGCTAGGCTTGCTCTTAGAAAGTATTGCTTGTCATTTGTTTGTCTATTGAAGGTCCTCAGGTCTCACAATGTCTAGATGACAACAGTAGTTAGTAATTTAAAGGATGAAGAGATACCAATGTTCGTACGTTTGCTAAAGGTTGTGGCGAACCAACCCGTACACTGGTTCCTTGGAGGCAAGGGTTTAGGCATCCAACAAGGAACGAGTGCATGGGTTGATTTGCCCAAATCAATGATCGGGGAGATTTTTGGGCATAATCGGTTGAGATCCTAGTGTTTGCAAGTCCAACCAGTTACATGTTGACATCCTCCGGTTTTCCTTTATTAAATTGGGGTATATTCTATAAATTCCTCTAAAATAATCGGTAATTTTCATGCAGTCTTGAACCTCAGCTGGTTATTTCTCAAACTCAACCGGTTCATCTGTAACTAACAGCCGGTTCTCCCCGATCGTAGGCCCAAATCCTTGCTAAGGACACCTTGTAATCCCTTTGGTTTTTCGTGCTTTTAGTTTATTGTTCACAGTTTAAAAAAGGAAATGGAAAAGATAGCTGATGTATGCATAGAGTCAGAAGCACTATAAGAAAGATATAAGTAGGCGTAGCAAAGATTCCAAGGCAGCTTGCAATTCTTTTTAAGTCCCATTTTAGAAGGTTTACACAGAAAAAGGCATGGGCAATGCTTTAAAAATGAAGCTAATTATTTACCATTTTCTTGTGGTCAACATCACAGTCCGGGGAGTTCTATACAAAAATCGGTACATTTCCTACCTTTTATAAAGAGGTTCGGAACTTTTTTTCTTTTTACTCAAAAGCTACCGAAAGCCAGTTTTTTTTCTCGGTTAAATTCCGAGATTTACCTTTACCATTCGGTAACTTTCTTAGTTTCTAAATTTTACTTCGGTATTTTTGAAGTTATTTATAGTAAGTTGGATTTTAATTTATTTATTAGTTTATTTTATAAAAGAAAATTGGTGTTATGCTTTTAAAGGAGTGAATTTGTGTCGAAAGAAATCCCAAGTATCCTTGGAAGGAATTAAACCTTGCCAAGCCTCTACCATCTTGGGGTCAAGGATGTAGCCTTTGAAAAATGTATGGATCCAAAGTGGGTCCATACATTTTTTAGAGGTTGGTTAGTACAACAATACATGCAACCTTTAAACTAATCTACACGCAACCTTTAAACTGTTCGACATCCTCAAAATTGAGAAACATAACTGAAGTTACTGAACAAGAAGTGTCATTTGCAAAAGACATATAACGTGAAGGGTTAGCATATAGGAACCGGTACTTAGTTCCATTTTTCCACGAAGGAATTGCCTCTTCAATGATATTATCAAAGTTCTCATATGGCCCCTCCAAAGCAATTTTAAGCAAAGCTTCCAATTTTTTGCTTCCAACCCACCGGGCCTTGAATCATTTACAACCAACACCCAAATTTGATCCCCAAACCACCAGAAGCCCCTACAACTTATAATCAACCCACCAACATGAAACTCCAATATAAATGTTCTTCAAACCTCCATGCATCTGCGAACAATAACACTTGGCCTACAATCAATTTGCCTCCGTGATCGAATCTAATGGCACTATAATGTCCTGAAGTTCATCGATGCAAATCAAACCTACCAAGCCTTGAATCACTCACAACCAACACCCAAATTTGATCCCCCAAACCACCAGAAGCACCCACAACTTACAATCAACCCACTAACATGAAAATCCAGCATAATTGTTTCTCGAACCTCCATGCATCTGCGAACATCAACATTCGGCTTGCAATCGTTCGAATATCCGGACAGGGCCACGATCACCATAACTATTACTGCCCACAATTGCAAAACCAAAAGGAAAGATGAAGGAAAAATCAACATTTTAGCACCTAATTCAACACACCCTTGAACAAGATTGACAAATGGTGCAAGATCAGAAGCCACCCACTGAGCTCAAAGCCAAACACGGAGTTTGAAAACACCACCGAGCTTGAAAACACCAATTGAAAACACAAGAGCAAAAGCGGAAGCTTAAAGCAGGAATGGGGTTGTTGCGCACCTCTCCATGAGGAGTGCCCGCAACACCATGGGCACAAAGGGCACCGCGGATTGACACTCAGGACTTGTCACGCCATAGGTAAGAGGGTCCAAGTGATCCTAGTGTGGGTGAGGGCCCCGGACGTTGAGAACGCCTCCCACCCACGGAGACTAGGAGTCACGAGGGTAAGGTCATGCGCATTGAGTAGCTTATGGTGCCCGGATTCTAGAATGTTCAAGAACATCCCAATCGGAGGTGTAAGCTAGGAGATATGGCAATTTGAGTGGGGTTCTACCTTGGGACAACACCTAGCACTCCAGGGGGCATTGTGGTGGAACAGTAGTGACCTGGGAGTGGCGCCCAAGATTGCCAAAGTTAGAACAGCCATAACTTCCTCAATACTTGTCCAAATAGGGCAAGTGAGGAGTATATCAGAATCTACATGAAGAGTAGATGACAATAAACTGGTCAGTTGATGGAATCAAAGATGGGATGACAAAGTTATGGAGGTCTGAAGCCGTTGGGGGGCTCCAGCCCCAGCGGCTAAGGGAAAACGTCTACATGGCCCCAACTCTTAGGAGAGGAACAAAAGGTTACTTGACGATGGGGTAGGGGTCTTGCCCAAAGTCCTAGAGGCTTATATGGGTGAGGTAGCGCTGCCGACCGACCCCACCCGAAGCGGAACGGCACAGCTTCCACGGGCGTTGGCCCAACGTGGGGGCATAGTTGCCAAATATGTTTCAGGTTGTTGTAGTGTTGCTCCGACATCACGATGATCAACTCAAGATTGGACTTTCATGAATGAAAATCCACATATAACCATTGGCTACCTACTAAGGGGAGAGTCTTGAATGCATGTGTAAGAGGGTTGGTCACCCACGTATGAGCTTGGAGGTCCAAGGCATAGTAATCTCTTGCTTAAGGGGCGTTTCACACTATGGCCGAAGGTCGAGAGGCCGTTGATTTCAACCAATCAAATTGCAAGAAACCAAGAGTTCGGCTTCACGACCCTTCACACTATGGCCGAAGTCCAAAGGCCGTCGCAATTTAAAATTATTACTTTTTGAAGAAGGCGACGGACTCTCGAAGGAAGTTTGGGTCGGACGGGAATAGAAACCCAAACTATGGTCGAGAGGCCGTCGGTTTTTTTCATTAAAAGTTCAATCATTGACAAGATCTTGGCCGTTAGATTGGAGGGGTTATTTTGAGCAAGGAATAAAGTGGAATGCTCCTTTTGGTTTGGACTTTGGGCTTGGCCTTTGGAAGCTTCACACTATGGCCGTCCAAGTCGAGAGGCCGTGGGAGTTCATGGCCAACGGTTTGGACTTTGGGCTTGGCCTTTGGAGGCTTCACACTATGCCCGGCCAAAGACTCCACTTACTATATTTTATTGGCTATTTTCAGCCCATTTCTTTGGACTCTCAACAAAGTTTGGCCACTCAATCCCACGGCCTCTCGACTTGGACGGCCATAGTGTGAAGCGGCCCTAAGTACGCACCCCTTTAAGTACGCATCCTAGTTAAGTACGCAAATTTTTTGAAAAAAATTAGGGTTCATACTTTAATGTTTGAACATGTCTTGCAAAGTCATTTGCCATGAATGCATGAATTTTTTACGTTTGACATGCAATGTCAGTTTGTTAACATTTTGCTAAAAACATCTCAAACGACCGTTGCAATTCATTATACATCTATCCAACTTTCGTTTGAACACTAGAGCAAAGCAATTGGTTGTCGATGTCGAGGACAATGTTGTGTAAAGCTTCAAAGCCTTTGAAATCGTTGGCACTTTCAAATTCAACAAATGTCTCAATAGGTTGGATTTCGGTCAAGTGGGTTTCCTCAGGTTTTATCCGTTTCCCATTGCGATTCATTGAATTAGAAGGTCTAGAAAGCGATATGAGTAAAGTACGCACCTACCAACTAAGTGCGCACCAACGGCTTTGGTTCAAAGTGTGTACTTAAGCGGGAGATTACTGTATTGAACACTATATTCGTTAATCGGAGATTTTTTGATGATTTTGAGACTATTCAAGAACGTGCTTTTCAAATTTGGACCAGTAATGAGAACATAAAAATCCCATATTGATAATGTTGGGAACAATTATTAGACATGAATGCATCAAAGTGACCAGAAATGTAAAGCATACATGAAAACATTTGTGTATGATATGAGAAATTGTTGCCAATGGAAGGGAAGATGCGGAGAGTGATGGTAAATTGAATCTATTAAATGGGTTTGAAATACAAATATAATGGAAATACCATCAAAGTCTTCAAATAGAATAAATAACCAAGCACTACATTCTACCCCTACATGCATTTAGGGACCACTTGGACATTTCTAGTCACACATGTACGTCCCACTATATTTTTTTCGCGGCCGTGTCCTTGTTTTTGGCGGCCTCCATGGCTTTGAAAATCTCCGGCCCGCGGCTGTAGCCATTTTTGTAGACTTGCCCGGAATATGTGTCGTTCTTCCATATATGCGGACGTGCTCCCGAATTGTACGAAGTGGTATTGTAAGTAGAATACGAGTGCGTATGCGAGAGGGAGTGCCTTGCACTTCTCCGGAGGGCCAAACAACGATCGGTCTCAGAAGATGCGGCCTTCAGGGCGCGCCTATCCAAGGAAGAAGTCGAGGAGGGCCGGCCACCAAGCGAGCGGGGAGCCGCCTGCGAAACAACGCCATGGGAAAATAAGAATAAGAATGGAGTGGGGAAAATAATGAGGGTGGTTTGGGATGGGCGTTCGTAAAGTTCCATACACGCGGATCCAAGATAATGAAAGCAACGGTGAACAAGGGTTTAGGGGAAAAAAGAAAGGCACCTTGGCTTTGGGGACGTCAGTGCGGGGCGCGACCGGCGCCGCGGGGTCGTCGAAGGGAGCGGCCGGAGCCGATTGAAAAACGGCATTGTCAGATGACGGAGGGGATCGAGGGCATGGAGGGCCGACGATGGCGGATGCCTTTGCGGGAGGAGCGGAGTCGGCGGGGGAGGGGTTGCACCGGGGAGCTTCCATGCGGAGACGACGGCTCGGGCCACGACGAGCGACGCGGCCGTCGGTCGAGGGCGACACACGTCCTAGCCGAATGAGCGTTCGTTTTTCCTTGGAGAGGGGAGAGGGCGACGGGGCGTACGCGAGGGCAGTGACTCTGGGGGGCGGGCTGTTCACAACGCCGTCGTCGATGCCGACGTCCAGGGAGTAATCCACGGCCGAGGCTGCGTCCACCGCCGAGAAATGGTAGAGGGAGGGGATCTGGAAATCCGACACGCCGCGGGAGGGGGAGCCAAGGGACGAGGGGGGACAGGGAGGGCCGTTGAGGACACGGGTGTCACATAGGGGGGCAGACTATGGGCAACAAAAAAAAGACATCCAAACATGGAAGAAAACATTAGATACGTGAAACACAAGGACACAACACATGCATAGAGGTTTCTCAAATCAATTTATTGAATTTAGCGAGCCGAACGATGCTCTTATATACACTATCGCGGGGGCTGAGTGCCGCGTTGCCGATGGGATTGGACCTAACAAAATCCGGCACGCTCCCGGTGTGGAGCACAAGCCTTCTAAGGTAAGGCGCTAGCCTATCTAACAAAAATGTGTCCTTCCTATCGCCGGTCCAAGGGTCGGGGAAGATGACGTTGCCGGGGGGGTTGAGAACGCTCTTGGTGGGGCTGTCGTCGATGAGGAGGGTGCTCTCCGCAGTTGGCCACCACCCGTGGGGTACCCCCTCGAGCGGGGGGATGCCGCGCCACAGTCTGGACCCGAGGACCTTGAGGAATTGTTGCCCTCCGCCTCGACCGCCGAACTTGGGAACCGGAAAACCCTTCGAGTCGATAAGTTCATCGCATGCCTTTTGGCCGAGGACGAGGCAAGGGCTGGGGAGGTCACGGAAGAGGAAGTCGACGATGGGTTCCGTGTTCTCCATGACCATAGAGCTCCACACGACGACGTGAGCTAAGCCGAGCACCTCTCGAAGGAAGTCTCGCACGCCAGGACGGGCGCGGACAGCCTTTCGGTTTATGAGGGTGTCGAGCTCGCCGTCGTAGTCCCTCTCGTCAGGATGGCGGAAGGGACGCGTGGGGACCCTAGGGATGTGTTGGGTGTGACACAACACCCCGTTGAGGTCAAAAACTATGAATGGTTTGTTTCGGGTCTCAAGTCCTCTGGCCGAGGGGTTGCGATCTATCTCCGGGGGGTCCTGTGATTAACAATTCGACTAGTTTAATGCTATGATACAGTAATGAGATTATGAAGAACATGAAGTGAAACATGAAGATGCATTAGGAGGGAAGGACGAAGAGCGATAATAACAGTGCAAGGAAAATGTGGAAGGGTACATTAACGAACGCTCGTTCGTGAATGGAGGCCGACAGTGGGGAGGCGCATCATTTACGAACGGTCGTTCGTGAGCATGTAGAGAACATTCACGAGCGGTCGTTCGTGAAGGAGGTGGAAACGGGGTCGCACATTTTTACGAACGTCCGCCTGTGAAAGCGGTGGGTATGCAAGAGTGAATAGACGCGCACGAACGTACACATCACAAGAGATGGGAGACGATACAAAGTTAGGGCGATCCAATCCAGAGATCTGCTTATATGCAAATTTGATGAATAATTATGTACAAAATTCGACTAGTTTAATGCTGAGCCAGTAAATAAGCTTGCGCGAAGCATGAAGACGATGCATTATAAAGAAGAGCGTGAACAAGTGGACGGGCGGTCGCGAATGCAGGTTTCGGGTGGCGGTGCGCATCATTGACGAACGCTCGTTCGTGGGCGCGTCCACATGTTCATTCACGAGCAGGGGTTCGCGAAGGAGGTGGACAGGGGGTCACACCCTTTCACGAACGCTCGTGAATGAACGCGGTGGGTATGCAGGAGTCAAGACGGGCATGAACATACACATCACAAGAGATTGGAGGCGATACAAGTTTAGGAGATCCAATGCAGATCATCTGCTTATATACAAATTTGATAAATAATTATGTACAAATTGTCTCGGGTGATAACCTATCACACGGGTTCCTAAGGAAAAATGATGTCGTGTCCTACAAAATTGATCGTCCTAAGGGGGCACGAAGGCAAGGGCTCTTGCAGGCCTCGGGATGCCGATGGAGAACGTGCCAAGACAACATCGCGGGGGTTAGTTACGAACGCGCGTTCGTAAATACAGGTGGTATTCTCAGATATGAGTTACCTCGTCATCGGGGGGAGGGGCGCCGGCGCTGGACACAGCAGCAGCTCCCTCTTCATCGATTAACGAACGCGCGTTCGTAACCTCCATTGCCGCAGCGGCCTCCGTCTCCATGACGTCGTCTCCACGCTCCGCCTGAGACGCTTGGGTCTGCTGGATGTGCTCCGCGTCGTTGTATTCGCCGCCCAGGTCGAGTGTCTCCATGCGGACATCCTCCATCCAAGTGGAGGCATGCCGTTCCTGCGCAGGGTCGTCTTCGACGTCCATCCTTTGGACACCTGCAGTGTCATTGGGGCTCCCCTGCGTGTCCTCCACAGTGACCACGTCAGTGTGTCGCGCAGTATCATCGCCCCCTGTCCTATCCACTAAGCTGGGGACGACAGTGAAAGAGGCCGTGTCCGTGTCTGAGGGCAGTCCTACCCTAGGAGGGGGAGGGGTGAGGACTGCCGGACCTGGAGATTCACGAACGCGCGTTCGTAAATCCTCGTCCTCTCGGATGGCCGAGGAGATGGCGTAGTGGGAGGTGGCGGTGGTCGCCGGCACTTCAGGGGGCGGGGGCGTGCCGACCGGCGTTGGGTGGGGCGCTGGTTGGAAGGGGTACTGGCCTGGCGGGGGGTATTGGGAGGGGTATCCTCCAGGGAAGGGGTACGATAGCTGAGGAGCCGCAAAGCTCTGCATCCTGCTCAGCATCTCCAGGATTGCGTCCGTCTTGGCGTTGGAGGCCCTGAGCTCCTCCTGAATGACGGACATCTTCCTGGCATTCTCCTCTGCAGCCGCCGCCATGTCCTCCTTCATCTTCTGCTCGAGCTTGGCGTTAAGCTCGGCGACGGACAACGCCTCCTCCTTCACCCTCTTGTCCTTGCCGTAGTCGACCCCCAGCTCTGACATGATGTCCATGTCGCCCTCGTCCTCGTCCGAGACCTCGATGACTGCTCCCTCAGGCAACTCCACGTAGGGGGTCTTCTTCATCCTCCGCCTCGTGTTGCGGAAGAGGTCCAATGATGGACGGGAGCGTTGGTCCAAAATGTCGAGGTTCTCCATCTTGGGAACCACGAGGGGCCTGGGCGTCACTGAAGTCGAGCATCCCCCGGGCGTGGCGAAGGCCTCCTCTCTAGAGGTTCGCGCGGGGAGGACATCTTGGGTTGTCCCCGCCGAGGATCCAGTATAGCCCCCCGGGGTCCCTTGACGGTCGGCAGGATTCCCCGATGGCGCCACAATTCGGAGCGGCGTGATGTCGAAGGACCGGACGATGGCATCGACGTTGGCGGAGGGGACGGGCTCGTCGTCATCCGAGTCCATGGCGGGCATGCTCTCGTCGGCGGCCATGTTGATGTCCGTCCTTGGGACGAACATATCCCCCAGGTCCATCGTTGACGCCTTCGCCCTGTGGACCTGGTACTCCTCCTCGTCCACGGCGTCAACGTAGCTGTTGACGACCAGCCCCAACATCTGAGGGACACAAGCAAATACGTTAGCATATACGAACGTGCGTTCATAAACATCAACGCTGAAACAATGCCAACACTACTAAGACAACTACCATTCAACAATGCGGATGTCATGGACTTTACGAACGTGCGTTCGTAAACATCAGCGCTGAGAAACAATGCCAGCACTACTAAAACAACTAACGTTCAACAATGCGGTCACCATGAACTTTACGAACGAGCGTTCGTAAATATTTGGAGTGCTTACCATCGCCGCGTACATGAACTTGCTGCCTCCACAGACGTTGTAGACAGTCTCTCCACTTGTTGCCAAACTCTGGAGCACGGAGACGTAGAACTCCAACCTGAGCTCCAGCGCCGGGAAGACCGTGTACAACGTCTCTTGCAGCAGATCCTTGGGAGGGGGATGTGGGATGCAGTAGATCTTCTTGAACGTGTTGTTCGCCTTGACAGGCGCTCGCCCATGCCCAAGCCCGTTGTACGTCAAAAAAATGAGGCTTACCGCCCCCACCTGCTTGTTGCCCCTGGCCTCGTTGATGGCCACGATCCCTTCCATCTTGGCGGGCACGTAAGTGTTGTGGAAGATGCTGTACTCGAACTTGATCGTCTGCTCGTACAGCTCGGTGACGACGGACAGCTTCTCCTGTTCTATTATCCACAGCCAAACGTGAGGCTCCCTCATGGCAGGCGATTTGTACTCCATGAACTTCGCCATGAAGGGGTTGTAGAAAGGCATGTCCTTCGCCCCCTGCCTCGACGCACCCGGGATCCCCCTGAAATCGATCAGGGCAAATGGGCAACCCCGACGGTCCTCCCTCACCTCGGCCCTGCTGATGGTTCCGTCCCACTTAGAGAATGTGGTCCTCTCTAAGCCGGTTGTCACCACACAAAATCTTGCCACTCCCTCGAATGTGGCTCTCCTCTTCCGCTCCAAAAACTTTATGTACTGCTCGACCACCTGGGGTTCAGTCTCCGTTTTCTTTGACCTCTTATTCCCCTTCTGTTTCAAAACAGAGGCATGCTCCTTGACTAGACTGCGCATCGAGGCTCCGCAGATGTTGTAGCCGACCTTGAACTCCTTCCATGAGGCCCAATCCACGTCCCCGTCGGCTTGGAAGAGTTTGTACTCCGGGACGAGTACGCTCAACTCCCTCATTGCTGCAATCTTCATCTTTCGGTGGTCGCACCATTCCTTGATGGAGTACGTGCCGGGTTTGTGCTTTGGCCTCTTCAAAAATATTTTCGGGTAGGGGATGGTTCTTCCCACAGTGTTCCCAAGAAGATGCACCGCGCACCTCCGCAACTCGGACTCCGTCAACCCTTGTAGGGACCTGAAGAACTCCCTCAGTAGTGGAGGGGCCTCCCCGGTCTTCTCCGCGCTGTATTTCTCCTCGGTGTCGGGGTTGACGAGATCCCCCGAGCTGTGCGCATCAAAAAATTGAGTCCACAACTCCCAAGTGTCCCTGTTGCAGCAGATGAGGCGGAGCTCGCCCTTCAGCTCCAGCACAGACTTGGTGGTTGTGGACTTCATATCGATGGAAGAGAACTTGTCCACCATCGCATCGCAAAAGGCCTGCAGTAATAAAAAAAGGTCAGTAGTGCACCAGATACGAACGCACGTTCGTAAATGTTGAAACGAAAGTTAAGAAAAATGAATTGCACACTGAGCTTTACGAACGTTCGTTCGTAAACTCACCTTCCATTGCGGAGACTGGGTCTTCGCGTTCTCCCTTTCCTTGGGGGGCACCCGTGGGCGACCCAGACGTCTCTCGCAGCCACTATGTTAGCTGCCCAGGACGCCTCGAACGCCTTGATCTTGTTGCCGGAGTTGAGGAATGTGGAAATCTTGCGCAGCTTGTCCCAGTCGTCAGACCACACCAAGAACGCCTTCCAGTAGCGCAACTCTGCCTTCAGTTCGTGCTGGAAGTTGTCGTCCTTGAGGATTATCTGAGAGGCCTCCAAGCTGTGCTGACCATCTATAATCCAGAACTCTCCATTCTGGATTCGTTGCCAATCCTTCTCCGACGGACGGGATGTCAGCCCTTTGGGCATGACGCAGACGGTCTGCCTATCCCACTTGACGTTGTTCATGAGGTTGTTTATCTGCCACCTCACACCCCCGCTCTCGCGAGACCTCACCACCCACTTGTTGGGGGATTTTTCACACTTGAAGCAGTCCACGTTGAATGTGAAGTGGCGTCCCATGGGCCAACAATCCTTCGAGTAATTGTTGAAGTCGCGAAGGATCCTCGTTGCCTTCACAACGTCCGGGTTCTCGCCCTTCTTCAATGGGGTTGGCATTACGGGAGGGGAGCTCACCTCCGCAGTCTCTGTTACTCCCGACCTCTCCATGTCCTCCCTCGTCCTCTTGGATGGCGTCGAGTGTCTGCTGGGACCCTCCGTCAACCTGCTCGCTGAAGGCACTGGCCTCGGTGCACTTCTCGATGCTCCTGCCCCGGATGTGGATGGTTTTCTGGGGCTCTTCTTCTTCTTGTTGGCCTCTGCGACCACGCTGTTGTACTTAGAGATGTTCAAGGCGAGGGCGGTCAACTTCCTGGCAGTCCAAAATTGGCTCAGGATGTACTTTGAGAAGAGATCATCCAGGTTGAAATGCTTGGCGTCTGCTGCAACATTCATTGACGCGTACACGTATGAAAATGAGTGCTTCAAGTAGTGCAACAAGAGATTGATGTGGTCTTTCTTGTTTTTCATATCCAAGATCACATAATCACCCTGTGCCTCTATGGATTCTATTTCCCACGTCTTCATCTGCACCCATTGTTCTGGCTGGTCCGGTCTCGTTTCCAGCTCGTAGGTAAAGCGTAGGCAGAATAGATCGTCTGTGGTCTTCTCTGGCATTGCCGTCCACTCCCCCATGAAGTCCTGCTTTGGGACATAATTGTCGTTGCTTTTGTCGTCGGACACCGACTCCGGGAGGTGATTGACCTTCACCGCGAACATTTCAATGGCGCTCCTGCTTGATCTAGCCATCTGCATCACAAGAATATTTAGGATTGAGTTACGAACGAGCGTTCGTATATGACATGCAAATCTCAGGTACTACTCAGTATTAATGTATTTTTTTCAATAGATTCTGATAATATTTACGAACGATCGTTCGTAAAGGTGGTTGTCAATGTTGTTCACATTTCACGTCCTTATGCAAGTTTATGCATTTGGGTCTAGGGTTTTTCAGAGTGACAGTTTGATTAGTGTTGTATCAGGATGTTCTTATTAGGCGTATATACACGAACGAGCGTTCGTAAATATAGCATTCCATTTTAGAATTTTATGGCCGAGCGTTCGTAAAAGTGACCTGCATTTGTATTTACGAACGCACGTTCGTAAATAGAGGTGATTTGGTATGTTGGATTATGTTTTTATTTGTTTACGGACGTGCGTTCGTAATTCTTTATTTTTTATGTGTAATTTTGCGGAGAGGTTTGTTCAAATTATTGATGTCATGGTATGCAATATGCGTGATATGTAGCCTATATTTACGAACGTGCGTTCGTAAATATATAGCATTGCATACATGCAATTACGAACGGACGTTCGTAAAAGTTGAAGTATCGAGGGCGTATTTACGAACGCCCGTTCGTAAAAGGGGGTGGGTTTCGAGATGTATTTCACATTTACGAACGATCGTTCGTAAATGTGGTGGTTTTGGGTTTTATATTATATATTTGCCGTACATATACGTATTCGTATATGTATGAATACGTATACATGTGAGTATGATTGCTGTGATCAACAATGCTCGCATCTGTGCCTGCAACTCTTGGTCAGAATGATGCAACTGAAGAAAAAAATAGAATCAGAACAGAATTGAGATCCAGAATGACATTGAGAATTCAGAATAAAGAAGAGAGTGATAATTCGTACAAAACATGCCAGAGCTTATAATGCATATAACAAAACACATGGAAATCAAGAAGCAACAATTTCAGAATGTGAGGGGAGTGCGATGGAAAGGAAAACTGTACTCACATTAAAATGTTGCACACACAGAACCTGTTCTTCGTCCCTTACTGAGAAACCCAGAAATCCTCACAAATGCACACTCAATTGCCTTTCAAATGGAGTCTACTGACTTCCAAATGCACACTCAATTCACTTCTTATGCACACTCAGTTCACTTTCAAATGCACCCTTCTACCACTCACTCCTTTCTCACACTCAAACCTTCACAACTTATATACAAACCCTAGCAAATACTCTGATGTACACACAACTCACAAGCTTGTAGCTCTTAAGCTTAGGAAACTCTCAAGCTTCCTGAAACTCTCAAGCTTTCTGAAACTCTCAAGCTTCCTGAAACTCTCAAGCTTTCTGAAACTCTCAAGCTTCCTGAAACTCTCAAGCTTTCTTAAACTCTCAAGCTTTCTTAAACTCTCAAGCTTTCTGAAACTCTCAAGCTTTCTTAAACTCTCAAGCTTCCTGAAACTCTCAAGCTTTCTTAAACTCTCAAGCTTTCTTAAACTCTCAAGTTTTCTTAAACTCTCAAGCTTTCTTAAACTCTCAAGCTTTCTTAAACTCTCAAGCTTTCTTAAACTCTCAAGCTTTCTTAAACTCTCAAGCTTCTGAAACTCTAAGCTTTCATACTCCCAAGCTTCTGAAACTCAAACTCTCAAGCTCTCAAGCTCTCAAGCTTCTGAAACTCAAGCTTTCGTACTCTCAAGCTTCCTAAACTCTCACCGCTTGCACCAACAAAACATACATAAAACACCTTACTAAAAATGGCAAGAGCTTCGCTGCCTCTAAGCGCTCCGCTCCTCCTCTACGCCAAATGACAAATGAGGAGGAGAGGAAGGGGCGCGGGGAGGTAGCCTGCGCCGGTAGGGTTTCTTCGGCAGTGGCCACGTGGCCTCCTCCCACTGGGTGGCGGGACGGGATGGGATGGGCACGGGGGATGGGGGAATGGCATGTGATGGGAGGTGGGCATGGGGACGGGACATGGGGGGATGGGGACGGGGACATGGGGGGGATAGGATGGGATTGGATGGGATTGCATGTAAGTAATAAAGTCATGTTATAATCATGCTTTGCAATAACGAGCGTTCATATGGGCTTTTGAAATATAGTGTTTTCATGAATGAGACATCTTTCATGTTGTTCAATGGTTCCTCAAATAATTACTAGCTTCATAAAGGACCCAATTTGAGATTGGCAGGAGGCAGTGTCCTTTTTCTTACAAGAGGTGGATGGAAATTCAATTTAGGTGCCAACTTGAACTACACTGTAGTGTTGTGGTTCGTAATTACTATTTAGTGTTAGCAATAGTAATTACGAACCACAACACTAAATGCCAATGCCGCCCTTAATGTTGCATACACTATATGCCAACCTATACACTAATTGTGAACCAATGTAAAATTTGGCCATGTTCAGATTTTTACATCTCCACAATTAGTGTTATAATATTTTTAAGTTTTGTGTTTTGTTGCCGCATGGTTGCACCACCACCATCTCTACCACCACTACATTACCAAATCCTTGATTGGCCACTATGTTTGCATAGGAAATTATCCATTGAATACAAGTAGTACATACAAACTGAAATTTTTTATTTATAAGAAATTCTAGAAACAAAAAATACACATTTATCCTGCCCTAACATAGTCGGGCACATCTTGCCCTTGAAAGTATTGGAACACTATTTCGTTGGATTCAAGCTTGTGATATTCTAACATCTTAGATTGAACTGACCTTAAACAGAAACAATAATCGTAAAGTTTGGACGTAGTAAGAGTCAAATCTTAATACCCAAAGTTGAATCCATTATTTAACAAGACATTGGATGTAATTGAAATATAATAGTTATGTTTAACATCATCTTTAAGGTGGTATCCTATGACAACATTTTTTAACATTTTAAAATATAAATGCCGTATAGCCTAAACCACAAACCTAAGGATGGACCCAAGAAATATTGAAGTAGGTAGTGAATTTTGTAAAAACAGGCATATAATAATAATATTATGATAATATAATAATAGTATATAATGATATTATTACATCATGATAGAATTACAACACCAACTATTATATTATAAATATGATAGAATATGTAGTTTATATGATGTAAGATAAGGTTCATAAGATAATAAATACATGGCTCGGGGAGATCACTGGCGAAAATTGTAGAAACAACATGCGATAAAAAATAGGGTCCAATATATTCATTGTAGGTAAATTTTGCAAAAAAACGTACATATAATATAGGGGGTTTTAAAATAGTGAAACATGTTTACGTGTAAAATACCATGACATATAATGGCCTCTTTTATTTAGTCAGTACATGTAAAATAGCATGGAAACAATTACTAGGGGTAGTAGGTGTAGGGTAGGGTTTGTGCTAGTGGATGAAAAGAGGTAATTTTTTGTAAAAAAAACTTGGATGGATGACTTCGCAAGCTGATTGGCTTGAACATTATTGTTCCAACGTATCCAATGTGGAGTTAATGGTCTCTACCCACGTGCCGGGAAGGAAAATTTCAACGTTTTGTTTGAATTGCAATAAAGTTATCCTTAAAGTCTCAGGATGTCGGGTGAAAGTCAGGCTGCAGTCCCGAGTTGAGAGATCTGTTCTATATTTATAGGGTGTGTTTTCTTGTGTCAGTAGACTAAAAATAATGATAGGGTCAATCTTTGGGAACCTTGAGTTGGGACCCTCGAGAGCTTTTGATCCTGACTCCTTTGTTTTTAGAGGCACCCTACCCCCTTCTGAGCCAAATGTAGGCAGGAAGCTGCGCTGGCAGGTTGCCGACTCTGCCAGGCAGCCGCGCTGGCAGGCTGCATCGGGCTAATTAAAGCTCCGGCAAAATGGGGCATGCAAGCTCCTTAAGTTTACGTTGATCCACCTAAACTCAAGGTACAGGTCTAAAGTCATGTCTCCCAAGGCTGAGATTTTAAGGATAACTTTAATGTTCTTTCCAAAAGAAAAGAGAAAATGTCGTTTTTTTCTTCAGGCTACCCTAAGACCGTTGGTCATTGGGCACCGCAGAAAAAAATGGCGAAGTTGGAGGGGTCTCGGTAGTCTGGGGTGAGAGGCTCATTAGGTAGTAGGAGAGTGAGAGTAGGAGACGGAGGGCGGAAGCCCTGCTTCAGTGAGAGGCGTTGTGTGTTCTTAGGTGAAGAGGGATCAAGGCTTTGATGTGGGTTAGCTGATTAGGGTATGTGAGGGTTTAGATTAGGGTTTGGACAATCAAAATGCGCTCGTTGAGGAGCTTTTTGTGAACTTCTTCACGCTAGAAAAGTACATCGGTGACAAGAATGTGTTACTAATGGTAGCAGAGAAAGTTGGAGTCAGCGGGGCGAAGGAATTTCTTGAGGACGCACATGTTGGTCTAAAAGAGGTGTTGCAAGAGGAGCCTACACATCATCGATGATGGAAACTCCACTCACTCCCATGGATCGAGTCGCTACTAGATCTCCGCATGAAACCGCATTTATCATGGACGGTCGCTACCAGATCTCCGGTGCTCAACCTCCCGAATTGTTTCTTGAAGTTTCGAAGTCCGGAAAGCAACGGGAGGAGATTTCAATAAGTACAGTGGATTTTTTCGTGTTGAGGGTTATTAGGGTTCATTGTGGTTCTCTAGAGGTTCTCAATGGTTGGAAGTACATACTCCCATCTCGTAGAGAGACTTGCAAGCTATGTATTCTAAGTTTACTTTGCTCAATGCAGGTAGAGTCAGTGTTCAATGGAGCTTTGGCTTCCTTGATAACCACAAAGGTAGTGGATGAGACTTCTCGTGTTGAAGAGGGACAAGTTCAACTCACAACGTTGTCGTGCGAGAAATGATTTAATATGTAAATATAGTGTAGAATGGTTTGAGAATAGGGTTTAAAGAAAACCAAAATAAAAAAAAATAATAATCATAATAATCATAATCATAATAATCATAATCATAATAATAATAATAATAATAATAATAATAATAAGAGTATAGACAAAAGGGAAGGGGGAGATAAGAGGAATGAAGGGGGAAGAGAAAGATCCGTGGTTATGACCACGTAACTTGGAGTCTCTGCGTCTTCTCACATGCTCAGGGGGTAGGTGGCGCCAACTGGTAGTTACTTGCCTAGTTTTCACCAGCAGTACCAAGCCACGTGGCCATTCGCCCGCTCATACGAGTTCAAAGGGTTTCGAACTCGGACCAGTGCTATGGCGTTTGAAGCACTTTACCAGTTGGGCTTCCGCGGCTTGGCGTTTATTAGAGCATGCTGAAGGGATTTATATCCCATCCATTGTTTATACATTGTTTTTTTAAATTTTGTTTGAGTGAATTTTGATTGGAAGACAGAATCACACTTTTGGGGAAACTTCAAGATGACGTTTTCTTGCTAGAAAGTATTTATGTTATTAGAGAAAGGACCATTTCAGAGCTTCACCGATTTGATGTAGTTATTTTGATTTTATTTGAACATGTCGAATTGGAGAGTTCTTTCCGACAGTCAAGATGAAGAACTTCATCTAGAGCTTGAGCTGGATTTTTTTCTATCTCAACTGCCGATTCGTACTTTTTTGCCACCTAGTATTGCACCATTGCACGAGCGTCCACAAGAAGAAGCTGGGCCTTCTCGGCCGTCAAAGCAACCTCGTGTAGAGCAGTGGTGGCACGGAAACCTTCAACAAGATGCTCGTGCATTGGTGATTTTGTTGCAGGTTGGATGTGTTGAACTTGGCACTCGAGATGTGACGTTTGGAGGAATATTTGAAGGCTTAAATAATGATCAATACTCTTGCTGTCTTAGGCCTATCAAAGGAAGTCGAGGCCATTAACGTTGGCTTGAAGGTCCAGTTAATTCATTATCTAAGGCTGATCGTACGGACTATATTGCAATTATTCTTCGACGCATTCTCAAGTTCTTGCAGTTAGAGTAGAATTCATTTTGGAATTATTTTCAACATCTTTTTAGACATTTCTTTGATGTTATGAGTTTAGTTTTAATGTTTTCAAACTTCATCTTGTGTGTTTGAAGTTTGGCAAATAAAAGGTAGTTTACCATAGTTTACCATTTAGGTTGACTTTTGATGCCTTATGGCTAAGATAAGGGAATGACAAGGATTAAAGGATAGATAAGGATTAAGGGATAAATAAGGATTAAGTAAGCCTATAGGGGTTAGCCAATGACTAGTTGGAGCCCATGTGACATAGGTTTGGGCTAATGTTGACTTTGATGAGGAGGCTAAATGGTCTGCCCCTCTCTCCTCAAGGAGGTGTGGAGTTTAGTTTTTTTGGGTGTGTGTGTGTATGGAGAGGGAGATCTCAGTGTGTACTTGGAATTTTTCTATGAAAATTTGAGAATTGATACATCTTGTCGGTGTGGTTCCGAAATGCTATAGCACGCTTCATTCGGACTTTGTATGTGATTTCTATGAGTGTTAGAGTGAAATTATGTTTGTTGTAAAAAAATTTAAAAGACCATGACTTCAAAAGCTTGTAGAAATTTATGTATAGTGTTTTTGTTTATGAAATTTGAGCGAGTGATGTGTTATTGTATTAGTTCTTTATGGAGCTTTAAAATTCTTGATTTAGAGTTTTGAAGAGAGAGTTATGGCTTTTAAGGCAAGAGGGTGTTAAGCTGCCAACTAGATTCAACAATGAAAGTGTGTATCAACTTCAACAGAGCATAGAAAACGTTTGGTAAGGATTCTGAAAATGAATTTTGGAGAGAACATGTGTGATGTTGTTAGCTTTCCAGAAAGCTATCACTTGGCATTAGCAAAGCTTATATGAAACCAGAGCGTCCTATGAAGTGAAGGGAGGTGCAGCTAACAATGAATTTGGGAGTATGACCTTTGACAAGCTATGAAACTTGGACAGTATTTTACTAACCTTTAATATCTATTTTATTTTGTTAAGCACTTTGAAAGCTTTCCAAAATGCTAAAGCACTCTTGATTTGGAGTATTTATGTTATTTTGGTGGTTCTTCAAAGTTTGGCTACAATTTTAGAAAGAGATCCGGGATTTTGAAGATATGTGTAAAACTTATATGGGTTTGTATATATGATGTATTCAAAGATGAATACTTCTTACATTATTTTAGTCTCCCATGTCTTATGCCAAAACTAATTGCAGCCAGAAATCCAATATTTTCCCAAAGCAAAGATTTCTCTACTCGACAACACAGATTGCTCATCCAAGACAACAAAGGAACAAGCTCTTCTGAAACTGCGAGGCTGAAGCTAGAGCAGGTAGAACTTTTGTATCTTTTTATTAAGGATGAGCGCCACATGAATTAATTACTATTATAAATTGGAGCATGAATCATTTTCTTTGTTGACCAGGCTAACCAACATGATACCTGGATTTTCAGAATATTGATGATTTGAAACCTGAAGAGAGTTTAATAGTGAAAAATATGACATGTAACTACAAATATTTATTACATGTTGCTATATAACGATTTATTTGAGAAGTGGACTTCTGATGTTGAATTTGTTGAGCGATGCAATATAACCTTCTCAACGTGAGCTACTACCCACCCACAGAAGTGGAGCTTCATTCTGGAAAAAGCTTTGTAAGTCATGATCATCTTTTTAATGTAGTCAAACTCATTTGTAGATAACAACCAGTATTAGGTTGATGCTCTCTATTTTGATTGTTTGTTTTGACCATACAACTGCATCAACTACCATAAAGTGTGAGTGCAATGGTAAAGTTTGAGCACTTCAAATCCCTTTACTGCATAGAATTGTTTCTTTAAGTTCTACATACATGTTGTCGTGGTCGGTTCTCTACAGGTAGTGGTGGCATACAATCCTCTAGGATGGGTGCGGAAAGACTTTGTACGAATTCCGGTAAAAGCTCTTGTGTTTTCTGAGTCGCAGTGCAAAATAACCTAGTAGTCCTTTTGGCACACCCATTTTGGAAAACCTCGATGATATATTTCTTTCCTTTTTTGAATAAATAATGATTGTCATGTGGCTGCATGGGCTGGTTATGAGCTCTCAAGCTCTACATAACACTATCTGAAATTGGCAGTCAACACCATCTGTTAAGAGGGCACCAACTGATGTCGCGGACCTCTCCATAAGGATTTCCCGAAATACCATGGGCACAAGGGGGACCCCGGAGTGACACCCGGGACTTGTGGCGCCGTTGGTGAGAGGGCCCAAGTGATCCTAGTGAGGGTGAGGGCCTTGGGCGTTGGGAACGCCTCCCACCTACGGAGACCAGGAGGCATGAGGGTGAGGCCATAAGCTATGCGTAGCTTATGGCATGCCGATTCTAGAATGCTCAAGAACACCTCAATAGAGGTGTGAGCTAGAAGATATGGCAAGTTGAGTGGGACGTTGTCCCGGGACAGCGCCCTGGAACAGCAGTGGCCTGGGAGTGGCTCCCGGGACTACGAACCTTTAAACTGGCATAACTTCCTCTGTACTTGCCTGCATGGAGCAAGTGAGTAGTCCATCGTGATCTACGTGAAACGTAGATGACGATGGAGTGGTCGATTGTTAGAATCGAAGACTGTATGAGGAAGTTATGGGGTTCTAAAGCTGTTGGGGGCTTCCAGCCCTAACGGCTAAGGGAAAATGTCTACTTGGCCCCAAGAGTTGGGGAAGAGACAAAAGGTTACTTGACGGTGGGGTAGGGGTCTTGTCTAGAGGCTTATATGGGTGAGGTGGTGTGGCCTCACCCACCCGAGGCCGAACGGCAAGGCCTCCATGGGCATTGGCCCATTGTGAAGGCATAGTTGCCTAGTATGGCTCGGGTTGTTGTAGTGTTGCTCCGGCAACACGATGTGCAACATAAGATTGGACTTCCATGGATGGAAGTCCACATCTAAGAATTGGGTACCGATTAAGCGGTGAGTCCCGAAAACCAAGTAGGAGGTTTGGTCCTCCTCCTATGAAGTCTTGGGTCCACGGTATTGGGAGCTAACCTTTCGCAGGGTTAGCGAAAGGGTTAGCGCTCGTAACTCTTGCTAGAATGAAAAATGGACCGAGTTACCAATGGGGAGCTAGCAAGGGTTGCGACAACTGAGGTGGTCCACTGAAGCCAATATACTAATGTGGTTTGTTGGCATAGTGCAGGTTTCAACCTCAAAAGTGGAAGTTGTTGATGTTGATGGCAAGCCAGTGCCATCTCAATTAATTCCTCTTACTAAGACAACACATAAATCACGAGATCTTTATGTAAACCTTGATGCTGGAGTTTCTGTTGGCAAACCTTCTGCATTCTACTTGGTGTTTGCAGCTACAGTTCCTCCCTTGGGATACACTTCCTTTGTGGTCAAACAAGCTTCCTCGAGTAGTCAAAGTAAGTCCTACAGATGCCTTTCCTTATGATGCAGGGATTATGTTTTTTTTTCCAGAAATGTTGGTCCATTTTCCATGGTTCATGTGTCTGGACTCTCAACATTAGTGAAGTAAAATAATAGGGAAGTATTCTCAACAAATGCATAACATTATTCAGACCCATGCAATGTTCTGTGGTACTGACAGTATTTCGAGGAATATTCCCGGAATTTTTCACATTCAGTTTGAATATGAAAATTCCGGGAATATTCCCCGAAATACTGTCAGTCCCACAGAACACTGCATGGGTTTGAATAATGTTATGTGTTCATTATCTGTAAGATTTGAATTAGCAATGACCAGACTCACCTATAGGTCGTTGATTTCTTCAAGGATCCCATCTGGCCCCTGCGTCTACATTGGTACGTAGAGTATCTCAGTTGTGAGAAATGTTGATGGAACCAACAATAATTGTAATTTGGAAATGGAGCTTTAGTAGCTAGTGGGAGTTTCTTACTTGCAGATGTTGCTGTGAAGTCCTCGGTTGAGAAACCAAGGTCACTACGATCTGTGCATCTTACCGCAAGCCAGTTGCAACTTACTTTCTCAAAGGAATTTGGATTGCTGATAAAGATGACAAACAAATATACTGGAGTGAGTTTCTCTAGTCACCCTCTAACTTGAAAAACCTGCTAGATTTTTTTTGGTGAGCTTAGTTCAGTCAACTTGCAGACCAACATATTTTGAGCATGTAGTCCAATCTCTTTTAAACATGTGTCTTTTTGGTGTCTGTTCTTACATCAAACCTAACCACAAACCAATCAAATATAGTTGTCATCTAGTTTATTTTGGAATGCAACTTGTTGGAGTTTGTATGTAAGTAGCCTACCAGCTTGCGATCTTGCTTTCTGTCTCTCGTCATTCTTTTGTACAAGAATGTAGGCAGTTGTCAATTGATAGACAAATGCCTTGTGGTGTTTAGAATGCCTTTAGTAGTATCACAATTGTTTTAGTGTATGTCTTCACTTTATTATCTGCTTCATTATATTTTTTAGCACATTGATTGATGAAAGTTTTGTGGTAGGCTAAAGACGGTTATTCAAACTGCTGATTCTGAAGGAAATCACGATAACAGATACTTGGAGAAATGTTACCACAGGAAACAAATGCACAAACCAAAGAAATCATCAACAATACAAGTCTTGGCCTTTGGCATCACCATTCAGCCATATGTCGTTAGTTGCACACCATAATCGTATTCTAGGGTAAAGCTTATTGATACCAATTGATTTGTAGATGTGAGAGAGGTCAATATGAATGCTTAAGTAAAAGTGGTGAAGAGGAAGCTATTAATTGCCTTCACACATGTCCATAGCTTGTCACAAGAGAGCCTGAAATCACGTAGTCACAACTAAGCATAGAGGAAGCATTTAATGTCAAATTCGTCATTGTCTATTACCACGTAGTGCAAATACCACTAGTGAACTAGAGCCCCTGCCGAGCCTTAGGCCCAGGGCATGGTTTGGGGATGCTTCCGAAGCATTTGCAGCTCCGGTCTCCTCAGAATTATGCAAGGGCAGGTGCATTTCATTTCCTATTCGATATTTCTTTGTATTGTCTTTCTTTCAAGCCATGTGTCACCTCCTATGGTGCAAAATTGAGGAAAATTGAGACAATCTCAGCTTTCGTACCCTCGAGAAAATCAAATGTACAAATCTTTACCTACAAGAATTCAATTGCATCTCCATGTTTTCCCTTTGTTTGAAGCTCTGTTTTCCATGTCATGGTGTGGAACTGAGAATTCGCAACATTTGTACAAATGCGTGAAACGTTCTAGGTAGACACTTCGCTGTACAGATCTTAAAAAGATGGAAGAAGCCTGCGGTCGATTGTTTTTCTCAATTTTCATTCCTTTCTATCCGTTTGGCTACTCCTTTGGCACAAAATTGAGAAGTTGAGACACAAGTTTCGCACACGACGCATAAAGTGCTCTGATCACCATGAGGGTCAAGATATACTTCCGAAAATGTGAAAGGGATCCACCAAAACTACTCAGTCCCATGAATGCAGAAGAAAATACCTCTTTGTTGGCTTTGAGGAAACGACTGGAAGAATTGAACGTGTTCAAACGGCTTGGAACATTTCAGTTCTGGGATGTAGAAGAATGTTGTAGGATTGACGGCGACTTCGAAGCCTTGAATTCCATTAGAGATTGCATCCACCTCATTCCAACAGATTCAGATTCGGAGGTGAACTACATCAAACGTCTTCGTCTAGGCAGCGTTGGAGAATCAGTGGGCACTGGAAATGATGTTGGCGACAACGTGCAACTGGAGCCTACTGCAAGAGAACCTGAATCTACGGAAATTAGGCTCACAAATCTAGTCTCCACTATGAAGGTTGCAATATCAAAGGAACACTCATGTACAAATGGTGAAGCACTGAAGTCCACCCTCATGCCGATAGATGTACTACATTGGTACTTGAATGGGGAAGAGAAGCTTCGTGGAGATTTGAAGGTCCAAGCCATGGACGATCACGTCTGGTCCTTGCGGTCATGGGATCAAGACGAAGCAGCTGTTGTCAAATTGTTTTGTGGAGAGTGTCGGAGTTTCATAGGGGGCAACACCGGCAAGGACAACAAAAACACGGTGTCCAACTTGTTCTCTAATTTCCAGAAGAACCACTTGATTAGCACTGGGCACATTCGCAATTATTGTCGCCAAAAGGGAATCAAGTTTAACGCCCACCCTCAAAGTGGTAGCACAAGAAGTAATCCCGTGGAAGTGACTATTGTTGACCACAAACGCTTGATTGAAGAGGGCATTGAAATTCTTAAGATTGTAAACGACTCCATTGATCCCAAGAAATCTACATTTGAGTTAATTGGGGATCCCAATGACCTCATCATGAAATCACATTGGTTTAAGGCTAAATGCCTCATATGCCCAAGGGAAGTCTTGCAACTTTGTCCTCCGAAACGGAATTCGGAAGCTAACTTGATGAATCATGTACATGGGGTAGTGCACAACAAGACCTTGGAGGATTTGCAGCAACGCAAGGATGGCACAACATTATCCACCGGCAAGAGAGGGCGTCCTAGCAGAACCTTAGCGTTGAGCATCCAATCTAGTCAAACAGGGCTGCACACATTTTTCAAGCATATTGAAGGTGAGATTTTCACCTATGAAAGGATGTCTATTTGTGCACAAATTTTTTGGGGATTTGAGAGGTCCACACTGTATTTATGGGAGGAAGTCATATGATATTGATGCTTTGTTGTTTGACCCTCACCCAGGGAAGTTGTGGTACCCCGAGCTGCATTTAGAGGCTTGCTTCAATCTAGAAGGTGATGTTACTATAGTGAAGGGGACTTTCAGACATAGGTCATGTAGGAAGGTCTTTGAATCCGGTGAACCATTTCCGAATTTGATTTGTGACATGTGTCAAAGCATTGTCTCCGAATCTGATTTCAAATTATGTGTACTTCGTGAAGAGCACGTAGTAGAAAAACGTGGTTCCAGAGGCATTGGTCTGGGTAGGCGAGCAGGTTACTTGTCTGTATTTGAGATGAGTGCCCACTCTCGATTGCTAACCAAAAAATTTAAAACTGAAAAAATGCGGCATTGGTCTGCAAAAGCTAGAATAGCGCAACTGAAAGTTAGTCGGCCAACTTTGAGAAAGTCAGCCAAACGACTGTCTGCTGAACACAACATTTACAAATTTTGTACTGACATAATATCAGCACATAGGACTGGTGCAATGGGGGGGAGCATGCATTGTGGGATTTTCTCAAAGATGTGGCAAATAACCTTAACTACAAGAATCAAAGAGCTCATTGGTCTGGTAACTCATTAGAGTTCTCACAAGTAATGAAAATGCATGGAGGTAGGCGAATGTGCGATTTGTTTTCTTTGAACTTTGGTGGTCCACATTACAACTCCACAAAACGTGTAAATCGGAAGGGTGTTCAGTTTGTTCCGGGAGAACATGTTGATATTTTTCGGAGTGTGGCACATATCTATAAACAAGCAAAAAAAGCTCATGGAATTCTTGGTCCAATCCCTGTGATTCTAGTTGAAGATGAAACTAAGGTGAAGGGTAGAGTTGCATGGGATCATCGTTGGGATACATTAGTAGGATTTTGTGGCCCAAAAGATGATCATGTTTTTGTTTCCAATCACAAGGTAGTTGTAGGCATGGGAGACTCTGCCTACAACAACATTGTGGATGGCTTTCGTACTAATTGTGTGGGAGCTTTTGCTAGAATTATAATGGTGAATCCCCTCCATTCCAGTTTGCCTCGATTTGTGCTTGTTGTTACTTGCACTTGCAATTGCTTTGATGCATCATGGGTGAGTCAACGGTGGCAGAAGATCGAAGAACTATGGAGAAAATAGTGCCAGAGCATAGTTGGGCCCATCATCAGTCGTGCAAGTGATGGGGATAGCAAAAGACGGCAACTAATACTCATTGACTACCGAAGTCTTGCAGGAGAGCGACTGAGCATCAATTGGGAGGGTCTGGTTATTTACGGCTTCTCTTGACAAAGATGGAAATTGTAGGGGTCTTCATGATCAAGATTGGATACATAATGGTAAGAAGTTGATCAATCCATTGGATTCATCGGTGAAGACTTTGCAGCTTGGAGAAGTCGGAGCTTTTCACACGCACTTGGGAATGATTTACAACAAGTACACTTTTGATGAGCATGGCCTGAAACTAGAGGATGTGTAGCGCAAGGACCGGCAAAACTGGACCTTCGTTTAGCGCATGTGCCAACAAAAAACTCAGGAGTGTTTAGCTGCAATGAGAAATTCGCACGAAGCACACCGGGAGCGCACACTTGGCACTGAAATGTATCTTCGAATTTGTGGTGATTACATCAATATTTTTGCTTCTCAAGTTTTTGACCTTCGAAGTAGGATTGTGCTTGCAGCAAAAGCATCGTTTTTCTTTAGGTTGTGGAAGTTATGATTTATACATGGCAATCATGCAATTAGAAACAACTCAGTAAGATTCACAACTTCCTCCAACTTTGTGAGTCACCAATGTTTTCTTGATATCCAGCTATCTTGCCACTTTGTTGTGCTATTGGTGAAGCATTTTAGAGACATGTATCCATATTTGCCAGTTCCTTTACACCTCACTAGGAATGACAATTGTGAAATTTTCTTTTCAAAAATTGGGGGAATAAATGGGATGGAACGGTCATACGATTTTCATGACCTTGTCAACACAACTAACACTTTGAATCGTTTGTCCGGTGTGGAGTATGGTGATAATGGCCTCAAGTTTGGCCGAGTCCATAATAAAATGGAGAACATCTGGTCATCTTTGCATCCACTCCAAGAAGGAGAAAGTGAAGCTAATTTAGCGGACTACTCGTTGATTGCAATTAAGGTTGAAATTATTGCACTTTTGAAAGAATGATTGAAAGAAACGCAGGTCATGCTTTGAATTCTGAACATGGCGCCATCCAATCAAGCTTCAGCTAATAATAAATTGTGGTTTGTCTCACCTTGGAAGTTGGAGAAGCATGACCCTTCTCGCTTGGCTTACCAGCCTCCACACACACCACAACCTAGATTGGACGGAGATGTTGAATGTGAGCGGACAAGATTGGAGAGCTGCCCAGATTTTGAACTAGAAACAGGGGTTCATTCTAATCCTAACGAGATCCTTGAAGATGACATTGATGGGGATGATTTGGCCATGTTGCCTATCTTGGAGGAAGAGACTCGACGAGTGTTTGTGGAGTTACTTAGCGAGCAGGAGCAACAAGTTTCCAGCAGTCCACCATCTTCCAAAGTTCACCCAATAGTCACATTCCAGGGTCATTCCATTTACAAGTCCACGCTAGTTAGTCAGTTAAATGGAAATCCATATCTATCCAAGGATAGGCTAACTCGCATGAAGAATTCTATTTATTTCAATAACTCCGATGATTACCTTGCTACATCATCATCCACGACGTCTATGATGCTAGGTCTAGGGTCTGATATTGGTGTTTATTTTAAAGACATGCGAGGTTCTACATCTACAGTGAGGGCAGCTAGAAAAATAACCAGAGGTAGGCCTGCTACTATCAATTCAGGACTAACCAATGGCATGTTTTATATAGAAAGGGTGCAAAAAATGAGGATGAAGGTGGGGAACAAGTGGAGCATTTGCAGGCAACCAATCGACTTGATGAAGAGGGCACTTCAAAACGGAAACAAGGGATCTATCTTTGCCAATTTCAATGGTCTACATGTATTAGTTTCAAAAGCATTTAGACCACAACAAGTATAGATATGTGGAGAGCGATTGTGTTTGGATTGATGTGGATGCAATCATCTCTACAGTTTCTTTGTCATATTCAGCAAATTCCAAAATTTACACACTTGATGAAGTTGATGCTAATTCTTTGGCTGAATTGTCAGCAACTTGAGGTAGTTCTTTAGTTGAAAATGGTAGTAGAGATGTAGTAGGAAGCATTAGTTTTAAAATGTCAAAGCTTTAACAATAACTCAAATGCTATGAAGGTTCTAGAGATTTTGCAATGCATTTTTTTCCACTAGAGTTTTAGGGTTAATTTCCTCTCGATTGCTTTTGTTTCTCCTACTTTAAGGTTGTGTCTTATATCTCTTTGTTTCCTTCTACTTAAATTGAAGTCTTAGTACACATGCTATAATGCAAGTTGCTTGAGTCTTGCCGATACCTCTTGAAATGTAGCAAATGATTTGTTTTCTATTTCATTGTAGTTTCCAATTCTATCATGTTGATTGCTTTGTCTTGAGAATGCCATGCTTTGGAATGCCATGCCATGCTTTGGTTTGTTGGTGGTGATATATAAACGTGTGTTGGAATTGTGTATTGGAAAAAAATGGGGTGTAAGAAACAAAATATGGTGTAAGAAAAAAATGGACAATAGTTGGGCTCCGAGAAAAAAAATTTGGGATAAAGTCAAAAAAATTGGTTACTTGGGGTATAAGGAAAAAAATGTAGTATAAGTAAAATAGGGTATTTTTAAATGACTTCCCAAAAAATTTATAATTACTGATAGGGTCCATTAAAATACAAGCATTTACCTTTATTTTAAAAATACCATACCTTAAAATCTTTTTTGCAAGGTAAATAGCCCCCCCCCCGATAAATAGCTCATGATCGCACGTGTATGCATTAATTAAAGAGGGAGTGATCTCCCCGAGAACCTAACCCTGGACCGCTCACTCAAATACTCAATAACCTCCCAAAAGATTACACAAACCGACAAAGACAATATTTCATTACACACACTTTAACCTTAAACCCCAATACCATCACATGGAATAACTCTTAGCCCCCTACTTGTCTCAACCCACCCTAAGTAACCACAACACAACACTACCACACCTCCAATGGCATAGTATCCTACTATCAAGATACCCACCCCAATACCGATTGTATGCCTTCATAATCGCCCTCAATCCTGTACCCCAACAATGTAATGACCTACTCTCCAATCACCTTGATCCAAGATGTCTCACCATATTACGTAGACTCCAAAGTAATGAACCACACCAATACGAGGATACCCCTACCTGTCACAAATACTCATCAAACATGCACCACAAGCCTCATCATTAAAAACCATTCATGACCACATTAGCCAAAAAAATGCTCGAGGAGAACCCGTTACCCAACAAAATCTCGAACAACACTTCCCCATCATACCCAAACAACTTCTCTAGATGCTCACCAAGCGTACCCACCAAGTCACAGGTTTCACACCTATCCCAAACCATATACACAACCCCCGTCTACAACCTCAAGACACAATCAACCGCCATACAAACGCCCATATCATCACCTGGAACACGGGACACATCAGCTCCAACCTCCCAGGCCTCATAGAACTCATAAATGCCCTACACAATAAACCCAACATTATTCTCCTACAAGAAACTAAACTCCCTCACAACAAACCTACCACATACATAAATAATAAATTCCCAGACTACAAAACATTATACAACAACACAAATACCACATACCTAGGAAAAAAACCATCAATACACCCCAAAAGAACCCCCGCGAGGTGGAGTACTAACCATGATCCACAAAACACTCCACACTCCTGAAAACATAACCAAAATCCCTACCCCAACCAGCATCTCACCTTACCTACAAGCCCTCAAAATCGCCAACAAACCATTAGTGCCACTCCTCATTATGAACTTATACATGCCATCGCACGTACATGATCTAAACTTCATACCTGAAATCGTAACCCAAATCAACATCCTAATAAAACATCATCCAACACACAGAACCATACTCGCTGAAGACTTTAATAGAGATATCCACCTACAAGGACATACTCACGAAAGCACACCTCAAGCTCCCACTCGCGAAGATCATGAATGGGCGCAATGTATGCAAACCTTAACCCTACACCCCATCCAAAACACTGAAACCCTCTCCCGACAAGGAGGACATAACTACACATATGCCAGTCTGATCGACGGCTTCTATACTAACATGCCAAATCATACACACATAACATGCACAACCCTACTCCACCAAAATCAAAATTCAAATCACTACCCCGTCAACCTAGATCTTGGATCCAACATCCTAATCCAAAAAATTGATATCCCCACAAAACACACCCCAAAACTTACTTACACCTTACCACCAGAAACAATCCAAAAAATACTTACTCAGTTCCATGAAATCACTAACCTTGCCACACAATCACTCACTCAAAAACTACACACCCCGTACCTTCACCATACAGACTAGAAAGAAACCCAAGAAAAATTCCAAGACATAATCAACATACTAAGCACATGCATCGAAGAAACGTGCCTCAACTCACAAACTCCCCCTATATTGTCACACAAAGCCCACCAACAAGGAGGTTTTCTCCCACGCAAACAACAAGAAATATTGAAACACCACCTCAAGATATACCATAGGACTAGAAAAGCAATCCAAACATCACATTCCACACCTTGTGGAAATTGGTCAAGTCACCCGGATATCCAACAAATATACACGCTCAAAAATATAACCATTCCCCCCACCCCAACTAATGACACAAGGGTACAAAAATGGATTGAAAGAGCTCGCCACCCTAGGCCATACAACTAAGCTAGAAGCCCGCAAAATCACCACCAAACAAACCGCCATTAACTGTAAAAAAACCATCACAAAATAAAGGGTTCTACTCAACACTAAACCTAAAAACATCCACAAAAATTTAAACCAACTATAAACACACCCCTAGACTGCCTCAAAGATGCCAACGACAATATCCTCACAAACCCAATAGACATAAACCATAAAATCTTACAAACACAACAAAATTCCTTTAATAGGAAAGCCCCCATATGTGATGACCCCACAAATCACCACACAACATGCCAATGTGCAGTCCGCAAATACCCATGGCATGACCAAAATGGATTCATCATCGAGAAAAGAGGCCCACATAACTCCAAAATCTCGGAATACTTCTCCCGGGAAGTGTTCGACAATAGCCTTAAGAAACTAGCCAGAGGGAAACCCCGGGACCGGACAACATCCCAAACGAAATCCTCAAGGCCCTCCACCTAACCTTCCACGATATGTTATTCCTCTTCTTTCGGCAATGCTATCACTAGAAAAACATACCCCATCACTGGAAACACAACAAAACAATACTCCTCCATAAAAAAGGCGACCCGCTACTACTCACCAATTATAGACCTATCGCATTGGCCAACACTATATATAAATTCTACACTAGCACACTCACTACCCTCCTCACAAGCTATGGCGAAAAACACAAAATCGTACATTTCAACCAGGAAGGATTCAGACCACAAAGAAACACATCTCGACAAATTCAAACGATCATAGCAACACTAGAAGGTGCTTGCCTAAGTAACAATGACATATACCTTACCTACATAGACTTTCGAAAAGCCTTTGGATCCATAGACCACGCCATACTACTTGCATTAATGGAGGACCTAGGATACCCCCGAGACGCCGTGGAACTAATCGGCAACATTTACACAAACTCAACCACCTCCTTCCACGGTAACCACTTTGGAACAACCCCACCCATCCAAATTAATAGAGGCACCATCCAAGGTGACACCCTCAGCCCCTACCTCTTTATTATATTCCTAGACCTACTACTCCGATGGCTAGAAAAAGACAACATAGGCTACCACTTCAAGACATCATCAACTACATGCAACACCATAGCATACGCCGATGACCTCGCCATCCTCACCGATAACATAACACATATCCAACCATAAATCTGTAAACTCCAAAAATTCTTAGAATGGGCATACCTGGACCTCAACCTTTCTAAATGTGCAATTACAGGATGCCCAAATAAATCAACCTAAAACCTACAACCTTCAAGGCATACATACAAGCACAACATATCCACTTCAAAAATCAACCCTTTCCTATTCTCACACAAAACGAGCCATGCACATACCTCGGTATTCACCCAGTTCCCTCACTAAAATGGCACATACAAAAAAATACCACCATGGAAAAAGCCAAAAATCAAAGTAAACTATTGATGGCATCCCCTGTCACAATTAAACAAAAAATCCACATCCTAAACACAGTAATAAAACCATAAATAGCCTACGCCTACTATGAAGTCCTATTCTCAAACCCATACATTAAAAAATTAAACAAGATCCTCATTAAATTAACTAAAGAAATATGCAACCTACCCAATAGCACAACCAACATACTAACCCACCTCTCCCAAGAAGACTTCGGCATTAATACCACATCATTACTCCCAGACTGTATCAATTGTATTGGCAAACAACTAATAAACGCCCTCAACGACCAAGGCCTAACCAAATATATCACAGTAAAATATGGGGGATCCTATCACCTCCCGCGCCTAAAATATCAAGCATGTACAAGATCACCCACTGCCTGCACAATGTACCTACTTGAAAAGGAATACGAAATCCACATACATACCACCATTAAAAACTTCCCCATAAAACAATCACCAATAGAATTGGCATGGATGCAATCTACATGTTATGTCCTTCTTTCTCTAGACCAAAAACAAGATGCTAGAAGATACCTCAACAAATTACACACGTATAACATCACTACCCTCAACCAAATCCAAAACCTAGACACTCAACAAATCTTATCCCCCCAAGAATTCAAAATAAAATTCAAAGCTACCCCAAAAATAATCAAGGAAGCCCTGGCACAAACCCAACAACTTTTTCCACACAACCCACCAACAATCCATAACCCCCTCCACAACAAGCACCAATAACCAAGTGATCACAAGGTCACCACAACAAACGGACCCCACGAGTGGAAGACCCATACAAGCCATAATAAACACCAAAACCACAATATATAAAGACATATGGGGAGCCAAAGCCATAAAGCAACACTTCTTATGCCAATGGAATACCCATCCAATTAGCACGACAAAATGGGTAGAAGCCTCCCTACTCTTTCACCAAGACAATGTCACCTTAGACCACAACATACTCATACTCCACAAATTCCTACAAACCCAACACAAAACCAACACCCTAAACACATACAACTCATGTATAAACTTTCTATAATCTAAGGACCAAAAATTCATTCACCCCCCCCATCATAGTTCCAAATCTCACACTAACCACCAAGGAATGCAACCCAAATAAAGATATCATCGCTACCAAACCTACCATACAAATACAAGAAACGGAATCCTATATCTACGATCAAACTGGAGCATACATCCTAACCAGGGATGTGCAAATGGACGTGACGCGGCCTTTTTGCGTCACGTCGCGTCACAAATGACGTGACGCCGTCACGTCACGTCACGTCGGGGCGTGACGCGCACTGACGTGGTAAAAAAAAGTTACTGTACCAATTTTTGTAACTTTTTTTTTACTTTTTTGGACGACTGCTCTAGTCGACTGCTACGAGCAGTCGACTTCAGAAAACAAAAATTAAAAAAATCTATTAAAAAATCTGAACCGTTAGATCTTCTTGGATTGAAGATCTAACGGTCCATGATTTTTTTTAGAATTTTTTGATTTTTTTTTTTTTAGGATTTCCTTGAAGTCGACTACTTTTAGCAGTCGACCAGCTAGTCGACTGCTAATAGCAGTCGACTGGTCTTGGTCGACTGCAAAAGTAATTTTTTGTAGTCGACTGCTAAGTCGACTGCTATTAGCAGTCGACTTAGCAAACGACTGCAAACAGCAGTCGACCTAGCAGTCGACTGCAAAAAAACATTAAATTAAAAATTTTCAAAAAAAATTCTGGACCATCAGATCTTCTTGGCAAGAAGATCTGACGGTCCAGAATTTTTTTTAATTTTTTTTAATTTTTTTTTAATTTTTTTGCAGTCGACTGCTAAGTCGACTGCAAATAGCAGTCGAATTAGCAATCGACTGCCAGAAAAAATTAAAAAATTCCAAAAAAAATTCTGGACCGTCAGATCTTCTTGCCAAGAAGATCTGACGGTCCAGAATTTTTTTTGGAATTTTTTAATTTTTTTTTTGCAGTCGACTGCTATCTGCAGTCGACTTAGCAGTCGACCAAGGGGTTGACCAGGGGGTTGACCGCGTCAGTTTACCCCTAGGGTAACTGCCGGATTTACCCCCCCGCGGACGTGACGTTTTCAGGTCTGCCGTCACGTCGCTGTCACAGGACGTGACGCGACGTGACGTGTAATCCCTGATCCTAACTATGCCAATCACAAGATTACAATGGCTATGGGAAAAATACATCCAAAGCCAAACACACCTTATGCTCCACTTCCTAAATCCCCCACCACAAGACTTTGCCACCGAAATCCTATGGCTAACCCAAAGATACGTCACAATCCTCCCAAAAAGAAAACCAAAACAACATAACCCAAATAACAATCACCAAACCCTACACCCCTCCACCCTACAAACCCTTATAGAAACTTACAAAATTACACACTCGTATTACTCCTCACCCCTCACATGTCCAATAACACTCACTCAATACAACTCCCCGCATAACAAAGACATAATATTCGGATCGACATGACTCGCACACTCCTCGAAGTGGAAAGGAAATGGCCTAGCCCACCCCCCATACCTCAAAACAACTATGACATCAATCCATTGGGCCCGCATGACAGCCCAAGAAAATCATGACACCACAACCATCATTATAATCAACCATAAAGACAATCCCCTCCCCCTCGTCAATATAGAAAACCACACAATAATAACCATTCCACCAAACACCATACAATACAACCCTACATCGGAATGGCCAAAATATCTACACCAATTAGAAAACCAATACCCCACCATACTAAGTATAAACAACCCAAGTCCCTCACCGTGCAACTTACAAATACCCAACACAATCACGGCCAACATACTTGAACTATACAATATTAACACCAAAAGTCACCTACACCAAATTACCCCCCTAAAAAAATAGTGAAATACTCATGCGCATGCCACAAAACCCCACAATATCACCACATGGAAAATAACCACCCAACTCCACCCCTACCAATAGAACTATACAATATTCACCCCCTTAAATTCAAGCCCCAACAATGCATATACACCGATGGATCTTTTATACCCCCTGACGAACACGGCATTGGCAATACAACTGGGTCATGTGTCTACTCCCCTGCCAACAACCTTCGGGTTACGGAGAGACTCCCAGGTAGGGGTGCATTTCTTTTTAATTTATTTTAAAATACACATTTTAAAATGCTTTTTAAAATACTCGGCAAATTTTGAGGCATTTTTTATGTTTTTTATTATAAGTTCACGACTACAGCCAGTCCATGCCAATAGGGCAAATATAAACATGCTCAACTTTGACAATTGTTCCATATTACCATATAGCATTAGTACATTCAAACTCAATGGCAATGTTTGAGCCTTGAGCATTGCCACACAAATTGACAAATATTGGAATACATAACGCACCACATGGCACATCGGACAAGTCGTGAATGGTGGTTTGCATTCACAATGTCTTCATTCTTGGATCAATACTTGGGCGGAGAAGAGCTCGAAGAACTAATCCTAGAAGAGGGGAATGTTTTCGACAATGATTTGCCATAAGGACCTCACGGATTGATGTCTTTGATGATTTTCAATAAAAAACATTTTAAAACATTTTAAAACATTTTAAAAATATTTTATAATGCCACCTCCGACCTCTAGAATAAAAAATGCAACACTACTCCCAGGCCTACAAAACATACTAAGAGCCGAATTAAATGCCATCCTAATAGCAATCCAAGGTACACAACACCACACGCAAGATACCCACATCTTTACAGATAGCCTCAATAATATATACCTAATACACAACCACATAAGACACCCATCATCCCAACATAATCATCCAGATAAATTACTTATCGCTGCCATAGTCAACCACATAACATGGTCCACACACAAAATCACAATTCAAAAAGCCAAAGCACACACATGCATAATAGGCAATGAAATTGCGGATCAATTAGCCAATAGTGGAGCCCTCCAAGACAAACCCACCGGCACCCCCAAGATACATACGGCCCATACTACGCCATACTGGCTCAACGGAGTCCCAATAGGTTCACACACGGGTGCTATACGCAACCTACAAACATACATCAACAAAGAACATAGGAACCAAGAACTAAGACTAGCCCAATCCAAATTCACATACATAGACAAATGGACATCCAATGACCAAATCAACCATAAACTCTCCAACCAATTTTGGAAAGACCCCAGGACCACATACGCCCAAATTACACAAACTTTAAAACTCCAATACGCCCAATACAGTCAAGACTCTATAAATGTTACAGGTCGGGAGTAGCAAAAAAAAACATATATAGAATTATAACAAATAACACTTATAGAATTCATACCGATGATTCATAACGTTTATAGAAATAACACTTAAAAATTATGAAAATGAAGAACATACCGTTTTATAAAAATAAACAATAAAAGCACAAATGATAATACATAATTCAACTAAACTAACCGAAAGAAAGAGTCTATAGTAGTATGATGAGAAGCTTCCAAATGATGAAATGAAACTTCCTTCTGGAGTCCTTGAATGCTCCTGATGTGTGATAGGGCATCGTTTGGTCTTTGTTCAAAGTGTTTCTTCAAAGTCTCTAGAGAACGCTCATCAACCATAACCTCATCAACATCAATTTCTTGATGTTTTGAGGAATACATATCCAAAAACTCCTCATTGGTAGGTTCATAGGGGTTGTTTAAATCAAACTCCATCTCATAATTGAGGTATTCATGAGCATTCATCACGTCACCCACCTCACTATCAGATGACAACAACGTCTGTTGATGAAGTAGAGTAGCAACTTCATCAACCTCTACCAAGCGCCTAGCTTCCTCTATCTCCCTCTCAATAGAGATCGAAAGAACACCCATGTGCCTCCAACAATTTTGAATTGTTCGCAAAGAATATGGGATAAATGTGATTACATGTTTAAAATGTATGCTCTCATATATTATTACCTTGATTTTCTCAAAATTAACATTTATAGAGGTGCAATTAACAAAGAAGGGAGTAGAGCATGTTATAACACTTAACACATAACACTCACTAGTCTTACCAATTGTGTTTTTGTAGGGGAGTAATTTTTTCTTAACATATATGAAATTATAACGCTTATAGGGGTAACACTTATAGAGTCTTGACTGTATATGGGTAACCACCGAAAAAATATCTTCTGGCCCAATTTGTACTCAAACCCAAACTATATAATATGCCCCAATAACACCATTGACACATGGCCACACTTACTTTCCACATGCTCAAACCCACACATCAAAGGGTTGCGTATAGCTCGCCATAACAAGGCAATCCACCAAATTGTACATACGCTACAATCAACTAAACACATGAGATGCTATACACTCATAAATGCGGGTAACCAAAACTCTAGACCACAAGACAACACAGCCCCACAATGGCTTCTCCAATGCACGTGCCCCACTACACAATGCACATGCCTAGCCAGATTTGAACCAGACATACTATGCATACTTGGCGCTCCCACAGATAGCCAACCCCCCTTGTTGCCAACCCCATCAAAAACCATACAATTCATTGAATTCACCTATTGCCATGACAAATTCTCAAATACCACACACAGTGAAAAAACCGCTAAATACAACCCACTAATACACGCACTCAAAGTAGCGGGCTGGCAAGTCAACCCTCTCATCTCCATCACAGCAGGTGTAAGAGGGGCCATCCACGAACAAGCAATCAAAGACTTAGAAAAACTAAAAATACCCAAAAATGAGATCAAAACACTTATGAAACATCTACACCAAATCGCCATCAAATACCTCACATACTTAATACTAAACAAAAGGAAATTAGATAATAAACAACCCCTCGTAGAACCCCCCGTAGGCACCCCCCAGACCCACCCCCCTCACAGACCTCCTCTACACCCCCCATATACTCCCCCTAGATATTAGGTACTGCGTTTTTCGAAAACTAAAGGAGCCCACCTCCCGAGAGGGAGGAAGTACTCTTACGGCGACACTTGGTCAAACATGACCACGGTATAGAGGAACGGGCTCCCATTCACGTCGGTGTACAAACTAAACCCTGACGTTATTTTATTTTATTTTGGACATGAATGGTACAATGTTTAGAAAGTAGCGATGCCTTTCAAGGCCCAAAGGTGCTCAATCAAATCTCCTCTTTAAGCTAAAATGCACGTCCTCATCTTCTACCTCTCAAGTTCTAGTTGTTAGGTTTGCAAATGTAACACCATGGCCAAATCGGAAGCCCTTGTTAATGTCAAGCATATGTTGCACATTGTTCTCCAATTCATCTTTCAATTATCATTTGTGGACGATTACACAAGTTGCCATGATATTTTAAATTGTCTCATGTGACCAATGCCGAGAAAGATTTTGAATGATTGCGAACCTTGACTGTAAGACCCCAAAACATCTTTCAACATATTTTCTGCAAGCTTCCTGCATCTTGGTGTAATGTGTTTTCTTCTCATCATAAGACTCATGGATACTTTGGACAAAGCATGACCATGATGGATAGATACCATTTGCCAACAGGTAGTACCTTGAATACTCCACTACATCGACGGTGAACTTCATGTCGTTTGAGCTGCCTCAAAGCATGTTACCAACAAGAGGCAATCTATTGAGCGCTACGATTTCATTATTTGAACCTAGCAAGCCGAAGAAAGTGTGCTGGATCCACATGCTTTGATTTGTGATGGCTTCGAGAATGATAGATTGGTTCGTTCTCATGCAAAAGCTCTCGATGTTGAGCAACCAAACATTGTCTCCACGCCTCGAGGTCCATCACTGCAGTGCAGCTGAAAAAGAGAAAGAGTTGCAAGCTAGAAAATGGTCTAAGCTGTGAAGAAGGTGCTTGGAAGCTGCGAGGTTTTTTCAAAAGGAGATAAGGCATTCACCGAGCTTGGGGCTCTACTTCATTTCCAGGGCTCTGTCAAAGACTTTGCCAGAGTCACTCTCCAGAGCAACCGGTGGAGACGCTCTTACATTCTGTGAGCGTGAAATATGTACACCCTAAACTCCGTAATATCAACCTCCATAATGTCACTCACTCTCTAATATCCTAAAACCCTTGGGGAACGGCTGTTCGTAGTTCAAATCTCACTCCTTATTGTCACATTTCTCTCCCTTATATCATGAATTTTGTCATTAATGCAAAACACCAAAGAAGTCAACCCACACTCTCGTATTGCGCCATGTGTCAATATGTGGAGTGTCTTCTTCTCATTCTTTTCTTCTTATGGCACTTGTTGAAATGTTGGTGCATGGATCTACCACATTGCCCAGGAAGGCCAAGTGGATTGAGGGTCTATTATCTTAGTTGCCTCTCTATTGATCCCAACTTCTCACTTCTCTAGAAGTTAGTGGCTCAAAAATATTAAAGCTTTTTGGATCCTCAGGAAGTTATTCAAACTTACTATTGAAAACTCAACTTCTATGATGTTTTCATCAACCATATCAAGATAATCTGCAATATGAAATTTCTCAATGGGCCTACCATCTTGTGTATTGCCTACATAGTTTGGAATATTTTACTGAGCCAATTTTTTATTTTAAGCAAGTAGCTAAAGGGACTAGGGATTGGGCGGAATTGTTACTAGGGTAATACTAGAGTCATGACTTATAAGGTCAAAAACTATGAAGGTTAATTTATGGTTGGTTCCGTTGTCACTGACCCACTTAGGGTTTTAAGGCTCTAAGTAGCCAGGGACCATCTCTCACAAGTATAAGAAGGGTTTGAGCCCCTTGGGCAAAGTACCTCACTCCTCCATTGGGGTTTTCCTCTCTATGCCTGTCGCAACCCTTGCTAGCTTCCCTTAACTTATCTTGACCGTTTCTCAATTCTAGCAGGTGTCACGAATGTTAACCCTTTGCATCTCGCATATACAAATGGTTAGTTCCCAATAACACTATATTCGTTAATTGGAGACTTTTGAAAGTCTCAAAATAAAATATGCCCATAGTTTGGGATGCCAATATTGTGAGCATGCGGAACATTGGGAACATCGGGAACATCGGGAACATGACGGTTTGCAACTTTGCACGCAAAGAATATGCACATCACTAAAAATAGCAATTCTTTAAATCATAATCAAAATATGAACTATAAGTGGAAAATAACAATCGAATCCCAAAAACAAATATTTTTATTTCCTTATAAAGTTTAAGGTGCGCATCCCGTATATAAGGGTCTTATGGAATTGGTTGGCACATCCCAAACGTATGTATAAATTTGAATGTAGCCGCAATAAAACCAATTCTACAAAGTGCCCTTATTTTCCACATGGCATCCAACCTACGTTATGTTTCCCCATCTCCATCTTCCGCTTCATATCCATTATCGGCATCATTTTCTGCAGCTGCAATACATACCAAGTTGTCTTTGGCAAAATCTATATGTTTTTGGGGGATGGTCATTGTTTCCGATTTGGAACCCTTGCGCGGCTTCCAAGCACAAAGGATGGTATCCGTGTTTATCCAAACCGGTGCGTACGCGGAGTCAACTGTCCACTTGAAACCCTTTTTGGTGTCCCAACCTAAATAGGTGCGGAGCACGTTCTGGTCTTTGGTGCTCGGACGGCAATATTCCACTTCAATTTGACGAAAGTGGGGGCTAGTTGTAACAAAATTGGCTGAAGACAATGCTTTCACCAACCAAATTGGTTTGGGGTGCTCCTCATCTCCTGCTCGTACGAGGACCATATAACCTTCGTGGCAATCAACACCCACACGAAACGACGGAGCCGGACGATTGCGCGCAGGGCCAACGTAATGCTCGTCCATTGCAAACTCTTCACGGACGTCTCCATTGCTAAAGAACATAGCATCGGACTCCACAACTGTCAAACGACTTTGTGGCCAAAATCCTTGTGTCAAAGTCGTACGGGTGTCGACACCAACGGTCATCAAGGCTGAGCGTATGCGATCCCAATACGCGATCAACGGCTCATGAGTATCCCTAATACGTCTGGTGATGTCTTCTTCACACAACTCTTTCCAATATTCAATGAATCCGGATATGCCCTTTATGATTTCCGGCCCATTCCTCATGGGATCGGGTTTGCAAGGCTTTGGTTCCCCATCCGGGAGCAAACATTTCCCATCCCCGTCTTGACGCCACACGAGTATACCATCCTCCGGGCCCCAATTTGGAGATGTGCACAACAGCTTGAACTGCATGGCGGGGACACCATCGTCCCTCATATAGAAGCGAAATTGTTGTGCTTTGGTATGTCCCACCAGACGGTCCACTCCCTTCAACATGTATGGCTTGATGAAGGCCTTGAAATTTGGTATTTCTTCAATCATGTGCGGGATCACCGGCACATTGTCCAAATCCATGTATGATTTCATGAGAAGTGGTATGGTGGGAAAATCCTCTTCATGCAACTTCATGCTCCAACGGCCAAATGAGGCGTCAATATCATCGTGCGTGTGCCCCACCATCAAGAAAGACACAAACACCTCTTTGAATATGCCTTTTGCCACGAGCAAGGACCAAAAACAAAACACGTATCGACATTTGTTGTCTTTAGCACAATTATCGAGTTGAACGTAGAGAGTTGGAGGCAAGGGTTTTGCAAGAATGGGTTCTCCGGGTGGTTCCGGCAATGAAGACATACAAACCTCCTTCCCCTGGAGCACTGCCTCATAAAGCGGTGTCGTTCCACAACCATCGAAAAGAGCCCGGGAAGAGTGTACCGGCGGCTTCTCAAGATCGCGCAATAGTTTTGCAAATGAACCGACCGTGTGGTTGGCATCGCCAGGGTAAAAATCCAAACCATAATGGGCATATTTGACGTCCACATGGCCATGGGCGATCATACCTAAAAAAGAAAATCGATGCATGAACTACAAAAATATGAAATAACTCCACAGCGGATGGATGGAGTAGGACATTTGGAAAACACACCCAATGCAAATTGGACAGACTTTCAACACACATGAGGGATTCTGTACGAACCTGTGACAACTACGGGCAATTTGAAGAGACCATCCGTGGCCTTTATTTTGCGTGCATAACAAGGGCATGCGGTCTTCGCATGGTCCATTTTATCATGGATGACTGTTAGAACCTCCGCAGGCCTCATTATGGACAGTGCACGGTTTTTATAGTAATCTTGACGATGTGCCTCTTGGTTGTTGACATGCTCAATGTATTTTCTCTGGTGTCTAGTATGGGATTCAGTGCCTATAGGGTGGGCATCTCGAAGACCTTTGTATTTCTCACACGCCGTACACCTGGCGAACTTGTCTCCAGGTCTCTTCAAACAGTATTCCGCGAATTGTTGGTTTTTAATTACACTCAACTTGGACAAGGAAATGGGCCCACATCCCGCTGCGCGGCCCACTTCGTTTATGTCCGTTAAGATGTTCTTCCACTTTGTGCCCGTGGGCAACACCATTTGAACAACTTTCTCCCCTGATGACAATGTCCTCGTCTTGTGGGGCATTGCATCCGCTAATGGCTCTATGATAGTGGAGAGTGTCGCGGAGGCTTGGAGTGTAGCCTCCCTAGGTTTCTTTGTGCCTGAGTTGCCATGAAACCGAGAGCGGCGACCCAACAAAGAATACTTCCGAAACCTATAGAAGTCAGCCTTGGAGACCGCATGGATGATATACCACGCTGTGCAACACACTTCCACATTCTCAAGAGTCACCACCTTATGACCATGGGTATCAATGTGCAAATTTTTGTGGACCTCTAGTTTCTTTGCTGATCGCATACGGAAATCCCCAAGCCACATCTCTTGACGAAGAGACCTAATTTTTTCGCGCGGAAATAATTGGCAACATTTCATCGCACAACAATCCTTTGCGGATACTAGACGGATAGAATCGTCTCCCAAGATGTGATCCCGCCGACGTTCCCTATCTCCGCGAGACACGCGACTTGAATCGTATCTACGTAGGCCTTTGCGAGGACGAATTGTGCCCAACAAAGCCAACTGCGCTTGCGTATGCCGCCATCCATGATCCCACAAGCTTACTTCTTCATGGAGAACCCGACGAAGGGGCCATCGACGCAAGGAAAATCTCCACGTCAACGGAACCTCACACGGTAGCAAGGAATTCAAGATGCACACGCCGACATCATCGAAACCAAGGGGGTTGATATCAACACATTCACGGGGATCGGAGTTTCTACATATGTCATCTGTCACCGGGACACCAAGCTCGTTAAGTAGAACAACATCAAGGCCCACCCATTGCTCCCTCCCGAAACCGGCACACAACGGAATGTCATCATGGTCATCCCCAGAATGTGGAGATTGTTCAAGGACTTCCAAAGATTCATGGGAGGATGTATACACAGACACACCAACACCGTTCGTCCCGTCATTATTGTCTGTAGATGGGGACGAGAATTCAGAGTCATTATCTGCAGACGATGCATTCGTCGAAAACTCAAATGCACTATCTCCCACATCCATTGCCATCACACCTAAACAAACAACCATGGAATGACCAACCACACAACGGATGTCATGCATACAAGAGCGAACAATATCTGTAAATACATAGCCCGAACTTCGCACACAACTCAGGGTACTATTGAACTGTATATATACGAACATCTGTATGTTCCAGGCATACTATGTGAACTAAACCATGGAACATCGCCATTGTGGTGTTTGAGGCCGTGAGTTCATAAAAGAAATGCCAACCTGTGTAGTAGGTGCAAATGGATACGTGTGCGACAATACAACATCGTAAATCCTACAATAGCATATACACGAACGCCCGTTCGTGTATATGTACCATACAATTCGCAAATGCATAAATGTCTATGGAGGGATGTAGATAGCCGCGCAGTCCACTCATGTGGTATTTACGAACGCACGTTTGTAAGCTCAAGACCATCAAGTCTGTAGACGGGAAAAATAAATACTTGCGACATACGAACGCAGGTTCGTAAATCCTTAACTGGCAAATTTACGAACAGACGTTCGCATATCGCTGCCATTCTATGTGCCTGCATAGCCATATGTATGTATAGATGATGGTGGACGTGCACCATGCTCCAAGTCGATATTAACGAACGCACGTTCGTAAAATCCCAACCATGTGTGTGAACCACTGATGCACATGCGTGACATAGGACATGCCGTTCGTAAATATGCCATTGAAGTGATTACGAACGGGCGTTCGTATATCACTGATAGGGTACCTGCATAGCCATATGTATACTGGCTCCCAATGCTACACTGGCACATGCGTGTGCGACATACGAACGTCCGTTCGTAAACCCTTGAATGACATTCATGAATGCCCGTTCATATGCCACTGATTCTGTATATCCATAGCCATATGTATATGTAAAATATATTGCTGAATGTGGACCATACGCAGCCGCTTTCACGAACGCACGTTCGTAAACTCCCCACCAACCTCCTGTCTTACCTCCTGCCACAACTCTGTGCGCGACAAACAAACGTCCGTACGGTAATCCTTGAATGGCAAATACGTACGGGCATTCGTATATCTGCCATATTGTTTGTCTCGGCATAAATGTATGGAGGGATGTCGCTGGATGTGCACATAATCCCAGGTGTATTTACGAACGCACGTTCGTAAACTCCAGACCATCCTATGTGATCCACCTACAAAATAGTGGACTCCAGCTTTACGAACGCGCGTTCGTATATCAGCCATATTGTTTTTTTCTGCAGAATTGTGGAGGGATGTCACTGGATGCGCACATAATCCCAGGTGTATTTACGAACGCACGTTCGTAAACTCCAGACCATCCTGTGATCCACCTACAAAAGCGTGGACTCCAACTTTACGAACGTGCGTTCGTATATCTGCCATTCTGTTTTGTCTACATAAATGTGTGGATCGATGTCGCTGGATGCGCACATAATCCTATGTGTATTTACGAACGCACGTTCGTAAATCCCAGACCATCATGTGGTCCACCTACAGAAGCGTGGACTCCAACTTTACGAACGTGCGTTCGTATATCTGCCATATTGTTGTCTACATAAATGTGTGGAGGGATGTCGCTGGATGCGCACAAAATCCCAGGAGTATTAATAAACGCACGTTCGTAAATCCCAGACCATCATGTGATCCACCTACAGAAGCGTGGACTCCAACTTTACGAACGTGCGTTCGTATATCTACAATTCTATTTTGTCTACATAAATGTGTGGATCGATGTCGCTGGATGCGCACATAATCCTAGGTGTATTTACGAACGCACGTTCGTAAACCCCAGACCATCATGTGGTCCACCTACAGATGCGTGGACTCCAACTTTACGAACGTGCGTTCGTATATCTGCCATTCTGTTTTGTCTACATAAATGTATGGATCGATGTCGCTGGATGCGCACATAATCCTAGGTGTATTTACGAACGCACGTTCGTAAACCCCAGACCATCCTGTGGTCCACCTACAGAAGCGTGGACTCCAACTTTACGAACGTGCGTTCGTATATCTGCCATTCTGTTTTGTCTGCATAAATGTGTGGATCGATGTCGCTGGATGCGCACATAATCCTAGGTGTATTTACGAACGCACGTTCGTAAACCCTAGACCATCCTGTGGTCCACCTACAGAAGCGTGGACTCCAACTTTACGAACGTGCGTTCGTATATTTGCCATATTGTTTTGTCTACATAAATGTGTGGAGCGATGTCGCTGGATGCGCACACATATTCCCGGGAGTATTTACGAACGCACGTTCGTAAACGATATCATCCTATGTGATCCACCTGCAAAGCGTGGACTCCAGCTTTACGAACGTGCGTTCGTAAAGCTCCGGTATTTGCGGCGGTATATTCGGAGACTACGTTGTCTTGTACCTGGGGTGTGCGCTTGTTGCACAGGAGAATGGCTTGAGCACACTCCGTCGGGTCTCCAGGCCGCACACTTGGCGTCTGCCGCAAAAAAGAGCTCTGATATGGGGGGAAGCGCTTTAAGTACTTCTCTGGTGTGGTTCAAAATCCCTTGGATGCTCTTTAAAAAACGGATTCCCGCCGCCTACTTGGACCTAACAATATGCCATTCTATCCATGCGGAACATACCTGACCCTATGTTTGGAGCATGTATGGCATGGATGCAACATATTCAAAATATGTACATTGGTTGTACACCTTACTTGTTACCAAGGTCTCACGAAAAAAAATTAAAATTTTTATATGTATATATATATGTGTGTGTGTGTGTGTATATATATATGTATATATGTGTGTGTATATAAATGTGTATATATATGTATATATATATATATATGTGTGTGTGTATATATATGTACTATAATAGTTAATGTAATTTAAATATGATGGTTAACATAGAATGAATGATTTGCGACCAAGGTGTGAGGTACAAGTTTTTTGGCAATTACCTAGTATATATTACCAAGGTATAAGTGATATATCTACACAATGAGGTAAGAGTGGGTAAAAATTGGTTGTGGAGGTCCCTAAACTTGTAGGTATCATATGAGTCACATCAAAACATGCCCGTAATCCGCTCACCAAATGCGTGAACACCGATAAAAGGTGGGTTAATGTATAATGGCTTGTAAGGTAGATTAAGGATATGAATTCAAACCATACCTAGATTAAATTTAGGTTTTAATTCAGATGCCACCCTACATGTTGATTAATCTGGCGTGTGTGGAAAGGTTGAATTACTTTGGAATCGTGCATAAGATAGAGTGAGCATATGGATTGAAACCATACCTAGGTCGAGTCACACTTATAATTGTGTGAATTTTGCATCCCACGAGAAGTATAAGCATAGCTAAAAGTGTTGATTTAAACTGGTCTTAAGACATGCATGTTATAATAAGATTATGGATTGTGTGATCAAAATGCACTTAACACTATTAAAGATTTCGGGATGTAGGGTTTAGGGTTTGGGGTTAGGGTTTAGGGTTTGTGAAAGTTGTGCATGTCCGGTAGTTAATACAATAGATTACATACACAAACAATATTGACTTCTCAAAAACCCATATCGCACTAATGCCCCCTTCCCAACCCAACTTTAGGTAAGACTAAAAGTTGGTTCTGACAACTTGGCCATCACACCATCGACATTATCTATTGCCGAGCCTAGTTTGCAAATGATGTGGCATGGCTAAAAAGTGGAGGTGTTAACCCTCAAGCACCGACCCTCCCATCTTAGCTAAAGTCAAGTGGGAAGGGGGCATTACTTGATTTATGTGTAGCTCACATATGATGCTAGCCAAACATTCGACCACATGGCTCAAATGCGCTACACGGTTTTTTGCATTTAGTGTTGTGTTACATTTAATGTTGTTACTATTCATTTACCTAGGTATGCCAAAAGAATTTAGGAGTTTCTCAATGTTCAACCTTAGGGTTATGATTTGGAATTTTGCCAAGGTTTAAGGATAAATATTTTTTTATAAAATGTGAGCAATTTTTATTGGATGAAAATGATCCAAGTTATATAATAATACTTTAATACTAATTGTACTATGATATGAAATTTTATGTGTACAAATAATGCCTACCTAAGTCCACTTCAATAGTTAAAATAAATGGGTAGTAAGGTTCTATTCTTAGGTCTAATTTGCTATGCCAACATTTTTTTTGAATTGATACTTTAAATTTTTATGTTTTCCTTCATGTCATTTAATAATTCCTTTATTAATATATAAGGCCTTCAAATATTCATATAATGTGAGTTCTGAAATAAGAATATGGGTTGAAATATTAAACATTGAATTATAAATCTATCAATCTATCAAATGGGTTGAAATTTAGCAAGGCATGATTATTACATTTCTTTTGTTCACTTATTCATAAGAAGTGTCACATAACAATACTCAATGTGCAACTCTTGGTCCATGGGTCCTCAATATATAATAGTCGGATGCTTGAAAAGTTGTGCAAGGGGACTCAGATTCATATTGAACTCCTAACATCTGACTATTATATTACGAGGGCCCACGTCGTTGAATAATGTTATGCATCTAGAACATTATCATAATGACATAAAATATCATATGACACTAAACATCATATTTAATGTAGTAGTCATAAATGAATACTTTTAAAATGTCATTTTACAGAGTCTCTCATGGCAAATCCACATTCTCTTGTATTTCTTTTCTTTGTTTATCCCCACGGTCCGAAGAGAATGGAGGTGACATGTCATTCCACGTGGCACCTGCTTTGGCGCCAAACCCTTTTCCTCAAAAGCTCCACTTCGCAGGAGAAACCGATGAAATTTTGGAGGGAACTTGGATCGTTGCCAAAACCCCGAACCTCAAACCCTAACATGCACAGACGGACAGACAGACAGCTTCCCATCACCGTACTCATCGCTCGCCATGGCCAAGTCGTGCAAGGGTTTGGCTCTGGAGCTCGTCAAGTGTCTCAGCGACTCCCCCTGCATCAAGGTAATGTACTCTCGCGGTCTTTCATTCTTCTGTTGCAATCAATCCTCGCTCTGCTCATTCCTCTCCCATTCGCTCTGCACTATCTTCAAATTCCCGGGTCGCAATAATGCTTCTTAAGTGGTGAATTGGATTCTTGTAACATTCTTAAGCAGCCTATGGAACACTTACGTAATTCGGATTAAGTGCACCTCTTCAATTGCATCTTGGTGGATGGGAGAATGCTTTGTGTCCGAAGATGGGCAACAATGAATGAATTGTTGACTGATGAGAGATTGTGACTCGACTATGCTTGGCATTCATTCATTCATGCATGTAGTTGAGTGCCTTGAGTCTTGGAGATGGATTCTTGAAGCTAGAATTGAACGAGAGCGTTATTCCACATGCTTAAGAATGCTTAGTTGGATTGGATTGGTTTATAGGAAGAGAAGCGGTCGTATAAGGACTGTGCAGGAGAGAAGGGAGCTTCGGTGCCTTCAGCTTGCGTGGGGTTGCGCGAAACCTACTTCCAGTGCAAACGCGGCCAGGTTAGGTTTCGTGGTTTAAGGTTTTTTTTTTTGTTTTTTGTTTTTTGTTGATGTATTTATTGAATTGGGGTACAGGAATCAATCATAATCACTGATCAATCTGATGTGTCAAATTGATAATTTGTCGAAGAATGTAATTCAATCAGCAAAGATGCTGATCGAATGTGTAGAAGTTGGAGTGCTGGAGGGTTATGCATTTCTGAATCAATCATAAACAATCTCAAAGCAGCTGAGATGAGAGGATTCCATAAATACATGACGGATTGCTTAAATTCACAGTTCCTAAGGGCTGAACTCCAAGCCTGCTTTACAGTAGAGGGGTTGAGAGCTCGAAGAAAGAAGCCCCATTTCATTGGCGGAGAGGAGCCTCTTACACTTGAGCTTTCACTTTGAGAACTCGAACCTTTTTACCGGCTTAGATGGTGCTTTGATAGATCGATCCCATGTGAAATGCTGACTATGATAAGCTCTTTGTCATTCTCAACAAGCTCTTGGGGTGAATCCTAAGCTGCCTTGTGGAGACTGCATAGGAATGTTGAAGGTTTGAGTTCTCATTTTCTGGTCCCCAAGTCAACGGGCTTACAAGAATTAGACTTTAGCTTGTCATGAATTCTCCTTTGTGTAATACCATTGCCCCCTTGATATCCTCACTTTGAGCACAACCATTTTACACTTGCTTGAAGCATTGAGAGCTTGAGGATTGATCAACCTCTAAGTAGTTTGAGGTTTGGATGAAAGCTTCTCAAATTGAAGCATCAAACTCCCAAAAATTGCAAGTTCGAGCTCTCAACTCGAGGTTTAAGTGCAAAGGGGGCCTTAGCAACATTGTGCCTCTGACAAATGTGCCAGACAAGTTTCTGACATCCATTTTTGTGGGTTGCTGTCTTGGTGATAATACAGGTGGACATGACCAAGCGCATTCGAGGGAATAAGGGTTACTGAATTTCATGGGCCACTAAATCCGGTTCACAAGTCTTCAGGTTCATGTGGCCACTTCAGGTAGAGAGTAGTACGCTAGGGTTTAGGGTTTGATGGGAGTGACCATGGGAGATGTGGCAACGGACTTGGGGATTCTCGAGCAAGTTCAATCCCTTGTTTGTGATACCCTCCAAGTGGTATGCTCTGTCCACCTCTTGGGTTCTGTATTTATCCTTGCTTTCAGAATCTGTGGAGTTGTGTTTCCATGACATATTTGTAACACATTATATTTCATCAACAATTGATACCCATTTAGTGCTCTTATTGGCATTTTCAATTTTCTACATCATGCAGTCACTAAGTTGGAGCAATGGTCATACATAAACTTGGAAAGTTAGTACTTGGATGAAGTGATTGAGAGAAAGGATAATGACAGATATTATTGAATTTAAGATGGATTTTTGCTACCCACACACACTTCAAAAGTGTTCATAAATGGCAGATCGTCTGATTGGAACTAAAAGTGTATTTATCACATTATGGAATGTTTGGAGAGTAAGTTATTCCTGAAGAACATTAGTTTCAATACAGGAGGTAGAAGGAAACTGACTATGAAGTTATGGGGAGAATTATGCAGGTTTCTTACAAGTGGTTGAGTAGGAATTTCTCAGTTTCTTCAAATGCAGCTAAGAGGTATTGCTTTTCAGCTTGTCCTGTGATTGGGACTGATTTGAGATGTCAATTGCAATATAAATGTTTGCACAGGAATACTCTCTGGATATGAGGGTTGTATGCATGTGAAGATTCTAGTTGTGAATGCTTCTGTCTCTGTATTTAATTTTGAGAAATGATGTGTAATACATGTGGACTACATTGTTTCACTCAACCTGATGTGTGAGAACTGAGACAGTGGGGCATACAGAATAGTTTTCTCCTGTGGGCATTTCTTGCATTATTCCTTATTGAATGGTAGCTCACATAGTCATGCCTTCTCTCTGATCTGCAACCAGGATTCTCCAAGAATTTGCAGAACAGAATGAGGGGACGAAGGTGGAGGTGGTGTATGCTGTTTCGGGATGGTTGAAGAATGATCCCCGCACGTATTCTGTACAGCTAGTTCCCAGAGCAAAGTTGCAAGGTGTTTATTATATTACTGCTTCATTGGTTTTCTTGAACCATGTGTTAGTGGCACAAAATTGGACATATAAGCTTGCCATAATTATCCTGAATACTTGAGGCTTGAAACTTTTTACCCCCTACAAAAACATGATGATATTTTCATGTAGGGGAAAACTTCTTTGAATTCTGTTTTGGCTGCTTTTTCTATAAAGTTACCCACTTGTGCAATATTTTTTTTGTGCTACTATTGAGTCATGTCATTTTACTTAAACTGAATAAAGGATGCAGAACAACTTTGACCAGGGTTGGAAGAAACGGATAAACAAGACATGGGGTAGGATGTTGGAGGAAGAAGTTGGAAAAGACTTGGGAGTAGTTTGCATAGTTAAAAGGTGACACTTGGGTATGGAGCAGATGCTAGAGGTGACTAATCCATTGGTGTTCCCCTGCAGAGACAAAGCAAGGATTGGATGGTTCCCCCTCACACCATGTGTACAGTGTGCAGCCTTGCTTACCCAAGGATCCTGCCCAGCTATTCAATGCAGAGCTTGTGCAAGCCCAGGAGTTGTTTCTGCAACCACCTGATGTTGACAACTGTCTTCGTGATAATCGGTATGTTCATTTGTGTTCAATGTCATATGTATAGTTGATTTCTGTTACTACAGTAGCGATAATAGATGATGCATCGCTCTCAAATAATGTTTGGTATTACCTGTTTTGTAATGAACCCTTTGCAAATTAGGGATTGCATAAAAGTAACCCTTTCAATGTGTATTCAAGGTGTGCAGACGATCTTTTGTGATTGCCAAAGGAACTCATCACATGTGCAATGTTACCAATCATCATTGTAATGAGAATCAATGCTTGGTTCATGTCTGCAGATTTAGTTCAATCACATGCTCTTTGGTCACAAGAAGTGTGGGAGGAAGCAAGTCTGTCATCTATCAGCAGAAAACTGCATCAATCTCTACAAGCAATTCAATGGCACTTCCTGCGGTACCTGTTAAGAGCCTCTCAGAATCCAAACCTCCCAAAGTTGAAGCACCACCGCAACCAATGCCTCCAGTCCCAGCAGTTAAAAAAGAACCAGTTACAAAGACTGCTGTTGTCAAGGAGGAAGGTGTAGGGAAAGTTTTAACAACCACAGGAGGGCCTACAAAGAGTGTGGCAGAGAATGTCACGACTGGGAAAAAGAAGGTGGGAGCACCAGGAGGTAGTTCTTTGGCCAATTTGTGGGGTAAAGCCCCTGCCAAAATCAAGGCTGCCTCACCACAAAAAGCAGCAGTGCCAGAAAAATCACTTCCTATTGCTGGTACTATTCTTGCATACATATATAAGTTTCTAAGGCTAAAATATGCAAATTGTAGTATACGCTTCAGTGAATTGTGAATAGTGTATTAAACAGGCATTTTGTAAATTTACTTGGCTTGGCTTGAGGAGCTATACGTTTCATTGGGTTGATAATTCTTGAATCTGCTCGCAATAGAAGTTTGTATTTGCTTAATGTGACGGTAGAGGACTTCTGCTGAAATTTAAGTGCTGACACAACATGTGTTCAGCATCCTCATGTTGTGGCTATTGAAATGCTTGACCCTTTTTCTGGCAACTGTTTTGGCAGGTGATGCAGAGGCAGGAATCAAAGCTATGGAAGCTGATGATGGGGAGGCAAGCAGTGAAGAGGACGTAGCTGATTTTGCTCGAATGCGGCGCTGCAAAGCAAAGAAGAGCACTAGTCGAAAAAGGCATATTGTGTTTGATGAAGATGAAGAGATGTCTGAAAATGAGGAGATTGATCCGGAGGCTGTTGTGAACTTGGCCTCGCCTGAACCCTCCAAGGTGAAGACACAAGCGAGAGCGCATGAAACTGAGACAGTGAAGCCTGTTCAAAAGAGTCACGTATCAGTGGCACCTACAGATATGGAGGTTGATGAAGCAATGCCAACTTCAAGAGCGGAATCCCCTGAAAATCTGAGTTGCGGACAACCGGATGTTATAGCCAGTACTCCAGAACACTCTGGATTAAAGAGGGATGGTGGGGCAAGTGAACCTGCAGCGGAGACCAGTGAAAAGGCTCCTGGGCCAAAACGGAAGAAGTTACTAAAGACAAGGATTGATGAACGTGGCAGAGAAGGTACTTGAAATGGCAGGTTTCATGGGCATGGCAAATCCTTGCCTCTCTAATACACTTCGATTTGTGGTTTCATTGATGTGTGGTTCTATTGAGACAATGGTTCTGTACACTTTTTTGGGTCATTCCTCCCTGTTTTGAAGGAGGGTTAGTATGCACAACCAAGATAGGTAGAATGCAAGGACCAATTCTTATCTACAAATGTACATGTTGAAAATATTGACCATGGAAAGGTAGAAGTGTGTTTCTTTAGCATCGAATGGTTTACAAAGTCCCTCTTGCTATAGATTCATGACTTATTCTCCTGGCTTTTGTAATACAGTGACAGAAGTAGTCTGGGAGATCAATGGAGTGGAGGAGAAACCTCAGGCGAAGCCTGCACTTGTTCCTGAAAAGGCTCCTGCAGCCGCTCCGGAACCAAATCCACCGGCAGAAAGGTTCATGTTTCTCTGATTCCTTGTGATATGTTGTGGATAAATCAATTTGATAGTCAGAAAATCGTTTCTGTGATCTACATGGTGGGTGGAAATATTTACATTGTGATTCCTGACTATGGTTTCATGGAGACAATCTCTTGTTATGAATATCCATTGACCACGACCCCATGGACTGAATATAACTACGGATTCTGGACAGGTCCAGCATGCCAGCCAAGCCTGCCAGTGCACCACAAAAGCCCACCACCAAACCGCCCAGCAAGGGTGGGGCAAAAGCAGCTGTGAAAGGGCAAGGAAACATTATGTCTTTCTTCAAGAAGAAAACATGACACGCCAGACAGTGCTCAGATCCCCCCTCAAATAGCCTGTTAAAGCTTTGAAGCTTCTACATCATTTTTTTGTTTTGTTTATAAGTGAGTTATTACAAAAGCTTATATTATTTAATGTTTGCAAGAGCCAGCTTGTTGGAGTCAAGCTATGGGTTCAGTGTCTATTTCCCAAGCAACACGGTAGTGAGGCTAAAGAAGTGAGTTCTGATGTGCATGACAGGAAATTGTCTTTTTTTTGCAGATATTTGAGTTTCAGTCCACATTTTCAATGATTTTGAACAATGGTGCATGTCAAGGTTGTGTGCTAGGCACCTCTAGGCCTGCAACAATCAATTTAAGCATTGTTTGGTTTGATTTCATGCAATTTAATATGTCAACATTCTTTTGTATAATTTTATGCATTCTATGCACATTTCCAGTGATTGAGGAGATTTTTGGGCTTAATTGGTTGAGATCCTAGTGTTTGCAAGTCCAACTGGTTACATGTTGACATCCTCTGGTTTTCCTTTATTAAATTGGGGGTATATTCTATAAATTCCTCTAAAATGATTGGTAATTTTCCTGCAGTCTTGAACTTCAACTGGTTATTTTCCAAACTCAACCGGTTCATTTGTAACTAACTGCCGGTTCTCCCCGATCATTGCACATTTCAGCAAGCATGAGGGGATAAATAACACAGAAAAAGCTTCATCTAGAGCTTATGCTTTGTTGTTTCATACTTGGAAAGTTTTAAGCTCTTCAATCACACATATACAATGTACAACGTTCTTAATATCTCATGTTATCATGTTGTGACATGTCACAAGTGGTTAGTAAACTGGTTACCTATGTGACCCATCTATTGAACAACTGTTAAATAATCAAAACTGGGTCACAACCATATTACGAGTGTTGTTCAATATTTATACAATTTATTCTTTGTGCATTATAATGTGCCATGAGTTTTTGTAAACTTGGACAAATCCTTGTGAAAAGCCTTCGCATGGGCACAACCACTCTCTTAGAGTACAAGCACAAAGTTACAAAGTCTCCATAATGTCCCCAATAACATAGATAAGATACAAGACAAATGTCATCAAATCTTAAAAAATTAAGGTAGATGTACCTAATTTGGTTACTTATCTTACTTGTGCATCCATTTTGAGTGTTGTGTGGTTAGGTGCGGAACTAAAATGGTACCAAAAACCAACAAGACATGTGCATAAAAGAGATTGGACTACGTGCTCAAAATTTGGTTACCATTCTAGATTCAACAATTGGCATAATTTTTTGGGGTCCTACATGATCACATTATGGCTCCGGCACTTTTGACCTTCAAATTTCATAATAGACATAAGGGTGCTCCAAAAAATTCTTCTGATTGTTGCTATAATCTCTTGTTGTGTTCATGTTCGTGTTCGTGTTCTAACTTTTATAATGCAAGTTCAGATTTGTTCCAAACATAAAACAAAATTGACAATCTTAGACATGTTTACTTAATGATGTTGAACGAAACAATTACGATGTCGTATAAGATTAATACAAAAAGGGAGGGTTGTCATCTAGAATCTAAACAAAGTTTCTAAATTGGTTAAGTGACAACCTAATTAAACTAGGTAGTCATTAGTAAGTTGCCCTAGCATGGCTTGAGAGTTTATTGGCGTGTCATGACGGCCATTTTGGTGGTTGGCCCTTAACCCTTAAAGGTCAAGGGGGGGGGGGGAATGAGAGGGCCTCTCCCATCAGCCTATGTTTACCCCATTTCAGGCCTCCATGTAATTCTTTTAGTGCGATCGGCATATATATTTAGATATGAAATTTTGAGATACACATTTTGGGGGAATTTTTTTGCAATTCCGACATGTTTTGACGCTATCTTATGGTCAAATAGTTTAGGGTCAACGAGGCCCTGAGAGGGCCGCTCCGTCGTTTAAGGGTTAACTCTCATCCTCATTGAGTTCCATTGTGTAACGAACTAGATAGTTATTTGGACCTCGAGCAAAAAAGTCTACTAGTAGCCATAATACGGTGATTATTTATCACATAATAAGTTCACTATGTACATAGTTGCTCTTACTAACCTCAAGACACATGGTTATCATTACCCTATATGCTCGACATCAAGGTTGCCTCACTCTATTACCACATCAACTTATTGCTCATATCTTAGGACATAATTTAGAAAATCTAAATGAGCAAAGAAATTGATTTGTTAGTGTCCTTTTCACAACTAGGCCCAAAATAGAATGTTGGTCACTTTATAAAAAAAATAAGCTTGACATATCATACTTGAACATTTATTGCAAGACTCTGAAAATAAAACTAAAAACATTATAATTTTTTTGAAGTTCATAACTAAAATGGATTTGACATGCCACGCCGTGGCCTTTGTGATTGCATACGTTATGGTATCTAGTGTCACATACACTATTAGCGAACAATCTAAATTAGATGCTTAGAATCCTATTATCCTAGTAGTGCATAATTGTTTTTTTGAAGTGCATAATTCTATATGGTATGATATTTAGCGTAGCACGTTGGAGTGCTTGAACTGATAATTTTATGCTATGATAGTATGCAAGAGCAAGATAATATAGAGCATACTAATGTCAGGTGTCCACGTGTTTGCACTTACAATCAACTTGTTTAATATTGAAGATAGTTTTTTGCCAATATTGAGCCCTTGTGCAATGGCTTAGCTGCTTCTCGAGGTCACTGTGTACTCTAAACAATGATAGACCTCATGATTTTGATTGAAGATACTAACACCCAAACATTAGTAAGGACATTAATTCCATGTGTCATGAAGTTACTAATGATCAAGTTGTTGGCCATTAGTGTAACCTTTGATTGACCTCATACAAGGGTAACCAATGGTTTTTAATCCATCTATGCCAGTGATTTGCAATCCTTAAAATGGAACATATAATATCCTATGACTATTCTACAATATTTGTGGATGAAATAGCCATATCATCCATAAAAATCCAAAAATCTAGGTGATATTGCCACTTTTGGATGACGGTGTGTAAATTTGGATGAAAATAGGTGTAATCAACCATATGTGGCTTTGTCACTCCAATAGTTGTAGCCAATGCTCTTCTCTTGAAAACTTGAATAAAAATCATTGAGGGTAAGTGACACTACACTCTAAACTTTTTAATATCAACCTCCTTAATGTCACTCCTTTTTTTTTATCCTAGAACCCTAGGGAACATATGTTTTTTACTTCAAATCTCACTCCTTATTGTCACGTTTCCCTCCCATACATCATGGGGTTTTGACATTAAAATAAACCACCAAAGAATTCAAACTACATGCTTGCATGCATCACATTATCATCATTGTAATTATTGTCATAATTACAATGTTGACTTTGTGTTAATCCATGATATCACATGCTACACTAATTCTCTTATATCATGCATCCATATGTTAACACTACAAGACTCCTTAATATCATGTGCACTTTGGTTGCCAGAAGCGTCGTATTACATACAGGGGAATGCCTTGAGAGGCTTGAGAGGGGTGCATTTTGGAATTTGAGGGCATTGCTCGAGGGTGGTGCCCAAAAATACCGGATGCACGACTCGGAGGGCATTCCATTGTGTAAAGAAATTATAGATTTTTCTTTAAAAAGATGTTCAAAGAGAATTATGTTGGGTGGTAGGACCATATTTTTGGCGATGAGGGTATTCCACCCCGGCATAATGCCCTTCATTCAAATATGTGCACATTTGGCTACATAAATGGACACATAATAACAAAGGGAAAAAAAATCTAGAAGTGCTTTACGAAGTTTAGAGCGTACTTATTACGCAGGTGACGCAAACTACCATAAACGGTGTACCTATCTAGAATGGTCTCGAAGTTAGGGTTTGCGGCTCATTTTAGGGTTTCCAGGGTTCCAAGTCGCCACCGCCGCTCCTTTCTGCTCTACTTATGGTTCATTTCTGTAGAGTCTCATATCTCCATTTGTTCGCAGTCGCCTCCCTCGCTTCTCTCACCTAGCGTAGTGGTTTATATGTCCTGTTTTCTGTTCGCAGTGTTTTCAGTGGCATATACCGGTTTGTTTCATGTTTTCTGGAATTGGCTGATGATGGTTACCTCTAGGGCGCAGTTGCAGGCGGTGCTGGGACCTTGTTTGACAAGGAGAACCTCCTCAGCATGCCCCTGCATTTCTATGACGCGAAACTGTAGACTGAGGCCTTTGTGTTATATTATTTATTCTTGTATGGATTTAAGAAGATGATGAGGAGAAATTGTCGCCCCAGTCCTATGCGAGTACTTGTGCTCCATGAGGATTGACTCTTTCGAATTCTGATTCTACTGTCATTAATGAAGATTCGAGGGAAGTGATGATGCATTACGCGACGTCCGAACGTATTTATACGTGTGTGGATTTGCGAAATATGATTTGCACGTCAGTCTGATCCCTGTTGATTTGGATGAAATGAAGGCGTGGCTAGGGTATTTGATCTAAGCCGGTGATGAAGTAAATATCCGAAAACTTCTGATCTTTGTGATGTGTAATAATCACCATCTTTCGACTGAGGCTTTGATCGGTTATAGGTTTTGGTTAATATGACCGGAGGAGGCCGGATGACGATAGAAAACATAGACCTGTTCTGAGAAATCAGTGAGGAACAAAACATGCACTACCAACTGACGGCCTTCTCTATCAGGAATATCCTGTTGTACTCTCTGGTACACTTAGGGATTTAGGGAATCGAAGGTTATGCATTTTTTATCTTAATGGCGGTTTAGTTTCAGGTTGGAGGTTTACAGTTCATCTAGGCTAATGATGGTTACCTCTAGGGCGCAGTTGCAGGTGGTGCTGGGACCTTGTTTGACAAGGAGAACCTCCTCAGCAGTCCCCTGCATTTCAATGACGCGAAACCGTAGACTGAAGCCTCCTTGCTTGTAATTTTAGGTTTGTGATGAGTAGAAATTGTCGCCCCAGTCCTATCTGAGTACTTGTGCTCAATGAGGATTGACTGTTTCAGATTCTGATTCTGCTAAAATTTACATAGAATACAATACGCATTTCGAGGTGTCGGAACCGTATCGATTCTGTGTTTTGTGGTTTCACGTCAGTTTATATGATAGCAGATAGTAATCGAGGCAATCCAACCCAAGCTGGTGATGACTTTATAATCCGAAAACTTCTGATTTACATGATGTGTATTAATCACCATCTTTCGACTGAGGCTTGGAGGATTGCCTTTAGGTTAGGGCTTTACTCCCTGAGTTAATTTGATAATTAGTAACAAGCGGAGCTGTTTTTGCAAAATACATTGTGGGGAACAGCATACAATATAAATGAAGAGTACAGTGCAATGGGAAGATATCGGCGGCTTGCTCGCAGGTTGAAAGCTCAATGAAGTAAATTCTCACCGAATGAGGGGAACCACTTTCCATGGCTTTCACATGATTATATTGCTCTGGAAATATGATCACGAAACGAGTCTTACTTTTTCACAATCTACTCTGCGTAGAAGGCTGTTGGTACAAAAGACAAGGGGCGAAGAAGTTTGTCAATGCAATGGAGCAGAAGAAGAAAGCAGGAATCGACTCATCGTGAAATACTCACCAAGAAACCGAGTATTGTTCGTTTTACCCGAGTCGATATGTTATGAGAGGAAGTGCGAAACCCTAAACCTAAAATCCTAGCTTTCAATCTGAAGCTCTGAATGTCGGAAGATCGTGTTTGAAGTTCCAAGCAAAAGGAAAGCTCTATGTACACGGTTGCATTTTCACACAGAGGATCATTACATATTGTTTATACGTATCTCTGTGTTAGCAAATAGCAAACATGTGGAAGTCATCGTGCGCAACTTGCACACCCATTAGAGCCCTTTGGTTTGGACTGCACTTTCTACAACTTCATAAATCTCCATGCTATTCTGCTCAGCGTAACCATCTATAATCATACAACCACGCGTCGCAAATTCACAACTTTCAAGGCCCCATCGTTGCGCCTTCTCTCATTGATTACATAGCAATGGAGGTCTCCAAACACATAACCGAAAATAATGGGTGCAACGATGGTCTTATTGTACTCCGATGCAATGTACCCATATCTAACGACCCAAATTGAACGGCCTCTAACTGTCATTGCCCTAATGTGAGAAATGGCTTGCTCCCATAAGATCCTATTTCTTTATTGCCATTTAAGATCTGGTTCTATTTTATGCATACACCTTTTGACGATTTATTTCCTGCGATTTCTATCTATCATTACTTCTTATATACGAGTCTTATTTCTCATCATATTTTCCACCTCAACCATGTACTCAGGTTTAATCGTATATTCCATATTTTAATCTCATGTCATGTGCATCACATTCTTCAATTGAGTTCCATTTCGAATGTATTTTGGATCCCCAACCACATCAAGTTGTAAAGGTACGTGCACAATATGAATACTTAATCATATTAAATCCAAGGCCTAATAATTTATTGCATCCCTAACCTATGTAGAACTAACATCTACATATTACCCTTTATTACTGCATATCTAACCTATATAAGTCTAACATCTATCCTTTGAATGTCCTTATAACTGGGTCCCCAATATCCTTGCTCTACGTGGATAAGGGAAGTACTACACCTACATGATAGTTCTTGCATGGTATATAGATCCAAATTCTTTGTAATGTAAAGAACAAAATTTGAAATATGAATTTATCATTTTGAAATCATTAGAGCAATAAGAATTATAGTGATATCAATCCACTACAGTAAATATTGTGTTTGGTGTCACTTACTATTTGGAATTGTGCAATGCTACAACTATTTACAATACATCTCATTTTTTTTGGGTCAACAAAGGTCAAATAGGTTGTAAGGACATTATAGAGTATTAACATCTATACAGTAGCCTCCCGCCTAAGTACGCAACTTGAACCTGGGAGGATTGTGCGTACTTAGCCGGTAGGTGCGCACTTTAGACGAATCACTTCCTAATCGCTTGATTCGGCTGCAATGTCGAAGAAACCGAACGGGAAACGCCTCAATGAGTCCCAGCGATGCGAGATCATAGCAAAGCTGAGGAAGACGGATGCTCCCAGTAAAAGGGCTATAGCGCGTGAGTACGACGTTAGTGAAGGAGCTATCAGAAAGGTGTGGGAGAAGCGGGAGCAAATCCTAGAGCGATCTGCCTTAATGTCTGATGAAGCTAAAGAGAAGACTTTTCGATCCTCTATTGGTTGTTTCACCGAGCTTGAAGACATGCTTTACATCTGGATTGATAGCATGCGTCGTGCCAATCTTCCTGTTCCGCTATCTCTCGCCATCGCCAAAGCGAAAAGTATTGCATCGAGTTTAGGGTTTAGGGAAACGGACTTCAAGGCATCTTGGCAATGGCTAAGTCGATTCAGAGTGCCCCGAGTGTTGCAAAAGATGCTTCTTCATGGAGAGGGAGTTGAAGCCAACAAATCCGATCTTGGATTGTTGCCAGCTTTAAACGACCTCTACGCGATTATTGCCCAATATGATTATGAAAACTTCTACAATATGGATGAGACCGGCCTGTTTTTTCACATACTACCGAGATACAACCTTCTAATGCCAGATGAGGACATATCAACCACTAGAGGGAAGAATTTTTTTTTCCAAAGATCGGGTTTCTCTTATCGTGTGCGCTAACGCTGTGGGAACTCACAAAATTCCTTGCGCATTGATCGGCAAACTGAAAGCACCTGCATGTATCAAGGACTGCCAATGGCCTGTTCCATATTTCAGTCAAGCTAAAGCTTGGATGGATGTGGAAACGTGCTGCAAGTGGTTCAACGAAGTGTTTCTTCTAGAAGTGAAAAAACGAACCGGACGTCGAGTTTTTTTGCTGTTGGACAATGCCCCCGGACACTTTGAGGCTTTTGAACGCGACAATGTTAGGATCGTCTTCTTTCCCCAAATTGCACAAGATGGAAACAACCCTGCGATATGGGCATAATCGCAGCTCTGAAGAAGAGGTTCAAATATCTCTATCTCAAGGATGTTCTTGACTTCTATGAATTGGATGAGGAGGCAAAACTTCGAAAGAAAATGCAGGGGCGGAGATTACGACGCGGTGTTGTTGGAGTTGCATACGGAAATCCAGCTCACCTGCTTGATGCTGCGAGTTATGTCAAAGAAGCTTGGCAATCCGTGTCACCAAGCTCTATCAAAAATGCATTTATCAAGGCGGAAATAATGACATTAGAAGCCGATCAGGAAGGAGTGAACGAGATTGAGGATTTAGTGACTGAAGTTGCACAAGCTATCGTAACTTTAAATCTTTCTGTTGGGCAAGACGAGCTTGAAGAATTTGTTCATGTCGGCGATGAAAACAGTGAAGAATTTGCAGCTGCAGTTTTGGAAGACGTTGAAGAGCTTTTGGAGACGATGAAGATTGCTGAAGAGAATCTGGACGATGACAATGATGATGACATTCTTACCTCTCAAGCATCATATTCGGGTTTAGGAAACACCGTTGTATTTAAGGGATTCGAGTCACTTTATAAGCAAGTTGTTGATATAGATCAGTTGCTCTGCTCCGAAGTTCGAGAAGAGGCTGAGGAAACATTCGATGATCTTCGAAAGTTGTTTGAATCGTTTCAAAGTAAGGTCCGGGCTGTCACCTTGAAAGCCAAACGCAAGAATCTTCAAAACTTGCGCCAAATGACAATCCATGACATGTTGAACTAAATATATCTGAACCTTATTTTTTTGGGAAAATAATGCGTACTTTACCGGGATGTGTACTTAAACGGGTGCGTACTTAAATGGGTGCGTACTTAGGCAGGAGGCTACTGTACTTGGTAAAAAATTACATGAGCCGTAAAAAGCTAAAACACTGTGTAACTCCGAAAATCAAGTGACACCAAGTATCATATGTAGTGTAGTGCTAGATCCATAACCCCACCCTAAACCACATATGTAAGCACTATGCCCTTAATCACATGCTATATAGATTGTTAGGGTTTGCATGACTAGGCCATGTGCAAGTCATACTTTCAATAATATGCACTTCAAGTTATCAACTCAATTACACTTGTGGCTAGGTTAATAATTCATGATTAAGGCTATGACATCAAAGCACCTTCATATAACATAGAATTTTCAATAATGCTTTGAGTTTAACGAGTGCAACAATGAGGGGGGCTAGGTTACACACAAAGGACTATGTTGCAAGTTTGGATGATCAAAGCAAAAAATTGTTCAATCACATTCGAGACACCTAGGTTGCAATTGAACAATTATTGACTTGGAAGAACTCTGAGAGTGGAGAAGACTCTTATTTTGATCCACGCAATGGACATTGTTTTGCTGAGTAACTTTATGCAATTCCTTGAGCCTACCCTAGTTCGAACGTATTGAGAAGGAAGACTATAAATGCTATGGGTGGGATCAAGGAGGGTTCCATGGTGTCCCCCAAGATGTTGGTTGCTAGAATCGGCATCTTGGTGGTCTAAAAGCCTAGGCAATGGGAAGTTCTAGTGGGACCCAATCTCATAATAATGACGGTGTACCCCCTAGGCCTAAAGCAACTAGGGCTACAATGGATCACATTATTGCATTAGGATGCCATTCTACTGACTTCACCCCATTTCACAACACATGTTCACACAACATAAGTCGGGTAACGGAGGACATTTGAGAGGGTGTTGAGGTGGGCAATATGGATGGTATATTTTTGAACGCCCGAATAAACACTTAGAAAAATGGGAACTGAACATATCAACAACTACAAACAACCCTTCTTGTAGGTGATGATGAACCCCATGTAAAAATAGTGGCTAAAATTTATGGAATACCCACAACGTCTTTGCGGGACCATGTTGCTGGGAAAATTATAGGTGGGAGACATGGCAAGTCGGGGGTGCTTTTATTTGAGGAGAGTGAACTTGTAAATTGGATTCTTAAAATGTAGAGACTAAGCCATTCAATTAATTTAAGTCAATGTCGTTTGAAGGTGGCTAGAATCACCCAAAAATGTGACACACACTTTACAAAGGGCATTCTTGGACCGGGGTGGGTAAAGTGGTTCAAAATTAGGAACTCTAACTTGACACTTAGAGTGATGCAAGGTTTGGTGCAAGGCAAGGCGAAGGGTTTATGCCTTTGAGAGTGTTGCATCTTTATATGAATATTGAATATGTACTTTAAGCACAACTACCCAGACATTCACATTTGGAATTGTGATGAGTCTAGGGCCCAAGCAAGGCGGATCTTGCGAAGATTTATGACATATATTAAAGCACACAAAGGCATATGATCATATGTATAGAGTGTGAATAACATTTGTTAATGATATAAAACATTTGTTAGTTGGTTCATCAAAGATAATGTTTGGTTCTAATATTTGAAACAAAACGAATAGAATTAGCATTTCATATGAGTTATTGTAGTATAGTGCTTTGAAATAAACATTGAGATAATTTCAAATGTGTTTATACATTTTTTTTGGTGTGAATGGAGAAAAATATTTCCAACAACTCTTGCTTGGAGAAACACCATTTGAGAAATTGGAAGTCAATAGTTTCATGAACATAACGAATATGTTGGGAAATTGTTCACTAGTTGAGAGGTTGGCCATGAGTTCAATAGAGGACCATAAATCTAAGTATGATGAACTCAAATCCACTTTTCAAAACATCATAATAAAGTGAACCTTGCACACTCCCTCAAACCACATTCCCTTCTCAAAATGGACCTCCAACCATGCGCTTATAGGGTAGCACCCCGCACTTTGGTTTCAAATATCACTAGGGGCTAAGGAAGATTTAAGGCCAATGAATGGGGAGAACCGACTGCTAGTTACAGATGAACCAGTTGAGTTTGAGGAAAAACTGGTTGAAGTTCAAGACTTCAGGAAAATTACCCATCATTTCAGAGGAATGTATAAATTATACCTCAAATTAGTGACACAAAACCGGCAGATCACAACATGTAACCGGTTGGACTTGGAAACACTAGGATTTTGACCGATTATGGCCAAAAATCTCCCCGGACACTTGTTCAGGGGCAGCAGCTAATTTAGTTTATAGTTGTCCGCGAACCTCTTGCCTCCAAGGGGCACCTTCATGAACCCTGTGATGTACTCAGCGTAGGTGACCGGCCTGTAGCGAGGGGGGTTGGCGTCACTGCAAAATTTGGGGGCTGGGCAGACGACCGTCTCCCAATCGGGCAGGAAGAAGTTGGCTATGCTCATTCGCCCGTTGCTCGCCAATGCTCGGTGCACCACACTCTTGTATTTCTTGTTGCTTATCATCTGCTACCACATTCGTCACAATGCATCAATTTCATCAGATTCAACAAGACTTCCTCATATAAAATTTGGCCCAATAGGATTGCTCAGTTTATCAAATCTAGCCCAAGGATTTTATATTAGGGCTGGGCCTAAACACTCACTCATTCCATCTGGCATCCTAGGTTGTGAAATTTTGGCGCCAAACCTTTGGATGGGTTTTAAAAAACCGGGACGAGTTTTTCTTGGCTCGAACTCTCAATATGAGTTGGATTGGATAATGAACATCTCTACCATCGGTCCATGGAAAATTGATTCTCTTCACTCCACTTTTCCCTCAAAAACATTTGGACCTAAAATTGGACCTCATCACTTTACATGTGATAAAGTTGAGCTAGATTGAGGACTTAATACACATGAATTGGGCCGGCCCCAAGCCATGTATAAAGTGGGCCTATAGTTTGATAGAACTTTGGTCTAAATTAGGTTTTTCTGCCATCCATCCATTAGGTTTTGTCCTCTTTACCATGTTTCCGTAAGTGGTAACATGCCCAAAGCTCCCTGTCAAATCAACTATGCTTCCCTTCAATCAACAAGTGATTCTAGCCCCTGTTAGTTCACACACTGGAGCGTGGGTTGAGATCAGCTCAAACTTGCAGTTTTCGGAGTCTGATACTTGCGATTGACAAGCTTCCGTCCGAATAAGCTCAAACTAATGAGAGCTTGACCAATCCTCAAGTTCTAAATTCTGGTTTGAGTAAGTGCAGAGTGGGCATGCTCCAAGTGAAACATAATCAAGGGGGGAATGCTACGAAACAAAGGAGAATTTATGACAAGCTAAAGAATGCTTGAAAACCCATTGCTTTGGGGTTCATAAAACGGACGTAAATCAGGTGTTCGATCGAGGGTTTTCATAGTCGCTCTAACTGTGATCCTCAAGACGCCATGATCTAAGTAACCCCCATAAAACCTGGAATTTCTTCAAGATAAAAGCTCAACTAGTGTGAAGTAGACTTGAGCGAACAAGCGTGAGTGAGAGGCTCCTATCCACCAATGGAATGCTCCTTCAATCTCTCAATCTTGGAGCTCTCTGCAACTCTCTATGTAGTGTAAATGGGTCCTTAGTACTCTTCACTAAGGCTAGAACTTCATAATTCTTCTTGAATAGGAAGGCGATATCGGGTATGTATGTTACCTGTATTTGGTCGCCGATGTTGATGACCAAAGCATTTGGGACAGGTGGAACAGGAACCCACATATCATCTTTCAAAACTTCTAGGCCTGAGACACCATCCTGTTGCACTATGGTGACCACACTGCCGTCCGCGTGCGAGCTGAGACCCATCACGAGGTCGGGTTGTGGGCACGGAGGGTAGTAATTCATCCCTGTTCGGACGCCGCCCGGCTTGGTTTCTTGCACTCTTTGGAGAATGTAATCTTCCGGAAGATTCGAGTGACGAGAAAGCACAGCGAGGATGATGTGTGATAGCTTCAGCATCTCGCCTCCGTATTCCGCCACAACATCACTGAACCCACAAAGCAAAGATGACAACATTTATAAGTACTTAACCCGACAGCAATGCCACTCATCAATTTTCATGCGCTTCTGATACCCTACATCAGGATTGAAGAATACGTCGTCGTCGTCGTCGTCGTTATTATCTTTTGTTTTTCTTCATCTGGGAGTGGAAACTCACTTGAAACCGGCAGGTTTACTGACGTGGAGGGGATCTAGGTTCCTGTGTTGTTCGGTGGCGCTCCAGAACCCAAGCCTGTCCACCCAGTCCACCCGCACGCCCTCCTTCACTGCAAAACGGCGGCCGTACCCAATGCCCGAGCTCGTCTTCATGCAATACTGCTCCTTCTCTTCGATCGGTAAGGAAAAAAAATTGTGGCACATTTGTATCGCAGCCTGCATCAAGGGCTCTGGAATTCCGTGGTTGATCACCTGATCAAAGAAACGCCAAATGAAACAGGTCAACCCGGTGAGCTGAATGCAGTTTATTTTCTCCTCTATTATCGATCATCGTTGGGCGGCGAAATCAAGCTAACCCCGTTTTACATTGGGACCCCGTAGATTGTCTTCTCCTCATTTCATGAAACTGTCCGAGTAATAAATCTGGAATTTTGACAGAAATGAGGTTACGTGGAGATTAAAGTCCACTGGCAAATTCACGCACCTGAAAGAATCCCCACTCCTCGCAAGCATGGCCAATCTCTTCCACGACACGCTGGTCATCTGCTCCTCCTCCTCGTTGGCTGTTATAATTCGCCATGTCGATAACCGGGATGCGGACGTGGCTGGGGATCGTCTTCGCCTGAGTCTGCGAAGGCCGCGTCTCCAGAGGCTGCACAAAGGTGTCCGGCACTTCTCTGCACGTCCCACTCTCGACTAAAAACTGCACCATCTCCATAGGATCCATCGAGACTCGCAGCTCCCCGCCTTTCAGCTCGGGCAGCTGCTGATTATCCGGTCTACTCATAGTTTTTACCGATGACCCTGCAGGCATCATCGTGATCGATAAATTGCTACCACGCACCCTATTTCTGAATCTGTTGATGATGACTCAAAGCTTGCTGCACAACAAGCTGAGTGCAACTTATAAACTAGTACACTGGCTTATAGAAGTGTTGCTGCTGAGCTGGTGATCAGAAAAGACTCGAGTACTAGAATGCCAGTGTCATGTAACTGGAACTGATGGATGGGGTGGCTTTATAGTCCCTGATCGGTAGGATGAGGGAATCCAGGCGGTGAGTCCACCGATTGACTGCCCAAGCATTCGGAAGAACGTCTCATCAACATGCAGTCAACAGAACTGTGGTCCGAAACACCTGCTATTAATGGGTGGTTGCAAGTTGACCTGCACTAATTCCATAAAACCTTCAAGTGAGTATCCCCACCGTGACTTCATCTATAATATACCAGTGTGTTTCCTGCGTGAATTCTTCGGCAGATGCTACAGTTTATAACTTGTTCTAAGCTATGTTATGTTCCAGAGTAATCAGAGTCATAGTAAGGTGCGTGCACCTAATGTGCATTGCGGACAGTGACCTAGCTAGAATGGAACATATCCAGGTGTGAAATGTACACATCCTAAAGAAAACCATTACATGTCATCTATGACGTTCACTTCACATCAAGAATTTACAAGATATTCACCTTGTCTCCAAGCAACTTGCAGTCATCAAACCCCCTGTAACATTATAATTACGCTGAATGCTCAAAGTGTCCCCAACAGGTGCACACTGCACTCACCTTAGACAGAGTCAACTGCCACTTCGCTGTCTCACCTGAACCAGTGGATTCATCAGAACTGATCGTTTGGGACTCGGGAGCAACAATATTGGGCTACAATGTTGCGCACATGAGTTACAGTGCAGGAATTAATGTACACGGAGAAGCGGCTTTCTTGGCCAGAATTGGTACCGCCCTTCCTCCAATTGAAGTCCACCTGAGTAAGTCAACATTCTGGTCCGAACGACCTATTAATGGATAATCTGAAGCTTACAACACCAGTTTCGGCACTGATTCCAAGTGGTTCCATAAAAGCTCAAATGGGCATCTCCACGATAAGTTCATCCCTTCACAGCTAACTCATAACCTCCGTGAACTCTTCGGCTTGACCACTACAGTGTCTCATTATTAGCTGTAAAATTTATATGCTCCTGAATCCTGATCAGTAGGCGGACTCGAATGCCATCTATATGATGCGTACATGATCTACAGTAGAATGTACATCCTGTGCACATAACCTACCGTAGGATGCCGAAAGGTTCAACTGGTCTGGCCAAAGGGTCACATCCTCGTCCCCTCTTCTCCCACCTGTTCTTCTTCCTCATCTTCCTCATCACCTTCTTCGTCTTCACAGAGCCCTCCGCACCACTCTGCAGAAGAGAGTGAGAAAGAAGACTATGCGAATACTAGCAGTTCTTCATCTGTGAGTTCGCTCCATGATCATCACAGTCCACGGCAAATTAACTGCATCCCCGAGTCCTGAAATTCGAGTTTGAGCTCTCTCCCGTCACGATGCTAAAGCGGGAGGAGGAGGATCAATATCGATCTCATTGTATCATGACACCGGAAACCTCCTCGATCGACTCTGAGCAGTGCAAGCTTGGTTATCCATTTGCCTTCGCATTCATCTCACGTGAACCTTTCCAGCCTGTATGATGTTTTTGTGTAGATCTTATAAGAATTCCACAACATTTTTCTTCTTCAAGTTCAGTGACCCTTATCCCTATGTCCCTTTTGCAACAAAAGTGACATAATTTGGTGTGAAAGGATACTGTTTCCTCGTCTCCTTCTCGTTAGGGTTTGATCTCGGTTTACCTCCGTGGTTGAATTAGCAACAATCCTTTAGGGGATGGTTTCTACCCCCTTTTTACCATGTTGCTCTTGGTAGATCCTGGGAAACAAAGTCCGAGTGGGACCATACTGAACAAACACTAGGAGAAACTTGTCCATTAGAACCAAATGTTGTGACTTGGCCATGGTTGCAGCTCATGGCGAGAAAATGCATAAACGAATCATTTTGGTTGTCAACTGGAGGTTTTTGGCTGCAGTTTTTGGACAATGAAGAATCAAAATCTTCCAGTTGACAACCAAAATTACTTGTTTATGCATTTTCTTGCCATAAGTCACAATGGCCAAGTTGTGACGGGTGGTTGTAATGGACAAGTTTTCTACTAGCGAAAGTTTATCTCTAAAAGAAAAGTTGTGAGGCACCATCAGAGGTTCACATCATACGGTCAAAGCTATCCATTTTTCTTTGTTTTCGTTTTGCGTCCTTCCATAATGAATTTAGAAGTAACAACCTTGAAACTCATCATAATCACAAGTCTCATTGTTTGGAGGAGAAACTGATGAAATTACAGTCTACAAATACTCTAGATTGGTGGAAGGTTACTTGAAGTTACATATACTCTAATTTTGAAGTGAGTAAACTTTCAAAATGGCTATGGAGATGTGAGCACTTCATAGAAATGATTTGATTTGAGTAATTTTATAATCGAGCTTTTGAAGGCGATGGACAAGTTTATTAGCTAATTACTCTGAGAAAGATGTGATTCTAGATAACAAAATACATTGTTCTTTGTCACCAAAACCACACCTGTACATGTGTATGAAAAACACATAGCTCAAGACAAAATGGTGGGAATTTCAACTGGTGTTTCGCTCACATCCGAATCAGGGATTTTTCCATGAATTTTGGAATCCTGCAAACCCCTGGGTGTATGTCAAGATAATTTGAAGAAGAAACTACGAAGTTGGGTGCATATCAAACTTCAGAATCTCTACATATATGCACTGCTATGCATCTAATAAAAAAAATTCATATATACACACACACACACACACACACACATATATATATATATATATAGTGAAGAGTAGATCCACTTGTGTCTCTTATAACAGGTCTAATTACTTCAAGACTTTTCTATCTACATAGTATGGGACTGAGGCAGTGGAAATATTTGTGTACAGTCAAAGGTGTGAATGAATCTTCCGAAGGTTGTCCCCCCAAGAAATAACCATCTAATTCTTTGAGATGAAACGTATAGCTTCTTACTGGCTTCTCCGGTGGGAAGAGTGATGGCCTGTAATTTCACTAACTAGGTGATCACGAGTTCGAATCCCAGTGTACGCGGTAAAGGATAATGGGCTATGATATGAATTGGGCATAATAGAAGGGGGCAGACCTGCCGCCTCACTGTCTGAAATACAAGACGATAGATGTGTCCCCATGAGCCCTTTTGTAAAATTTTGAGCTATGATTTTGGATTTGATATTCCAATCACTGAACTGTCTAGTCCGATCATCCCATGGATAGCAAAATATAGAAGAATTCATAATTGTAAGAGGACTGTTCCTTTCACCTTCACCATCATATGTTGTGAGGTATGTGGTGCTATCGTTTGCACTTCCAATTCCACATATAATCTTGGCCTTTGGATAAGTTTGGGAATTATGTCATCCGAAGTTAGTAATCGTAATTAGCGAATCACAAAGATTGTCATTCTGAGTTTCAAAATTGAAGTCAAAGTGATATATTTTTTTCTTTTTCTTTAAATGAATAAATCCTTTCATTTATGGTAACTATTGAATTTGGATTGGTATCAATATATTGAGACCATAGACGTATTTCATCATAACACATGTTATTTTGGTGGCCATTCTTGACTACAAGCCTTGCCATATATTCTATGTATTAAGATTGGGGGGTTATTGAAAATGGGTCTGCCTACTCTATAGGCGCCCAATAAAGAAGAGTGACCACATAAGACACACATACTTTACCGTCGAAGTGGACCTACAACTATACCTCCAAAGCATGCAAATACGTACGCAAATTATGCATGAACACCGCACGCGCTCCCGCGTTTTATTTACCTCCATGGTTGTGAAGACTGTCCAATATAATATGTAAGGAAAAACTTAAAAAAAACTTGACTTGTTTATGGAATCTTGAGCTCTTCAATCATTTGCTTATACATCTCTACCTGAAACTCATGAGCAGTCTTCTCTTTTGAAAGCATCTAGAAATCCTAAATTGATATTCAAACATACCCCGAAATAAATACACTGCGTTAGAAGTCGACAGACAGCACCAGAATGCGTGTGCCATTGTCGAAGGATGCGGAAACAAGGAAAATACTTGTTGGGCTAAGCTTCGTGGGCGTCTGAGGAACCCATTATTGGGAAGGTGGAAATGTAGTATACTATTATTTTACAACATGAATTCACTAAGTAACATTGCGCCCAATCCTGCGATTGGACAAGCCACGTAAAATACAAATAACACTGGAAGCATTCCAAGAAGCGCGCATATTATGGGTACTTTTTGATTGTTCAAAGGGTGAGATTTCGAATCAAAACCTCGGCTAGTTTGAATTGGCAATTTTTAGATGTTGTGATCCAAAAGTGGCGTCATCGACCCCATATGACTCTTGTGGGGTTTAGTTGGAATCCTGTGGCACCAAATCAACACTTTACTTATAGAGGGTTTATTTAACTACAAGCAATTCATCCACAATGGGTAATTTTTACATGAATGGGGGTAGAAGAGTTCCACATGTAATAATGAATAGTGTTACATTGGATTTCTTAAGGTGTGTGTATGAGATGTGGAGGAGGGTTGTTATGAAGTTTATGTTTACTATGAAAGTGGTTAAGTTGTTGTTATATGCATGTGGGGGTGTGGTATTTATGAGTATGTTGGATGTACTTCATATATATAAAGAGTTTGCCTTTGGATGGTATGCCAGTGGGCGTGAAAAATATAGGGGTGATCTTAATGATAGGTGGTATTTTTATGGTGTGTGTTTCCCATTGTGTGGTGTTGGTGTTGAGGATCTTTGTGGTTGTTGGATGTTTGTGTGTGTGAAAAATGAGGGCGTGTAGTATGCACTTGAGGTGGATATGTTCGTGGAAGACTTATTGGGTTTGGAATGGGGGTTAGGTGCATGTGTTTTATTTTATTTTTTATTGATATATTGATGTGGTTTTATGTACGCATGGGGAATTGTGTTTTTTGGTAGCATACATTTTGGGAAGGTGATAAAAATCAATGTAAGAAGCTTGAGCTCTTTATTGATATAGATATAGATAGTACACAAAGCAAGTAGAATGAGCCATTGATGTGAGCCTATGAGGGAGCTATTCATGGTATATGTTGTAGGCTTGGTGATTATTGTTAGTTGGTGGTGGGTTGTGGTAGTCCGGAGGGGCTTGGTGATTATTTTTAGTTGGTGGTGGGTTGTGGTAGTCTGGAGGGGCTTGGAGTTGAGGTAGTGTTCCTCCATTGTACATTGGCGAGTAGGTGGTTGAGTGGTTGTGGGCTAGAAGGCTTGGGAGGGTGGCGGCCAAAGATTGTGCTATAGCTTGTAGGTGTTGGTTTGAGAGTTGGAATTCCATAGCAATTGCTCTCATAGTCGTAGTGATGCTTGCAATTTGAACTTTGAGTGTGTTAGTTGCCACCTCCACGCATTTGTCCGTATTGAGGTTGATTGTAGATACCATCATGACAAGTTTTCCATCAAACTTCTCCCAAGCTTGCAATGTGCGGTTGAAGAATTTTTCAGTGATTGATGGATTAGTGAGTGTGGAGTTATGCATTGCTTAATTTTTTGTGCAATCGCCTCTCAGGTTGGGGTTTGGCCTAAGCGGATGGCGGTTTGATTCGGTTCCGAACCATCAATGCTTCCGTAATGAGGTATGAAGTTGACACACCACTTGAGGATGTAGGCGGATTTCTTTAACCACTCGGTGTAGATCGCAACATTGAGACATTGTATGAGGCACCATTCGACTTGTCTATCCTTGTGCTTGGGGGTGTGTCCGAAGTTCACTCCAACGATGTTGTCTTCACCAAAATAACTTCTTGATGGTTTTCACTTTGGCGGATTGTGACTACTCTTGGGGAGGTTGTTAGCAACTAAGGTTGTGCTAATGTGTAGTTTGGACAGGTTGCCAGCGTCCCGATCATGTGTTACACTAACCTTGAGTTTCTCATGGTTGTAGACTAGGCCATGCTCTAAACTTGAGTCTCTTGCTTCCTCGGCGGCTAGACTAAGAAATGCATAGTTCTTCAATACTTCCGGTTTTGTCAAGGTCAAGAACTCAAGTTGTTGGCGTCCATAGTAGCTTTCGCATACTACTGTGTTGAAGATGCTATGTGCGGTGATCGCATAGTATGTCACGTTTGATGAGGAGTCGAAGGTTTTATGTCTTTGTGACCAACTCAAAGCCCTTTCAACTTAATCAGTGACATGCTTTCCCCCTCCAAGTTCCATCATGAATGCACGTTCTCCTCTGCATAGTATTAGTCCATCTTTGAGCAAGTGCTTGAGATGGAGCTTGAGAAAACCCGTCTAATTCTTGGTGACTTGTGTAGAAAGTCTAGACACGTACTCCAAGCATTGCCTTTGCTCATGTTTTTGAATCTGGTGTCGAAGCGAATAGTAATGTGGAAGCCCTTAGATATCCTAGTGTGTTGTTTCACCTTTTTCATCTCTTGGATGTTGTCTGAAATGAAGGTGGTGTCCTGGCATGGCATCCAACCTCTCATGTGGGTAAAAATGTTGACGTACCCTTGGAAATGCTTGGCGGAGTATTCAGAATTCTTCAATTTCGGTGAGTGGTGTCCCCATGTTGAAGAATCCCTAATCTGACCGGGTCTCCTTCAAGATGGAGTTGCCTCATTGAATGGCCATGTCTTCATAGATGGTATATCCATATCACATTTGTGCGACGATTTCGATGCTAGGGATTGCTACCTTGTGGTACATCCGACTTTGTGAGCCCTCCATGTTGCTTTTGGGGTGTGAGGTTGCCATTCTTTTGTCTCCTCCCACCTTTATCCTCTTGGCGTTGTGGATATGGCTTGTATCTGTAGTTCTTGGACTTTTGTGGGAGAGGGTAGGGGGGGTCCTTTCTGCCAAATGGATGATACTTCTTTCTTTGTTGGCGGCTTAAGTTGATTTTTTACTGGACACTCTTGAGAAGTGGATAGTTGTAGTGAGCTACCACCATGTTGGGGTGTGACTGCCTCAAATTGCATGTCAATAATTTCATCTTGGTGTGGGGTCAGGTTGGCAATACCTACTTATTTTTTCTACACGTTTGATGTTGTGTGTTGATGGTTGCTCCGGGTTGTTGGGGCTCTACTTCCTTGGTGTAGTTGCTTTGTACCTTTATCTCATAAGTCTTATTGATCATGCCTCTATTGGCCATTTTCTACTGTAGGGTCTCTTTTGGTGATGGGGTTGCAGGTGCAAGTCTTCTAGTGCGATGTATGTTGGAGTTGTTGATACCGGTTTGAGGATGGTTGCAAGGTGGGTTGATGTTGAGGTTGATGTGAGGTCATGGATGTGAGGGGCCCGATGGATAAATACCGGTCTGCTACTGGTCATGAGACTTCATTAGTGGGAGTTGATTTCAGGTGGGAAGGGCCTTCGGGGAGGGTTTCAGTAGTTTGATGCAACTCTGCAGGGATGGGGGTTGTCGAACATGTTGTCCAATAGGTTGTGGTTGAGGTTGTATTGAGTGGAGAAGCCCCTAGTGCTTGAGGTGATGGTGAGGCCGGGGAGTGGCAAGTGGAGGTCTCTATCCTAATCCTTGTAGTTGTAGATTGGTAGGCTTGGTGATGGTGATTTGATTGCTAGGTTTGTTGATATTTGTATGTGATTGAGGGTGGTGGTGTGTGGGTGGAAGGAGTGGCAATCTGTATCAACTAGGTGGCGGTTTTGGTGCCAAGTAGGAATTAAGGTTGTGTGAATATTGTATATGTGCTTATTTGTTGTTTTTTGTTTGGTTTTTTTAGTTTTGAGGGATGCCTTGCTATGTTATGAGGTGGTTTGCAAGTGCAATTAAGAATGGTGTCTTGGCAAGGTGTGATGTGTTTTTTTGGTGGGAGTGAGGAGGCTGGTGTGTCGGGTTGCGGGGTTGGTTTTGTTTGTATTAATTGGCATTTTTCTTCTTTCTGATGTGGTCATTATGATTGTTTTTTTGTTGTGTATGGACCAGTGTTGTTGATCTTGGTGTTGACTTGTGTAGGTTGTAGTTATAAGAGGTGGGCTTCCTTTTGGATTTGATGTGGGACCACTGGGATGATTTGGATCTGGTATTGAATTAGGGTTAGGTATAGGAGTGGCTGAGGGCAGTGTACCTCATAGTGATTGTGAGGAGTACTATTGAATAGCTTTAGGATTTTTTTGTACAGTTTGAGAGGTGCAAATAGGTGTAGATCTTTGTTGATGGTTGGTGGTGGAGATTTTGTTGAGATTATGGGTTGATGCATGGCGGCAGGGAGATTGGTGGCAAGTTTGGTGGAACGACTTCGGAGAAGGTTTTGCTTGTGGCAACATTAGGGTTAGGAAGAGGAGGTCATGTAGACATGGTTTGTGTATTGTGAAACGTAGACAGATTATGCGGAATGACACCGATGTGTTATGTAGGATAGAAAGCATATATGTGTGAGTATGGTGAGGGTTAAACAAACCCTATTGTGATGTAGTAAGGCATATATGCGCCCATAGCATTGCATATTTGGAGTCAACATGAAAATTGAACGCCACTCCACTTTTGGGAGCAAAGTTTGTAGCTTGATCAATCTTACGACCTAGTTGTCAGAATATGCCCACTATTGTAAAGGATATGGAAAGAAATTGATGAATTTAATGAATACAAAGAACCAGGAATCTAACTTGCTAGGAATCTCTTTGATTGCATAGTAGGCAGAGTTTGAAATCTTGGAAGCTTGTCATGGATAAGTGTCACTAACCATGTTACTAACCATTAGTACTATAGGGTGAATGCATGGTTGAGTGGACCACTTTTCGTGTCACAGCCATTTTTCAGGATACCTCTTTGTATTGTAAGTTGAATTGAAAAAAATCTACCTTATAAATCCTTTTGAAACTTTGGGCATAGCTTGTTAACTTAAGTGTCTTTACAAATAAAAATTTGTCTTTAAATTTTGTTCTATAAATAAAGAATATGGGAATTTTAAAGTAAAAGTATGGACTATGGTCACCAGTAAATATTTTTATGAATGTAGCTTTTTCAATAAGTATATGATTACATTATTATGGTAGTGACTCACTATGTGTTGTAGTATAGATAGAATAGTTTGGAGCTAAAGCATTTTTAATAATATTGCTATTAAAATGATAGTTATGGACTTTTGAAGAGGTTGAATGTGGTCATATTTTTGGAAGTCCATAATAGGTCCATAATAGAGGTTTGCGGAGGCAAGTTTTTTTATGAGTGTTAAGATCTATAAGCTTTAGGTGGGTTTCTATTTAGAAATACTTAATTGTCTTTAGAATTATTTATATATTTAAAGCAAATTTTGATCAGTTTTTCAAAATATTATAACTAAATATAAAATGAAGGTATTACAATTTTTTCTTTTGATTTGAGTTTTATACGCTTCAAAGAATGTGCGTAAAATAAATTTAAAAATAATCAATTGCATATACAAAAAATGGATATGGACTTCAAGAAATGGATATGGTCCGGTATTTGTCCACTCAACCATGCATCCACCCTACAAAGCCATGCAAACGAGGCCATTGATCCTTAAATGTCAGAGGGTGTTTCTTAAAAATTGAGATGACTCAAATTACAGAATACTGTAATTAATACTCAAATTTGAATACACGTGGAAAATTAGGTTTCGGCGCTCAAAGTAGTTCTGAACCACATAGGCCTCTCCTGTATCTCCAGCTTTGCTCTGCCTTTGCTGCCTTTAATGTACAGATCTGGTGGCTCCCGAAGCTTTAAATTGAATTAGAACCTTGTCAGCCGGATCTTGCGATAACTGCTTGACCAAGCGTGCTACTGAACATCGAAGATTTGGGCTCGAGGAAATCTGAATTATAAGTCGTTGCCGCAAAATCCAGAGTTGTGCACTTCCGGTTACCAACATGCTATCGATTCGCCTTGACTCCTCGTCGACGTTCACTCTCGATTAAAAATGATTGCTGACTGCTAGTAAGTAATCTGACAGTTAGCTAGGGTTTAAGGAAGATTCAGGGGCGGCGACCAATTTGTAGTTGTCCGTGAACCTCTTGCCTCCAAGGGGAACCTTCATGAACTCCGTGATGTACTCCGCGTACGTGACCGGTCTGTAGCGAGGAGGGTTGGCGTCGCTGCAAAATTGGGGGGCAGGGCGAACGACTGTCTCCCAATCGGGCAAGAAGAAGTTGGCGATGCTCATCCGTCCGTTGCTCGCCAACGCCCGGTGCACCACGCTCTTGTATTTCTCGTTGCTTATCATCTGCCACCGCAGTCGCAATCCATCAACATCAGATTAACACTTTCTATATAGTCCGATGGAACTTAGGTTTAAATCCGTGTTGGTCTGGTGTCGTCTTTCCTTAATATCATTCAGGTATCTATAATGAGAATTTCACATTCGATGGTGTTTTTGTTTTCGATATCATTCGGATCTATATACATGCAAGAACATACCTAGGAAAAATTGACCTAGTATCAGTATTGTTTAGAATGGTGTTGACCCAAATAATAAATTGGGTATAAAAGATTCTCTCACCTTGCATACCCACCATATCTCAATATTTGACTGGTATTTCAATTTTGATACTGATGGGTAGGTTCTTTGTTACCTTTATTGATATTGATGTTGATTATTGATTGCATTCACTAATATACCAGATCAACAGTGGTCTAAACGCCTCCGGCATCCGTTCACAACGTTTGGTCTACTTTACAACGTGATGTTTCGCTACGTGGTACAATGTCCAAAGTTCCATGTGCATCAACTATGCTCTTAACCTCCAAAGAACTGCTGACTCCACCCCTTGAAAGGTTACATGAGAGCTCAAGTTGAGAGCTCAAACTTGCTGTTTTCAAGAGTTCGATACTCGCAAAGAATGCAATAGCAGGTGTGTGTGTTACCTGTATTTGGTCGCCGATGTTGATGACCAAAGCATTTGGGACAGGTGGAACAGGAACCCACATCTCGTCCTTCAAAACTTCTAGGCCTGAGACACCATCCTGTTGCACTACGGTGACCACACTGCCATCCGCGTGCGAGCTGAGACCCATCACGAGGTCGGGTTGTGGGCACGGAGGGTAGTAATTTATCCCTGTTCGGACGCCGCCCGGCTTGGTTTCTTGCACTCTTTGGAGAATGTAATCTTCTGGAAGGTTCGAGTGACGAGAAAGCGCAGCGAGGATGATATGTGATAGCTTCAAAATCTCGTCTCCGTATTTCGCCACAACATCACTGAACTCACAATTCAAAGGTGACAAAGTGAGGAATCAACCAAGAGCACGGTCACTGATTAGTTTTGAATTGTCCCCTATCAAAACTTTGAGCCATGAGTATCGCTCAGGTCCACTCTCTCTCATGTCAAAAAGGTTCAGGAAATGGACAGAGAGAAAAACAAGAAGGGTTTGCATCAAGGCCAAAAGGAATTTACTACTCTCCAGCCCGGAAGGGCAAATTATGAATATATTTCAATATCAGAGAATATGACGGAACATGATGTATAATTATATTAAAATTCTCTCTTTCTTTCTTAATTTCTAGCAGTGGAATAAAGTGTTTCACTTACTTGAAACCGGCGGGTTTGCTGACGTGGAGGGGATCTCGGTTCCTGTGTTGTTCAGTGGAGCTCCAGAAGCCAAGCCGGTCCACCCAGTCTACCCGAACGCCTTCCTTCACCGCGAACCGACGGCCATACCCAATGCCTGAGCTGGTCTTCATGCAATACCGTTCCTTCTCTTCGATCGGCAAGGCAAAAAACTCGTGACACATTTGTATTGCGGCCTGCATCAAGGACTCTGGAATCCCATGGTTGATCACCTGATAAGAAAGAAATGCCAAATTTAACAGGTCAACCTCACGAATATGAAGCTCAAACTTGCAAAGCTTCGGTAGATTGATAACTGGATTTGATCAGCTTTCATTAAAAGCTCAAACTATGGAGAGTTTGATGGCCGATCTTCAACCTATCAATAGTTTGAGGAAGTGTAAAGTGGACTTGAATGAACTGACATCAGTATTATATAAGAGGCCGCTCCTGCTCTCCGCCAATGTGAAGGAGAGCTCCTTTCTCCATGCTCTCAATCTTCCAGCTCTCAACCTGATCATTCGTGTACCAATTAAGGGGGTCCTAGTAAGTGCCAGAATGCAATTTGTGCCTAATTTGTCAACCTTTTGTGCTCATTCCATGTAATCAAATTCTGGAAGAGGGAAGTTTTTATCTAGGTTCATAATGTGGAGACATGAGAAAGATTGATGATGACGCACCTGAAAGAACCCCCACTCTTCACAAGCGCGCCCGATTTCTTCCACGACACGCTGGTCATCCGCTCCTCCACGTTGCCTGTTGTAATTCGCCATGTCGACAACCGGGATGCAGACGTGGCTGGGGATCACCTTCGCGCGAGTCTGCGAAGGCCGCTTCTCCAGTGGCTGTACAAAGGTGGCCGGGACTTCCTTGCACTGGCCACTCTCGACTAAAAACTGCACCATCTCCGTAGGATCCACCGAGACTCGCAGCTCCCCGCCTTTCAGTTCAGGCAGCTGCTGATCATCCGGTCTACTCATAGTCTCTACTGCTGATGGCCCTGCAGACATCATCGTGATCGATCAAACTGCTCGCTACTACGTCCTACCCGAACCCTCGATCTGTCGATTATGACTCAAAGCCTGCAAAAAGTCTGTTGATCTGTCAAACCTGTCAACGACTTAAAATCTGTGAATCTGTCAGAAACCCAAATCTGTTAATCTGTCAAAGGCTGCAGCACGACCTGCAAGCTGAGTAATATAACTTAGTATGCACACTGGCTTACACAATTTGTTGTGGCTCACAGAAGCTGGTGATCAGAGAAGCTCGATCCGACTCAAAATGCCAGTGTCGTGATCGATGTAACTGGAACTGATGGATGGGGTGGCTTTATAGTGCTTTGTCCGGTAGGATGAGGGAATGCAGGGAGTGAGTCCACCGATTGACTGCCCAGACATTCTGTTGAAGAACTCAGCAACAGTAACCACATACGAACTGAGTCTGGTCCGAAAGACCTGCTATTTTTGGAGAAGTGGGAGTTGACACCGCCAGTTTCACACAGCCGGGGACCGCGCAAGCTCATTTCCCTCTTCTGTCGACCCAACATCTGGGATGGGTGGTAAACCCGCCTTTTTCACCAGTGGGACCATATCCCAGAGGACTACACCATTTATGTTATTTAGTGTCACATGTGTAATAGTGTCACTGACCCTATTTTGAGGCGTATGCTAGGCTACACTAATGCCAAGGACTTCGTCATTAGTGTCACCTCATAACACTTGGAGTTCAAGTGCACTTACTGATATCTTAGCATGAGCATGTTCAATAGTGTTATGAGGTGCATGCCTACGTTACACAATGGTCTACAAGGTGACTAAAGTGTGCACAAATGACACTTGGCATTAGTATGCTCAAGTATATCTTGCTCTTGCATACTTAAATGTGAACTTGTCATTAGCATTCTCAATAATGTCTTCCCCTTGCATACTAAAACGCAAAATGATCATCTCAAGTATCCCAAGATGCTACAATAAATGTCATAATGCAAATATTTTTTCGCTCAAAAAAGTTACTTATGTTGACGAATAGTATCATATTGGCAATTAGTGGACATGTCACTTTGAGACCTTTAGGCATCTAGTTTAGGCATTTCGCAAATAGTGTGCATGACACTAAATACCATAACTAGTGTTCATTGTTTTGTCTAATTACTGTGGGTTATCATTCGGAGTTACGTGTTGCTAAATGTTTTTGCCGACATTATCATTTTTAACCAACTAACTTATATCATATTCTTCGGTGTCCATACTAACTACTTATGTTATTTGGGTAAAAAATGATACTCTCAGTAAATTGTTATAGCAATGCATAGCTCCAAATGGTAACCACACTAATTGGACAAAACAATGTACAATGTTTATGGTATTTAGTGTCACATACATTATTTGCAAAGGGCCTAAAACTAGATGCTTAGAGGTCTCAAAGTGTCATGCCCGCTAATTGCCAATATGATTCCATTCGTCAACATAAGTAACTTCTTTAAGTGAAAAAAACATCTACATTATGACATTTAGAGTAGCATCGGAATTTGGGATACCTTAGATGATAGCCTTTTGTTTTACTATGCAAGGGGAAGATATTTTTGAGCGTATTAATGGCAAGTGTCATGTGTTTATATTCAAGTATGCAAGAAGAAGATATTCTTGAGCATACTAATGGCAAGTGTCACTTGTGTACACTAGTCAACTTGTAGACCATTGTGTAACATAGGCATGCACCTCATAACACTAATGAACAGACTCATGCCAAGTGTCATGACGTGACACTTATGTTGAAGTTGTTAATTATCAGTGTAACCTAGCATACACCTCAATTTAGGGTACTAAGTGACACTATTACACATGTGATGATGTGACACGAAATATCATAAACGGTGTAGTTGATATCTAGGTACACCGCACAATGTCACATGCATAATAGTGTGATGAGGTTTATGCCTAATGTTACACAAATGTCTGCAAGTTGACTAAAAGTGACTATACAGAAATGGCGTGACTTAGCATGAGTATGCTCAAGAATATCTTCCTCTTGGATACTAAAATGTACTAAACACGTGACACTTGCCAAGTTGCCATTAGAATGTTCAATAATATCTTCCTCTTCTATAATCAAATGCAAAACTATCATCTCAAGTATCCCAAATTGTGCTACGCTAAATGTCATGAATGTATATAGTTTTTCACTTCAATAAATTTCTTATTCTAACGAATAGTATCAGGTTGACAATTCACAGACATGACACTTTGAAACCTCTAGGCATCTAGTTTAAGTTGTTCGCCAATAGTGTGCATGAGACTAAATACCATGTGTACATACTAAAGGCCCACAGAGGGGTTTCATAAAACCTTCACATGAGCATCTCCACCAAGTCACCCTGCACTCTACAGTGTCACTGGTAACTATCGATTAATCAGACGGAGTCAAATGCCACTTGTTGGTTGTCTCAGCTGAAACAAGTGGATTTATCAGGGGCTATCTGGATCTATGGATTGTGAATATAGAAGTGGCTTTCATGCCCATAACTGCTACCAAAGTGCTCTAATTGTGTTGGGCTGGTGAGGCCAGCATTCAGCTCATCAAATTCATGTCATATACTGGGTAATTTGAAGATGAGAATAAGGGCATGTGTACATGAAAGCCATTAGGCCACGGCTATTGAGAATCTCTTAATTTCTCATCAGTTGAGAGTGTCACAAGCCTCCACTTTGGGTTTACATGGGGGTAGTTTTGGATTGTAGTTCATAACATTTTCATGGATAACATATCTACATGGAATGCCATATGACAAGTATGAACAATGTTGGCCGAGATTGTTGAGAAATTTTTGGGGACAACTCTTGAAGGTAGGCTTGGCAAAATGTGCAACGGGAATTTGGATTTACACCTCCAAAAGACCTTGGATTATAGTCCATGGACTCCTCTATGCTCTTATCTAAAAAGTGGAGTACCATGGTCATGTACTTGAGCTATGTTCTAATGCATTGAGTGTAAACATGCCCTAAGTAGTTTCATAAAAGCTTCAAATGACCATCTCCACTGTTAAATTCATTCTTTGGTAATACTCTACATTGTCTAATAACGGTGAGCTGCTATATATGTTCAACACTAGACGGAGCCAACTATATAATCTATTATACCACTTAGGTGAACTAGGCCAATCTTGAAAGGATCGTTTAGGAGCAAAATAAATCATCTACTTGGTGTGTACATGAGATACAATGAAATGCAAATGCAGGATCTGATTTTCATGCACGACCCAGAATTGGCACGACTTAGTAAACATCTCATTTGATTTAGCGTGGCCCACACTATTCATTGTCGACCCATAATTATACATTGAATATCTTGCACTCACTAGTTGGTGGCAACTAGAGAGGATACAATCATATGACACTTGGTGCTACATGACAAGTCATGACTCGAAGACCACTCTAATCAACATGGCACACTAAATTAGGTGCTTAATGCAGTGCCTAAAGCAAGTCTTAGTAAGATAAGTGGGTGTTATTTGGTTCTCTTTCATGCTCTCCAACTTCTACCGATTAGATTTTACGAGACAGAACTTGTGTTGCATTAGAAAATATATAATTGCGCATCAACAAAAAACTTGGATCCGACATCCCCTCATTTAGTTATGGTTATCATAAATACATGTTTGTTGATTCCTTAACTGAATATTACAGAGGTCCTCTCAATTATACCTCCATCATTGAGTGTGGAGTAATTAATAAAACCTGAAGACGTAGCCCATTCTCTTTCCAAAATGTATCGCCAAGGTGTTCAACGTTCTTCGATCCTCACCAAACCACGCACCAATCAAATATAGCCGGTGTCTGATTGAAAAAAGAAAAAGAAGAAGAAAAAAAGCAACCGAATAACACCCGCATACCTTAGTGCTCTGAAGCAAGTCTCTTGTTAGGTGCATTGAACGGAAATGTAAGCTTTAAAGGTCAGAGGTCCAAATACATTCTCCAGAGTCCTAAGCAGGAAATATTAGTGTGGAATGTCAAGACGCCAATAGAGAGTCTTGAGGCACAAGTTGTCTTGACTGACCAGGCTTCCCGGGACTCAGGGCAAGGCTGGAGGAGGAATATTTTCCACCAACACTTCGGATGTGCGCCACGTGTAGGACGCAGGAGCCCTGATGTTTGAGGGCGGTATTGGAACCCGCGTGCACGTGAGCTACAGGGAATGCACAATATGTGTGCAAATTCCTTCTTCCCTGATCTGGGACATGGGACACTGAAGTTCCTCACTGCTCACCTCTTGTCTAGTATCTAGGACTGAGCTAGATAGTACCACTGTGGTGGATTGGCTCATCTACCGCACTACTAGATGTGGGTGGTGACCAGGTTCAAGACCACTCACTGTATGTTGTTGGGTATGTAGAGGATTTGCCATTTTGACTAGGTTTCCAGACAAGAACCTGCTATACTTTCCCCATTCTCAAAGCAGAAACCTCAGGAGCGGTGTGTATGTTTGACAAATTTCATTGATGTCCAATTTGAAATCCAAAGTGTCATGTGACGTTTTCAAAAACGTGAAATGAATGTCAATTGACATCTACATTTTCTTCTAAAATGTCACCTCAATGCCACATGCCTAGTAGTACATGTCATTTCAATTTCTAAAGTGTCAATTGACGTGTGATTTTTTCCTTCACAAGTCACACTACGTGCCAAAATCTAAATTGTGCGTGTCAAATGTCAAAAACTTGCAAAAACTTTGTCACAAATACACATTGCTCAGGAGAATTGGATCCATCATATCCTAGGGTGGCAACTCTCTGGTCCCTTTCAAACAGATGTTCCTAAATCACTTCTAATACTTCTTATTTTGATGAATTGATGATTTGATGTTTCACAAAGAGTCTACGCAACATGGTTGGAAGGACTCAGGCATGAAGAGAAACTCATTGATATAATAAAATCGTGTCTACATCAGAAAAGGTTTGCACTTTCTAATGTCATCCATAGAACCAATTAAAGTATGTTTTCTAAAACACGGGGTCGTCATCCAAACCCCATAGGTATTAAATCCTACTTCTAAATTTTTTTAATAATTATTTCAAGAGGGTTTAGTTTCAAAACGTTTGTATTGCAAAAGCAGTTCCAAAATTGTGCTTCGTAGAAATGGTTTAGCAGTTCTAAACCGAGTTCTAAAAATAGTGACACTTGTAACTAGATCAACCCCCGGGCATCATATATGATAACACTAATTTGGTTATTTCGAAGGCTAGAGCTCAAGTTAAATTTCCTCTAAGATGGATAAACCCGATGTCATTATAGGTCGTTCTCCAACATCTTATCACATTTCTAGCCACTTGAAATAACCCCCAAGAGGGTTTGGTTTATGACAACTACATTGTTATTTTTTGGAAGAGGAAAACTTCTAAAATGATCATTTTGTGGAGATCAATGATGTGGAAATCTCTTGTGGAAATCAATGATGGAACTCAGTTCAAACAAAATGTCTAGTAAGGCATTAGCCTGAGGCTATGATAAAATGCAAGTGAGGAGGCTGCAAGTTCCTCAAGTGCAACTGCAAGACATATTGGTGCCAAACTAGGGGCAGTTTGAGACACGGAAATTCTCAACTTCCATAACAATTACTCAGCCAACGAGTTGTGTTTAGCTACCCTGACCTTTAGATTCAGTGTGAAGCACTAACATTCCGACATCCAAAGGTTTTATTCTCGAATCTACTGCAGGGCCCATGAACACAACTCATCAGCTAAGTACACCCTAAACTCCGTAATATCAACTTCCATAATGTCACACATTCTCTAATATCCCAAAACCCTAGGGAACGGATGTTCGTAGTTCAAATCTCACTCCTTATTGTCACATTTCTCTCCCTTATATCACGAAATTTGTCATTAATGCAAACCACCAAAGAAGTCAACCCACACCCTCGCATTGCGCCATATGTCAACATGTGGAGTGTCACCTTCTTATTCTTATTCTTCTTCTTCTTATGCCACTTGTTGAGTGTTGGTGCATGTGTTTGCCACATCGTCCGGGAAGGCCAAGTGGAGTGGACCACACTAGCGTAGGTGATAGGAGAACGAATTCAAATTGTCCTCACATCTCCTTGTGTTATTCCATAATGTCACAAGCTACACTAAATCTATAGTATCATGCATCCATGTTAACACTACAAAACTCTGTAATATCACGTGCACTTTGGTTGCCACAGTTGTGATACTACGGAGTTTAGAGTGTAATGTTATGTCCAACACATTCCTTGACCCAAATTCTAAATCCTGAGGTGGGTGGAATACATAATGATTAACGACAAATTTACCTACAAATTTCCAGAGCCTAGCAAGCACTGTGGCCAGTGTTCAAGATTGAAGCCCTGATATGAGTTTCATTTTGAAGGGCTCTCAAATTTCAGCCCTTCAGAGGAAGGGCTGGTTCAAATCCAAGACGTCAATGCAAGAATATAGAAATGAAATACAAAACTCATATTACACTTGTGCATGAATTATATGGTACATGTTTCCAGTACAAAGTGAAGAATTAAGAATCAACCATCTAACTCCACTTCTTGTAGTGACAATGCCCTACACTTGTCGGTTTTTGTGGCAGACACATATTGTATTGAGGATTTCAAGTGACGTCTTCATTTTCAATTTGGGGTTGCATTTTGAAAGGCTGTTTTGAGAGAGGCATATTTTGAAGGGCCAAATCGCGTTTGAAGGGCATTGAAGACTTCAATCTTGAACACTGACTGTGGCTGTGGCTTGGGGCCCAAGGCTACTACTAAAAGCATTGGAGAAACTCTAGCATGAGTGATCATCTGCATGGTTATTAGAAGCTTGGTGCCAAAGCTCCTAGAAAGAGGGCAACTTGCCACCTGTAATTTGGGATTGGCCCTATATTTTTGGAAACCAAGTTCCCGACATGCCATTTATACAGTCCCAGACTGGAAAGGTAGTTATGTGGCACTTCCCCCTATGCTATTATATTATTACTATACATGCATTGTTTTCCAGTTGACTGTTCTTCTGACATAGTAAGGATGAGTTTCCATGTAGGCTGCTCGCCCACTAGATTCTAGCTAATAGTGGGGGTTGGAGGTGTTCTCATAAGCACAAACCGCCAACCAATCACATTCTAGTGGCCTACTAGAATGTCGAGGCTCATGAACACGGGCCGTTAGAATTCCATGCGTCCACTAAAGCATTTTCTTAATTTACAAGTGTCAGTTACCGAAAAATTGAAGACCAGTTCTAGGAAGAGGAGGTTAGTAGGTGGGTCCAGGTTCGAGAAGATGAGAGTAGCTACACTGGTTATCCCCAATTAATGAGTGTAACTATTCGGATTACACAGTGTTGTAACTATTTTATGAGAATGTTATGCACTTTCAACTCCATAGAATCATGATTGTGGCAACCAAAGCACACGTGTTGTTAAGGAGTTATGTAGTGTTAACATGGATGTGTGATAAAAGAGGATTAGTGTAGCATGCGACATTTTGGAATAACACAAAGTCAACATCGCAAAAAATTCAATGATTACAATGATGACAGCGTGATGCGTGCGAGCATGTGGTTTGAATTCTTTGGTGGCTTATTTTAATGTCAAATCCCATCATATATGGGAGGGAAACGTGACGATAAGGGGTGAGATTTAAACAAAGAACATCTATTCCCTAGGGTTTCAAGATATACGAGAAGGAGTGACATTAAGGAGGCTGATAATGCAGAGTTTAGAGTGCATTTTACCAAGCAAAGTCGTTATTATGTCCTTTAATGTCCAAACAACCTATTGAACTTCCAGTAATAAAAATCGAACTATTTGAGTAAGACGTTATTACACTACGTAGCTCCAAATAGTAACACACACTAAATTGGGATAATTAGCGTAGTTGGCACATACGAACCCTACCCCCACTAGATTCCATCTACATTTGGACGGGTTTGTCCTTATTCTAACTATAATCTAGTGGACGGACGAGAGTCCTACATGGAAACTCACCTAATTCGCTCGGGAGTCAGATTCACTGCCTTTCCTTGAGCCCTTGAGTTTCAACTGCTTGGACCTAGAACCCCACTTGCTCCTTGTTGTGTGGAGACCAGAGACAATGGATCGGTGTGCTTTCTTCTTTATGCAATCGATTGCACTATGTATTCCATAGTAAGCATAATTTGTTTCCGAACTTGCTCCTAAGTTGTGTTTATGTGGTTCATTTTTTTTCATGTTCTCCAACTTTTACTGGGTCAATTCCACACTAATTCAAGCTGATAATTAAACCCTTAAAGGACGCATGGTCTCAATGTGCGGCCATATACAAGATTTGTATGGGCCTCACTAAGTTCAAAATTTTATATTTTATATACTTAAGGGTTTCAAACATTATTTTTAACACTATATTATGTCAAGGAGAAAAGAAAGAAAAAATACTTATACTTGACGGTGATGATTAAAATAAAATGTATGTATTTGTATCCAAGGGCATGCAAGCTACATATTTGAACTCAAGACATCAAGTATTCCACCAATTCGAAATTCAAGTGCACTCATTCTAGATAGGCCCACCAAATTCTAGTGGAATTGTAGATTCCACCTGGTGATGCGTCTACATTTCCACTAGAATTTGGTGAGAGAACGGTCTACATGGAAACTAACCCTTTGAAACATGAAACCTTATCTTAATCACCCATGAAAAGAAATTACCATAATCAATCCCAACCTTATTAAAATTATGGCACCTATAGATTCATGATGGGGTCCTAATCGGGAATAGGTGGTTTGACTCTATAGGAACCTCAACTTCCTAGTTGGAAAGTTCTCCTAACCTATCATATGCTATTTGGGTTGTAATAGACAATCATTTGCATGAGCTAGAGCCTAGATCAAGATGGCACTATGCACAACAATGACAAGTAAACGTAATCCTTGATCCAACTTCTTTGCCTTGAACTAGGATTTGAGTAAGTATGCACAAAAGACTATTCCAAGGACCAAAAAGAGATTATGCATACTCATAATCTTATAACACCACTTTTGGATTATTGCAATTTGTGGATGTCTCATATTTTATATACCATTAAGATATGCGTGTGATTGCAAAAATAAATAACTAAGATGGGGGCCGGGAAGAAAGTTTAGAAGAATATGATGGAGTCCTTCACTATACATACTTTGAGAAGCAAGGTGGGCAAATAATCGTAGTTCTACATGTGTGTTTATTTACAAATAACACAATATGCATCCAACTAAAACATGTCTACAACTAAAGATGCAGTCCACATCTAGACTAGTTTTACAAGTTCTATCAAAGGGTCCACCGATAGAAGTTCACATATATATTTTCCTTATGTCTAGATTTATTTAGAACCTAGTTCTTGGTACCTTGACATGTATTGTGAGTCAAGATGTTGGGGGCTTTAACCTCCAAATGTCCAAGAGGCTCAAATGTGTCAAAATGACGGTTTCTTTTGGCTGTTTTCCCAAGCTTTTATCGGTTGGGATTCCTCTAGTGTATTTGCTCCCTTGACTGGTTGGTTTAGGGGGGTTTAGGATGTTAATTATTGGGGCCCATATCTACCTTCAATTTTGGAATTTGTGCACCAAAATGTTATGGGTTTCTTATCATACTTTGTATGCCATATCTACTTTTGAGATTTGGATTATGAGGTCCACATATACCTCTATCAAAATATTGAGAATTGATTCAATATTGACTAGTTTCCATTGCAAGGCTTCTAAAAAATGCATAGTGTGGCTATTTGGTGATTTAAAAGTTGCAAGTGTTAGACAAATTCATTAGCTTTCCAATAGTGTATTATTTTTGTTCAGTTTGGACTTGTGAGTAATGAAATTCGATAAGAAAACAAACCCTAAAATTCTCGCATTCAAGGACACCCATTCACTTATTTGCTATAGTATCTCAAATGGAGGCACTTGGACGGCTAAAGTGTGTTGATGTTCAAGTCAACTACAAGATCTAAACATCTAAGTTATATGGTTGGGATTGTCAATTTCTCCAAAGGTCAATGTGTCAGAAGAAGTCCTCAAAAGTCATTTTAGGCCTCCGACTAGTGGGCATTTAGGGGTTAAAGGGAGCATGTGTATTAATTGGAGGACAAGCATTTGTTAAGTACAATTTGATTTTGAAGCATTATTAGGCTATTGATGATCAAGGTTGTCTACCCAAGCAACATGGTTCCTAGTCATTGGCACGGGGGGTCACTCCATTGTCAAGTTGAACACCACGTGTGGCAAAAAATAATCTACTTTTGGTAAGTTGCATCACCAAAATGGGTCAAAATTTTATCAATTTTTTTTCATGGGTAGATATGCACGGTATCTATTACATAGTAAAAAATGGTAACTAAATTTGATGATCTGTTTTTTTAATCAAACATACCGTTTCTAACTAGAATGACGCAGAATTGAACTAAAATAATTACTACAAAAATGAAGATGACTAAAAATTTCAAAAAAATATACAAAAGATTTTATCAATGGTTATGCATATGTAGAAAAAAATATCATAATTCTTAAATTTATCTATTCCATGTAATATAGGGGTAGCAAACTTTGGCCGCACGTGGTGTTCAACTTGACATGGAGTGAACCCCCCGTGGTCATTGGTAAGAGCATGGTTGCTTGAGTTTTGAACTTTGGTCGTCTTTGGTCCAAACAACAAGGTTCCAAACAACACAAATTCAAAACCAATAGAACCATGTTCCAAAACAACCCCACTTTTTCTCACCCCACATGTCATATGACCAAGGAATATGGTCAACTATTTATGATTCCGGGGAGATCACAAGCTATTTACTTCTATAAACCAAGTGCAGGCAGGGGTTAACTAAAGATGGGCTATTCATATAATTTGTTGAATAATTGGCACCCTATTAGTAGATAAAATGGTACTTTGAGGTATTTTTGAAGACCCTATAGGTAAATTAAATTTACACTATGAACTTATTTTATAGACACTATTTTTATATTAATTATCAAAATCTTCAAATTTTGACATAAAATGATGTTTATCCATTAAAAATGAGAATATTACATTTATGGTAAATGGACAAAAAAATTGCAAGATCAAATCATCACTAAGTTAATGCTTCCAGTTACTATTTGCTTGGTGACCCTCCATGATGCTAGAATTTTCTCTCTCTCTCTCTCTCTCTCATCCCCAAGAGGTGGACTCATCATTGGAAATCAAAATGATGTGCGTGGGTCATTGTGAAATTAAACCCCATATATATGAGAAGTTTATAGAGAGAAAAAATGTATACGTACTAATGGCATGCTAGAAAATGGATTCATGTATTTAAACTAAGCTTTTCAATTTAATGTGATAAATGCCTCCACTACATATAAAAAATGTAAATCATGAATTAATTATGCCTTTATTACATGTAGAATCCATGTTCACTTTCTAGTGAGAATGTCATTGGTCGTTATTTTCTTTCGTAGCATGTATCTCAATGGTTGCATCAAATGAACAAAAAGCAAGAGCACAATAACTTAGATAAAAATGTAGAGAGCAAAAATCAAGGGAGCTCATGATCACTCCAATAGCCTCTAGCTTGTCCTAGAACCCAAATGTGAACCCTAACAAGAATGGACAAGGAAATCATCAAGGACTATTACCATATGACAACAATTGGTGAATGTAAATTGGATGAAACTAAGACATCTATTGTCAAACATTTCTCTAAACCTTAGGGTCCCCTTTTTTGTACATCTACATTTACTTCAAAATTAGTAATAGCCTTTTAAGTGTACACACTAAAGAAAATTAATACATCTCCCTTATGTATACTATGTATGCTAGTGCCTCAAATTATACCCCTTTTTATACTCACATTAGTTCATATATGGTATGAAGAGTCCACCCCTGGGGCTCGACTCTTCCTTAGTCTTCGACAAGCAACCCCCTTGTGGCCCCTCAAACCCTAGTAAGTCCCCTTGTAAGTCGCCCTTATTAGAGAATATTAGAATAAAAAATCATAAATGATTAGAAATCATGAGAACGAAAATAAAATGCAAGGGAGTCTTGAACCTCATCTGTCACTTGACGTCATATTTGTTCCAAGGAGACTTTCCCCTAAAGCCAAAGGGGGCATTCACGGTTGGGGTACTACTTTTGGGACAAAGGACTTAAGGACTTTGTCGCATTGATCTTGGTTTTTATCATGATTTATTATTATTTGATCAATAAATTTTACATAAATAAGTAGATAGTTCATAAGCTTTATCAAGAAAGATTTTTATTATTATTTAATAATCACCCTAAACCCTAAACCCTAAACCCTAGGCCACATCAGTGGCATTTTTTTGCTATTTAGGTGTGCATTGGTGGTCAATTATTTCCTGTTATGTATCTTGGTACCTTGGTAAAAGTGTCATGTGTCCATTCATATAAATTTTTTTGTCCAATTCTAATACTAGACGTTCCTTTTACGTGTGGCCGTGAGTATATGTATATTTGGACATGTTTGGTGCCACATGTAAAGTTGGGCAATTGCTATTCAATACATATTTGGTTCTATTGGTACACACTTGAACGATAATTGTGAGGAAAAAAATTGGGATCATTTCGATTAATTCTTGTTGTCCTTTTCGTTCCTTGATCCTAAGGTCAGGAAGTAAGACAACACTCCTGAATGTCCTTTAAGGAATCAAATGGATATCATAGATGACCCTATTCCTTCTAAATTAGCTTTGTCATTGTACTCAATATGGAGGATGAAATGTAGGTATGATCCAAAATATGCTCCACAATACAAATCCAATTATACCAAGTATGTGAAGTTATCAAAAAAAGTCCTTAAACCGTTAGACACCCAAAAGTAGTACCCCAACCGTGAATGGCCCCCAAATAATTTAACCTTCAATACATCTAAGGTTCATCCATAGCCAACATCTAAATTCGATGAGATTTAGTCCATTGAGGCAATTTCTCAACCAATCCAAAAAATTATTGCAACTCACATAAATTCTTTGTTCCTCCAAATATTACATACCCTCCTTTATTAATAAAAATCAAATGCTACCTATATTCTTCACCTACCCTATTTTAGATACATTATTGTATGGGTCATTTCATCCAAGCTATAGTACTAATTCCAAAATTTGTAGAAATTTTTGCACTTTTGAATGAAAAGTACCTTATATTTTTTCTCACGTGATTTAATAAAATTTTGACATTGACCTTCCCATGTTTATAATTGATGTGATTCCACTGTGAGTTTAGTCCAAGTTAATTTGTTATCAAGAAATATATTATATGGTTTAAAAGTAACAATATTCTTTTGCATTTGTATGATGAATCTATTCAAAAGAAACTTGGACCTGAAACGGTGGTTTCCATGTCACCCAATCACAATTGAGGCTTGAGCCAAGTTCTTCAAGTTGTTTTTCTACTTAGATGCACATAACATTACTCAATGTTTAGCTCTCATAATATAACAGTCGGATGCTTGTAAACCTACACAAGGAGACCCAAATTCAGACTGAGCTCTAACATCCCGACGAGGAAGAGTTCCCACACAGGGGCAGGAAGACCGGGCAGTGAAGCAGGTGTGGGAGGGGGCCAACCGAACACAGATGTGATTTAGCCCGGGGCTCAGACTACACTATTTTGTCTAATTTGTGTGGGCCACACTAATTCCCAATAAAACACGCTAATTTCAAATTATAATTTAGAGTGGCCCACAGTAATTTCAAAGGTGAAAAATTTGTGTGGGCTTTGTCATTTCCACAATTGGATGAAACTTCATAATTCCATCCAATTGTGTTTTAAGACTAATTGCCCTTTCCAACATAATCTTGTATTCAGGAGCGCATCCCCAACTAATTCATATCCCTTCAAGTACTTCCAGATTTGGTAACACCAAGAATCCTCGAGTTGGTGAATCACCACATCAGAGTACTTCTCTAGATTGAGTAGACTAATCTCTACTCATAACATTTGAAACTCAGTAGAAATCAAATATAACAGGACATAAAAGGATAGTGAAGCAGCAAGCTAATAAATTCACAATGTTGTCACAAGTCCCATGGAAATCATCAAGTGAATGCACTTTACATAAACTTTAAGTGGCGATTTTCATCAGCCCTTTCAAACAGCTGTGCTCCCTACACTCATCACTACTTAAGTCTTGATATTCTAGCCCGACACGAATTTCTTTTGTCGATAAACAAAAGATCATCCTGTGTAGTCATTCTTACATCTGTAACAAAAGTAGCAACTGTTACAACTACGGCTGCTACTCTCTAAGCTCCCGGAAAGATCCTGTGGTTGTGTGTTGATCTTCTCTTTCTGTGGTTGGTTGCCTTCGATCTAGGGTTTCAACGTCGAGGTTTTTGTTTGAGAGATCCGGTGTTCGTGGCGATCGGGGACCCTACAGCGTGGGAGGAATTTCCTGGAGGTGATTTGTTCGAATGAGAGTTCGTCTATTTGAAGTGAATTGGGTTGAGTAGGAGGTTTTATCGGTGTTAGGGTTTGGTGTGTGATCGGTGTTGCTAGTAGCTATGGCGCCAATGGCAAGCCAGCCTCCTATAATTCTAGTGACACAACAGGGAGCTGGAGTACAAGCAAGTCCAGTTGCGAGAGTATTGGTTCTGGCAAGTTGGGTCACCAACTACAAGTGCAAGGAGTGCAAGGCGAACAAGTCAGTTGAAAAAACTCGAAAGGATTGCGGCAAAACAGCGCACTCGCACTCCCCTCGCACTCCCCTCGCACAGCCCTCGCACTCCCCTCGCACTCCCCTCGCAGCTCTCACCACTCCACCCTCCCCTCACAGCTCCGCCGCTTGCTCAGGACTCAACTATGCACGCACAGACCTAACGGAGGTTGTTAGTGGAGAACCCTAACACACACAGATGGATGACAGTACGAATTACATCCAAAGTGATGCAAACACTGGAAATTTAGTGTGGGCCACACTAATTTCCAACCCACATGAATTTCCCACCCACACTAATTAGACAAAATAGTGTAGTTGTTGTGTAAATTTATGATGCAGAACTTGGGGCCACTTACAATAAATTACAAAACTTTTACAAAAGGTTGTGGTGTATATATAATATGTAAATACACATATAATATATAAACCTATCTCTACGGTGTACCTATGATTTCAGAAATGGTTTATCTGCTTTACACCAAGGGCATTTTCACTCATATACAGAAATTTGGGGCCAGTACAATGAATGAAAGTTTGCAGGTTCATGCCAACTGAACTGTTGACAGTTGAATAGAACGCGGGAGGCTAGAAATTTGGGAAAAGGCCATGAAGGCCCGGAGCTGCTTACACTTGGAGGATTATGTAAGGAGGGAGGTCAACTCCTCTCGAGCCTGGGTTCAATGGTCGGGGAAAACCGACGGCTAGTTCATTATCAGCCGATGGATTTCGCCTCATGGCCGGTTCAAATTTCCAACCATCGGATGCCAATCCGACAGTAAATTCAATCCTCCGGCAATTAGCCAATGGACTAGAAAATTTCCCGGAAATGTAGCCGATTCTTCTTGTGAGTTACCGGATTTCAGACTTGATTCGGGATCCTTTGGGTGTGACTTAGAGAGTGCTTTGGACTTTCAAAAAACTTATTCTGAAGCGGTTTGTAGTGCTTTAGAGGCAAGATTTGTTGATAATGACATTACAGATTGTTTCAAAATTCTTAATCCTTTACACATGCCTCGTAGACAAGTAGGTTTGGCTTCTTGGGGTGTTGTGGAGTTGGATAGGTTGTTGCAGCAATACGGTGTACAAAAAATGCAAGGAGTTCAAGTCCTTCCGCCGTTGGTGAATGCAACATTGTGTAAGCAAGAGTTTTTTGCTTTGAATTCAAGGTACAAGGAAGTACAGAGTGGATGGATCTTACTTTTGTAGATGTATGGACATCAATTTCTTGGTCTCCATCTTTGAAAGTGAAGTATTCTAACCTTCTAATTCTTGCTGAGATTGCTAAGTACCAATGTGTGAGTACTGCAACATGTGAAAGGGCATTTTCTGTTCAAAATACTATTAAACAAAAACTTCGTAATCGAATGTCTACATTTAACTTAGAAAGTATGATGCGTGTTGCTATAGAAGGCCCATACAATGATTTTGATGACATTCTAACAAGTGCTCTAGATCTTTGGAAGGATGCTGCTAAGTTTCGCTATTTGTATAGCAATCCAGAGTGCTATTTGTCTTGGGCATCAAATGATGCACTTGAGGAAGTACCCTAAACCTTAAACTTTTTGAATTATGCAACCTTTTCATGACCAAATCCAATTGCTTCTATGAAGAATTGGGGGATCCTTGGCCTTCAACCGGTGAAGGCATTGCTAGGTTCAATTCCTGCCAAGGATATTAACTCTTCAAATTTAAAGTTTTGAACATGCCTTTCTTTTCACTTATTCAAGATTTTGTACTAAGAAATGATTTCTAATAACTTTTCATACATTTTTTAAACAATTAGTGCCGATATGAATTCCATTTAGTCGGATATTGGCCAATGAAAATATGAAAATGTAGGCAATTGGCCGATTGATTTTACAAAAGACCGGCTCTTGCCGATGTAAATTGGAAAAAATCCAGCCCTTTGTATCAACTACCGGCAATTAGCCACTAAGGCTTCAAAAACTTCCCGAACTCTGCTTGGGTTAAGGAAGAGGGTCAGATCGACACTATTGAGATTTGTTCTTTTGGATGATAATATGCATATAACACAATGTTCAAAATTTTGAGAGTTTTCCAGTGAATTGAGAGTACATAAAGCAAACTATTAATTAAAAAATGAATTGAAAATGAGTGGAGAGTTGTAGAGTTCAAGAAAAAAAAAACATTTGATTTCCCGCCGTAAATTGTGGAGTGGTATGCTGCCTAAAATTGACCATTTAGGTCAACTCAACCTAAATTGACTAACACATTTCCTCATTTAGGTCGACTCAACCTAAATTGACTAACATATTGTCCTCATTTAGGTCGACTCAACCTAAATTGACTAACATATTTCCTCAGTTAGGTCGACTCAACCTAAATTGACTAACATATTGTCCTCATTTAGGTCGACTCAACCTAAATTGACTAACATATTGTCCTCATTTAGGTCGACTCAACCTAAATGAGTCGATTCCCCAACTCAACATACTCTCATTTTAATGGAAACTACACATCTGAAGTATAATCTAGTATTTATCAACCTAACATGACTTTTAAGTTGACAAATGGACAATATTATTTTGAGAGGATCCCACTCTCTCAAAATTTTGAATATTGTGTTATATCCCTGCCGCCTGGTCAAAACCTGAAAAACAGTGCACTACGTACAATTGAATTATGGGAATTTTATTACAGGAAATAAGGGGGGATGATCCGCAAAGACAAGACGATTCACCACCACTCATCGGGGAGAAATTTGGGCATAAGGTAGAAGTACCATAAACTGTGAAAATAAGGTGATTCATGTTGAAGATATGGTCTTACAATGATGAGATAATTTTCCAAGATAGAAGAGAAGGATTCATGAAGAATGCAAGTTGTTTCATATTTTTATTCCCTGTAAAAAAAATTCTACAATTTTTCAAAGTGGAAAGTTTGTCAAACCCCCTACTCGTTCACTAGATTCTCCTTAAACTAAACATAGTAATGCTCATTTCCACACAGAACATCACCTAAACCGGTTAACTCATGAGCACATTAAACTGTGATTGATGATAGTCAAACATGACTAAATTTGGCTAAACTGATTGTACACGCATTTCAAGCTGCCAGCCTCGCAATTATCAGTTTCAGAAATGACACTTCACTATTCTGATGGAAGTCTACTACATGGGTAGAGGGTAGTTCACCGGTTTGGGTATTTCTACCTTAATCGGTTGAGATCCTAGTGTTTCCAAGTCCAATCGGTTACATGTTGACATCCTTCGGTCCTTCTATATTAATTTAAGGTACATTCCATAAATTCCTCTAAAGTGATCGGTAATTCTCCTGAAGTCTTGAACTTCAACCGGTTATTTCTCAAACTCAACCGGTTCATCTGTAATTAACTGCCGGTTCTCCCCGATCATTGTTCACCACCTCAGCCGCCATCAATGACGGACAAAGCTCCTAGTTACTTGGTACGGTATATGAGCCTAAAACGGATGCTGTTTGGAAAGTGGACAGACGTTTCTAAAATGTAAGTCTCATTACTTTAGAATGCAAATATAGGTGAATCGTACATTGGGAATCCTGTGAAAATAAAATAAGGTTCATGTGCCTTATAAACTTGTGCAGTTGAAAATAAATGTTCTTTCAAATTGAACCGTGTCCGTTCATTTGAGAATGCAAATCTAGGAGGGTCGTCCATTGGTAGCTGTGTGAGAAAAAGTATCCGGTTTTTAGGGCTCATGTACAAAACAGTTCCTCCATCACAAGCCTGAAAAGCCGGGTCGGTGTCTACCTGGCTATGTTTAATGTGGCCTGTTTGAAGCTAACGCCACTGAATTTCAGTCGAGCATCATGTAAGTTAACTGTACTCCACATGAATAAAGGTCAACGTCAAAGACCTTTGTGAATGATTATATTGATTGACTGTTTCTGAAAATTGAGTAGTTGTAGTTTTGACCGCATTTTTCGATATAGCCCTCAATACCAAGTGCCTTTCTCTCATTGTATCCTACCACCATCATTGGGGCTCCTGAGTATTCATCATATACACGATGTTGGTCAATACTTTGAGCTCATTCATTGCGTTCTGATCAGCTCTCTTGCTCTCCCAGCCAATGAGCAGGGAAAACTGACGGCTTAGTTATAGATGAACCAGTCAAGTTCGAGAAATAACTGGTTGAAGTTCAATACTACCCATCATTGAGAGGCATCTATGGAATATACCTCAAATTAACAAAGAAAAACCGAAAGATCATAACATGTGGCCAGTTGGACTTGGAAACACTAGGACTTTGACCAATTATGCTCAAAAATCTCTCCAGACATTGCTCCCAACAAGCATAAGAGCCAATTGGATTGGCTACAAATTTGCAAAATTAGTATTAATGTGTGCATATTATACCTATGTACAATCAAATAAAGTAGACAATCTTTAAATTTGTATTTCCTTCTTCAATTAATATACATCTTTTTGTGTAAGCTCATGGCACTCATACAGAACATGGCTCTTTGGAACACTTGACTTCGACACAAAGATTTTGTGTCAAACTCCATGTTTTCTAGACCACCATTGCAGCCATTTTGGCATTTTGGCCACCACTAATTTTTGGCTATCAATGTTCTAGATTGTAATCACATTCTTGTGGGCCACAGTGTTGTCTTGCTATTTTATTGGCCATGCAAAAGTGTTAATGGTGATTCTCGCCCTTAGCCTCATGGTCATGATGATCTCCTTCTAAACTGTGGTTCATGCCTCTTTACCACCCAATCCGGGTTGTTGGTTTTCCGAGACGTAACTAATCCTGGTCAGAATGCGCTTGCTCTCCTACTGTCCTAGAAGATCCCTACTTGATCTACCAGGATCTACAACTCTGTCTCCCAATTTGAACTACACTTAATTAGAACCTTTTTCTTCGTCCATGGTTTTCCTAGATGGCAAATCGGGAGTCACTCTTCTTCCTTAAGCTACGCCTAATCCTGATCTACTCATCTAAATTGACGTTGGTCTTGAATCTACTATATTATGGCCTAGATCTACATTCCTAGCTCTAACCTCATGCAACCCTAGTTTGATGTCTTCATTGACTACCATGTCACCCAACTGCATCGCCCTAACCTACACACCCTCATAATGATCCAATAAGGGAGTTAGCTGATCATCATCATCTAACATACTTGCAAGAATACTACCACTATGAGAATGCTTCAAATTTGGTTTCCTCAAACCTTTACTGAATCCATATTCAACTCCAAACCTCTTACAAGGATATCAGATCCTCTCCTACAAGTATCTTCTAACATATTCATTACCAAGAGCTAAGAGCCTATTAACTATGCTACTCAAATCTAAGACTACTTGAACTAACTCTTACAACTAACTCAGACTACTAGCTCAAACAACTACTACTAACAACCACCTACTAACAACTCCAAAGTCCTTCGCCTTGACTTTTGTAGCAAAACCCTAAACCTAACCTAAGTAGAACTTATCTTAGTTACTAGAACTTACCTCAATATAATTAATAATTGCTACTAAAAACCAAAAGTTACCACAAATGAAACCAGAAGTTACTAGTCAGTAAGCCAATAAGTTGCCACTATAGTAACCAGTAAGTTGCCACTGGTCATTAAACACCAACTGGGCTACAAATTACTTATTGGTCCAAATTTTACTAATGAACCATACATTCCTACTAAGTAAAAGCCATAGATTCTATAACTATTCTACCCCTAACAAAAAGCTCCATGAAATATCAACACGGTCATAAGATCCTGTAAGTGGAAAAAGATCATCTACTCACTTGCGAGGCTGATTTCCTCCTCCCTTAACACTTTTCTTTATTTTCTCAAGGTTCTCATACAATTTCCCATCACCGTCAAGTTGTCAAAATTCCCAATTGATAGGTTTGTTGCTAGTTCATTCCAATTTAAGTTCACTACACTAATTGAGAGTCTTTGACCCCAAATTAGGGATTAAGTCGGTCAAAGATAGAAATCTTTGGGCTCTACAATAATAATCAGCATTTGCACCCTATCCTCCCCTCATAGGCGTTGTGAACATTCACCCACGTCCAAAGGAACTAATTGATGCACACTTGGATTTTAGAATTATTTAGTTGCATAGACTTGTTTGAGAGATCGTCTAATTAAGAGTTTCATTTAACAACAATGTCAGCAGGAGCAGGAGCAGGAGCAACAGCGAGCATGAGCATGATTTCCCACCAGCATCTAAAATTGGAACCTCTTGAACGGGAAGCTCACATAGTAGGGAGTGTCTGTGATATTCATCAAGGGAACTGTGATCCCCATTATACACAACTAGAAGCACTTAGTGTTGTTTAATGCAAGGTAATTAATAAACAAATGCATGCTTAGTACTAAGACTAATCCACCTAGAAGACTGCGAGGATGTCTTAGAAGACTGTGAGAGACGGAGGACTTTGGTTGTAACAGGCAGGGCTTGAAGTAACCATGTCGATTAGATGAAGTGGCAAACGGGAGAGTTGGCAGGAAGTGTCATGTGGTGACATACATGGTTGAGGAAGAATGAGGATGGAGAGTGTGTAACATTCAGCAATCCATCTCACACTTGAACATCCTCTTTCTCAAGATGTCTTGCCTGCATGAGGTGATAGGAGATGTGCTGTTGCAGATTACATTGCAGCTTACACAGCTCGGCACAGTGAGACTTGATTTGTGGTACCTTTGTTATTTTCTTGAAGCTTGTTCCTCGAAACATGTATTCTTCCTATTGAGCTAATGAATCGATTTTAAGTGCAGTGGGAGTTTGTAGTTAGGTTTTTTGCTATCACTTAAATTAAACCAAGGAAAATAATCCAAGGTACAAGTGCACAGGGAAGACTGAACTAGTGTCTATAAGGATTGATGTCACATTGGATTAAGGTTTCTAACTACAATCTATATCTTTTACTCCTTTATTTCTTCTTCATTAAGCCTAGTTCACACTCTTATTGTTCATTGGTGTTTTTTTAGTCGTGTGTGATTATGCCCGATGTGCGTGGACTCCTATTACTTTAATTTCATTCTCTATGTCAGTCGTGAAGCTCAGAAGCTTGGCAAGTAGTCAATGGCTCATACTCAGGACAACGTCCGGGGTATTGTCCCCGGGGAAGTCACTGTCGAAAATTTAGATAACTATGAGAGAACAAATATAGGGTGACATTTATTCATGGTTGATAAAAAATTTTTTTTTTTTTTATATACCATAGCCTTGAAGAAATATGAGGTAGCACATTATATATAATATAGGGTCACTTGTAATACCCAAAATTATGTTTATAGTATTTCTAAAATAGCATTATAGTAATTGGTAGGGAATTTTTATTATTTTTAGGTTGAGTTTAGGGTAAGAAAAATTTAAGAACTAGATGAAAAATGATCACAAATCCATCTACAAAATGGATGAACTCGTTGGATGATGGTTATTAAGTGTACTTTTGAGGAACATTTCATTGACGTTTGTATAATTCTCTGGTTGTTCCTTCCACGCAAGACAAGAATTCTATCATTGTGCATTGACCCCTACGCGTTTAAAGAGCTCCGTGGGGCCATATTTGGTGAATCTATGGTGGATTGATGGATTTGTTCTAGGTGAGAGGTTGTGGCATCTTTTGTGATGATAGATTCTCAATTTTCACGTGTGAGCCCAATATGGTGCCCACATGAGGTGTTAACCTCAAAAGTTCAATTGACGGTTGCTTTTACCTTTTCTTCAATTACTCAAAATTCCAAAAGAAGTGAAGCTTTTGTGTTTTACTTAAAATTAAGTTTGAAGTGTTAGTGTGTGTCACATTGGAAGTGGGGTGGTTAGTGATGTTTAAGTTAGTATGAAAGTTGGTTAGGTTGGATGATTAGTGGGATTATGTGGAAGAGTTGTTTTGGCCCAGGTTGGTGTTCGTTTTAGGCTAGGTTAGGTGTTGTTTTAGGGGAGGGTTGACCTTCTCGAAGAAAGGGGTGTGAGCCCAGCGATTTCCGGTCAACTGATCAGGCTCTGGAGGCTCGAGGGGATTTTTTCGGCAGGAGAACTCTGGTAGCTAATGGAGACAGAGGAGGAGCGGCTGGGAGAAGAGGCCCTGGGCCCAGGACTTGTTCGGCAGAGGGGTGTGTGGCAGGAAGGCTTTGAGGCACATTAGGCTGAGATCAGGTTTAGGCTTTGAGGCACATTAGGCTGAGATCAAGATTAGGCTGAGATCAGGTTTAGGCTTTGAGGCACATTAGGCTGAGATCAGGATTAGGCTTTGAGGCACATTAGGCTGAGATCAGGTTTAGGTTTTGAGGCACATTAGGCTGAGATCAGGATTAGGCTTTGAGGCACTGTGAAGGGATTCAGAGCTAAGGAGAAATCAGGCTTCGGCCTAGGGCGATTGTGAAGGGATTCAGAGCCAAGGAGAAATCAGGCTTCGGCCTAGGGCACTGTGAAGGGGTTCAGAGCTAAGGAGAAATCAAGCTTCGGCCTAGGGCACTGTGAAGGGGTTCAGAGCTAAGGAGAAATCAGGCTTCGGCTTAGGGCAATTGCAAAGGGATTCAGAGCTAAGGAGAAGTCAGACTTCGACAAGGGCTAGGCTGCAAGGTGACTCAGCGCTGGGCTTTAAGCCATGAGCCTCAAAGTTGGGGTTAAGAAGGGTGTTGAGCTGGGAATGTAAGCCAGAAGTGTGAAGTGAATTCAACATCTTGAGAATTGAAGGGGAAGCCATTTGGGGAATATGAGATTTTAAGTGGAGTTGAGAGTTGCAGGGTCTCAATATCTAGCAATGTAGTAAGGCGGGTAGTGGGCATTGTGAAGGATACAGTTAGGTAGGGCTTACTGTGCTTCCAGAATGTGGAAAGTGCCTTAGGGCTTAGGAGCTATATTATTGATTCCGATAGCACATACAATATGTAGAAGATTAGAAGAGGAAAAGGATGGATTGTGGTTGTGTGTAATAATCATCATAGGTGCATGGGTATTTTTCAATACTAATGCCTTATGGGGTTGAATAAAAAGAGTGTGCTTGCATTAAAGTTTATTGGAGCATGAGCATGGAGTTCCTGAGGCCAAGTGTCCACAAAGACATGTGAGCCATGGACTCGCACCTGGACCACAGACGCTAAAGGGTGGGGGTTTATGGCTGACATCACGTAAGACTCATAAGTAGGCATTTCAAATTGTCTTCACACTTTGCATGATAACATGTGCAATGTTAGTGCAACTGTGTTAGTGAACACATTATGAACACTTTAGTGATGCTGGTTTGTTTTGGAATTTGTGGACTTCTTTCAATGTTTGGATGAAACAATTAAGTACGCCATTATCAATGGGCTTAGACATGTAACCAATTATGCAAATAACATGTTTCTTGTATACACAACTTAATTTTTGTTGTGTGATGAATTCCATTTCTAATGCTATAGTACAATGCTATTGTCCACGAAGGAAAATTCAAATAAATATAAATAATGAAGGGTCTAAAATATAATGGAGATTTTAATTTATAATTACACATAGGGTGGTAAGAAATTGAAGAAAGTAGAATTATTAAAAAATATAGGGTCCACTAAAATGCAATAAATGAGCTACATAGCCCCCCAAAAAATATGTGTTGTACGCTCATGTGTCCCCAAAGAATACACTAAGTGACTTCCCCGAGGTATTGTCTTTTGAGTAACTGCATAGTCTTTAATTATCATGAATTATGTTTGCGAAAATCTCAAAGTTAAGTTCTCTTAATCAACTTACAACCATCATGCAAATCTTCACAACTGTAATCACCACCTTCATCTTCGGTGGACTTGACAACTTGTTTCAAGAATCAACCACACATGTTAACACTATAACAACACGTCAACAAGATAGGCTATAACCTTTGTTCATATGGTTTAGCTTGATATTAGTTGATCAAAAAATCTCCACTGGTCGCAAACTTACTTTAGTGAGGTAAAGTCTTCTTACGAAGGTAATGTCCTTAGCAACATGTAGTCTGCCCCAAAATAACTTTATGCCTCATCATCTCTGCATGTAGACTACTTGCCTACTCTGCCAAGATGGAATAGGCTTACTAAGCTATATTCTTTTCTCTATATCTTCTCAATGAATTTTATATTGTTGCAAAAAATTCAAAAACACGAATCCAATGATATCATATTTGACATGTTTGACTTCCATATTAACCATAGGTATTGACTAATGAAGAAATTATACAAAGTACCATTATGCAAGCATAGCACATGGGCTACATGATACTTAAAGAGTGATTTGTTTATAGACCACATTATGTAGAATATGATTTGTTATACCTTATCATACCTTTTACACTTGATATATGATTATAGCAACTCCATGCTTTATATGAGCTTATTAAGTCATTACAATTATCTAAGCCTTATTTTATTGATGCCCACAACGTGGGTGCCCACAACATGGGCCATCTCACCCATCCCAAATACATTTTTTTGTCAACATTGGTGACCAAATCCAAATGATAAGCAACGACAAGTGCAAAATTGAGCTGCATCGAGCCCTTGCGAGCCATTCAAGCTGCGTGAGCATCTCATGAAAGTTCCTCTTGGCAGGAAAAGGTTCAGCGACAAATATTACAAAGTGCCATAATCACCCAATCTAAGACAGCTTCCAGTTGAAGATGCAAGAGCATGAGCATGCTCTTAATAATCGATTTTTGAGGACCTGCCAAAGGGAGATCATTGTCAAAAATTTATTAAACCACATGAGAAAAAATCATATGGTATGTTTAATTCAATAGAGCAAAAAAAATTTGAATTGGAATTATTTTAGCTTGGATGAAATGACCCATAAAATATTATATCTAAAATAGGGTAGGTGAAAAGCATAGGCAGTATTCAATTTTTTTTTGATAAAGTAGGGTTTGTAATATTTGGAGGAACATTAGATGTATGGGAGGTTCAATGAATGTCTTTTGGATTGGATGAGAAATTGCCTCAATTAACTAAAAGTCATCGAATTTATATGTTGGCTATGGATGAACCTTGAATATATTGAAGGTTCAATTATTTGGCTTCAAGGGAGAATCTCCTCGTGACGGATCTGACATCAGGAGACCGATGAGGTTTAGACCACTCAACATTTTATTTCCATTCTCATTGTTTATAATAACTATTTTTTTAATTCTAATGTGATGTTGGAACCTCTCGAACCTTTTGATCTCGGTGATGATTTGGTCTTGTGTGCGTGCTTGGGGTGGTCCTTGAGAGTTTCAAGATAGTGTTGGATTGCTTCAAGATAATGCTGCAACCAAGTACCATTCGATTTCATATGAATGTCCCTTACTATATTGTTATAATTTTGTTATGAATTAACATCAATTTATGTCAACATGATTTTAACACTATTGGTACATATTTCTATAGATACCCTTACTCCTAAATCCTACCTTATTTTTACAGCAAAAAATACGTAATTAGTGATAGATTGCATAAATTTGAAAGACCTATTTGTGTCTTTAATTAAGGTGGGCCTTAAAGGGAGAGCATTTTTCATGTACAATTTGCAAACTCAGTTTGACTAGGACTAGTGACTTGTTCCATTAACACAGCTCGTGTAGATCTAGAAACAAAGAGGGCATGTGAAGAAAAAATTGACTGCATGGGTCAAAAGGAGGAAAATTATGTTCAAGGTGTGTGTTGAATTTGTAGTTGCGAAGGATCATGAAAACTAGTACTGTTACACCATTCTTGGTATTAAGTGTCACTTACTATTTGGAGCTACACATTGTTATAACATTATATTGTTAATGTAAATTCTTATCGAGTAAAGATGTTAATGTTACATAGTGTCCAAACAACCAATTTCATCTTTATTGGTAGAAAATGAGATCCATAGTAAAAACTTATAGCACAACGTAAATCCAAAGAGTTAATGACACAATAAATTCCATTTATAGGTGTAGCTCATTGTCTAGATGTGTGAAGGGATTATTCTCTAAATTAACCTATAATTAAGCAGCATAATATGTATGTATGTATGTATGTATGTATTCTAACATATGGACTTGGACTTGGAGTTCGTAGCGTCCACTGGAGATATCTTCCCAAACTTAGGACCTACATACCACATTCTTAAAAATCATACCAAAAATATTTCAACAAAAACACTCCCAATACTACCGAGAAAACTCCACAACACTAAAACCTAAACATGCCACATTATTTAGCACATTCCTTCCCTCTATACAACCTCCCATATATAACACTAACCTCAACCAAGAGCTCCCTCACCTAACCAAAACATGCCCAATTTCTCCGAGCATACCATGCCCCACACATGACATACACCCTTATACTAATACAATGCAACACCACCCTCCAAAATAGATTTTTTGCACATAATCTCACTATACTAAGAAGATTACACAATCTCACACCCCCATTTGACCCACATTAATATTTGCCGCATCTCCCAATCGCTCACCACTGCCCACACACCAACACGACTCGCACAAAAACTATATGATCACATCAATTTCAACATCTCACACAACATTACCCCCTCACAATCATCACTCCAACGACTATTCTTGGCCTATCCCATAAAATTTATAAATGAATCCCTCAAAATTCTACAACTAATACTCAATTTCTCATATAAATCATGCCAAACCCTGAGTTCAACAATAATATTAACACCAAACCAACATACAAACATATACCCAGACCCATCACATGCCTCACATGAAACTATGGGCACTTGAGCACAAGCCTTCAAGACCTCCACCAACTCACCACCATAAATGGTATCCCATCTTTACTTCTATTCATACAGAAAACAAAAATTCCCAAAGATAAACCTACAAGATATATAGATATGCAATTTTCATCATATAAGATCATATACAACAACACATTGGATCCACTCACTTGCATTAGGCACCCTTATATATAATACGCCCCAATAAAAGGAGGACTAATCACTATGATGTACAAATCAATCACCATCTCCAGTAACATCACCAATGTAACAACTCCTATCAAACTCACCTCTTGCCTACAATTTATTACAATAGCCAATAACCTCTCACCCCCATAGTACTAATGCACTTATATATGTCAACATACAAAGAAGACATGCACATAATCCTTGATATCCAACAAATAATTAAACAAACCTTAACTACCCAATCAACACATTTCCTAATCCAAGACATATTCCTCATTGGATGCCATAACCAACATTCTTTAACTCAACCAACCAATGAGGACAAAGACTGGCAATTTTTTACATCCAACCTCCAACTCACACCAATCCCCAATACATCAACATTTTCAAGACAAGGGGACCCAACTATAACCACACTAGCCTCATAGACGAGTTCTATGCCCCCAACTCAAACTCAATATACCAAGTATATTGCACCAACATGCAATTACACCTTAACTCGGACCACTTCCCAGTAACCCTCCACCTCCCACCCCAATTCGCAGTCCACAAACCTCCTGCATCACCAACCAACACAACTCCCTAGTTCATATATCCCATGCCGAAAACTAATATCTAAGTTTCTCTTACTAAATCCAATGTATTGAACTTCATCAACATCCAACAACTTACCAAATTACTACAAGAAGCCACTTCCCTCACCTTTCAAAAATGGACATAAGCACAAAAAAATACAAACCTTCATAAGCTCAATAAGTGAATGTGCCAAACAAACATGTGCCGCACTTCCACCTCTCTCCTTCACCCCACAAACAAAACATCAAGGGGGCTTTCTATCCTATAAACTAGTAAAAAAAATGGGAAAAACAACTCAACACCTACCACCTAGTAAAAAAAGGCCACCACATTCCCCATATCCCCTAACTGGCACCTTAAACCAGAAATTCAAGAAATTAAAAACTCCCACAACATAACCCCGCCACCCACCACTTACAATCCAAACACAATATTCAAAATTTTGAGAGAGTGGGATCCTCTCAAAATAATATTGTTCATTTGTCAACCTAAAAGTCATGTTAGGTTGATAAATACTAGATTATACTTCAGATGTGTAGTTTCCATTAAAATGAGAGTATGTTGAGTTGGGGAATCGACTCATTTAGGTTGAGTCGACCCAAATGAGGAAATTTGTTAGTCAATTTAGGTTGAGTCGACCTAAATGAGGACAATATGTTAATCAATTTAAGTTGAGTCGACCTAAATGGTCAATTTTAGGTAGCACATCACTCCGCAATTTACGGCGGGAAATCAAAGGTTTTTTTTTCTTGAACTCTACAACTCTCCATTGGTTTTCACTTCATTTTTGGATTAATAGTTTGCTTTATGTACTCTCAATTCACTTGAAAACTCTCAAAATTTTGAATATTGTGTTTCCACTAGAAATACAAAATTGGTTGGACAACATAGCTAAAATAGCAAAAAGTTCCAAGGCAGAAGCCCGAAAAATAATCATTGCACAAACCTCCCAAAAATGGAAAAGAGAAATAAAAAGTATAGAGCTCTACTAAATAAATAAAAAATAATAATTCACAAATAAATAAATAAATCATCACAAGTCCACACCATTCGACTGTGTCATAGATAAAGATGGAAACCTAGCCACACACCTAGATTCCATTACAAATATCATCTACTCCACACAAAAAGAATCAATCCAAAGTCAAGTTCTCCTATGCTCAGACCTGATAGTCCACCCATCAGGATGCATATGTGTCATCCACCAATAACCGTTGTAACCAAAAGACGGTTTCATACCGGAAAAAAGAACCTCCACACTCCATCCACTAGCCGCATCATTCACTATAATTATATTTGACACATGCCTCCATGTAGTTAGTTTTTTTGCTATGACTGAATAAACAAAAACCCAGGGTACAGACTCTCAAGGAAGGCTTAACTAGTGTCTATTACAGGCATTTGTCACATTATAGTTCATTAATCAGACAATAGGTATGCTATCTTCACTCTAAAACATCACTTATCCATCTTTTACTCTCCTTTCTCACAGGGTTTCCTCTCACTGTGTTTCATTCAGTGGGGTACGTGTGTCTGTCACAGTAGTAACCATCTCGTCATGAGATTGTATAACAATAGTCTTTCGAGAACAATAGTCTTTGAGTATCACAATTGTCTTTGGTAACCATTGGCCAATGCATCTTCGAATCACAACAACTCCTTCATTAATTGGTCAATGTTAATTTCAATACAAGACAAATTGTTCATTCATTAATTCCAAGATTTAATCATTACTCACAACTTATGCAACTAACAACAATCGGCAAAGTCAAGCTATAGTCTTAGTGGCCCTGCACAACCTGCAACAACAACAACCAGGGTAACACACAAGACAATAGTTGATTTGGTTAGCTTACATCTTATACTCAAAGATCAATTTCTCTAGACTACATAATCATATAAACTCCAATCAAGTCTAAGATAACTTATGCCTTAATCTCATTGATAATCCAAAGTTTATCCTAACTTATATTCCTTAATCCTTTCATTAATCAATTGATCAGAATCTTTCTCTCATTATATCAATTGATTGAGATTCTCTCATAAATTCCATTCTTCCCAATTATAAATCTATCAGCCTAAAATCATGATTCAACTATACTCTCATATGGCTGAACAATATGCTCTTTCTTCTTCCTCACTGCCTCTCACAGGTCTTAACAATTGTCAATTTTTCCACTCATAGACTCTGGACTCCTCGGCTTCCTCACTCTGTCTGACACATGATAACAATCGCCAATAGTTTAACTCTCGGCCTTCCCTCTCTCAGGGTTGGTTAGCTCTCACAGGACTTGTCCCTCAACGGACCTTCTGGTTCTCTTTCACTGCCAGACTATAGTTTTCGCTATGGTCTCTCTCTCTCACTTGACAATCACCTTCTTCGGCCAAAGATCTTACATACGCTCTATGTCGCGGCCCACTTTTACTTAAAGTTCTTAAGTAACCTTACTTTACGTTTAAAAGATAGGTTTGACAAAGTAAAAGATCATAAATTAAGCACTTTATAGATAGATTGTTAGGTGTGCTATTTAGAATCGAGTAGAAAGAGTTGAATCCTTAAAGTAGCTAAAACCATTAAATTAGTTTAGTGTTAAGGTTTCCATTTTCGGCTTGGGAACCTTAGAGCGGGCCGCAACCGCCATGGCGACCCAAACTCGGAAGCGGACCGCGGAGAAGCAGGTAGCCCTCCGCAAGGTGCACGTGGTCACCCCCTCCGACCGTGAGGAGAACAACGAGTTGGAGGCGGATTTGAGACGCATGGGCTGCCTCGGATTGTGGGAGAAATCGTGGAGAGTGCGGAGTGAGGATATGGTGAGGGAACTGGTCACCGGGGAGGTGGACCGCGTTTACGCTTCCACCATCCGGGGCCGACCGGATAGGTGGAATGCGGAACTTTGGAGTGGCGTTTACGGGTTCAAACCGGGAGGGGAAGGCATGGCCACTAAACGAGAGGATTGTACGAGGGATAAATTCTCCTCTAGGTTGGACCCTAAGTATGGCTACTTTGTGAAGGATTGTAAAAACGAGAGGGAAAGGAGGATGTTAGCTTTTCTTGTGCCTATCTTTAGCCCGGAGAAGCCCTATAACATCACTCTTACTCTCGCCACCACCTTGCTTCTTGCGTACTCTGAGAAGAAGGTGGTGGATTGGGGAAGCATCATCGGAGAGTTGGTGCACAAGTTGGCAACCAACACCAAACGCGGCCACCCTTCTTACATTGGGCCTTTCCTCTTCCACCTTTACGCACACGGAAACCTACTCACTGACGAAGAGGAAACCCAATGGACGTCGCACCAATTCATGCGGGAACTCCAGACTACCGATTCGGAGCCGGAGATGGGCCACGAGGGTCCGAAGGAGGAAGACATAGTGGAGTTGAGCAGTGGAGAGCGGCCTGCGACCAAGAAGCGGAAACTCATGTTGGGGAATCGTGCGACGCGGACCAAGTCCGCCACCAAACCCGGAGGAGGTGGAACCTCCACCTTTCCCTTGGAGGACAATCCGGTGGACTCCATTATCCGCGACTTGGAGGGAGTACGGTCCCGGATTGTGGACTATGAGCTGCAAATGCACCAAGTAGGGGAATTGGTGGGCAACCCGCCGCGGGAGAGTTTGTTTGCCGCAATAAAGGAGGCCATCCAAGATCCGCGCCGGTTGCGGAAGCTGGAGAGTAAGGTGGACCATCTTACTGCGGAAAAGCGGAAGACCGAGGAGCGAGTGCGGAAGTTGGAGGCGGAGCGAGAGAAGCTCCTTAAGCGGGTAAAGGATACCACTCTCACGGTACAAAAATTGAGTGATATGGTAGAAATCCCGGGGAACGTGTGGTGGAAAGCCAAGATGTTCGACGCGGAATTGAAGAACGCGGGCCACGTTTCCGGGTCGAAGATGGTTACTTTCATCATGGATCAAGGGAGTAAGATGGACGCATCTTTGAGAGCAATGAAGGCCCTCATTGCTAGCTGCACGGAGTTGTTTCCCGACGTAGTTGAGTCATCGGAGGAAGGGGAGTCCTCATCGGGCTACTCGGACTTGACCCCTCATGACATGGTGCAAATTCAAGGTGCCGCGGTAGAAGGTGGAAACCCACATGCGGAAGAGGTGGACCAGGTGGAGGACATCACGGCGCTCACGGTCCCGCCGGTTTCCGCCACCGAGGTGGTGGTTCTCAATGCCACCCCAGTTTCCGCCACGGTTGGAGAGGAAACCCGGGATGATTGCCACATGGCCGAGGTGACAACACCGAGCCTTGCCACGGACTTCCAAGTGGTTGCCCGGGATCCGCCGCCACTTGCAATTCTTGCTCCGGGATTTCCGCCGGGCAACCAACTGTCCGCACCACTGGCACCGGATGTTGCGGGGACGGCGGACCACGTGGGAGTGATTCTCGGACCCGATGGACACGAGGTGTCAGTGCCACCACCACGTGCTCCATCTTTGGCAATTGACAGTGCGGACCGCCGCGAGGAGCGGAAGCAAAATAAGAAGGAAGCCAAGTTGAAGAAGCGGAAGGATAAGGAGTAGATTTTAGTTAGGATTCCATTTTGGTTTGTTTTGGGCAAGTAGTTAGGTGGCCCCAAGTTGTGTGCTTTGTCATTTTCTTTGTTTAGGGCCTGACCTCTCAATGAGGTGGATTGTCAGGATTGCCACGTGGCCCACGATTTCCAGCATGGAAACCATGGCATGTGGGTGTTAGTTTGGTTTTAAAGGGAGAACACTTCGGTGTTTCTCTCATCATTTTGCAATGCAAGTGTTCTTTTGTTCAATTCAGACCTTATGCTTCACTTCACCTTCGGTATGAGTTGAGTCTTAAGTCCATGTGTAATGCAAGTGGTCCCTCCTTTCCGTACTTGAGGTTTCCGAGTTTTCCGCCATTCCCTATCACTGTGTAGGTTAGTTAGGTTAGTATTCCGTGATAGGACAGGGGGTCAGTAACACCCCAAGGTGCGTGTGGTTAAAACGCCCCTGTGTGAGCAGGTGATGGGCGGGAAACTCAAGTATGTGAGCGTAGAGCAGAGAGCGGAGAGCGGAGAGCGGAGATTGGAGAGCGGAAAATTTAGATTTTGTTAGGTAATTTTAGGAGAAGCAGTACCTATTTCCGTGGAATTAGAGATATTTTCAATTACATTTTTTGGAAAGGAACCCCATTCCCGTGGACAGTATAACTTAGAATTGTTTGAGAAACCAATGGATCCTATAGGCGTGGAAGATTGCATTTGTTATTAAACATCTTTTAGTATATGTTTTAAATGTAATATATTTGATTAGGGCTAACATCAACAAATGAAAATCAAAATACCATACACAAAAAATAATTTATTGGTCAACAAAATGTATCCAACATGAAGACTTACAAAAATGTGTAGTTAGTTCAAGTAGCTATATAGTCTAGTTTAGGGCCATCTACACCCTATCTGCGGGGCATGTCCAATATGGGTAAAAAGATCCAAAAAACATGCCATAAAACTCCGTTGCACCATAACAACTTTCTAATTCATCTCTAAGCCTAGCCAAATTACGCAAAGACAACTCCGCCAACTCCGACCGCAAAATCCTCTTGGAAATTGTTGAGGTGACGTGGCGGCTCTGCGAAAACAACATGAGGTTCAATTTAAAAAGTTTTACCAGGTTGTGTTCGCGTGGCAAACACAACTCTGGGAGAGCATGTGGACCCATCCTAAACTCATGCGCCGCCAAACGAAGCGCATGGTACTCCACACTGGTATCGACAATGTCCTTCCATGCTTTGCAACATAGTCGTAATTTGCCGATCACCAACAAACGGCGTTTGGTGTCAAACGCCTTCTCCCGGCTCGTATAATCCTTTGTAGCACCCACCACTAAGTTGGGAACTAATACGGACAACTGTACATCTAGGTCCAGCTCCAATACGTGGGGCACAATGACGACGAATCGGCGCGTTTTTGCGTTACCTGAGTCACATTGAAACACACAACCTGAATATAATAACATAAGAATAAACCAACAGAATTCAAATGTGGCTTGCACACAAATAATGTGGCTACATTATCCAGCAGAAATCAAATTAAAAATGTAGGCTAAGGGCCCAAGGAACTTACCCACCCACGGCATCTTGAATATGCTGAGATGGCAAATTGAAACAACCAAATTCCAAAACAAAAGCCTAACCTGAATCCAAAACATTCAACCTCTTAGATGCAAAACCTGATTGCAAATTGAAACAACCAAATTCCTAAACAAAAGATTTCAACCCAAAGCCAATACATTCAACCTCTTAGATGCAAAACCAGATTGCAAATTGAAACTACCAAACTCCTAAACAAAAGATTTCAACCCAAAGCCAATACATACAACCTCTTAGATGCAAAACCAGATTGCAAATTGAAACTACCAAATTCCTAAACAAAAGCCTAATACAATTCGAATACATGTAAACTCTTAGGTGCAAAACCAGATTGCAAATTGAAACTACCAAATTCCTAAACAAAAGCCTAATACAATTCGAATACATGTAAACTCTTAGGTGCAAAACCAGATTGCAAGTTGAAACTACCAATTTCCTAAACAAAAGCCTAATGCAATTCCAATACATTTAAACACTTAGGTGCAAAACCAGATTCCAAAAGAAAAGATTACAATCCAAATCAAATGCATTCAACATCTTAGATGCAATACTAGATCCTAAAATGCTGGCCTATCCTCTTCCCTAACAAACCAAAACAACATTCACAAGCACTTGGATTCAATACCTGAATCCAAACCAAGAATGTGGCCTACACCCTCATTCACATAACAAAAACAAACATCAGAAACACACACTTTAAATATATAAATTAGAACAGAGAGTGTGGCCTACCCTGAAATCGAGGCCTCCCTGAAATCGAGGCCAACCCTCAAATCGAGGCCTACCCTCAAATCGAGGCAAAGAAGTAAAAATTTGCAATCTATAAAGGCCTGGCATAATGAGGGGCATTTGGAAGAGGCCTCACTTTTTTTTCGAGGCATGGGCTTGAAAACTTAATATGATTTCATCATATTTGAATGCTCTCAGCAATTTTTTGTAGTATGCCTTGTATGAGGAGTAGCATTCAGTAGCATGAGACCATGGATGGGATTGAAAATTTAAAATGTATTGTTCATTTTTGAATGTTTTATGTCTTTTTAGTATTGGGTAATGCGTTACTATGTGGTGTGGGAAGAGGCCTCGGATCCGAGGCCTCATTTTTGGGTGCAGGCATTGTGTTGAAAACTTAAAATGTTTTCATCAGAATCGATTGCTCTATGCCACTTCTGTAGTATGCCTTGTATTAGGATTAGCATTCAGTAGCATGAGTCCAGGGATGGGATTGTAAACTTAATATGTTTTGTTCATTTTTGAATGTTTTATGTCCTTTTGGTATTGGGTAATGCGTATGTGGTGTGGGAAGAGGCATCGGATCCGAGTACAATTGAGTACAAGAGAAGAGATACAAACGATGATGAAAACATGAAGAATGCAATGCGGGTTGACATTAGGAATATGAAATGGCGGAGAGAAAGAATGAAACTTGCGCCAGATATCAACAATAAAACCAACACATAACTTTTATTATAGCCGGAAAACAAGAACAAACGGAGTTATAATCTCCAAAACCAAAATGAAAAACTAAGGGCTTGGAGAACATTCCCTATCACTCTCCTCACCCTCATTTGCTTCTAACAAGAAAAGATTGCGTGTTCCACGCGAGAAATGATGAACGCGAGGAGGAGGTGGGGAGTCAGCCTTCGCAAAGCAATTCGCCATTGCACTAGCATACGGGGGAAGCTCAAACGGCTTCGGAGGACTTGAAAACATGTCCCCACGAATGACTGCGACATCCGCTGGCTCTCTAAACATCCAAGCAAAAGGATTAGGAACATGATGACACTAGAAAATGAGAACTTGAAATTAAGGCAAACAAGGCAAAATCTAGAAAGCAAACTTACGCACAAAGGAATCCGAATGCTCTCTTGGTCATCTTTTGAGGAGGATCAAAGATAGATGTAGATGGAGATGCAACTGAGCGAGATATACGCGCAGGTTGGGGATCGCGCATAGGGAGTAGGAGTGCATTGAAAATGAGGGGGTCACTCTCAAGGGCCACAATATGCCGCTCAAGGGATCGACATGCTGTAATTGAACCACCTAATGCAAAGAGATGCAAAAAGTTAGTATTGAAACAAGTTAAGGACAAACAACGGAAAAATCAAAGTAAGGATGAAGTTGAAAAAGAAGGCGTACCTACACCACATTGCCAGTCCATAATGACATCATTCTTGTCGGTGAGAGTAGCAAGAAGGATGGAAAAAAAAACAGGATGTTTCTCACGGGCACCTCGCCAAGGTACCCCATCACTGCGCATGGCCTGGCTCTTTTCATCGGTGAAGGTATTCAACCATCCATCTCGCTGGAGGTTGTAACCATATTCCTGCATGGCCTCCTCCCGAACTCTAAGAACGGAGTTAACACGAACAAGAACCTTGATGCTGAACTTCCGAGTCTGCAACAATCAAAAGGAAAATGAATTGAAATGAAATGGGATTGAGATTGAATTGAAATTGAAATGAAATGCAAGACGGAAGCGGAAGAGAGGGAGAGTAGCTTACCACTCCAGAGGGAACAACGGGAGATTGGAGGTCCAAATCATTCATTCCAAACCAATCTTCCGCGACGTAGAAGTCATAAGTGTGTGCCCAATCGAAAATACTCTTAGAAACTTTGGCACTCGCACAATGGGCAAGGACAAGGACACCATGGTCATAGAGCTTAGATTTCGCAAATGCAAACAGACACTCATAGTATGATTCGTGGAGCTTGTTCCAAACAGGAACATCTGTGGAGATGTTGGGCACAGGCAAGTTCTCGGGAATATCGGCAAAGAGCAAGTCGAGGCCCTTGTGAGCTGAATTCGACGTGTTAACACGGGAACGACCAGCCCCAACCTGCGAATGAAGCTTCATGAGAACAAGGATGCAAAAACAAAGAAAACCAAAAAGGAAATAAAATGGAGAATTGACAAAGGTAAGTAAACAAACCTTGGCAATGAACTCTTGGATGCGGGTATATGGGGGGAGGGGACCTCCGGCAACATCGGAATCGAGCATTAGTTGAACCATGTCAACATTTTCGATGAGAGAAAGCGTGTTAGGAGAATCCGAAGAGGTGGCAGTGGTATCCAAGAGAGCAGCTTTCCTCTTGCGAGGCAAAGAGAGCAGAGAAGTGCCACTGTGAGATGGAGTGTCAAGAGGTTGTGGACGAAATGCAGATGGAGTAAGAGAGGGAGCAAGAGAGGGAGCAACGGATGGAGCGAAAGATGGACTGTGTGGGAGAGTGGGTGGCTCAACCGGGGTCTTGGAAGCTGACCGAGTGAGAACTTGGGAAGATGCTTGAGTGGCAGACTTCTTTGCTTTGCCCTTTCCTCTTGGTGCCTTAGGAGGAGGAGGGGGAAGCTCAACGATATCAGGCTCGTCCAAGCTGAGAATGTTATCATCCGGAGCACTACCCACTAGGCTAGCAAACAAAGCCTTCTCTTCCCCGGGGACGAATCCTGCAGCACAATCCAAGTACCATCCACCACCCTGCAAGTGCAATTCGGAGAACTTGCTTGTTTGCGCCGACGTGTACACACAAAGGCTAGAATAAACATTCACCCAGTCCGAGAGGTACTCCGGCAAGGAAGACGAGGCCAATGCATTTTTCTCAACCAACTCTCTCATAATATACCTACATGACAAAACAAGAAAGTAAGAAAAACAAGAAAAAGAGCAAGAAATGAGAATAAGGATAGGTGCGAGAAGATGATAGATATATTACCGATACGCCACACGCTTGACAGCGAGTGACCCCTCCTCGAACTCCAAGAGGTTATCACCTTTGGCAAAGCCGATGTTAGGTTTATCGCCGAGGTAAGGCTTGAAGGCCTTGTCCCAAAGGATAATCCGCCAGTGATCAACATATTCACGAGGGCGAAGGATAGTTTCTGATGCGTCCCAATCAATGTCCACGGAGAGGCTTTCCTCTAAGGTCTCAATTTCAACCGCGACTTCCTTCTCCAACTGCAGAGGGAGATGATTAGATACGAGATAACTCCAATAAAGGAAAATGAAATCAAAGAATGCCGAGAAAGGGATTTACCTGAGCCCAAAAGGACGCCTTGTGTAGCCAGTCGTCCAAAGCCCTCTCCCTCAAAGGCTTGTCGACGGGGAACTTGTTATCTAACCTTTCAGGAAGAGGGGCGTTCCACCAATGAAGCCACTTAGCTTTGAACGAAGCTTCGACCGGACATGTGACAATTTTTTGTAATTTTTCAATTGTCATGTCCGTCGACGAGAACTCATTAAAATGGCGGTCAATCTGTGCACGAAGAAAAAATGATTTGAGATAAAGAGAGTCAATGCTTGAATGGGATGAGTTGGATTCTAGAGTGATTTGAGATGAAGACAGTACCTCATGAAAGAAATCATCTCCATTGTCAGGGTGTGCAACGGATATGTACTTCTCAAAAGAACGGGCCCGAATACTCTTAATTGTTCTCTCTTGGGCTTTGGTCATAACATTCCAAATCTCAGTGGCTGATCTCTCTGCAACTGGTGTCGTCTCACGGTAATGCCTCACTGCAATGTCTGCTTGAGCTGAAATGTCTCTCTGCGAGATAGAACTTGGTGAGTTTATATTAAAGGAGATTGTCTATGTTGGAAGCTATAAATGATTGAATGCACAAAACCATACCTTGTAAAGAAACTTAACGAACACATCAGCCGTCAAGGTGTACCAAGTTGGGCGACTCTCCTTTATTTTCTCGCATGCTTTGTAGTCAGCTGGCGATATGAGATCCTTGAAGGTGGACAATTCTAACCTTCCAAAAGTGCGGATTCGAAGAAGCTTGGCCGGAATATTTGCTTTGACATAATCATGCTCGGTTGACCTGAGACAAAGTATGTGAGGAAGTTGCACTGAAAATAATGCAAAAAAATTGAATAAAAAATGCAAAATGAATGAATAAGTGAGTGAGTTTACCAATTAATGTCGCTCATGGCATTGAGGAATACACCAGTGTAGCCTCTAGGGTCAACAATTATGCAGTCCACCGAGATATGCCAACTCTTTTCATCGGGGTGGTGGTTATTGACATGCCTCCACCAAGCAGTGAGACGATGATTGCCTTCCCAAACGAAGAACATCTTCCCCGCGAAATGTGCGAGATCCGGATCCAGCTTGAGCTTGGTATCAAATTCTGCGGAGGCCTCTTGCCAAAGGGGGCTCCAAGAGGCCATGATGCCAGGGGGAATGGGAAGGTCCACGGGAACATCGTTGAAAATAGAAACGTAAAGAACTCGATCACCCTCTCGGTATCCCATTACAAACTCACATTCCAAGCGCTGCACCTCAACCTCACTGATAGGACGGACAAGAGGGAGGGCTCTCAAGCGGCACAAAGGAATGGATAAACGGGACTTACCCGTTGGCTTAATCCGGAGGCGTTGGATAACACCAACGGAATCTTCCTTTTGTGATTTCCGAAGCTCAAGTTCACACACAACAGGATCGGTGTCGGAAACAGCTTGCACGGCATCGTCACTCATTGGGAGAGCCTAACAAAATCACAAACAAGAAATGAATGCTAAGAATGCTTGAACACAAGAAATTTGCTAAACACATCACTCAACAACCATCCAACTTACCTCTACTTGCATTTCGCCTTCTGAATTAAAAGCATCCACCTGGACGGCTTCAACTTCAACCAACGGAGCCTCAACAACAACATCCTCTCCAAATTCGGGTTGCGATTGAGCGCCTTGTGAAGAGTCCATTTCCTAAGAACATGAAGAGAATGAGAATTTCAAAAAGCAAGGTCAATATTTTAGTGACCATAAAAAAACAAAAACCCAAACCTCCTTCCACACACCATAGACTCGAAAATATGAAATCAGTTTGTGCACTCTAGAATGAGGCCTCGGATCCGAGGCCTCTTCCCACAACTCATACAAATACCCTAGCATAACCTGAAATGGCCGAGACGGCCTCAAAATCATCATATTAGCCCCCGTTAAGAAATCAGTTTGTGCACTCTAGAATGAGGCCTCGGATCCGAGGCCTCTTCCCACAACTCATACAAATATCCTAGCATAACCTGAAATGGCCGAGGGGGCCTCAAAATCATCATATTAGCCCCCCTTAAGAAATCAGATTGTGCACTCTAGAATGAGGCCTCGGATCCGAGGCCTCTTCCCACAAGTCATACACTTAGCCTATCAGAACCTGAAATGGCCGAGAGGGCCTCAAAATCATCATATTGGCCCCCCTTAAGAAATCAGTTTGTGCACTCTAGAATGAGGCCTCGGATCCGAGGCCTCTACCCACATTCATACAAACACCATAGCATAACCTGAAATGGCCGAGGGGGCCTCAAAATCATCATATTAGCCCCCTTTAAGAAATCAGATTGTGCACTCTAGAATGAGGCCTCGGATCCGAGGCCTCTTCCCACATTCATACAAATACCCTAGCATAACCTGAAATGGCCGAGGGGGCCTCAAAATCATCATATTAGCCCCCTTTAAGAAATCAGATTGTGCACTCTAGAATGAGGCCTCGGATCCAAGGCCTCTTCCCACAAGTCATACACTTAGCCTATCAGAACCTGAAATGGCCGAGAGGGCCTCAAAATCATCATATTGGCCCCCCTTAAGAAATCAGTTTGTGCACTCTAGAATGAGGCCTCGGATCCGAGGCCTCTTCCCACATTCATACAAATACCCTAGCATAACCTGAAATGGCCGAGGGGGCCTCAAAATCATCATATTAGCCCCCCTTAAGAAATCAGATTGTGCCCTCTAGAATGAGGCCTCGGATCCGAGGCCTCTTCCCACAAGTCATACATTTAGCCTATAAGATCCTGAAATGGCCGAGAGGGCCTCAAAATCATCATATTGGCCCCCCTTAAGAAATCAGTTTGTGCACTCTAGAATGAGGCCTCGGATCCGAGGCCTCTTCCCACAAGCCATACACTTAGCCTATCAGAACCTGAAATGGCCGAGAGGGCCTCAAAATCATCATATTGGCCCCCCTTAAGAAATCAGTTTGTGCACTCTAGAATGAGGCCTCGGATCCGAGGCCTCTTCCCACAAGTCATACACTTAGCCTATAAGAACCTGAAATGGCCGAGAGGGCCTCAAAATCATCATATTGGCCCCCCTTAAGAAATCAGATTGTGCACTCTAGAATGAGGCCTCGGATCCGAGGCCTCTTCCCACAAGTCATACAAATACCCTAGCATAACCTGAAATGGCCGAGGGGGCCTCAAAATCATCATATTGGCCCCCCTTAAGAAATCAGATTGTGCCCTCTAGAATGAGGCCTCGGATCCGAGGCCTCTTCCCACAAGTCATACACTTAGCCTATCAGAACCTGAAATGGCCGAGAGGACCTCAAAATCATCATATTGGCCCCCCTTAAGAAATCAGTTTGTGCACTCTAGAATGAGGCCTCGGATCCGAGGCCTCTTCCCACAAGTCATACACTTAGCCTATAAGAACCTGAAATGGCCGAGAGGGCCTCAAAATCATCATATTGGCCCCCCTTAAGAAATCAGATTGTGCACTCTAGAATGAGGCCTCGGATCCGAGGCCTCTTCCCACAAGTCATACACTTAGCCTATCAGAACCTGAAATGGCCGAGAGGGCCTCAAAATCATCATATTGGCCCCCCTTAAGAAATCAGTTTGTGCACTCTAGAATGAGGCCTCGGATCCGAGGCCTCTTCCCACAAGTCATACACTTAGCCTATAAGAACCTGAAATGGCCGAGAGGGCCTCAAAATCATCATATTGGCCCCCCTTAAGAAATCAGATTGTGCACTCTAGAATGAGGCCTCGGATCCGAGGCCTCTTCCCACAAGTCATACACTTAGCCTATCAGAACCTGAAATGGCCGAGAGGGCCTCAAAATCATCATATTGGCCCCCCTTAAGAAATCAGTTTGTGCACTCTAGAATGAGGCCTCGGATCCAAGGCGTCTTCCCACAAGTCATACACTTAGCCTATAAGAACCTGAAATGGCCGAGAGGGCCTCAAAATCATCATATTGGCCCCCCTTAAGAAATCAGATTGTGCACTCTAGAATGAGGCCTCGGATCCGAGGCCTCTTCCCACAAGTCATACACTTAGCCTATCAGAACCTGAAATGGCCGAGAGGGCCTCAAAATCATCATATTGGCCCCCCTTAAGAAATCAGTTTGTGCACTCTAGAATGAGGCCTCGGATCCGAGGCCTCTTCCCACATTCATACAAATACCCTAGCATAACCTGAAATGGCCGAGGGGGCCTCAAAATCATCATATTAGCCCCCCTTAAGAAATCAGTTTGTGCACTCTAGAATGAGGCCTCGGATCCGAGGCCTCTTCCCACAAGTCATACACTTAGCCTATCAGAACCTGAAATGGCCGAGAGGGCCTCAATATCATCATATTGGCCCCCTTAAGAAATCAGTTTGTGCACTCTAGAATGAGGCCTCGGATCCAAGGCCTCTTCCCACAAGTCATACACTTAGCCTATAAGAACCTGAAATGGCCGAGAGGGCCTCAAAATCATCATATTGGCCCCCTTAAGAAATCAGTTTGTGCACTCTAGAATGAGGCCTCGGATCCGAGGCCTCTTCCCACAAGTCATACACTTAGCCTATCAGAACCTGAAATGGCCGAGGGGGCCTCAAAATCATCATATTAGCCCCCCTTAAGAAATCAGATTGTGCACTCTAGAATGAGGCCTCGGATCCGAGGCCTCTTCCCACATTCATACAAATACCCTAGCATAACCTGAAATGGCCGAGGGGGCCTCAAAATCATCATATTAGCCCCCTTTAAGAAATCAGTTTGTGCACTCTAGAATGAGGCCTCGGATCCGAGGCCTCTTCCCACAAGTCATACACTTAGCCTATAAGAACCTGAAATGGCCGAGAGGGCCTCAAAATCATCATATTGGCCCCCCTTAAGAAATCAGATTGTGCACTCTAGAATGAGGCCTCGGATCCGAGGCCTCTTCCCACAAGTCATACACTTAGCCTATCAGAACCTGAAATGGCCGAGAGGGCCTCAAAATCATCATATTGGCCCCCCTTAAGAAATCAGTTTGTGCACTCTAGAATGAGGCCTCGGATCCGAGGCCTCTTCCCACATTCATACAAATACCCTAGCATAACCTGAAATGGCCGAGGGGGCCTCAAAATCATCATATTAGCCCCCCTTAAGAAATCAGTTTGTGCACTCTAGAATGAGGCCTCGGATCCGAGGCCTCTTCCCACAAGTCATACACTTAGCCTATCAGAACCTGAAATGGCCGAGAGGGCCTCAAAATCATCATATTGGCCCCCCTTAAGAAATCAGATTGTGCACTCTAGAATGAGGCCTCGGATCCGAGGCCTCTTCCCACAAGTCATACACTTAGCCTATCAGAACCTGAAATGGCCGAGAGGGCCTCAAAATCATCATATTGGCCCCCTTAAGAAATCAGTTTGTGCACTCTAGAATGAGGCCTCGGATCCGAGGCCTCTTCCCACAAGTCATACACTTAGCCTATAAGAACCTGAAATGGCCGAGAGGGCCTCAAAATCATCATATTGGCCCCCTTAAGAAATCAGTTTGTGCACTCTAGAATGAGGCCTCGGATCCGAGGCCTCTTCCCACAAGTCATACACTTAGCCTATCAGAACCTGAAATGGCCGAGGGGGCCTCAAAATCATCATATTAGCCCCCCTTAAGAAATCAGATTGTGCACTCTAGAATGAGGCCTCGGATCCGAGGCCTCTTCCCACATTCATACAAATACCCTAGCATAACCTGAAATGGCCGAGGGGGCCTCAAAATCATCATATTAGCCCCTTTAAGAAATCAGATTGTGCACTCTAGAATGAGGCCTCGGATCCAAGGCCTCTTCCCACAAGTCATACACTTAGCCTATCAGAACCTGAAATGGCCGAGAGGGCCTCAAAATCATCATATTGGCCCCCCTTAAGAAATCAGTTTGTGCACTCTAGAATGAGGCCTCGGATCCGAGGCCTCTTCCCACAAGTCATACACTTAGCCTATCAGAACCTGAAATGGCCGAGAGGGCCTCAAAATCATCATATTGGCCCCCCTTAAGAAATCAGTTTGTGCACTCTAGAATGAGGCCTCGGATCCGAGGCCTCTTCCCACATTCATACAAATACCCTAGCATAACCTGAAATGGCCGAGGGGGCCTCAAAATTATCATATTAGCCCCCCTTAAGAAATCAGATTGTGCCCTCTAGAATGAGGCCTCGGATCCGAGGCCTCTTCCCACAAGCCATACACTTAGCCTATCAGAACCTGAAATGGCCGAGGGGGCCTCAAAATCATCATATTAGCCCACCTTAAGAAATCAGATTGTGCACTCTAGAATGAGGCCTCGGATCCGAGGCCTCTTCCCACATTCATACAAATACCCTAGCATAACCTGAAATGGCCGAGGGGGCCTCAAAATCATCATATTAGCCCCCTTTAAGAAATCAGATTGTGCACTCTAGAATGAGGCCTCGGATCCAAGGCCTCTTCCCACAAGTCATACACTTAGCCTATCAGAACCTGAAATGGCCGAGAGGGCCTCAAAATCATCATATTGGCCCCCTTAAGAAATCAGTTTGTGCACTCTAGAATGAGGCCTCGGATCCGAGGCCTCTTCCCACAAGTCATACACTTAGCCTATAAGAACCTGAAATGGCCGAGAGGGCCTCAAAATCATCATATTGGCCCCCTTAAGAAATCAGTTTGTGCACTCTAGAATGAGGCCTCGGATCCGAGGCCTCTTCCCACAAGTCATACACTTAGCCTATCAGAACCTGAAATGGCCGAGGGGGCCTCAAAATCATCATATTAGCCCCCCTTAAGAAATCAGATTGTGCACTCTAGAATGAGGCCTCGGATCCGAGGCCTCTTCCCACATTCATACAAATACCCTAGCATAACCTGAAATGGCCGAGGGGGCCTCAAAATCATCATATTAGCCCCTTTAAGAAATCAGATTGTGCACTCTAGAATGAGGCCTCGGATCCAAGGCCTCTTCCCACAAGTCATACACTTAGCCTATCAGAACCTGAAATGGCCGAGAGGGCCTCAAAATCATCATATTGGCCCCCCTTAAGAAATCAGTTTGTGCACTCTAGAATGAGGCCTCGGATCCGAGGCCTCTTCCCACAAGTCATACACTTAGCCTATCAGAACCTGAAATGGCCGAGAGGGCCTCAAAATCATCATATTGGCCCCCCTTAAGAAATCAGTTTGTGCACTCTAGAATGAGGCCTCGGATCCGAGGCCTCTTCCCACATTCATACAAATACCCTAGCATAACCTGAAATGGCCGAGGGGGCCTCAAAATCATCATATTAGCCCCCCTTAAGAAATCAGATTGTGCCCTCTAGAATGAGGCCTCGGATCCGAGGCCTCTTCCCACAAGCCATACACTTAGCCTATCAGAACCTGAAATGGCCGAGGGGGCCTCAAAATCATCATATTAGCCCACCTTAAGAAATCAGATTGTGCACTCTAGAATGAGGCCTCGGATCCGAGGCCTCTTCCCACATTCATACAAATACCCTAGCATAACCTGAAATGGCCGAGGGGGCCTCAAAATCATCATATTAGCCCCCTTTAAGAAATCAGATTGTGCACTCTAGAATGAGGCCTCGGATCCAAGGCCTCTTCCCACAAGTCATACACTTAGCCTATCCGAACCTGAAATGGCCGAGAGGGCCTCAAAATCATCATATTGGCCCCCCTTAAGAAATCAGTTTGTGCACTCTAGAATGAGGCCTCGGATCCGAGGCCTCTTCCCACAAGTCATACACTTAGCCTATCAGAACCTGAAATGGCCGAGAGGGCCTCAAAATCATCATATTGGCCCCCCTTAAGAAATCAGTTTGTGCACTCTAGAATGAGGCCTCGGATCCGAGGCCTCTTCCCACATTCATACAAATACCCTAGCATAACCTGAAATGGCCGAGGGGGCCTCAAAATCATCATATTAGCCCCCCTTAAGAAATCAGATTGTGCCCTCTAGAATGAGGCCTCGGATCCGAGGCCTCTTCCCACAAGCCATACACTTAGCCTATCAGAACCTGAAATGGCCGAGGGGGCCTCAAAATCATCATATTAGCCCACCTTAAGAAATCAGATTGTGCACTCTAGAATGAGGCCTCGGATCCGAGGCCTCTTCCCACATTCATACAAATACCCTAGCATAACCTGAAATGGCCGAGGGGGCCTCAAAATCATCATATTAGCCCCCTTTAAGAAATCAGATTGTGCACTCTAGAATGAGGCCTCGGATCCAAGGCCTCTTCCCACAAGTCATACACTTAGCCTATCAGAACCTGAAATGGCCGAGAGGGCCTCAAAATCATCATATTGGCCCCCTTAAGAAATCAGTTTGTGCACTCTAGAATGAGGCCTCGGATCCGAGGCCTCTTCCCACAAGTCATACACTTAGCCTATAAGAACCTGAAATGGCCGAGAGGGCCTCAAAATCATCATATTGGCCCCCTTAAGAAATCAGTTTGTGCACTCTAGAATGAGGCCTCGGATCCGAGGCCTCTTCCCACAAGTCATACACTTAGCCTATCAGAACCTGAAATGGCCGAGGGGGCCTCAAAATCATCATATTAGCCCCCCTTAAGAAATCAGATTGTGCACTCTAGAATGAGGCCTCGGATCCGAGGCCTCTTCCCACATTCATACAAATACCCTAGCATAACCTGAAATGGCCGAGGGGGCCTCAAAATCATCATATTAGCCCCTTTAAGAAATCAGATTGTGCACTCTAGAATGAGGCCTCGGATCCAAGGCCTCTTCCCACAAGTCATACACTTAGCCTATCAGAACCTGAAATGGCCGAGAGGGCCTCAAAATCATCATATTGGCCCCCCTTAAGAAATCAGTTTGTGCACTCTAGAATGAGGCCTCGGATCCGAGGCCTCTTCCCACAAGTCATACACTTAGCCTATCAGAACCTGAAATGGCCGAGAGGGCCTCAAAATCATCATATTGGCCCCCCTTAAGAAATCAGTTTGTGCACTCTAGAATGAGGCCTCGGATCCGAGGCCTCTTCCCACATTCATACAAATACCCTAGCATAACCTGAAATGGCCGAGGGGGCCTCAAAATCATCATATTAGCCCCCCTTAAGAAATCAGATTGTGCCCTCTAGAATGAGGCCTCGGATCCGAGGCCTCTTCCCACAAGCCATACACTTAGCCTATCAGAACCTGAAATGGCCGAGGGGGCCTCAAAATCATCATATTAGCCCACCTTAAGAAATCAGATTGTGCACTCTAGAATGAGGCCTCGGATCCGAGGCCTCTTCCCACATTCATACAAATACCCTAGCATAACCTGAAATGGCCGAGGGGGCCTCAAAATCATCATATTAGCCCCCTTTAAGAAATCAGATTGTGCACTCTAGAATGAGGCCTCGGATCCAAGGCCTCTTCCCACAAGTCATACACTTAGCCTATCCGAACCTGAAATGGCCGAGAGGGCCTCAAAATCATCATATTGGCCCCCCTTAAGAAATCAGTTTGTGCACTCTAGAATGAGGCCTCGGATCCGAGGCCTCTTCCCACAAGTCATACACTTAGCCTATCAGAACCTGAAATGGCCGAGAGGGCCTCAAAATCATCATATTGGCCCCCCTTAAGAAATCAGTTTGTGCACTCTAGAATGAGGCCTCGGATCCGAGGCCTCTTCCCACATTCATACAAATACCCTAGCATAACCTGAAATGGCCGAGGGGGCCTCAAAATCATCATATTAGCCCCCCTTAAGAAATCAGATTGTGCCCTCTAGAATGAGGCCTCGGATCCGAGGCCTCTTCCCACAAGCCATACACTTAGCCTATCAGAACCTGAAATGGCCGAGGGGGCCTCAAAATCATCATATTAGCCCACCTTAAGAAATCAGATTGTGCACTCTAGAATGAGGCCTCGGATCCGAGGCCTCTTCCCACATTCATACAAATACCCTAGCATAACCTGAAATGGCCGAGGGGGCCTCAAAATCATCATATTAGCCCCCTTTAAGAAATCAGATTGTGCACTCTAGAATGAGGCCTCGGATCCAAGGCCTCTTCCCACAAGTCATACACTTAGCCTATCCGAACCTGAAATGGCCGAGAGGGCCTCAAAATCATCATATTGGCCCCCCTTAAGAAATCAGTTTGTGCACTCTAGAATGAGGCCTCGGATCCGAGGCCTCTTCCCACAAGTCATACACTTAGCCTATCAGAACCTGAAATGGCCGAGAGGGCCTCAAAATCATCATATTGGCCCCCCTTAAGAAATCAGTTTGTGCACTCTAGAATGAGGCCTCGGATCCGAGGCCTCTTCCCACATTCATACAAATACCCTAGCATAACCTGAAATGGCCGAGGGGGCCTCAAAATCATCATATTAGCCCCCCTTAAGAAATCAGATTGTGCCCTCTAGAATGAGGCCTCGGATCCGAGGCCTCTTCCCACAAGCCATACACTTAGCCTATCAGAACCTGAAATGGCCGAGAGGGCCTCAAAATCATCATATTGGCCCCCCTTAAGAAATCAGTTTGTGCACTCTAGAATGAGGCCTCGGATCCGAGGCCTCTTCCCACAAGCCATACACTTAGCCTATCAGAACCTGAAATGGCCGAGAGGGCCTCAAAATCATCATATTGGCCCCCCTTAAGAAATCAGTTTGTGCACTCTAGAATGAGGCCTCGGATCCGAGGCCTCTTCCCACAAGTCATACACTTAGCCTATCAGAACCTGAAATGGCCGAGGGGGCCTCAAAATCATCATATTAGCCCCCCTTAAGAAATCAGATTGTGCACTCTAGAATGAGGCCTCGGATCCGAGGCCTCTTCCCACAAGTCATACACTTAGCCTATCAGAACCTGAAATGGCCGAGAGGGCCTCAAAATCATCATATTGGCCCCCCTTAAGAAATCAGTTTGTGCACTCTAGAATGAGGCCTCGGATCCGAGGCCTCTTCCCACAAGTCATACACTTAGCCTATAAGAACCTGAAATGGCCGAGAGGGCCTCAAAATCATCATATTGGCCCCCCTTAAGAAATCAGATTGTGCACTCTAGAATGAGGCCTCGGATCCGAGGCCTCTTCCCACAAGTCATACACTTAGCCTATCAGAACCTGAAATGGCCGAGAGGGCCTCAAAATCATCATATTGGCCCCCCTTAAGAAATCAGTTTGTGCACTCTAGAATGAGGCCTCGGATCCAAGGCGTCTTCCCACAAGTCATACACTTAGCCTATAAGAACCTGAAATGGCCGAGAGGGCCTCAAAATCATCATATTGGCCCCCCTTAAGAAATCAGATTGTGCACTCTAGAATGAGGCCTCGGATCCGAGGCCTCTTCCCACAAGTCATACACTTAGCCTATCAGAACCTGAAATGGCCGAGAGGGCCTCAAAATCATCATATTGGCCCCCCTTAAGAAATCAGTTTGTGCACTCTAGAATGAGGCCTCGGATCCGAGGCCTCTTCCCACATTCATACAAATACCCTAGCATAACCTGAAATGGCCGAGGGGGCCTCAAAATCATCATATTAGCCCCCCTTAAGAAATCAGTTTGTGCACTCTAGAATGAGGCCTCGGATCCGAGGCCTCTTCCCACAAGTCATACACTTAGCCTATCAGAACCTGAAATGGCCGAGAGGGCCTCAAAATCATCATATTGGCCCCCTTAAGAAATCAGTTTGTGCACTCTAGAATGAGGCCTCGGATCCGAGGCCTCTTCCCACAAGTCATACACTTAGCCTATAAGAACCTGAAATGGCCGAGAGGGCCTCAAAATCATCATATTGGCCCCCTTAAGAAATCAGTTTGTGCACTCTAGAATGAGGCCTCGGATCCGAGGCCTCTTCCCACAAGTCATACACTTAGCCTATCAGAACCTGAAATGGCCGAGGGGGCCTCAAAATCATCATATTAGCCCCCCTTAAGAAATCAGATTGTGCACTCTAGAATGAGGCCTCGGATCCGAGGCCTCTTCCCACATTCATACAAATACCCTAGCATAACCTGAAATGGCCGAGGGGGCCTCAAAATCATCATATTAGCCCCCTTTAAGAAATCAGTTTGTGCACTCTAGAATGAGGCCTCGGATCCGAGGCCTCTTCCCACAAGTCATACACTTAGCCTATAAGAACCTGAAATGGCCGAGAGGGCCTCAAAATCATCATATTGGCCCCCCTTAAGAAATCAGATTGTGCACTCTAGAATGAGGCCTCGGATCCGAGGCCTCTTCCCACAAGTCATACACTTAGCCTATCAGAACCTGAAATGGCCGAGAGGGCCTCAAAATCATCATATTGGCCCCCCTTAAGAAATCAGTTTGTGCACTCTAGAATGAGGCCTCGGATCCGAGGCCTCTTCCCACATTCATACAAATACCCTAGCATAACCTGAAATGGCCGAGGGGGCCTCAAAATCATCATATTAGCCCCCCTTAAGAAATCAGTTTGTGCACTCTAGAATGAGGCCTCGGATCCGAGGCCTCTTCCCACAAGTCATACACTTAGCCTATCAGAACCTGAAATGGCCGAGAGGGCCTCAAAATCATCATATTGGCCCCCCTTAAGAAATCAGATTGTGCACTCTAGAATGAGGCCTCGGATCCGAGGCCTCTTCCCACAAGTCATACACTTAGCCTATCAGAACCTGAAATGGCCGAGAGGGCCTCAAAATCATCATATTGGCCCCCTTAAGAAATCAGTTTGTGCACTCTAGAATGAGGCCTCGGATCCGAGGCCTCTTCCCACAAGTCATACACTTAGCCTATAAGAACCTGAAATGGCCGAGAGGGCCTCAAAATCATCATATTGGCCCCCTTAAGAAATCAGTTTGTGCACTCTAGAATGAGGCCTCGGATCCGAGGCCTCTTCCCACAAGTCATACACTTAGCCTATCAGAACCTGAAATGGCCGAGGGGGCCTCAAAATCATCATATTAGCCCCCCTTAAGAAATCAGATTGTGCACTCTAGAATGAGGCCTCGGATCCGAGGCCTCTTCCCACATTCATACAAATACCCTAGCATAACCTGAAATGGCCGAGGGGGCCTCAAAATCATCATATTAGCCCCCTTTAAGAAATCAGATTGTGCACTCTAGAATGAGGCCTCGGATCCAAGGCCTCTTCCCACAAGTCATACACTTAGCCTATCAGAACCTGAAATGGCCGAGAGGGCCTCAAAATCATCATATTGGCCCCCCTTAAGAAATCAGTTTGTGCACTCTAGAATGAGGCCTCGGATCCGAGGCCTCTTCCCACATTCATACAAATACCCTAGCATAACCTGAAATGGCCGAGGGGGCCTCAAAATCATCATATTAGCCCCCCTTAAGAAATCAGATTATGCCCTCTAGAATGAGGCCTCGGATCCGAGGCCTCTTCCCACAAGCCATACACTTAGCCTATCAGAACCTGAAATGGCCGAGGGGGCCTCAAAATCATCATATTAGCCCACCTTAAGAAATCAGATTGTGCACTCTAGAATGAGGCCTCGGATCCGAGGCCTCTTCCCACATTCATACAAATACCCTAGCATAACCTGAAATGGCCGAGGGGGCCTCAAAATCATCATATTAGCCCCCTTTAAGAAATCAGATTGTGCACTCTAGAATGAGGCCTCGGATCCAAGGCCTCTTCCCACAAGTCATACACTTAGCCTATCCGAACCTGAAATGGCCGAGAGGGCCTCAAAATCATCATATTGGCCCCCCTTAAGAAATCAGTTTGTGCACTCTAGAATGAGGCCTCGGATCCGAGGCCTCTTCCCACAAGTCATACACTTAGCCTATCAGAACCTGAAATGGCCGAGAGGGCCTCAAAATCATCATATTGGCCCCCCTTAAGAAATCAGTTTGTGCACTCTAGAATGAGGCCTCGGATCCGAGGCCTCTTCCCACATTCATACAAATACCCTAGCATAACCTGAAATGGCCGAGGGGGCCTCAAAATCATCATATTAGCCCCCCTTAAGAAATCAGATTGTGCCCTCTAGAATGAGGCCTCGGATCCGAGGCCTCTTCCCACAAGCCATACACTTAGCCTATCAGAACCTGAAATGGCCGAGAGGGCCTCAAAATCATCATATTGGCCCCCCTTAAGAAATCAGTTTGTGCACTCTAGAATGAGGCCTCGGATCCGAGGCCTCTTCCCACAAGCCATACACTTAGCCTATCAGAACCTGAAATGGCCGAGAGGGCCTCAAAATCATCATATTGGCCCCCCTTAAGAAATCAGTTTGTGCACTCTAGAATGAGGCCTCGGATCCGAGGCCTCTTCCCACAAGTCATACACTTAGCCTATCAGAACCTGAAATGGCCGAGGGGGCCTCAAAATCATCATATTAGCCCCCCTTAAGAAATCAGATTGTGCACTCTAGAATGAGGCCTCGGATCCGAGGCCTCTTCCCACAAGTCATACACTTAGCCTATCAGAACCTGAAATGGCCGAGAGGGCCTCAAAATCATCATATTGGCCCCCCTTAAGAAATCAGTTTGTGCACTCTAGAATGAGGCCTCGGATCCGAGGCCTCTTCCCACAAGTCATACACTTAGCCTATCAGAACCTGAAATGGCCGAGAGGGCCTCAAAATCATCATATTGGCCCCCCTTAAGAAATCAGTTTGTGCACTCTAGAATGAGGCCTCGGATCCGAGGCCTCTTCCCACATTCATACAAATACCCTAGCATAACCTGAAATGGCCGAGGGGGCCTCAAAATCATCATATTAGCCCCCCTTAAGAAATCAGATTGTGCCCTCTAGAATGAGGCCTCGGATCCGAGGCCTCTTCCCACAAGCCATACACTTAGCCTATCAGAACCTGAAATGGCCGAGAGGGCCTCAAAATCATCATATTGGCCCCCCTTAAGAAATCAGTTTGTGCACTCTAGAATGAGGCCTCGGATCCGAGGCCTCTTCCCACATTCATACAAATACCCTAGCATAACCTGAAATGGCCGAGGGGGCCTCAAAATCATCATATTAGCCCCCTTTAAGAAATCAGATTGTGCACTCTAGAATGAGGCCTCGGATCCAAGGCCTCTTCCCACAAGTCATACACTTAGCCTATCAGAACCTGAAATGGCCGAGAGGGCCTCAAAATCATCATATTGGCCCCCCTTAAGAAATCAGTTTGTGCACTCTAGAATGAGGCCTCGGATCCGAGGCCTCTTCCCACATTCATACAAATACCCTAGCATAACCTGAAATGGCCGAGGGGGCCTCAAAATCATCATATTAGCCCCCCTTAAGAAATCAGATTATGCCCTCTAGAATGAGGCCTCGGATCCGAGGCCTCTTCCCACAAGCCATACACTTAGCCTATCAGAACCTGAAATGGCCGAGGGGGCCTCAAAATCATCATATTAGCCCACCTTAAGAAATCAGATTGTGCACTCTAGAATGAGGCCTCGGATCCGAGGCCTCTTCCCACATTCATACAAATACCCTAGCATAACCTGAAATGGCCGAGGGGGCCTCAAAATCATCATATTAGCCCCCTTTAAGAAATCAGATTGTGCACTCTAGAATGAGGCCTCGGATCCAAGGCCTCTTCCCACAAGTCATACACTTAGCCTATCCGAACCTGAAATGGCCGAGAGGGCCTCAAAATCATCATATTGGCCCCCCTTAAGAAATCAGTTTGTGCACTCTAGAATGAGGCCTCGGATCCGAGGCCTCTTCCCACAAGTCATACACTTAGCCTATCAGAACCTGAAATGGCCGAGAGGGCCTCAAAATCATCATATTGGCCCCCCTTAAGAAATCAGTTTGTGCACTCTAGAATGAGGCCTCGGATCCGAGGCCTCTTCCCACATTCATACAAATACCCTAGCATAACCTGAAATGGCCGAGGGGGCCTCAAAATCATCATATTAGCCCCCCTTAAGAAATCAGATTGTGCCCTCTAGAATGAGGCCTCGGATCCGAGGCCTCTTCCCACAAGCCATACACTTAGCCTATCAGAACCTGAAATGGCCGAGAGGGCCTCAAAATCATCATATTGGCCCCCCTTAAGAAATCAGTTTGTGCACTCTAGAATGAGGCCTCGGATCCGAGGCCTCTTCCCACAAGCCATACACTTAGCCTATCAGAACCTGAAATGGCCGAGAGGGCCTCAAAATCATCATATTGGCCCCCCTTAAGAAATCAGTTTGTGCACTCTAGAATGAGGCCTCGGATCCGAGGCCTCTTCCCACAAGTCATACACTTAGCCTATCAGAACCTGAAATGGCCGAGGGGGCCTCAAAATCATCATATTAGCCCCCCTTAAGAAATCAGATTGTGCACTCTAGAATGAGGCCTCGGATCCGAGGCCTCTTCCCACAAGTCATACACTTAGCCTATCAGAACCTGAAATGGCCGAGAGGGCCTCAAAATCATCATATTGGCCCCCCTTAAGAAATCAGTTTGTGCACTCTAGAATGAGGCCTCGGATCCGAGGCCTCTTCCCACAAGTCATACACTTAGCCTATAAGAACCTGAAATGGCCGAGAGGGCCTCAAAATCATCATATTGGCCCCCCTTAAGAAATCAGATTGTGCACTCTAGAATGAGGCCTCGGATCCGAGGCCTCTTCCCACAAGTCATACAAATACCCTAGCATAACCTGAAATGGCCGAGGGGGCCTCAAAATCATCATATTGGCCCCCCTTAAGAAATCAGATTGTGCCCTCTAGAATGAGGCCTCGGATCCGAGGCCTCTTCCCACAAGTCATACACTTAGCCTATCAGAACCTGAAATGGCCGAGAGGACCTCAAAATCATCATATTGGCCCCCCTTAAGAAATCAGTTTGTGCACTCTAGAATGAGGCCTCGGATCCTAGGCCTCTTCCCACAAGTCATACACTTAGCCTATAAGAACCTGAAATGGCCGAGAGGGCCTCAAAATCATCATATTGGCCCCCCTTAAGAAATCAGATTGTGCACTCTAGAATGAGGCCTCGGATCCGAGGCCTCTTCCCACAAGTCATACACTTAGCCTATCAGAACCTGAAATGGCCGAGAGGGCCTCAAAATCATCATATTGGCCCCCCTTAAGAAATCAGTTTGTGCACTCTAGAATGAGGCCTCGGATCCGAGGCCTCTTCCCACATTCATACAAATACCCTAGCATAACCTGAAATGGCCGAGGGGGCCTCAAAATCATCATATTAGCCCCCCTTAAGAAATCAGTTTGTGCACTCTAGAATGAGGCCTCGGATCCGAGGCCTCTTCCCACAAGTCATACACTTAGCCTATCAGAACCTGAAATGGCCGAGAGGGCCTCAAAATCATCATATTGGCCCCCCTTAAGAAATCAGTTTGTGCACTCTAGAATGAGGCCTCGGATCCAAGGCGTCTTCCCACAAGTCATACACTTAGCCTATAAGAACCTGAAATGGCCGAGAGGGCCTCAAAATCATCATATTGGCCCCCCTTAAGAAATCAGATTGTGCACTCTAGAATGAGGCCTCGGATCCGAGGCCTCTTCCCACAAGTCATACACTTAGCCTATCAGAACCTGAAATGGCCGAGAGGGCCTCAAAATCATCATATTGGCCCCCCTTAAGAAATCAGTTTGTGCACTCTAGAATGAGGCCTCGGATCCGAGGCCTCTTCCCACATTCATACAAATACCCTAGCATAACCTGAAATGGCCGAGGGGGCCTCAAAATCATCATATTAGCCCCCCTTAAGAAATCAGTTTGTGCACTCTAGAATGAGGCCTCGGATCCGAGGCCTCTTCCCACAAGTCATACACTTAGCCTATCAGAACCTGAAATGGCCGAGGAGGCCTCAAAATCATCATATTAGCCCCCCTTAAGAAATCAGATTGTGCACTTTAGAATGAGGCCTCGGATCCGAGGCCTCTTCCCACAAGTCATACACTTAGCCTATCAGAACCTGAAATGGCCGAGAGGGCCTCAAAATCATCATATTGGCCCCCTTAAGAAATCAGTTTGTGCACTAGAATGAGGCCTCGGATCCGAGGCCTCTTCCCACAAGTCATACACTTAGCCTATAAGAACCTGAAATGGCCGAGAGGGCCTCAAAATCATCATATTGGCCCCCTTAAGAAATCAGTTTGTGCACTCTAGAATGAGGCCTCGGATCCGAGGCCTCTTCCCACAAGTCATACACTTAGCCTATCAGAACCTGAAATGGCCGAGAGGGCCTCAAAATCATCATATTAGCCCCCCTTAAGAAATCAGATTGTGCACTCTAGAATGAGGCCTCGGATCCGAGGCCTCTTCCCACAAGTCATACACTTAGCCTATCAGAACCTGAAATGGCCGAGAGGGCCTCAAAATCATCATATTGGCCCCCTTAAGAAATCAGTTTGTGCACTAGAATGAGGCCTCGGATCCGAGGCCTCTTCCCACAAGTCATACACTTAGCCTATAAGAACCTGAAATGGCCGAGAGGGCCTCAAAATCATCATATTAGCCCCCCTTAAGAAATCAGATTGTGCACTCTAGAATGAGGCCTCGGATCCGAGGCCTCTTCCCACAAGTCATACACTTAGCCTATCAGAACCTGAAATGGCCGAGAGGGCCTCAAAATCATCATATTGGCCCCCTTAAGAAATCAGTTTGTGCACTAGAATGAGGCCTCGGATCCGAGGCCTCTTCCCACAAGTCATACACTTAGCCTATCAGAACCTGAAATGGCCGAGAGGGCCTCAAAATCATCATATTGGCCCCCCTTAAGAAATCAGTTTGTGCACTCTAGAATGAGGCCTCGGATCCGAGGCCTCTTCCCACATTCATACAAATACCCTAGCATAACTTGAAATGGCCGAGGGGGCCTCAAAATCATCATATTAGCCCCCCTTAAGAAATCAGTTTGTGCACTCTAGAATGAGGCCTCGGATCCGAGGCCTCTTCCCACAAGTCATACACTTAGCCTATCAGAACCTGAAATGGCCGAGGAGGCCTCAAAATCATCATATTAGCCCCCCTTAAGAAATCAGATTGTGCACTCTAGAATGAGGCCTCGGATCCGAGGCCTCTTCCCACAAGTCATACACTTAGCCTATCAGAACCTGAAATGGCCGAGAGGGCCTCAAAATCATCATATTGGCCCCCTTAAGAAATCAGTTTGTGCACTAGAATGAGGCCTCGGATCCGAGGCCTCTTCCCACAAGTCATACACTTAGCCTATAAGAACCTGAAATGGCCGAGAGGGCCTCAAAATCATCATATTGGCCCCCTTAAGAAATCAGTTTGTGCACTCTAGAATGAGGCCTCGGATCCGAGGCCTCTTCCCACAAGTCATACACTTAGCCTATAAGAACCTGAAATGGCCGAGAGGGCCTCAAAATCATCATATTAGCCCCCCTTAAGAAATCAGATTGTGCACTCTAGAATGAGGCCTCGGATCCGAGGCCTCTTCCCACAAGTCATACACTTAGCCTATCAGAACCTGAAATGGCCGAGAGGGCCTCAAAATCATCATATTGGCCCCCTTAAGAAATCAGATTGTGCACTCTAGAATGAGGCCTCGGATCCGAGGCCTCTTCCCACAAGTCATACACTTAGCCTATCAGAACCTGAAATGGCCGAGGGGGCCTCAAAATCATCATATTAGCCCCCCTTAAGAAATCAGATTGTGCACTCTAGAATGAGGCCTCGGATCCGAGGCCTCTTCCCACAAGTCATACACTTAGCCTATCAGAACCTGAAATGGCCGAGAGGGCCTCAAAATCATCATATTGGCCCCCCTTAAGAAATCAGTTTGTGCACTCTAGAATGAGGCCTCGGATCCGAGGCCTCTTCCCACAAGTCATACACTTAGCCTATAAGAACCTGAAATGGCCGAGAGGGCCTCAAAATCATCATATTGGCCCCCCTTAAGAAATCAGATTGTGCACTCTAGAATGAGGCCTCGGATCCGAGGCCTCTTCCCACAAGTCATACAATTAGCCTATCAGAACCTGAAATGGCCGAGAGGGCCTCAAAATCATCATATTGGCCCCCCTTAAGAAATCAGTTTGTGCACTCTAGAATGAGGCCTCGGATCCGAGGCCTCTTCCCACAAGTCATACACTTAGCCTATAAGAACCTGAAATGGCCGAGAGGGCCTCAAAATCATCATATTGGCCCCCCTTAAGAAATCAGATTGTGCACTCTAGAATGAGGCCTCGGATCCGAGGCCTCTTCCCACAAGTCATACACTTAGCCTATCAGAACCTGAAATGGCCGAGAGGGCCTCAAAATCATCATATTGGCCCCCCTTAAGAAATCAGTTTGTGCACTCTAGAATGAGGCCTCGGATCCGAGGCCTCTTCCCACAAGTCATACACTTAGCCTATCAGAACCTGAAATGGCCGAGGGGGCCTCAAAATCATCATATTAGCCCCCCTTAAGAAATCAGATTGTGCACTCTAGAATGAGGCCTCGGATCCGAGGCCTCTTCCCACAAGTCATACACTTAGCCTATCAGAACCTGAAATGGCCGAGAGGGCCTCAAAATCATCATATTGGCCCCCCTTAAGAAATCAGTTTGTGCACTCTAGAATGAGGCCTCGGATCCGAGGCCTCTTCCCACAAGTCATACACTTAGCCTATAAGAACCTGAAATGGCCGAGAGGGCCTCAAAATCATCATATTGGCCCCCCTTAAGAAATCAGATTGTGCACTCTAGAATGAGGCCTCGGATCCGAGGCCTCTTCCCACAAGTCATACACTTAGCCTATCAGAACCTGAAATGGCCGAGAGGGCCTCAAAATCATCATATTGGCCCCCCTTAAGAAATCAGTTTGTGCACTCTAGAATGAGGCCTCGGATCCGAGGCCTCTTCCCACAAGTCATACACTTAGCCTATAAGAACCTGAAATGGCCGAGAGGGCCTCAAAATCATCATATTGGCCCCCCTTAAGAAATCAGATTGTGCACTCTAGAATGAGGCCTCGGATCCGAGGCCTCTTCCCACAAGTCATACACTTAGCCTATAAGAACCTGAAATGGCCGAGAGGGCCTCAAAATCATCATATTGGCCCCCCTTAAGAAATCAGATTGTGCACTCTAGAATGAGGCCTCGGATCCGAGGCCTCTTCCCACAAGTCATACACTTAGCCTATCAGAACCTGAAATGGCCGAGAGGGCCTCAAAATCATCATATTGGCCCCCCTTAAGAAATCAGTTTGTGCACTCTAGAATGAGGCCTCGGATCCGAGGCCTCTTCCCACAAGTCATACACTTAGCCTATAAGAACCTGAAATGGCCGAGAGGGCCTCAAAATCATCATATTGGCCCCCCTTAAGAAATCAGATTGTGCACTCTAGAATGAGGCCTCGGATCCGAGGCCTCTTCCCACAAGTCATACACTTAGCCTATCAGAACCTGAAATGGCCGAGAGGGCCTCAAAATCATCATATTGGCCCCCCTTAAGAAATCAGTTTGTGCACTCTAGAATGAGGCCTCGGATCCGAGGCCTCTTCCCACAAGTCATACACTTAGCCTATAAGAACCTGAAATGGCCGAGAGGGCCTCAAAATCATCATATTGGCCCCCCTTAAAAAATCAGATTGTGCACTCTAGAATGAGGCCTCGGATCCGAGGCCTCTTCCCACAAGTCATACACTTAGCCTATCAGAACCTGAAATGGCCGAGAGGGCCTCAAAATCATCATATTGGCCCCCCTTAAGAAATCAGTTTGTGCACTCTAGAATGAGGCCTCGGATCCGAGGCCTCTTCCCACAAGTCATACACTTAGCCTATAAGAACCTGAAATGGCCGAGAGGGCCTCAAAATCATCATATTGGCCCCCCTTAAGAAATCAGATTGTGCACTCTAGAATGAGGCCTCGGATCCGAGGCCTCTTCCCACAAGTCATACACTTAGCCTATCAGAACCTGAAATGGCCGAGAGGGCCTCAAAATCATCATATTGGCCCCCCTTAAGAAATCAGTTTGTGCACTCTAGAATGAGGCCTCGGATCCGAGGCCTCTTCCCACATTCATACAAATACCCTAGCATAACCTGAAATGGCCGAGGGGGCCTCAAAATCATCATATTAGCCCCCCTTAAGAAATCAGTTTGTGCACTCTAGAATGAGGCCTCGGATCCGAGGCCTCTTCCCACAAGTCATACACTTCGCCTATCAGAACCTGAAATGGCCGAGAGGGCCTCAAAATCATCATATTGGCCCCCCTTAAGAAATCAGTTTGTGCACTCTAGAATGAGGCCTCGGATCCGAGGCCTCTTCCCACAAGTCATACACTTAGCCTATCAGAACCTGAAATGGCCGAGGGGGCCTCAAAATCATCATATTAGCCCCCCTTAAGAAATCAGATTGTGCACTCTAGAATGAGGCCTCGGATCCGAGGCCTCTTCGCACAAGTCATACACTTAGCCTATCAGAACCTGAAATGGCCGAGAGGGCCTCAAAATCATCATATTGGCCCCCTTTAAGAAATCAGTTTGTGCACTCTAGAATGAGGCCTCGGATCCGAGGCCTCTTCCCACATTAATACAAATACCCTAGCATAACCTGAAATGGCCGAGGGGGCCTCAAAATCATCATATTAGCCCCCCTTAAGAAATCAGTTTGTGCACTCTAGAATGAGGCCTCGGATCCGAGGCCTCTTCCCACAAGTCATACACTTAGCCTATAAGAACCTGAAATGGCCGAGAGGGCCTCAAAATCATCATATTGGCCCCCCTTAAGAAATCAGTTTGTGCACTAGAATGAGGCCTCGGATCCGAGGCCTCTTCCCACAAGTCATACACTTAGCCTATAAGAACCTGAAATGGCCGAGAGGGCCTCAAAATCATCATATTGGCCCCCCTTAAGAAATCAGTTTGTGCACTCTAGAATGAGGCCTCGGATCCGAGGCCTCTTCCCACAAGTCATACACTTAGCCTATAAGAACCTGAAATGGCCGTGAGGGCCTCAAAATCATCATATTGGCCCCCCTTAAGAAATCAGATTGTGCACTCTAGAATGAGGCCTCGGATCCGAGGCCTCTTCCCACAAGTCATACACTTAGCCTATAAGAACCTGAAATGGCCGAGAGGGCCTCAAAATCATCATATTGGCCCCCTTAAGAAATCAGTTTGTGCACTCTAGAATGAGGCCTCGGATCCGAGGCCTCTTCCCACAAGTCATACACTTAGCCTATCAGAACCTGAAATGGCCGAGGGGGCCTCAAAATCATCATATTAGCCCCCCTTAAGAAATCAGATTGTGCACTCTAGAATGAGGCCTCGGATCCGAGGCCTCTTCCCACAAGTCATACACTTAGCCTATCAGAACCTGAAATGGCCGAGAGGGCCTCAAAATCATCATATTGGCCCCCCTTAAGAAATCAGTTTGTGCACTCTAGAATGAGGCCTCGGATCCGAGGCCTCTTCCCACAAGTCATACACTTAGCCTATCAGAACCTGAAATGGCCGAGAGGGCCTCAAAATCATCATATTGGCCCCCCTTAAGAAATCAGATTGTGCACTCTAGAATGAGGCCTCGGATCCGAGGCCTCTTCCCACAAGTCATACACTTAGCCTATCAGAACCTGAAATGGCCGAGAGGGCCTCAAAATCATCATATTGGCCCCCCTTAAGAAATCAGTTTGTGCACTCTAGAATGAGGCCTCGGATCCGAGGCCTCTTCCCACATTCATACAAATACCCTAGCATAACCTGAAATGGCCGAGGGGGCCTCAAAATCATCATATTAGCCCCCCTTAAGAAATCAGTTTGTGCACTCTAGAATGAGGCCTCGGATCCGAGGCCTCTTCCCACAAGTCATACACTTAGCCTATCAGAACCTGAAATGGCCGAGAGGGCCTCAAAATCATCATATTGGCCCCCCTTAAGAAATCAGTTTGTGCACTCTAGAATGAGGCCTCGGATCCGAGGCCTCTTCCCACAAGTCATACACTTAGCCTATCAGAACCTGAAATGGCCGAGGGGGCCTCAAAATCATCATATTAGCCCCCCTTAAGAAATCAGATTGTGCACTCTAGAATGAGGCCTCGGATCCGAGGCCTCTTCGCACAAGTCATACACTTAGCCTATCAGAACCTGAAATGGCCGAGAGGGCCTCAAAATCATCATATTGGCCCCTTTTAAGAAATCAGTTTGTGCACTCTAGAATGAGGCCTCGGATCCGAGGCCTCTTCCCACATTAATACAAATACCCTAGCATAACCTGAAATGGCCGAGGGGGCCTCAAAATCATCATATTAGCCCCCCTTAAGAAATCAGTTTGTGCACTCTAGAATGAGGCCTCGGATCCGAGGCCTCTTCCCACAAGTCATACACTTAGCCTATAAGAACCTGAAATGGCCGAGAGGGCCTCAAAATCATCATATTGGCCCCCCTTAAGAAATCAGTTTGTGCACTAGAATGAGGCCTCGGATCCGAGGCCTCTTCCCACAAGTCATACACTTAGCCTATCAGAACCTGAAATGGCCGAGAGGGCCTCAAAATCATCATATTGGCCCCCCTTAAGAAATCAGTTTGTGCACTCTAGAATGAGGCCTCGGATCCGAGGCCTCTTCCCACAAGTCATACACTTAGCCTATAAGAACCTGAAATGGCCGAGGGGGCCTCAAAATCATCATATTGGCCCCCCTTAAGAAATCAGATTGTGCACTCTAGAATGAGGCCTCGGATCCGAGGCCTCTTCCCACAAGTCATACACTTAGCCTATCAGAACCTGAAATGGCCGAGAGGGCCTCAAAATCATCATATTGGCCCCCTTAAGAAATCAGTTTGTGCACTCTAGAATGAGGCCTCGGATCCGAGGCCTCTTCCCACAAGTCATACACTTAGCCTATCAGAACCTGAAATGGCCGAGGGGGCCTCAAAATCATCATATTAGCCCCCCTTAAGAAATCAGATTGTGCACTCTAGAATGAGGCCTCGGATCCGAGGCCTCTTCCCACAAGTCATACACTTAGCCTATCAGAACCTGAAATGGCCGAGAGGGCCTCAAAATCATCATATTGGCCCCCCTTAAGAAATCAGTTTGTGCACTCTAGAATGAGGCCTCGGATCCGAGGCCTCTTCCCACAAGTCATACACTTAGCCTATCAGAACCTGAAATGGCCGAGAGGGCCTCAAAATCATCATATTGGCCCCCCTTAAGAAATCAGATTGTGCACTCTAGAATGAGGCCTCGGATCCGAGGCCTCTTCCCACAAGTCATACAAATAGCCTAGCATAACCTGAAATGGCCGAGGGGGCCTCAAAATCATCATATTAGCCCCCCTTAAGAAATCAGATTGTGCACTCTAGAATGAGGCCTCGGATCCGAGGCCTCTTCCCACATTAATACAAATACCCTAGCATAACCTGAAATGGCCGAGGGGGCCTCAAAATCATCATATTAGCCCCCCTTAAGAAATCAGATTGTGCACTCTAGAATGAGGCCTCGGATCCGAGGCCTCTTCGCACAAGTCATACACTTAGCCTATCAGAACCTGAAATGGCCGAGAGGGCCTCAAAATCATCATATTGGCCCCCTTTAAGAAATCAGTTTGTGCACTCTAGAATGAGGCCTCGGATCCGAGGCCTCTTCCCACATTAATACAAATACCCTAGCATAACCTGAAATGGCCGAGGGGGCCTCAAAATCATCATATTAGCCCCCCTTAAGAAATCAGTTTGTGCACTCTAGAATGAGGCCTCGGATCCGAGGCCTCTTCCCACAAGTCATACACTTAGCCTATAAGAACCTGAAATGGCCGAGAGGGCCTCAAAATCATCATATTGGCCCCCCTTAAGAAATCAGTTTGTGCACTAGAATGAGGCCTCGGATCCGAGGCCTCTTCCCACAAGTCATACACTTAGCCTATAAGAACCTGAAATGGCCGAGAGGGCCTCAAAATCATCATATTGGCCCCCCTTAAGAAATCAGTTTGTGCACTCTAGAATGAGGCCTCGGATCCGAGGCCTCTTCCCACAAGTCATACACTTAGCCTATAAGAACCTGAAATGGCCGTGAGGGCCTCAAAATCATCATATTGGCCCCCCTTAAGAAATCAGATTGTGCACTCTAGAATGAGGCCTCGGATCCGAGGCCTCTTCCCACAAGTCATACACTTAGCCTATCAGAACCTGAAATGGCCGAGAGGGCCTCAAAATCATCATATTGGCCCCCTTAAGAAATCAGTTTGTGCACTCTAGAATGAGGCCTCGGATCCGAGGCCTCTTCCCACAAGTCATACACTTAGCCTATCAGAACCTGAAATGGCCGAGGGGGCCTCAAAATCATCATATTAGCCCCCCTTAAGAAATCAGATTGTGCACTCTAGAATGAGGCCTCGGATCCGAGGCCTCTTCCCACAAGTCATACACTTAGCCTATCAGAACCTGAAATGGCCGAGAGGGCCTCAAAATCATCATATTGGCCCCCCTTAAGAAATCAGTTTGTGCACTCTAGAATGAGGCCTCGGATCCGAGGCCTCTTCCCACAAGTCATACACTTAGCCTATAAGAACCTGAAATGGCCGAGAGGGCCTCAAAATCATCATATTGGCCCCCCTTAAGAAATCAGATTGTGCACTCTAGAATGAGGCCTCGGATCCGAGGCCTCTTCCCACAAGTCATACACTTAGCCTATCAGAACCTGAAATGGCCGAGAGGGCCTCAAAATCATCATATTGGCCCCCCTTAAGAAATCAGTTTGTGCACTCTAGAATGAGGCCTCGGATCCGAGGCCTCTTCCCACATTCATACAAATACCCTAGCATAACCTGAAATGGCCGAGGGGGCCTCAAAATCATCATATTAGCCCCCCTTAAGAAATCAGTTTGTGCACTCTAGAATGAGGCCTCGGATCCGAGGCCTCTTCCCACAAGTCATACACTTAGCCTATCAGAACCTGAAATGGCCGAGAGGGCCTCAAAATCATCATATTGGCCCCCCTTAAGAAATCAGTTTGTGCACTCTAGAATGAGGCCTCGGATCCGAGGCCTCTTCCCACAAGTCATACACTTAGCCTATCAGAACCTGAAATGGCCGAGGGGGCCTCAAAATCATCATATTAGCCCCCCTTAAGAAATCAGATTGTGCACTCTAGAATGAGGCCTCGGATCCGAGGCCTCTTCGCACAAGTCATACACTTAGCCTATCAGAACCTGAAATGGCCGAGAGGGCCTCAAAATCATCATATTGGCCCCTTTTAAGAAATCAGTTTGTGCACTCTAGAATGAGGCCTCGGATCCGAGGCCTCTTCCCACATTAATACAAATACCCTAGCATAACCTGAAATGGCCGAGGGGGCCTCAAAATCATCATATTAGCCCCCTTTAAGAAATCAGTTTGTGCACTCTAGAATGAGGCCTCGGATCCGAGGCCTCTTCCCACAAGTCATACACTTAGCCTATAAGAACCTGAAATGGCCGAGAGGGCCTCAAAATCATCATATTGGCCCCCCTTAAGAAATCAGTTTGTGCACTAGAATGAGGCCTCGGATCCGAGGCCTCTTCCCACAAGTCATACACTTAGCCTATCAGAACCTGAAATGGCCGAGAGGGCCTCAAAATCATCATATTGGCCCCCCTTAAGAAATCAGTTTGTGCACTCTAGAATGAGGCCTCGGATCCGAGGCCTCTTCCCACAAGTCATACACTTAGCCTATAAGAACCTGAAATGGCCGAGGGGGCCTCAAAATCATCATATTGGCCCCCCTTAAGAAATCAGATTGTGCACTCTAGAATGAGGCCTCGGATCCGAGGCCTCTTCCCACAAGTCATACACTTAGCCTATCAGAACCTGAAATGGCCGAGAGGGCCTCAAAATCATCATATTGGCCCCCTTAAGAAATCAGTTTGTGCACTCTAGAATGAGGCCTCGGATCCGAGGCCTCTTCCCACAAGTCATACACTTAGCCTATCAGAACCTGAAATGGCCGAGGGGGCCTCAAAATCATCATATTAGCCCCCCTTAAGAAATCAGATTGTGCACTCTAGAATGAGGCCTCGGATCCGAGGCCTCTTCCCACAAGTCATACACTTAGCCTATCAGAACCTGAAATGGCCGAGAGGGCCTCAAAATCATCATATTGGCCCCCCTTAAGAAATCAGTTTGTGCACTCTAGAATGAGGCCTCGGATCCGAGGCCTCTTCCCACAAGTCATACACTTAGCCTATAAGAACCTGAAATGGCCGAGAGGGCCTCAAAATCATCATATTGGCCCCCCTTAAGAAATCAGATTGTGCACTCTAGAATGAGGCCTCGGATCCGAGGCCTCTTCCCACAAGTCATACACTTAGCCTATCAGAACCTGAAATGGCCGAGAGGGCCTCAAAATCATCATATTGGCCCCCCTTAAGAAATCAGTTTGTGCACTCTAGAATGAGGCCTCGGATCCGAGGCCTCTTCCCACATTCATACAAATACCCTAGCATAACCTGAAATGGCCGAGGGGGCCTCAAAATCATCATATTAGCCCCCCTTAAGAAATCAGTTTGTGCACTCTAGAATGAGGCCTCGGATCCGAGGCCTCTTCCCACAAGTCATACACTTAGCCTATCAGAACCTGAAATGGCCGAGAGGGCCTCAAAATCATCATATTGGCCCCCCTTAAGAAATCAGTTTGTGCACTCTAGAATGAGGCCTCGGATCCGAGGCCTCTTCCCACAAGTCATACACTTAGCCTATCAGAACCTGAAATGGCCGAGGGGGCCTCAAAATCATCATATTAGCCCCCCTTAAGAAATCAGATTGTGCACTCTAGAATGAGGCCTCGGATCCGAGGCCTCTTCGCACAAGTCATACACTTAGCCTATCAGAACCTGAAATGGCCGAGAGGGCCTCAAAATCATCATATTGGCCCCTTTTAAGAAATCAGTTTGTGCACTCTAGAATGAGGCCTCGGATCCGAGGCCTCTTCCCACATTAATACAAATACCCTAGCATAACCTGAAATGGCCGAGGGGGCCTCAAAATCATCATATTAGCCCCCTTTAAGAAATCAGTTTGTGCACTCTAGAATGAGGCCTCGGATCCGAGGCCTCTTCCCACAAGTCATACACTTAGCCTATAAGAACCTGAAATGGCCGAGAGGGCCTCAAAATCATCATATTGGCCCCCCTTAAGAAATCAGTTTGTGCACTAGAATGAGGCCTCGGATCCGAGGCCTCTTCCCACAAGTCATACACTTAGCCTATCAGAACCTGAAATGGCCGAGAGGGCCTCAAAATCATCATATTGGCCCCCCTTAAGAAATCAGTTTGTGCACTCTAGAATGAGGCCTCGGATCCGAGGCCTCTTCCCACAAGTCATACACTTAGCCTATAAGAACCTGAAATGGCCGAGGGGGCCTCAAAATCATCATATTGGCCCCCCTTAAGAAATCAGATTGTGCACTCTAGAATGAGGCCTCGGATCCGAGGCCTCTTCCCACAAGTCATACACTTAGCCTATCAGAACCTGAAATGGCCGAGAGGGCCTCAAAATCATCATATTGGCCCCCTTAAGAAATCAGTTTGTGCACTCTAGAATGAGGCCTCGGATCCGAGGCCTCTTCCCACAAGTCATACACTTAGCCTATCAGAACCTGAAATGGCCGAGGGGGCCTCAAAATCATCATATTAGCCCCCCTTAAGAAATCAGATTGTGCACTCTAGAATGAGGCCTCGGATCCGAGGCCTCTTCCCACAAGTCATACACTTAGCCTATCAGAACCTGAAATGGCCGAGAGGGCCTCAAAATCATCATATTGGCCCCCCTTAAGAAATCAGTTTGTGCACTCTAGAATGAGGCCTCGGATCCGAGGCCTCTTCCCACAAGTCATACACTTAGCCTATCAGAACCTGAAATGGCCGAGAGGGCCTCAAAATCATCATATTGGCCCCCCTTAAGAAATCAGATTGTGCACTCTAGAATGAGGCCTCGGATCCGAGGCCTCTTCCCACAAGTCATACAAATAGCCTAGCATAACCTGAAATGGCCGAGGGGGCCTCAAAATCATCATATTAGCCCCCCTTAAGAAATCAGATTGTGCACTCTAGAATGAGGCCTCGGATCCGAGGCCTCTTCCCACATTAATACAAATACCCTAGCATAACCTGAAATGGCCGAGGGGGCCTCAAAATCATCATATTAGCCCCCCTTAAGAAATCAGATTGTGCACTCTAGAATGAGGCCTCGGATCCGAGGCCTCTTCGCACAAGTCATACACTTAGCCTATCAGAACCTGAAATGGCCGAGAGGGCCTCAAAATCATCATATTGGCCCCCTTTAAGAAATCAGTTTGTGCACTCTAGAATGAGGCCTCGGATCCGAGGCCTCTTCCCACATTAATACAAATACCCTAGCATAACCTGAAATGGCCGAGGGGGCCTCAAAATCATCATATTAGCCCCCCTTAAGAAATCAGTTTGTGCACTAGAATGAGGCCTCGGATCCGAGGCCTCTTCCCACAAGTCATACACTTAGCCTATAAGAACCTGAAATGGCCGAGAGGGCCTCAAAATCATCATATTGGCCCCCCTTAAGAAATCAGTTTGTGCACTCTAGAATGAGGCCTCGGATCCGAGGCCTCTTCCCACAAGTCATACACTTAGCCTATCAGAACCTGAAATGGCCGAGGGGGCCTCAAAATCATCATATTAGCCCCCCTTAAGAAATCAGATTGTGCACTCTAGAATGAGGCCTCGGATCCGAGGCCTCTTCCCACAAGTCATACACTTAGCCTATCAGAACCTGAAATGGCCGAGAGGGCCTCAAAATCATCATATTGGCCCCCCTTAAGAAATCAGTTTGTGCACTCTAGAATGAGGCCTCGGATCCGAGGCCTCTTCCCACAAGTCATACACTTAGCCTATAAGAACCTGAAATGGCCGAGAGGGCCTCAAAATCATCATATTGGCCCCCCTTAAGAAATCAGATTGTGCACTCTAGAATGAGGCCTCGGATCCGAGGCCTCTTCCCACAAGTCATACACTTAGCCTATCAGAACCTGAAATGGCCGAGAGGGCCTCAAAATCATCATATTGGCCCCCCTTAAGAAATCAGTTTGTGCACTCTAGAATGAGGCCTCGGATCCGAGGCCTCTTCCCACATTCATACAAATACCCTAGCATAACCTGAAATGGCCGAGGGGGCCTCAAAATCATCATATTAGCCCCCCTTAAGAAATCAGTTTGTGCACTCTAGAATGAGGCCTCGGATCCGAGGCCTCTTCCCACAAGTCATACACTTAGCCTATCAGAACCTGAAATGGCCGAGAGGGCCTCAAAATCATCATATTGGCCCCCCTTAAGAAATCAGTTTGTGCACTCTAGAATGAGGCCTCGGATCCGAGGCCTCTTCCCACAAGTCATACACTTAGCCTATCAGAACCTGAAATGGCCGAGGGGGCCTCAAAATCATCATATTAGCCCCCCTTAAGAAATCAGATTGTGCACTCTAGAATGAGGCCTCTGATCCGAGGCCTCTTCGCACAAGTCATACACTTAGCCTATCAGAACCTGAAATGGCCGAGAGGGCCTCAAAATCATCATATTGGCCCCTTTTAAGAAATCAGTTTGTGCACTCTAGAATGAGGCCTCGGATCCGAGGCCTCTTCCCACATTAATACAAATACCCTAGCATAACCTGAAATGGCCGAGGGGGCCTCAAAATCATCATATTAGCCCCCCTTAAGAAATCAGTTTGTGCACTCTAGAATGAGGCCTCGGATCCGAGGCCTCTTCCCACAAGTCATACACTTAGCCTATAAGAACCTGAAATGGCCGAGAGGGCCTCAAAATCATCATATTGGCCCCCCTTAAGAAATCAGTTTGTGCACTAGAATGAGGCCTCGGATCCGAGGCCTCTTCCCACAAGTCATACACTTAGCCTATAAGAACCTGAAATGGCCGAGAGGGCCTCAAAATCATCATATTGGCCCCCTTTAAGAAATCAGTTTGTGCACTCTAGAATGAGGCCTCGGATCCGAGGCCTCTTCCCACAAGTCATACACTTAGCCTATAAGAACCTGAAATGGCCGAGAGGGCCTCAAAATCATCATATTGGCCCCCCTTAAGAAATCAGATTGTGCACTCTAGAATGAGGCCTCGGATCCGAGGCCTCTTCCCACAAGTCATACACTTAGCCTATCAGAACCTGAAATGGCCGAGAGGGCCTCAAAATCATCATATTGGCCCCCTTAAGAAATCAGTTTGTGCACTCTAGAATGAGGCCTCGGATCCGAGGCCTCTTCCCACAAGTCATACACTTAGCCTATCAGAACCTGAAATGGCCGAGGGGGCCTCAAAATCATCATATTAGCCCCCCTTAAGAAATCAGATTGTGCACTCTAGAATGAGGCCTCGGATCCGAGGCCTCTTCCCACAAGTCATACACTTAGCCTATCAGAACCTGAAATGGCCGAGAGGGCCTCAAAATCATCATATTGGCCCCCCTTAAGAAATCAGATTGTGCACTCTAGAATGAGGCCTCGGATCCGAGGCCTCTTCCCACAAGTCATACAAATAGCCTAGCATAACCTGAAATGGCCGAGGGGGCCTCAAAATCATCATATTAGCCCCCCTTAAGAAATCAGATTGTGCACTCTAGAATGAGGCCTCGGATCCGAGGCCTCTTCCCACATTAATACAAATACCCTAGCATAACCTGAAATGGCCGAGGGGGCCTCAAAATCATCATATTAGCCCCCCTTAAGAAATCAGTTTGTGCACTCTAGAATGAGGCCTCGGATCCGAGGCCTCTTCCCACAAGTCATACACTTAGCCTATAAGAACCTGAAATGGCCGAGAGGGCCTCAAAATCATCATATTGGCCCCCCTTAAGAAATCAGTTTGTGCACTAGAATGAGGCCTCGGATCCGAGGCCTCTTCCCACAAGTCATACACTTAGCCTATAAGAACCTGAAATGGCCGAGAGGGCCTCAAAATCATCATATTGGCCCCCCTTAAGAAATCAGTTTGTGCACTCTAGAATGAGGCCTCGGATCCGAGGCCTCTTCCCACAAGTCATACACTTAGCCTATAAGAACCTGAAATGGCCGAGAGGGCCTCAAACTCATCATATTGGCCCCCCTTAAGAAATCAGTTTGTGCACTCTAGAATGAGGCCTCGGATCCGAGGCCTCTTCCCACAAGTCATACACTTAGCCTATAAGAACCTGAAATGGCCGTGAGGGCCTCAAAATCATCATATTGGCCCCCCTTAAGAAATCAGATTGTGCACTCTAGAATGAGGCCTCGGATCCGAGGCCTCTTCCCACAAGTCATACACTTAGCCTATCAGAACCTGAAATGGCCGAGAGGGCCTCAAAATCATCATATTGGCCCCCTTAAGAAATCAGTTTGTGCACTCTAGAATGAGGCCTCGGATCCGAGGCCTCTTCCCACAAGTCATACACTTAGCCTATCAGAACCTGAAATGGCCGAGGGGGCCTCAAAATCATCATATTAGCCCCCCTTAAGAAATCAGATTGTGCACTCTAGAATGAGGCCTCGGATCCGAGGCCTCTTCCCACAAGTCATACACTTAGCCTATCAGAACCTGAAATGGCCGAGAGGGTCTCAAAATCATCATATTGGCCCCCCTTAAGAAATCAGTTTGTGCACTCTAGAATGAGGCCTCGGATCCGAGGCCTCTTCCCACAAGTCATACACTTAGCCTATCAGAACCTGAAATGGCCGAGAGGGCCTCAAAATCATCATATTGGCCCCCCTTAAGAAATCAGATTGTGCACTCTAGAATGAGGCCTCGGATCCGAGGCCTCTTCCCACAAGTCATACAAATAGCCTAGCATAACCTGAAATGGCCGAGGGGGCCTCAAAATCATCATATTAGCCCCCCTTAAGAAATCAGATTGTGCACTCTAGAATGAGGCCTCGGATCCGAGGCCTCTTCCCACATTAATACAAATACCCTAGCATAACCTGAAATGGCCGAGGGGGCCTCAAAATCATCATATTAGCCCCCCTTAAGAAATCAGTTTGTGCACTCTAGAATGAGGCCTCGGATCCGAGGCCTCTTCCCACAAGTCATACACTTAGCCTATAAGAACCTGAAATGGCCGAGAGGGCCTCAAAATCATCATATTGGCCCCCCTTAAGAAATCAGTTTGTGCACTAGAATGAGGCCTCGGATCCGAGGCCTCTTCCCACAAGTCATACACTTAGCCTATAAGAACCTGAAATGGCCGAGAGGGCCTCAAAATCATCATATTGGCCCCCCTTAAGAAATCAGTTTGTGCACTCTAGAATGAGGCCTCGGATCCGAGGCCTCTTCCCACAAGTCATACACTTAGCCTATAAGAACCTGAAATGGCCGAGAGGGCCTCAAAATCATCATATTGGCCCCCCTTAAGAAATCAGATTGTACACTCTAGAATGAGGCCTCGGATCCGAGGCCTCTTCCCACAAGTCATACACTTAGCCTATCAGAACCTGAAATGGCCGAGGGGGCCTCAAAATCATCATATTAGCCCCCCTTAAGAAATCAGATTGTGCACTCTAGAATGAGGCCTCGGATCCGAGGCCTCTTCCCACAAGTCATACACTTAGCCTATCAGAACCTGAAATGGCCGAGAGGGCCTCAAAATCATCATATTGGCCCCCCTTAAGAAATCAGTTTGTGCACTCTAGAATGAGGCCTCGGATCCGAGGCCTCTTCCCACAAGTCATACACTTAGCCTATCAGAACCTGAAATGGCCGAGAGGGCCTCAAAATCATCATATTGGCCCCCCTTAAGAAATCAGATTGTGCACTCTAGAATGAGGCCTCGGATCCGAGGCCTCTTCCCACAAGTCATACAATTAGCCTATCAGAACCTGAAATGGCCGAGAGGGCCTCAAAATCATCATATTGGCCCCCCTTAAGAAATCAGTTTGTGCACTCTAGAATGAGGCCTCGGATCCGAGGCCTCTTCCCACAAGTCATACACTTAGCCTATAAGAACCTGAAATGGCCGAGAGGGCCTCAAAATCATCATATTGGCCCCCCTTAAGAAATCAGATTGTGCACTCTAGAATGAGGCCTCGGATCCGAGGCCTCTTCCCACAAGTCATACACTTAGCCTATCAGAACCTGAAATGGCCGAGAGGGCCTCAAAATCATCATATTGGCCCCCTTAAGAAATCAGTTTGTGCACTCTAGAATGAGGCCTGGGATCCGAGGCCTCTTCCCACAAGTCATACACTTAGCCTATCAGAACCTGAAATGGCCGAGGGGGCCTCAAAATCATCATACTAGCCCCCCTTAAGAAATCAGATTGTGCACTCTAGAATGAGGCCTCGGATCCGAGGCCTCTTCCCACAAGTCATACACTTAGCCTATCAGAACCTGAAATGGCCGAGAGGGCCTCAAAATCATCATATTGGCCCCCCTTAAGAAATCAGTTTGTGCACTCTAGAATGAGGCCTCGGATCCGAGGCCTCTTCCCACAAGTCATACACTTAGCCTATAAGAACCTGAAATGGCCGAGAGGGCCTCAAAATCATCATATTGGCCCCCCTTAAGAAATCAGATTGTGCACTCTAGAATGAGGCCTCGGATCCGAGGCCTCTTCCCACAAGTCATACACTTAGCCTATCAGAACCTGAAATGGCCGAGAGGGCCTCAAAATCATCATATCGGCCCCCCTTAAGAAATCAGTTTGTGCACTCTAGAATGAGGCCTCGGATCCGAGGCCTCTTCCCACAAGTCATACACTTAGCCTATAAGAACCTGAAATGGCCGAGAGGGCCTCAAAATCATCATATTGGCCCCCCTTAAGAAATCAGATTGTGCACTCTAGAATGAGGCCTCGGATCCGAGGCCTCTTCCCACAAGTCATACACTTAGCCTATCAGAACCTGAAATGGCCGAGAGGGCCTCAAAATCATCATATTGGCCCCCCTTAAGAAATCAGTTTGTGCACTCTAGAATGAGGCCTCGGATCCGAGGCCTCTTCCCACATTCATACAAATACCCTAGCATAACCTGAAATGGCCGAGGGGGCCTCAAAATCATCATATTAGCCCCCCTTAAGAAATCAGTTTGTGCACTCTAGAATGAGGCCTCGGATCCGAGGCCTCTTCCCACAAGTCATACACTTAGCCTATCAGAACCTGAAATGGCCGAGAGGGCCTCAAAATCATCATATTGGCCCCCCTTAAGAAATCAGTTTGTGCACTCTAGAATGAGGCCTCGGATCCGAGGCCTCTTCCCACAAGTCATACACTTAGCCTATCAGAACCTGAAATGGCCGAGGGGGCCTCAAAATCATCATATTAGCCCCCCTTAAGAAATCAGATTGTGCACTCTAGAATGAGGCCTCGGATCCGAGGCCTCTTCGCACAAGTCATACACTTAGCCTATCAGAACCTGAAATGGCCGAGAGGGCCTCAAAATCATCATATTGGCCCCCCTTAAGAAATCAGTTTGTGCACTCTAGAATGAGGCCTCGGATCCGAGGCCTCTTCCCACAAGTCATACACTTAGCCTATCAGAACCTGAAATGGCCGAGAGGGCCTCAAAATCATCATATTAGCCCCCCTTAAGAAATCAGATTGTGCACTCTAGAATGAGGCCTCGGATCCGAGGCCTCTTCGCACAAGTCATACACTTAGCCTATCAGAACCTGAAATGGCCGAGAGGGCCTCAAAATCATCATATTGGCCCCTTTTAAGAAATCAGTTTGTGCACTCTAGAATGAGGCCTCGGATCCGAGGCCTCTTCCCACATTAATACAAATACCCTAGCATAACCTGAAATGGCCGAGGGGGCCTCAAAATCATCATATTAGCCCCCCTTAAGAAATCAGTTTGTGCACTCTAGAATGAGGCCTCGGATCCGAGGCCTCTTCCCACAAGTCATACACTTAGCCTATAAGAACCTGAAATGGCCGAGAGGGCCTCAAAATCATCATATTGGCCCCCCTTAAGAAATCAGTTTGTGCACTAGAATGAGGCCTCGGATCCGAGGCCTCTTCCCACAAGTCATACACTTAGCCTATAAGAACCTGAAATGGCCGAGAGGGCCTCAAAATCATCATATTGGCCCCCCTTAAGAAATCAGTTTGTGCACTCTAGAATGAGGCCTCGGATCCGAGGCCTCTTCCCACAAGTCATACACTTAGCCTATAAGAACCTGAAATGGCCGAGAGGGCCTCAAAATCATCATATTGGCCCCCCTTAAGAAATCAGATTGTGCACTCTAGAATGAGGCCTCGGATCCGAGGCCTCTTCCCACAAGTCATACACTTAGCCTATCAGAACCTGAAATGGCCGAGAGGGCCTCAAAATCATCATATTGGCCCCCTTAAGAAATCAGTTTGTGCACTCTAGAATGAGGCCTCGGATCCGAGGCCTCTTCCCACAAGTCATACACTTAGCCTATCAGAACCTGAAATGGCCGAGGGGGCCTCAAAATCATCATATTAGCCCCCCTTAAGAAATCAGATTGTGCACTCTAGAATGAGGCCTCGGATCCGAGGCCTCTTCCCACAAGTCATACACTTAGCCTATCAGAACCTGAAATGGCCGAGAGGGCCTCAAAATCATCATATTGGCCCCCCTTAAGAAATCAGTTTATGCACTCTAGAATGAGGCCTCGGATCCGAGGCCTCTTCCCACAAGTCATACACTTAGCCTATCAGAACCTGAAATGGCCGAGAGGGCCTCAAAATCATCATATTGGCCCCCCTTAAGAAATCAGATTGTGCACTCTAGAATGAGGCCTCGGATCCGAGGCCTCTTCCCACAAGTCATACAAATAGCCTAGCATAACCTGAAATGGCCGAGGGGGCCTCAAAATCATCATATTAGCCCCCCTTAAGAAATCAGATTGTGCACTCTAGAATGAGGCCTCGGATCCGAGGCCTCTTCCCACATTAATACAAATACCCTAGCATAACCTGAAATGGCCGAGGGGGCCTCAAAATCATCATATTGGCCCCCCTTAAGAAATCAGTTTGTGCACTCTAGAATGAGGCCTCGGATCCGAGGCCTCTTCCCACAAGTCATACACTTAGCCTATAAGAACCTGAAATGGCCGAGAGGGCCTCAAAATCATCATATTGGCCCCCCTTAAGAAATCAGTTTGTGCACTAGAATGAGGCCTCGGATCCGAGGCCTCTTCCCACAAGTCATACACTTAGCCTATAAGAACCTGAAATGGCCGAGAGGGCCTCAAAATCATCATATTGGCCCCCCTTAAGAAATCAGTTTGTGCACTCTAGAATGAGGCCTCGGATCCGAGGCCTCTTCCCACAAGTCATACACTTAGCCTATAAGAACCTGAAATGGCCGAGAGGGCCTCAAAATCATCATATTGGCCCCCCTTAAGAAATCAGATTGTGCACTCTAGAATGAGGCCTCGGATCCGAGGCCTCTTCCCACAAGTCATACACTTAGCCTATCAGAACCTGAAATGGCCGAGGGGGCCTCAAAATCATCATATTAGCCCCCCTTAAGAAATCAGATTGTGCACTCTAGAATGAGGCCTCGGATCCGAGGCCTCTTCCCACAAGTCATACACTTAGCCTATCAGAACCTGAAATGGCCGAGAGGGCCTCAAAATCATCATATTGGCCCCCCTTAAGAAATCAGTTTGTGCACTCTAGAATGAGGCCTCGGATCCGAGGCCTCTTCCCACAAGTCATACACTTAGCCTATCAGAACCTGAAATGGCCGAGAGGGCCTCAAAATCATCATATTGGCCCCCCTTAAGAAATCAGTTTGTGCACTCTAGAATGAGGCCTCGGATCCGAGGCCTCTTCCCACAAGTCATACACTTAGCCTATCAGAACCTGAAATGGCCGAGGGGGCCTCAAAATCATCATATTAGCCCCCCTTAAGAAATCAGATTGTGCACTCTAGAATGAGGCCTCGGATCCGAGGCCTCTTCGCACAAGTCATACACTTAGCCTATCAGAACCTGAAATGGCCGAGAGGGCCTCAAAATCATCATATTGGCCCCCCTTAAGAAATCAGTTTGTGCACTCTAGAATGAGGCCTCGGATCCGAGGCCTCTTCCCACAAGTCATACACTTAGCCTATCAGAACCTGAAATGGCCGAGAGGGCCTCAAAATCATCATATTGGCCCCCCTTAAGAAATCAGATTGTGCACTCTAGAATGAGGCCTCGGATCCGAGGCCTCTTCCCACAAGTCATACAAATAGCCTAGCATAACCTGAAATGGCCGAGGGGGCCTCAAAATCATCATATTAGCCCCCCTTAAGAAATCAGATTGTGCACTCTAGAATGAGGCCTCGGATCCGAGGCCTCTTCCCACAACTCATACAAATACCCTAGCATAACCTGAAATGGCCGAGAGGGCCTCAAAATCATCATATTAGCCCCCGTTAAGAAATCAGATTGTGCACTCTAGAATGAGGCCTCGGATCCGAGGCCTCTTCCCACAACTCATACAAATACCCTAGCATAACCTGAAATGGCCGAGGGGGCCTCAAAATCATCATATTAGCCCCCCTTAAGAAATCAGATTGTGCCCTCTAGAATGAGGCCTCGGATCCGAGGCCTCTTCCCACAAGTCATACACTTAGCCTATCAGAACCTGAAATGGCCGAGAGGGCCTCAAAATCATCATATTGGCCCCCTTAAGAAATCAGTTTGTGCACTCTAGAATGAGGCCTCGGATCCGAGGCGTCTTCCCACAAGTCATACACTTAGCCTATCAGAACCTGAAATGGCCGAGGGGGCCTCAAAATCATCATATTAGCCCCCCTTAAGAAATCAGATTGTGCACTCTAGAATGAGGCCTCGGATCCGAGGCCTCTTCCCACAAGTCATACACTTAGCCTATCAGAACCTGAAATGGCCGAGAGGGCCTCAAAATCATCATATTGGCCCCCCTTAAGAAATCAGTTTGTGCACTCTAGAATGAGGCCTCGGATCCGAGGCCTCTTCCCACAAGTCATACACTTAGCCTATCAGAACCTGAAATGGCCGAGGGGGCCTCAAAATCATCATATTAGCCCCCCTTAAGAAATCAGATTGTGCACTCTAGAATGAGGCCTCGGATCCGAGGCCTCTTCGCACAAGTCATACACTTAGCCTATCAGAACCTGAAATGGCCGAGAGGGCCTCAAAATCATCATATTGGCCCCCCTTAAGAAATCAGTTTGTGCACTCTAGAATGAGGCCTCGGATCCGAGGCCTCTTCGCACAAGTCATACACTTAGCCTATCAGAACCTGAAATGGCCGAGAGGGCCTCAAAATCATCATATTGGCCCCCCTTAAGAAATCAGTTTGTGCACTCTAGAATGAGGCCTCGGATCCGAGGCCTCTTCTCACAAGTCATACACTTAGCCTATCAGAACCTGAAATGGCCGAGAGGGCCTCAAAATCATCATATTGGCCCCCCTTAAGAAATCAGTTTGTGCACTCTAGAATGAGGCCTCGGATCCGAGGCCTCTTCCCACAAGTCATACACTTAGCCTATCAGAACCTGAAATGGCCGAGGGGGCCTCAAAATCATCATATTAGCCCCCCTTAAGAAATCAGATTGTGCACTCTAGAATGAGGCCTCGGATCCGAGGCCTCTTCGCACAAGTCATACACTTAGCCTATCAGAACCTGAAATGGCCGAGAGGGCCTCAAAATCATCATATTGGCCCCCCTTAAGAAATCAGTTTGTGCACTCTAGAATGAGGCCTCGGATCCGAGGCCTCTTCCCACAAGTCATACACTTAGCCTATCAGAACCTGAAATGGCCGAGAGGGCCTCAAAATCATCATATTGGCCCCCCTTAAGAAATCAGATTGTGCACTCTAGAATGAGGCCTCGGATCCGAGGCCTCTTCCCACAAGTCATACAAATAGCCTAGCATAACCTGAAATGGCCGAGGGGGCCTCAAAATCATCATATTAGCCCCCCTTAAGAAATCAGATTGTGCACTCTAGAATGAGGCCTCGGATCCGAGGCCTCTTCCCACAACTCATACAAATACCCTAGCATAACCTGAAATGGCCGAGAGGGCCTCAAAATCATCATATTAGCCCCCGTTAAGAAATCAGATTGTGCACTCTAGAATGAGGCCTCGGATCCGAGGCCTCTTCCCACAACTCATACAAATACCCTAGCATAACCTGAAATGGCCGAGGGGGCCTCAAAATCATCATATTAGCCCCCCTTAAGAAATCAGATTGTGCCCTCTAGAATGAGGCCTCGGATCCGAGGCCTCTTCCCACAAGTCATACACTTAGCCTATCAGAACCTGAAATGGCCGAGAGGGCCTCAAAATCATCATATTGGCCCCCTTAAGAAATCAGTTTGTGCACTCTAGAATGAGGCCTCGGATCCGAGGCGTCTTCCCACAAGTCATACACTTAGCCTATCAGAACCTGAAATGGCCGAGGGGGCCTCAAAATCATCATATTAGCCCCCCTTAAGAAATCAGATTGTGCACTCTAGAATGAGGCCTCGGATCCGAGGCCTCTTCCCACAAGTCATACACTTAGCCTATCAGAACCTGAAATGGCCGAGAGGGCCTCAAAATCATCATATTGGCCCCCCTTAAGAAATCAGTTTGTGCACTCTAGAATGAGGCCTCGGATCCGAGGCCTCTTCCCACAAGTCATACAAATAGCCTAGCATAACCTGAAATGGCCGAGCGGGCCTCAAAATCATCATATTGGCCCCCCTTAAGAAATCAGTTTGTGCACTCTAGAATGAGGCCTCGGATCCGAGGCCTCTTCCCACATTCATACAAATACCCTAGCATAACCTGAAATGGCCGAGGGGGCCTCAAAATCATCATATTGGCCCCCCTTAAGAAATCAGTTTGTGCACTCTAGAATGAGGCCTCGGATCCGAGGCCTCTTCCCACAAGTCATACAAATACCCTAGCATAACCTGAAATGGCCGAGAGGGCCTCAAAATCATCATATTAGCCCCCGTTAAGAAATCAGATTGTGCACTCTAGAATGAGGCCTCGGATCCGAGGCCTCTTCCCACAACTCATACAAATACCCTAGCATAACCTGAAATGGCCGAGGGGGCCTCAAAATCATCATATTAGCCCCCCTTAAGAAATCAGATTGTGCCCTCTAGAATGAGGCCTCGGATCCGAGGCCTCTTCCCACAAGTCATACACTTAGCCTATCAGAACCTGAAATGGCCGAGAGGGCCTCAAAATCATCATATTGGCCCCCTTAAGAAATCAGTTTGTGCACTCTAGAATGAGGCCTCGGATCCGAGGCGTCTTCCCACAAGTCATACACTTAGCCTATCAGAACCTGAAATGGCCGAGGGGGCCTCAAAATCATCATATTAGCCCCCCTTAAGAAATCAGATTGTGCACTCTAGAATGAGGCCTCGGATCCGAGGCCTCTTCCCACAAGTCATACACTTAGCCTATCAGAACCTGAAATGGCCGAGAGGGCCTCAAAATCATCATATTGGCCCCCCTTAAGAAATCAGTTTGTGCACTCTAGAATGAGGCCTCGGATCCGAGGCCTCTTCCCACAAGTCATACAAATAGCCTAGCATAACCTGAAATGGCCGAGCGGGCCTCAAAATCATCATATTGGCCCCCCTTAAGAAATCAGTTTGTGCACTCTAGAATGAGGCCTCGGATCCGAGGCCTCTTCCCACATTCATACAAATACCCTAGCATAACCTGAAATGGCCGAGGGGGCCTCAAAATCATCATATTGGCCCCCCTTAAGAAATCAGTTTGTGCACTCTAGAATGAGGCCTCGGATCCGAGGCCTCTTCCCACAAGTCATACAAATACCCTAGCATAACCTGAAATGGCCGAGAGGGCCTCAAAATCATCATATTAGCCCCCGTTAAGAAATCAGATTGTGCACTCTAGAATGAGGCCTCGGATCCGAGGCCTCTTCCCACAACTCATACAAATACCCTAGCATAACCTGAAATGGCCGAGGGGGCCTCAAAATCATCATATTAGCCCCCCTTAAGAAATCAGATTGTGCCCTCTAGAATGAGGCCTCGGATCCGAGGCCTCTTCCCACAAGTCATACACTTAGCCTATCAGAACCTGAAATGGCCGAGAGGGCCTCAAAATCATCATATTGGCCCCCTTAAGAAATCAGTTTGTGCACTCTAGAATGAGGCCTCGGATCCGAGGCGTCTTCCCACAAGTCATACACTTAGCCTATCAGAACCTGAAATGGCCGAGGGGGCCTCAAAATCATCATATTAGCCCCCCTTAAGAAATCAGATTGTGCACTCTAGAATGAGGCCTCGGATCCGAGGCCTCTTCCCACAAGTCATACACTTAGCCTATCAGAACCTGAAATGGCCGAGAGGGCCTCAAAATCATCATATTGGCCCCCCTTAAGAAATCAGTTTGTGCACTCTAGAATGAGGCCTCGGATCCGAGGCCTCTTCCCACAACTCATACAAATACCCTAGCATAACCTGAAATGGCCGAGCGGGCCTCAAAATCATCATATTGGCCCCCCTTAAGAAATCAGTTTGTGCACTCTAGAATGAGGCCTCGGATCCGAGGCCTCTTCCCACATTCATACAAATACCCTAGCATAACCTGAAATGGCCGAGGGGGCCTCAAAATCATCATATTGGCCCCCCTTAAGAAATCAGTTTGTGCACTCTAGAATGAGGCCTCGGATCCGAGGCCTCTTCCCACAAGTCATACAAATACCCTAGCATAACCTGAAATGGCCGAGAGGGCCTCAAAATCATCATATTAGCCCCCGTTAAGAAATCAGTTTGTGCACTCTAGAATGAGGCCTCGGATCCGAGGCCTCTTCCCACAACTCGTTCACATACCCTAGCATAATCTGAAATGGCCGAGAGTGCCTCAAATCCAAACATATATTCAATATTCTGAAATCAAATTTTGCACTCTAGAATGAGGCCTCGCCTCTTGCACATTCATACACATATCCTAGTATAACCTGAAATGGCCGAGAGTGCCTCAAAACCTGAAATGGCTGGGAGCACCTCAAACTTGAGATGGCCGAGAGCACCTCCAACTCTCCTTCTCATCCGAATGCTCCTTATCCACTAGCCTAACCAAAGGCCGAAAGTATTCCTCCATGCACCTACCTTTTTGGTTGTTCTAACACATTCTCTCACCCAAACCCTACTTGGATTGGCCAAGACTAAGTATAGCGCAATGGCCGAAAGTAAATCTAGTGGAATGGCCGCGAATAAGTCTAGAGGAGTGGCCGCAAGTAAATAAGGTGATTGGCCTAGAGCATGCCAAACTGGATGGCCGACAGCATGCCACTGGAACATTCATTGGTGTTTGAGAACGCATAATCCCTCTCATTTGCTTGAAACCCTACATCTCAAATCCTCCTAAACCCAAAACAATACATCGCCGTCAGTATGTTAAGTGGACATTCCATGTAGCCGACGCCTTACCAGATTTTGAAGTATGCCCTCCACTGTTGCCCCGACATCGGCTCCACTGTCTTCAGATGTCCCGTCCCCTGGCGGCGTTAGTGGAGTGCTCCTCGAATCGCCGAGGTTTACCTCTGCCATTCCTCTCCCGCGTCCACGCCCTCGCCTTGATGTTGGTTGTGTTCCGCCCGCCTTGCTTCGCAGAATTCTTGGAGCATGTGTCACATTATCTTGAACGAGGGTTTCAGTTCCTAAGTCTCCTCCCTCCTCTCTTTCTCGGTCTCCCATCAAATTCGATCTGAGCTCTTCCTTTGCCACTTTCCTCTTGGACGCCTTCATATTTTCTCTTCCTTGAATTGTTGGCTGTCCCGACACCGGTTCTCGCTCATCTAACCCCTTCTCAATTTCTTGTGCTACCTCCTCGTTGTTTTCTTCGTGGATATTTCCACTATCTCCACTTTCCCCATCCGCCTATATTTACCAGCGTCCCAATGGTTATAACAATGATAAGAAACCCGAATACTTAAAAAAAAGTAAATTCAGCGTTGAATTTGTACTACCATTTTCATTATGTGCTAAATCAACAGAATATTTGTAGATCCCAAGAATACGTACGACACTGCTAGAGTTCGTGTGTTCGCGTGAATCTTCTTGGATGCTGTCAATTCCCAACTCCTCCCCTTCTGCCATTGACCGCGGTTTACTTCCGTCCGCCTCTTCTACAATTGGTGATAAGTGAAAAGGCGGAATTTCACAATCTAGCCTCCACGAAGGTTTCCGCAGGTCTTTTATGTTTTCGCTCAAATCCTCAGGCGTCCCACGGCCCTCGATTGGCGCCTTCCTTGCCTGTGTCTTCTGTGTCCTCACCCTGTTTCTCTTCTTGTCGGTGTAATGTGTAGACGTTCGCCTCCTCTTCTTTTTCTTAGATGGTTCCGCTGTCGGAGGTTGTGAATTCCCTATTTCCTTCATGTGTTCAACCCTCCCGTGATTCAAACCTACTCGCTCTATTTCCTTTCCACAACCTCACCGCATCAACCTCAAACATTGGAAAGAAAGTGGGCAATCTCATTCCTCTCCGTATATAATTGCGATAACTCCCGATGTTAGGCGCGCTTCACTATCGCCCAACCGTGTTCCTAATTAGGGCTATCTTTTTTTAGTATGCCTGACAAGTTTGTCTCTCTCTGCTAATTATGCTTATTTCTTTATAACCTCATCGTTATCACCATTCTCCTTCTTTATGGATCTTCAAATTTTTGTTCCTTTACGTTTTCATTGTCTGCCTTCATGGCTTCCACCTCAATTATTCCTCCCGTCTCTGAGATGGCCGAGCTTCGTTCCAATGGCATCGGGGTCCCTATTCTGTTCCCTATTGATGCAGCAGGTATTGCTGTTGTCTCATGCCTTCATCTTAGCATTAGGTTCTCTTTGCAGGCAAGTACAATATGGGTAGAACGTGAGATCTCCCATCCTGATATTGGATTGCTTATTCATACCTTCCATGAGACCTCCAAGGTAACTGACAATGGCAATGTAGTGTGGGAGCTTGGCCCGGGAAAGTATAGGGTTTGTGGCTGGCCAGATTCTCAGCTGGGAGAGTCAACAAAAATCCTTGCTCCTCTTCGATCGTCGACTGCTGACTTTAGCACCCCGCCGGTAATAAGTGTCAAGACAGAGCCCGGTTTAGACGACGTTATAGACTTGTCTGATTCTTCGAATGATGATGTATCATTGCAGAAGGCTGTTTTCCATGATTCCCCTTCTTTCTTTCCTTCTGCTTCCTTTGTAACGCCTTCTCTTTCTCCCTCTTTTCCTTCCACTCCTTCTGTACCGTCTGCGTCCGAACCTCCTCAACCTATTGTTCAATGTCTTCGTCGTCTTGGTTCTATGCCTGGTTGTAAGAATGTCCTCAAGAAATTGGATTACGATAAACTCAAAATCCAAGAGGTTAATCACCTCCCCCCTCGTTTCGATGGTACCCAGTTATTTGTCCTCCCTGCCGCTGAATTCTCTTCATCTCAATCGAGAGCCAAGTCGTTGGACGGCATGGACAAGCAATATGATGGCCATGTTTGGACCAAGACTCAAACCACCAACATTACCAACGACGTTGGCCTTGCTTTTCGTTCCTCTGCCTGTGTTGGCCACCTCCAATGCCAAAACCCTAGTTGTGATTACCTTCAACGCGCCCATCGTACCTCTAAGGTTAATGACACGGAATTTGAGGGTTTCACTAAAGATCCTTTCCCTCTCTCTGGCATTGTGCCATCCCGATCTACTCTTGTCTGCAGGATCTGCAAACAACCCCCCAAATGCATTGCTCTGTGCGATGCCAAAATCTTCTACGTCCATGGGAAGGAGTCTTCTCAAAGAGCCTGCATTCATATCGGTACTCATCAACACCCAGTGAAGGTTGGAGACTGCAGAGACAGTCGGAAGCGTATCAATGCACTTATCGAGGAGCATGTTGAGCGTATGCCTCAAGCCACTCACAGCAAGATCGTGCTTGAAGCCAGCAAGGACATTGTTGGTGAGTTCCTTCTTTCTAGCGATAATGTCACGCAACGTCTCCTCTCCTTGAAAGAGCTCGAACCTGTGTTCGAAAGTTGTAGAGAGTTAAATTCCCCTAACCTTCGCTCTAAGGTTACCTCCTTCAAATATTTGAGGAGGTTCGGGGTTATGGATGGCATCGCAAAGCTCCGGGGCGTTAGCAATTGGGCTTACGTCCAACGCAACCAATTCCCAGGACAAGGTGACGATACAGACAAGGTGTTCGTCTTCAAGATGTCCGAGGTTGGTCCTGGAAGTGGTGTGGATTTGGTTCGTCGGATGCAACCGGGGGGGGACCTCGAGAATGCGTGGATGATGTCCGATCACGTGAAGCGGGTCAAAGGGTGGACCACCATGGCCGCTCATGTATACGATGGGACTTATCAACGGGTCATGACCATTTCATGCTGTGATTTCCAATCGGAGGATAAGGATGCCCAAGTTCTCTTCTGGCAGAACCTCAACCACGTCATGGCCCGCCACGGTATCCCACATCCAAACTTTATAGGCTTCATGGCCGACAGTGCCCAAGCCAATTGGAACGCTGTTCGCACTGTGTATGGTTCTGGAGATCCCAAAGTTCCAATGGAGGGTCGTGAGCGCACTTGTTTTTTTCATTGGAAACAATCGCTCGAGAAACATACGAAATCGTATATAAAGCATGAGTTGCAAGACCAACATAGACACCTTTGCCTTCAATATCGAAATGCCTCATCTATGCAAGAGGCGGAGACTAGGTACCTAGCTATCAAAGCTTGGTGGGCTTCATCCAATTGTACAAGTGAAGACGGTCTCAAGCATCTTCAGCTCTGGCTTGCTTTCTGGCACTTCCGCTACCTTCAATGGGGTGGTTTCATGGAATTGGTACATCTCCGTCATAATTCATTATTGGTTTTTCTTGGCTTCGTTTTCCTCTCTGTGTACATTTATATTAATACTTGATTTGTCCATTCAGGAAAAGGTTTTAACCCAAGACCAGTTGGCCGAGATGCCGTCCTGCAATCTTGCGGAGTCTGTCCACAACAAGTGGCTTCAAGCCTCCGGCAACAAGGGTGGAGATTTATACGTGGCTACGGTTGACGACTACATTCGCGCCTTCTTACAGGTTGTGGCATACTACCAATTCCTTAAAGGTGGAAGTGGCGGTGATGGTCCAAGCAAAGAAGAACTAAAGCTGAGAGGTGCTCAACGTCGAGCTCAGCGTACTGGCGACCCGACAGTGTTGCAGAAGGTCTTGCTTGAAATGCCCGGTGGGGAAGAGTTTTGCACTCGCGATCCCCACCTTGAGGGCGCCGAGGTGTTTGGATCGCAGAAGCGAAGACCCGACACTCCAATTGGTGATGATGGCGAGACCCACCGTCCCGATACAGTGAACTTCTCTCGCCCTCCCCCTGCTAAGCGAGTCACTCGCTCTCAACCTGAAACACTGCCTACTATCATTGAGGAGTCTTCCCCCTCTGTACAAGAGGTTCAAGTGCCTTCACCTGCAGGACTTGGTTTCCAGCGTGTCACCGCAGTGCAAGAAACCAAAGTAGATGTCTCTCTTTGGCATATTGCCCGCATACCCTATACCTCTGGAAAGTCTTGTTGGGCTAATCATGCGGGCACGAAAAAAAAATGCACCGCAAGAATCGTCACCAATAACAAGAGCGTCCCTGCGCCCACCTACACCGGTATGTGGCATCATTACAAACTCCAATCTATGAAGCGCACAGACTTTGTCTTTTGCCCAGACGACATCGAGCGTTGCGTCAAGGGCCCTCGTCGGAAATGGGTCATGCCGTTCTCTGCTAATGACCAGAAGCCTCCTATCCCCCCAATCTGGCCCGTGAAGATTGGTACCAACCTCACCCGCTCGGAGATCTTCGCGCTTGAGAACGCAGGTTTTCAACTCCCACCAAAGGAGCGCATCACACCGTCTCGACTCTTCACCAACTCTGCGACCCCGCTGGATATGTCTCGAATCCGTGTTCCAGAAAACCCCGACGCCATCCCTACGACAAGATTGTCCAAACTTGTTCGGCGATCCAGTAGCGCTCCTTCCGCAAAGCAGAGGCAGATGGTGGCATCTGCTGAAGCTATGCATGCTACTGTTCTCAAGTTAACTATGATCCCTCAACCGGGATTTGGTTGCATTATCACACTGCAGTCCAAGTCAGAACCGCAGCCACCCATCTACCAAGTCACAGTGAGTTCTCTTCCAGAATGCAACTGCCCATACTTCTTGGATATGATTTCCAAGTTCGGCCGCAAACGGAATTCTTATATGAATTGTAAGCATCTGTATTACATCTACGTCAAGGTTTCTAATTTGGATGCGGATGTAAATTTGTTCATACACGCCCCGACATTTAGCTTCAATGAGGTCAAACTCATCATGGAGGGAGGTCTCTTGACACATTCAACTTCCTAGAATTCCTCTCAGCCTAGCACTACATTAGGCTATGATATTTGTGTCCATTTCTGGACATCTTGTGAAGCAATAATTGATTGATATAATAAAGGTATAATCTCAATGATTATTTTTATTTACTTCAAAATTGTGTATTACAATGCTTCCTACCAGCTTAGGCAGAAAATATATATTTACAAGACTGCCTAAATTATCTGGATACACATTCAAGCATCAACAATTTAAGATACATGACGTTTCTCTTCGGCCTCCAGCGCATTGAAGTGACTCTTCATCTGTAGCTCTACTCCGCATAGAGTACACAAAATGTAGTGAACTATGAAAGGAGCATGGTTGAAAGAGGTGTGGCCAAATTCGAGTCATCGAATTTGGACACACCTCTTTCAACCATGTCCCTTTCATGGTTCACTACATTTTGGGTACTCTTATCTCTTCCAGATCCCTCCTTTCCAAGAACCGTCACCGCCGAAACCAATTGCAATAATTTATTGATATACTAAAGGTATGATTACAATGCTTCCTATGTCTATCAACTCTATTTCCGTTTTGCATACTTCTTGGATGAATCCGAGGGAGGTGGACCCGGTCGAAGCAAATCCATATAAGAAACTGTCTTATCTTTCATTCGTTCCTTTAGCGGAAGATGATGCGGCGTCATTCCCCTCATCCGTTCGCGAAATGAAAGAGACTTCGAAGATTCCCCTATAACCTTCACCTCCTCCTCCGTCTCGTTCGATTTGTCTTCATCCAAATCAGCGTCCTTCTCCGGCACATCTTCTTGCCTCTTTTCTTTTTGCTCGCGTTGTTTTTGCTCCTCCCGCGTCCTCCACCTCCATGCTTGTGTAGACTGCGAAAATGGAGTCAGGTCATAGTCATCACTACTTCGATTTCCAGCAGCAAACGAAAATTCCGGCGATAAATTAACCGGAATATGAGGATCTGCTAGACTCCTTATTTCCTTCTCCCATCCTAATCCAGCAAACATATCTCTTTCATCACCCATTGTATGCAAGTGTATATACAATGATGTTGGGTAAGAGTCCAATATATAATCTATTCGGCCACACACAATAATTGCTAAAGTCCAAGCTATAGAGTTGACTCACATATAAGACAAAGAGAAAAGTGATGAATCCAAACAAAGGAAGTTAATTATTTTGATTCCTTTGTATTTTGATTGACTCATTCTTCAATTATACCAATCTCCGAAAATCAATTTTCATTGATTTTTTCTTGTGATCATCCTTGGTTTTAATAATTCAACCACCTCACGGTTTCCAAACTTAATGAGACCATTCCAAATTCCGGGCCTTTACCCTCCACGGAAATAGGTCCTTTTTTTTACTATATTTGGCAGATTCAAGAATATTCCAGGTATATTCCAGTCTATATTTACAAATGTCTTTTTTTGGCATTTCAAGTTTGCTATTATTATATCTTCTACGCTCTCCGCTCTCCAAATCTCCGCTCTCCGCTCTACGCTCACATACAAGTGTCGTCCGGTGATGGGCGGAGGAATCTTAAGCACGGAAAGGCGGAAATGATTGGACGAGCAAGGGGAAAGAACCCCACCGTGGGGTTGTTGGGCAAGGGGAGTTCCGCACACACGGTAGGTTCTTCCCCACTTACTCCGTCCAACTAGGGACCGACAATGAGTAGCAGTGGATAGACATGTCCAATAGTAGGGGGAGGGTTCTGGTTTACGCCTTCCGCTTGCCGTGACCTGGAGGTGGATCACACCAATCAGCAGTAACGGAATGGTCTAGAACACTCATGCACCTGCCGCGACTGGCGCTTGGTTCCCACCGCGGATGGTAGGCGTGGTAGCCCCATCCCTATGTTAGCCCCGCCGTCACGGAAATCAACAGACCTTAGGTCCTATCTTGTGTGACCGGTGGAGCAGCACAAGCTACCCATTGTGAAGATAGGACGCGGATGTTGCGTTTCCACCTCTCTCGAGGGAGGATTCGGTTTCCGCGTGTGGTATAGTGGAAACTGTGCCATCACGGAAAGCGGATCATGCTGGTTTTGTAGACCCAAAACTTCCTCCACCTTTTCCCCCGTCAAAGGGGGTGGCACGCGTCGGATACTTGAGTGGGACTCCTTCCCAAGGGAGGGCTGCCCCCATCATAACACCAATCTAAGGGAGTAGTAGTTAGGCGGAGGAAGTGGAGATAGGGAGACAACCCTAAGAAATCAACCCAAAGGGCGAGATCCTGATGAACAACTACCAAGTCTCTCTGAGCATTCTAGCCTAAAACACTAGAATTATTGTCCTTGTGACACGGTCAAAAATCTAGCGGATAGTGGAAATACAAGTCAAATCCGCTACCTCTATCGCGGAAACCTTATCCCGGAAGTCATGACCCGTAATAAGGAATCTTAGAATGGAGTGTATATAGTTGTTATACTATGGATTCGGGACGCTGAGTCTATTGTTGTTACTACTCTATGGTGGGAGCTTGTCCATACTTTGTTTTGTGTTCCCTACTTCGGTCCACTACCGGGAAGGTGGAAATTTTCGTGCTATGATTTCCGTAATATCCCGGATTTCTTAATCCGATTTGTGTTATCTTAGTTTATGGTGTTTCTTGTGTGTGTGTGTGTTCATCAACGATTTCCTCTCTCTTGTCTTGTAAACGACCGCAGGTTCTTCGTGGGAACGAACTCGGCGCGGTTTTGACGTTTTCCGCGTTAATTAGGTTAATTAACTGAATACGTTACCACCGTGCTACGACACTCTAAGCTTCTTTATACATTCTGTCCATAGTTAGACTCGACCACTCGCTCGTGTACGGCGCTTAACACTCCGTTCTTTTCTCTCAGATCGAAGAGACTTCTCACCTGGACGATCGTTTCCCTCTACAACAATCTTCTTCCTCACAGTTCACAATCTCAGTTTGCTCAACTATGTTCAAGATTTCGTACTCAGGCTATATGGTTGTACCATGTTTGATTTCTCACGACAATAGTTTTCACTCTGACATTTAGGTCTTAATCCCTCACTTACGACTTCTTCCTCACACTTCTAGAATCTCTTATCTTCTTACAGGTTATTCAATCCTCTGCTCGTATTGATTTCAATCCCCTTAACTCTCAAATACTCGTCCTCACAATTTTGATTCACTCACTCCTTCCATAATCTCAAGCTCTGTCACTTACACTTCCAACAATAGGCAATAGTTTCTTATCTCTCACATTTCCATTCAGATTCTCCCTTCAACTTACTCGATTACACTCGCAAACATCTCGCACAGACAATTGCAATTATAACGATAGACAATGGTTAACCCAACTTGCATTCATGCAATCAAAACAGGTAAATAGTTCATCGAAACTTCGGCCATTCAATGCCGACAACAATCATAATCACAATAAACTTAATCAGAGACTGTCAATCCTGCAATCACTGCGGCGATTACTCAGTTCTCAGAAAATAGTTTAACTATTGACCTCACACAATCTGTGTCGAGGGAGGCAAGACTATTAGTTTTACAGTGCGCTCAAAAAGTATCTCAGAAATGCCCGCCTTCTTCCCCCTCGTCAGCCCTCTTAGCTCGGCGGGGAAGAGGACGATAGTTACAGTAACCAACTAAGGGCACCTAAGCCCATGCCAATGGTTATAACTAACTTCCTAGCCTATGGTTCAACTATATTCATCTACTTGGATGCTCTTTCATCCAGTATTTCACTATTTGCCCATAGTTTCACTAAATGACCAAAAATTTGGCTCACACTCCAAAATCTATTCAAAGGCAAATCCCTCGAACCAAATAGTACAACAATACCATAAAAGCCCTACTAGGCAATTTCCATGACATGATGTACCTATTCTTTTTACAATGTTACCACCATAAAGAAATACATAACGAATGGAAATATAGCATCACCATACTTCTCCATAAAAATGACCACCCCACAATTGTCACAAACTACAGACTCATAGCCCTCGTTTGCATCATCTACAAACTCTTTATGAGCACATTCACCTCCATCCTCACCACATTTGGTGAACATAAAATACTTCGCCACAACTAAGAAGTCTTTAGACCCATGAGAAATATGACTAGACAAATTCAAGCAATCATGGCCACCTTAGAAGACGCCAAATTCACAAACAAATGTATCTACCTAGCTTAGATAGACTTTAAAAATCCATTTGGCTCCATAGATCGCCCTAGAATACTGGCCATAATGGAAAACCTTGGATACCCACCAAACACCATCAAACTTGTTGGCAATATTTCTACATAATCAACCACCTCCTTTTGAGGTGGACACTTTACAACAACACGCATTCAAATCAACCGTGGAACCATCTAAGGAGACACCATGAGCCCATATTTGTTCATCATCTTCTTAGAACCCCTACTTAGATGGTTAGAGAAAGATCAACTAGGATATGACTTTAGCACCTCACCAAATAGTATCAGAACCACAGCATGCACCGACAACCTAGTAACCATCCTCACCGACAACATAAAACACATACAACCCCAACTCAAAAAACTAAAACAATACTCCAACATGGCACACATGGAACTAAGCATAAATAAATGCGCAATCACAAGATGCCACAACAAATCAAAACTACAACCCCTTGCATTTACCACATACCTAAAAGCCCAAAACATTAATTAACAACAACAACAACAACAACTCCCCATCCTCTCACAAAATGAACCATACACATACCTAGGAACACGACTGGTCCCATCCCTAAAACGGGCCATACAAAAACAAAGCACGGCCTTACTATTATCATCTGCATCACTACAACAAACGGTAAATATCTTCAACGCAGTCATTCACCCAGGCATTGAATATGCCTTTTATGCCATCTCTTTTTGTCCCAAACATCAAGAAACTAGGTAAACTCCTCATCATACTCACAAAATCCATATGTAACATCCCCAAAGACTCCCCTAACATCATTGCCCAGCTATCCCACGAAACGTTTGGCACTAAAGCATTCTCCCTACTCCCAAAGTATGCCACTACACTTAGCAAACAACTCACACATATACTCAGTGACTTAGGCCCATTAGGTCAGATATACCAAAGAATAGTGAAATTTATAACCAACAAGTATGTGGAGCTGAACACCTCCCACAATTAAAATACCAAGCGTGCTCTAGATCACCAACCACTAGATCCCCATACATACTAAAAAAACACTTCAACATCCATCTTGACTCCATAGACACCACCTTTCCTCTCAACAACTCCCCGCTAAATTGGAAGAATGAAAGTCCATTTTACCCCACTCTCACCCCACAACAAAGATCCAATACGGAGAAATTTCTTTAAAAACTCTCCTTCTTCAACATTACCGCCCTACCCCAAATCCAAGATTGCACCAACACATGCATACTCACCATTAAAGAATTCCAAGATAAATACCATACCAAATCTAGAATATTGAAAAATGCACTTTTACAAGCCACTACCTTTTTCCCACCAAACACATACCACACACCACTGCCAACACAACACACCACCACCATCACCACCTCCACCCCCACCACCTCCCACAACCCCAACCTCTACCCCGCACCCAAGATATCACACAACCACCGCAACCCCTAGGCACCCCCATCTCATACATCCCTAGCTTTAAATCTACACACAAAAAAGACAAATGGGGAACCAAGCAACATACACATAAATTTCACTACATTAGCAAACCCCACACACCAACCACTCTAAATGGATCACATAACCCAACTCTTAAACCCCAATACCAACCTCTACGACACACAACCTACTAGTCACAAAACTTGCACAAAAAATAAAACCACAAGCCATAATTAAAAATTAAAAATTAAAAAAAATTTACTCAACAACCTAAAACCCCAACAATCACGCGACAGAAAAATGTTCGTCCCAGCCTCAACATCCCACACCTTATCCTCCATACTGAAGAATGTAACCCAAACAAAGACATCATCACCACATCATCCACAATACAAATATATCCCCCCTAGCCCAAATACACGACAACATGGGAAGCTACCAATCTGCTATACCATTTGAAAGATTAACATGGCTACAGAAAATATACTCACTCTATAAACCCATCGAGAACCACACCGCTCTCCCCACCTATACAAAACTTTGCCACGGAAATTCTCCTCTTCATTAACCGATACATCAAACCACTTCCAAGATGCGCACCACCCAACACCCCCCTCATCTATAACTACCACACACTTCCATCATCAATTCTAGACAAACTCATACAAACCATTCATATCACACACTCATATTTCTCCAATCCATTCACATGTCCCATGCAAATTATCACATTATCACTCCCCATATGAAAGAGATGTAATCTTTGGCTCACTAGGCCCAGCCTTCTCCACTCAAATGGAAAGCATGTGGGTACACCCATATAACAACCCTAGACCTACTCCCAAAAAATATCAAATGATCAAGACTAGCCACACACACACCAATCACAACCCCACTACAATTACTACCATCACACACGATGATTGGACAAACAATCCACATTAGAGGAGGAATGGACTCAAAAGGTTGCTGCCTTGTTAAATGCCTAGAAAATCCATTTCCTCATTTAGGGTACCGTCCTAACAAGGGTGTACCTATTTGCTTGCATGGCACATAAGGTGCCATTGTATTTGGGTTGGGGTCCGGGCCAATGGTGTCATGCTCTGTTGGACGCCATTGAGTGGGAGTTCTCCGGTACAAGGTAGTGGGGAGTACTGGAAGGAGGACGTTGCCTCACGGGCGGCGGCTACGTCTCACACATGCGTGGTACGCAACACTTGCATTGTATACCCTTTTTTTGCTATCATGCCATGGAGCTCCTGTTGGGCGGCAACAAAGGAGGGCAATGTAGTGGTAGTTATTGTAGTTTCAAATGGTTTGACATTAGGGAGCGGAAAATTTGCCACTCCCAATGTGGGTGGTTGGGGTCACCAAGTTCCAAGCTGGTTGTAGAAAAAATTGTAGGATTCTACAGTGTGTATGAGCCATTTTGTTACTCGACCCGCAAGCAAGTGGATTTCGGTGGCACCCACTGCCGCGATGATGTCTTCGAGGAGGCCCAGGGGAAAAATTCAATCAATTATCCTGCACAACACGCACAATGCCGACGGCGAATGGATTCCAACAAAGTTTGATCTTGGATCATGGGTGACTCTAAATCCAGGGACATCTGGAGTTTGGGCAAGAGATGCCAAGTTGCATGGTGGACCAACTCTTAGAGGTGCATACAAAGGGCAAATTATTGATTGGAAATTTAAAGTAGCTAATGTTGGTCGTGATGTTACCAACAACCCTCGGGCTGAGTCCATATTGATCAGATGGGCTTATGCTCCACGTCAAACGCGGTTGGACCCCGATGTTGTTGTGCAAAGACCCAAGTGCAATTGTAAGTGCCTTTCATTTTATGCAGTTACACTCCTGGGTTTCTATATGTGACGCATTGAGTAGCCCTGATTGTGTGTTGTAGCTTGTTCACAACAAACTAACCTTGGACTGGTTTATTGCAGATGTTTATGCATCATATTTTGAAGATTGGGTCGACCCACTTTCGCTCCTAGGTGTTATTGTTGTGCTGCACACAGAAATTGGGGAAGCCCAGAGGAATGGGAGAGCCTATTCTGACCTGCTTGAGAATGGAATTTTTTTTTGTGGTGACACCTATGTTCCTCCCACCCCAGGGCAATTGTATGGTCACCTGGAACCTATAGTGTTGCCGCCATTTGATGATCCAGCATGGCCATTACCTGATATGCATAGTAGTGAGGCGTTTAGAGCCAAATTCTACTCTGATTTCAAAGGAGTTACCAAGGCAAGGACTGGTAGTAGCATGGGCCACTTGCAATGGTTTCTACCAATGCATGTCATGGTAGACCTATTTCATGTCGCCCAAAACCTCCGACGAACTCCAACCATGGTTGTGGTCAGTGGACCAGATGAGGACTTGTTTTCGAGTTTGATGGACCCAGGGTGGGACGCAAAAATCCATTGTGGCAAGGATATTATCAATTGTGTGGTGGCTAAGCATACTGTCAAATTCAGGTGAGGATACTTTGCAAGTTTAGGGTGTGCATATCTTCAACATTTGGTGAAAACACACACTTGGCTAGGGAACCTGATGTGGGAATGGTTGCAAGTGCAGGTACCACGTGGGGAGGAGCATGTTATATGCCAATTTTCAGTATGGTAGACTTCGTCTATTGGGAGATGGTGTTACTTGGGAGCACATTGACCAAGTGCACAATCATGTTATGGTGGAGGTGAAGCTGGCTTTTGGTGATGAAGAGATTGGAACTATTGAGGTGGGGAAAACATGGCCAGTTCACCATATTCGCGAGGAAACACGCATAATAATGGGTGTTGACACCCCTGATGACTTCACATTGTGGATTTGCCATCGTGACCAAGCTGACCTTAAGGTTTGCCCTCAATGTCTTCAATGTGGTTCTTTTCAATTTGTATGCTATGGAAGAAATGCAAGTTCATGGGCTGACATTGTGTTGTGCTGGAATTTTAGGTCAATCGAAGGCAAGAGGGACGGATGACAGTGGGTGATGCACTGCCACCATGCACCTTTAGGGTGGTTGCAAACTATTCATAGTTTATTAGTTGGTAGTATGCACCAACATATGTTGTTGGCAGCAAGTGGTTCATGTGTATGCACTTGAACTGGTATATAGTTTAGTTACTGTATATTTTGGGTGCCAATGACTTTGTTGGCAACACACCTTATAGCTTGGCTGTGAGGCATTTTTCATAGTCCACTAGCATTAGTCGAATGTAGATTGGAGTGCACTTACCTGTTGTCATCTTGGATGATGTATTTCATTAGTAAATTTTTGAGACTTGATCGTCCCACATTTGACCATATCCAGGTGTTACATGATGCATCAATTCCATGCTGAACTCAAACTTGGTGTTATGCATCTTACCTTTTTGCTTTTACAACCTTCTTGTTGTGTCAGTGTTAATCAATTTCCACTTCAATTGGTAGTGAGTTTATGTTGATTATGGTTTGGTTCCACCACACATTGAGTGTTTGAAGTTTTGTCCAACTCCTTACCTTGTCAGGGTTGTTGTGTCTTCACACCCAAGTTGCCAGTGATTTCACCAAGTGTTGGATTTCAGTCAATAGTATGATGTTGTTGGTGGGTTTACCCAGAAGCCAGGGTTGGTGAGTATGGTTAGTCAAACCCCAGTTAGCAAGGTGGAATGATCCTATCAAAATTGTTTTCAATTGATCATGTAAAGCATACCACTAATCCAGCCAACCTCCCAACATTACCTGCATACACATTGCCAATGGAAACTAAATATCTTAATTTCTCTCATTCGACTGCACCCCTATGAACTTCACAGAATTGATGAGCTTGAGAGTTATACGCACAACAAAGAAAAAGTTTGGCCAAACAAAATTGATGAGCTTCAAATTTCTAAGGATAACAAAGATAAATCTAGGATTTTTCAAAACTTTATTGTTTTTCTAGCATTTGTACATTAATAGTTCCGAGAGCCGAACCTAGGGACCATTTTCGCGGCCAAAATCCTCACATTGAGCTAATATATACATCAAAATTGCTACCTGTCATAACACCTGAATGCATCTCGCTATGTGTTCTCTCCACTACCTCATTACCCCTAATGCTCGCCATTACCAGCATCATTCTAATAAGTGGCTCCAAACTGAACCCAACTCAATCTGCTAGAGAAATGACTGTTTCCACCAGGCGATCAATGAGGCCAGTGTTCGCTGCAGCTTCAGCCTCCTCAGACAATCTTGGCGGTCTTGTTGCTTTCTTCTCTCTGCGTATGAACCGTCCGAACTCTTCCACCTTTGTTTGGAATACAGATCGTTGATCGTCTGTGAGAGTCAATCCACACAAATAAGGGTAGATTTGTTCCAACGCAGTCCATGTTGCCACCCGACCAAGGTAAGCTTGCCCTCGCTGCAGCTGGTTGTCTTCCGAACGAAGGATATCTTTCCACACTCGGTCCTGGCCGGACCAAGTCGATGGTTGGAACAACCTCCCAGCATTAACTCCACTTAGAGAGGGTTTTTTTGGTATGTTGCTATTGGGTCCACTACGGTCAATGTCTTTGCTAATGACCACGTTCCCACCATGCATGCCTGTAGCTGATAGAGATTTCTCCATTCTTTCTATTGCTACTTCCTTTCTTGATGGATTGGACATGTTCCAAATGAACATAATGTGCAAATGTAATAGTTTTTCGGTGATCCTGGTTAGAGCATGTAGGGTGCAGATGTGAACTCTCTCCAATGGTATGGGCAAAATAGGCTTCCACCTGTCTCTATTGCCAACCTCAATTGGCCCCATGCTCACACTACGTGCAAACAAACCACCATTCCAGTTGTTCTTCGCTCTGCTTTTTGCTACAAGTGAAGCAGTTGAAGCTGATACCACCAAAGATTTTTGCCTTTCTTGATTGCAGTAGATGCACGCAAACTTGGACATGGCTCCACCCTTAAGTCCATACATGCATTTGATGGTCTTCATATCAGCACTCAAATGCCATTCCACTTTGAAAGTTCCAATGTCTGGTACCACCAAAGGTCGCCCTGCTTCTTGGGCTGCAATCACCTCCGGGAATTTTGTTTGGGCAAATGTCCATTTTAGAACTTCATATGACTCCTTTGCCACCAGGAAACACGCTATTGGCCAAATCTCTTGTTCTGATTGCACAGAGAAATATCTGTCATCGTTTTTTATAATGTCTGGATCTAAGGCACGATTCATCAGGGTTATGGAAACTCTCTCAAATTTTTTTCCATGCAAAATTTCTGCCTCATCAAGTTTTAGCACAAACTTGAGCGGATCATCTCCAACCTCTGCAAACATAAAGAACTACCACCCAAGTTAGTTTCTGAATTGCCAAATTTCACATACAACATCGGATTACTCATGACATCATTCCATGAGCTCCACCACATACCTTCCTCTGTTATCCCATATAATGCCACCATAGTACGTTGAACAACCTCAATGTCAGCAAAAAATGTGTTTTTGTCGTTCAGAACAATCATGTTGTCCTTCCCATTCTTTGTCTTCGATGATGTCCTGGCTGGTGCCACCTCATGCGTATTGTTTATGTGGTAATAGTCCCCCACAAAATCCTTCAGCTTCATGTTCAAGTCCATTCTCAACAGCCTCACCTATCACATGCAATCATCAATCAATTATGGAAGTTCCTCTCAAAACAACTTCTTTGGTGCCCAACACAAGTGCAAATATGAAGTAGGTAGTGAGACTAACATACCTTGTTAGGAGTGGGCAGGAAGTTGGCTTTCAAATCTTTGTCCACAATACCAACTCGACCTTTGATAGTTTTATAAATTTGTCCATAACCACGTTGGGACACCCCAGTCATGTCACATGCTGCCAAGATTGACTCGGTATCAATCTCATCAGAAATCTTCTCTAAGTAGAAATTGGCCATTCTTCTTCCAACAAAACTCAATTTTGATGTGGATCCAAGAGCCAATGCCTCATTTTTTGACAACATCCCAGCAAGCGCGGTAGCAGTTCCTTCCTGTGTGGATTTGGGACCACACAACCTCTTCCTACTGCCACTTCCCTTGTTGCCATCAACCACCTGGTGGTGAGTGGTGGGTTGCAACAAACGCCTGATTGCTGAAATACGAGCACGTCGTTGTCCACCTTTTTGCGCCAACTGGTCCAAAGACCTTCTCTGGCAAAGTTGGGACCTTGTACCGAAAGGTGTCATCACCATCTTCTGCAGTTTATGTTGGAGCTTTACCATTTCGTTTTTTGCATTTGTTAATTCCACTGTAAGGGTGTTAAGAACATGTAGGTGCTCTTGGCTCAACATTCCTAGGCGCTCTTCCGATTCTCTCTTCCCTTCCTCTACAATTTGTTCATGAGCATGTGTTGCCTCCCTGGCCTGACATTCATATACAAGTAAATGTTGTTTGTATCCCTCCAAATTAATTTCCAAATCACGTTGCAAGGTTAGGCATTGTTCTCTCAAATGCTCACTCTCCAGCTGGTAGGATTTCATCTCCTCTGTTCTAACCTCTCGCAATTCAACCACTTGAAGAGCCCACTGTTTTTTCACTACTTCCAATTCATTCAACAAATGTTGAATAAAATGTTGCAAGCGTTCAATCTCTTTTGTGGTACAAACATTGCGATCTACTAGTTTCTGCTGAAGAGTTCTCACTAAGTTGGAGCTATATCCATTTGGACCCGCCAACCTCTCAACATATCCTAAAAGGCCTGCTTGTCCTGACATACAAATTCTAAAAACGCCTTGAGTGTCCTGAACGGTGGAGGCAGGCCAGTGGAAGGATCTGATGGATAGATGGATCCATCAAGCCACAAATCGATATTGGTGTCACCTGCTTGGCGTTTGATTGGGAAACAAGTCCTTGGATTTTGCCCCTCCATAATTCGACTACCTCTTTTAAACACAGGCGCATACTTTGAATCAAGAACCACTGATGGAACATAGGCCCGAGCAATGTTGGCTTCATCAAGCAATGCCATTACAACATCCTACAAAACAGTCGCACCACTGCAACTGATTGATTTCTTGCAACAACAGAGGGTGTGGTTCTCCCAGTGTCGATGGAGGGGGAAACTAACAACCCACTTACAAGATTCAAACGGTGGATTTTGGGTGGCAATTCGGTAATCTGGTCACAGTTCCTCCACATCATAATCAGTACATTTGGGGGGAATTAAAACTTCAACAGCACTTTGTACAACGTGGTTGAGGACACCAAACAAGGATGAATGGGTGTTAAGAGATCCACTGTCGCAATCATATTCTAAAGTGAAATCACACAGATGTAGTAAAACATATACAAATGATCTCATTACTATGGTAATGCCAATTTTGTACGGAGATGTTGTGAAAAACAACAATTGATCAACAACCCTGATCAAACTTCAATATTCTAGTTTCATCCGTGATTAAAGATATTGTGTTTGATTAACTGATTCCAACATATTTCCCTTGCCAACTCAATTATGAAGTTTACTCAAATAGGTTGAATAATGGATTGTTTAGAAATTAGTATGTCTTAGTATTCGTTCTAATTTGAATTGAGAAGAGCCAACAATTGGGAAGAATGAACAACTCTGATCTAACAATTGCGGACATGGCAAGTTAGAATATACAAGTATCATGGGCCACTCATATTGACTTAAATCAATGGCTACAATACATATAGTGTGAGTAGTTCCCAAGTAATTATCCCACATTTATGAACCAGTTCCAGCAAGACCATTGCGGCAAACACCCTCAAATGTAGTGCATAGTATTATCATGAGTACATTACATAAATATTTAGAGTGGTCCTAATTTTTGTGTTGGGAGGATCAAGCAAGTGGGAAGAATCAACAACTTTGATATACCCCAAACTAACTTGGACTAATAGTGGTCCCGAAATAACGGCGTCGATGTGATTTACCTAACTTGTATTAACATTGGTCATCCCTTTGTGGTGGGAGGATCAAGCAAGTGGGGTGAATGAACGACTTTGATATGATCTCACTAACTTGTTACAATAATGGCCCCGATTTTGTGGTGGGAAGAATCAACGGCTTTGATCGGGCTATGATGTAACTAATGGGGGGAATGTTTAGTGAATCTCCCACTCAATCAACCCCACTTCAAGTAGTCATCACATGGACGCACCTAGTGACACATAGCTTCACCCATTGTGGTACACCTCCCTTGGGCATGTACACTTAGTACCGGCCTTGCCAATCCCTCACTCATTGGAAAGACTCCTCCTTAGCTCCACGTAGATTTCCATCCCTCATCCATCCGCCATGCAAGCATTGAAGTGGATGATTTAAGTTGCCAACCGGGCAACCCAAACACCACCTCATCGTCCTTCACCTCATCGATGTGACGCCGGCCGGACATTGTGGAGGCCCCCAAGTACCGGAGGAGTACACCATTTAATTGTAGTTTGTACGCCCAAATATTAGAGAAAAGCCTTTTTCTCGACCAAACTCGTGGGCACCTTTTGAGTCCATTCCTCCTCTAATGACCGACCCACTTCAACAACTACACGTAACTCCTATACCTACCATCCCACCCCTCACTTAGAATATATTGAAACATCGCCCTTCCCCACATGCTACAACAACAAAGAACTCCTACTCACCTCCATTCTAAAACTCTCCCACACACCCACCACACCACAAATGCCCACCTTCCTCCAACAACTCCCTACAACACTCCTCGCCACTTACACCGCCTACCCCACCACACCCACCCCCCATAAAAATAGAACATACATCAAAATCACTAAAGCATGGCATATAGCCCAACCCCCCCCCCTCCTCACCAACCGTAACATCAATTCTCCCCCTACACTTCCCACCTGCCCAATCCTACTATACGGATGGCTCATTCACACCACCGGATGGAGAAAGAAAGGCAATATCACAGGTACCAAAGTTTTCAATGGACCACTACAAGTCAATATCGTTGCTCGCCTACCTAGATACCCCAATGTTCTCATAGCAGAATTATACGCACTCTTGATCGCTGAGGAACACACCAAAACACTCCCAACGGATACATTCATATTCACAAATAGCCTTTACAACATATATCTTCTCCTCAACCACATAAGAAATCCGTCCTTCATAACCACCCAGATTAGCTCCTCATAACCCGAATAGTAAATACGCTAAAAACCTCCCACCTCAATATCACCATCCGCAATTTCAGAGCCCACACAAACATCGTTGGAAATGATGAGGCTAATAAATCGGCCAAACAAAGAGCAAAATAATCCCGCATTGTAGAAACCCCTTTCCACCTCATCAGCCATTAGAGCATCGCCACCCGTGGGCGCCAACGGCCCCGGTGGTCGCCCCCCTGCCGGTGCTTTTCCTGGCCCCGCCAGCTGGGCCCCGCTCCACCCCCCCACCCACAGCCGGTCCTCGCCCTCCAACTGGCCCCGAATTGGCCGATTCCGGGCCCGCAAACTGTCAGGCCCAGCAGACTAGCCGAAGACCAGCAGCCTCTCTCCCATCTCACATTACAGTATTGAGCACAGTTCAAAGTTTAGAGTCCACTTCTTTGTGTGGTGTTTTGCAATGGAAGCTTGGAGGGCTAGGCTAGCAAATGCGCGTGCAACTTTTCTTGAGGACGATGAGGACGATGAGGTTAGCATTGCTATGGCTTTGGGTCAGTTAGAGAGCGTAGTTCATGCGGAATTACAACCACCAATGAGTGTTATTGGAGGGTCAAGTGTAGGGAAGGCCAAGAACATTGAGAGGGCTAGAGTGATCATGGATGAGCGAATGCACCTAGATTATTTTTGTGATGAGCCGGTGTGGGGTCCTGCATTTTTCCGGCGGCGATTCCGCATGAGGAGATCATTGTTTCTCACCATTTTAGAAAGGGTTTGTGTCCGTGACCCTTATTTTGTTCAAAAGAGAGATGCTTGCGGTTTAGTAGGGTTATCTTCTCGCCAGAAGATGACGGCAGCCCTCCAGATGCTCTCTCTGGGTGTTTGTGCTGATGCCATGGATGACTACTGTCGGACAAGTGAGTCAACCGCTATGGAGTGCATGAAGCGTTTTTGTTCAGCTATCCGCCATGAGTTTGGAGAGCACCATCTTCGACAACCCACGAGATCTGACCTTGAGCAACAATTGGCAGTCAATGCGGCTCGCGGTTTCCCTGGTATGTTTGGGTCATTGGATTGCATGCATTATGAGTGGAAAAATTGTCCGGTGGCATGGCAGGGAGATTTTGGGGATAGGAAGGGAAAGAGGTCAATTATTTTAGAGGTTGTTGCCGATCAGAGTTTGCACATCTGGCATATATTTTTTGGGTTGCCGGGGTCAAATAATGACCTCAATGTGCTTGACCGCTCTCCATTGATCCACAACATGCTCACTAGCGATGCTAGTGACTTCACCTTCGAGGTGAATGGGAAAGAGTACAACCGGTACTACTTGTTGGCGGATGGAATATATCCACAATGGAGTTGCTTTGTTCAAAGCATTCACGAGCCCGGTGATGAGAAACGCAAACACTTTGCAAAAAGACAAGAGGCGTGCCGCAAAGATGTTGCTTTGGAGTGTTGCAAGCCCGTTTTAGCATCATTCGGAATCTATGTCGCCAGTGGAGCATGGACACGATTTCTGACATCATGTTTGCATGTTGCATTCTCCACAACATGATTTTGGAGGATGAACGCGATGTACCGGGGTTGGAAAACATTATTTCAGGGCTAGTTTATGAGAATGTGCCATTGCGTAGGGGCTTGTCATTTGAAGCTCTTATGAATGATACAATAGAGATAGAAAATGAGGACTTGCATTATAGTTTGAGAGGTGATTTGATTGAACATTTGTGGGCTTTGAAAGGCACCAACACACAAACCTAGAGTTTGTTTTCAATATCTATGCCCATGGAGGCTCAATCCTACATTAACACTACTGTGTGTATCCAAGTGAATTGTATCTGAAATATCAACTGATTGTGACATGTCTTGAGATTGGGAATTCCAATGAGTGGCCCAAGTAGTTGGTTGGTGACTGTCAACATGCACTACATCATCCCACTCCCCCCCTCTGCCTTCACGATTTTGTGCTCTCTCTATTTGGCTTGAAAAATCATGGTGAACAACACCATGATTCTGCCCAAAGCTCCCAAACCCCGCAGCCCCCCACAGTCTCCCCCCTGCCTCTGTGGAATTCTCTGCAGTTCGGTAGCAGTGAATTCCTGCAGTCTCTGGAGCAGATCGGGAGCTGGCATTCTGCTACAGCAAGTCGGCTGCAAACTCTGCAGCTGTTCGGGAGCAGCGGGTCTGCAGCAATTCGGCTGCAGACAGTCGAATTGGCTCCTCTGGCGATCGCTCCTCTGTCTCTCCCGCTAGCTGGTCTGCCTCGGGCGGGGGCTCCCCGGAGTCTGCCGAACCCTGCACCCCCACCGCTCGCTTCCTGGTCCTGTTGGCTTCAAGCTGGAGCTCAGCTTCAGCAGCCTCTTCGGCGGCCATCCGCAGCTTCAATTTGCGGAGTTCTTGGACTCTCCGAAGCTGCACGTACTCCCTGGCTTCTGCATTGACCAATGCGGAGTCATCTGTTGTCATGAGGAGGAGCAGGTTTTGGTCTGCAAGCCCAACCGCTTTCAGCATTTGTGCCTCAACCATCTTGTCTGTGGCTGCGGCTTGTGCATATAGCCCTCCCTCCCTCATCTTCGACCTGGAAACCTCATCCTTCGCCGCCTTGGTTCCTCCAGGCCTTCCCTTAAAAACTCGAGTGCAGTCTGCCACCTCCGAGTCTGGACCACTTCCCGAACCTGCAGCCGAAGATGGCCTGGACATACTCCCGTCTGCTGGCTCCGGCAGCTCCTGCTCACTGCCTTCTCCCCGCGACCGAGTCGGTGTGGGAGGCTTCTCCTGCGCCCAGCCAAGAGCCCATCTGGGATTGTCCCTCACAAGCAGCCAGCAATGCTCATACACAAAATCGCAGCCTTTCGCATCCTTCTGCCGATACAGGTCGTGTGCTTGCTTCAAATTGTCTGCAACTGATGAACCACTTCTAGCTACTTTCAGCACCTGGCTGTACACCCCAATCCACTTGCTCACGTCGTGCTTCACATTGCCCCACTTCGTTTCCAAGGATCTCTGAGGCCTCAAACCAGCAGGCCTGTTGTCGTCGTAGTGCTCGGAGACGCGCTCCCAGAAGACTCCAGCTGTCTGTTGGTTACCTACAATTCGATCCTGCGACACATGCATCACCGAGCGACACAACTGCTCCTCCTCCTCGCGCAAGTAGACCTTCCCCTTCACTCCTGGACGCACTGGACCACCCTCCTGGGCAACCCTGGGAGCTGGCTTCCTCCTCATTCCTCCCACCATGACGATGTCAACAAGCCAAAGATAAAAAAAAAAATCACCACCTGCAGAATCCTAGGCGCCCTGTGTGGACGAGTTCTTCACGGCAGCCTGCCGGTCAAGTTGGTAGCGTTGCCGTGGCCTGCCTCGAAGTGACCGTTCAACGGGTCACGGTGGGGAGCTCCTGGAAGCCCGGGCCGCGCTGGGCACCGTTGGCGTCCCCGTTGGCGTCCACGCTGGCGATGCTCTTAGACACCGTATTGGCCATCTATCCCCCCAACATGCTCGGCTTAGTCCACAACCTAAAAAATTATATAGAAAAAGAATACGTAAGTGCATTCATTTCCCATGCAAAAAATACAATACCCTAAGGTAGAGGGTGCTAAATCCAACACCCCATCCAAAACCAACACCTATAAACGCCTCCCAATTGCCAACACTCTACAACCTTGAACCGTTACCCGGCGGTGTAGGAGTGTATGGGCCCACGGAGTGATGGTTTTAGGTGCCATTAGTGGTGCCACCTCATAGCGGCCTCCACTACTTCCACGTAGGGTAGGTAACAAGCCCCACTCTATCTCGGGTTGGTTCAAGGTGGGATTAGGGCGGCTTGTCAATGCCCATTCTAGCCATTCTATTCACAACACCAAGGAGGTAGGCCCACAAAGCACAAAAAGGTCATTCCCCAGGATGCAAGGGGGTTGGTTCCCAGGGTGCAAGGGGGTCGGTTCCCGGGATGCAAGGTGATGGTTTTGCAAGCGAACCGGGTGGGATCATGGAGGTAGCCGTGTGGCTTTGCATACCATTACTACTTGGGCTTTGATGTAGTTTGGGTCTAGTACCCACTATGTTGTGATGGTTCTAGGCAATGAAGGTGGGGGTCCTCATCATATGCAAGGTTGCCATACACGGGGCCTATGGATTGGTTTAAGGAAGCTAGTAGTTTTGACTTTGAATATTCATCAAATATTCAATTGAGACTAAATTTTTTTTTTCTTTTTTGATACCTATGTTTAGCTCAAAGGCTAATATGAATGTATATTTTTTATATCAACCACATAGCCATATGTATGTGCAATAGCTTAAAGTGTTGGTTTAAGCACCCTCTACCTTATATAGACAAATGGCTCTCCAACACAAACATACACATAAAATGGTCAAATCTACATATTAGGGGATGCCCCTTGGATTATTGATGCACAAATTAATACAAACCCTCAAATTTAGATATGGAAGATACTTAGGGAACTATTGAAAAAAAAATGCATTGTCAAACACGACATATCCCCAACATCTAACCTATGCACATCCTACCAAAGTGACACATGCCTCCACCTACTAATGTTGCATTAATGAACACATAAACAATCCAAGGACAAACCGACACAATATAGCAGTACACGCACTAGCATACACTACTAGCCCACCCCACAACCCGTTGCTTTACCCTAATCAATGCCGGTAACATCAAAGACCTCACACTTGACAACACCATACCCTCAATGCTACTCCCATGCACATGCTAACTACCAAGATGTAAATGCCTACCTTGACCTAGACCCAATATATTATACAACGTAGAAGCCCCACCTACATGTTAACCACCTTTCACACCCAACCCAAACCTCAAAGTATAAATATTTGAATTCACTTAGTGCAATGATAGATTCCCCGCAAAAGCCACCAACCGTAAACTTGATAAATACGCCATAACACTATATTCGTTAATCGGAGACTTTTTGATGATTTTGAGACTATTCAAGAACGTGCTTTTCGAATTTGGTCTAGTAATGAGAACATAAAAATCCCATATTGATAATTTTGGGAACAATTATTCGACATAAATGCATCAAATGAGCAAAAATGTAAAGCATACATGAAAACAAATGCGTATGATATGAGAAATTGTTGCCAATGGAAGGGATGATGCGGAGAATGATTGGAAATTGAATCTATTAAATGGGTTTGAAATTCAAATATAATGGAAATACCATTAAAGTCTTCAAATAGAATAAATAACCATACTCTACGTTCTACCCCTACATGCATTTAGGAACCACGTGGACGTTTCTAGTCACACTTGTACGTCACACTATTTTTTTTTAGCGGCCGTGTCCTTGTTTTTTGCGGCCTCCATGGCTTTGAAAATCTCCGGCCCGCGGCTGTAGCCATTTTTGTAGACTTGCCCGGAATATGTGTCGTTCTTCCATATATTTGGACGTGCTCCCGAATTGTACGAAGTGGTATTGTAAGTGGAATACGAGTGCGTTTGCGAGAGGGAATGCCTTGCACTTCTCCGGAGGGCCAAACAACGATCGGACTCGGAAGATGCGGCCTTGAGGGCGTGCCTATCCAAGGAAGAAGTCGAGGAAGGCCGGCCACCAAGCGAGCGGGGAGCCGCCTGCGAAACAACGCCATGGGAAAATAAGAATAAGAATGGAGTGGGGAAAATAGTGAGGGAGGTTTGGGATGGGCGTTCGTAAAGTTCTCGTCACGCGGATGCAAGATAAGGAAAACAACGGTGAACAAGGGGGGGACGAAGAAGGGCACCTTGGATTTGGGGACGTCGGCGCGGGGCAAGATGGGCACTGCGGGGGCGTCGAGGGGAGCATCCGGAGACGATTGAGAAGGGGGATTGTTGGATGACGGTGGGGAATGAGGGCATGGAGGGCCCACGATGGCGGATGGCTTTGCGGCAGGAGGAGCGGTGACAGCAGGGGAGGGGTTGCACCGGGGAGCTTCCATGCGGAGACGACGGCTCGGGCCACGACGAGCGACGCCGTCGACGCTCGAGGGCGACAAACGCCCTAGCCGAACGAGCGTTCGCTTCTCCTTGGAGAGGGGAGAGGGCGACGGGGCGTACGCGCGGGAGGCAACTCTTGGGGGCGGGCTGTTCACAACGCCGTCGTCGATGCCGACGTCCAGGGAGTAATCCACGGCCGAGGCTGCGTCCACCACCGAGAAATGGTAGAGGGAGGGGATCTGGAAATCCGACACGCCGCGGGAGGGGGAGCCAGGGGACGAGGGGGGACGGGGAGTGCCGTTGAGAACACGGGTGTCACATAGGGGGGCAGACTATGGGCAACAAATAAAAGACATCCAAACATGGAAGAAAGCATTAGATAAGTGAAACACAAGGATACAAACACGTGCAAGGAGAAAATTCAAATCAATTTACTGAATTTAGCGAGCCGAAGGATGCTCTTATATACACTATCGCGGGGGCTGAGTGCCGCGTTGCCGATGGGATTGGACCTAACAAAATCCGGGACGCTCCCGGTGTGGAGCACAAGCCTTCTAAGGTAAGGTGCTAGCCTATCTACCAAAAATGTGTCCTTCCTATCGCCGGTCCAAGGGTCGGGGAAGACGACGTTGCCGGGGGGGTTGAGAACGCTCTTGGTGGGGCTGTCGTCGATGAGGAGGGTGTTCTCCGGAGTTGGCCACCACCCGTGGGGGACCCCCTCGAGCGGGGGGACGCCTTGCCAAAGTCTAGACCTGAGGACCTTGAGGAATTGTTGCCCTCCGCCTCGACCGCCGAACTTGGGAACCGGCAGTCCCTTCTCGTCAAGCAGCTCATCGCATGCCTCTTGGCCGAGGACGAGGCAAGGGCTGGGTAGGTCACGGAAGAAGAAGTCGACGATGGGCTCCGTGTTCTCGACGACCATAGAGCTCCACACGACGACGTGAGCCAAGTCGAGCACCTCACGAAGGAAGTCTCGCAAGCCGGGACGGGCGCGGACAGCCTTGCGGTTAATGAGGGTGTCGAGCTCGCCGTCGTAGTCCCTCTCGTCGGGATGACGGAAGGGACGCGTGGGGACCCTGGGGATGTGTTGGGTGTGACACAACACCCCGTTGAGGTCAAAAACTATGAACGGTTTGTTTCGGGTCTCAAGTCCTCTGGCCGAGGGGTTGCGATCTATCTCCGGGGGGTCCTGTGATTAACAATTCGACTAGTTTAATGCTATGATAAAGTAATGAGATTATCAAGAACATGAAGTGAAACATGAAGATGCATTATGAGGGAAGGACGAAGAGCGATAATAGCAGCGCAATGAAAATGTGGAAGGGTGTATTCACGAACGAGCGTTCGTGAATGAAGGCCGACAGTGGCATGGCGCATCATTTACGAACGCTCGTTCGTGAGCGCGGCTTGATGAACATTCACGAGCGGTCGTTCGTGAAGGTGGACACGGGGTCGCACCCTTTTACGAACGTCCGTTCGTGAACGAATGTGTATTACAAGGATCGAAATGAACGCACATGAACATACAATACATAAGGAATGCGAGACGAAACAAATTTTGGGAGGCATGGATGCAAATCTCTTTTGCATATGTATTAATTCGATGAATATGTACAATTTCTCAGGTGATAATTTATCACATGTTCCTAAGGCAACATTATGCCGTGTTCTACAAAATTTATCGACCTAAGGGAGCACGCAAAAAAGGCTCGAGCAGGTCTTGGATGTCGATGGAGAGAACGCGCCAAAACACAACGCATGCGGTTAGAAGGGTTACGAACGAGCGTTCGTAAAAGCATGTGGCATTCTTAGAATAGAGTTACCTCGTCATCGGGGGGAGGGGCACCGGCACTGGACCGAGGAGCCGCTCCCTCCTCAGCGATTAACGAACGCTCGTTCGTAACCTCCACCGCCGCAGACGCCTCCGTCTCCATGACATCGTCCGCTCGCTCCGCCTGGGACGCCTGGGTCTGTTGAATGGGCTCCACTTCGTGGTTGTCGCCCCCCAGGTCGAGTGCCTCCATATTTACATCCTCCATGTACGCGGAGGGCTGACGGTCAGGGCTGTCCTCGACCTCCATTCTTTGGACCCCTGCCGTGTCACTCGGGCTCGCCTGCGTGTCCCTCACAATGACCATGTCAGTGTGTTGCGCAGTGTCATCGCCCTCCTTACCTACTCCCCTCTGGACGACCGCGAAAGAGGCTGTGTCCGTCTGTGAAGGCAGTCCTACCCTTGACGGGGGAGGGGTGAGGACTGCCGGACCTGCAGATTCACGAACGAGCGTTCGTAAATCCTCGTCCTCTTGGATGGCCGCCGCGACGGCATCGTGGGTGATGGTGGTGGCCGGCGGGAGTGGAGGAGTCCCCACCGGCGTCGGGTGGGGTGGAGCCGGGAATGACGGTCCTCCAGCATAAGGGAGATGTGGGGGGTATTGGCCGGATGGGTACCCAGGAGGGAAGGGGTACGCTGGCTGTGGAGGAGCCGCAAAGCTCTGCATCCTGCTCAGCATCTCCAGGATTGCGTCCGTCTTGGCGTTGGAGGCCCTTAGCTCCTCCTGAATGACGGACATCTTCTTGGCATTTTCTGCTGCAGCGGCCGCCATGTCCTCCTTCATCTTCTGCTCGAGCTTGGCGTTGAGCTCGGCGACAGAGAGAGCCTCCTCCTTGACCCGCTTGTTCTTGTCGAACTCCACCCCCAGCTCGACCATGATCTCCATGTCCCCCTCGTCCTCGTCGGAGACCTCGATGACTGCTCCCTCGGGCAACTCCACGTACGGGGTCTTTTTCATCCTCCGTCGCGTGTTGCGGAAGTGGTCCAACGATGGACGGGAGCGCTGGTCCAGCACATCCAGGTTCTCCATTTTGGGCACCTGCAGCCTTGGTCTTGGGGATACCGACGTTGAACACCCGCCAGGCGTGCCGAAGGGGTCCGCGCCAGAGACGCGCGCGGGGAGGACGTCTTGTGTTGCCCCCGCCGACGATCCCGTATAACCACCGGGAGTGCCCTGCGCGTCGGATGGATTACCCGATGGGCCCATTATTTGAAGCGGGGGGATGTCGAAGGACCGGATGATGGAGTCCACGTTGACGGATGGGGCCGGCTCATCCTCTTCTACCTCCATCACGGGCACGCCCTCGTTGGCAGACACGCTGACGTCCGTCCTCGTGGCGGTTATGTCGCCCAAATCCATGGTCGACGCCTTTGACCTGTGGACCTTGTAGTCCTCCTCGTCTATGGCGTCAACGTAACTGTTGACGCACAGGCCCAACATCTGAGACACAGAAGGAAATCGGTTAGCCATATACGAACGTGCGTTCGTAAACATCAACCCTATGAGCCGAGCAGTATACATTACAACAAAAATAGTTGAATTTCAAAGATGCCTCAGAAAATGGCATTTACGAACGAGCGTTCGTAAATGAGATCTTACCATTGCAGCGTACATGAATTTGCTGCCTCCACACACGTTGTAGACCGTCTCACCATTCGTGGCCAGGGCTTGGAGGACGGAGATGTAGAACTCCATCCTGAGCTCCAAGGCGGGGAAGACCGTGTACAACGTCTCCTGGAAGAGATCTTTGGGAGGGGGGTGTGGAATGCTGTAGATCTTCTTGAAGGTGTTGTTGGCCTTGATAGGCGCGCGCCCATGCCTTGCCGTATTCAAGGTCAAGAAGATGAGGCTCACAGCTCCCACCTGCTTGTTGCCCCTGGCCTCGTTGATGGCCACGATCCCTTCCGTCTTCGCAGGGACATACGTGCTGTGGAAGATGCTGTACTCGAACTTGATGGTGTCCTCGTACAACTCCGTGACGACGGAGGCCTTCTCCTGTTCCACAATCCATAGCCACACGTGTGGCTCCCTCATGGCCGGAGATCTGTACTCCATGAATTTGGCCATGAAGGGGTTGTAGAACGGCACCCCCTTCGCACCCTGCCTTGCGGCACCCGGGATACCCCTGAAATCGATGAGTGCGAAGGGGCACCCCCTTCGGTCCTCCCTCACCTCAGCCCTGCTGATGGTTCCGTCCCACTTGGAGAACGAGGTCCTCTCCAGCCCCGTTGTCACCACGCAAAATCTTGCCACCCCCTCAAATGTGGCGTTCCTCTTCCTCTCCAAGAAGGAGATGTACCGCTGCAGCTCCACAGGTTCCGTCTCTGTTTTCTTTGTTCTTTTATTTCCCTTTAGCTTCAAGACAGCGACGTGCTCCTTTACCAAACTGCGCATCGATGCGCCGTTTATGTTGTACTGCACTTTGAAACCCTTCCAATTTGCCCAATTGACGTCGCCGTCGGCATGGAAGAGTTGCATCTCCGGCAAGAGCCCACTCAACTCCCGGATCGCAGCAGTCTTGAGCTTCCTGTGGTCGCACCACTCCTTGATGGAGTACGTGCCGGGCTTGTGCTTTGGTCTCTTCAAAAAAATCTTGGGATACGGGATGGTCCTTCCCACTGTATTCCCAAGAAGGTGGACCGCACATCGCTGCAGCTCCGACTCTGTGAGTCCTTGCAATGCCCTGAAAAATTCCCTCAATAGTGGAGGGGCTTCCGCGCTCTTGTCGACGTTGTATTTCTCTTCAGTGTCGGGGTTGACCAGATCGCCCAAGCTGTGAGCGTCGAAAAAGTGGGTCCACAAATCCCAGGTGTTGTTGTTGCAGCAAATCAGGCGGAGCTCGCCCTTGAGCTCCAGGACTGATTTCGTGGTGGTGGACTTCATGTCGATGGAGGAGAATTTGTCCACCATCGCGTCACAAAACGCCTGCAATACAAGAACAAGGATCAGTGTTGTAAATTAAATACGAACGCACGTTCGTAATTTCACGAGTTTCCGAAAATGTAATTGATGCCTAATTGCGAGTTGGGAGAAACTAATTGCAGCCCACACTTTACGAACGCTCGTTCGTAAACTCACCTTCCACTGTGGAGACTGGCTTTTGGCGTTCTCCCTCTCTTTTGGCGGACACCCGTGGGCGACCCATACGTCTCTCGCAGCCACTATGTTTGCCGCCCAGGACGCCTCAAAAGCCTTGATCTTGTTTCCGGAATTCAGGTATGTCGATATTTTCCGGAGCTTGTCCCAGTCGTCCGACCACACCAAGAACGCCTTCCAGTACCGCAGCTCCGCCTTGAGCTCGTGTTGGAAGTTATCGTCCTTGAGGATGATTTGCGACGCCTCCAAGTTGTGCTGACCATCGATAATCCAGAACTCGCCATTCTGGATTCGGGGCCAATCCCTCTCCGTGGGACGAGAAGTTAAACCCTTGGGCATGACGCAGACAGTCTGCCTATCCCACTTCACGTTGTTCATGAGATTGTTGATCTGCCACTTCACGCCCTCGCTCTCGCGAGACCTAACCACCCACTTGTTGGGGGATTTCTCGCACTTGAAGCAGTCCACGTTGAAGGTGAAGTGGCGCCCCATGGGCCAGCAATCCTTCGAGTAGTTGTTGAACTCTCTCAGGATACGGGTCGCCTTCGTCGCGTCCGGGTTCTCTCCTTTCTTCAAAGGGGTGGGCATAATTGGCGGCGAGCTAACCTCAGCGGCTTCGGTCACTCCCGACCTCTCCAAGTCGTCCCTCGACCTTTTGGATGGCGTGGATTGTCTGCTTGGCCCCTCCGGCAACCTGCTCGCGGAAGGCACTGGCCTGGGTGCGCTCCTGGAACCTCCTGCCCCCGATGCAGATGGTTTTCTCGGACTTTTCTTTTTCTTGTTGGCTTCCGCGACCGCACTGTTGTACTTGGAGATGTTCAATGCCAGTGCAGTCAATTTCCTGGCAGTCCAAAATTGGCTGAGGATGTACTTTGAGAATAGATCCTCCAGGTTGAAGTGTTTTGCATCTGGTGCAACATTCAAGCACGCGTAGACGTAAGAGAAGGAGTACTTCAAGTAATGCAACAGGAGATTGATGTGGTCTTTCTTGTTCTTCATGTCCAAGATAACATAATCTCCCTGGGCCTCTATGGATTCTATCTCCCACGTCTTCATCTGCACCCACTGTTCTGGCTGGTCTGGCCTTGTTTCCAGCTCGTAGGTGAAACGGAGCGCGAAAAGACCATCTTCCATTTTTGTTGGTATTGCCGTCCACTCCCCCATGAAATCCTCTTTTGGGACATAATTCGCGTTACCGTTTGAGTCCGCAACGGACTCTGGGAGGCGATCAATGGGCACGGCGAACAGGTCAATTGCGCTTCTGCTCGATCTGGCCATCTGCACCATAACAAAACAGTTAGGATCGTTTTACGAACGTTCGTTCGTAACATTACCGATTGGCATGTGGGTAGGATCTGACTAAGATCTGTGGAGTATTTATGATCGTCATAAATTGTATTCAATCAAGTGTTCCAGCAGATTTTTAGGAGATTTACGAACGAGCGTTCGTAAATGATTGTGATTTTCAAGGCGGTTAATTAAGTTTACTACTTTACGAACGCTCGTTCGTAAAGTATTGTACTTGTATTTGTTTGCTTATGTATGCGTCTTACGTGATGCATATTATCGAAGGTTATTTGGAAATGCAGCATGTTGATGTTATTTGTTATTTGTTAATGTTCGCATTTTAGGTATATATTTACGAACGAGCGTTCGTAAATATTGAGCCCCCAGTTTGTATAAATGTTTACGAACGTACGTTCGTGAAAATGAGGCACTGGATTTTGGGTACGGTTGTTTACGAACGCACGTTCGTAAACATGAGGCACTGGTTTTTGGGTACATATGTTTACGAACGCACGTTCGTAAATATGAGGCACTGGGTTTTGGATACGGTTGTTTACGAACGTGCGTTCGTAAACAGGGGTTGTGTTGAACGCCGTCTACCCATTTACGAACGCTCGTTCGTAAATGGGTCATCTTTTGTGTTTATTGGAAATATTGTGTATAAATATACGTATACATATACGTATATATACGTATATATATATATGTACGGATACGTGTACCAATTGCTGCTCGATTGGGCTGAGCAATGCTTGCATTCGTGCCTGCAACGCATGGTCAGAATAATGAAACTGCAGAAATGAATAGATTCAAACAAAATTGAGTTTCAGAATGTGATGAGGAATTCAGAATGAGGATCATAGCTTAACTTGCATACAGAACAGGCCAAAGCTCATCATGCATATAACAAAACACATGTATCTCAACAATGATCAAACTCAAAATGTGAGGGAAGAGTTCAAAAGGATTACTGTACTCACATTGAAATGTTCTACACCAAAAACCTGATCTTCCACCCTTACTGGAAAACCCTGAGAACCTCACAAATGTATACTTTGAAATGCACCCTTGCACCTTCCTCACACTTAAGCCCTCGCAAGTTATATACAAACCCTAGCAACTACTCTGATGTACATGCAACTCCCAACCTTGCAACTCTGAAGTTTGTGACTCAAGCTTGCTGCTCCAAACCTTGCAACTCTCAACCTTGTACTTCTTGCGCTTTACACTCAAGCTTGCTACTTGAAACCTGCAACTCTCAACCTTGTACTGCGCTTTACACTCTCAAGCTTGCTACTTGAAACCTGCAACTCTCAAGCTTGTAACTCTTCCGCTTTACACTCTCAAGCTTGCTACTCAAAACCCTGCAACTCTCAACCTTGTAACTCTTTCGCTTTACAGTCTGAAGCTTGCTACGCAAAACCTTGCAACTCTCAAGCTTGTAACATAAGCACTTTGCCCTAAACTCTTGAAACTCGCGCCAACAAAACTAATATCTCTCAACACACGCACGCACAATACTATTAAAAGACGAGAGGAAAAAACGCAAGAGCTTCGCTCCACATCTGCTCGGCGCTCCGCTCCTCTCTCTCTGCTCCAAATGACAATGAAGAGGAGAGCTGAGGGGGCGCGGGGAGGTAGCCGCCGCCGCTAGGGTTTTCCCGCCGTTGACACGTGGCCTCCCCCCACTGGGGGGGCCGGGATGAGAGGGTGATGGGGGATGGGGGGATGGGGAGGTGGGGGATGGGGGGATGGGATGGGGATGAGGGGATGGGGGGATGGGATGGGGGGATGGGGGGGATGGGATGCGATGGGAGGTGGGCATGGGGACGGGGACATTGGGGGATGGGATGGGATTGGATGTATAAGAAAGGCATGACATAATCATGCTTTGTAATATGTATATGTAGTGGATGCGTTTATCACCTTAACCATAAGAACTTAGTATAGATACATGAATTTTGATTGGTGCATCCCCCTAGTACATCTACATTCGGATTCCTTGTAAACATCTTTTAAATAGGGAACCGATAATAAAATCGTAGTGAACAATGCACGTCATTTAGTAGGGATTCGAAGAAGAATTCAACCCCAAGGATGTTGATATGGTCTTTTGAAATATAGTGTTTTCATGAATGAGACATCTTTCATGTTGTTCGATGGTTCCTCAAATAATTACTAGGTTCAAAAAGAACCCAATTTGAGATTGGCAGGAGGCGGTGTCCTTTTCTTACAAGAGGTGGATGAAAATTCAATTTCCAAAAGGTCGTCAATTCATTTAATTAGGTGCCAACTTGAACTAGCACATTTGAGCCATGTGGTCGAATGTTTGGCTAGCATCAAATGTGAACTACACATAAATTAACAAGTTATGCCCCCTTCCCACTTGACTTTAGCTAAGACTAAAAGTATTTCCCAGGAAACGGGTAAAGATCCCTCCCTTATAGCGGAGGCATACGGCTATCCCAATGCACCTACAAGAACTTGCTTTGGAGACTTTCAAGTAGGTTTTCTCTAATTACCTTTCACACATCTTCATTGTTTTATCTACCAAGCAAGGATTGTTGGGCAGTTTTTGTCCCATCCCCAAATGCCTTGCCACTCACCTAACTGACCAATGGTTTTTGTTAACGGAGCTCCTTGTGCCCTCATAGCTAAGACTAAAAAAACCAATGACAAGGATGGGAGGCACCACTTTTAAACGTCCTAGATTATTGCCTCATGTTTAGGTACCGATGGGAGGGTTGGTGCTTGAGGCTTAAGACCTCCACTTTTAAGCCATGCCACATCATTTGCAAACTAGGCTCGGCAATACATAATGTCGATGCTGTGAAGGCCGGGTTGTTAGAACCAACTTTTAGTGTTACCTAAAGTCAGGTGGGAAGGGGGCATTAGTGCGATATGGGTTTTTGATAGGTCAATGTTGTTTGTGTGTGTACTAATCTATTGTATTAACTACTAGACATGCACAACTTCCACAAACCCTAAACACTAACCCCAAACCCTAAACCCTACATCCCTAAATGTTCAATAGTGTTAAGTGCAAATTGATTGATCACACAATCCATGACCTTATTATAACATGCATATGTTAAGACTAGTTTAAATCAACACTTTTAGCTATGCACATACTTCTCGTGGGATGCAAAACACACAATTATAAGTGTGGCTCCACCTAGGTATGGTTTCAATCCATATGCTTACTCTATCTTATGCACGATTCCAAAGTAATTAAACCTTTCCACACATGCCGGATTAATTCACTCTTTCCACAGCTAGGGTGGGATCTGAAATAAAACCCACATTTAATCTAGGTATGGTTTGAATTCATATCCTTAATCTACCTTACAAGCCATTATAATAATGGATAAACCTGCCTTTTATTGGTGTTCACGCACTTTGTGAGCGTATTACGGGCATGTTTTGATGTGAATCATATGATTATACCTACAAGTTTAAGGGCCTCCACAATCAATTTTTACCCACTCTTACCTCATTGTCTCTATATATATATCTCACTTAGACCTTGGTAATATATAATAGGTAACAATATTAATTGACAAAAAACTTGTACTTCACACCTTGGTTGCAGATCATTTATTCTATCTTAACCATCATCATATTTAGATTACATTAACTATTACAATACATATATATATACACCTATATATATACACATGTATATACACACACACACACATATATACATATATATTTACACACACACACACACACATATATATATATATACACATTTATATATACACATTTATATATACACATATATATACATATAAAAATTATAATTTTTTTTCGGCAGACCTTGGTAACAAGTAAGGTGTATAACCAATGTACATATTTTGAATATGTTGCGTGCATGCCATTCATGTTCCATACATAGGGTCATGTATGTTCCGCATGGATAGAATGGCATATTGTTAGGTCAAAGTAGGCGGCGGGAATCCGCTTTTTAAATAGCATCCAAGGGCCCTTGAACCACTCCAGAGAAGTACTTAAAGCTCTTCCCCCCCATAACAGAGCTCTTTTTTGCGGCAGACGCCAAGTGTGCGCCCTAGAGACCCCACGGAGCGTGCTCACGCCATTCTCCTGCGCATCAAGCGTACACTCCCCAGGTACAAGACAACGTACAGTCACCGCATATACCGCCGTTAATACCGGAGCTTTACGAACGCACGTTCGTAAAGATGGAGCACGCTTTAGTGGGTGGATCATAGGATGGCCGACAGTATTTACGAACGTGCGTTCGTAAATACACCTGGGATTATGTCTGCGCAAACAGCGACATCCAGACATTCATGCAGACAAACAATAGGTCAGAGATACGAACGCACGTTCGTAAAGCTTAAGTCCACGCATTTGTAATTGGATCAGACATAGGAGGGTCCTCTGTTTACGAACGTGCGTTCGTAAATCCACCATGGATGATGTCTGCGCATACAGCGACATCCCTCCAGGCATTTATGCAAACAAACAATACGGTAGAGATACGAACGCACGTTCGTAAAGCTGGAGCACGCACTGGAGGTTGATCAGACACAGGATGGTCTTGAGTTTACGAACGGACATTCGTAAAGACCACCGAGGATTACGGTCTGCGCATCCAGTGACATCCCTCCTACACATTTATGCACTGACAATATGGCAGAGATATACGAACGCCCGTTCGTAAATATGCCATCAAAGGATTTACGAACGGACGTTCGTATGTCGCACACGCATTTGTCACTAGTTCAGATAATGATGGTCGGGAGTTTACGAACGTCCGTTCGTAAATGCACCTGCGTGTGGTCCACACCAACACCATGTCCAGATACGTATGGCGATGCATATGCTGAATATATCATTGATATACGAAATGGATTTCGTAAATATGCCACTCAGGAGTTTGCGAACGGACGTTCGGATGTTGTACACGCATGTGTACCAGTATAGCATGTGGAGATAGTATACATATGGCTATGCCTAGGCACTCTATGTCAGTGATATACGAACGGGCGTTCGTAAATACTTCAATGGCATATTTACGAACTCCCTTTCGAACGATGGCCTTGAGTTTACGAACGTGCGTTCGTAAATACCACCTGAGAGTATGTTCTGCGCAGCACTACATCCCTCTAGATACATTTATGAAAATACACCTAATGGTAGATATATACGAACGGGGGTTCGAAAATATGCTATTGTAGGTTGGACGACTTGACGTTGTTTTGTCGCACACTTATCCATTTCGTCCAATACACAGGATGGCATTTCTTTTATGAATGAACGGCCTGAAACACCACAATGGCGATGGTCCATGTTGTAGTTGACAGAGTATGGCCAGGAACATACAGCTGTTCGTATTTAGACACTCCAATAGTAGCATGGGTTGTTTGCGAAGTTCGGGCCATGTATTTACAGATATTGTGCGCTCTTGTATGCTTGGCATCCGTTCTTGTATGCGTGGCATCCGTTCTTGTATGCGTGACATCCGTTGTGTGGTTGGTCATGACATGGTTGTTTGTTTAGGTGTGATGGCAGTGGATGATGGAGATAGTGCATTTGAGTTTTCGACGAATGCATCGTCCTCCGATATTGAATGTGACCTCTCGTCCCCGTCTGCGGACACTAATGACGGGACGAACGGGGTGGGCGTGTCTGTGTATACCTCCTCCCATGAATCTTTCGAATTCCACGAACAATCTCCACATTCTGGGGATGACCATGATGACATTCCTCTATGTGTTGGTTTCGGGAGGGAGGAATGGGTGGGCCTAGATGTTGTTCTACTAAACGAGCTTGGTGTCCCGGTGGCAGATGGCATATGTAGAAACTCCGATCCCCGTGAATGTGTTGATGTCAACCCCCTTGGTTTCGATGATGTGGGCGTGTGCATCTTGAATTCCTTGGCACCGTGTGAGGTCCCGTTGACGTGGAGATTTTCCTTGCGTCGATGGCCCCTTCGTAGGGTTCTCCATGAAGAAGTAAGCTTGTGGGATCATGGACGGCGGCACAAGCAAACGCAGTTAGCTTTGTTGGGCACAATTCGTCCTCGCAAAGGCCTACGTAAATACGATTCAAGTCGCGTGTCTCGCGGAGATACGGAGAGACGGCGGGATCGCATCTTGGGAGACGATTCTATCCGTCTCGTTTCTGGAAAGGATTGTTGCACGATGAAATGTTGCCAATTTTTTCCACGCGAAAAAATTCGGTCTCTTCGTCAAGAGATGTGGCTTGCGGATTTTCGTATGCGGTCGGCAAAGAAACTCGAGGTCCACAGAAATTTGCACATTGATACCCATGGCCGTAAGGTCGTGACCCTTGAGAATGTGGACGTTTGTTGCACAGCGTGGTATATCATCCATGCGGTCTCCAAGGCTGACTTCTATAGGTTTCGGAAGTATTCTTTGTTGGGTCGCCGATCTCGATTTCATGGCAACTCTGGCACAAAGAAACCTAGGGAGGCGACACTCCAAGCATCCGCGACCCTCTCCACCATCATAGTGCCATTGGCCGATGCAATGCCCCACAAGACGAGGACATTGTCATCAGGTGAGAAAGTTGTTCAAATGGTGTTGCCCACGGGCACGAAATGGAAGAACATCTTAACGGACATCAACGAAGTGGGTCGCATCGCGGGATGTGGGCCCATTTCGTTGTCCAAGTTGAGTGTAATTAAAAACCAACAGTTTGCGGAATACATTTTGAAGAGACCTGGGGACAAGTTCGCTAGGTGTACGGCGTGTGAGAAATACAAAGGTCTTCGAGACGCCCACCCTATAGGCACTGAATCCCATACTAGACACCAGAGAAAATACATTGAGCATGTCAACAACCAGGAGGCACATCGTCAAGATTACTACAAGAACCGTGCACTATCCATAATGAGGCCCGCGGAGGTTCTAACAGTCATTCATGATAAAATGGACCATGCGAAGACCGCATGTCCTTGTTATGCACGCAAAATAAAGGCCACGGATGGTCTCTTCAAGTTGCCTGTAGCTGTCACAGGTTCGTATAGAATTCCACATGTGTGTTGAAAGGATCTCCGATTTGCATTGGGTTTGTTTTCCAAATGACCAACTCCATCCATCCGGTGTGTAGTTATTTCATATTTTTGTTGTTCACGCATCGTTTGTTTTTCTTAGGTATGATCGCCCATGGACATGTGGATGTCAAATATGCCCATTATGGTTTGGATTTTTACCCTGGCGATGCCAACCACACGGTCGGTTCATTTGCAAAACTATTGCGCGATCTCGAAAAGCCACCGGTACACTCTTCCCGTGCCCTTTTCGATGGTTGTGGAACGACACCCCTTTATGAGGCAGTGCTACAAGGGAAGGAGGTTTGTATGTCTTCATTGCCGGAACCACCCGGAGAACCCATTATTGCAAAACCCTTGCCTCCAACTCTCCACGTTCAACTTGATAATTGTGCTAAAGACAACAAATGCCGATACGTGTTTTGTTTTTGGTCGATGCTCGTGGCAAAAGGCATCTTCAAAGAGGTGTTTGTGTCTTTCTTGATGGTGGGGCACACGCACGACGATATTGATGCCTCATTTGGCCGTTGGAGCATGAAGTTGCATGAAGAGGATTTTCCCACCATACCACTTCTCATGAAATCATACATGGATTTGGACAATGTGCCGGTGATCCCGCACATGATTGAAGAAATACCAAATTTCAAGGCCTTCATCAAGCCATACATGTTGAAGGGAGTGGACCGTCTGGTGGGACATACCAAAGCACAACAATTCCGCTTCTATATGAGGGATGATGGTGTCCCCGCCATGCAGTTCAAGCTTTTGTGCACATCTCCAAATTGGGGCCCGGAGGATGGTATACTCGTGTGGCGTCAAGACAAGGATGGGAAATGTTTGCTTCCGGATGGGGAACCAAAGCCTTGCAAACCCGATCCCATGAGGAATGGGCCGGAAATCATAAAAGGCATATCCGGGTTCATTGAGTATTGGAAAGAGTTGTGTGAAGAAGACATCACCAGACGTGTTAGGGATACTCATGAGCCGTTGATCGCGTATTGGGATCGCATACGCTCAGCCTTGATGACCGTTGGTGTCGACACCCGTACGACTTTGACACAAGGATTTTGGCCACAAAGTCGTTTGACAGTTGTGGAGTCCGATGCTATGTTCTTTAGCAATGGAGACGTCCGTGAAGAGTTTGCAATGGACGAGCATTACGTTGGCCCTGCGCGCAATCGTCCGGCTCCGTCTTTTCGTGTGGGTGTTGATTGCCACGAGGGTTATATGGTCCTCGTATGAGCAGGAGATGAGGAGCACCCCAAACCAATTTGGTTGGTGAAAGCATTGTCTTCACCCAATTTTGTTAGAACTAGCCCCAACTTTCGTCAAATTGAAGTGGAATATTGCCGTCCGAGCACCAAAGACCAGAACGTGCTCCGCACCTATTTAGGTTGGGACACCAAAAAGGGTTTCAAGTGGACAGTGGACTCCGCGTACGGACCGGTTTGGATAAACACGGATACCATCCTTTGTGCTTGGAAGCCGCGCAAAGGTTCTAAATCGGAAACAATGACCATCCCCCAAAAACATATAGATTTTGCCAAAGACAACTTGGTACGTATTGCAGCTGCGGAAAATGATGCCGATAATGGATATGAAGCGGAAGATGGAGATGGGGAAACATAACGTAGGTTGGAATTAATGTGGAAAATAGGGGCACTTTGTAGACTTGGTTTTATTGCGGATAGTATCAAATTTATACATACGTTTGGGATGTGCCATCCAATTCCATAAGACCCTTATATATGGGATGCGCATCCTAAACTTTATAAGGACATAAAAGCATTTGTTTTTGGGATTCGATTGTTATTTTCCACTTATAGTTCATGTTTTGATTATGATTTAAAGACTTACTATTTTGAGTGTTGTGCATATTCTTTGCATGCGAAGTTGCAAACCGTCATGTTCTCGATGTTCCCGATGTTCCCAATGTTCCGCATGCTCATAATATTGGCATCCCAAACTATGGGCGTATTTCATTTTGAGACTTTCAAAAGTCTCCAATTAACGAATATAGTGTTCCATTCTCCACCCACTCCTATCCCCACTAGGGTGGATAGTACTACCACCCATTATAATCATGGCAAGAATAAGGGGCACTATACATACGACAACAATTAAACTCCTTCAAGAACTACAAATCCCTAACTCCAAAACCCATAAACTGATGGAATCCCTCTCCCAAATTGCTCTAAGGTACCTAACACACATAATCTAAACAAAAGGAATTTAGAAAAGAAAGAAGCCATGGTCCCACTTGACCAAACACACTTACTAACATTAAAACCCAAAACTAACACAAAACACATAGCCCTAACACTAACCACACGGGCCACCTATGAAAATCGGCACTAAGTCGCCCCCACTCTCATGCTCACGCGGACACGAGAGCGAGGCGGTGAACGGACATTGCATGTCAGGGTAAAAAACTCTAACGTTCTTTTTTTCTTTTCTGAGTATATATGAACATCTCAAGTATATGTGGAATTTGAACATGACATGAATATCAGGTTCAATACAGTTAAGCTCAGACTACTTGACTCTACAAAGGAGGCACAATATACTATATACCTTAGATTAAAGTGAAACACATTCTATCAACCTCCCTTTCACCTTGGATGAGTAACCTACTTCACAAGAACAATATATTCACCTTTAACATTGTGGACATCCGAAACAACAAAAATCATATATCATTGAGCTCCAAGGCAATCTGGAGAAGATCTTAATAAACTGGGTGCATGCCAAACTCCAACAATTTATGCTCTGTAGTAGAAATCTAACCAAAAACTTCATGCATTAAAGAGTAGATCCGCTTGTGCCTTTTCCTTACACAATTTTGCTATCCCATGGAACTGATACAATTCATAGTGAAAATTTGGAGAATTAACTCATGCAAAATTAACAAGCAACTTGGCTACGAGAGGCTCTCTCTTATCCAATGCCTCTATCCTCTGGTCTATATTTCACCTTCTACTCTACTCTACTATATTCTTTTGCATTCACCCTATATTTCATTCTCCATTCCCTACTTTGCTTAAGTCTATATTACACTCTATTCTATTCTACTTTACTCTACTGCATTCACCCTACATCTCATTCTCCATTCCCTATACCCGCTCAATCGGTGTTCCCACAATGCTTCTATCCAAAGTTTAGGACAAAGCCAATAAAATAAAAGGGGTGGATCTATCTTCTAAAGGGCAGTTCTACTGTCTGATATCTCAAATGATAAATGCGTCTCATGAACACCTATCAAGAATTTTGAGTTGTAGCAATGACGTGAAATAGGCGTATTAATGAGGTAGACCTGCCTCCAAATTCCTACTATCAAGATGAGCTAAAACACCAGGAGAGCCAACCATTTTGTTGTCATCACAATGAGCTTATATGGTAGATGACTTGTGTGTGCACAAAAGTCATGCTATGCCTCCACTTGGTCTATATGTTTTTAAAGACAATGTAGTATGTGCTATGTGTTCACCACACACTAGGATTTAGGTGTTAGGAATGCGTCACAAACCTAAATAAGTGCACATTCCATAAGAATACTGTGGAATTCTCATAAAATCACACAGGTTGAAGAGGTTCACGTGAGATGGATGAGAAGAAGGCACATCTCGGTTTCGTGGTACGATTAGATCAATGATTCGAGGTCAATTATTCAAATGCAATTTGGTTGGAGTGTGATCATGGCCAGATGAAGAACTGAGTACGTTCATTCTCAATTTTCACTCTCTTTGGGAGTGGTGTTTACGAGTCTGAAGACGAAGACGACGAGAATGATGAAGACGAGGTAGAGGATGAGGATGAAGAAAATCTCTTCTTGTCTACAGATCAGTCTTGTCTGCGAAGCTGAAGTGTTGAACTTCAAGGCTTGCGCTTCTTCCTTCAATATCCACAAGAAAATTGAACCGAAAACAAAGCCTAACCTGGACGAGAAGAAAGAGACGAGGAAACAATATCCTTTCACACCAATGTAACAATTCCACAATAGGCAGGGACCGCCGAACTTGTAGGGAAGAATGCTGTGGAATTCTTATAAGATCTACATACAACATCATACAGGCTGAAAAGATTCAAATGAGATAAATGGGAAGGCAAATGGATGCCAAGCTTGCCACTACTCAGAGTCAAGGAGGTTAACGGTATCATGGTACAATGAAATCAATGATCCTCCTCCCGTGTTGGGATCATGAGGGGAGAGCTCTCAGACTCAAGTTCAGGATTCGGGGATGCAGTTTGCCTTGAAGTACTCTGATCACGGGCCGGGCTTGCAGATGAAGAACCGCTATCATTCTCATCATCTCCTTTCTGACTCTCTTCTGCAGAGTGGTGTGGAGGGGTCTGTGAAGACGAAGAAGATGAGGAGGAAGATGAAGAAGATGAGGTCGAGGAGGAAGAGGAGGAAGAGGAGGAAGAGGATTTCTTTTTCTTGTGTACATCATCATGATAATCCTCCTCATCATCAACAACCCTTTCAGCAGACCAGTCTTGTCTACGGAGCTGAAGTATTGAAGAAAGAGCTGCAGCTTGCGGTTCTTCGTTCAACAAGCTGCCAAGGGTGTTGGCAGCACGAGAAGTCGAAGCTCCGGATGAGCCTGGAGCTTCTTTTATAATTTGATTGTCTGCAACTGTCTTGGAGCGAGAGAACACCCGTGATGGTCTTGAGGAAGATGCACCCATCCCCAAGGGTGGAGTTGTTCTAGGTTGAACCGATTTCCTCTTCTCAGAGATTTGATGACCACCTTGTGGAGAAGGTGACCGCGCATTGGCTGCATCCTGAGGTTCCCGCAAGAGAGCTCCCAATGTTCTGGCCCTTGAGAGATTAGGTCTCACAAAGCTGGGGGATTCAAGGTAAATTACCTCCCGGAGAGTTCCCAAGGATTTTGCACGAGACAATGCAGGTGACTCCGAGATCGGTACTTCGATAATTGCTGGCTCTGGGACAATCTCTGGCTCTGAGGTCTCTGCTTGCAAAGCTTTACCTTCTCTTGACAACGGTGAACCAGGAGACCTAATCTGTGAGCTTCCTCCTGCAGCTATGCCAAATGTTCTTGCTCGAGAGAAGTGGCCTCTTTGCATGTCCGAATTCATCTCAGAAGTTTCCCTGATTGTGCTCATGGTGCTTGCTCGGTTGAAATTTCGGTTGCGGGGGAGAGTTTGCGAGGGAGTTGAGTGCACTCTTCCACCTCGTTGATCTTTTGCATCGCCATTTGCTTGGTAAAATCTTCCAGTTGTGAAAATCAGTGGGGAGCCTATAGGTGAATCAGTGAAGGATGATGGTGAAGCTCCTCCATTTCTGTCTTCTTCACTACCACCCCCGTTGAATGATCCCCAGCGGAAGGTGAGAGGAGAACCTGGAGATTCTGAGCCAGAATTTTCCCGTGAGAGCTGGCCCCTCAAGTATTCACGCAATTGCGCTACATCAGCATCACCTTGGTCATATCCATTTCCTTTCCTGGATGTTGATGAAGGTGACTCTGCAATTGGTTTCAGTTGTCTCGGAGAACCAGGGGATCCACAAAATGAATTTTCTCGAGAAAGCTGCCCTCTTAAGTATCCTTGTAAGTAAACCAATCTCAAAGCTTCTTCATCAATGTCATCCTCCCCAATTTCTGAATTTTCCCTTGAAAGCTGCCCTTTCAAGTATCTCCGCATCTCTGCCACCCTTGCACTCTCCTCATCATCCAATGTTTCTGTGTTTGCACTAGAAGGCTCTGCCACGGAGTTATCACGTGACAGGTGAGGATTTGAATCACTCTGGAGCAATGCAACTCCAGCAGCAGCTTCATCATCCCTAATTGCGAAGGAACTTTCTCTGGACATTTGATTCCTCAGGTAGCTCTGGAAAGCTGCCAATCTTGCAGTTTCCTCCCTGTTCGGGGACTCGAAGAAGGAATTCTCACGTGAAAGCTGGCCTCGAAGGTACCGTTGGAGGGATTGCAGCCTTGCAAGTTCACTGCCACTAAGCTGATCCTCGGTTGCTTCCCCTCCTCCAGGTAAAAGAAATGGTGAGTCAGGTGACTCTGTCTCCGAAACCTCACTCCCCGGATCAAATGTGCTTCGAGAAGACCCTGCTTCAAAGAAACTGCGAGCTGAGTGAAACTTTCGCCATGATCCTCTACCTGAATCTTCACTGTCATCTTCTTGGTAGAGATTTCCACGTCTGAATGTAAGTGGAGATTCACTGACAGACTCCAGATTACTGAGATCCGAGAACCGTCTATTGAATGATCCTGCACTTTCCTCACCGAGGTCATCGTAGAACCAGCCACGTCTAAACCTCAATGGTGGTCCCAAATCTGAGGGCTCCCGAGACAGGCTAACCTTCACAGATTCATTAGACATGGGTACTGAATCAACAACTGTAACATCATCTGGTCTAGCAGATTGGTGGAATGCTCCCCACCGGAACGTCAATGGAGGTGATGACACAAGCCCTTGTTGTTCTTCTTCTGCTTCGATGTCGTCGTCATCTAGTTCTATAAACTCCTCTTCTTCTCCCCGCAATGGCAAGGAGTCCTGTAAAACTGCCTTCTCATCTTCTTCACCTTCATCACCTTGCGGTCCTTTCTCCAGATCGGGTGCACCATTGTCCTTTTCATCTGAGAAATCCGGATGCTTGTATGCGTTTCGTAGAAACACTCCTAGGTTGAAATCTGGATCTCTCTCTTTCTCTAACATGTCCTTCTCCATAGCATTCTGTTGAAAGGGAACAAAATACAGTATTACGAACTAAATTCTACGAATGCCTCCAGATTTCATAAAACAAGTTTGTGATATGCACAGAAGTTTCGAATTTTTGTTCTTTAACATAGATCCACATGACGACTCGGAGCTACTCAACCTCACATAAGTGCTTCAGGTCAGAAATTCTGTACACGCAGGAACCTCTTTCTAAGAATATTTTAAATTTTGACCTGTCCATGCATGCACACCATATTGTACACAACGACATGGAAACCCAACGTGCTCCACATCGAAGTGTATCTTCACTTATTATTTTTATTTGATGATTTTCCGGAGCAACTGACATGTTCATAGTTTTTGACAGTTTGAATACAATCTCTTTGAAAAGAAATCTACTAGCCCTCATCAAGCAAGGCACAAATATACAACATAGAGCATTATTTTCCTTCTGTTGTTGTATGGAGAAAAACATTGGACTTGAGGCGATATAGATATGTACCTCCAATGGGTAATTCTTGAATGCAGGCTCGAACCGCTTTTTGCAGTAATTATGAAAGAAGATTGTTATGATGGGCAATGCAATCATGAACGGTGTCGAACTGCAAGATTCTCCAACGTAACGCAGTACTTTGCTCTTGATGCTTCCCCCAGAATTAGTGTGTACAAAGGAGATAGGGCCCTTGGCAAGGAACAGACCAATCAAAGTCAAGTGCTCAAGAAGAAGAGAAGCAATTATGCGCCCATGAACGTGTGGCCAAAATGCCCCTGCACTCTCATAGACAGGATCATAGACATTGATCACCTGCACCCACATCACCCCAAGGTATTCTTCCACATCAACATATGGGTAACTCTGTTTTCTAGACATAGAAGTATTAGCTGACAAAGAATTATACACGAGTAGAGCTATCCTTAAAATCTCCAGGTGAGACTCCAGGAGAGTAGGCTAAAAGGTGAATTTGGGAGGTTATGCATAAATTGACCCAAGTCTTAATAAGGTTTAAATTAACATGCTAAAAAGGAGAGGGGCTGGGTTATAGAAAACTGGCTTTCTAGCTTGTGATACTAGGATTGGTGGATCAAGCTAGCCTAACATAGGTCGATTCAGGAATTAGGGTGGCGGGTTCCATAGGTCATACCCTATTTGAAGTCCTGAAGTCAGTTTTTTGGATAGAAAGAGGAGGTCCAAGAGTTTTCACCCATGTTTCAAAATTTGACTCTGACACAAGATCGTCTAATAATCTCTTAATAGGAAAGACCTTCAAAGAGACACCAAACTCCTTGCTTGGTCCTGCTTTGAGAGACTTTGCAGATAACTCCTGTGTCTGAGAAACTCGCATCAAAAGATACAGTAACAAAGTGTCCTCCAAAATGATGAAACTGCTAACCTAAGAGCTCAATCAATTCAATGGGCATTGAAGGTAGGGTGGATCTACCCGTTCTTACCTGATAACGGTAGACGACAAATGCAAAGCCCATAAAAATAACAATGAATGGGATAATGACTGGCGTTATGACAGAGTACACCAGCCCCATCAGAAAATAAAGCTGCAGCTGAGGCAGAGTCTGATCCAGGCTCATAGTGCCTGGAGATGTTGCCCGCAGTCGATCCCGCTCTGTTTTGCAAAACAAGAAGTTCCTGATATGATACATGACCAGGGGCCAAAGTCGCAGTATTTCACCCGCTGGACCAGACCAGCCATCAACCATGATATAGGTGATGAAGAAGGTTCCCTTCTGAGGTATGGAGTCTGCAAGTGTGTCCAAGAACCTGTTCAAGGTACCAACAGCCAAAAATCACTGAGTCATCATCACAACTTTCATGGGCACACATGCAGTATGGAGAAGACAGTAGTGTTATCCTTTGAATCAATGGGACTTTCCGTCGGGAGTTGGTCCCTTATGATTTTCCATTGATTGGTTTTAATGCAATATCTATAAATTCTTTCCACTTGTGGTGCAACTTGGAGGCAGTGTTTGAATTTGGATGAAGAGCAACCTATTTCGGTCCATTGAGGGCCAAACTCATTTTTGCACCTCTTAGCATGCCAAAATGAGCTTGACCCTCAATGAACCGATCTAGAATGTTCTTCATTCAAACCTCCAAGCATGCACCAAAACTTACCCAACATGGAAGGTGCTGTTCGGGAGTTGGTCGGGAGTTGGACTTATGCACAAGAACCAACTCCATACCAAAAGTCATGTAGAGTTGGGAGATAGCTTTAGTATGAACAGAACTTGCATTTGACACCGGAAACACCTACCCAAGGAAGGAAGAGGACGTCACAAAGGTCTTCAGCTGCTGGAAAGCAGATCCTGCCAGAATACTCCCAAAGAAGATATTGACCACCATAAAGTAATAATACTTTGCAGCAGAGCGCCTTTCGAGCTTTGAAACTGCAAGGTGGCCTTCAAACTTGGACACAAACATTATGATTTTGGGGAGGATCCAAAAACAAATCTTCAGGATGAGCCCTGGTAAGAAACCTTGAACAAAAGAGGCAAAAAACGCCCTGTTTTGCCACAAGAAACACAACAAAGCTCAGAGTAAGCACTTCCACAACAAATGATCAAACAATTGATATGAGCCAATAGGGATTCCCCTCCTTCACAATGTGGCATTTACCGCTCTGTCATTAGCAGCTGTGGTGCTGAGTCCGATCCTTCACAATCTATACTAGGTTCCCACTGGTATGGATGATATATTAGAGAGATGAAGCTGCAAAAGCTCTAATGTACTTTTTCTCCTTAGATGAAGCAGGGACTCAATCATCCTCTAACCAAACATGAATTTTGGTCGGGAGTTGGTTATTTTGCATACAACACATTCAGTGCATGCTTGGAGGTAGTGTGGAGGTTTGAACAAATTGATGTCTAAATTGGTTCATTGAGTGTAACACTCATTTTGGCATGCCAAGAGGTGCTAAAATGAGTTCCCAATGAACCGAAATAAGTTGCTCTTTATTCAAATTCAAACACTACCTCCAAGCATGCACCGCAAGGGATAGAAATTATTGATATGGTATGAAAAACAACCAATGGCAAATTATAGGGGACCAACTCCTCACAGAAAGTCCCATGAAGTTAAAGGATAGCTTTATTGCACAGATTTGGATGAGAAGGGACTCACCTCCTCAGCAATCCATCCAGGGCAGGTATTGATCTTCGAAGACCCTCAAGATTCGCCAAAGATTGAACAGCAGCAACAGGAATCATGTAAAAGAATACCAGCAGGAACACCATAACAATTGCTACAAGCCTGCGAAACCCGAGCTGCAGGTAGGGTATTGAAAGATTGGCCCAGTAAACATCTCGTGGCTCAGGTGCCCAGTCTGTCAGCCACAGGGTTGGGTCTTGGTTTTGTTGGGTCTGGGCACAGACTGCAGCGCCCCAGCGAGTCTGGAAGGACACAAAAGCCGCTGGCATGGTGGCATTTGGATCTTTTATGACAACAGCACGCTCGTCCTCCGCCTGCCAGATGGTCAGGTACACATATCATTCTCAATACCATCATAACATTCTAAAGCAGCCTATTCAAGTTTCATTGCAAATGGAATCATTCTTAGGAAATCTACTTGCCTAAGAATGACTCCATTTTGGCCACGCCTCTTCAACTGAATCTTGGTAGATGGAAGAAGACTTTGTGTCCAAAGATAGGCAACAATGAGGTGTCAACTAATGTGAGCTTGATGCCATAACATTCTGAAAAGAGCACATTTAGGTTCCAATGCAAATGGTAATTGATAGTTCTGAGGTATTTGGGATAACCTAGAATGATTCCATTTGGGGCGTGCCTTTCAATTGAATTTTGGTAGATAGAAGAAGGATTTGTGTCCAAAGATATATAAGCAACAATGAGGTGTCAACTAATGAGAGCTTAATGCCACTTGAGAGGTTGGCATTCATGCATGAACTCAAGGACCTGGATTCTTGAATATTTATTCTTGACGCTAGAATAGAAAGAGAACATCCTTACACATCCTTCCGAATGCTATGATGGTTTTCCTTATACAGTAGGGAAAAAAAAGTAGAGAAAAAAATCTGATAAAATGGTATGAATTCAGAACATTGAAAGAGCACAACAATGAAAGCAATAACAAGATAGGTAAAAAGAACAAACTCTTTCTAGTTTTTTTGTAAAGCGGGACATAACAAGAGGAACAGCAGCCTTCGTAAGCTCAAGATCCTCTTGAACATAAGGGTCAATCAGCTCGTATGAAATTCTAAGCTGCTCAAGAGATTGAGCAGAACACTATCAGCTTGAACCACAAGACGGGACCAATCAAAACAACATCAATTCATCTAAAAGTAACAGCTCAGATATCTTACTTCTTTGGTCAATTGTTCGATCTGAGCTGTGTAATAGTCCAATGCGTCCACTGGTGCCCCAAAGAGTCCACAAAAGCCTGTCTGCACAGAAAAGTGTGCACTTAAGTTACTACAGTAGCATAAGAAACAAACACTTGTTGAGAGAGACCACAAAGTTACTTATAAAGTGCAAAGAGTATGGAGCATCAGGAAACACCTTGATTGTAGGTCTTATCTTTGGATTCCGCGAATGCTTGAGTTGGAAATAAACCAACCAATTTTGAGCAGTGTCCCTTTTCCTTACAATGCTGGACAGCTTGTTTGCATTGTATGCCATCTGTTCTTGCCAATCCAAGTCATTACCCCACAACAACATCAGATAGCATTTTCTAAATCAAAGCCTCTGTGAAGTGATGCATGTTTACTCTCTATTCTTCACAATCTGGGTGTCAATGACATGGCTTGGTTCTTTATATTGAAGCTAAGGTAATCCCCTCTATATTGTGGATAAGCAGGTTCGAAATAATTTTGAAAAAGAGCTTACCTGTTCAGTGCAATCTTGTCCTCAATAGTTGCGGTAAAAATTAAATTTCCATGCATGAGCAAGATAGGAAATAATTGCACGTACCTGATGCGTCAAGTAATAATCTGGATGGTTCATGCGGAAGTAGTTCTCGACTTGTGTAGAAAGAGGCTCCCTGCCTTTGTCAGGTACTTGCAGGACCATAACCTGTCACCATTTTACACCCAAAACGTTGGCCAATGGCACCAATAACTCCCTTGATTGGTTATCATGCCAGGCTCAATGCAGCCAGACTGTCAGACAAACAGAATGCAAGGAAGAACATTGCCTCCTCAGAAAAAATTTGAATCGGTAAGCTCCATCTAAGCACGACAATCTTTTATGTTACAATATCCTTATTCGATTTCACAGTTTCTCTTGGTTTCAATACTACTATTATTGCTTTCAGTCTACCTGTCAAACCAGAACTTCTCAAATACACAAGGTAAAAACAAGGGTAGAAATTTGTTTCAGACAGTACTTGGAAACCCAACCCAACAGTTCATTCGGTGACTTCAAAGTAGCCATCCAAACAAACAAAATATGGTAAAGCTTGAAGATATGTCTTATAAATCTCTTCCATTGTTTCTGCAGATGAAAGTAATATCTTCTTGTGTAGGATAATTTCATTTTATGTGTATAAACTCTCCATTACAGTAGCCTTGTTATTATTGTCAATCCTAAATTACTCTTAAGTGTACAATATTTGGGCCAGGGTATAGACAGTGTCGAGTTCTATAAACACATGGAAGCTTACTGTGAACTGGTCGGGTCGACGTTTCTCATCAGAGAGGAATTTGAGGCGCATTGCTGCTATGCTTCTGTACTCCACAAAAAGGATGAAGCAAACCCATGCCGTAAAAACATATGACATGACTAGATGCGACCAAAGCCTGCACATAATAGCACAAGAGATCCATGAGTGTTCCAATCCTCAGTACTTATGTCAATTGAATCCATAGCTGATATCTGATTTTTGAACTGCTCTCGCCAGCGTGGAAGACTCCCACTGGATTAGAGCAGGCCTAATATCCGCCTGAATATTGACCTTCATTTTCCTACTGTCCTCGTGTATCTTGCAGGGATGTATTCAGGCCTTCATCGCGGATGATTTTGGATGATTTTGTGGCTCGAGCAGGTCAATCATCAGCTATGTCCAATATTTATTGCGGTTCAACCTGCTACTCCCAATCCATAGCAAGTCTTATCTTAACAAATACCTAGCCCTTAGCGACCAACCTCTATGTGCCAACTTACCTAAGGGAGGAACAAAATCAGCTCTCATTGCTTTATAACATATTGAATAGAAGGGTGGCTTAAATCCAAGGATCCCATGGGAACTCCAAGAGTAAGTTGCCTAAGACTACTGTAGTACATGGATGGGTGACCTTCCTAGCACTTGATTTCTGATGCACCCTACTACCTATGGTCCTCCACCCAATCCACCCAATCATAGTGGGGATATCCCGGTGAACCGGATACTTTCACAACATCAACCACCTGAGAACCTAGGGGTTTGCCCTTGGGAGAGATATGTGTATGTGCAGGCCAACTTGTCCACACCCATTCAAGGTGTTCATCTTTCAAGGTGTTCATCTTTCACAGGAGTCAGTAAACTTTGGAGGGGAGTGGGGGGGCTCGAATTCTAGTGATGCCAAGTTTCAGGGTTGCAGATAGACTTAGACCAACTCCAAGATGGAAGCAGCACCATAATTCACACCAGTGGCAATATCAGAGTCATCTTTCTTTCTTTCATATTGAATGGGGTGAAGTGATGAAAAAGCACCTTGGAGAGCCATTTGGCACATTTGACATAGAAAGCTTGTCGATGCTGCTGAACAGAAACTTAGTTGATGTGGCATTCCCAGTCACATGTGATGTTGTTCCTTGGTCAGACAGAGATCCAGCTCCAACATTCACAGGTATTAAAATGACCATGCCCAGTACCATCATTGGCACAAACACCTTAAGCCTGCCACCAAACCACCAGCACAGCTTCATTCATTAGTTTCCCAAATCTTCATACAGAAAGAAATTAACCCAGATATATACCATTGCATTGGCCCCATAGAATGAAAATGCTTTGCAATTTTGTCACTGATCTGTCCCATTGCACCTATACAATAACAGTGCAATATTTGTACAATAACTTTGCAACTCAAGCCTTGTTAGAGAATCGCCATGACAATAAGTTCTCCTTTCACGCTCCTTACTTTAATGTCCAGGTGGGACTTAATGTGGGTCACTCTTCTTGATCGCACACCTATGTTTGAGTGGTTTACGGCAAGGTTTGTAGTTAAGAATGACACCAAAAAAACATGTGTTACAATGAGATTGGACTATGTGCTCAAAATATATTAACCATTCTGGTTTCAATTGATAACGGAATTGGGAGGACCTATGTGATTGTTTATAGAGAAAGAAGATCTTCACTTTGAGCGCTTCTAAATTTGTCTCAATTACTCCGATGCTGGAACTTGAAATGGGATCTTCATGATACACAAATTCTAACCGGATGAGACATTTCTCGATAGAATCCAACGGTCAAAATTGTCTGTGGAGTTGGAAGACCCCACAATAGGGCAACATATACCAATGGAAGAATACATGTCAACAATGGGAGATTCATAGCAATGCAAGGATTCCTTAGACCTGGGATCAAGCTTGAGCCAGTTGATAAACCTAGAACCCACATTGGCAACAAAATGTAAATATACTGCCCTTAACTATTACTTCCATTCTCCTCTTCTCTAAGGTGTTGAATTTCACATCAGTGAGCTCCATCTTCAAAACCCACACTTCCTTCTGCATTCCAGTTTCGGCGTGCATTTTTCCTACTCAATCCATCTGAACACTTGTATTTGAGTGGTATATGGCAAGCCTTGTCGTTAAAAATGGACACCAGAAAGACATGTGTCATGATGAGATTGAACCATGTCCTCCAAATATATTCACCATTCTAAGTTCAATAGTAAACGCAATGGGGAGGGCCTATGTGATCATTTAAAGGGAAAGAGCCCTTCCTTTGGACTCATATATCTTTTGCATCTCAACTCTGACTGTGTTGAAACTTAAAACAATGATCTTTGTGGTTCTAAAAGAGAGTTATGCCAAGGTGCTAAAATGAGTTTGGCCCTTATGAACTGATATAGAATGTTCTTCATTCAAACCTCCACACTGATTGTAAACATACACCAAAAACTTATCGACCATGGAAAGTGATGCAAAACAACAAACTCCCAACCACAACTCCAGTTGATTTAAAGGATAACTCTATTGCAATTGCTAACCAGATGAGAAAAATTTCTGTTCGATCAAATGGTCAAAATTATATGTGAAGATGGAAGTGCCCACAATAGGGCCACATATATACCTTACCTCAAGTATACAAATAACCAAAGGAATGTCAGGTATAGCTTATAAGGAAAGGCGGATGGGACACATTAATTACTTACCCAACCAGAAAGATGCGCAGGAAGACCGCCGAGTCGAGACCCGCATGATCAATGATGTATTCTTCCGATTTGCGTAACGCAGAGTTCGCCCACTCGAATACCCTTGTGTACTGCCCAATCTCCAGGTTGAAGTACTTCTCCATGGGTTTCAGCTGGCGAGGATTCGCCCTCGGCCTCCCTTTTCGGATGCCCTTGAGATACAGTTTTGGGTGGTAAACTTTATCATTGATCGGTTGTAGACTAAGTAACAGAAATGCAAGTAGAAACAGAATCGTCAGGCCGACGTTCACCACAGCCGACACGCCAATGTCTCTTAATGTCGCCATGGTATTATGTCGCCGGTCCTAAGAAAATTTTCTTCAACCTCCAAGTTTCAGTTGAAATAGGCTCAACATTGGAGAGTTGTTATAACTTTCACAATGTAGTAGTACTAAGATGGTATTTCCTACGTGCTGTGATGTGATGCCAGTACATTAGCATTCACTAAAAAGTTTACAGGTGGCTCAAAGTAGTGTCACTGCTCAAAGTCATTTTTCCTTGGGTTTGGCTTTGAGATTCTAGAGTTGCAGAAGAGCAGGTGGTAATGGGTAGGTAGAAAATGGGACAAGTAAGCAGGAAGAAAGAACATGGGGAAATTGATTCGTAAACCTTGAACTGAGAAGTACTACTACTTGTGTTCGACCATGGTGTTTCTTGAACATGGCCATTTGCAGATGGGCAATTCCTAGTTGGGTTATCAGAAATCACTGGGAATCATAGCTCAACTATTAAATACAAAATGCCTCTCTGGAGTTGCTAAGGTGTTTGTATGCTTTAGCCTAATCCTTATCTTTAAAACCTCTCAGTAAAATCAAATAAAGACCTCAACTATTTGATAGAGAGTGGACTGTGAGGTCAGTCAACACTATTGAGAGTACCCAGTTCAGAAAAATGGTTATGAATTTAAGCCCACGAGAAACATAATGGATGCTCCAAAAACAAAGTTCCCGCAAAAAAGGAGCTTCCAAGCAGACTATAGCGCAATGACCGAAGAATGATCTCTGGAGGAGAGGGAAAAAAATTTAGGCGGACTTAACCTCGAGCGTCAAGTCCACAGGAGCTCGAAAATCAGCTGATCAACCGAGGAAGGAAACACAAGAATGTAGGACCCTACAAAGCTGATCAATCTGGACTTTGGCGGAATGCTTGTATGGAAATGAACCCAAGACCTCAAATATCTACTGCAGTCATGGGTCACACGGAGGCTTCTCCGAAGCATGTATGGAGGTTAACAGCATTACTGGAGAGGAGAACAGTCAATACTGTACTATTATTGAGAGTACCCGTTTCAAAAACAATGGGTTCTTAAACATTGGGTATTAAACTTCTCGCAGCTTCGGATGCACCAGCCGATGGGAGACAAAATGGAGGTTCCAAACAGACTATGGAGCAATAAATGAAGATTCAATCTCTGGAGGAGAGGGAAATTTTTGAAGACGTCTGCAACAAAGAGGGTCAACCCCGGAGCTCGAAACTTGAGAGTTACCTGATCAACTGAAAAGAAAACACAAAAATGTAGAAAAAACCTCACAATCTTACCAAACCACCTACAATTCTGTAGTACTTATCTCAACTACCTGCGAAAAAGGAACACGGAACCCACTATTTCTCCAAATAGAAGAAAAAAACCCAGAAAGAAGAAATCGCTCAACCGGCGGAAAGAAGACTGGGAAAATGATTAACAGTGCCCCAAAAACTTTAGAATCAGGGAGCCCGGAGGAAAATTGAAGGAATCCTTCCTTCTTCTCAAAATGCTCCTCAAACTAAAACTGAGCCCCTACTAAGCAAACAAGAGCACCAAATGGAGAATACACGAGCTTGGAGACTGGAAATACAGAAGAAAGATGGAAAAAATCGATAGTACTCCCAAAAACTCCAAATGAAGGGGCCCAAGGAAAAATTGCAGGAAATCTTCCTTCTTTTGAAAATGCGCCTTAAACTAAAACTAAGCCCTGTTAAGCACACAAGAGCTCCAAATGAAGAGTACACAAGCTCAAAGACTGAAGAAACGGAACAACAACGAGTTGCGTCCTTTTTTCTCCAATCTCTAAATTTGATTTCTTCCAAAAGAAGCAGAACCCAACAAGCAAGCATTCCGCGGGAAAGAATGCGAAGCTCCGGTGTTGCGAGAGAAGTGCAGCAACCGTTGCGGAAGGTGGGCCGCACCCGACGGAGACGAACGCGTCGCGGACGACCAGGGTGGACTCGTCCTGCGACGGAGGGTATCGTTCGTCTGGGTAGGAGCAGTCGAGCAAGTCGTGAACAGAAAGCGGTGGCTTCGTCCGAAGACGGACGGAACAAATCGTTCGTCCGCATAGTAGCGGGGGATGAACTTTATCTAATATGTCGGATACACAGCATATATAATTTATTATTGAGCAGCATCTTGAATTCCTAAGCGTAGTAGGCAGTTGTGCATCTAGGATAGTTAGGCAACATGTGACCTATTTATTAGTTCTCCTCTATTTCTTGTTTGGAATGTTGAGTTCCGGACCAAGTTTAGCATCTTGGTGCCAAACCAATGAATCTAGTTCACTTAGAAATGGTGAGGTTCGGTGGTTTTCATGAATAAACATCTTGAAGGTTTAATAAGAGTTTATAGAGACGGGATACGTACAAGACAAATTTGTAGGAACTTGCAATGAATTATTGACATTAGGACTCTATTGTGGACTTAGAATGATGTTGAATCTAGCCATATGTTTCAACAACGAGTAGACATAACAATGTCCTTGGTTGTATTTTATCACCTTGGGCAAGATTGGTGGGGGCCAACTCAACGTCCAAGACATCTAATCCTAGTCATCATGGGGACTTGGTTTGGACGGTGACATTTACACTAATCTTACCGCGGTAGATGGGCTCTAGTATACACATGTTGCCCTCCATAAGATTTTGGTGAGTTCGTCTTAATTCAGTTTTGCTAGACTAATTCAAGGTCTTTGGTGTTAATTGTAGGGTTGGATTAGCCAAGGTAGATAATTTCCATGCCATAATATGGTTGATCATGTCTTCACTCTAGTGTATTGGTGGGCGTGGCTCAAAGAACAAGACATGCTCCCATAGCAAACAAAGTCTAGTATAAATATAGCCCCATGATTTTGAGGTTAGTTTAATCCTGCTAATTTAATTTAGGGTCTCTAATGCTAATTTCGGAGTCAATCAACCAAAGAAAATAATTTATGTGTTACAATATATAATTGATTATATTTTCACCTCATGGGGACCTAACTCAAAAAGAAAGACATCTACACTAAACATATGATTTAGTATGGCTCACACAAAAGTTCATCGTCAATCCACACTAATTGTCTTACAATCCTTGAGTGACAACTAGAGAGTGTCATATGACCATTGGTGTTGCACGACAAGGTCTAAAGATATGCATCCCAATTTCTAGTGCCACACTAAATCAAATATTTAGTGGAAAGTAGATGGGTCTTAAACGCTTACTCTTTCCGACTAGCCCCACTTCTCCTAGGATACGAAACACGCGATTAGTACGAGATGGTTAGCAAATCCAAAGTGAGGCCATAGCCACTTTCATAACATTATTCAGTTGCTATCAACTATTCCATTCTAATAATATTTGGTGATGTAAATGCTTCACCCTAATAACTGACTATTTATTAGGCCGAATCTACTTAGACAAGGATCCATAAGGTGTGAATCTAAGCACCTTACATGACATATTCCCGGCTGTCATTCAACTGAATAATGTTATGTTCCTCATAACTTTTGGAGCTCATGAACATCTAACTTATTATCAAAATGAAGAATGCCGTGCTCATCAAGTGGTCATATAGATCCACCCAATTATGCTGATTATTGAACCTAGAATGGTTATCATATTTTAAAAATTCGTAGCCCAAATCTCTTTCAAACACAAGTCTTTTTGGTACTCGAACATAGGTGTCCAATTAAGACAACCGAATTAGGCACATCTACCTTTCGCCTCACGTTCCTTGGGCCAAGTTGGCTGGACGGTGGCGTTCTCGAAAAAAGCATAACCCTAAAGTACGGTGAGAAACAAGTTAGGTGGCCAGCTGCATCCGATCAGATGTCCGTGTCTAGCTGTCTGTCCAGCTGGCGGATGAGTCAACGTTGACTCATCTAGGCATCACGGATGCTCGGAACTAGAAACCAGGTAAGTTAAATAAAAGTAATGTGTTGGCAAGGTGATTAGCCGGGCGTAAGTGCCATGTTGGAATTCATGTGCAAAGGGATCCGATCATTGGCCGGGGAGAAGGGTCATTTCGTTTTGGCAATTTATGGATTTATGTACAAATGCCCGGTGAAGTTGTGCCAAGGTAAGGAAGGTGATCGCAATCGCTTTTCTCATAATAATTTGAGTATGTTGGCTTTACCTTGCTCAAGAATCCTCTTAGTGTATGGTGGGGTTTACTGCCTACCTTGCGGTGGGTGAGCTCTTGGTTGTTATGTCAAGTAGAGAGAAAATTTCAAGCTGGGAATCGAACCGCCAACCCCTCTGTTCAAATTTGGGTACCTCTTCACTGTCATCCGGTAGTTAGGGTCATCTCAGACCTCGCTTTTCTCAATAGCAACCAAGCATGGGAGCAGCGGCAAGGCACGGTGTTGCGCCAAGGCATCTCTCCATTGTGATACTTCTATTTTTGTCAAGTTTCTATGTTGTTGAAGTGCATTGATATGCTCTATGCTTTGTGATTTGTCTTCTTTTTTAATTCTTTGCTTAGTTGAAGAGCTCTTTGCTTTGGTATTGAGTTGTATGGGTCAAGGATTGCATCATTGTGACTTATGCATTGCCATAGTTGTTGATCATTCTGCAATCTGTGTTTTTTGGGGGTCGGTTTTGGTGCGTATCACCGTGAAGACTCACAAGCACTTCCAAGAGGTTGTGAAGGGAATTTGAGTAGTCTTCATGTGCTTTACAATAAAATCAAAATTGCTCTTGGGTGGGATCAAAATCCTCCAGTTTGGCATGTGGTGTCTTGCAAGAAACCGAGAGATGAGGTGTTGCATACTTTCTTGGGCATGGTAGGTTGTTGCATGAAGGATAATGGTGAGGAACACTTTGAGTTGGTGCATCATATTGTCCCACCAAAGGATATAAATGAAGGCAAATTGGAGTATGCAAGATTGGGAAGGTGGATCTAAAGATGGTGTAAAAGAAGGCTTGTGAGAGGATGGTGTAAGGTGGATCTAGCTTTGATGTGTTTTATTGCAAGCATCTTTTAATGAATGAAACACCCAATATATGGGATGTTGTAAGTTAACCCAAAAAGTTAGCTCCTAAATGGGGCCCTCCACCGCCATGATCACCAAATCTTGACCTCAAATCAAGGCTTCACACAATTAAAAGTTCATTCGTCTTTCAAACTTAAGCATGGTTTTTAAAAATATGTACTTATAACATGGTTCAAGGACAATAACATTATCAACCACTATTTTTTTAATATATGGAATAATATTCTTCAATATACTAGTATAAATAATTCTTTGGATAGCATGTAGATCCAAACCTTCCTATTGAAGAAGAAGGCAATCATTTTGACAACTTCAATTTATATACATAGGTTGTCAATGGGTATCAAGTAGGGTAAGTGCAATGGTCTCTAGAATCCCACCATTAGGGTTTGAAATTCAATACGAGCGTAGGAACACACTACTCTGGTCTTGATGAAGCAAAAACCACTTAGGAATCATAATTGGGACAACTAGAAGATTTGTGGATAGTTTATGGGTCTAGATGTGAAGATCCAAATCTTGTAGAAAAGAGATATTTATAATAAAGATGTTGGGCATGGGCATTTGAATCCACTTTGGGTGTGAGTATAGGCTATGCAACAATGGGGCAACAATTGCCCCATTGTTGCCCCATAAGTATGGTTGCTTCATTGACTATAATGGAGAAAACTTTCAAAGGAAAGTTCCAATAATTTTTTGCAATACTTTGTGTATTGTACATTTATGATCTATAGTTGCTTAGAGAGCTTTCATTTTTTTCACATGTTGGGAGATTTTAACCAAATTGCGGTTTAATGGACATGTAGGAGCAATACCATGACATTGCATGTATTAGAATGGTATCGAGTGCATATGATGTTGTACCCTAAACTAGGGACTTAAGTAAACATGGACAAAAGATTTGTCCGAAGATAATAATGCATGTGAGAGTGTTTTTTGTGCAATCAAGACATGCACATTGTAAAATAAATTATTGCAAGAAGAAACTAGAAGAGTATGATGTAAATCCAAATTGTACATACTTTGAGAAGCAATGTAGTCAAATAATCACTTTAGATATGTATTTCTCACAAGTGACACAATGTTTATGCAACTACAACATGACTACAAGAGATGCACTCTACATCTAAGACTAGTTTAAGCCAACTCTATCAAAGGGTCCACCAATAGAAGTGCATGTATGCAATTTCACTATGTTCGAGCATAGGTCTAAATTTACCCAAAATCTAGTTCTACCCAAACTTCAATTTAATTTATATTTTTTTCTACCACTTTTGTCTTGACATGTGAAAGCTTAGATCATTCCGTGCAAGGTGTGTGGGCTACATGTCACTCTTCTCAATTGGACAACCATTGTACACCTTCATTTGAGTGGTTTATGGCAAGGCTTGTAGTTAAAAATAACAATAAAAGATGTTGTATAATGAGATTGGACTATGTGTTCAAAATATAGATACCATTTTAGATAAAATAACTAACATAATTAAGAGGGGCCCACATGATTGTTCAATGATAAAGAGAATCTTTTCTTTGACCTCTGATAACTTTTGCATCTCAACTCCGATTCTGAAACATGAAATAATTTGCACTTGTGAACCAAATGAGATAGTTCCCAATTCGATCCAATAGTCAATTCTGAACATGAAATGACAATCTTCGTGATTCGCAATTGCTCATTGGATGGGAAAATTTATAGTTCGATCCAACGGCCAAAATTTGTATGTGGAAATGAAAGTGCCTAATAGGGATACATACTGTAGATGAATAAAGTATGGAAAAGATGACGGACACATCCGGAAAACAAAAGTAGTAATACATATAATAAAATAAACATTGACGTTTCTTTACACCGACGTGTGAGGAAGACCATTCTCCCTTACTTTACTTTCATCATGCTTTACTGAGCTTAAGAGACAAAAGCAAAAGTGACATGTCAGCAAAAGCATATTATGATACTCACGTAAGGAAAGGGGGGGAGCCGTACCTTGAGTTTATTGAAGAGCGCCTCACAAGACTCTTTGTCAGCATTTATGTTGATGAATTCTCATGAGCCTTTGCTAATTTGCCAAAATACCCACTTAAAACCCACATCATGTAATTTGGGTGTTCTTTGGTTACTTTTCCTAATTGAACCCCTACATTAGATTGGTGTATGATTAGGTGATAATCAAAGAACGAACACGATAAAAACACACGTTTGAAACAAATTGGATTACATCTTCATATTCTATTAACCACTCCACACTCAATAGCGAACACAACTTGGAAGAACTATGTATTCAGTTAAAGAATTAACAAACATCCACTTCCAATAACCATAACTACATAAGGGGAGGTCCGATTTTCAATCTAATTGTTGTTGATGATTCATTATAGGTTTGCTAATGCAACACAAGTTTTGTTGTGTAAGGTAGGAACACCTTAAACCAAGACAACCCCTAAAACCAACACCCTAAAATCTTGCATAATATTTATATATTGATTATGAGAATGTTCACCATGTAAACATCACCCCCCCTCCCTAACGGCTTTGAGAGACAGCACCATTTTCAATACATGACTTTGTATTTATTTCAATATTTGTTGCCAAGGGGGGTGTGCAGTATACCTAGTATTTTTTTTTCTAAGTGAGAATCATTTTATTTTTTTGGTTCATACAACTACTACATGTCTATTAAATACCTTAACTTATTGGTTTAAGGTGTTGCAACCTTAAATCTAATAGGTAGAAGTTGGAGAACATGAATAACACCCATATACCTTACATTAGGGCCACTTCACACACGAACCAAAGGCCGTCACCATGCAATTTCAAGGGTCTTTGATCTCATCCAAAGGCCGTAACACTAATAAAGTTTGCTGAAATTTGCATCATGTCTACCTCTTGGAGATGGACTTGACGCAAAATCCAGCAAACCATAAACATTATTTATAGTTTGTCATGTAACAATCCATGTAGACTTTTCATCCATGATAACTCTTTGGACACATAGGCCTTCACATTCTAGTGTAGAGTGAACTTGGACGGCCATTTTGGACCAATGAGAGATCTTAGAACGCGATTGTCACGAGCCAAGAGTCATGACCATGAAATTGTGAGAGCCCATAAGAAAGTGTCCAAAGGCCGTCCCAAATCACCTCCAAAACCATGTAGTGTGGTCATGGATCCTCAAGTGTAGTGTGAAGCTATATGTGACTGGGCCCTCGACCAAATGCTATTTCAATAAATTTCTATTCATGTGGGTCCTCACACATGATAAAATAGAACAAATCAACGGTTGTGAGCGTTCGGAGCGCCATGGTCTCCTGGTTTTGTGTTACGCCTACCTCCAAGAGGTGGTTTTTGAAAATAGTCCAAGTGACCATGAAACATGATCCATTCGATGCCATGTGGGAATCCATGTAGAACATCCATCTTGCATTCACATACTCCGTTGGTCCCTTAAGCCTAGTGTGAAGCGAACTTGGACCGGCTCCGCCTTTTCCACCAATGAGAGTGCTTGAAGTGTAATGGTCACGGGCCTTTTAGTCTCGTGTGTGAAGTGCCCTTAGTACCCCTCAGGAATTCCACTTTCATGTCAGGAGCTGATGTTGGTGACTGGCGGAGTCCTTGCCGGTTTGCCAAAAGGGAATAGTGCACTCACACAGTTAGTATGATAATTTACACTAAATTTTATTTTTATATATTCCTCTCCTTTGTGCATCATGCATGTCATCATAATGGTACGTGTGTAAGTTAAATAGGACTTTCCCGGGACCACCTAGAGAGTTAGAAGGACCACATTATAAGGTAGACGTGTGTTATTCGGACACTTTTCACTTTGCACTTACGTCTTGTATGATGTGAAACACACAACTACACTATACCGTTTATGGTGTTTAGTGTCACTTACTCAACGGAATTACGCAATGCAATAACTTCTTATTACAGATTCCAGTTTTTACTTTCAAAGGTTGTATAGGTTGTATAGGTTGTTCATATGTTATAGAACGTAAATGACTTTGTTTGGTGAAATATCACATTCTCAATAAATAGGTATAGCATTGTGTATCTCTGAATAGTAAGTGACACTACATACCATAAACGATGTAGTGCAAAAAGATAAGCAAATCCACATTATGCCCATAGTCATTTGCCTCGTAATTTTTGGAGTTCATATGAATATCTTACTCGTTATTTGTATCTTATTCTCATGCTCAAAGTGGTTGTATAGGCTCAGACTCCCAATTTATGTTTATTATTAAGCCTAGGATGGCTAGCATATTTTGAGCATGTAGTTCAATCTCTTTCAAACATGTGTCTTTTTGGGTATGTTCTTAGATCCACACCTAACCACATACCCCTCAACTTCAGGTTTCAATCAAGTCCATTGTCCTGTTAATGTCCATCTACCCTAGCTACAATAGGGTTCAAGATGTGTGTTGGAGCTATAGTAATCTCCGCTTAAGTATGCACTTTGAACCGGAGCCGTTGGTGTGCACTTAGTTGGTAGGTGCGCACTTTACTCATATAGCTTTCTAGACCCTCTGATTCAATGAATCACAACAAGAAATGGATGAAACTTGAGGCAACCTGCTTGACCGAAGCCTGACGATGTGAAATCATTGCAAAGTTGAGCAAGCCGAACGCGCCGAGCAAGTGGGCGCTGGGGCGGGAGTATGAAATCAATAAGGCGCCATTTGGAAAGTTTGGGACAATCGGGAGAACATATTGCAACGACTGGCGCTAATGTCTACTGATGCCAAAACCCTAAATGGAAGTTGGACATATGTATTATGAACTGCGACGATCGTTTGAGACGTTTCAGCGAAACGTTAACAAACTAACATTGAATGTCAAGTGTAAAAAATTCATGCATTTGTGGCAAATGACTTTGCATGACATGTTCATACAATAAAGTATGAACCCTGATTTTTGTCAAAAAAATTGCGCACTTAACCGGGATGCGTACTTAAGCAAGAGATTACTATACATACTTCCCACTTTGGTCAATTATGTCAAAAAAGTCCTATCTAAAATTAGCATGTTCTTTTGGTGCATTTTTCAATTCAGTTGAATACCTCAATTATTGAATATTTGGGTTTTCAATACGTAACAACGGTGCCGTTGAATGCAAATACATATTTGATATTCTCCCGGAGGGTGGACTCTTCATACCATGTACAAACTAACGTGAGTGTAAGAAACATGGTACTATTTGAGGCATAAGCGTACATAGCATACATGAGGGAGAGGTATTATTTTTCTAAAGTGTGTACATCTAAAAATACCTATTAATTTTTATGAAGTAAAGATAGATACACAAAAAAGGGCCTTCATATTTAGATTATTTTTTTTGGCAATAGGTGTGTTAGTTTTGTGCAATTCATGTCTTCATCAATTTTGTCATATGGTCAAATTTCTCAATGACTACCATGAATGTTTTGGTTAGGGTTTGCATTTGGGTTTTAGGTTTTTACAAACTAGAGGCTCTTGGAGCACTCATGACCTTCCTTGAGTTATGCTCCTTGTTTGTGGCTAAATTACTGTGCTTTTGTCTTTGTTTGTTTGATACAATCGTTGAGTTATATGCTATGGATGAAAATGAGCTTTTCATAGGAAAGTGAAAGTGGTTTTCATGTGTAATGAAGGCCTATTAAATTCATGATATATATTTTGTATATGTAGTGGAGGCATTTATAACATTAAACTGAAAAACTTAGTATAAATACATGAGTCCATTTCCTAGATGCCATTAGTACGTATGCACTTGTTTTTCTCTATAAACTTCTTGTATAGGGGGTTTAATTTCATAGTGACCCACGCACGTCACTTCGGTTCCCAATGAAGAGTCCATCCCCCCCCACGGAAGTATTTTAATCATCAATTTCACAATGTGTGGACATACTTTTATTTTCCCCATAAAATAAAATAATGCATAAATGAAATTGAAAAAAACCAAAATTTGAACAACTTGTTTTGTAGACTTGTTGAGTCTCATAAATTTGTGCGTAAAGGTGTTTGGGACTCCAAGTTTCTTGATATTTTATATATACGAGCTCTAGAAATTATGAGGGAAATCACTATAGCCTCAATTTGGATCTACTAGCCTTCTCGCGCTTAGTAACCTCACTGCTAATCAAGTGTTTTATATCTTAGGAGAAGTCACGGGCTACTTAGGGCGATTTTCCATGTAGGCCACTTGCCACTAGATTCTAAGTAACAGTGGGTTGGAGGTGTTCGCATGCAGATAAGAACAAGCCGCCAACCAACCACATCATGGTCGCCTACAGGAATGTGGAGGGCTATGGACACAGGTTGCTAGATTTCCATGCGCCCACTGAAGCAATTTTTAATCTCCAAGTGCCGGTCACCGAAGGATTGAAGACCGGTTTTAGGAGGACAAGGAGGATTTAACTTGGAGGAGGAGGTTAATAACTGACCCTAGATTTGAGAAGATGAGAATAGCTAGGTAGCACATACGAACCCTGCCCCACCAGATTCCATCTACGTTTGGATGGGTTTGTCTTTATTCCCACTAGAATCTGGTGGGCGAGCGGCCTACATGGAAAAGTAACAATATAAGACCCATCCACCTTACAAGAAACTAAGATACGGAGACACGTACGTTCACATGTGAGAATGTTCACTTACGTACTAGACTTGGAGGACTCCGGCATTTGATTGCGGGATCGAGCATGACATTATGATGGTTGCGGAAATTCTTCCAAAGTACGTCCACTATCACACTATCACAAATTGCCTTTTGTGTACGAGGTACTTGTTTGTGACGATTCAATAATACCTAGTAATTTGAGTGGTGGGTGTCAAGGCAAATGTATTCAACTTCAACTTAATTGGGGGTAAGTTGCCCACATGAATGAACACGAAACCAACAATCAATCACGTTGAAGTTAATAACAAATCGTGTTTCATGTCGCCGTATTTGTTTGTGACAATTCGACAATACCTAGTCATTTGAGTAGTGGGTGTCAAGGCAAATGTGTTCAACTTCAACTTAATTGTTATAAGACCTGGGGGTAGCCTCTTCATTGGAAACGTAAATGACGTGTGTGGGTTACTATGAAATTAAACCCTCCATATACGAGAAGTTTATAGAGAAAAACAAGTGTATATGTACTAACGGTATGCTAGAAAATGGACTCATGTATTTATACTAAGCTTTCAATCTAATGTAATACATGCCCCCACTACATACAAAAATAATAAATATCAAATTAAATATAAATATATTACATATAAAACCCACTTTCATTTTCCGTTAAGAAAGTCATTGAGCGTTTTTTTCATGTAACTCAAAGATTGCACAACTAGGACTTAAGTATATTTGAATTTATGCATGAACTTTGGACAGTTCTAATTGTCAATATGACATACACTAGATTGGAAACCCACACAAATATGGTGTTTGGCAAACATGGAATACAAACATTTCAAAGTTGTGGTTTTTATGTTGTTGTTTTTGATGTTTTGTCCCTGTAAGTGCACATCACTTACTATTTTTGGACAAGTGGTTTGTCCAAACATACTTGAATGTCAGTTCATCGAGCAAACAACAACAATAGCACAATAACTTAGACACGATCCAATGAGCAAAACTCAAAGGAGCCCATGAGCACTCCATGAACCTTCAGCTTTGTAAAACCTAGAACTTAAATGCAAACCCCAACTAGAATAATAAAGGGTGTGATTGAGGATTATTATCATATGACAACAATGGATGAAAATGCGAATTAGATGAAACTAGCACATCTCTTGTCATTTTTTTCTCTTTAAACCTTAGAGCCCCCTTTTGTACATCTCTACCTTTACTTCAACATTTTTTAAATGTATACACTAGAGAAAATTTAATACCTCTCCCTTATGTATACTATGTATGCTAATGCCTCAAATAATACCCCTTCTTACACTCACGATAGTCCATACGTGGATGAAGAGTCCACCCCCAGGTAATAAGTTGACCACATGAATGACATGAAACCAATAATCAATCACATCGAAGTTAATGATTGTTGCATCACCCCTCATTACATTACAAGCCTCTGAGGATGTGTGCTCCACAGGACATGGGCCATGAGCAGAGGCAAGAGAATGTTTTTGCATACAAGAATATCTCTCATTCATCAAACATAAAAAAAACTTGACCCCCTATAGGTTTATTGCCAATTCATATGGAATGGCTTGGCCTAGACTAATTCTGGGTCTTTCAAGCTATTCCAATGTCAAATAAAAAAGTGAAACTTTTTATGTTGGATGAATGTGATGTGAGAGAATTTTCTCTTGCCTTTGCCCGTGGCCCGACACGCCTTGCTCACGCGTTGGGAAGCACGATAGCATTTACATCCTCATGGGTTTCTAATGTGAGGGGAGGCTAGTTTGGGAGCTTATGGATAAAGTGACCCAAGTTTATTAAGACTAAAAGTAACATGTTAATAGAGTGGGTCCAAGTTATAAAAAAAAAGCCAACTTCCTAGCTTGTCATACTAAGATTGGTGGGGCCATATGGGCTTGCAAAGGTTGAGCTTGGGATTTAGGATGATGGGTCTCATGAGTTAGACTCTATTTTGGATTCTAACGTTCTCTCAAAGTTGTTTGAGTTGACAGAGGAGGTCCAAGGAGTTTGACCAATGTTTCAAAATTAGGCTTCGACACAAGAAACTCTAATGGGCAATGAGCTCTTGATAGAAAAATATTTCAACAAATTTGTAAAATTCAACAACATTTGATCCCTCGACACTTGTACATGGTGACTTGAGGTGGGTTTACATTAGAGTCCGGGTCCAACAAACTTGGGGATTCAGAACACCCAATCAATGAACCTTACTTTTGCACTCAAGATTGGACCCAAGGTTGAAGATTGATTTCTCAAACTAGAAGGAGTATTTTCTTGAGTGAGGACTGTTGAGAATTGACGGGAGAGTGATGGTACATTAGTGCCACTCTATTTTTTTCATACATTCTTAATCACGGATTATATTGTAAACCCGCCCTTAACCCTAAAGGCTGAGAAGGATTTTTTGTCCAGGTAACCACCTTTGCCCCATCCATACTAGTGTACACATTCATGTATAATCTTGTGATTTAGACGCCTGGACAACTAATTTTTTTGTGAGAGGAAAATCTAACTCTACAAACATGCCATCCATGTGGATGGATCCACCGTTAGAGGCTGCCATGAATTTTCTTTATTAAACTGTTGAATTGGGATGACGATTTGAAGGCAATTTTGGCAATATTTGGACTTGAGCCTTTAAGTGTTAAATTTCTTGAACCCTTCAACCAAATTCTTCTTTCAAGGACTATGTAAACACTAGCCAATAAGGAAGAAGGGTGTTATTTAATTAATTTTCTCATTGCACCCACTTCAAGTAAGATATGAAACACACAATTTGTTTGAGATGATTAGCAAATCCAAATCGTGCATGTAGTCATTTGTCTCATGATTTTGGGGAGCTCATATGAATATCTTATACATTGTCAAAGAGAAAGATTCTCGTGTACACATGAGTGGCCATATTGGTCCCCTCAATCATGTTCACTATTGAGTTGTGAATGGTTAGCATATTTTGTGCACGTAATCCAATCTTTTTCAAACACATGTCTTTTTGGTGCATGTTCTTAGATCTGTACCTAACTACGTACCGCTCCAAGATAGGTATCCAGATTATTGTTGGAACTTGGAATTAGGTACGTCTAAGGTTGAGGCATTTGTAGCCGATAAAATAAGAGAGTTTGGCGTATGTTTAGGAGGAGTAATAGCTTGGGATTAATTGTCTTGTGAAGAGAAACAAATTCTAAGGAGAATGAAAAGAGAATCATTTTTTTCCATGAATATGGAAATTGCTACAAATTTTGAAGCGGTAAAGTTTAGGGGAGCATGCTATCAATCTATATGTAAACCCATAATTGCTCATCTAAATGCTAATTCCTTCCTATGGCAATTGTCAAAACTCTTATGAAGGTAATCAATCACAAGTTGCCACCACATAAACCTTAACTCCGTTTGCCTACAGAATATAAATCTCATGTATGTCAATATACATGTACCCTAGTGAGCAGTTAAATGAACCTAGTCGACTATGGATGCCTTGACCTTACCTTAGTGCTAGTGTCCGGAGAGATTTTTGGACATAATCAATCGAGATCCTAGTAAAGTAGAGGCGCCCATATTTAATCACTTAAGAGATTCCGCATCTGATTTGAAGAAGTATAAGGCGGTGCAAAAAATTTCCCATGTAGGACGATAAAAATCAAGAGGACTGTATTTTTTTCGGTAGTTTTAATCCTTAATTGAAATTGTTGTGAATTTTTGAAACCAAAAGTTGGCCCGAACATATTTCCAATGTCTAGAGTTTGCCATAACCGCTCATTTTAACCGCTCATTCCTCCTCGTTTTAGCAATGTCATGACATTATTGGTTCTGGCTTGATAAAAAATTAGTCCTAGCTTGATTGAAATTCCGGTACCCTATAGATTGCCGATGGAAACTTGATCGAAAATAGGCACCTCTACTATGTTGTTTCCAAGTCCAACCGATTACATGTTGACATCTTTCAAGTTTTCCTTATTAATTTGAGGTATATTCTCTAGATTCCTCTAAAACGATCCCTAATTTTCCTGAAGTCTTGAACTTCAATCGGTTATTTTTCAAACTCAACCGGTTCATCTGTAAACGACACTAAATAAGATAGTGAGTGTCACCAATTCTAATTGTCTTGCTCAATACTAACTATAATCTGCGGTGTAGCGTCACCGACACTACATAACATGACAATATTTTGTCATTCCTTGTAAATTTTTTTGGGCATTATAGATTTTTTTTTGAGACAGAAGGCCAATAGGCCAACGCCAAAGCACAGGAGGCAGTTGACCACCTGGCAAGTTTTTCCTTCAGGTAGAGAGGAGATTTCACAGCCGGGATTCGAACCGCCAACCTCTTCCTTGAGATTTGGGTATCCCTCCACCATCATCCGGTAGTTAGGGTCATCTCGGACCAACATTATAGATTTACAGTGTGGCAAGTATTGTCACGTGCCAAGTGATTTTTCATCCAAATTTCAATCATCCATGACAATGTTTCATCACAAATTCGTTAGGATGCAAATTATACCAAACTTTGTTTCATCAATTGGCATTTGGGTGAACTGAAAAATAAGTTGGGATGACAGTATTTGTAAACTCATTCATAGAAAGTGTCACTACAAAAAAGTTACCGCAGTGACATACAATACTCTAGGACATTAAATATCATATTTAGTGTAGCGGTCAGTTCTCCCCATGTATAGCTTAGGGCCACCCTCACACACGAGCCAAGAGCCGTGACCATGAAATTGTGAGAGTCCAAAAGAAAGCGTCCCTTCTCTCTACTTGACAAAACTTGCCAGGTGGTTAATTGCGTCCTGTGCTTTGGTGCTAGCCTATCGGTCTTCTGTCTCCACAAAAAAAAAACGTCCAAAGGCCGTCCCGACAAACCTCCAAAATCATGTAGTGTGGTCACGGACCCTCAAGTGTAGTGTGAAGTCATATGTGACCGGGCCCTCAACCAAATGCTATTTCAATGAATTTCTATTCATGCGGGTCCTCACACATGATGAAATAGAACAAATCAATGGTTGTGAGTGTTCAGGGTGCCATGGTCTCCCAGTTTTGTGTGAGGCCTACCTCCAAGAGGTTGTTTTTGAGAATAGTCCAAGTGACCATGAAACATGATCCATTCAATGCCAGGTAGGAATCCATGTAGACTTTACATCCATCTTGCATTCACATATATACTCCGTTGGTCCCTCAAGCGTATTGTGAAGCAAACTTGGACCGGCTCCAGTGATCGGGGAGATTTTTGGGCACAATCAGTTGAGATCCTAGTGTTTGCAAGTCCAACCGGTTACATGTTGACATCCTTCGGTTTTCCTTTATTAAATTGGGGTATATTCCATAAATTCCTCTAAAACGATCGGTAATTTTCCTGCAGTCTTGAACTTCAACCGGTTATTTCTCAAACTCAACCGGTTCATCTATAACTAACTGCCGGTTCTCCCCGATCATAGACCGACCGGCTCCGCCTTTTCCACCAATGAGAGTGCTTGAAGCGTACTGATCACGGGCTCTCAGTCTCATGTGTGAAGTGGCCTTTAGAGCGACTGACTGACGAGTAAAGTGTTCTCAATTCGACCGAGATCATCAAACTGCCTCCAAAATCGTGCAACTCCATCAAAGTCAATGGTACACTTATTGTGATCTCAGTTGCTTATTTCCTTTGAACCTGTTACCAGAAAACATCATATCTACCTCTGGGTGTGTGCCTTAATGTACTTAAACTCCCAGCTGAACAGGAAAGCCCCCGGGCAGCCATTTCACAGAGTTTGATGATCACTTAATTTACGGGAAATTTAATGTGAAAATTAAGTTACACTTAATTTACAAAATTATTATAATCTATAACTACGGTGCTCAGACATCATTTTACCTTCCCTTCCGACAGGATGAGTCAGGGAGTTCTCATCATTTTGTGAGTTAAGATACCACTGACCTAATAAGTAGCGTCATGGCAAGAGGGGGTTGAGTGACCATTGATTCCTAATTGTTTGTTGCCCGAGTCGTAACATTAACCCTTAAACGTCCAGGGGGGGTGAGAGGGCCTCTCCCATCAGCCTATGTTTACCCCATTTCAGACCTCCATGTAATTCTTTTAGTACGATCGGCATATATATTTAGATATGGAATTTTGAGATACACATTTTGGGGAAAAAAAATTTGCAATTCCGACATGTTTTGACGCTATCTTATGGTCAAATAGTTTAGCGTCAACGAGGCCCTGATAGGGCCTCTCCGACGTTTAAGGGTTAATTAGCTTTGAGATGAACGTATTGTGGGCATGAGGACCAGTTTACACCATGGACCATGAAGTTGGACCATGGAAGATGGTCTTTTCCCATGGTCCAACTTTTGTGGTCCGATTTCTTTAAAAATCAATTTACAATGTCTATGGGGCTCTCACTAGGCGTAAACCGAATGTGGACCAAGAGGAACGACCATGCACTTGAAAGTGGATGTGCTGATTATTATTTTAATATATGTCCAATTTTAAGAAGTTGCGAAAATAAAAATCCAAGTTTGATCATTCTCTTTTCTTGTCTTCATCTTCTTTTCTCCCAAAAAAATTTCATTAAAATTTTGTTATAAGAGTATTTCTCTGCCATGGGCCCCTACCTTTCTCTACCAGAGCACCTCTTTTGCCTCTCCCACTGCAAAACCCGTTGGACCATGTCAATGGATAATGTAGGCCTTAAAATATGTCTTTTGGGGACCTCGAACTCCATGGTCACTCTGACATTTTTTCCTTGGTGTAAACCGACGTGGTCCCGGGATGAGTTCAACAACCAATCACAGATTTTACAAGGCCTTGGGACAACTTCATGGTCCATGGTGTAAACAACCCTTGAGTATTTGCTAGGAAGAATTTTTTAAAGATGCTCTGGGAATATCTTTGCCTCTCAAATTCAGTTTGAGTCTTTGTTGTGTGTGGGTTCTACATGCTTGTCCCAAGGCTCCTCCAAACTATGGAGTCTTGCCACTTAACCCCACCCCCCACACGATTTCAATGGATATTTGAATTTATAGTGAGACCGGAATGGAAATGGGTGCATAGAACCACACTTGGTTAATGTTATGGTCAAGACTCAAGTGGTGGAGTGAAATCCTTTGGGTGCGTTTCCGCTAGGGTCCGAGACCAAAGAGAATCCAAATTCAAGCAATCCTATTGGTCGAGAGCAACATTATGGACCCAAGGAGTTTGTGCTAGGGTCCAAGACCAAAGATAATCCAAATCTGAGCAATCTTGTTGGTCGAGAGCAACATTGTGGATCCAAGGTTCAAAAAAATGAAGTGGGACTAATGTGGCCTCACTTTCCTGTCAAGTCTCAAAGTTGCCCACTTGAGAAAATATTCCTCCTACTTCGCGGAACTTATCTACATACTTGGGTTCAATTTTGAGTCGAAATTTGAGGTTCTTCAAGGGGTGTTTGGGTTCCAAGTTTCTTGAAATGTGGACCCTAATGCAAACCCACCCCTTAAAAGCTAAGCTCTTCATAACATTGTCAAGCTTCTTCTTGGACCACCCTTAAGCCATTCTAACAATATATATTTATATAGAGTAGGCTATTATAGCAAGAATAGTGGGCATATTTCATATGCATTTATGTCAAATCTAGTTTACCTAGGTTCTTGCTAACTATAAATACGTTAGCTTGCATGGGTTGCCCAATTTATGCAAATTTTTCAACATGAGATTGGACTATGTGCTCAAAATGCAAATATCATTGTCAAAGAAATAAATTCTTCGCTTTCCTTGTTACAAACTTTTGCATCTCAATTGGGAGTGTGGAACTTGAAGAGAGACCTTTGTGATTTGCAATTGCTAACCATGTTGAGGCAATCTCCAATCGGCTCCAATGATTGAAATTTTCCATGGAATTGAAAGTGTCCATAATAGGATTGCCAATCATATATACTCAAATATAATTAGAATGTAGGTGGGATTACGGTTCTAAGTAATCTACTTTCTCTCCACCATCCTAGCGATGATACATTGTATAGTGATACACCACACTGTTGATCATCCAACACATACATGATTTTGCAATCACTAGGAGACAACTAGGGAAGGTAACAAGTGATACTTGTTGCTACCAGTGACATGATGTGTCATGGAGACCACTCTAATGAACATGACACATCAATTTTCATGCCACACTAAATCAAATACAAAAGGTGAATGTGCTTAAGTTGATACACATATATTTGAGTGGTGTATGCTTAGATGTGAATCTAAGTATAGTGACCAAAAAGAACCATGTTGAAAAGAGATTGGACTGCATGCTCAAAAGTTGTTAACCATTCTAGATGCAATAGTCAACACAACTGGGAGAACTTATATTTTCATTTTAAAAACCTCACTTTGACAAGGAATAGAATATCCATCCGAGCTCCAAAAATTATGAGGAAAATGGCTACATGCACGATTCAGATTTGCTCATCATATCGCACTACACTCTAAACTGTGTATTATCAACCTCCTTAACATCACTCCTTCTCTTATATCCTGAAACCCTAGGGAATGGATGTTCTTGATAAAATCTCACTCCTTGTGATCGCATTTCCCTCCCATAAATCACATGTTTTGACATAATAGTCATCCACCAAAGAATTCAAACCGCACGTTGTCGTAATGTAAATACATACACTATATAGATGTGTACTTATTTAGTATTGTATTGTGATTCTTTGATTTGGAGGAAAGTAAAGGTAATAGAAATAGATTACCTTCTTGTTTACTCATAGTTTACTCTTAGTTTACCCTTTTAGTCTTACCCATTGTTTTACTCATAGTTTACTCTTTGTTTACCTTTTAGTCTTACTTCTAGTTTTATTCTTAGTTTACTTTTGGACCAATGGGTGATTAGAAGCCCATGTGATGAGGATAAGAGGGAGATTTTGTCTCTTTCATATAGGGGGAAGGAGAGAAGTTTTTGAGAGGAGGTTGTTGTGGAGAATGAGGGTTTTTTTTGAAACTCATGGTGTGTGAGTTTATTTTTGATGGGAATTTTGAAATAAAATATGGAGGAGTTGTGTTTCATGGTGTTGTTTCTCTAGTGTGATCTCACTTGCTTGATTTGAAGTTAGCAATTAAAAGTTGTGCTCGTTTGAGTGGAGGGAGGTCTGTTGGCTCTTATAAAGAAAGGCTGAGACTTCGACCGACCATAGAAGACGGACATGTCTTTTGTTTGCAACGAAACTTTGAGGAAGTGTAGTACTTATTGTTAGCTTTTTGTAAAGATCTCATTTGCTCAATTTGGCGTTCATATGAAGATTTGAAGACTTGAAGACTTCTCAAGATTCAAGTGTGTTGTGGCTTGTGGTTCGTTGTCCTTTCTGTGATTCCCAGCCGGATTTGGAGGCTAGTCGCATTTGATTTTTTGCATCATAAATTTGTTGCGGGCTTTGTGAGAGTCCATAAAAGCCCCATTTCATGTTTGTGACAACGAAGTGGGATTGTTGACCCACAAGGTTGTTTTCTGTTGTTCCCATTGGTGAGGCACGATTGCTGGTCACCATGGGTTTGAAAGTTTAGGAGCCAATCTTTCGGACTTCAACTCGTGATATGATGTCCCGTTTTACCCGTCCGAGGCCTGTGGTTTCTTATCACCCTACCCTTACCCTTAACCCATTTAGAGCCGCAACAGAATAAGATGACGGGAAAAAGTTTGAAGATTTGAAGAAATTGAAGACCGAGATTCTTGAAGACCAGAAGATTCGACGGTCCGACAAACAAATCTAATTGCAGCCAAAAGCCCAGTGTTTTCCCAAGGCGGAGCCCTCTCTACTCGACAACGCTCGCACGCATCACGTTGTCATCATTGCATGTATTGTCAGTTGACTTCGTGTTATTCCATAATGTCACATGCTACACTACATCTCTTTTACCACCGCATCCATGGTAACACTACAAAGCTCATTAATACCACATGCACTTTGGTTGCCACAAGCGTGATATTACGGAGATGAAATTAGAGTGCATTTGCTTGTTCACACCCTACAAGAAGTGGTTGTGGCGGAGTCAAAAGTGTCCATTTAAGAAGTGCTTACTTTACCTTAGTGTAGTCTAATGAACGTAGTGTAGTGAGAATCTAATGAACGAGGTAGGGGGTTTGACAACTTTCCGCTTTGAAAAATTGTAGAATTTTTTGTACAGGGCAGAAAATATGAAACAACTTGCATTCTTCATGAATCCTTCTCGTCTATCTTGGAAAATTATCTCATGATTGTAAGACCATATCTTCAATGCGAATCACCTTATTTTCATGGGTTATGGTATTTCTACCTCACCCTAACGTAGTAAGAGAACTTATCCAAGGACCGCTGCTGCTGCTGACGGCAAGTCATGTGTGATGAGGATCCAAAGCAGGCCGACAGCCAGCCAGCCTGCTGCTCCTCATGTAGAAAAGTCTGGTTACTTAACTTGAGCCTGCCGTAAGTATAAGAGTTTTTGGCACCGCCGGGGCCTCCTGAGGAGGGGATCCGAGGCTAACTTCCGGGTTCGTACGTAGTGGCCCAACTGCACATAACTTCCTGCCCTGCCAGAATCATGGATATGGGCGATCCGTTTGGGGCAGAGAGAACATCGTCCATCACGGACCTATGTCTGGGAAGAACCGGCGGTTAGTTGCAGATGAACCGGTTGAGTTTGAGAAATAACCGGTGGAAGTTGGAGACTTCAGGAAATTTACCGATCAGTTTAGAGGAATCTATAGAATATACCTCAAATGAATGAAGCAGGTTGGATTTAGAATCACTAGGATCTTGACCGACTATGCCCACAAACTTCCCGGGCACTGTCACGGACACCATTTGGAGCAATGTCCGGGAAGAACCGGCGGTTAGTTACAGATGAACCGGTTGACTTTGAGAAATAACCGGTGGAAGTTCAAGACTTCAGGAAATTTACCGATCGGTTTAGAGGAATCTATAGAATATACCTCAAATGAATGAAAGCAAAACCAGAAGATGTCAACATGTAACCGGTTGGATTTAGAATCACTTGGATCTTGACCGACTATGCCCAAAAACTTCCTGGGCACTGTCACGGACACATTTGGAGCTATGTCCGGGAAGAACCGGCGGTTGGTTACAGATGAACCGGTTGATTTGAGAAATAATCGGTTGGAGTTGGAGACTTCAGGAGGATTACCTATCATTTTAGAAGAATCTATGGAATATACCTCAAATGAATGAAAGCCAAACCGGAAGATTATGTCAACATGTAGCCGGTTGGATTTAGAATCACTAGGATCTTGACCGACTATGCCCAAAAACTTCCTGGGCACTGTCACGGACACATTTTGGAGCTATGTCCGGGAAGAACCGGCGGTTAGTTACAGATGAACCGGTTGACTTGAGAAATAACCGATTGGAGTTGGAGACTTCAGGAGAATTGCCGATCATTTTAGAGGAATCTATAGAAGAATATACCTCAAATGAATGAAAGCAAAACTGGAAGATGTGAACATGAAACCGGCTGGATTTAGAATCACTAGGATCTTGACCGACTATGCCCAAAAACTTCCCGGGCACTGATTTGGAGTCACAAGGATTCAATGTCCGGGGAGGTTTTTGGGCCATAATCAGTCGAGATCGATCCTAGTGTTTCCACCTCCAACCGGTTTACATGTTGACATCTTTCGGGCTTTCTTTATTAGAGTAGGGTGAATTCTATTGATTCCCTTAAAATGATGGGGTAATTTTGTGAAGTCTTTACCTTCAACCGGTTATTTCTCAAACTCAACCGGTTCATCTGTAAGCTTTACTACACTAACTATGATGTTTAGAGTCATGTGGTGTTTAATGTCACTAGGGTAGCTTTTCGAATGACATTTGTTATGAATAAGTGAACAAATATTGTCATGGACGATGGATGAGTTCATCCATAGGCCAAAAACCCTACCTTCTCTTGTCAGCAACTTGTGATGAAATATTGTCATGGATGATTGAATTTCGGATGAAAAATCACTTGGGTAAGTGACAGTAATTGCAACACTGTAAATGTATAATCCCCCCAAAATTTTACAAGGAATGACAAATAATGTGGGGTTGACATTTAGTGTTGGTGACACTATACCGCGGGTTTACAATTAGTATTGAGCAAGATAATTAGAATTGGTGACACTAAATATCGTATTTAGTGTAGCAGTCGGTTCTCCCTGTTCATTGCAAGGGTTGGTCACAACGTCCAAAAAGTTTTTGAAGTTATTAAGGTTAATTGCCTACCTCTTTAAAAGGGCATAGGCTATTTCCCTCATGGCATAGGTTGCATCCTACAATATCAAATTTTTGTAGGTTGAAAACCTTTTGAGTTTTCAAGTTACCCGCCAATTGCCTTCAAAACTAATTTTTAGTAGGTTAAAATCCTTCATGTCTTTTAATGTTGTAGGCTTTAAATTCAAAACTTGAGTACTAAGTGGTATCCTTGGCAGGAATTGAACCTGGCTAAGCCCTTCACCACGTTTGAAGGCCAAGGATTAACCAACTCTTTTTTAAAGAGTTGATTATAAGTTATGAAAGGTTGCTAAAATCAAATGAGTTTAAGGGTGAAAGTCCTCACCATCTTCTGATTCAACCTCTACTCTTCCTGCAAGATATTTCTCAGGATTAGTAAACAAGAATCGAAACTTTCTTGAATCCTTCCACAAAGATATAGCTTCCTGCAAAATAAACTCAAAATTTTTGGTTGGTCCTTCAATCGCCACCCGCATCACACTATCCAAGTGTGTTGTTGTCATTCGATTCCTATTCTTCTGCTTGATGTTATTCTGCACAGAGAAAGCTCTCTCACAAGTAGCAGTACTAACACATTGGCATCCTGCAATGTCGGCAAGCGTTAGAAATCTGCAACCCTGTGATGGGGCTTGGGCTGTGGTATTTGTAAAGATCGGCGGGGAGGGAGTCAGGGCTATTATTGATATCCGCCTATGTGCCACCCAAGAGCCCCGAGTATTAGCCTAAAGATATGTACTTAGGCCAACTAATTTCCCAATTTGAAGAAGGATGAATGGCTAAAATCCTCTCTTTAAAAAAATTTGTAGGCAAAATTTCCTACATGTTTTTTATCACATAGGTTGATATCCTATGTTTTTAAATTGTCCATAGGCTCTTTGTCCTACACTTTCAAAAGTTTATAGGCTAAGTCACAAATTTTGTAGGCTGCATTTGTATTAGCCTTAGGCTCTTGCCGGACGCTGGTTGGTCATGGAATTTTGGATGCTACTGAACCAGTGTTTGGGGAGATTTTTGGGCATAAGCGGTCATAATCCTAGTGTTTTCGAGTCCAACCCGTTATATGTTATGATCTTTTGGTTTTTCTTTATTGATTCAAGGTATATTCCATAGATTCCTCTAAAGCGATCAGGAATTTTCTTGAAGCCTTGACCTTCAACCGGTTATTTCTTAGCCTCAATGGGTTCATCTACAACTACATGGTTTATGGTATTTAGTGTCACTTACTATTTGGAGTTACGTAGTGCTATAACTATTTGTAACTTTTTACCAAGTAAAGTCATTTATGTTGTATATTGTTCATATAGCTTATTTAATCTTTGTTGGTAACAAATGAAATCTATAGCGAGAAGTTATAGTCTTATGTAATTGCAAATAGTAAGTGACACTAAATACCATAAATGGTGTAGTGGTTGGTTTTTCCCATTCACTAATGTTGACACCTTGGGTAGTAGTTGACACGGGGCCATGGGTTCATGGCAATATCATAAGGTATGTGGTCCTATTGTGGGCACTTCTGATTTTGCAAATGAATTTGGCTATTGGATCAGATTGGGAATCGTTTCACCCAATGATCAACAGTTGTGAATCATAAAGATTGTCATTTCAAGTTTCCATAACATTATTTAGTCTTGGAGGCGCGGCTTCCGTTTCTAAAAACACTCATGTCCATGTGTTCTCAATTCTCTCGTCCTTGTTAGTGATTTTCAGGTTGAATACGGCAAGTAGGGAGCATCCACGAGGAATTATGTGGAAGCAATTGGCTGGGTCCTAAAATTCAACTACATCGCTAAATAATGTCATGTTAGAATTGGAGTCGAGATGCAAAAGTTATAAGATGTCAAAGTGAATATTCTCTTTTCCTTTAAACAATTGATACACATACCCCGTCAATTGTGTTCATTGTTGTGGTTGAACCTAGAGTGGTGCTTAATATGTGAGCACACAATCCAATCTCATCATGATGCATGTCTTTTTAGAGTTCTTTTTTGATCCTTCAAGCCTTGTCATATAGGTAACACCAGGGATGTACAAATGGACGTGACGCGGCCTAAACGCATTACGTCGCGTCACGAATGACGTGACGGTGTCACGTCGCGTCACGTCCAGGGTGTGACGCCAAACGGACGTTACTGTAGTAAAAAAAAATTACTAATGGGATTTTTTCTTCTTCAGATAAGTAATTATTTCGACATCAATACAGGCAGTCGTCTACCATGGTCGACTGCTATATAGGCAGTCGACCACTTAATCGACTGCTAACTCAGCAGTCGACTACAATGGTCGACTGCTAATGTAGCAGTCGACTATCTTCGTCGACGGCCAACATAGCAGTCGACCATGGTAGTCGACTGCTACATTGGCAGTCGACCATGGTTGGTAGTCGACTGCTATGTTGGCCGTCGACGAAGATAGTCGACTGCAGTTGTAGCAGTCGACCATTGCCGTCGACTGATACTATTAACAGACAAATGCAGTCAACATCATATGTTTGTTGGGTTAAATTTTAATGGTTTGGGTATAGTGGAATATGGATGGATGGAAGTAGTTTAAGAAAAATGTGATTAAAGCCAACAATGATATGTACAAGAATGCTACGATGTGAGCGGTGAGCGGTGAGCGGTGAGCGGTGAGCAGATCTCGTGAGCAGAAAATCAAAATTTAAAACTCCATTTAACGAAAGTTAGGACCCCTATGACCGTGGATTTTGCACATATTTCAAGTTTAATTTTGGAGTTATGAGGCCGATATTTATGGAGTGCCTAATTTTTAGGACCAAAAGTTTCTTAAAATTACCAACGAGTCCCTATGGCCGTGGGAAAATTCAGTGTGGTTGAGAAGGTGGTGGACCTATGGGAAGAGGCCTCGAATCCGAGGCCTCTTAGTTGTGGGTAGCTTATGCTTGAAAATCAAAATGTTATGTATATTTGAGTTGGCTACTTGTCTTTGCATTTGGCCATTTCTTGTATGTTCTAGCATGAGGAGGAGGTTTGGAAAGAGGCCTCGGATCCGAGGCCTCTTTTTTGTGGGTAGGATATGCTTGAGAAATCAAAATGTTATGTATATTTGAGTTGGCTACTTGTTTTTGCATTTGGCCATTTCTTGTATGTTCTAGCATGAGGAGGAGGTTTGGAAAGAGGCCTGGGATCCAAGGCCTCTTTCTTGTGGGTAGGATATGCTTGAGAAATCAAAATGTTAGGTGTATTTGGTTTGGCTACTTGTCTTTAGATTGTCTACTAGTTGACGACCACAAAAGTGTAGTGTTATTTGAGAACAACGACAAGATGCATTCAACAAGACAATTGGAATATTAAAAACCACACCACACTTTATAAATCCAAATACCAATCAATCAAACCAAAAATCAATCAACAATGAGGTTGTCACTACTAGATTCCCTACTTCCAAAGATACTCCCCTCATGGCCGCCCTCATCTGAAGTGGAATCTAAGGTATGGCATTCATTATCCACCTCTGCAAGAAGCTTGAAGAAGTCTAAGGCACGGGGGTCATAACGTGGAGACGGGGTACTAGCTTTGCTAGGAGAAGGTTGTGCCGCTAGTACCATCGCCATATCATGGGCATAGATTGGCAAAGTGAATCCCTTGGTAGGCGTACCAAACACATCTGCTCCAAGGCCAAGTCTGAAAACAAGCATGAAAATTGTAAGAAAGAGGATGGAAAGTGTAAAAGCTGAGTGGACAAGGAAAAGAAGCAACTTAGAAGGTCATCATACTCACTTACTGCGAGGACTCTGGCCTCGATCGCTTCAAGGCCGGCGGCCTCTTCTGCGTGCCTTGTGAAGCCTGCGTGGAAGCAACAACAATGGATGGAGCCTTCACCGGATGCTTAACACTCTGAAGTGGCTTAAGGACACGGTTGAAGATGTCCTCGTCCTCCTCGAGAGCAACGATATGGCGCCCAAGTTGCCTGCATGCATGGACAGAAGTCCCTGTTGCAGAGGAATGGTTAGCAAACATAAATAAAAGCAAAGGTAGAAAATGAAAACCAAGATATGATGGCAAGTGAAGTAGGACATACCAACGCCTGCATTAACGTCAACCACGACCTGCCCAATGTCAGTAGTTGCCATGATCAAGGAGGACATGAAAGAAATATCTTTCTCACGGGGACCACGCCAAGCTTTGGAGCCATCCATGAGAGGGGTTGTGGTATAATTCATAATGGCATCATCCATGTCCAGCTCAATGCCAAGAGCCTTGAGCTCATTGGCATCGCGAAGGCGAAATGACGAGTGCCGGGGCCGCTTATCAAGGTCGGATCCAATTGTTTTCGTGGCACGAACAAGTAGCACAATTTGGAAGAGGTTAGTGGTCTTGTCCACATGTTTAGCTGAATGAAGGCGAAGACGGTTGACTCCCAACCACTCCTTAAAGATGGTGAAGGCAAAAGCAGCGAAGTGGTCTTGAATGCTCTCCTTGAAGTCACCATTGTCATCTGGATGAAAGAGGAGGAGAGCTCCATCGTCATGCAGGATCTCATCCGCAAAATCCCAAAGGCAGATTCGCCACTTCTCCAAGTAATCCGGCAACGAATCAACTTCCACGTCTCCATCAAGCCCACCCAATGCAGTAAGTATATCGGGTAACTCCTTGACCGCAGCATCCTCTAGCTGTGAACAAATTCGAGGCCAAATCAGATTTCACAAAAATTGAAGCTATATGGCCTCTTTTCAGACCCCTTACAGGCATGCTCAAACATATGTGAGGACCCGAGAACTGAAACTAAGGTCCTGTCGGATCCGACATACCCCCCCCCTTGCCTCAAATCACAAATCACGCCCCTTACAAGCCTCACCCTTCAAAGAATTCTCAAAGAATTAAGCTATATGGCCTTAAATCAGACCAATTATAAGCCTGCCCCAATCTTAGAAATCAAAAAATAAAGCTATATGGCCTCTTTTCAGACCCCTTACAAACATGCCAGAATCCAACAAATTACAAAATGTAAACATATGTGAGGTCCCGAGTTGAGAACCTAAGGGCCTGTCGGATCCGACATACCCCCCCCCCTTGCCCCAAATCACAAATCACACCCCTTACAAGCCTGCCCCAATCTTAGAAATCAGAGATTAAAGCTATATGGCCTCTTTTCAGACCCCTTACAAGCATGCCCCTTCAGAGAATTCTCAAATAATTAAGCTATATGGTCTCAAATCAGGACCCCTTATAAGCCTACCCCAATCTTAGAAAATAAAAATAAAGCTATATGGCTTATTTTCAGACCCCTTAAAGGCACTCCCAAAACCCGAAAATCAAAAATCTAAACCTACATGGCCTCAAATCATACCCCCAACAAGCATACCCCTTGCGAGAATGTTTAAAAAGCTAAAGCTACACAACCTCAAATCAGACCCCTTACAAGCCTGCCCCAATCTTAGAATTCAAAAATTAAAGCTATGTGGCCTCTTTTCAAACCCCTTACAAGCATGCCCCTTCAGAGAATTCTCAAATAATTTAGCTATATGGCCTGAAATCAGAACCCCTTATAAGCCTGCACCAATCTTAAAAATCAAAAACTAAAGATATATGGCCTCAAATCAGACCCCTTAAGAGCATGCCCGAATCCAACAAATTACAAAATGTAAACATATGTGAGGACCCGAGTACTGAAACTAAGGTTCTGTCGGATCCGACAAACCCCCCCCCCCCCCCTTGCCTCAAATCTCAAATCACACCCCTTACAAGACTCACCCTTCAAAGAATTCCCAAATATTAAAGATATATGGCCTCAAATCAGACCACTTATAACCCTGCCCCAATCTTAGAAAACAAAAAATAAAGCTATGTGGCCTCTTTTCAGACCCCTTACAATCATGCTGAAAACAGATATATCTGCTGAAACAGAGGAGAAGCAGTCAAAAGACTTGCAAACATGAAAGCAGTCAAATCAGACCCCTAACAAGCATACTCCACTCCGAGAATTCTCAAAAATTAAAGCTAGATGGCCTCATATCAGGCCCCTCACAAGCATGCCCGAATCTAAAAAATCAAAAATCTAAACCTTCATGGCCTCCAATCAGACCCCTAAGAAGCCTGCCCCTTCAGAGAATTCTCAAAAATTGAAGCTATATGGCCTTAAATCAGACCCCTTACAAGAGTGCCCGAATCCCATAAATCAAAAATCAAAGCTATATGGCCTCAAATTGGACCCCTCACAAGCATGCCTCAATCCCAGAAATCACTATCCTAAGCCTACATGGCCCCATATTAGGCCACATAGAGGCTCGGCCAAATCTCAAAAATCACAAAATTATAACAATTGTGAGGTCCCGACATGTGAGCCCAAGGGCCTGTCGGATCCGACATCCCCCCCTTGCCTCAAATCAAACCCCTAACTACCCCTTACAAGCATGCCCCTCTACCAGAATTCAGAAATCTAAACCTACATGGCTGCCAATTAGACCCCTAACAAGCATACCCCACTCCGAGAATTCTCAAAAATTGAAGCTATATGGCCTTAAATCAGACCCATTACAAGAGTGCCCGAATCTCATAAATCAAAAATCAAAGCTATATGGCCTCAAATTGGACCCCTTACAAGCATGCCTCAATCCCACAAATCACAATCCTAAGCCTACATGGCCTCATATTAGGCCCCATAGAGGCACGGCCAAATCTCAAAAATGCACAAAATTATAACAAATGTGAGGTCCCGAGATGTGAGCCCAAGGGCCTGTCGGATCCGACAACCCCCCCTTGCCTCAAATCAGACCTCTACCTACAAGACCCCAATCCCAAAACTCCCAAAATTTCAACCTAAATGGCTTCAAAGCAGAGCCTCCCGAATCTCAAAAATATGAAATTTATACCAAATGTGAGGTCCCCAGTTGTGAACCAAAGGGCCTGTCGGATCCGACAGCCCCCCCCCCGCGTCACTGAGGCGCTGTGAACGGGCCTGTGTGGTCACGGGCATGGTGGATCCGGGCCGTTGATCCACCAAGGCCCATCCAAGGGCCTTAGTGGTCCTAGGTGGCGGGGGGCGGGGGTGGTGTTTGCCACCAAGGCGGGGTGGGGCCGTGGGCCTCATGTCTTTTTTCGGGGAGGCCAGCTTTAGGGTCTTGTCGGGGCTAGGTGGCTAAGCGGGCTCGGTGGCTAGGCGGATTAGGCAGCTAGGTAGGCTTATTTTCTAAGTGACTTGGCCTACTTACTAAATAACTACTTGGTTAGGCTTACTTAATAGGTGGCTAGGCCCACTTACTAAATAACTAGTTGCTTAGGCTTACTTACTAGCCACCTAGTAAGTAAGCCTAAGCAACTAGTTATTTAGTAAGTGGGCCTAGCCACCTAGTAAGTAAGCCTAAACAACTAGTTATTTAGTAAGTGGGCCTAGCCACGTAGTAAGTAAGCCTAAGCAACTAGTTATTTAGTAAGTGGGCCTAGCCACCTATTAAGTAAGCCTAACCAAATAGTTATTTAGTAAGTAGGCCAAGCCACTTAGAAAATAAGCCTACCTAGCTGCCTAATCCGCCTAGCCACCGAGCCCGCTTAGCCACCTAGCCCCGACAAGACCCTAAAGCTGGCCTCCCCGAAAAAAGACATGAGGCCCACGGCCCCACCCCGCCTTGGTGGCAAACAACACCCCCGCCCCCACCCACCTTGGTGGCAAGCACCACCCCCCGCCCCCCGCCACCTAGGACCACTAAGGCCCTTGGATGGGCCTTGGTGGATCAACGGCCCGGATCCACCATGCCCGCGACCACACAAGGCCCGTTCACAGCGCCTTAGTGACGCGGGGGGGGGGGGTCTGTCGGATCCGACAGGCCCTTTGGTTCAGAACTGGGGACCTCACATTTGGTATAAATTTCATATTTTTGAGATTGGGGAGTGCCTCAGAGAGGCCTAGTAAGATGCCATGTAGGTTTAGATTTCTGAATTCAAGTAGTGGGGTATGCTTATGAAGGCTCTGCTTTGAGGCCATTTAGGTTGAAATTTTGGGAGTTTTGGGATTGGGGTCTTGTAGGTAGAGGTCTGATTTGAGGCAAGGGGGGGTTGTCGGATCCGACAGGCCCTTTGGTTCAGAACTGGGGACCTCACATTTGGTATAAATTTCATATTTTTGAGATTCGGGAGGCTCTGCTTTGATGCCATTTAGGTTGAAATTTTGGGAGTTTTGGGATTGGGGTCTTGTAGGTAGAGGTCTGATTTGAGGCAAGGGGGGGTTGTCGGATCCGACAGGCCCTTTGGTTCACAACTGGGGACCTCACATTTGGTATAAATTTCATATTTTTGAGATTCGGGAGGCTCTGCTTTGAGGCCATTTAGGTTGAAATTTTGGGAGTTTTGGGATTGGGGTCTTGAAGGTAGAGGTCTGATTTGAGGCAAGGGGGGGTTGTCGGATCCGACATGCCCTTTGGTTCACAACTGGGGACCTCACATTTGGTATAAATTTCAGAATTTTGAGATTCGGGAGGCTCTGCTTTGAGGCCATTTAGGTTGAAATTTTGGGAGTTTTGGGATTGGGGTCTTGTAGGTAGAGGTCTGATTTGAGGCAAGGGGGGGTTGTCGGATCCGACAGGCCCTTTGGTTCACAACTGGGGACCTCACATTTGGTATAAATTTCATATTTTTGAGATTCCGGAGGCTCTGCTTTGAGGCCATTTAGGTTGAAATTTTGGGAGTTTTGGGATTGGGGTCTTGTAGGTAGAGGTCTGATTTGAGGCAAGGGGGGGTTGTCGGATCCGACAGGCCCTTTGGTTCACAACTGGGGACCTCACATTTGGTATAAATTTCAGAATTTTGAGATTCGGGAGGCTCTGCTTTGAGGCCATTTAGGTTGAAATTTTGGGAGTTTTGGGATTGGGGTCTTGTAGGTAGAGGTCTGATTTGAGGCAAGGGGGGTTGTCGGATCCGACAGGCCCTTTGGTTCACAACTGGGGACCTCACATTTGGTATAAATTTCAGAATTTTGAGATTCCGGAGGCTCTGCTTTGAGGCCATTTAGGTTGAAATTTTGGGAGTTTTGGGATTGGGGTCTTGTAGGTAGAGGTCTGATTTGAGGCAAGGGGGGGTTGTCGGATCCGACAGGCCCTTTGGTTCACAACTGGGGACCTCACATTTGGTATAAATTTCATATTTTTGAGATTCGGGAGGCTCTGCTTTGAGGCCATTTAGGTTGAAATTTTGGGAGTTTTGGGATTGGGGTCTTGAAGGTAGAGGTCTGATTTGAGGCAAGGGGGGGTTGTCGGATCCGACAGGCCCTTTGGTTCACAACTGGGGACCTCACATTTGGTATAAATTTCAGAATTTTGAGATTCGGGAGGCTCTGCTTTGAGGCCATTTAGGTTGAAATTTTGGGAGTTTTGGGATTGGGGTCTTGTAGGTAGAGGTCTGATTTGAGGCAAGGGGGGGTTGTCGGATCCGACAGGCCCTTTGGTTCACAACTGGGGACCTCACATTTGGTATAAATTTCAGAATTTTGAGATTCGGGAGGCTCTGCTTTGAGGCCATTTAGGTTGAAATTTTGGGAGTTTTGGGATTGGGGTCTTGTAGGTAGAGGTCTGATTTGAGGCAAGGGGGGGTTGTCGGATCCGACAGGCCCTTTGGTTCAGAACTGGGGACCTCACATTTGGTATAAATTTCATATTTTTGAGATTCGGGAGGCTCTGCTTTGAGGCCATTTAGGTTGAAATTTTGGGAGTTTTGGGATTGGGGTCTTGTAGGTAGAGGTCTGATTTGAGGCAAGGGGGGGTTGTCGGATCCGACAGGCCCTTTGGTTCAGAACTGGGGACCTCACATTTGGTATAAATTTCATATTTTTGAGATTCGGGAGGCTCTGCTTTGAGGCCATTTAGGTTGAAATTTTGGGAGTTTTGGGATTGGGGTCTTGTAGGTAGAGGTCTGATTTGAGGCAAGGGGGGGTTGTCGGATCCGACAGGCCCTTTGGTTCACAACTGGGGACCTCACATTTGGTATAAATTTCATATTTTTGAGATTCCGGAGGCTCTGCTTTGAGGCCATTTAGGTTGAAATTTTGGGAGTTTTGGGATTGGGGTCTTGTAGGTAGAGGTCTGATTTGAGGCAAGGGGGGGTTGTCGGATCCGACAGGCCCTTTGGTTCACAACTGGGGACCTCACATTTGGTATAAATTTCATATTTTTGAGATTCGGGAGGCTCTGCTTTGAGGCCATTTAGGTTGAAATTTTGGGAGTTTTGGGATTGGGGTCTTGTAGGTAGAGGTCTGATTTGAGGCAAGGGGGGGTTGTCGGATCCGACAGGCCCTTTGGTTCACAACTGGGGACCTCACATTTGGTATAAATTTCATATTTTTGAGATTCGGGAGGCTCTGCTTTGAGGCCATTTAGGTTGAAATTTTGGGAGTTTTGGGATTGGGGTCTTGTAGGTAGAGGTCTGATTTGAGGCAAGGGGGGGTTGTCGGATCCGACAGGCCCTTTGGTTCACAACTGGGGACCTCACATTTGGTATAAATTTCAGAATTTTGAGATTCGGGAGGCTCTGCTTTGAGGCCATTTAGGTTGAAATTTTGGGAGTTTTGGGATTGGGGTCTTGTAGGTAGAGGTCTGATTTGAGGCAAGGGGGGGTTGTCGGATCCGACAGGCCCTTTGGTTCACAACTGGGGACCTCACATTTGGTATAAATTTCATATTTTTGAGATTCGGGAGGCTCTGCTTTGAGGCCATTTAGGTTGAAATTTTGGGAGTTTTGGGATTGGGGTCTTGTAGGTAGAGGTCTGATTTGAGGCAAGGGGGGGTTGTCGGATCCGACAGGCCCTTTGGTTCACAACTGGGGACCTCACATTTGGTATAAATTTCATATTTTTGAGATTCGGGAGGCTCTGCTTTGAGGCCATTTAGGTTGAAATTTTGGGAGTTTTGGGATTGGGGTCTTGTAGGTAGAGGTCTGATTTGAGGCAAGGGGGGGTTGTCGGATCCGACAGGCCCTTTGGTTCACAACTGGGGACCTCACATTTGGTATAAATTTCATATTTTTGAGATTCGGGAGGCTCTGCTTTGAGGCCATTTAGGTTGAAATTTTGGGAGTTTTGGGATTGGGGTCTTGTAGGTAGAGGTCTGATTTGAGGCAAGGGGGGGTTGTCGGATCCGACAGGCCCTTTGGTTCACAACTGGGGACCTCACATTTGGTATAAATTTCATATTTTTGAGATTCGGGAGGCTCTGCTTTGAGGCCATTTAGGTTGAAATTTTGGGAGTTTTGGGATTGGGGTCTTGTAGGTAGAGGTCTGATTTGAGGCAAGGGGGGGTTGTCGGATCCGACAGGCCCTTTGGTTCACAACTGGGGACCTCACATTTGGTATAAATTTCATATTTTTGAGATTCGGGAGGCTCTGCTTTGAGGCCATTTAGGTTGAAATTTTGGGAGTTTTGGGATTGGGGTCTTGTAGGTAGAGGTCTGATTTGAGGCAAGGGGGGGTTGTCGGATCCGACAGGCCCTTTGGTTCACAACTGGGGACCTCACATTTGGTATAAATTTCATATTTTTGAGATTCGGGAGGCTCTGCTTTGAGGCCATTTAGGTTGAAATTTTGGGAGTTTTGGGATTGGGGTCTTGTAGGTAGAGGTCTGATTTGAGGCAAGGGGGGGTTGTCGGATCCGACAGGCCCTTTGGTTCACAACTGGGGACCTCACATTTGGTATAAATTTCATATTTTTGAGATTCGGGAGGCTCTGCTTTGAGGCCATTTAGGTTGAAATTTTGGGAGTTTTGGGATTGGGGTCTTGTAGGTAGAGGTCTGATTTGAGGCAAGGGGGGGTTGTCGGATCCGACAGGCCCTTTGGTTCACAACTGGGGACCTCACATTTGGTATAATTTTGTGAATTTTGAGATTTGGCCGACCCTCTATGTGGCCTAATATGGGGCCATGTAGGCTTAGGATTGTGATTTGTGGGATTGAGGCATGCTTGTAAGGGGTCCAATTTGAGGCCATATAGCTTGTATTCTTAATTTATGAGATTCGGGCACTCTTGTAATGGGTCTGATTTAAGGCCATATAGCTTCAATTTTTGAGAATTCTCGGAGTGGGGTATGCTTGTTAGGGGTCTAATTGGCGGCCATGTAGGTTTAGATTTCTGAATTCTGGTAGAGGGGCATGCTTGTAAGGGGTAGTTAGGGGTCTGATTTGAGGCAAGGGGGGGGATGTCGGATCCGACAGGCCCTTGGGCTCACATGTCGGGACCTCACAATTGTTATAATTTTGTGATTTTTGAGATTTGGCCGAGCCTCTATGTGGCTTAATATGGGGCCATGTAGGCTTAGGATTGTGATTTCTGGGATTGAGGCATGCTTGTGAGGGTCCAATTTGAGGCCATATAGCTTTGATTTTTGATTTATGGGATTCGGGCACTCTTGTAAGGGGTCTGATTTAAGGCCATATAGCTTCAATTTTTGAGAATTCTCTGAAGGGGCAGGCTTCTTAGGGGTCTGATTGGAGGCCATGAAGGTTTAGATTTTTGATTTTTTAGATTCGGGCATGCTTGTGAGGGGCCTGATATGAGGCCATCTAGCTTTAATTTTTGAGAATTCTCGGAGTGGAGTATGCTTGTTAGGGGTCTGATTTGACTGCTTTCATGTTTGCAAGTCTTTTGACTGCTTCTCCTCTGTTTCAGCAGATATATCTGTTTTCAGCATGATTGTAAGGGGTCTGAAAAGAGGCCACATAGCTTTATTTTTGTTTTCTAAGATTGGGGCAGGGTTATAAGTGGTCTGATTTGAGGCCATATATCTTTAATATTTGGGAATTCTTTGAAGGGTGAGTCTTGTAAGGGGTGTGATTTGAGATTTGAGGCAAGGGGGGGGGGTTTGTCGGATCCGACAGAACCTTAGTTTCAGTACTCGGGTCCTCACATATGTTTACATTTTGTAATTTGTTGGATTCGGGCATGCTCTTAAGGGGTCTGATTTGAGGCCATATATCTTTAGTTTTTGATTTTTAAGATTGGTGCAGGCTTATAAGGGGTTCTGATTTCAGGCCATATAGCTAAATTATTTGAGAATTCTCTGAAGGGGCATGCTTGTAAGGGGTTTGAAAAGAGGCCACATAGCTTTAATTTTTGAATTCTAAGATTGGGGCAGGCTTGTAAGGGGTCTGATTTGAGGTTGTGTAGCTTTAGCTTTTTAAACATTCTCGCAAGGGGTATGCTTGTTGGGGGTATGATTTGAGGCCATGTAGGTTTAGATTTTTGATTTTCGGGTTTTGGGAGTGCCTTTAAGGGGTCTGAAAATAAGCCATATAGCTTTATTTTTTATTTTCTAAGATTGGGGTAGGCTTATAAGGGGTCCTGATTTGAGACCATATAGCTTAATTATTTGAGAATTCTCTGAAGGGGCATGCTTGTAAGGGGTCTGAAAAGAGGCCATATAGCTTTAATCTCTGATTTCTAAGATTGGGGCAGGCTTGTAAGGGGTGTGATTTGTGATTTGGGGCAAGGGGGGGGGGGGGGTATGTCGGATCCGACAGGCCCTTAGGTTCTCAACTCGGGACCTCACATATGTTTACATTTTGTAATTTGTTGGATTCTGGCATGTTTGTAAGGGGTCTGAAAAGAGGCCATATAGCTTTATTTTTTGATTTCTAAGATTGGGATAGGCTTATAATTGGTCTGATTTAAGGCCATATAGCTTAATTCTTTGAAGGGTGAGGCTTGTAAGGGGCGTGATTTGTGATTTGAGGCAAGGGGGGGGGGTATGTCGGGTACGCCTACTTGAAGGGTGAACGGTCTGGCACTGGCCCAGGAAAAGAAGAACTCCGCCTTCGTGCTGCACAACGATCCGGTGACGCCAAGAGAATTGTTGCAGCCCTCGAGCACATGCCTGGAGCAGAGCATTGGTGCACCTGCAAACCCCAACTCGAAGGAGAGGAGGTCTTTGGCACCACGGGGAGTGCTATCTTGTGAGCGGTGAGCGGTGAGCGATGAGCGATGAGCGGTAATTTGTGAGTGGTGAAGAAAGAAAAAACTTTGGTAATAGGACCACTAGTATCCTATAACCGTGGCCTAAAGAAATATAATTTTAGGGTTCAGTAATAAGATTGGGGAGGACAAATAAAATGAATGCTAGATTGTGAGCAATGAGCAACGAGAAAAAAACAATATATGCACGCCTATGGGCATATATGTGTTTATCATTTACAAATTTTTATAGTTGTATTGCATGCCGAATGAGAGTGGAATGGACAAAGTTGAAGTAAATAATGCTCATGATAAAGATTATCATTGACATTCATAATATGAACACATTAAAAAATAAACAAAACATGTTGCAAATGAAACTCAATTTTGTACTAGGTCAATTATACGACACAAATATAGAGAGTGCAAAGAAAATAGAGTTGGACACAAAACGTGTATAAGTTCTTCAAGGTATAGCATAAGTGAATGTATATTAAAGAAACGATACCAATAATAAAACCTTCCGTTCTGGCAATTGAACACTTGCTAACAAAAAACTAATCATCACTATAACTTGAAGTAATGGATGTTGATCATGATTCAGACTCTAAATCTATGAAATTCAGAACTTGACAATCATAATGTCTAGTTTTGTTATGGGTAGAAGAAGGGGAAGATTGAGCAACAAGAACGGAAGCCATGGTTGCAGCATAGATAAGGAGGCTTTGCGGGGGTGACTTGCTACAAATCATGGATCTTCAAAAAATTGTCGCCAATGTCGGCGCCATTGTGGTATCACATTCCTAGCACATGACAACATAGATGTCTTAATAATTACTAATGTCCATAATAATCCAAAAAAACACATATACAATATACTTCAAGTCAAAATTATGAAATCAGCCATATGAAACTTTCGAACAAGATAAATAAATAAAATTATTCACAAAATAAATTGATGGCCTTGCGATTAACAAATGGAGAATGATCAAAGTCTTCAGAATTGGTGTCTTTGCCAATAGGTAAAGGGGATTGTGTAATCAAAGGCTTCAAGACGGAATGAAAAACATCTTTGCCACCTTCTTATACCAAGAGGTGACGCTTCAAAGAGCAACAAGCATGTATAAAGGGGTCCTATGAAAGTGATAATAAATAATTATCAAGAGAATAATCAATGAGAGCATATTAGTTTGTATAAAAATTATATTAAAAATTTCTAGAATAAAAACAAATTGATTTATACTTGTGGCGGCAGTGAGGTTTGTAACAATGCCTTCAGGATTTGACAAAGCATCAATCAAATTCGGAAGAACAATGGATGTTTTCTCGTGGGCTTCTCCATGGTGTGATGCAATCATCTCTCATCAGTTGAGAAATAACATCCATGAAGTTGTATTAAATATCATCATCCAGATCCATACCATTATCCAAAAGATTTTTGTCAATATACATTTAAAAAGACAAAAACATGTGTTTGAATCCCAAAGTATGATAAAAGCATTAAGAACAAATAACATAATAAAATAAAGACACATGACTTTAAAGGTGGTTACAATTACAGAGTTTCAATCACATATTTTGAATAAAATGTATGATCACAAAAAGATGTAAAAACTTATAAAGTAAGAAACTCTCGATCCATTTAAATGAAATGAAGACAAAAAATATGTCACATAAAGATATTTAACAAATTTTTAATAGTAGAAGATGAAGTCATATAAAAACATTTATTTAGATAACACGTACAACCATACAAAAAAACATAATAAAAATTATTTCATATTTTTTTATCAAAATCCCAAATTGTTATAGACCTTCAAATTGCCTATCTGAAAAATGTATTACAAAAGATGAATTCTAGGATATCCAAACAAAAATTATAGACTTTAGAAATTTCATACAAATTGACATTAACGTGTAAATTCCTTAAAAAAATCATGTATGTTCAAATCAACTTTATATATACACTTAATTTTTTTCAACTCGATCCAAGAAATTCTCATAATTTTCAAAATTCATATTCAAAACCCGAAATCTACCAATCTTACACATTGTATTGGCGGATACCCTAGGTGCCTCCCAAGTATATTTTATTTTATATCCCGGGGGTATTGGCGGTGCCGCCAATACCCTTGAGCCATCATACGTACTTTTCAATTTGTATCCCTAGGGATATTGGCGGTGCCGCCAATACCCCTTGTGTTCTTACAAGTTATCTTTGTTTCATATCCGGGGGTATTGGCGGTGCCGCCAATATCCTTTCGCTGTCATACATATTTGCCAATTAGTATCCCGAGGGGTATTGGATGCACCGCGAATACCTCTAGCACTCTGACAAAGTCTTTTTTTCATATCCAGAGGTATTCGAGGTGCCGCCAATACCCCTTTCGCTCTCACAAGTATTTTTATTTGGTATCTGGGGGTATTGGCGGCACCGCCAGTACCCTTTGCGCTCTCAGAATTATTTTATTCTTCTTATTTGGGGGTTATTGGCGGTGCCGCCAATACCCCTTGGGCTCTGAGAAATATTGTTCGTTTTGTATCCAAAAGGTATTGGCGGTGCCGCCAATATCATTTGGACTCTGAAAAATATTTTGTGTTTTGTATCCGAAGGGTATTGGCGGTGCCGCCAATACCATTTGGATTCTAAAAAATATTTTTTGTTTTCCATCCCAAGGGTATTGGCGGCACCGCCAATACCCTTTGGGCTCTGACAAATATTTTTCGCTTTGTATCCGTAGGGTATTGGCGGTGCCGCCAATATCTTTTAGGCTCTAACAAATATTTTTCGTTTTGTTTCCGAAGGGTATTGGCGGTGCCGCCAATACTATTTGGACTCTGACAAATATTTTTTGTTTTGCATCCGAAGGGTATTTGCGGCACCGCCAATACCCCTTGGGCTCTGACAAATATTTTTCGTTTTGTATCCGGAAGGTATTGGCGGTGCTGCCAATACCTTTTAAGCTATTACAAATATTTTTTGTTTTATATCTGAAGGGTATTGGCGGTGCCGCCAATACCATTTGGACTCTGACAAATAGTTTTTGTTTTGCGTCTGAAAGGTATTGGCGGCACCGCCAATACCTCTTGGGCTCTGACAAATTTTTTTCATTTTGTATCCGGAGGATATTGGCGGTGCGGCGATTACCATTTGAACTCTGACAAATATATTTTGTTTTATATCCGAGGGTATTGGCGGCACCGCTAATACCCCTTGGTCTCTAACAAATATTTTTCGTTTTGTATCCGAAAGGTATTAGCTGTGTCGCCAATATCTGTTAGGCTCTGACAAATATTTTTCATTTTGTATCCGAAGGATCTTGGCGGTGCCGCCAATACCATTTGAACTTTGACAAATATTTTTCATTTTGTATCCGGAGGGTATTGGTGTCACCGCCAGTACTCCTTGGGTCTGTCAAATTTTTTCGTTTTGTATCAAGAGGATATTGGCGGTGCCGCCAACACCCCTTAGGCTGTTACAAATGTGTTTCGTTTTGTATCCGAAAGGTATTGGCGGTGCCGCCAATACTTCTTGGGCTCTAATAACTATTTTGTCGTTTTGTATCCAAAGGGTATTGGCGTTGCTACCAATACGTTTGTGTTGTTGTATTAATTTTTTATTTCCCATCATGATGGATATTGGGGGTGGCGCCAAGATCTTGAGCTCACACACATATTTTTTATTTTTTATTCCGAGGAATATAAGCGGTATGTGCAATACCCTTGTGTTCTCAGAAGGATTTTTTATTTTGTATCAGGGCAATATTTGCAGTGCTGTCTACATTTTTTAGCGTTCATATGTATTTTCCGTTTCATATTCCGAAAGATATTGGTGATTTGCCAAGTGTATTTTTTATGGTTTGTAAATGGTTAGCTTAATAGCTGTTGGATATTTGGGTTTTTTTTACATTTATGGTTTATTGCGCAAACCCTTATTATAATTATCCTATTAATAATAATATTAATTTAAATTTTATGTTTAATAGAAACTTATAGAATAAATTATTGGGTTGCATTTTTTCGTTGATATTCTCGTGTTATGTTCACATTCTACCAGTTTATACAGTAACCGTATTTTAATTCAAGAAATATTAGCCTTATACTACCAATACAAATAGCGTCTCACCCACACATTTAAAGTCTCTCATTTTTCCCTTACTTCCAAATGGTTGCCATTAAAGCTTATGAATTATTTATGTCCTTCACTTTGTCTTTTGAAGATGATGATCATGTGAGTGTCTTAGAGGATACTTAGTTTGAGATTTAATCTCGGATAGAAACCATGTACGTGGAGCAAAAGATGTATTCTGTGGACAGTGATATCTTTGAAACAAACTTGATTTAGAAAAACATGTGTAAAGATGGCCATGTTTGTATTTGGGTCTAAGATCATATGGAGTTGTAGGTGTTCCTGATTTCTAGATGCAAGTATTAAAAAACAAATCTGACACATCTATTGTCCATGTACCTATGTGGCTACTATCAAGATAGAACCAAGTGACGATAATTTTTTTATTGTTGTTGTTAGATTCGGATGATGATGTTTGTCATGTTGTTCATATTTCTATCACATCATATTTTTCTTGTAGAACTAGGACTCCCAATTCAATTTGTTTTCTATGGATATTGATGGTGATGTTTTATTTATTTTGCCCCTAGTAAATATGAGTGTTCCAGGTGCGTATGACCATTCTATAAATGGAATGAATAAGATGTGCGATGGACATCCTTCATGCACAACAAAAATGATAAATATCCAAAATAATTTTGAACTTTCTTTTAGACGTTATTCTTGTGCCGGTCATTTACAATGCACAAACAAATATTATGATTATATGTATCGCAATGGAGGTGTCCACAATTGTACGGACTGGATTGGATCGACTTCTAACCTATTTTATGTGGGAAATATCGTCCAAGAATAATCAAGACTAGAATATAAGGTATGTCGTTCCATACTAGTACGTATTATGTTGTGCTATGCTCGCATAATATATGTTCACTCTACATCCCTGGGCTATCAAGGGCTTAAATACATCTTGGTATTCATGAACACCCTATATCAAATGGTACATGCCGTGAGTCACTTGACATGACTTCCCAATGCGTTGCCAATGAGGTCATGAAAACACCCACTGCCAAGAACTCTGTTATAGTAATAACAACGAACAAACCATTCCTAACAGACTATTTCCTAAAATGTCCATCAAACAGTGAAGGACATCACTTGGCAGGTTTGTCCATGGAGGTCGTTATGGATAAATTCAGTACTCTTGCCTCTCCAAATTATCGTAACTTCATATTGGGCTCAAAACATTTTGTTCGTAGCAAAATGGGCACGATGGATAGTATCATGGCATAAAGTGACATGTATTAGTGTGGATTTTTATAATAAAAACCAACAATAGACTAATGATTTTGAAAATATCCATGGTAATAGGTTCCTTTCACTCTTCTTCAATCAAAATGCGGGTACTTATATTTTCTAAATTGCAAAAATACAAATTCCAATTTTAGAGTATATATCCTAAAACCGTGTCCAATTACTAAATTTGGCATCATTGCTCACGAGTTATCGCTCACTGCTCATGTGTTACCGCTCACTGCTCATGTGTTATCGCTCACCGCTCACCGCTCATTGTTCATTGCTCATGTCTTAGCTTCCCTCTGGCACCACCAAGCGCAAACTTGATATGCCCCCTGGTTCTAATCAAGATTCACATAGACCCGACAAGGTCAGCTTCTCTCATCCACGAGTGAGCACTAGGTCAACCAAGGCACGCACTGATTCCGCCACACCATCATACTTGCCCCTCACACAATCTCCTAAGAAATCGATTCCACAACGGGTCACCCACGTCAATAACATTCAGGAGACCCACTGCGATATCTCCAAGTGGCACATTTCTAGACTGCCCAAGACTTCCGCCAAGGCCTGCTTCGCCATGCAAGCTCGCACAAAGACCAAGTGCACCCAGAAGATCGTTCGGCATGGTAAAAGTACTCCAGCTCCTACGTACACCGGCTACATGCGCGACTACAAGAAGAACAAGGAATTCTTGACACAGTTCTCCTTCTGCAACGACGACATTGAGAGATGTGTCAAAGGCACTAGGAGGAAGTGGATGCAGCACCGTCCGGATGTCCCGGACGTCTGGCCTGTCCTCACTGGGACAAACCTCACTCTCCAGGAGGTTTTGGCCCTTGAAGAAGGGGGATTCCAACTTCAGCAGCGTCAAAATGTGTCACCCAGAAGACTCTTCGGCGACTCCTCCAATGTTGCTTCATCCATGGCCGAACTCCCTACCCCGGCCCAAGCCGATCAATACCCTACGCTGAGGTTTGGAAAAAAGATCTGGCGCAGTAACAACGGACCATGCATCCAACAACGCAACAAATGGGAGTCAACCCTCAACGTCGACGGTCAAATCACCTCCGTCACAATGATACCTCACCTAGGGATCGAGTGCATCATTATGTTCCAATCCCGAAAGAAGGCTAAGGTTGAAGAGTACCGTATCACTATCAACACCTTCCCGTCGTGCACGTGCCCGGATTTCGTGGAGATGTCAGCAAGATCACTTGGGAAGCGGCGCCCTTGGGTGAACTGCAAGCACTTGTACTTCATCTTCCGTGTGACCTGCAACTTGGATCAATACCAAGACACTTTCATCCATGCTCCGAGCCTTAGTTTCAATGAAGTGAAGCACCTCCTCGAAAGTGGCATCATGAAGCATGTGGGACCTTAGCGTGGATATCTATAGGAGCTAGGCTGCCCCCCTTATTTATAAGTTGTCGCTAAGTATTATTGCGTTGAGTATACTATAGTATGAGTGCACGTTTCCGAAAATATCGCTGATATATCAGACCTATCATTATCTACATGATGTGAATTGTATTCGTTTTTAAATATGTATAAAGGTTTCTAAATATTTTTGGGTCTCTCCTTCCAACAGTAGTTTTAGATGTTATTGAATGGTACGAGTTTTGCTACTTTGCTTGAATGCTTGAATGCTTGAATTTTTGACTTAGAATTTTCTCTTACGTTGTGACCATAGCCTATGATTAACCAGCTCTCACCATAATATGGACAGTCAAAAGTTCCCTGGTTTAAGTAAATCATGTCAATTAGTCTCTCTGAAAGGTACCCTAAAACCAAGTCTCTGTCCTGAAAGCCCTCAAAATTTGCACGGAAATAGGTCCATCATTTTTACTAAAAAAAGAGGTTCCACGATTTTTTCTATTTATATTTTCTAAATTTGGAAATTTTATTATTATAATTGGAAAGCGTTGACTTTTTTCTGCTCACCGTGAGCAGATTTTCTGCTTACCGCTCACCGCTCGCGTCCCACCGCTCACACGGTAGCGTCGTTGATGATATGTAGAAGAAAAAAAACCGCGTTGTATTAAAACAAGTATATCGTAAAGATATAAAAAATATACAAGGTTGTCCATATCAATGATACACGCATACTACCTTAATCCCTACGATGTTGCCTAAAGAACTAAACAGACTAAACACTATCCTTAACCTCAGTTCTCCAGCAGTCTATGGGCTCATCCCACCCCACAAACGGCATCTGCATTCGTAGTTTGGCGATGGTCAATGAAATGCGGTTGGACACGTTCTCGCATGTCAATGCACTCAAAGTGACATCCCAAATTTTCCTTCCTTCATTGGCAAAGAGAATTCGGTCATCACCATCGTTGCAAAGTTGTCGAGCAATCATGCCGACCGCATAACACTCAGCCTCCGCGGTGTAATATACATCGGGATCTTGGTGTCTCCTGTTTTGGATGTAAAACAGTTCCGGCGCCACCCAAAACTTCTCCTTCCTCAATTTTTCCTTCGCTTCTACGGTTTCCGCATGCCATAGCGATAGGACATCCTCACCCGAATGCGTTGCACATCCCCAATCGTACACCCCAATCTTGAGGCTCCCGTCCGATTCCCAATGCAACATAATGTTGTCAATGGATAGATCGTTGTGTTGCACATTTGCAGCGTGCAAAGCCTCCATGATCCATAACAATGCCCAAGCCAACTTTACCCTCTTCGCCCGGAACTTTTGGACTTGGTCATAGAGTTGCCATTTGGTTGCGTCCATTGTCAAAATGTTGGCATTTGGGCGGTGGGCTCTATCCCGGATGAACATCTCTCGTAGAGTGCCCCCGTTCCACCATAGTGTATAGCCCGCATTGGACACACTGTTGATTAACCAAACTTGATGAAACCTGGATGCGTGCTCTTTAAAACGCATGCCTCCGCACTTACTTGGATACGAGCTTTTTGCCTATCCGACGTCTTTGGGGTCTTTTCAGCCCACGTAATCTCCGGTGGGAGACGATCGTCGCCCTCGATCCTCACCTTCCTCACCTCCCCGTAACCCCCCACCTTCTTAATGCTCTTCAAACTCACGACATTTGCCGTATCGGGAATCCACAATAGTTGGCATGGGCCCGACACCCTTAGCCACTTCTCCAATTTCTCCGCCTTCCAAGGAATTATTTTGGAGGCCGTCTTGGACAATCCTTTGGCCACGGGATCCCACCACAAAAATATTTCCCGGATTCTTACAGCTCGAGGGCTCAATATCTCGCCTGTTTCGCCCTCCGGGAACATGTTCTCAACCAATTGCTTGAGGTTGAAAATACCATTTTGGGCCTTATTCTTCACCCATGAATCGAACCCCGCAAGATTCCTATCACCGCTAAACTCGGGGCCATCCACTTCCTGTCGAATAGCAACCTCCATGTCCCTTTTAATTATCTCAACCCTTTTGTGTTTCGGTTGCTCCAAAAAACGGAATTTGATGCCGGCCTCCCCATTCCTCAAATACCAGTCAACTATGGCTTGGTGGACCTTTGCCGTTATCGCATCCGAGAATTTTACCCTTGGTTTCCCGCTCCTACTCGACGACCCTGAGGCCGCGGAAGCCCCTCCTTGGCTGCTCGTAGGGGCACCGGCATTTGGGCGGACGGGAACGGTAGTATCTGAACGGGGGGTAATATTGGCTCCCGTTCCCGAAGCACTTCCTGATCCCACATCGGAATATCGTTGCCGCTTAGGGGGCCGTTTGTGCACCCTGCCGGGTGCATCTGGCTCGTCCTCCGGCATCCTCCAACTTCGATCCTCCATCGTGTTTAAAAACACGCTATTATTGTGTTCACAAACACAACTCAAATGTGTTCACAAACACGGCCGTATTCACACCGCTCCACCGCAAAAAATCGGATCCAAAATTGGCAAGAGTTTGCACCCTAAACCAATCTTCCAACCGCCCCCTAGGCCCTCTCAAAACATTAGGCAAAGGATGCTAGGCATGCTTAGTCCCAATGTCCCGCTTGAGGAGGGGTGGTTGAAAAATGATGTCAATGAGGCCTCCCCACTTATATATATAGGTTGGGTGGGCCTCACACCGACGGTACGACCGGACGCCGCGCCCCTGGATCCTGACCGTTGGACCGTGCATCATCCAACGGCCAGGATGGATGCGACGATTGGTCGACTGCTATACGGCAGTCGACCATGCAGTCGACTGCCAGATAGCAGTCGACTCTGGATAAGGCAGTCGACAATTAGCAGTCGACCGCGGCGTCGACTGCTATGTGGCAGTCGACGTGTGGGCCGACTGCATTTAGCAGTCGACTGCGGGGGTCGACTGCCATGTCAACTGCTAGTTTGCAGTCGACCCTGGAAGTCGACTGCCACGTCGACTGCCAAGCAGCAGTCGACCCCCGATGTCGACTGCGAATGGCAGTCGACGCCGCGGTCGACCGCCACATCGACTGCAAACTAGCGGTCGACTGCGGGGGTCGACTGCCATGTCGACTGCTAGTTTGCAGTCGACCCTGAAAGTCGACTGCCAAGCAGCAATCAACCCCCGATGTCGACTGCGAGTGGCAGTCGACGTGGCGGTCGACTGCCATGTCGACTGCTAGTTTGCAGTCGACCCTGGAATTCGACTGCCACGTCGACTGCCAAGCAGCAGTCGACCCCCTATGTCGACGTGGCAGTCGACCGCCATGTCGACTGCTAGTTTGCAGTCGACCCCGGAAGTCGACTGCCACGTCGACTGCCAAGCAGCAGTCGACCCCCGATGTCGACTGCGAATGGCAGTCGACGTGGCGGTCGACTGCCATATCGACTGCTAATTTGTAGTCGACCCTGGAAGTCGACTGCCAAGCAGCAGTCGACCCCCTATGTCGACTGCGAATGGCAGTCGACGTGGCAGTCGACATCACAGTCGACTGCCACGTCGACTGCAGAGCAGCAGTCGACCCCCGAAGTCCGCTGCGAATGGCAGACATTGGACCTCCTCCCCTCCAAACATAAACAAATTGCTTTTGCAATGGATCCTATAGCAGATTACTCTAAACACTTTTAATATCATAGCATCTTTTATATTTAGTGCACGTTCAAGCGTCGGGACTATAAAGGGTTCACCGCTCATTAGCATTCATCATTCCCCCTCGCTCTAATTGGCCTTGATTTCCTTTTGGCATTCGTTGCAAGTGAAGAGAGGTAGTAGGTTATATTGGGATGGGCACGCGAAACGAATGGAAGCCTTGGTTTGTGCCCAAGGAGTAGACTCCAACGTCCAAGAAGCTCGAGTGCAAATTTTGCGCGTTGGAATTAGTTTATAGGAAGGACCGCATGGTTGCCCATTTGGGATACCAAAAAAATGACGGCAAGATGCGGGGGGTGGCATTGTGTCAACGTCAAGGGCCGATTGTAAAGTCTTTATTTTCGAGGTGCGGCGGATCGTGACCGCCAATTCCGGATGACTTTGTGGACGAGTGCGTTGAGGACGGGGGAGAAGCTGTGGTCGGGTCCCAACAACAAGCGTCATGCGGTGCATTGTCGAATGTGAACGGAAGCCAAACCGCTCCACCATCTCCCGCACCGTCAGTGGCAAGGGAGTTGGTGTCCGGGACAACTCCAGAACCCCACCGACGTTCCCAACGGCAAATGAGACTAAATGAAGGGTTGCAAAATTCGACAAAAGGAGACTTGGATACAAAATGGTCGCGAGCCTTTTATGAGGCTAATATCCCCATTAGTATTGTCCGCCATCCCGCGTTCATCCAGGCCGTTAAGGCAACCGCCGAGGCTAGAATTATGTACAAACCCCCAACATACCATGCAATGCGCAAGAGTTTACTTGACGATGCACGGTTCAATACACAAAAAATCGTGGAGTTGAAGACAACATCATCCATTCACAAATATGGGTGCACTATTTGTTCGGAAGGATGGGAGAATGTTGTCCACCGCCCTTTGATGAACGTCATGCAAATTTGTCCGGCGGGCGACGTGTTCCTTGGTTCCATCGACACCACCGGTAGCACAAAGGATGCCGCCTACGTGGCCACCGAAGGTCAAACGCTACATCGTTGGAGTGGACCCCACAAAGGTTGTTCAAAGTTGTTTCGATAATGCGGCGGCCATGAAAACCGCGGCGAGCAATATTAGCCGGGAATGGCCACACATATATTGGCAAGGGTGTGCGGCGCATTGTTTGAACTTGTTGTTGAAGGATTGGGGTAAACAACGATGGGCGAAGGACGTCGTAGACAAGGCGAAGGACATTGTCAAATACATCCGGGCCCACCAATGTCCGACGGCGGTCTTCCTCACCTACTCGCCCAATTTGGGCTTGAAGATGCCCGGGTCCACACGATTCGCCACCAACTTCCTCATGATTGACCGGCTTCTAAAGGTGAAACATGCTTTGGAACAAACGGTTATTCATCCCGATTAGACCGCCTACGTGAACAAATTAAATAGAGGAGGCGATGATCGAAGGAGAAGTGCAATGGAGGCACGTCAAATCAAGACAACGATTAATGACGACAATTTTTGGACAAGTTGCGATAATTACCACCACATGTCGGAGGAGGTGTTGAAAGCATTGAGAGTGTTTGATGATGTTGAACCGGCAATGGGCAAGGCTTGGTTGACCATGAAGAACTTGGAGAAACATGTGCTTAGCCTAAGGAATCCTCCTTTCAACCTAGCACACAACCTCGCTATCTTGGCCGAAGAAGATTTCTACAGCCGGTGGCGTATGATGACCACGGACCTACACCATGCCGGTGCAATCTTGAATCCTTATTTATTGGACGACAACGTCGTCCACGAAGACGCGGCCGTTAAATCCGGATTCTTGGACGCCATGAGGAGGTTGACCACGGGCAAGGACGGTCATTACGGTCGGGTTGTGGCCGAATTTCAAGCATTCAAAGAGCGTAGGGGCGCGTTCGCCAATATGCCCCTAGCCATGGAAGCCAACATCCCACCTCACGAGTGGTGGGACCTCGTGGGCGAAGGTGGCAACCACTTGGCCCCTTTGGCAAAGCGAATATTGGCCCAATTGTGCTCCTCTTCGTCTTGCGAAAGGAATTGGAGTAGTTATTCGTTTGTGCACAACAAGACTAGGAACCGGTTGAGTTCGGCGAGGGCCGAAAATTTGGTGTACATTTATACCAATTCACGGTTGGCACGGGAGAGGGTTGATCGGGACTCGGCCGCATGGTATCTAGTGAACATGATGTCCGAAGACTCCGACTATTCGGCCGACGAGGATATAAATGGTGACCCCCCCGCGGGACCCGGCGGGGATTCCTCGGGGCCTTCGGACAACGAGAGCGATGGGGGACATGGTGGAGGGAATTTGGACCTTGACAACCACAATGATCCGTTTGCATACGATGGACTTGACGCCGAGGACGATGGTGATCTTCACATGTGGGCCAACATAGCCGGTCGGGAGTTTCTCTCCACTACGCATGTGCGTCCCGCTACGCCGACAACTACAATACCCGATGTACCGGTAGACATTCAACCCGTAGTGGATGAAGATGTAGTGGCCGAACCACATGTGGATGAAGCTCTTGAAGCGGCTCCGAACCGGATGGACATGGACGAAGTCCCACCACATGCTTCCCCCATTCATCCACCGACGGATGTTGTGCCCACTCCTATTGTACCGACAACATATGTACAACCCATGTAAACTACACCACCCTTTCCCGAGCCCCACGGAGAAGGCACGTCCAATGTTGTCCTTAACACTAGTCCATTGCGAGGTATTGGGCAATGCCCGGCCGTTGCGTATCCGAGGGATGACTTCCTCCACAATTGCTACAATTAAACTCTTGACCTTCGGACCAACATTGTCCTTGAGCGTGCCACCTTCCACAAAAGGGATGAAATTCCTTCTTCTCTAAATTTTGGCCACCTTGCCCTCTAGGTTGTGGTCCTCTATTGCTTCCATTTCCATAGTGAGGTGGCGCTTGACCTCGTTGATTTTGTTGAGGTGGGTTACCGTTTCCTCTTTGGTCACGGTTTTGTCCACTTCTACAAAATTGACGCGTGTGGCCCGGTTGGCCACATTAGACACACCATAATCCGGAAGAATGCCTACCCGACTCAACCGGGGGTGGAGGCCCCGGTTGTTGACTCCGGATCATTAATGACATTTGATCCGTGAGGCTTTGCATTTGTTTTATCATAGCCTCTTGGAATCCTAGTTGGCTAGCACCTAGTCTTCTCTCAACCTCCTCCAAGTGTGGATCCGTTCTAGGGGCCGGAAGTGCCAAAAGAGGTGCCGGTTCCCTAACCGCTAAAGGTCGGGGGCCGGTGTCCACAATGGCATATGGAATTTGGTTCTCATACTTAGCGGGTTCTACCGCTACCACCCTAGGGCGTATGGGGATGAATTGTGGGATCAATTCATCCTCCCTTCTCCATAGTCTTTCGTGATCTTTATCCAAGTTTTCAATATCTCTAGCCGCACGCTTGGCATCCGCCAAGGTCAAGGGATTCCTTTCTAGAACACCCCTAATAGTTCCGGACTTAAAAAACCCTTGAATGAAAAATTGCTTTAGCGTGTCGTCGTTGAGCATGGTACCCACAAATCTAGTGCACACTAAATCAAACCTCCTAATGTAAGCCGAAATTTCTTCCTCCCTTCCTTGCTTCAATGACGACAATGCCCTTAATGCGGTACTTTGACCCACTTCCGGCCTAAATTCGTTAAGAAACTCCCTTTGTAATTGTTCCCATCCCCTAAAATGTCCCTCGGCATGATCCCGATACCATTCATAGGCTTCCCCCTCTAGAGTGGTAGGAAACCACACTAACCAATAACCCGGGTCGGTTATGAGGAAGCTAGCCAACCGTTCGATATACCGTTCCATGTGCCGAGAGGGGTCCTCATCCTTGGTCCCATAAAATTTAGGGAGATGAGATGGCATATCCATCGCCGCTAAATTTTGTGGAACCACAATTGGTAGGCCTCTTGGCCTAACCAATGGGTCTATTGGAGGTATAGGAGGTATGGGCGGAATTGGGGGTATGGGTGGTGGATCCATCCCCCGTTCCTCGGCCATGGTGACCGGTGAACTATTCAACAATCCCCTATCAACTTCTACCGGGAATTCTTCTCTAAGTGTGTAATTTTCCGAAGAAGTTTCACCACTCAATTTGGAGGGAGTGATCTCCTCTTCAAGTTGAGCTCCAAGTTCTAAGGTGTCTAGAATTGACCTAGTCCTAGGTTCGACGTTCAAACAACTCTCTATTCTAACATTATCTTGTTCTAATCTATCACTGATTTTAGAGGACCGCCTCTTTCGAGTAGATTTCTCTAGTCCTACTATCAAACTTGGTTTTTGTGAGCGAGTCCTACCTTGCATTCCATAAGAATCGATCGACCCTCACTTGACCACACATAATCCTAGCAATTCCCCTCTTAATATTTTCACTTGTCTTGGTGTGGTTATAATTTTTTTAGGAGGTGAGGAAAAGAACCTGCAAGCCCACTTAGGTGAAAGAATCCCAATAGGGGATAGGCATGTTCATGTTAATTTTTTGGTTAAGTCGGAGCATCACCTCCGCACCTTCCCGCAAATTAACACTCACCACAATACCGATTGTGAGGGGGTGACCTTCCGAGTAGATTATGTTAAAAGTCGAGGCTTCACCCTTCAACTTCTCACACCATCCACAATTCGGGAATTACCCTCTACAACGGATAACAACAATCACGAGTACAAAAGGCATTCCTTAATTAGTTAATGAGTTCACTTTGAAGAAATAAACATACCTTGAGCAATCGCATCCCCCTGTGAGTTAGCACTCCCCTCAATCGTGACTCAATGTAACAACACCATAAACTTTGTGAAATATTAATTTAATCTAGAGCATGAAATGACAACTCCCAAAACTTTGAGACTCACCCCGAGGTGAGTGTCAAAGTTCAATGTCCTAAGGTGAATTTACCCTCTAATGTTTTAATGAGCTACTCGGTTATAGGTTCCTTTTAAGTTCTTAGCAAATCCCCAAAAAGGTTGAGGACGTACCTTCGCCGCGCTCCTTCCTCAAAAATGAATTTGCGTAATTGACAATGCAATTCATTCCAAGGAATAGTTGAAATACAATGAATTCAAATGTAACCCAAAGAGAGAATACTTACCAAGTTTCGGGTGCTCCTTCCCTTCTCTCAAGTTTGTGTCTCCAATTTTTCCTAGTTGCCTCCAAGTCTCCTAGTCGCCTCCAAGTCTTGTAACTACCTTCCGCTTCGCTCCCGGCGGACGCACCAATTATGTGAGGCCAAACCCCCCACCCTTAAGCGTCCGTAGTCCGAGTAGTGGGTTTGGGCTCACATTCCTCCGCGGTATTGGATTTGGACTTGGATGAGTCCATAGTGCAAGGTTCACCCTTCAAGTGGTCTTGGATTTAACTAGCTCCTTCATAAACCCAACTCCTTCATGAACCCAACTCCTTAGCTTCTAACTAAATAAACCCAGGTCCTTCATAAACCCAGCTCTTTACTTTCTAACTAAACAAACCCAGCTCCTTCATAAACCCAGCTCCTTCATGAACCCACAACTTTGTAGTTATAATCCCCAACTACCTCACTAATTATTCAAGCCCTTAACTAATCTTCCTACCTAATTTTCCTAATTCTACTAACAACCCCTTTCTAATCACACAATTCTTCTCTAATCCTAAAATCCTAAAATCCTAGAGAGGAGAGGGGGAGAGAGAATTTCCTAACTTCACTAAGACTAACTAATCCACACAAGTATATTTTTGCACTCATCACAACCTCAAGTGCTCAACTCTTAAACATGGAACTTGCAACCACGTGTATTCAAAACATGAACTTTAAGTACCACAAATTGGAATCATGAATTAACTTTAAAATCCTTCACGTCAACACTAATTCTACCAAGAGGTCAAGCCCTCTTCAAGGCTAACAAGCCTTGGCTCTCAAACTAAAAACTAAGCACACACATGTGCTCCAATATGGCTTCCCACACCCACACTTATAACTCGTGGGGTGCCTTGGAGCACAAAGGAAAGAGAGGATGAGTGAGGGAAGAATGAGGGATTATATAGTAAGCTTGAGGGGGTGAGCACCCTCAAGGCTCACGATAAGCCCTTGAGATTTCCTCCTACTTAGTAGGCGCCAATCCTATCTTCTAAGCCTTCCTCCCTCAAATGATCAACAAGGATCCTAATTCGAACATTTAACTAGCCTTGGCTTTCTACCTACCACACTTTACCAAACTTGGGATGCTTCAACCCAAACTTAGCCTCCTTCGCTTTCCGCCGCCATAACTTTCTCCCCTTACTTTCCCAAATCGTTGCTCACCACTTAATTCAAACCACGATGCTTAACTCGTGATTTGATTGGTGCTTTGAGAATTTGCTTATCCTCCACCTTGCATTCTTCCTTGGACCTTCCCCATTAAGTGGCCATGATGAGGTGGTCCACTTGTGCGCTCCATGTGATCCTCCATTCATCCCAATTCGAATGCACTTGCCTCTTGAGTCACTTTGGTTGTCTCCATCCATTTGTACTAGCCTACTCACTAACTACTCAATCCAAGTTCTCCTTACCTATCCTCATTCACTCAAATCCTTCCGAAGGTAAAAACACAATAACAACTCACATCCTAGCCTCTTACAACATGGTACTTCTAAGACTAACATTTCACTCTTTTTATATTTTTGTGAAGTAACATGCTACTTCAAAGTGCATCAACTAACGTTTCAAGGGTCTAAGACTAAATGTGGGCACCCTTTTGGGCTCACAATGCAACGGGTTCAAGACCAATGGTATCGATTAGAATGCCAAGGGCTGGCACACGGCTTAGTCGAATTCCCGGCCCGGCAATTGATGGCCACGAGTCCGACGCCCGAACAGATGACAATGCCAGCACGGACGATGAATCCGGCGTAGGCGAAGCTCCCGATGATAGTGATTACCAAGCACCGCCCCCAAGGGTAGCTGTGGGAGGGCCACGCAGGACAAGGAATTCTATTCCTCAAGACAACGATAATGCCCCTTCATGAATGAATATTTATAGTAATGTCAAATGTCCTATGGTGTTCAATGGGTTTAGTTGTATTGGTGATCAATTTTTGTAATAACTATTTTGGGTATGTTTGTTGAAAAAATAATGTGAATTTCAAATTTGTATGTTGGATGTTGACTAGAAATTGAGCCTACATGTATGATGTAGGGTTTAGGAAATGAATGTCCAATGTGCACTAAGGTTAGGACTCAGGAGTAGGACACATGGAAATGATTTGTAATGCCAATAGGCCCTATGTAGTGTTGCATTTTTTATTCTATAGGTCGGAGGCGGCATTATAAAATAATTTTAAGAATATTTAAGACTACTTTTATGTTTTTATTATTGAAAATCATCGAAGACATCAATCCGTGAGGTCCTTTATGGCAAATCATTGTCGAAAACATTCCCCTCTGCTAGGATTAGGTCATCGAGCTCTGCTCCGCCCAAATATTGATCCAAGAATGATGACATTGTAAATGCAGACCACCATTCACGACTTGTCCGATGTGCCATGTGGGGCGTTATGTATTCCAATATTTGCCAATTTGTGTGGCAAATTGGCAATGCTCAAGGCTCAAACATTGCCATTGAGTTTGAATGTACTAATGCTATATGGTAATATGGAACAATTGTCAAAGTTGAGCGTGTCTATATTTGCCCTATTGCCATGGATTGGCTATAGTCGTGAACTTATAATAAAAAACATTTAAAAATGCCGTAGAAATTTGTCGAGGATTTTAAAATGCATTTTAAATGTGTATTTTAAGATAAAGTAAAAATAAATGCACCTCTAGCCCTATGTCATGTGGGAGGATGAAATGAATGTCCAATGTGCACTAAGGTTAGGAGTAGGACATATGGAATTGATTTGTAATGCCAATAGGCCCTATGTCATGGGCGAGGATGGAATTAATGTCCACACACACACACATATATATATATATTGCAAATACCCCCAAATATATATATATATATATATATATATATATATATTGCACATACATCCATATATATAGCGCATACATATAGAACATACGGTATACCGGGAACCCACATATATATTGCACATACACATACATATTGCAATTTGCACGTACACCCATACATGTTAGACATACATATTGCACACGGGTGTAGCTAATAAGGAAGTTATCATTTGTTTAAATAGCGATCCACTTTTATTTCACATTACGGATCATATCTTTTACATAGTGCGATTATATCCACTAGGCCTAAACACATATACAATGTGTTTGCTAGGATTAAATCGGCGAACTCTATAGAACATGAACCGCTACATCTACATAGAAAAATTATAATGTCAATAGTCGCTCCGAAGGACAAATCCAAAAGTTGGTGCATCGACGATATTCGGCAGAACGTTTGTCGACTTCAAGCCAATATTCTCCATTCTCCACAAGCATATCCCGCAAGTATTCAAGTTCCATTATGAAAATATCGTTGAGCCGAGCATGCTGAACTTGCCATCGAATTGGGATGGCAATGCGTTGCGTATGGCTGAACATGAAGAGGTTCAGTCGGAACGCTCGCAACAATTCGGCGAGCTCCGAAGTCCCTCTCACGCCCCTAAATCGATGCCCCATTGGTATGTCTACGTCCCAAATCGACATACGCAACGCATTGTAGACTTCTCCCATACCAAAATGTTCCCGCCAAGCTTTGTTAACTCCCATGTATTTAAAAATACATATGAGAGTTAAAAAATTCGCCCTCACTTCACACCCCCGCCCATACTCTCCTCGGTGATATGGCTCCAAAATAGGCTCTAGGACCTTCGGCAATATGTGCTCCCCCACAATTTCCGCGGTCAATCCGGGTAAAATGGTCGACGGTGCCATGTTTGGCACAACCCTGAAATAGCAGCTTCTCCGCTCCTTCTCCCTTTGTTCTCCGTTTGCAAAGCTTGCTAAAACAGGCTATGGCCAATGGAGAACTTGGGAATGAGGGAAATGGGAGGTTGGATTGCTATATATATGCATCCTTTGTCATGATTGTATGCATTTAAGGACCTTGTATGCGTCGCATACATTGCCCAAGATCAACTACGGTGTGGGCAATCCATAGGATTGCGATGGCTGGGAGTGGCAAGATACGGGATGCGGGTGGTTCGTCAAGAAGTATGTATTACAATCCCCGACACACATGGGGCTTGCCGGACGAACCGGACGAATTTACACCCGAGGTGGTTGCAGAGAACACTCGAAATGAGGACGATTTGCGCAGTGTTTTACGTCCGATTCAAGGGTTCACTGAATTCTATTGGGTTCGACTGCCTAGGAGACAAGTTGATCGTCACCACCGCGGATACTTGGACGCCCAAGAAAGGCCCGCATGCCGCATCGGTTACAAGGAAAAACTTTTCCCATGGCACTTGTTTCAGGACTTTAGCGACGTTCTCACGAAGGGGAAAAATCAATTGTATTTTCGAAAAAACTATGGGACCTTGTGGAGGTTCTACCAAACCATAAAACACTCGGTGCATGACGCAATTCATTGGGGGTTCAACCGGTGCACCGCGCACCAAAAGGAATACCGGGTGTATAGAGAGTACACACTTAGGTCGTCAATGTAAGATTTGCCCATGAATATGGTGAGAGCGTAGTATCAAGTTTGTACTTGCACGTATATTTACGTATGTTGTTAAGTTGGAAATGCGCAATATATGAATTCCCAGCAATATTGCGGTGATGTTTTCCGCTTGGTGTGAACTTATAATCATGCCACATGGAATCATTGTCACAGTTATTTGCATCGATACGTGTTTGATTCAAGTGCAAATGCATGTAGATGCAAAGTCCATGGTTTAATTGGATGTTTGTGGCAACCGATTGTGTGGGCAAACATAAGAAATGATCATTGTGCGACACTTGTACATTACTCCCAAAATTGATAGTGAACAATAATTCACTTATAAACATTTCCAAAATCATGGTTTTTCCCGCATTGTGTACAATTCAGTATCAAATAATGCCTCCTAGTCCAACGCCTATCTCACAAACACTAGCCAACATTCCTAATCCGGCTCCGAATCACTATCCAATGGAATGGGGGGTCCGCGGCTTGAGCTTGCACCGTTCAGATTTGGTGGCCGTAGTGTCCGGCGCCTCGCCTCACGCCTGCTCTCGGTGATGGCCCATAGTTCTTGCGCCGCAGTCTCCCGGTCAGCTTGTGCACGAGCGCGCGCGCGGTCTCCAATGTGCAACCCCCTCGCGGCATTCGGATGGCGCAGGACGTCTTGCATGGTGGGGCTAGAGGCCCCGTCACGGATGTCCAAAAGGCCGTTGACGTATTTCCACTCATTCATCCGGATTTGGACGTCCACCTCATTGAAGCTACCCTCTTGTGTAACGGCCTCCTGCCTCTCCAGATCGGCCTCAAAACTTGTTGTGTCCAACACGTGTTCCACATCCCAAGTTGTTTCCTCGCCCGGGACCGGTTCCCGTGGTAATACCCCTACTGTCACATTGCCATTGGAGTCATACACGTATCCGTGGGGGTGAGGACCTGGGACGTATTCACCCGTCTCTCCGGCATGCCCACCCACAACACGGTACAAAAATGCCCTCAAACCTACGGCCTGAGGAGAGGAGCCGGGGTAAAACTCATGAGCAACCCTTGTGTACATTTCAGGCGTGAAGTTTGTCGGGTAGCCTCGCAGGTCCTTCAAATACCTCCGTGCACGCCAGCTATAAGCAGGAGGATCGCCGTATTCTGCGGGCGGCACACCATGGATTATTGTGTATTCAAAATCGGGAGGCATTCCCCATTGCACTCCGAATTGCTCGTACAACCTTTGATGCAGAGGGGCTTGGCACGTAGGACAACGGCGTGTTTGCAACATGTGTGGCAACAAACAATTCGGGTGGACCATGTGACCGCACGACCCAACGATCCATGCGCCTTCGGGTCCCCAAGGATTGGAACAAATGGGGCACATGCTCCCGTCCTTGATCCAATCGGGGACGCATGGCCACAACAAGGCTGGTCTGGCCGGGGGTATCACGATGCGGGATGATACTGCGGTATCCCATTGGAATTCATCCTCGGGTCTCTTGGTCCACGCAATACTGGGGTAATGGTCGTCATCGACCGGGAGGTTCTCAGGATACATGAAATCCAATGGCGGCCACGAGGTAAAAAGAAGCCGTCGTTCGGGCCACTGTTCGCCGTGGTCCCTATAGTGTGTCAGCTCGTCCATCAATGCCCTCTCACGCGTGGCGAACATGATAGTGGCTGTGACCATGCCCATGTAGTCGTCCTCCAACAACCGGTTCCTCTTAATGACCCGGTCGTAATCAACCCTCATTGCCTCCAAGTTTGTTGTGGGCGACGGCTCCCGCCCTTGTCCATGACTACCAGACATTGCTTGCGGTAGTTGTGGCGCATCAGCCCTCGCAAGTTCAAGGTTGGTCAAACGTGCAATCTCGGCCTTCAACCCTTGGACCTCCTCGGCGTGTGCACGTCGGACCATCTCCAATTCCCGTTCGTGGTCAGATTTGCATTTTGCCAACTCCGCCCTCAACGCCTCCACAACGTCGTTGTCGGCAACTACCAGTGGTGGGGATGGCACCGCCGATGCCATCTCCACATCAACGGGCGAAGATGGAGGACAAACCAACCGGGAACCATGTGGCGGTGTCACGTGGACCCTTTGTCGCCGGCTAGGTGGTTCAACCGGCAACCCTATGGCAATGTTGTGCTCGTCCATGTTTGACTCGGCGGCCGGTGGAGTCCCCACAATTTGATGATCTTGTCCCGCAAGGAAATCAAAATAAGATCGGACCCTCAAAGGATTCATTGGAGTTTGCCATGCCAATGGAATCGGACGGCCAGCGTTCCGTCCTAGCACGGCACTTGGTATGACCGTGACCCGGCGTGCCTGCCTCAAGTCCGGGCTCGTGCGGGGTATGGTGGACCAGTCGATATCCACTCCCAAAATTACCTCCGCGTAGACCATTTGGCATAACCACATTAGCATATGCCCGCGATCAAATTCCCTCGGTGCACCCCACAAGAAATCCCACACCTCCTTGCACCGTTCTCCAAATATTTGATGGCTCACCTCCCTCCATATGCCATAGCGTTGTCTAGACATCCGTTCAGCATTCGCGCTAGGAACGAACATCCTCGTCAAATGGGTCCACTCTACGTACCTTCGGACCGTGCTATACAACCACATGCCCCTCTCATTTTGCCAGCCGGGATTGGCGAGAATGTTCGGGTCCCGCGCCACCTCCAAATTGATTGGTTGCGGCCTGCCCCTCGGCGCATTGCCGCGTCTTCTAGCGCCTGCCGACCTCGGTGTCGCTTGCGGAGTCCCCCCCGGATCCAAATCCCCGCCACGTGGAGGTTCCGGCGGCAAGTTATCTTCGTCTGCCATCGTTGCCCCTAACCCCTAGCTTTGTATGCCTACTATAAATTAAACCTAATATGGTAGCACTTCCAAAATAAGCGCCACCACCCACAATTTTTTTTCCAATTCACTAAATCCAAATTAAGGCCGTTCAAAGTTCAAACTACATAATTAGATGTAAACCACTTTCAAAATAAGTGTTCACATATAACAATTTCCGGTATGGTTCAAACTAACCGCAATGGGGTACAATGTATACCGTATGTAGGTGGGTTGCAGTACAATACAGATAGTAGGCAGATATAGTATACCGTTTGTCCAGTATACGTATTTCAATACGTATGTCCACCTGTAGCCCTCCAGCTCACCTCTATCTCCAAATGGCAAGGGCTGATTAACAACCTAGGCCCAAATGGAGGGAGGTGGGAGTGAGGGAATGAGGGAAGTGGGGTCCATATATACCCCAAGGAGGCGTCCTTTCGATTAGACGCCCCCTGGACCAACCCATGGACGCCACGTGCCCATGGGTGTCTCTACGCGACTGCTCGTGAGCAGTCGCACCCCTTCGTCGACTGCTATTAGCAGTCGACCATGGGGTGTGACTGCTCACGAGCAGTCGCAACCCATTCAAGTCGACTGCTGATAGCAGTCGACCATAGGGTGCGACTGCCCACCAGCAGTCGTCTGCACTTTGTCGACTGCTATTAGCAGTCGACTTGGGTTGTCGACTGCAGTTGGGCAGTCGACTGTCTAAGTCGACTGCTAATAGCAGTCGACTTGAAGGGCAGACGACTGCTTGTAAGCAGTCGCATCCCTTCGTCGACTGCTATTAGCAGTCGACGAAGGGGTGCGACTGCCCACCAGCAGTCGTCTGCCCTTCAAGTCGACTGCTAATAGCAGTCGACGAAGGGGTGCGATTGCCCACCAACAGTCGTCCGAACTTTGTCGACTGCTAATAGCAGTCGACTTGAAGGGCAGACGACTGCTCACAAGCAGTCGCCCCCTGTCGTCGACTGCTAATAGCAGTCGAATTTCCATGTCGACTGCCCAAGAGCCGTCGACAACCCAAGTCGACTACTAATAGCAGTCGACATGGAAATTCGACTGCCGTCAGCAGTCGACACACCTATACGACTGCCCTTTAGCAGTCGATTCAGTGTGTCGACTGCCTAGTAGCAGTCGCTGTAACTCGTCGACTGCCCACTAGCAGTCGACACTGTTGACGATAGTTTACCCTGTGTGACGACAGGGTAAACTGTTTTACCCCCCCCAAACGGACGTGACGTTTTCAGGTCTGCCGTCACGTCGCTGTCACAGGACGTGACGCGACGTGACGCGACATGACGTGTAATCCCTGGGTAACACTCAAATGCAAGTGTTTGATTAAGAGGAGTGACCACATAAGGTGCGCGTACCTGAGCAATGAAAGGAATGTATACCAAATAGCAATGTTAAACCCAAAGCCAATACAAAGTATCATAATCATTCATTTGGAGGCTTCAAATGTATGACAATTATACATATTGATGGTTTGGGTATGCTTGCCTTCATAGACTTTTGGTTAAAATTCCAATTTCTACAACAAAATATCTACAAGATAAGTGTTTGGTCACTTAGAAGAGAAAATCTAGTTACCTATATTAAGGTTGTGTGTTTCTTGGGTACCTTATTCATTTGCACTAGTATCCCTCTCCCATGTCAATTTCTTCCAGCAAAACACATCAAAACATACAAGTATTCCCCAACCACATGGTTCAAGTGCAAAGTACAAAGGAGAATGCTTTATATGTGTGCACACAACCACCTTCCATCTCTCAATCGTCCAAGTTTTATGGTGACTTACCTGCATAATCCTCCACAATCTTTAACTAACACACATTTGGACAATAATTATGTGAGTTGTCTTGAATTTGGGATCTTGTTATTTTGCACTTACTTTCATCTCTCTGGATCAAAATGGAGACAATGTAAAAACGTGGATGAAAAAACCATCTACTTGCGAGTTGAAAGAAAAAGAAGAAGTTGACATGCGATGTTTGCTCACCATTCCCATTCCATGACCGCGGGGTCATGGGGGGCGTGTGGTTGGCTTAACGGTAGGTGGACCAACCAACTACGTGCAAATCTTGTCCTTGTTATATGGTGCCCTAAAAGAGAGCCCCGTGTTGTCAAGAGGATTCCAAGCCTTAGTTCAATGGGTCCCATCCACTTGTGCAATTGTCACATATGTAAATTAGCAAATCAACATAACATAGTTTGTTGACCTCTCCTTATCAAGTCATTTGTCATCTGCACACATCAAATAGCACATTATGAAGTGTAGTGGAGTTTTTTTTTGAGATAGCTAATACGATTTAAAATTTGGCTGGGCTTACTCATTCATTGGAGTAATGACTACATATAGTCCAACAAAAACAACTAAAAATATATACCTTCCCTTCCTAATTCCCCTCCCATCATTCTTTATGGTAAGTGGGTGTTAAATGGCCATTCTAAGCTTTGCATTTATTTCTAGTAGGTTGCGAAACACACAATTAGCGTGAGATGGTTGTTGATTCCAGATTGTGTCTATAGCCATTTTTCTGTCAATTTTGGAGCTCTTATGAATATCTTATTCATTGTCAAAGTGAAGATTCTCATGGACATCAAATGGTCACATAGTTTTTCCCCAATTATGTTGACTATTGAATCTAGAATGCTTAGCATATTTTGAACACTTAGTCCAATCTCATTTAAACACATGTCATTTTGATGTCCATTCTTACATCCATCCTTAACCACACACCACTCAAACATAGTTCGATTAGAAGAGTGGCCATGAAAGGCCAACTTACCTTTTGTAGTCTTCATTAATAATTTTCTAAACTTCTCTCTCCCTTCCTTCCCATCTTATGAATTCCTTGGGTATCTTAGTAAGTCCCAAGATTATGACCAAGTGTTATCCCAAAAAATAGACAGAGACATGACAAAGAGATAAAATAACCAAGGAAAATAAAAGACATGTAGTGGCTACTTAACACAAGAGATACTACAATCATGGCCTTCATTGTCCAAAGCAACCCTTATTTTAGTTTCTATGGTCATGATTGCCTAGAGAATGTGCACATGACCTAATAGGTCCCTATCCCAATGCTCACAACCTTATCTCTAGACACCTCATTGCCCCTTGCTCTCATTGACTGCAAAGGTAGACATGCTTAACTCGGTTACTTATCTATATCATACACCTATAAATGAGCGGCATGTGGTTTGGTGTGGCTCAAGAACGGATACCAAAAAGATGTGTTTAAAAGAGATTGGACTACGTACTCAAAATATGATAACCATTCTAGGTTCAATAGTCAACATAATTGCAGGGACCTGTATGACCATTTAATGAGCACAAGGATCTTCAATTTGATCATGAATAAGACATTCATATGAGCTCCATTTATTTTTTTATTTTTTTATTTTTTTGGGAGGAAAGTGGATATGGCCTTGATTTGGATTTGCTAACCATCTTGTACTATGGTAGACATACCCATTTTTGATAAGCCCCCAATCTTAATACATGGACCCGTGAAGTTCCACACATGTAGCCATCAGTTACTAATGTGATGGAAAAAGCCGTGAAGATTTACACATGTAGCCTTCACATTTGACATGATGGAAATAGTAAGTTAAAAGGGCACGGATTTGGGTTCCTTGAAAATGGCACTGATTGTACTCAAGTTTCCGTCTCTTAGTTATTGGAAATAGATTGACCTATCCTGTGAATATGAGTTGGGAAAGAATCTTGCCTTTGAAAATACATGGTAATTTCAAAACATGGAAATAAATTGTGATTTTTGTGTTAAACATTGCGATATCAATTTCCAAACTTGTTAAAAATCACTCCAATATCACACTTAACTACACTTATGCGAAATTGCTTACATGTACTTGGAAATGGATATGTTTGCCTTAATTACGTGTTTCATATCCTAGGAGAAGTTAGCTAGTTGGAACATGTAGCTATTGAAGACCCATCTACCTTATTACTTAATGTCTACATTTATATGGAGCTCCACAAACAAATGACTCCAAATGGAACAAGACCCACATATATATTATCAGGTGGTAGCACTTAAGGTTAAATGGTCTCGAATGTGCACCCTCAAGAGATAATCTTTCGTAGTTGGCCAGCCCTCGGGCAAGTCGGCGAGACATGCGGAGCTCCCTCTTGGTGAGGCTGAGGTATTTGGAATATTGCGATAATTTGGCTCGAACAACCACCAAAACCAGAATCAGAAACACAATAATACCTTCCAATAACCACGTGTTTGACATTATGTCCATGACTTCTCTTGCTGATTGTGGGGATTCCTGCATCCATGGAACATTCCCGATTTCTGTTCGAATTGAGGTATCATGAACCGTGGCCTATAATGATTCTAACTATAGATACATATTCATGCATGACATGCAAAGATCTGAAAGAGAATCAATATGACTTGAATTTGAAAAACTTAAATGATATTCATCTAGATTCCAAAAATAACAAGCTCAATGCTCATGTTCACCGATTGGATGTGCTAAAGTGTGCAAGTTAATTTTAATATATTAAAAAAATCTCAAACCAAAAAATATGCTGAATTCCAATAAAGTGATCGCCAAGAGAATAAGAGTAATCGGAACTCGTTATAGTTTCTCATCCATCTGATCGGCTATGACTGATACCCAACTCGAATTAGTAGATGACTTGTTGTTCTTGCGCCTTGTCATCCACTTTCCTTTTGCTAGTACTCTATTGCATATCCGATCACTCATCGAAGAGCATAAGGATCATCAAAACTTGTCATAATTTCTCAGCCATAGATGTATGGTATCATCCACAAATCTTAAATTCTATACATGACTGATAACCGGATCAAGTAGGTGGATGACTTGCTACTCTAGCGGCTCGTCTTCTACTTTCCTCTTGTTAATAGGTGCACTCACCTTAACCCAGCTGTAGAAGTTGCAGTAAAAGCACAACGTAGCAAGATTCCATAAGCAAACAAACTAAAATGTGTCTTGCGGTGATCTAATCAATCCTCACAGAAACTCAAGCAACTTCAAACATGACACACCTGAATGTACACGCCCAAAACTGTATACATTGATATGTTCTTCCGAATAGGACCGCAAAAGCCAGCACTAGCTCTTGTGAAATCAATTGCAATGGGGATGATACAAAGCAACAGTGTGACAAATAGCATGCCATAAGTAAGGTTGGAAGTCCTTGATGCACTATATGGTTTCTCAACAGGTACACATGTATAAAATAACGCCACCTACATCAACCAGAAATACATAAATTCCTATCCTATTGAAACCCCTGGGAGGTCATTCATCACTCTGCAAGGTTTTAAGAACCACATGCACGAAAATATAAGGTGCAAATAAAATCCATAAAACAATCAACATAATACAAGGTGTTTGAGATTCATTTTGGGAAGATGTTAGGTATATTCCAACAATAGTTATCACATATATGGAATGTTCCACGAATATGCACGTTAGTTTATAGAAGCAAATTTGTATATATTGAGTAGTGTTGGATGCAAATCGAAGTACAACATCAATAAAAGCTAGTTTAGAAGTATGAAAAGTGAGGGGAGTTAGTAAGGACCTTGTAGCCAACAAAAGTGATCCCGTTGCAGAAGAACCCAACTAATGAAGATATGGGGCTGAAACAGGAGCCCAACCACACCAAAGCTTGAATGTATACGATGTCGACAATAAAATCCGTTACATCGAGTGCCCGCTTCGTCTGTAATGCCATCATGTTTACATACACTTGATAAGCCACATTAAGCTTTCACTGAGTCAAATAAAGTTTTATGTGCAATGACTCGGGGGAGAATTAAGGTAGACATGCCTAATTCCAACACAGCAATAATTTGGACGCTTATATGTGAGTGGTATGTGGTTAGGTGTGGCTCTAAGAATGGGCATCTCAAAGACATGTGTTTAGAAGATATTGGATTACATGTTCAAAATATACTAACCATTCTAGACTCCATAATCAACATGATTGGGGGACCTATATATGACACTTAATGAGCACAAGCATCTTCACTTTGATAATGAATAAGATATTCATATGAGCTCCAAAAATTATGAGGCAAATGACCACAGACACAATTCGATTTTGCTAATTGTCTTGTACTAATTGTGTGCTTCATATCCTATGAGAAGTGGGTGCAGAGAGAAAAGTATCCAAATAACACATGTCTCCCTTACCTTAATGCCCCACAGTATTGCCATGGAGAGAATTAGAGTTTACCTTCATAATCAAGAAGGAAGAAAAACCAAAGAAATTCTCCATAGCAACGTTGAGGAGTGTCGTGACCACTATCATGCGCAACAACTCATTTGCAACCCAATTTTCAGTGCAAGCGGGAACACATTGGTAATACTGCACATGTTATCCAGATAAATGTTTTTTTAGTGTTGGACAAGCTCTTCTGAACAAGGTAGGTAAAGGAGAGAACTCAAGTATAAAGTTATACACTGAAAGTGTATTGAGTAGGTGAATCTATCATCTTGACAAGCATCATAATGTACACTGGTGTCAATCCAACACCCACAAAATGTGGACACCTATATTTGAATGGTGATTAGTTAGGCGTGGATCTAAGAACAGAGATTGGAATGCGTGCTCAAGTTTTGTTAACCATTCTAGGCTCAATAGTCAACACAATTGGGAGGCACTATATGAACATTTTATGAGCGCAAGAATCTTCAATTTGATAGCGAGATACTCATAGAGCTCTGAAAATTATGAGAAAAATGGCTACAGGCACGATCTGGTTTGGCTAATTGCATGTTTCGTAACCTCCAAGAAGTGTCCAATTAAGACCTGCTTACCTTAATCAATGTACTGATATTGTCCGATATCATGATTGAGGTATGTGGGCCATATGTGTTTACTCTTCTTAATCGGATGCCTTAATTCGAGTGGTATATGGCAAGAGTTGTTTATGAGGATTGAATTCTGTCTTGTTGCAAGGTAATGGACGGCATTTATTAACAAACCTCATCTTCTGTGCATAAATGCCATTCTCCAAAATCCACGGTTCTGCAACAAGTAAAACTGTCAGGACACGCAGCTCCGCCCAAACATGAGGGATACTTGGTGTGTCCTTCCAATACGTTCCATGAAGACCAAAGAACTGAGTACGATCTGCCGCCTTCCCACCAGTTCATAACCATGTCATTTAATGCATGAGTTGAATGACATGTTCTTTGTAACTACGAAAGGATCTGACCGCTAATTACATGGGCCAGTCGAGTTTGAGAACTAACTGGTTCAAGTTCAAGACTTTAGGCATATTGCCAATCATTTTAAAAGAATCTTAAAAATATACCTTAAATTAATAGAAGAAAACGAAAGATATCAACTTGTAACTGGTTGGACTTGGAAACACTTGGATCTAGACTGATTTTGCCCAAAATCTCCGGCTTAGATTAACAGTGGTCAAAACTTGATTTGAAGTTCTCTAAACTTGGATCTGTAAGAAAGTTCATACACTGAAGTTGCTAGTGATAATTGAATGTGGGGGAAAAAAGAGAGAATTAAATACAAATAAAACCAAAACAAATAAAAAAAGGCACTCTGTAGTTTTCGAAGAGATTATTAGAAAAGAAACCAAGAAAGGAGCTTACCTGTACACAATTGTGCAAAGGTTGGAGATTCTCAAGAAATATAGCTTCATGACAGTCACGCGTTCGTGAGTGGCGGGTCGCCAATCCTCAATTCTTACCAGCAGCTTCGTCAACCGGGGGCTAATATTGTTCACCAAAGCAAAGAGCACCGGTTGCAAATACCTTCCTGCTCACCACCAAAATACTTCAAGGTTTGTGAAAATGATACTAAGTTACTCCGACTTATTCCTCATTCATGCAAAAAAAAAGCTTGCAATAGACTTGTGTGTAAAATCTTGGGATCAAACCCCATTGAGTTGGCTAAAATGTGAGTTTGAGAGCGTAACCATAAAGTCTCCCACAATTTCTTAAGGCATAGATTAACCTGTTCAAAGAGTGGTATTGGGCTATTAAAAACCAGAGTTCTAGCTTTTCATACTATGATTGGTGGGCAAAGCTAGCCTTGCATAGGTCGATCCGAGATTGAGGGTGATGGGTCCCATGGGCAAATCCTATTTTAAATCCTAAACTTTTCTCAAAGCTTTTGGGATGGCAAGAGGAGGTCCAAGGAGCTTCACTGAACTTTCAAAATATGCTCCGATGCAAGATGAGCTCACGAGCTCATGAGCTCTCAATAAAAAAATTTCTTGAACAAGGGTCAAACTCATGATTTTGTCCCTCTTTGAAGGAATTTATGCATAACTTTAATTTATGGTTCATGCTAACTTAAGTACTCATCCATGCAGAAAAAGAGCTTGCACTGTGTATATAAGTGACAATGTACTTACCATATTTGACATTGAGAGCATCCGCATAGGCTACAAGCGTGAGCACTGATACCACAGACCCTGTCCACAATAAGGGCCATAACACAAGCAGTGCTACGTACCTCTGTATAAACAAGTTAAATGCAACAGCAGTTAATTAGTGGTGGACTAAAATCAGTCCCTGTAGTTAAATAAACTAGCAATCAAAAGAAGATTATTTGTTTATTTTCCCCTTTGTTTTCTACTAGCAACCATCAACCATCAACCATTTCCTTCCTTCAACCCTTTCCATCAACCATCACCACATAAAACAAGGTATAACTTCAAAGGAAAACCACCCCACATTGGGACCTCATGTTCATAAGTTCGCCACCACATCATGCAACTTATGTCTTTAGCCGTCAAACTAGATTTCAAGTAACTCTCACACAAATGCAGTTGTGATTATATTTGAAAAAAGATTGCTTCTAAATTGATTCCGTGACAATAACCTTTTGAAGGACATTGGGCCATTTTGTACACCTCCAATTCAAGGCTCATATTTCAAGGTGTTTTTAAGGGGCCAACATGTGTTCTGTTGGCACTTTTGACCTATTTATTTCAACAAAATCTTCAATTGGACAACACAGGTACGTAACCAACTTCAAATCTTTCCAGAAGACTGGATTGTGTCAGTTGATGGTTCCTCCAAGAAGCTCCTGCCTAAGACTATGGAATTTGTATCAAAGCTGTTGGATTATGCGGCCAAATTTTCTACCCCAAAGTAAGGCAACCAAAACATATCTCTCTCACTCAATCAATTCATTACATAACAAGGTGCTATTTGATGAAATCGGGTCCCAAGCCTCAAAAGCTAACTTATGTACAACATAGTTTGAAAGGTGCCAAAATTACATTCATGTAGAATGGGTGTCTCAAAATACTAGATATTGCATAGACTTGTAAACTGAATTTCTTCACATGCTTGACCATATTTGCACCAGAGAAGTTGTTCAATTTTTTTTCTTTCAATTAGCCAAACATCCATGGAAGCACCGGAACATTTACCTTAATCAGTGCCTGTGCACTCTTGCTCAACCTTCTTTGAGTTTGTGAGGAATCGGCTAACAATTCTCGCAATTGCATGCGTATACCCCTGCGCATCATATCTGCAGCCTGGTACCTTACAACACCTCTCAATTTGTGAAGACAACTTCGCCCAATCCACTCAAATCATTCATTCATTAGAGTTATCCTTAAAGTCTCAAAAGTTCGTGGTTTGGTAGGGAGTTTTGCCCCAATTTTGACATTTATTAATGTCTAAGGAGTGTCCAAGCGGTGTCAGAACCCCTAATTTGGATGCAATAAAAGGGATGTGTTTGACTTTGGGCAAATGATAGCTATATAAAATGAACTCCTTATCAAACTTTTGAGAGTATCATTTTAGGTGCTCCAAAATTTTGCCATGTAATTCATTTTTATATGGCCGTCTTTTGGCCAATATCAAACCCTGTTCTTGAGATAACTCTATTATCATGTGAAATTACAAAATCTCACACAAACTGATAGGTATGTACATTGGAGGTGTGGTTATAATTTACCTCAAAAGACGTAACGTGGAAGTCCCAGGAAGCAAACACGAGTGTTGAATACGGGTAAAGCACGTTCCCAGACGGTCCAAACGACGTCGAATGAATGCCCATAATTCGTGTTGTTATCCTGTATAACATCTCTACACATATCCATGACAGAAATTACTAGAACATTTTATCCTATCAAAAAGCCAGAGAGTCCTTATCCAAGTTATTTTAACCATCATCTTTTCATAATTAGACTTCCTCAACCATTTCCTTTAACCCTTCCCATCAACCATTTTCCAAGTGGCAACTTTCCCTTTTAGATGAAAAATCCCTTGTAGAAGCAATCAAGAATTCATTTCACACAACAAAAAAATCGTGAATTTGTGTGCATACCTAAGAAGCACCATTGTTAAGGAGATGAGAAGAGTAGTGATGATCACCACTGGGTACATGTAGTCTGTGTGATACCATCCAGTTTGTTCTCCATCCTCGTACAGATAACCCCCATAATAAATCCACGATTTCTCAATTCCAATCCCCTGTCATGAGCACCAAACTGATGTCAGACATTCTAACCCTAACTAATAACTTTGCAAGACTTTTGATCTACACTGATTACAATAAACACTATGGATCACACTATTGAGCTTATTTCCACACTAAAAGCATTTGGAATAATACTGTAAGTGTACACTATAAGGTAGAGGTGCCTTAATCCAACATAGAAAAAAATTGGACACCTATATTTGAGTGGTATGTGGTTGGGTGTGGATATAAGAATGGACACCAAAAAGACATGTGTTTAAAAGAGATTGGGTTACGTGCTCAAAATATGCTAACTATTCTATGTTAATAGTCAACATAATTGAGGGAACCTATATGACCATTAAATGCACACGAGAATCTTCACTTTGATGATGTATAAGATACTCATATGAGCTCTGAAATTATGAGGCACATGGCTAATGGTACGATTTGTATTTCCTAACCATCTTGCACAAATTGTGTGTTTCAAATCTTGGGTGCAGAGAGAAAAGTATCCAAATTAGGCAAGTCTACCTTATACCAACCCCCAATATTTTACGTCAACTGTCCACGTTGTAGGCTACAGAATTTCTGTTCTATTGAGAATAGTGTGCATCTAAAAGACTTCCCAGCCCAGGGGAAGCAGGTGGGTAAGGTTTGCAGGCCTTATTCGGTTACTTATCTTAATTGGAAACCAATATTTATGTGGTGGGTGGTTAGGTGCAGACCTAGAAACGGACACCAGAAAGAAGTGTTTAAAAGGATTAGACAATGTGCTCAAAATTTGGTAGCCGTTCTAGGCTCAATAATCAACAGAATTGGGGGACCTATGGGGTATTACATGTGTCATTGTGAATGGACTTTGATATTTCATGACAATGCGAGATTAGCTCCAAAACTTTTTGAGACCGATCCTGGCTTCTTCATAAACACTTGTGAACACACATAAATTTCAACCTCGCGAATCCAAGTAGTATAAGGTAGAAAACATCAAAAAGTTACCAAATAAGGCTCACCTATACGGCTGCCCATGGTAAGTCACACTATATATTGTCACTGTTTACAATGATCAATATAGTTTTCAGCTATATTTGAGTTGGGTGCAGTATGAAAATTTGAGGACAGAAAAAAAGGAGGGTAAATGCACACAAACCTGCAAAGCATTCGTGAGTCTTGATCGTGCAAATGCATTTCGGAATGTTGTCCAATCGAAGTATTTAGGTGGTTGATGGAAGAAGGGGAAGACCACCATCACCATCCAGAACCATGAGAGGACAAAATTCAAGAAGAAAACCCATCGCAGGAACGAGAAAGTGAGCATCATCGACGATCCAAAGTTGCACTCCATTGTGGATAAGTCGGAGCTCCACAATTTCATCGACTGTGGGCCGAGAATTACATTAGGGTTCCTTCTTACTGAAAGAGGAATGCATACAGGCATCTCAAAATGCTTTGGAATGACCAATGGTCAATATTGAGTTAGTGTTGAATACATACCCTTTAGGGTTTAATATCTTCTCATTGATAACTCAACATTCAGCTAACGGTTCATTCAACATCAATTCAACTCACGATTCAATTAGGTCTTGCAACTACCACAAAAGATTGAAATGGTAACCCTATGTTTGGTAGGCATTGATTCAATGTTGTAGTTTAATGTGATCGAATTGATGTGACTTCAGTGTTCATATATGAATTTAGAGGTTTGTGATGGGTGACAACATCATGCAGACACATTGCATGTCAATTTTTGAACAACCAATCAAAATTTTCCTTGCAAATTACTATCTTTTCAGGTGCTAACCCAACATTTTGCTAGTGATTCATGCGAAATTGATTCAACTCACAATTCAATTATTTAGGTCTTGCAGCTTACTACAAAATGTGCACACACAAGATTGACATGGCTACCCTATGCTTGGTAGGCAATGAATCTATGTTGTAATCTGATCCATTAGAATCGATGTGAAATCAGTGCTGATAAATGATTTTGGAGGTTTGTGATGGGTGACAAACATCATGCAAACATGTTGCATGTCAAATACTAAAAAAAAACCATCAAATTTTCCTTGCAAATGTTCAGAGTTTACTATCTTTTCAAGGGCTAACTTCAGGGTTTACTATCTTTAAAATTTTGCTCATGATTCATGTGACATTGATTCAGCTCATACTTCAACCTTTTAGGTCTTGCAAGTCACTAGAAAATGTACAAACAAAGATTGGAATGGCAACCCAATGTTTGATTCAATGTTGTCATTTGATGTGATTGAATTAATGTGATTCGGTGTTGATAAATTAATCTAGAGGTTTGTGATAGGTGAAAAACATCGTGCAAGCACATTGCATGTCAATCTTAAAAAACTCATCAAATTTTCTTGCACAAAGGAGCATATGCAAAATTAAAATTAGGGATTCATGTCTTACCTCAACTATCTTGGAACACATAGTTGTCTTCGGTTTCGTCTCACTTCGTATGCAAAACAGCCATCGCTGAATGGCAGTCAGGTAACCTCTCCTGGCTTCTTTTTTTCGCACTTCATTGGCTTTCAGTTCCGTAATGCGCTCTTGTGCTTTGGCCCACACTTTTGCTGCCTACCCAGAACATCATCAAGAGTCAATGTGCAGAAACCCTACACAAAATCCACACATAAGAATTTTGTAAATCAAATTGCAGAATGAGATATTTGGACTATTGGTTCACTCTAACGAAACTTGATTCATTGACGCTAGAACCCCTCTCCCATGCCAGAAAATATAATTTAGCAAAAGGAAAAAGAAAAGAAAAAAGGAGCAAAAGATCCATGTCACAACAAAAGTGAAGTATTCCTCGGCCACATGGCTCAAAATGCATACTTTTGATTGCACAAGTGCAAAGGCGAAGTCCTCTTGAAGAAGGTGCTCTCTTATACGTGTGCACACAACCGACTTCAATTTCTCACAAGTTTGTGTGTTGTGGTGACTAAATCCACTTGGAATCCACCTTCCATTTTCAAGCATTTTTAAATGTTGCTGTGACTAAGTTCTTCTTACATGGGAGTCAATTTCCTTACTCCTTATTATGGGCAATCATCCACATGTTGGTTCAGGTTCACTTGCAAGTGGCGCTTCGTCCCCGTGGCTCACATGGTTAAATGAACCAAAAACCAAACTGAATTTTTTGCTTAAGAAATTTGTGACTCCACTTAAAGAGGTGCGCCCCAAATGGAATCATTCTTAGGCTATCCGGGATAACCTAAAAGTGATTACATTTGCGCCGGAACCTAAATCGGCTACTTATGAATGTTTTGAGTCCGAATCTAATATCCCCATTCAAAAAACCTCCATCTCACATTGGGACCCTCTAGACCCCTCATCGCATTATAATATGTCCGACAAACGGAATCGAAAATCGATAGAAAACTTGGTGCAGGAACAGAAGTGTAAGATAAGTGAGTTACTTGGTAACGACACCGGTTCACCGTGCTCGCTTCTTGGAACACGGGTGGCAAGTACCTCCCACACAACAATTGCATTGGATCCTTCTCCACATCGACCTCTCGGAATTGCCGGAGAATCGCGGCCGCGATTTTTCGTTTCTCAAGAAACTCCAACTGGGCTTTAGTCGCGTCCAATATCCCTCCCTTCACGCTTCCCCTCCCCGCATCCCTAATTTTATCAGCCGCCGATGATACAGCTTCTTCATTGTTTTCAGCTTCGCTCGAGGATGCGCCCACCGAGGAGGACGACGAGGAAGAGGAGAACGAAGTGACCGATTGATTGGGAGGCGGTTGTGGGGATCTTGTTGTACTCGGCGATCGTTGCAATGCGGCGACCTTCTTTGAACGCGTTTTGAGTTTTGCAGCTTGCAGCAATTGTCTTGGTTTCTCGTCTCCCACTTTCGACATATTTGCGGCCCAAAAGCGTGATTGGTTCTCGTCGTCTATAGTGGTGAGAAGATGAATCACTTTACCACCGACCCACCAAATTCATAACAACAACCATGGCGGCTGCTGGCCATAATGGGTTTTGGAGTATAATTTTGAGTCTATTTTGAATTCCAATAAAAGTCCGTGCTTGACTCAAATTTTTGGAGTCGCAATGCTCGCCTCCCAATCCACTTTGAAAGATAATTAATCCAACGAGATAATTGGCGCACATCGGATCACTCTGAGTACCCAAACTCGAAAAAGTTTTTGGAAATGGAACGGGTCTTATGAGGAGGAAGAGGAGGAGGAATATAAAGACCTACTGGAAGAGAGGTGATTGGGGGAACCTTGTTGCACTTCGTGATTGTTGTTGCAATGACGCAGCCTTCATGGAATGCAGGTTGAGTTACACCGTTCGCAGCAAAGATTGTTGTTGCAATGACGGAGCCTTCATGGAATGCATGTTGGGTTACGCAGCTTGCAGCAATAATTTCGGTTTCTCGTCTTTCACCTTCGGGTCCATGAGTGTGGGTAGTTCTTGTGGAGATGATTTGTCAAGTGGTGAGTAGAAGAGTCACTTACGTGCATGGATTTCATCCGATTTTATGGTTTTTGGTAGTTTTCTAAGGATCTAATAACAGCCTTGGGTGCTGCAACTACTAAATGGTCACAGTGGGTTTTGGAGTATTTTGACTTAATTTTTTTTCATAAGTTGACTCAATTGTTTTGAGTCGCATGTGTGCCTCCCAATCCACTTGGAAAGAAAATTAATCCAATGAGATAATCAACACATAAGTTGGATCACTCCAAGTTCTCAAACTCATCAAAGTGTTATGGAAATGGGACGGCTACCTTACGGGTCTTACGAGGAGTAGGAAGAACAAGAGAAAGAGGAGAATGAAGAGACCGCTTGAAAAGAGAGGCGATTGGAGGGTTGTTGCACTTGGTGATTGTTGCAATTCAATGGCCTTCTTTGTAATGGTTTTAAAATTGTGTAGCTTGCAGCAATTCTTGTTGTTTCTCCTTCTCCACCTCCAACATCTTGTGGTTCTAAAAGTGTGGGTGGCTTTTGTTGAGATGATTTGTTGGCGGTGGGAAGAAAAACCACTCAGCAATGACCCACCAAATTAACAACAACCTTGGGTGTTGCACTTTTGTGAACATGATGGATTTGGCGCATTTTGACTTAGAAATAGCCTTGGAAGTGTAAGATATTTTAACTCCCATGGCTTCCAAATCCACTTTCATACAATGATCCAGCGAGATAATTGGCACATGAATTGGAACACACCAAGTACTTAAATCGCCAATGTGTCATGAATAGGTACGTCTGCCTTACAAATCATATGATCAGGAGGAGAGAAAGTAAGACCTTGTCACACTTGGACATCTTCCAATCTAAAAGTGTGGGTGATTCTTGTTGATTTATTGATGATGGATACATAAGTACTGCATTTTTTTATGATGATGATATGGCTCCCAATGTGAGACAATTGGGGATGTTGGGAATCAATTGGCAATAAGGACACTAGATCTGGCAAGAAAAACAACTTCTATGGTCGTCTGTTTAGTTATCCATGTGATGGACCACGGGCTAGGAAGATGAATCTTAAGTACCTCAGTAGTTTAAATACCTCAACACTTAGATGCTTAAGAAATAGAGGATGGTTTAGTGCAAACATATAAGAGAGCATTTATAACCTTTTTCAAGAGGACTTCTCCTTTGCGCTTGTGTATTCACAAGGTACACCTAATTCCATGGGTAATTCACCTTTAGATAAACAACTTGCCTTGAGATAGTGTTTTTGAGTACAAGCAAATCTTGTCATCAAGGTATTGACTAATATATGTTGTCCAATTTTAATATATCCTGCATTGTAATATATGGAAGTAATTGAGAAGGTTCATGCCCATTCCGTGCAAAGATTTCAATTCTTGAGCAATAGCACGAGACTCCATGGGCGAGGGGATGGACTCTTCATTGGAAACCTAATTGATGTGCATGGGTCACTATGAAATTAAACCCCCTTCATATGAGAAGTTTATGAAGAATAACAAGTGTATATGTACTAACGGCATGCTAGGAAATGGACTTATGTATTTATACTAGGCTTTTCAATTTAATGTGATAAATGCCTCCACTACATATACAAAATATATATCATGAATTAAATAGGCCTTTATACACATGAAATCCCTCAGGGGGGTCACTTCCTTGTATTAAGTAGGAACACGTGAGAGCACAAGGTGTTTTTAGGGGGGGGGGTATTATATTGGATAAGGTAAAAATTGTGCACCCTACTATTATGTAATTTTCTAACATTCATTGTTTTTGAGGACCCTATGGGTAGGTTAACTTGGTATTTATTATACTTTTACATGGGCATAAAGTAGTTATAAATTATAGTTTTTGATGATATCATGTAAAATCTAACACTTACACATACAATTCACACATCAACACAACATGCACACAATTTAGCTTCCTAGTATGCACTCTATTCATTCAAAATACACACACATGAAAATGGTGATAAAACGATGTGTTCAAAAATCACATGCAAATGCTTCCAAAATTTGTGTTTAAAAACACAATTGCATACATACATGTAGCATTAGAACAAAACCAACCAACACCAATCACAAAGTTTGTTTACGGTTTACACATTCAAGTATGAAGTAATTTTGTCATTGTTCAAGTTCAAGTGGTTAAAACCACTCAATGCGCAAACATTCAGCTTTATGTGCTCAAGACAAAAGTCCAAACCCTAACTCTAACCCCAACGCTCCAAACTATACAATCTGCCAAAAACATCGACACAACCTCTGCCTAAAATCCTACCCAAAACAATTCAACGAGCAAGTGGAGGTTTGTACTCCTACATTTCCTCAAACAAACTAATTCTGCAATTCACCTCCACATCATAGTAAGAATCACATAGGGCATTCTGGAGAACCTTCAACTCAATGACATTCAATTGAGCTATTGGCTCAAACAATAGCCACAAATTTAAGTCACTTTGTTAAGTAGCGGTTTTCCTTGAACCAAATCACATTTTGCACATATTGGTTGCTCACATACTCACTTGTTGTCACCCACAGTGCCCCTTGACTATTTGCTAGATCCCTAACATGACATGATTTCCTTCTACTCATGATCCCCAACTAGAGCAAATGATTTTATTTTTTTATCATTGGCACCAGTTTCATTCATTGCACTTAGTATCTGAATGCCTTTAGCCACTATTGTTTGATGGTTAGATGCGGTCAAGACAATAGACTTCCCTTTAGAGGTTTGTGATTGGGATGATCACTAAACTAGATTCCTTTCTTTAGCACCGTTTTTTAATATGTATGTTAGACATGAGGTGATTTAAAAAAAATGGAAAAAGGTTGCGGATTGTGTTCTTGGAGTGATATCTAGTGGTGGATCCAAATTCTTTACAACACTCCACACAATACGCCTTTACTACACCCACAAAATTCTAGTATGAAGACCTCAAGTGCCATTGGTGATCCTCCAGGGTTATTAGTTCCAAATCTTACCTAAGTTTCTCTTTTGTCAACAAGTATCTAGCCATAACCTTGGCACTCACCAATGTCGACTTTAGGTCAAATGGCACATGGATCTGTGGTCTCACCACTAATTCTAGAACCAATAGGTGGAGGCAATGGTTGGTCAGAGTCATCAAGAGGGGTAAGATCTTGGAGTTTAGCCTACTCTACTATGCACTCTAGAGTTTGTCGGGAGTCCAAAAAAATCTAGGCCAACAACACAAACATGCTTTTCGGATTCAAGGTTGGGATCAGCTTGGTAGAACATACACATATGAAAAAAACTCTATTGAGCCCCTCAAGCTTGCAATTATCCAACATCTACTCTCAATATATAAGGATTGAAAGGGCCAATCTATAATATGAATTATACCTTTAACTAGTGGTTTGATTTTTGCATGTGTGTCACCCTCAACAAACTTGCAACATCCAATAAGTTTTTCTATGGACTAGCATAGGCATCAACAAGTGAGAACAATTTCAACTTCAAATACATTGCAAACATGGTTTGTGACCAACAACCTCACTAGAACCGAGTACCTCGAGTCACAATTGGCATCACTTATATGAACGCCTCTTACTGATGTCGCCTCCCTCCTCTACACCAACAATGCTCCCACAAAATGTGAGAAAATCACAATAAGAATCCAAAACCCTACCCATATACCAAGCGATCAAAAAACAGAAAGTAGGAAAGATGAAGTTGGGATGGGTGCAACTATGTACGTGCACCTACTATCCAACCTTCAACAATCAACCATCAACAATATTTGCCAAGTTTTCAAAATGGTGGGAGTTTGCATAGACATAAAAACTTCAAAGAGCTCTTGCAAATCCTAATTGGGAAGCCACAAAGCCAAACATAATGCGCAAACCTGTCGGGAGCCCTTCATGCTTTTTAATCCAACATATTACATCCAACTACCAAAAGACATCCATGAGATGTCATTCAATGATGCTCATCCATAGTGTGGGGCCTTAATATATATTATTTTAATTCCCCACCCTACCAAACCCTATGGTATGTTAGTTTTAAAACTTCTCTAACATGATCAATTTGTAAACACCCCAATTTATTTACACCATGGAGTTTAATATATATAACTTGAGCTTTGTTACAAGTACATGTTTTATAATTTGTAGCTTGCAACTTTAAAGTGGACCCTATATTTGTTCTCACGTAGTTTTCTAAAATATGGGAGTGAACCCCCTGGGTGAAATACACTGTCACATGCCTATGAAAAAGTCATTCTCATCCATAACAAACGTACCTCAACGATTGTACATCTAGGCCCCCCTTTTGTACATCTACTCTACTCCAAAAAAAATTAATAGCCTTTATAAATGTACACACTAGAGAAAAATAATGCCTCTCCCTTATGTATACTATGTATGCTAACGCCTTAAATAATACCCCCTTCTTACACTCACGTTGGTTCGTATGTGGTATGAAGAGTCCACCCCCCGGGCTCCAACTCGGAGATAGAGTCCTGTGGTTCCCCAAAGGCGCCAAGGACCATCCTGGTAAGTTTAAACAACGATGGCATGGTCCATTTCGTGTGCAGTATGTCTTACCAAATAATACTGTACTGCTGGTGAATGAACAGACTTTTGACCCTAAACCGGTGCTGGTAAACATTAACAAACTGAAACCCTATAGGGTCTTGGAGACATCATCCAACGGAGTGGATGAGCAGTACCCGGTAGACAAAGGAGGTACCGGTAATCTAAGTGAAACCAGTAGCAAAACCAGTAGCAAGGTTAACCTCGACCCGGTTACCCGGGACCTAGAAAGAGGTAGTAGGGGTAGCAATGGTAATAATGACGACACCATTACCCTAGACCTAGCAAGAGGTAGTGGGGGTAACAATCATAACAAAGACGGCTTCCCAGACGTGGCCAGCATGGGTGATAGGCAAGAAAAAATAGATAATATACACGTCAGAAACCTAAAAAACTTTTGCCGTCATAATAGCACGGAATATGAAGAGGCAACCCACAACGGCGGCGGAACTAATTCTGAAGCGACGTCAGTTAGTTGTCTCATTATCACGGCAGTTATGACGAGATATGAGGGGGAAAGACCCTCAGACGATCTATTTAAACCGTTCATTTTTGCAAGCACACAACGCAAGAAGTGTAAGGAAAGGGCGAAGCGCTGCAAAAATTTCAAACGCCATTCAAACCTTCAGATTTTAGCAACAGAAGCAGCAAGAAAAATGGCGAGGGAGGATGAGAGAATTATAGTCAGCGGAAGTGAGCAGAGCGGAGAGGAAGTGGTGTTGGATAGGCGGTTGAGAAGGCCGCAGAGGCAAACCAACACACCGCCGCAACCGCTACAAATGATAAGGCCAGCAACGCCGAAGAACTACGTTATTCCGGAGGAGTTCGAGATAAGGATGATGCGGAAGTTTCATCAGTGGGCAGCGATGGCAGAGGAGGATGAGTGGGCCAAGAAGGTAGGATTAGATGGGTTCAAGCATATCAGGTGGGGAAACCTGAGGAGGGATTTGGTTATAGATTTTATTAAAGGATTAGACTTATCGTTCGATAAGAAATCTATTACGTCAATAGTGAAGGGGAAGATAATCACGATCAACCAGGAGTTGATAGTAGAATTTTTGGGATTACCGCACAATTTTAGCAGCACGCAGATTCCAGGGTTTGCAGCAGATGAATGGGGCGAACAGGTATCGCACATTTCGGGAGCAAACTCGCTGACCAGGGAGGGATGGTCAGTTATCAAGTTCGCGGGACCTTACATTCCGAGGATCTACGCTATTTTACAGGCGATAGTATTCAAGAAGAAGCTCACATATGCAGCTCATAATTTAGTGAAGTGCGTATGTTTAGCAGAAGGGATGGGTAGGGAATTCAATTGGGCGGCGATTCTCTACCGGAATTTAGCGAAGGAATTAGAAAGGTTGTGCACACCGGTAAGAGTTAGGACCGGAGCGGAAACAGGACAACCCGTGTTGGTGGCCGCCCAGGTGATTGATGTGCTCCTGCGAAAATGGTTTCCGGTTACCATTTCAACACCACCCTTGTCAATCAGTGGACCAGGGCAGAGTTCGAGAGCCATCCAGGCCACGGAAGGACCGGCAGACGATGATGAAGAAACGGAGGAGGAATCGGAAGGTGAGAAGCAAAGAAGGAGAGAAGCTGCTAGGATAGCATTACGGGGGAAGAGGAAGACAACCGAAGGCGAGAGTTCGAGGGGACAAAGGAAGAAGAAGAAAGCAAGCCCCGCTCCCATCGCGCAGATGCCACCCTCAACCACTCCGGTGAAGGAAAGCCCGGGGAAGGGGAAGCAGATGGTGGTTCACAAGACACCACCTTCGGGGACGAGGAAACCGCTATTCGAATCACCGGGATCGAATAGAGCAGCATTCCATTTGGAGCCGCCAAGCGAGTTGATACCGGAAGCAGCCCTAGAACAACTGGACAAGGTCTTAGGGTCGTTAAACCAGTATCAGAAGGTGGTCCAAAATGTGAGCACGGCCACAAGGGAACTTAGGGAGAAGCTGGAATTGGAGACAACCCTAAGAATGTCGGCCGAGGAAGCTCGGGATCGTTTTCGCAACGATCAGAAGGAAGCAATCGACAATGCCTGCCAAGATATCAAGAAAAGGGCGGATCGGAATATGGCAGGGATGAGTAAGGAGGTCGTGAAGCTGCAGCAACAATTGGCCCATCGAGATAGGTTGCTGGAACAAGCTCGTGGATCCGAAGAGCAACTCAAAAGGGTCATCAATGCACGAGAAGCGGAGAAGAGGACGTTGGTAGGGCAAATGGCTGCATTAAACAGGGATGCAGACCTTGCGGAAGCAACAAGATTGGCGGTGGAAAGGGAGAAGGATTATTGGAGGTCGCAAACGGAAAGTCTCCAAACAGCGTTGCAGGCGGCGAATCAGCAAGCTGCAACTCGGGAGGCTCAATTAGGCAACCTCGAAACCGCCAATCAGAACCAGCAGCGGGCAATTCAACTGCTGAACACTCGATTGACGAAGAATGAAGCTGCATTAGCGGAAGCGGTGGGCAATACAGATGGATTCCGAGCGCGTATCGCGGAGCTGGAGGAAGAATTACGAGCAAGCGCGAGGCGACATTCGAAATCGCCAGCGGAAGGGCAGATCCAGCTCGAGATGCAAAGGGAGATCGACTGTCTGCGGGATAGGATTAGGCAGTTGGAGGAACTTGAGAGCGTGAGGGTATTGTGCAAAAACCGCTTAGAGGAATTCCACGAAGTAGTTCAGAATTATACTACTTTGTTGGCCAGGCAATTAGCGGTAGAAATGAGTGGGGAAAGGAAGAAGAAAGCTCGGGAGATTGAAGATAGTTACACTGAAATTTACCGGGAGCTTTTTGATTCCTTTAGAAGGGATGAAGCGGAATATGTTCGGCAGCTAAGAGAGTACCGCTTAGCATTTCCGGGGTTCGAAATGCCTGAAGCACCTCTTTCCGACCAGGAAGAATCAGATGACGAAGAAGCAGGTGACGAAGCTGGTCCATCGAATTCCGCACAAACCGCCCCAACTAATCCCACACCTTCTTCACCACCGGTTCGACCTCGAAGCAGAAGTCGAAGTCAACAAAGGAGCTCTCCTCGTTCTCCTAGAGCAGACCGTCGCAGTCGGAGCAAGACAAAATCTCCTCCTCCTCGACCAACAGAAATTCGGAGCCCCAGCCAGCCCCGAAGCCCGAGACCACCTTCTCAAGGTAGAAGTCAAGAGCGGCTATCAAGTCCGGTAGCAGCCGCGGAAGAAGACAATTCACTCGATCCGGAAGAAGACCCAGCAATTCGACCTCCGGTGGGTGATAGGACGTCACGATCACGATCAGGGACGCCGGGACCTCGACATGGGTCACCATCTCACTATGGCAGGAGACCCACCGTGGTATCAACCGTAGATCAGGGCACATCAACAATTCCCAGACAATGAGAGGGCTGCAGAGTCTTCCGGAGCGCCTCCAAGACTGCCTTCCCAGCATAAGCCTTAGGTACCCGGTAGCAAGAACTTAGAAATTCCGAGGGCGGAATTTAGATTAGAGGGGGGGGAATGTTAAAGGAGGTTAGTAAACAGTAATTTTTAGCAATATCAGGTTGAAGTGGCTTTTAAGTTACTTTTGGTAGTAGTATCAGAAATAGCAATTAGGGATAAGATGGTGCCGTAGTTGCAGATAAGGAGTAGGAGAGTAGTGGATAGGGTAGTCCCAGTGAGTGGTTAGTATGGATTTAAAGTGATGAGGAGAAAGTACTTAAGGAGAGAGTTGTCTTTCTCTCTCTCTCTCTCTCATTCTTAAGGAATGTGTACTAGGATTCATATAGATAAGAGTATTGGATTGCTTGAGTAAGATACTGTTGAGTCTGAGATAAGGAACTTGTGGTTTTCTTGTAATGGTGGTTGCCTTACTTCTGGTAATTATTGTGGTGTGGAAGAGAAGTTGGCAATGGACTACTTATGTTACCAAAAGAATCGTGTACAAGTAGCTAACGCATGGAGGGGGGTGTCTTTAGAGAAGTCTTGTGGGATAGTAGTACCAGATGTATACACTGAATGAAGGGAATGGTATTCTCTTAGTTGAGTTTTCATACTACAACATTGAGTCCTGGTAAAGAGTGGATTGTACATGGACTATGAGAGTGGTAGTATAAAAGAGAAACAGTCAGGAGTACTAAGAAGGGAGTTCGGTAGGATGTATCATCTATCTTAGTAATAGGGTAAGTAATACGCTAACAGTAATACGGTTATAAAAACGGTTAAACCCAGTTGTGAAGTTGGGTAAAGGGAAAACTCGTGGTAGGATGTTAGAACTCTTGTAACCCCGGTATTGGAGGTAGTACGGCTAAACCGGTAGATCTCAGGAAACCCGGTTAGGAACCGGTAGTGGAACCGGTAGATTTCTAGGGAACTTGGTTAGGAACCCGGTAGTGGAACCGGTAGACCCCCAAGGAACCTGGTCACGAATCCGGCAGAGAAACCGGTAGATTCCCTAGGAAACCCGGTTGAGAACCAGGTAGGGAACTTGGTCGATCCTCCGAGAATTCGGTAGGAGAATCCGGTAGGGATACTGGTCGACTCTACTGGCATAAGAGGTGTACCAACCTTAAGACCGGTAGAAGCGTGGGATACCCCAAGGAGAGGCATGGAGACTAAGATGGATGCATGGAGTGAGACATCCAACAAAAGCAGTAGCGGGCAGTACCTTAGGATGCCGGTAAGGAAAACTGGACTAAGTCTGTTCGCGTACCGGTAAGGTACTACCGGTAAGGTACTACCTGTAAGGTACTACCGGAAGTAGGGTGGTACCGATGGAACGTAGAGGGGAACCCCCTTTAACAAGTACAGATCTCCGGCCATGAGGGAGCCACACGTGTGGCTATGGATTGTGGAACAGGAGAAGGCCTCCGTCGTCACGGAGTTGTACGAGGACACCATCAAGTTCGAGTACAACATCTTCCACAGCACGTATGTCCCTGCGAAGACGGAAGGGATCGTGGCCATCAACGAGGCCAGGGGCAACAAGCAGGTGGGAGCGGTGAGCCTCATCTTCTTGACCTTGAATACGGCAAGGCATGGGCGCGCGCCTATCAAGGCCAACAACACCTTCAAGAAGATCTACAGCATTCCACATCCCCCTCCCAAAGATCTCTTCCAGGAGACGCTGTACACGGTCTTCCTCGCCTTGGAGCTCAGGATGGAGTTCTACATCTCCGTCCTCCAAGCCCTGGCCACGAATGGCGAGACGGTCTACAACGTGTGTGGAGGCAGCAAATTCATGTACGCTGCAATGGTAAGATCTCATTTACAAACGCTCGTTCGTAAATGCCATTTTCTGAGGCATCTTTGAAATTCAACTATTTTTGTTGTAATGTATACTGCTCGGCTCATAGGGTTAATGTTTACGAACGCACGTTCGTATATGGCTAACCGATTTCCTTCTGTGTCTCAGATGTTGGGCCTGTGCGTCAACAGTTACGTTGACGCCATAGACGAGGAGGACTACAAGGTCCACATGTCGAAGGCGTCGACCATGGATTTGGGCGACATAACCGCCACGAGGACGGACGTCAGCGTGTCCGCCAACGAGGGCGTGCCCGTGATGGAAGCAGAAGAGGATGAGCCGGCCCCATCCGTCAACGTGGACTCCATCATCCGGTCCTTCGACATCCCTCCGCTTCAAATAATGGCCCCGTCGGGTAATCCATCCGACGCGCAGGGCACTCCCGGTGGTTATACGGGATCGTCGGCGGGGGCAACACAAGACGTCCTCCCCGCGCGCGTCTCTGGCGCGGACCCCTTCGGCACGCCTGGCGGGTGTTCAACGTCGGTATCCCCAAGACCAAGGCTGCAGGTGCCCAAAATGGAGAACCTGGATGTGCTGGACCAGCGCTCCTGTCCATCGTTGGACCACTTCTGCAACACGCGACGGAGGATGAAAAAGACCCCATACGTGGAGTTGCCCGAGGGAGCAGTCATCGAGGTCTCCGACGAGGACGAGGGGGACATGGAGATCATGGTCGAGCTGGGGGTGGAGTTCGACAAAAACAAGCGGGTCAAGGAGGAGGCGCTCTCTGTCGCCGAGCTCAACGCCAAGCTCGAGCAGAAGATGAAGGAGGACATGGCGGCCGCTGCAGCAGAAAATGCCAGGAAGATGTCCGTCATTCAGGAGGAGCTAAGGGCCTCCAACGCCAAGACGGACGCAATCCTGGAGATGCTGAGCAGGATGCAGAGCTTTGCGGCTCCTCCACAGCCAGCATACCCCTTCCCTCCTGGGTACCCATCCGGCCAATACCCCCCACATCTCCCTTATGCTGGAGGACCGTCCTTCCCGGCTCCACCCCACCCGACGCCGGTGGGGACTCCTCCACTCCCGCCGGCCACCACCATCACCCACGATGCCGTCGCGGCGGCCATCCAAGAGGACGAGGATTTACGAACGCTCGTTCGTGAATCTGCAGGTCCGGCAGTCCTCACCCCTCCCCCGTCAAGGGTAGGACTGCCTTCACAAACGGACACAGCCTCTTTCGCGGTCGTCCAGAGGGGAGTAGGTAGGGAGGGCGATGACACTGCGCAACACACTGACATGGTCATTGTGAGGGACACGCATGCGAGCCCGAGTGACATGGCAGGGGTCCAGAGAATGGAGGTCGAGGACAGCCCTGACCGTCAGCCCTCCGCGTACATGGAGGATGTAAATATGGAGGCACTCGACCTGGGGGGCGACAACCACGAAGTGGAGCCCATTCAACAGACCCAGGCGTCCCAGGCGGAGCGAGCGGACGATGTCATGGAGACGGAGGCGTCTGCGGCGGTGGAGGTTACGAACGAGCGTTCGTTAATCGCTGAGGAGGGAGCGGCTCCTCGGTCCAGTGCCGGTGCCCCTCCCCCCGATGACGAGGTAACTCTATTCTGAGAATGCCACATGCTTTTACGAACGCTCGTTCGTAACCCTTCTAACCGCATGCGTTGTGTTTTGGCGCGTTCTCTCCATCGACATCCAAGACCTGCTCGAGCCTTTTTTGCGTGCTCCCTTAGGTCGATAAATTTTGTAGAACACGGCATAATGTTGCCTTAGGAACATGTGATAAATTATCACCTGAGAAATTGTACATATTCATCGAATTAATACATATGCAAAAGAGATTTGCATCCATGCCTCCCAAAATTTGTTTCGTCTCGCATTCCTTATGTATTGTATGTTCATGTGCGTTCATTTCGATCCTTGTAATACACATTCGTTCACGAACGGACGTTCGTAAAAGGGTGCGACCCCGTGTCCACCTTCACGAACGACCGCTCGTGAATGTTCATCAAGCCGCGCTCACGAACGAGCGTTCGTAAATGATGCGCCATGCCACTGTCGGCCTTCATTCACGAACGCTCGTTCGTGAATACACCCTTCCACATTTTCATTGCGCTGCTATTATCGCTCTTCGTCCTTCCCTCATAATGCATCTTCATGTTTCACTTCATGTTCTTGATAATCTCATTACTTTATCATAGCATTAAACTAGTCGAATTGTTAATCACAGGACCCCCCCGGAGATAGATCGCAACCCCTCGGCCAGAGGACTTGAGACCCGAAACAAACCGTTCATAGTTTTTGACCTCAAAATCAACGGGGTGTTGTGTCACACCCAACACATCCCCAGGGTCCCCACGCGTCCCTTCCGTCATCCCGACGAGAGGGACTACGACGGCGAGCTCGACACCCTCATTAACTGCAAGGCTGTCCGCGCCCGTCCCGGCTTGCGAGACTTCCTTCGTGAGGTGCTCGACTTGGCTCACGTCGTCGTGTGGAGCTCTATGGTCGTCGAGAACACGGACCCCATCGTCGACTTCCTCTTCCGTGACCTACCCAGCCCTTGCCTCGTCCTCGGCCAAGAGGCATGCGATGAGCTGCTTGACGAGAAGGGACTGCCGGTTCCCAAGTTCGGCGGTCGAGGCGGAGGGCAACAATTCCTCAAGGTCCTCAGGTCTAGACTTTGGCGAGGCGTCCCCCCGCTCGAGGGGGTCCCCCACGGGTGGTGGCCAACTCCGGAGAACACCCTCCTCATCGACGACAGCCCCACCAAGAGCGTTCTCAACCCCCCCGGCAACGTCGTCTTCCCCGACCCTTGGACCGGCGATAGGAAGGACACATTTTTGGTAGATAGGCTAGCACCTTACCTTAGAAGGCTTGTGCTCCACACCGGGAGCGTCCCGGATTTTGTTAGGTCCAATCCCATCGGCAACGCGGCACTCAGCCCCCGCGATAGTGTATGTAAGAGCATCCTTCGGCTCGCTAAATTCAGTAAATTGATTTGAAATTTCTCCTTGCACGTGTTTGTGTCCTTGTGTTTCACTTATCTAATGTTTTCTTCCATGTTTGGATGTCTTTTATTTGTTGCCCATAGTCTGCCCCCCTATGTGACACCCGTGTTCTCAACGGCACTCCCCGTCCCCCCTCGTCCCCTGGCTCCCCCTCCCGCGGCGTGTCGGATTTCCAGATCCCCTCCCTCTACCATTTCTCGGCGGTGGACGCAGCCTCGGCCGTGGATTACTCCCTGGACGTCGGCATCGACGACGGCGTTGTGAACAGCCCGCCCCCAAGAGTTGCCTCCCGCGCGTACGCCCCGTCGCCCTCTCCCCTCTCCAAGGAGAAGCGAACGCTCGTTCGGCTAGGGCGTTTGTCGCCCTCGAGCGACGACGGCGTCGCTCGTCGTGGCCCGAGCCGTCGTCTCCGCATGGAAGCTCCCCGGTGCAACCCCTCCCCCGCCGACTCCGCTCCTCCTCCCGCAAAGCCATCCGCCATCGTGGGCCCTCCATGCCCTCATTCCCCACCGTCATCCAACAATCCCCCTTCTCAATCGTCTCCGGATGCTCCCCTCGACGCCCCCGCAGTGCCCATCTTGCCCCGCGCCGACGTCCCCAAATCCAAGGTGCCCTTCTTCGTCCCCCCCTTGTTCACCGTTGTTTTCTTTATCTTGCATCCGCGTGACGAGAACTTTACGAACGCCCATCCCAAACCTCCCTCACTATTTTCCCCACTCCATTCTTATTCTTATTTTCCCATGGCGTTGTTTCGCAGGCGGCTCCCCGCTCGCTTGGTGGTCGGCCTTCCTCGACTTCTTCCTTGGATAGGCACGCCCTCAAGGCCGCATCTTCCGAGTCCGATCGTTGTTTGGCCCTCCGGAGAAGTGCAAGGCATTCCCTCTCGCAAACGCACTCGTATTCCACTTACAATACCACTTCGTACAATTCGGGAGCACGTCCAAATATATGGAAGAACGACACATATTCCGGGCAAGTCTACAAAAATGGCTACAGCCGCGGGCCGGAGATTTTCAAAGCCATGGAGGCCGCAAAAAACAAGGACACGGCCGCTAAAAAAAAATAGTGTGACGTACAAGTGTGACTAGAAACGTCCACGTGGTTCCTAAATGCATGTAGGGGTAGAACGTAGAGTATGGTTATTTATTCTATTTGAAGACTTTAATGGTATTTCCATTATATTTGTATTTCAAACCCATTTAATAGATTCAATTTCCAATCATTCTCCGCATCATCCCTTCCATTGGCAACAATTTCTCATATCATACGCATTTGTTTTCATGTATGCTTTACATTTTTGCTCATTTGATGCATTTATGTCGAATAATTGTTCCCAAAATTATCAATATGGGATTTTTATGTTCTCATTACTAGACCAAATTCGAAAAGCACGTTCTTGAATAGTCTCAAAATCATCAAAAAGTCTCCGATTAACGAATATAGTGTTCAATTCTATAATATCGGTTCATCGAGGGTCAATCATCAGACTCATCTTGGGCATGCTCAAAGAAAACACTATATTCGTTAAATGGAGACTTTTTCATGATTTTGAGACTATTGAAGTATGTAAAGTCATAAACAAATGATACAAAGTACCCAAACCACAAACAAATTACATGGAAATAGATGAATTACAACCATAAAACAAACATTAATTACATGAGTCGTAGAGCACGAACAAAATCTCCAACAATAAAGACAATATTGATGCACCCAAACGTATACAATGCAAACCAAGATGGAAAATAAATATATTATATATATTGAATATCGAACACAAGGAGTAGTATTCAAGAAATAATACTAATTAAAAATTCAAACCATCAAATGTCTAGGTACTAGGAATATTAAAAATAATTTAGTGTTGATTATATGCGATAGCCTTTGCGGCCGCCTCCTTCTCTTTTGCTTTCCGTGCCTCGATGCCCCTAAAAATCTCATCTTTGCGGCTGTAACTTTTGTTCCGGACAGGGCCCATTGATCCAAGCGCATTCAAATAATTCCGTTGGGATACCGCACTATGGGAGGAGATGGAGCTTGGTGTATCGTATGTTGATGATTGCCTAACACTCCGGCGAAGCCCAAGGGAATGCTCAGATTTTGATGGCCCAACTATCATTGGAGAAGAGACCTAATATGAGGTTCGAAGGAACATACCACAACAAGACGTTTAGGATGCGAGTCCGTAAACTTGGGTCAACGTCAAAAAATTTAGGAGCCAATGAAAGTTTCATACACAATTCCAAATAAACTACTATAAGAATGCTTAGAAAACGGAATATGAGCAAGTGATAGCGTACCTTTGTTGCGGGTTCTGAGACAGGGGTCATAGTTTTGAACGGGCCAACACTGCCATTTGCCAACTCATACATTGATGAGGAATGTCTCCCACTCCGTCGAAGTGTGAGACAACGGTCGGACTCAGACCGGCACACGGTTGGGGGAGTTGATTTGGGTTCGGTTCCGACGATACGTAGCGGGGGGGCATCGACACACGGAGGCACATCGACAGGGAGCAGGTTTGTTGCACAAGGAACGGAATCGTCGGGGTCGCCGCATGGAAGGGGAGCCTCCAAGCATAGACGTCTATTGGGACCTTGACGTACATCGTCGTCAAACCCGGACGGCGAGGTCCCTCGACGGCGTTCGAGTGCCCGTTTATCTTTGCAAAGAGGAGAGGGCGAAGGAGCATATGTGAGGTTGACGACTCGTGCGGGCGGGCTGTCCACGACGCCGTTGTTGCCCTCGGCGTCTTTGGAATAATCAACAGCGGAGGCTGCGTCCACCGCCGAGAACTGGTAGAGTGAGGGCAATTGGAATTCGCTCAAACCACAAGACAGGGAGCCGGGAGAAGACGGGGACACATAGGGTCCGTTGGTGACAGGGGACACACTTTGGGGGTGCAACTATGAGAACACATACCCATGGAAAATAGCAAGCATTAGGTACTACAACAATGTCAAGGAACATATTGGCACACGACCACAAAGTGTAGATAATCTCAAATTAAATTATTGAAAGCCGCGAGCCGGCGGATGGCCCTATATACATCTGAGCTGGGGGCAAGCGGCCCATTGCCAATAGGGTTAGTGAGGACAAAATCCGGGACGCTACCGGGGTGACGCACAAGCCTCCTAATGTAAGGACCTAGCTCACTAACTAGGAAGGTGTCATTTCTACGGCCGGTCCATGAGTCGGGGAAGACGACGGTGCCAGGGGGATTAAGGACACTCTTGGTTGGGCTATCGTCAACAAGGAGGGTGTTGTCCGAGGTCGGCCACCACCCGTGAGGGACCCCCTCCAACCGAGGAATGCCAACCCAAAGTCTAGATTTGAGGACTTTCAAGAACTGTTGGCCCCCGCCCCCTCCGAACTTGGGCACAGGCGCACCCCTCTCATCGAACATCTCATCACACGCCTCCTGCCCTAGTACTAGGCAAGGACTCGGGAGCCCGGCAAAAAGGAACTTAACAATGGGCTCCGTGTTGTCCAAAACCATGGAGCTCCATATGACGACATGAACAAGGTCGAGCACCTCGCGGAGAAAGGCGCGCAAGCCGGGACGGGCTCGAACGGCCTTTCGATTAACGAGGGTGTCGAGTTCCCCGTCGTAGTCCATCTCTTCTGGACTTCGGAAGGGAGTCAAGGGGACCCTAGGGATGTGTTTGGTGTGACACAACACCCCATTGAGGTCAAATACTATGAATGGTTTACGACCGGGTTGACGTCTTCTTTCCGATGGGATGCGAGCTATCTCCGATGGACCCTGTGATTAACATTTAACTAGGACAATGTTACCATGAAAGAAAACTAAGAACAACTGGCAAAGCAAAATCCCAAGGATAAGCAAAGAAACAATAGAGAACGAAATTACATCGACAACGAAGTGCAAGTAATATAGTTACAAGTAATATAGACAACGACGTGCAAGTAATATAGTTCAAAAATAATAATTTATTTCAAGGTGTAATATACATTTTGTTTTCTCTATTCACAAACTAACTCCGCGCGTAATAAATGTAAGGCCATCTGTGCAGACCGGAATCTAAACTACAAAAATGTCGCGCCAATATGGGGTGAAGGTCGAAGGCACACTCGACATAAAGCAGGACCCATGAAGACATGCGGACGCGCGTCCGTAACCAGGGGAGGGGGAGGCAGGCAGGCCTCAAGCAAGGTTGGTTACCTCAGCATGTGGAGGCGAGGCGCCGCCATTGCCCTCCTCGTCGCGGCCTTGGTCGACTTGCGGACGCGCGTCCGTAAACTCGGGCAAGATCTCCACGTCGGTGTCCATATCTCTGGAGAGGGACTGGGACGCCTGGGTGCCGACGTCGTCCTGCCCAACTTGACTTCGGCTCTCCGCGCCTTCCGTCTGGAAAGGTTGTTGGGAAGGTGTCGGGCTCTCCTGCGATTCCTCCACACGTTCAGTGTGTATCGCAGTGTCATAGCCCGACCTATCCAAATCCCTCTTGAGAACGGTGAAGCTGGTAGACTCATCCTCGGACACGGACCCCCGAAGCGGGATGGTGGAATGACCTGCAGAGTTACGGACGCGCGTCCGTAACTCGTCCACCTCACTCACAGCCGGAATCACCGTTGGGATCGACAACTGGGTGGAACCTACAGGCACCGTGTCTATGGCAGGGGCGGGAGGGTACTGAAATTGAACAGGCGGTGGAGGCACGACGAAAGGTGGCATATTTGACGTGCTGGGGGGAGGAGCGTACACCATTGGCGGTCTGGCGGTCATCTGCGCGAAAAAACCCATGAGTTGGGCGTGCATCTCTTGAGACTCTCTTCGTTGTCTTTCCAGTTCAAACTGGATTGCCTCCATCTTCATCGCGTGCTCCTGGTTGTTTTGAGAAATCCGCTGGGATATTTCATCATTCATGCGTTTGGCCAGCTTCTCGTCCAGCTCTGCCACCGTCATGGTCTCCTTCTTCACCGAGAGAGGCCCCTCCGGAACGCCTCGCACCATATCGTACATCTTGATCTCGTCTTCGTCCTCGTCGGATATGACGACAACGTCATTGATCCCAAACTCGACATAAGGGACCTTGTTCCGGCTCCTACGGTTCTCTCGGTAGACTTCGAGGCTTGGACGTGCCCTCATGTCAAGCACGTCAATGGGCGGGAGTGTTGGGGTTGAGGCGGGAGGTGTTTCTTCCTCACCCGATGAGGCCGAGCAATCTTCTGCTCGTGAAGGTCCGGCGATGCTGCCGGACTGGAAACGGCGAGCAGGCGATTGCCGCGCAGTTGAAGGCAAACCCACTCGTGACGTAGGGGTTCCAAAAGGTGTGTCCACAGCTTCACTCGTGTCCCGTTCGCCACTTCCACCAACACCCAAGAAGTACAGCCCTGTGAGTGGATCCCGCACTGCGTTGTCAGGGGGGGTTAGGGCGCGCGGCGTGTTTGAGGGACCTGCTTCAGTGTCGGAATCTGTGTCCATTGCAGCAGTCTCGCTACGGGATGCAAGGGGGTTTATGCTATGGGCACCGAGCGTGGGGAGGATGTCCAAGATATCCATCTTGGACGCCTGCGCCCTGTGAACATCGGCTTCGTCGTAGTCAGAAGTCGCGACGAAGGAGTTCACGATGAGCCCGACCATCTGAAGGGAAACAAAGAAAATGTCAGATAGAAGACAAATATAAACTTGCGGACGCGCGTCCGTAAGTAAAACAAAACCAGTATAGAACATACGGACGCGCGTCCGCAAATTCACCACATATGCAACGCGTACCCGTTGTGGCGAATTTACGGACGCGCGTCCGTATGTTATACAGTAAGTAGGGCGCAACTTACCAATGAGGCATACATGAATTTGGTGCCTCCAAAAACGTTGTACACGGTGTCCCCAGGTACTGTCAAGCGTTGCAGGATCTCCAAGTAGAAATCCATTCGCAATTCAACGGCCGGATATATAGTGTACATTGTCTCCTCTATCAAATCCTTTGGGTGGGGTGCAGACAATTCATATATCTTCTTGAAGGTTGCGTGCTTGACCGGAACCCTCCCTGTTGATGATTTCTTGCAAGTTAAAAAAATCAATTGCACCGCCCCCACTTGCTTGAACCCCCTCGCCTCCTGAACCACTGTTAGCCCTTCGGTTTTTGCCGGCACATACATGCTCACGAAAATGTCGTAGTCGGTGCTCAGAGTTTTGTTGTGGAGATCAATCACTTGAGCAGCTTTCTCGAGCTCCACAATCCACAGCCACACGTGAGGCTCACGAATGGCAGGAGAGCGATGTTTTTTGAAGGCGGAATAGAAGGGCTCGTAGAAAGGACTATCCGCCGTTCCAGATTTCCACGCTCCTGGAATCCCTCTAAAATCAAAAATGGCGAAAGGTGATCCCCTTGGATCCTCCCTCACTGTCGCTCTAGAGGCATGGTCGTCGTATGGGCTGAAACGCATGGTCTTTGGCTCGACCATGCAAAACCTAGCCGCCCCTTCAAATTTAACATTTTTCTTCCTATCAAGAAAGAAAACGTATATTATCTTCTCCCTGTCCTCTAAAGAGGCCTTCTTCTCATTCTTCCTTGCCCTACTAGCCAAGAAAGGGGTGGCCTCTTTCACCAATGCTTTCATAGAAGCACCGTTGATATGGTAGTCCACCTTGAAGGACCTCCAGTTCTCCCAAATTATCTCCCCATCTAAATTGACGAGCTGCCTCTCCGGTACGAGCTTGCTAAGCTCCCTTACCGCCAGCGTCTTGCGCTTCCTATACTCGCACCACTCTTTGATGTGGTAGGTCGATGGCTTCATATGCCTAGGACGTTTTAGGAAGATCTTCGGGTATGGCAATGTCCTCCTGGGTGTCTCCAGCAAAATGTGTTGAGCTGCCCTGTAAAGCTCCAACTCCGTCAGTCCTTGGAGGGGTCTGAAGAACTCCCGGAGGATGGGAGGCACCTTCACCTTGGCGTCGCTACTATATGTCACCTCCGTCTCCGGGTTGACAATGTTGCCGTGGTTGTGGGAGTCAAAAACCCGGCACCACATTTCCCATGTTTTGTCAGTTGATGTGATGAGCTTGAGCTCCCCTTTGAGCTCCATCACCGTCTTTGTTGCGCTGGACTTCATGTCGATGCTCGAGAACTTGGTGACTATGGCGTCACAGAAAGTCTACAGGACAAAAGAGAAGTGAAAGTAAGGGAAGGAATGCAAGCAATGTGCCACTTTACGGACGCACGTCCGTAAAGTGGATACGGCAATGAAGGAAGTCACATGAAAAATGAAGATGTTACGGACGCGCGTCCGTAACCAAGTGCAGAGCATACCTTCCATTGAGGATTCTTGACAGCAGCATTCTCCCTCTCCTTCTGCGGACGGTTTAGATGCACCCAAACAGACCTTGCCGCCAATAGGTTGGCTGCCCACGACGCCTCGAATTGGCGGACTTTGTTCCCTTGATTCATGAAGCCAGATATATATGTGAGGGTATTCATGTTATCGCTGTACACAATGAAGGACTTCCAATAACGAAGATCCTTCTTGAGGGGGCTCTTCCAGGCGTCGGTCTTGAGCAAAATCTTTGCTGCAGCTACACTGTGTTGCCCATCAATAACATAGAAGTCCCCTTTACGAATCTCCTCCCAGTTCTCTTTTGTGACTGGCAGCTGCGGGTCCTTGGGTGTCACGCATATGGTTTGGCGGTCCCCCTTCGGGTTATTCATGATGTTGTTCATTTGCCAAGTCACGCCGTCTTTTTCTTCTGCCCTGACGTTCATGATACTCGGCGCACCATGACATTTGAAAATGTCGACTTCAAATGTGTAGAATCTTCCAAGAGGCCAGCAATCCTTGGTCCTGTCGTTAAATTCTTGAAATATCTTAGTCGACAATTCAGCGTCGGGGACCTGTCCTCTTTTGAGAAGAGGCGCCACAGAAAGGGTAGAGCTCACCTCTGGGCCCTCTGTCACTCCGGAAGTGTCCATCTGCGAGTGGGAACGCTTTGATTTCCTACTGCCCTTCGAAGTCTCGCTTTGAACTAGTACGCGAGACGTTCCAGAAACAGGTTTTGGGACGCGGGGGACCCGTTCTGACGTTGGAACCTTCTTCTTCTTTCCCTTACTCCCTTCTTCAATGGCTGCGTTTACCTTTGTGACATTGTTAAGAAGCCTCCCTAGCCTCTTTCCCGTCCAAGGCGCATTCAAGGCATAATCCGAGAACACGGTCGCTAAGCCAAAACATCCTGCTTCTGGACTACTTATTTCGCATTGATTTTTACTGAATGGATGGAGCAAGGAATGCAAAATAAACGTGACTCTGTCATCGTTGTTCTTTTCTAAATCTACCACAACAAAGTCACCCTGTGCTACAACGCATTCTATTTTCCAAGACGTCAGTTTTACCCAATTCTCCTCTGCATCTATGGGGACTTTTAGCTGGTAAGCGAAACGCATGACAAACAATCCATCGGCGTCTTTCTCGACAATAGTGGTCCAGTTGTCCACCACATCTTCCTTCGGCTCGTAGTGGTCGTTGGAGTTTATATCCTGGATGTCGGCAGGGTATGGTTTGGCGAGCAACTTACAGAACATCTGAATCGCATGCCTATCCCCCATCTGCAAAACACGTGTGCTTACGTAGAAGCACAAATACGGACGTGCGTTCGTAAGTTGAAGGAATAACACAAACTAGAATGCAAATTCAGTGACGAAATTGAATAACTAGCTCAACCTATTGAAACGGGGTGATGAAAATATTGTCAGAGTTTTAATGATTGGCAGTGTGAATGTTACGGACGCACGTCCGTAACCCAATTCGTTGTCTTGAACCCCGTAAGTGTACTCAAAATGCACACCTTTGGGGTTCAAGACCGCGAATTGGGCTACTATGCGTCCGCAATATTGTTTGAGTTAATTAATTACGGACGCACGTCCGTAACCCAATTCTTTGTCTTGAACCCCGTAAATGTACTGAAAATGTACACCTTTGGGGTTCAAGACCAAGAATTGGGCTACTATGCATCCGCAATGTTGTTAGCGTTAATTAATTACGGACGCACGTCCGTAACCCAATTCTTTGTCTTGAACCCCGTAAGTGTACTGAAAATGCACACCTTTGGGGTTCAAGACCGCGAATTGGGCTACTATGCGTCCGCAATATTGTTTGAGTTGATTAATTACGGACGCACGTCCGTAACCCAATTCTTTGTCTTGAACCCCGTAAGTGTACTGAAAATGCACACCTTTGGGGTTCAAGACCGCGAATTGGGCTACTATGCGTCCGCAATATTGTTTGAGTTGATTAATTACGGACGCACGTCCGTAACCCAATTCGTTGTCTTGAATTCCGTAAGTGTACTCAAAATGCACACCTTTGGGGTTCAAGACCGCGAATTGGGCTACTATGCGTCCGCAATATTGTTTGAGTTGATTAATTACGGACGCACGTCCGTAACCCAATTCGTTGTCTTGAACCCCGTAAGTGTACTGAAAATGCACACCTTTGGGGTTCAAGACCGCGAATTGGGCTACTATGCGTCCGCAATATTGTTTGAGTTGATTAATTACGGACGCACGTCCGTAACCCAATTCGTTGTCTTGAACCCCGTAAGTGTACTGAAAATGCACACCTTTGGGGTTCAAGACCGCGAATTGGGCTACTATGCGTCCGCAATATTGTTTGAGTTAAATGATTACGAACGCACGTCTGTAACCCAACACCCTGTATCAATTCCCGCAAGAATACGAACGCGCGTCCGTAACCTTCTGGTTATTGATAGAGGGTGTAGGGTTATAGTGCTTTCGCAATATGTATGCATATAAATGTGATTATTGATTTCTTTTGTGTTTATTTGTTTAGTATTCAGTTGATTTTGGAGTGTTCCAGGGGTTTCTTGCAGGTTACGGACGCACGTCCGTAACCTAGGACGTAGTATTATTTTCGGAGCCTTAAACCCTGACAAGGTTGCGGACGCGCGTCCGTAAACCTGACCCTCAACATGACCTCAATTGACAACATGCCAAGGTTCTGGGCGCGCGTCCGTAACCTTGGCATGTTGTCACGTACCTTGGCATGTTGACACGTAAGGTCATGTTCATACAGAAGGTTACGGACGCGCGTCCGTAACCTTGGAGGGTTTAAGGGGTTGTCAAGTTACGGACGCGCGTCCGTAACCTGTGGTCTAACTGCTTCCGGAAATTGCGGGGGTGCAAGAACATACCTTTGGTGGTTTTTGGTGGAAACTCCTCTGTTGCACTAAACCTGTACACATAGCAATTGCAACATCATCAGTCAATGACTATAGCATCTTTATGCAATTGCTATTACAGAATGCTATTCCAAAAAATGAAAAGCTGTTCAGAGAAACAAGTTCACTGCATACAATGACTACATGCAAAGCAGTACATGCAAACAAAGTTGCAAACACTACATGCAAGCACCACATGCAAACTCTACATGCAAGCAAGGAAATGGAACTAGCAAAAAACAATAATACTAACCTGTTTTGAAAGCGCGTTCCTCACTCTCTTTACTGTAGCACCTGTGTCACAAAATATAAACTCTCGTGTGAAAAATCGAACTCTATACTGAAAAAAGGCAAACTCTACTGTCTCTACTGCTCTCTCCAATATTCTATCTACTGCTCTCTCTAATATTCTGTCTACTGCTCTCTCTATTGCTCTCACTACTGTACCACCTTTGTCGCAAAATGCCTCTGTTCTGAATAACCTAATTTAATACTGGGAAAAAAAATCTATCTTCTGAGAAATGTCACTACTGATCTCCCTACTAATGTCACCACTACTCTCTCTCTAATGCGAAACAATGTAAGGACTTCAAAGTGGAGCACCGTAGCGATGCGGTGCAGTAAGGAGCTTGAGCAAAAGTAGAGCAAAACCTGAACTTACCAATGGCAAAAGCAAGAGGAAGAGGAAGAGCGTGAGCAAATGTAAGAGTAAGAGCAAGAGCAAGAGCAAGAGCAAGAGACAGAGTAAGAGCAAAGCGCAAGAGCAGCAGCAAGCGCAAGAGGAGCAGCAAGCGCAGCAGCAAGCGCAAGAGGAGCAGCAAGCGCAAGAGGAGCAGCAAGCGCAAGAGGAGCAGCAAGCGCAAGGGAGAGAGCAAGCGCAACAGTAGGAAGGAGGGGGGAAAAAAAGAGGAGCGGAGAGAAATGAGAGAACAAGCGGGAGAGAGAAAGACAGCCCGTTTCGAATGGGCCTAGGGTTACGCACGATGCCGTTTCGTGTCTTGTCTAGCACGACACGTGGGAGTGCTGCATTGGTAGTTGGGGTGGGATGTGATGGGATGGGAAGGGAGAGGGATTATATGGGTAGGGTTAGGGCCACTTCACACATGAGCCAAGAGCCGTGACCTTGTAATGGTGAGGACCCATGACTCTCATCCACAGGCCGTACCATAGGTGTTGGGAAAGCCGTTTTAGGTAGTCACGGGCCCTCAAGCATAGTGTGAAGTGAGAATGGACCATGTTGTGGGACCATTGCATATTTTGTTGGCGGAAAAGAGGGGAGGATTTGGTTTAATATAATATGTCTCCAAAAAATTTCAATTTAAGAGAATTACTTGGTGGTGTTGGCTGTCCTGGAATGTGTCTTGGAATGTATTCTGGAATCTGCCCTGAAATCTGTCCTGAAATTTGTCCTGTCGGAAAAAATATTAAAAAAGTCATGGTCTCCCGGAATTTTCTTGAGACCCACCTCTTGGAGGTGGGCCAGACGCATATTTCGGTAGACCATGCTCCCTTATCCACAACCTGCCATGTAGGACTCCATTGGGACTTTTCATCCACGAACTTTTCTTTGGGCCTTTAGGCCTTCACCTCCTAGTGTGAAGTGAACTTGGATGGTCTCCGTCTTTTCGACCAATGAGAGCTCTTACATCGCCCAGGTCAGGGCCTTCGGCCTTGTGTGTGAAGTGGCCCTTAGGGTTGGGATTTAACATTTAAGTAGTCTCAATTTAGTATTAAATAAAATTATGGAACATATGACTAATTTTCCTCTAGCTCTTAGCTAATATGCTTGTAAAATCTCAAACAACCTCTATTGAACATGAGCACAAAATAATAGAAAACATTGTTCACAACCCTAATTAGCACACCAAGACGGCTCAATGTAAACCCTCAAGGCTAACATTTAGAGGTCTTTAGGAATATGGATCTTTGTTAATGGTTTCCACCAAAATCAATATGACATATCAAAATCATATGACACATCAAATTCCAATATGAGATATCAAAGTCAGTGTTTGATCTTTGATATGATTGGCTAAAAATACATGTTGCATAGTTTTCGGGGAAAACCTAAAAATATTCATGTCGCTAATATTGTTACTTCCCAAAATAATTAACCCCTAAACAAACAAAACATGAAGCATGGTTCCAACCACTGCATGGTCCATATCTTAGACTCATTAATATACACGGGCAGGTCACTCTATATGATTTTTGTGCAGCACGTACGGCGGAGAGGTATTTGTTTAGGGGCTATTTACCTCCAAGGCACGAATTAAGAGCTCCCTATAATTACTTAAATTTCTAAAATGGCATTTTTTTTGCACCCTACCGTTACTTATAATGCCGCATGTCATTGCAATGGGTATGCAATGCAAAAGTGGTGGGAAAAAGCATGGCAACAAAAGGTATAAAGAATACATACCATTGCGAAAAGCAAGTGCAAAATCTTTAGATGGAAACACAACAAGAGTGAGCGTGTGTTCACAAACACAACACCCGCTCCGTAAAAGTCCTTCACCCAAAGTCAATTTACATAAGTCTAGTGAAGACCATAAACATAGTGTACAATACTTACATGATAGTGTGAAACACTTGAAGATGAGCCGGGCTTGGTCATGAACCCTAGTATATTATGATTCGTTTAGGGTCACAAACTTGGACAACCACCAAGCGAAGTCGAGAAGAGAGTTAGGCAAGTTAGGCAAATGATGAGCCATTTTTTATCCATCCCCTGATTGAGCATGCGGACAAAATTGATGGACCTACTAAACATACAATGTCCTTGGATCCTTATTTTTAGCCCCTATATTATTTTTACAAAAAAGGAATGGCCCGACTTTTATACCTATCTACCCTACTTGTAATGGGATTGTCTACTTTAATTGGACCCTTCATTATTTGGAATTCTTTTATAAATTTTATGTCAAATGAATTCAATCTTCCCTATATTATTCCGCATGTCGTTTTTATAATGCACTAAGTGACCTACCTGTGTTGATATAACATTCCATTCGGCTTGCTCTAGATTCAAATCCATGATGGCTTTATAAATTATTGTGTCAAGATGCAAGAAAGAAAAAAAGAAAAGAAATTCAACGAGTATGCCTTCAAAAATATAGATTCTTTGAGAAAGGCTTGCAACCACTTTCAACACCATCAGTCACATCTAATCAAAATATATTTACTAGTTGTGATAAGTTTTGTTTATAAACCTAACATATTAATAAAATAATATCCAAAACTCTTTCTAAAGAGTGTCAAGATTGCGAGAAAATGGTGAAATGGGACCCTAAACCCTAAACCCTAAACTCCAAAGCCTAAACCCTGACCCTAAACCCTAAAAACATTTGGTATATCCAAGGTTGTGTTCACAATATTCGAATTTAGTTATTTATCAGTTCTAAAATTAGAATCATTTAACAGTACCTTAGAAGGTGGTGCTTTTACTTTTGTAAGCAATGACATTGTGTGATCACATATTATTATGCAAGCAACTACCAAATTCTTGTTGCATGAGTTCCAAACCGAAAGCGGGCATATTTGTAACTCTCTTAATATAATTATATATTTCACAATCATAAACACTACAACTAAATCGAAGAGATATCAAGCCTCAATTGATACATTGGGCTATAGAAGGGTGTGTAAACCTATTGGAATAGCCTAAATTTGACAATTGACATAATATGCCTGAAACATAAAACTAAACACACACTAAGGTAATGTACAAGCTAACACTTATTTTACAGATGACGAATGATCATGGCTTTATATTCAAGGCTCATTATTACTAATCTCCCCTTAATCGTCAATCAAATTTCTCCTGCAAATCTTTATTATGTCAAGGTGCAAGAAAAAAAACAAGGGAAAAAAAAAATTGTCAATCAAAAATGTATCTTTGAAAGATGTTGTCAACCGTTTTTTGGCTTCTTAGGCATTTAGGGGTTCAATTGTAAGCCCATCCCAAACTTTGGAACTCCCAATCTTGCATTTTGAAGCCAAACAAATCCTAAAATAGGCTTACATTTTATAATTTCCCTCTAGGATGCCCCCACTTCCATTTATTGCGTGGTCATCGTGCAATCATGATAAGCATCAAGCAAACATAGTGCGTATCATGGAAGATACCATGTGCGATGTGGGGTATTTATAGGGGCAGTAGGCGGCGGGAATCGGCTTTAGGGTTGAGTGTTTAAAAATTTATATATAATTTATCTTTGGATGCGGAGTACTACATAAGGGCTGGCCCCCCCACCGAAAGACTCTTTTTGCACTGTCTGGTGGGACGTCGTCCTCGATAGCTCCGAGAGGAGAACCCCCAGTCATAGCGGCAATGGAGAGCGATTTACGCGGTATGTCATGTCGCCAAGCGGCATCACCGCTAATACCGCCGTAAATACCGGAAGGTTACGGACGCGCGTCCGTAACCTTTACGCGTCATCATCTCTAGAGCACTAGTCGCGAGAAACTGAGTAGACCCTATCCGGTTCTTCATTTGTGTCAATGCTAGCACTGTTAGTTTACGGACGCGCGTCCGTAACCTTCATTCTGGCAGATGATCGTGTCCGAGGTCTCTGAGTACTGTCGCGTTTGTGTCAATGCAAACGCGGTATGTTTACGGACGCGCGTCCGTAACCTTCCATCTGACAGTTTCCAGTCGGTTCTCAGAGTAGAACTTTGTATCAATTCTAGCTCTGTTAGGTTACGGACGCGCGTCCGTAACCTTCCGTCTTACAGTTTCCAGTGACTTGGTTCCCTGATTAGACCTTTCTGTCAATTCCAGCGCGGTTAGGTTACGGACGCGCGTCCGTAACCATCCCTGTTAACTTCTTCTTGGTTTAGGGGTTTAACAGACCTTTGTATTAATACCATCTCGGTCAGGTTACGTACTCGCGTCCGTTGCCTTCCATCTAACAGTTTCCAGTGACTCACTTCCTTGATTAGACCTTTGTGTCAATTCCAGCGCGGTTAGTATACGGACGCGCGTCCGTAACATTTCCTGTGACTACTTCATGTGACTTATTTCTTAGATTATACATTTCTTTCAATGCTATCGAGTTTACGGGCGTGCGTCCGTAAACCTGCGTTGGCCACCTACCTTTTACCATTTTTCTCTTTCACCACTATGGTTTGCTGCAATTCCTTCAGCTTCAAATCAAACTGTTCTTTTGGTTGTCCCTGGCCTGAACTGTACTTTCATTGCAACTTCATACCTCTATTGATGTCACTGGATCTGTGCTACTGATCATGCTTTACGGACGCGCGTTCGTAACACTACTCTTGCTAACATTGCTTTGTTTGTCGACTGTGTAGGCGATAGCGCATTTGAGTTGTCGTCGGATCCCTCAACCTCTGATGACGAATTTGAAGACGCCATTGGTGATGCATTTCAAACCCCTATCTCCAACATTGTGGATGGAATTGGTCACAATCCCAATCCGTCCATTGAAGCGGTGTTGGATGTTGATAACGATGAATATCTTCCACCGTGTCAGGGTTATTCAAGAGATCAATGGATTGGTCTTGACGTTGTCCTTGTCAATGAACATGGCGCTCCTGTTGCTGATGGTGTTTGTAGAAATACAAACCCCAAGGATTGTGTTGATGCTCTCCCCCTAGGTGATGATGACGTTGGTGTTTGCATTTTGAATTCTTTGGCACCCGCGGATGTGCCCCCGGGTTGGCGTTTCTCTCTTCGGCGTTGGCCTCACCGTAATGTCATGCACGATGGAGTAAGCTTATGGAATCAAGGACGCCGTCACATACAAATTCAACATGCTTTGTTGGAATCCATGCGTCCTCGAAAAGGTTTCCGAAAATATGACTCTGAGCGTGTACCTCCTGCAATGTCACAACGTCGTCGTGACCATGTATTGGGAGATGGATCTATTAGATCTGTGGCAACGGTGGATTGTTGTCGGAAGAAGTGTTGCCAATTGTTTCCTCGTGATAAAATTAAATCTCTACGGCAAGAAATGTGGCTTGCGGATTTCCGAATGCGAACATCAAAGAAGCTTGAGGTTCATCGCAATATACACATGGATGGTGGAGGTCATAAGATGGTCACATTGGAAAATGTGGAAGTATGTTGTAAGGCATGGTACACCATCCATGCGGTATCGAAGGCCGACTTTTATCGGTTTCGTAATCATTCCTCTCTAGGGCGCCGTTCTTCCTTCCATGGTAACTTCGGCACAAAGAAGCCTAGGGAGGCTACACGTCAGGCTGCTGCAACATTATCATCCCTTATTTTGCCCTTGGCTGATGCCATGCCCCACAAGACAAGAACTCTCCCTTCGGGAGAGAAGGTTGTTCAAATGGTTTTGCCGGCTGGAACAAAATGGAAGAACATCTTGGTGGATGTCAATGATGTTGGCCAAAGAGCGGGATGTGGGCCCATTTCTTTGTCCAAGTTGAGTGTCATCAGAAGCCAACAATTTGCGGAGTATGTTACGAAAAGACCGGGTGACAAGTTTGCGCGTTGTACTGCTTGTGAAAAATACAAAGGCCTTCGAGATGCTCATCCCATTGGCACGGAATCGCACAGTAGACATCAAAGGAAGTACATCGAGCATGTCAACAACCAAGATGCACACCGCCAAGATTACTACAAGAATCGTGCACTTTCTATAATGAGGCCGAACGAGGTTTTGACTATCATTCATGACAAGATGGACCATGCCAAAACTGCTTGCCCTTGCTATGCTCGCAAAATCAAAGCCACCGATGGACTTTTCAAGCTCCCAATAGCTGTCACAGGTTCGTAAACCACAACGATGACTTATTCATTTCTGGAAGGTTACGGGCGCGCATCCGTAGCTTTGTCTTTTCTATATGTTGCTAGAAAATTTTCTCTCTCCATGCACTATTTCAAAAAAATCTTGGATGTAGTCCTCACTTCATGTTATCGTTTTTAACGCATTGTTTTATTTCTAGGAATGATCGCACATGGCCATGTGGACGTGAAGTATGCGCATTATGGTTTGGACTTCTACCCTGGAGATGCCAACCATACCGTGGGATCTTTTGCCAAACTTCTACGAGATCTTGAAAAACAACCGACGTCTTCGTCCCGTGCTCTGTTTGAGGGTGCCGGAACAACACCTCTTTATGAGGCCGTACTTGATGGGAAGGAGGTGTGTTTGAATTCATTGGCGGAACCCCCTCAACAACACGTTCCTGGAAAACAACTACCGCCGACTCTGCATGTGCAACTTGATAATTGTGCAAAGGACAACAAATGTCGATACGTTTTTTGCTTTTGGTCATTGCTCGTAGCCAAAGGAATTTTCAAGGAGGTCTTTGTTTCTTTCTTGATGGTTGGTCATACACATGATGACATTGATGCTTCATTTGGACGTTGGAGTATGAAATTGCATGAAGAAGATTTTCCAACAATTCCACTTCTCATGAAATCGTACATGGATTTAGATAATGTACCGGTCATTCCGCATTTGATTGAAGAGGTACCTGATTTCAAGGCATTCATCAAACCATTCATTCTCAAAGGAGGCGACCGCTTAGTTGGCCATACCAAAGCTCAACAATTCCGCTTCTACATGCGCGATGATGGTATGCCGGCAATGCAATTCAAAGTTTTGTGCACGTCACCGAATTGGGGCCCAGATGAAGGAATCCTTGTTTGGCGCCGAGACGAGGATGGGAAATGTATGTTACCGGATGGGGAGCCAAAGCCTTGCAAACCCGACCCCATGAGGAATGGGCCGGAAATCATTAAGGGCATATCGGGATTCATCGAATACTGGAAAGAGTTGTGTGAGGAAGACATCACAAGGGTTGTTCGGGATACACATGAACCACTCATCGAGTATTGGGATCGCATTCGGTCCGCTTTGCAAACGATGGATATTGATACCCGGTCAATTTTGACACAAGGCTTTTGGCCACAAAGTCGAGTGACTGTGTTGGAGTCTGACGCCATGTTCTTCAGCAATGGGGATGTCCGTGAGGAATTCGCTGCAGACGAGCATTACGTAGGCCCTGCTCGCAATCGCCCAGCTCCGTCATTTCGCGTTGGTGTTGATTGCCACGAAGGCTATATGGTCCTCGTACGTGCCGGAGACGAGGAACACCCCAAGCCCATATGGTTGGTAAAAGCATTGTCGTCGCCTAATTTTGTTCCAACTAGCCCCAATTTCCGTCAAATTGAGGTGGAGTACTGCCGCCCAAGCACGAGAGACCCAAATGTGTTGCGGACCTATTTAGGTTGGGATACAAAAAAAGGTTTTAAGTGGACAATGGACTCGGCATTTGAACCAGTATGGATAAACACGGATACTATACTTTGTGCTTGGAAGCCGCGAAAAGGGTCCAAATCGGAGACAATGACCATCCCCCAAAAACATATTGATTTTGCCAAAGACAACTTGGCTCGTATTGCGGCCGCAGAAAATGACATTGAGAATGGAAACGAGGTTGAAGATGAAGATTGTGAATAAGAGCACAAGAGCAAACTAGGTTCATGATTGTGTTAAATAGTATGTAAAGAGCTTTATTATAGGAATTATATGGCACCATTGGGGCCAAAATTGCTTGGATTGGGCTCATTTGTTTGTAGGTTCAAAATTTTAAGAAATCTAACAAGACAAGCTATGTTTTGCATGAAATTTGCAATTGTCTACACATTGTATTGAAACAAACTTTCCCACATTGTGCTATCAAATGTCTTGTAAATGTTGAGTAGCTACATAATACATTGTGCATTTGCCAAAATAATATACTACTCCAAATGTTACATTTGGGAATGTTGTGCATGCTTTGGAATGTACCATCCTATTCAACACAACCCCTATGTTACGGATGCGCATCCAATAGTCCATAATAATAAATCCAATGGTTTTTTTTGGACTCCATAATTCTTCCCAATGTTCCCAATGTTCCCAATGTTCCCAATGTTCCCAACATTCATGGTATTGGCATCCTAAACTATGGGCCACATTTATTTTGAGACTTCCCAAAGTCTCCATTTAACGAATATAGTGTTAGAAGCTTGGCCCTCAGTAAACCAAAATAAGTTGTTTTTTTATTCAAATTCAACCACTACCTCCTAGCATGCACCACAAGCGGAAATCGATTATTGGTTTTATATCCCCATTTATACATGCACAAAACGATCACTAGAAAATTGTAGTGGACCAACTCCACATGAAAAGTCTCATTGATCACTGTAAGGGGAATGGTCTTAAATTCACATTGCGCTCGGCGGCAACTCAACACCAATAATGTTTATTTTATTAATACATCGAAAGAATAACTTTGGCATTATCACGTAAAAGCTCATAAGGTAGAAATACCATAAATCGTGAACTACCCTCTATCCATGCAATAGACTTCCGTCAGAATAGTGAAGTGCCATTTCTAAAACCGATAATTGCGGGGCTGGCAGCTTGAAATGCGTGTACAGTCAGTTTAGCCAAATTTAGTCATGTTTGACTACCATCAATCACAGTTTAATGCACTCATGAGTTAACCAGTTTAGGTGATGTTCTGTGTGGAAATGAACATTACCGTGTTCAGTTTAGGGAGAATCTAGTGAACGAGTAGGGGGTTTGACAAACTTTCCACTTTGAAAAATTGTAAATTTTTTTTACAAGAAATTCAAATATGAAACAACTTGCATTCTTCATGAATCCTTCTCTTCTATCTTGGAAAATTATCTCATGATTTTAAGACCATATCTTCAATGCAAATCGCCTTATTTTCACAGTTTATGGTATGTCTACCTTAGCCAGTGTGCATCTGCCTCCTGGAAATTGCAGCTTTGGCAGTATGATATCCACAGATCACACAGGCCGGCTGCATAATAATTAGTACAAACATACAGAATTGTGCAGGTCAAGTACCGCAAGTCAGTGATCACACGCAATGCGACATTAAGAAGATGTCAGCAACTTATACTATACGTGATCAGGTACTCAGAGGGCATGCGGGACTGTAAGTTAAATTAAGTCTAGTTTGTAGTATATTATATCCATCTGTGCTGCAATCAAGTTTACAGTATGAATCACTGTCTGGAAAGATTTTTGGGCATAACTGGTCGAGATCCTAGTGCTTCCAAGATCAACCGGTTAATGTTGACATCTTTTGGTTTTTCTAATTCAAATTGACGTTTATTCTATAATCTCCTCTAAATCGATCGGTGATTTTCTTCGACGTCTTGAGTTTGAACCGGTTATTTCTCCAACTCCACTGGTTCATCTGTAACTAAAAAGATTTTTGGGCATAACCGGTTGAGATCCTAGTGTTTCCAAGATCAACCGGTTACATGTTGACATCTTTCAGTTTTTCTTTATCTAATTGAGGATTATTCTATAATCTCCTCTAAATTGATCAGTGATTTTCTTTGATGTTTTGAATGTGAATCGCTTATGTCTCAAACTCAACCGGTTCATCTGTAACTAGAAAGATTTTTGGGGCATAACTGGTCGAGATCCTAGTGTTTCCAAGATCAACCGGTTACATGTTGACATCTTTTGGTTTCTCTCTATCGAATTGAGGATCATTCTATGATTTCCTCTAAATCGATCAGTGATTTTCTTGACGTCTTGAATTTGGACCGGTTATTTCTCAAACTCAACCGGTTCATCTGCAACTAGCAGTCGGTTCTCTCCGTTCATTGGAAAGAAGAGATCAGCAACTTATAAATGATCAGGTGCTCACAGGGCAAGTTAATTAAGTCTAGTTTTTTATTATATATCCATCATCTGTGCTGCAATTAAGTCTATGGGATGAAGCAGTCCTATCAGTCTGCAATTAATGTACATGTTCACATGTTGAGACATGCATTATGAGTACTTCTGTTCTGCAAAAGTAAGTGTCATAAGCACTTAAGGTAGCAGTGCCTTAAAGTAACACCTTCAGGATGGCGACACCTATTTTTCATTCTTAAATCGTTAACAAGTGAGTGCAACAGTGCCATTGAATAAGTCATTGTTGAAGTGATTGATCATACATTGCAGCATTAAATATCAAATAGCACCACTTTGGCCATTCACTTAACGAGGCAGTGTAAGAAGTGATCCACAAAAAGAGGACAACACCTTCATTTAATAAAAGACTTGAGTTACCCGCAGTAAGGTTGATTTTGTAGTGATTCTCATCTAATAATCCTATGTTCGTGGACTCCCTAGTGGATAGTAAAAGGTTCATATTTTTAAAACAACTTTGTGAATTCCTACATATGAATTTATTATTATTTATTTTTTGGTAGATTCTTTATAGTTTATCTATGGACCTGTTTTCAAATTTCCCAAGGTAATTTAACTTGCTTGAAAGAGCAAAAGTTTCTTGAAAGTGTTGCTTTTAGGCTCAACTACCTTACTTTGGTACTACTTACCATAGAGTGCTTTCAGCTTTGCCTTTTAATTAAATGATCATTTCTAAAGTTTGCCACATGGCAGACTTACACTCCTTGATCCCATCCAATCCTATGTGGAAGATCGCAGTTTTGCATCCAAGAAGAATCACCGGGAAGAAATAGGTCAACGGGCTCACATTCACGTCAGTACATAGCTACGGGCGTTATTTTTTCTTTTCTTTTCTTTTCTTTTCTACCAGGAAGAACCATATGGTTAATTGCATGGATTTATTACATCCTATTGATCATACTGATAACTTCCTGCAAGAGTCTTTTGCCATTTCTGGTCAATTCCAAATGGCTTGCAGCAATGAACAGAGATAATCGACTAGCTAAGGTAGAGGGTGCTAAGGGTTAGTTTTCATGAAGGCCGCTCGTCCACCAAATTCTAGTGGAAATGTAGATGCCACCAAATTCTAGTGGAAATGTAGATGCCACCAAATGAAGTCTACATTTCCACTGGAATTTGTAAGTGAACCGGGTGGGATCATGGAGGTGGCCATGTGGCTTTGCGCATCGTTACTAGTTGGGCTTTGATCTAGCTTGGATCTAGTACCGGACTAAGTTGTGTTGGTTCTAGGCAATGAAGGTGGGGTTCCTCATCATATGCAAGGTCGTCACACACATGACTTATGGCTTGGTTTAAGGAAGCTAGTAGTTTTGACTTTGAATATTCATCAATATTCAATTGAGGTTTAAAATAAATTTTCTTTCTTTATACTTATGTTTATCCCAAAGGTAAATATCTATATCTATATCTATATATTTATATGTACACACACACACACACACACACACACACACACACACATATATATATATATATATATCAACCACATAGCCATATGCATGTGCAATAGCTTTAAAATGTTTGTTTAAGCACCATGTACCTTAGTTACAAATGAACCAGTTGAGTTGGAGAAATAACCAGTTCAAATTCAAGATTTCAGGGAAATTATTGATCGATTTAGAGGAAATTACTGAAATTTTCACAATTTAATAAAAGATAACCCAAAAGATGTCAATGTGTAACCGGTTCACGTTGGAAACAATTATAGGGTCTCAAATGATTATGCTCAAAATCACCCTGAACACTGGTATGAAGAATTGCTATTTTTTTTTTGGGGGGGGTTGTGATCCATGCTAGTGCATGAGTTAAGTTGTGTGAGCTTTATGTGATCATTCTTCTTAAGGAACATACATAAACATCCTTATATATCAGACTAGTAAGGGTCAAATGAATTTTATGATTTGGAACATTGTCACATGAATTTCATATGTTTCAATTCATGTCAATGTCATTGTGCTCATTACATAATTAATAATGCTCAAAGTATCCATTGCAGTTGCTTCTATCTTTAAACCTTGAGAGTGATCAACACATAAGTACTTATATGTTGCACAAATAAGGTAAAGTAAGCGGGCCTTGAAGATGAGCTTTTAGATCTGCACCCACTTCTCATCCCCTTCTTGTAGGATATGAAACACATAATTAGTCCGAGATGACTAGCAAATCCTAATTGCGCCTATAGCCATTTTCCTCCCATTTTGCTTATAGTTTTTAGAATTCAAATGAATATCTTAAAATCATTATCAAGGTGAAAATTGATCTTCTTATTAAATGATGATATACCTTCCTCTCCTCCAATTATGTTGACTGTCGAGCCTAGAATGGTTAACAAATTTTGAGCACCATGTGGTCCAGTCTTTTCTGTTGATGCCCTTGTTTAGATCCACACCTAACCACATACCACTCAAATATATACATATATATGCTCAATTAAGATAAGTAACCGAATATAGATCAATGGGTTATGTTTAGGGGTGCATTTATTTTTAATTTATTTTAAAATACACATTTTAAAATACTCGGCAAATTTTGAGGCATTTTTTAATGTTTTTTATTATAAGTTCACGACTAAAGCCAATCCATGGCAATAGGGCAAATATAGACACGCTCAACTTTGACAATTGTTCCATATTACCATATAGAATTAGTACATTCAAACTCAATGGCAATGTTTGAGCCTTGAGCATTGCCACACAAATTGGCAAATATTGGAATACATAATGCACCACGTGGCACATCGGACAAGTCGTGAATGGTGGTTTGTATTTACAATGTCTTCATTCTTGGATCAATATTTGGGCGGAGAAGAGCTCGAAGACCTAATCCTAGAAGAGGGGAATGTTTTCGACAATGATTTGCCATAAAGGACCTCACGGATTGATGTCTTCGATGATTTTCAATAAAAAAAACATAAAAAATATTTTATAATGCCGCCTCCGACCTCTAGAATAAAAAATGCAACACTAGTTATGTTAGACCCGTTTATCTACATTGTCAACAATAAATGGTAACCACATTTATAAATTCCTATTCATCAAGTTTGTTTTTTACACCTATCACAACCCGTTTGATAATCGCTCATTGTCACTGGTTGCACTTGACCCGCCAAAATACAGAGGGCCAAGACCTTCAACCCATCACTTGACATATCACTCCCAAAATGCATGTCACTTGACATTGTAGTTTTTAGAATACCTATCAACATCTTATCATGAGGAATTGTCAATGCAGTATAATTGGAGCTCCATGCATCCACCTTTGCAGCTGTGTTTGGAAGTTGCAACTTACCGAGCTTGCATTTCACATGTCTTTGCCTGCTATTCATCGGCAAGTGGGTTAACTTTCCAATCACCATTGCTTTATCAACACTACTCTGTCTTTGAAGCATAGATAGATTTCGGTGTCAATTTTTAGGAAACACTCTACAGTAAAGGAGTTTTTTCCTACACAAGCTCACAAGTGCATTATTCCAATGTCCACATAGCATTGTTTATAGAGGTCATTGACAATTACATAATGAGAGTGATTTGATTGCATATTGTTTCAATTTGTACTACTTCTACATGTTGTTGTGATTAAATAAAAGGGATTGTTAATTCAACCATGTAGTTTGTGAAAACAACCATAGATACACGTCGCATGGTCACATGACCTTTCAAATTTTGATTTTTCAATCACACACATGAAGAGGAGCAAGGTATAAGCTTTGCTTCCTCTTTGTTTACATTTCAACTGACAACTAGAATTGTTCAAGCTTTGACAGGTCATGTGACCACGCAACACATTTCCGCCGTGGTCGGTTTTTAACCCAGTGTGTGATCGATTTAACAGTCCCCTAAAAAATAGTTGGAGACTAGCAAGGAGTTTGTAAAGCCAGCGATTCGAAAAATTAGGTGTCCAAAGACGTCCTGAAATTTGACCAACCCATCTAAAAAACGGTGATGTGAAAATTGGCTGCCACATGAACCTCTGCTCTTGAATGCTTGCGCAATGCAACATCACTTCCTGCAGTCACTGACCCCTCACTGACTCCCTTGCTGCTACTAATGGCTTCCAAATGGCCTGCATGCCACCCCTGCTAGTGCAGGAGGTGCTACCTGCTAATCAACCCACTATAAACTTATATGCATCTCCTTCCTTTCCTGTGCACTTGTGGAGCTGCGCATGGACTGTTCTTGCTGATAAGTTGCTACACTGTTGCTGTTGCACACTCGGTTGCAGTTCCCCAGCTTCGGAGTTGTCATCAACACAAGATCGGCAACTCTGTTCTGCACAACCTATAAGGTATATTTCAAGCCACCATAGACGTCGAGTATGGCCTGCATCTCCAAGTTCCAACATCCTTTCCTATGCACACTCTGCTGGAGCTCCTGTGTTTTTTGTTGCTGATAAGTTGATGTTGCAGCAAGTTCATAGCATTCTTAAGTGGTGTAGCGAGTGTTCACCACAGATAAGCATCTTGGAGAGATTCTTTTTGGCAACTTCTTTTAGGTTGAATATTTGTAGATGGGAGAAGGCTTTGAATAAAAATAGGTAACAATGAGGCGTCGACTACTGAGAGAGCTTGCCACTTGTGCATGTAATGAAGGACCTTGATGATTCTTGGATTTATTCTTGAAGCTAGTCTGATAGAAGGAGAACATCCTTACACATGCTTAAGAATGCTATATCGCTGGGTAGTTCATAGCATTGCTAAAATCCCACTTGTCACTTACCTTACTAGGCAGGAGAAATCAGCCCACGGCTGGGAATAAATTACGTGTTGTGAGTCTTTAAAAAAACGATACCTTCAGTCTTAGTGCCATGGCAAGGTCAGCATGGAACATGGAACATGAGGCTCAGTAATGCTAAGTTGCTGTTCTAGAGCCTGCTGCAAAGAGATGGAGTCCATGATAGGTGGCCTTGGATTTATTATTGAAGCTAGAAAAAGAAACGTTCTTGCACATGCTTAAGAATGCTATAATATTGTTAGGTGGTTCATAACTTGCTAAGCTCCACCTGTCACTTATCCTAGATCAAGGGCCGGGAATAAACATGTTGCAATCCTCAAAAAAAATGATGGCTTCACTCTTAGTGTTGCAGCAAGGTCCCCATAGAACATGGAACATGAGGCTAAGAAATGTTATGTTGATGTTGTTCCAAAGCTTGTTGCAAAGAGATAGAGTCCATGAGGAGGCAATAGGTGGCCTTGATGATTCTTGGATTTGTTCTAGAAGCTAGAATACAAAGAGAACGTCTTTACACATGCGTAACATTACTAAGCCTTGTGTTATTGCAGAGAGATGGAACCCATGAGGAAGCAATGGGTGGCCATGGCCCTAGGTTTGTTGGTGGTGCTAGCATTGGCAGCTGAGGAAGTGAACGCTCAGTGTAGCTTGAGTGCCATGGCACCTTGCTACTCTGCAGTGACCGGCGCGTACCCGCCGCAACCGGCAGGAGGACCGAACGGGCCCTGTTGCGCGGCTGTGCGAACTGCCAACCCAGCTTGCATGTGCAGCCAATTCCAGCAAGGGTCATACCCCCCAAACATGATCCGGAATGCCTTTGCCATGCCTCGCGCGTGCCGCCGCTACGACATCCGAGGCTACCGATGTGGAGGTGAGTACCTTCCAATATTGCTAGAACATCATAACCAGTCGCTCATCCAAGAGTACTAGAAGGGTTATTAGAACTCATCATGATGTTTCGTCTGTGTAGGCACAATATCATTCAAAATTTCAAGATCATGTGCATGGGTTGATTAGTTATCTAGTTCATAACTAGTTGCTCATCCAAGTGGAGGACACTTACAACAACTCAGATATTACACGATTATGTCTACGTAGGACATTTCATCCATAACCCATAGTTTACATCCATGAGCATACCAATGTTGTCCCATAATGAACGAGAGCCAGTGGGTGTCTTGTTGCTATCGTAGCTCGTCATCCAGTGCTCTCCTTTCACCCATAGGCTTTCGAACATCAATCTTGTTGAAGTGTCGTGCCTTCATTGGACACGAGCACGTCCAATATAGACTGTAGCACGGGATCTTTGTGACATGATGAGTGATGTGCCTGATATCGTACACGTGTCACCCTCCTATACCATGTAGCAAGGCTCCACACGTATCTACCTCATCACTCCCATGACTCCGGTAGATACGGGAATGCCTTGCTGCAGCCCGTAGCACTTAGCATGTAAGATGACCTGAATGTTACAATCTGGTTCAACTTTGGATTGTTGTCCCTGCTGTGTTTCATGTTGCTGCAGATTGATGTCAATATGGTTATAAATTAGAGATTGCTGGATATTTTTTGTCAATCTGGTTTTTACTCTTGAGAATATTGGTTTTATTCAAACATCAAATCTTCTCCTCATGGGATGAATTACATGGTCTGTGCAGGGTACACCATTGAGTAAATCAGATCACTGCAACACACACCAGTGCAGGGAAGTGTGAAAGAAAGAAAGTAAGAAAGATTGGTTTGAAGCAATGCAGGTGTCTTAGCAACTATAACATATAGTATATATGTCAGCTATCTGTAGAACTACCACATCGCTTATATGTTCTCTTTATGGGATCATCATTAACAGCAGCTCCATGAGTTGTCAGTTCCTGTGGTGTCACTCATCCATAAAGAACTGAAATTTTCTTGCTTTCATACTCTCAGCGCATCAAACTGTTACAATATGTAAGGTATGTGGGTCTTATTTGGTTTACTTTTTCATGTTCTCCAATTTCTACCAATTAGATCACACAATGAAATTTATGTTGCATTAGCAATCTACAATGAAGCATGAACAAAAATTAGATTGAAAATTGGACCTCCCATGATTTAGTTGTGATTATTGGAAGTGCATGTTTGTTGGTTCGTTAATTGAATATATAAGTCCTCCCAATTGTGTGCAAGACAAGTAACCAAATAGTACACACATCATTTCATTCATGCGCATTTCGTGGCTTGAATGAGGCATCATGCATCAATCTGGGTTATATATGTAACTTTAGAATTATCAATTCTCTGGACTTCAACCGATCAAACTCTTCAATATTCATTTGCAAATTTTGTATCATTTAATCAAGGTACCTACTCTAATTTTTGGGATGTTCTAACACGTGTGTGCTCGTCTTTGAAGAAGCTCTGTAAGTGCTTCACAATAGAGTTACAACAGATTCCCAAGAGACACATTACGATATGGTTGGACTATTACTTAAATCATACAAACTAATCTAGGTTCATGACAGAGTTGACACAATTGGAAGGGTCTCTGATCATTTCAAGAGATAGAATAATCACTTTAACCTCTTATAAGTTTCAGATGGCAATTTCGATTTTGAAACTTGAAATGACAATCTTTGTGGTATGAGATTGCTAACCACATGAGTCACTTCCCAATCGATGTAACAGTCAAATTGTTGAAATGCCAGTCTTTGAAATACGAAATTGCTCACTGGATGAGTCAATTCCCGATAGATGCAACAGCCAAATTGTCTATGGATAGGAAGTAGCCACAACAGGGCCACACAACTCAGGTATTTCTTTTTTCTTCTTATGGTTCTCCTAATCTGCATTACTCTTTTAAGTCTACATTTGTCATTTTAAGTGAACTCATATCTAAAATGAAGGCTAAAGAACGCACTAGAATATGAATTGAACACCTGCACAGTAGGAGGTTACTGTATGACCCAAGTGAGCGAGCCAGAAGCCGTGTTGACGATAAAATTCCATATGATTAAGGGAAGAATGAGTTGACCTAATACAGATCCAGACTATGGAGCTTTGATGGACTTTAAAACTCACAAAAATTGAAGGAATAGCTTGGTGTCCAATGGAGAACTTGGGAAGAATATGCCCATGTCTAATACTCTAATATTGACAATAATTGTTCAGAGGGACACACACTACACATTCATTTCCCAAGGTACATGTAAGGTAGACGTGCCTATTTCAACATAGCAATAATTTGGACATCTATATTTGGGTTGTATGTGGTTAGGTGTGAATCTAAACATGAATACCAAAAAGACGTGTATTTGAAAGACTTTGGACTACATGCTCAACATACGCCAACTATTCTAGACTCAATAGTCAACGTAATTGGGGGACCTATATGACCACATAATGCACATGAGAATCTGCACTTTAATGATGAATGAGATATTCGTATGAGCTCGGTAAATTTTGGAGCACACGGCTACCCTCGTCCCTAACTCCCAAACGGAAGAGGGACAGGGCCGCCCTGCCAGGCGGGCGGGGCAGTTCGTTGCCTGCCCAGACGGGCGGGCCAAGGATTCGTGGCACTCACTTAAAATCATCCATGCGGATGAAAAAAACGCAGGAATCATCTAAATGACTATTTTTAGGAAATTTGATTCCGGAAATAGAGTCAAAGGCCCCAAATTAGTCTAGTGATGTCACATTCGAATGAATCGGCCCTCAACCCCATAGGGGGGGTTTTTTTATTGGAGCCACTTCATCCACGATACCTAGCATGGATGATTTCCAGTGAGTGCCACGAATCCTTGGCCTGCCCGTCCGGGCAGGCAACCTCCCAAACAGGCTGCCAGCAGGGCGGCCTTGTCCCTCCACCGTTTGGGAGTTAGGGACAAGGCATGGCTACAGGCACGACTTGGATTTGCTAATCACCTCACACTCATAGCGTGTCTCATACCTTACTAGAAGTGGGTGCAAAGGGAAAATAGGTTAATTTGTCTTATTATTTTGATAATTCGGTCAATTTACTTAACCATTTATTCACTTTTTGTTTTGTAAAGAGATAAAAATTTATGTTTTTTATATAATGTTTTAAATTTAAAAAAAAGTGCATTAGCTTCGGTTCATCAGGAGTCCACGTTAATCCCCAGTCCGAAAGCCACGAATGGTGTAACGACTGCCCTGCTGTCTCCAACATGGACTCAGTGAAATTGAATCTACAAATATCCCCCAACAAAGCAGTTTTGCAGCTTATGGGCCGAAGGACCCGCTTATGCCCTTCCAGGGCATAGCATAAATATCTACGATGCGATAAGCGAAGCCCGAAAAAGCTTTCTAAATATTCCGATCGCCCTCATGCCCTTTGGAAACTGGTTAAGGGTTTGCCCTTATTATTTTACTACATCTGAGGGTACTCATTCATCATAATGCAATTACTATGTACGGCAAGACTTGAATAAGAAGCCCCGGCTAACTCTGTGCCAGCAGCCGCGGTAAGACGGAGGCCATCTTTTTTGCCTATCTTCCTTGGCCGCTTGCGCGGATTTGGCCCCATAGAGGCCGCCGTCGAACAGAGACGAAAGTCGGCCATAGTGATCCGGGAATCCCGCGTGGAAGGGCTCTCGCTCAACGGATCACGAACCCTTAACCTGTGGTTTTGGAGACCATCAGGCTCATAATCTGAATGTTGTAGGTTCGAATCTTTTCTGTGGAGAATTCAGAGTCTCTTTTTGATGCTGCAGGTCTGAGAGATCAGACGCCCGCGCAAGGACCTAAATTCTCACTGATGCGCCAAGTTTGGGATACCTCCTCCACCTTACCATCATCTCCGGCGACTATAAAGGGCTGGAACTGAAAAACAAGCGTTTATAGGGCATAGCAAACATATTATTTTTTCAGCGGTAAAATTTGCAATCACTACGTAATTACGTAATGTGAAAGCGGAAATGCCAATTTCGGCTCTTGAAAAGAGTTCCACCACAGGGGATAACGAGCTTGAAACGCGGAGCCCGTCCGAAGCTGAAAGACTTTAAGGGAAGGGCTGTAGATGGTAATGCGCTACCCCTTACAGATGCGGCGTGTCCGCATCTGTAAGAGGTAGTAAGAATGATGCTTTCGGGGCAACCTTATTGGCGCAGCTTATTCTCTTTGGCTATATAATCGTGTGATTTTTGGGAATTTGGAGCCTTCCGGGCCAGGGGTAACGCTCGACCCTGACGCACTCGTGATAACCGTGCAACTACTGGCTCCACCAGTCGAGATTGCACGATTCTTATTAACTATAAGGGCACAAAAAAGAATAACAAGAGAGGACGGGTTCTTGAGGGCGAAGCTCTCTTCCCAGAGGAAGAGGACCATGTAAACGAAGGAAGGAAGGGAGTGCTGCTGTAAAACAAAAGGGAAGAAGCCTAAATCGGCGGACTAATGTCGCGCACTTGAGCAGTGCGGAGCTTTTGCACGAATAATAAATTCAATCAAATTACCCCACAAAGGTTCGCTTATTTAGGCAATAAGCCAAGTAAAAGTCAGTTATTCTTCACACCGCTTTGTAAAGTAGAGTTTAGCAAATATAGCCTACTATATAATTATTCTTTCTCAGCTAATGCTGCTTCTCAAGATATTATGAGTTCCCGTGGCGAGCATGCCCAGGAAAGCCATATTATTGGTTTACAAAGATCCTGAAATTCAACAACGCTGGATCTCTGAAATGAAGAAAGCTCTGCCTCCTGATCCGCGATTACTAGCGATTCCAACTTCGTGCCCTCCATGAGAAAGAAGTACCTTAGTCACATCTATCTTATGAATCACTTGAACTTCAAAAAATAAGTCACCTAAAATCATAACGACAGAATGCAGTTGTCCAGAATCATGGAGAAGCCGTCACTAAAACAACAAGATCTGGTCTTTACATTGAAGTATAACCAAATAACCCCATGGACACCAAGCTATTCCTTCATCGCCACATTGCATTTCATGTCACAAGATCTTATCATGTGCGTGCAAATGCCTGCAATCTTGTAGCATCTCATTCGGTGAATTGGAATTTGAGAATGCATGAAAATCCAGCAACGCATGGTAGAATCAGATAGAGGTGTTCGGGCAGAGAACTTTTGTGTGCATTCTTGCAAAAACAGAAGCAACAAGTGTTTATGATATTTGATTCTACAGTGGATGAAATCACCCACATTCGCATAAATCCCTCCGTAGCACACAACTGAGGCTCTCTAATTGTTGTCAACAAATTCCTCCCCTCGCCAGCATTGCCTGAATATTGCGACCAGCTGAACCTGCCACCCCACCGAGACCAATACCCAGTCCCCGTTGAAATAATCAACCACCACAGATTTTTGCTCACCAGAGAACCCCAAATGTTGGCAAAAACAATTGCACCACGAGAACAAAACCTACGTGTTCGACCTACATGGGCGATGACTACATTCATCATATCGGAGTCAACCTTGCACGACCTACAAAAATCTTATCCTTGCCGAGACGCATGGATCTCGAAAGAGTCGCAAAAGCAATACGTGCCATGAATTGCCAGACAATCTAAACCCACTCCAAAAACTATCAAAAGCAGACCTTAACAATGGGGGATGATTCAGAAAAAGGTTAGAAATCGGAAATTGATAGTTACCCACGAGGCAGATGAGACTTAACTAAACCACCTACATGTTCGACTAAATTGTGCGATGAATGCGTTCATCTATCATATCTTCTCGCCCTAAAGAGATTGGAGATTGGAGTCAACCTTGCACGATCCACAAAAATCTTATCCTTGCCGAGAGGCATGAACCTCGACATCGTCACAATAGCAGTACATGCCACGAAATGCCAGACGATCTAACCCACGGCAAAAACCATCAAGGGCAGACATTAGCAATGGCTGTGACACAATCAACCGGGAATGAGTCGGAAAAAGGTTAGGAGTCGGAAAAGATTAGGAGAATTATCTAAACCGCCTACAAGTTCGACTAATTTGTGCGATGGATGCATTCATCATATCTTTTCTCGCCCTGAAGAGATTGGAGTCAACCTTGCACGATCCACGAAAATCTTATCCTTACCGAGAAACTTGAACTTGGCAGCGTCACAATAGCAGTGCATGCCACGGAATGCCAGACGACCTAACCCCACGGGAAAAAAAACCATCAAGAGCAAACGTAACAATGGCTGTGAGACATTTGATGGGGAATGAGTCAAAAAAAAAATTGGGTATCGGAAAGGATGGGAGAATTATCTAAACCAACTATATGTTCGACTAATTTGTGCAATAAATGCATTCATCATATCTTTTCTCGCTCTGAATAGATTGTAGTCGACATTGAACAAACCACAAAATCTTATCCTTACCGAGACACATGAACCTCGACATAGTCACAATAGAAATACATGCCACGGAATGCCAGACAATCTAACCCCACAGCAAAAACCATCAAGAGCAGACATTAATAATGGCTGTGAAGAAACAACATTGAATGCGGGAGGGACTGCGCCGGAAGAAAGGTTAGGAGCCAGAAAAAGGTTAGGCACTGACGAGGAAGAGGAGAAATATCTACACGGGAGACGACGACATCGCCCTCACTTGCCCCACAACCCAAAACCGCCCTTCTTAGGGGCAGTGGGCTTTCTGGCGCCTGCGGGCTTCTTGGCTCCAGTGGGCTTGGGTGCGGGAGGGGCGCCATTTCCATTTCCCTTGCCGGTTCCGTTCAAGAGGGCGTCGGTCTCCACCATGTCAGACTTGTCCAGAGCATCGCTGAGCCAGTCGAGGAAGCCCTTCTTCTCGCCGGAGGCAGAAGACAGCATCACCGGTGATGGCAGGGCGATGGCGATGGCGAAAGAAGCCATCGCAGCAACTAGCTTAGCTTAGCTGAAAGAAAGAAAGAAAGGCAGATTGATAGAATTTGAGAGGCAAACTGATGCTTGCGAAGAGATTGGGAGGAGTGTGCAGGGAGTGTGGAGCTCAAGAGAGATTGCAACCCACTCCTTCCTGATGTGGAGGTAGAATCCTTTGCAATCCTTTGCCGTGCTTTGGTGTCCCTTCTCTCCACCTGCCGACCACACACCCCGCCTTTTGGATCCGGCTGCACTTTTTGGATAAACTCACCAAAACGGCCCGCCACTCAATACTGATCCGGCGTGATGAATGTAACTTAGTACATTGTGTCTTTTCCAGAATTTATTGGCTAAGATGTTGTGCACAAGATGCTATGTAGTAAGTTACAGTATGTGGGTGTTATTGGGTTCATTTTCATCCTCGCCAACTTCTACTGCTTAGATTTAGCAATGAAACTTGTGTTGCAGTAGTAAATCTGTCATGATGAAGCATCGGCAAGAATCGGATTGAAAATTGGACTTCCCTTGATTTAGTTGTGGTTATGGGAAGCGTATGTTTGTGGATTCTTAAATTGAATACGTAGGTCCTCCCAATTGTGTTCATTATTAAGCCTGGAGTAGTTAATCCAATTTGAAGACGTAGTCCAATCTCTTTTGAACATGTGGTTTTATGGTGTTTGTTTTTTGATCCTTACCTAACCACATACCAATGAAATATAGGTCCATTAAGAAAAGTAAATAAAAATCGCATAGCTTAATGTATATTACATACAATAGAAATTTCTAAACATCACAATACCCTCTCAAGGTAAAGGGAGTGCAAAATTTATAGTCTCCATGGGGTCATTGTTACTTTGAGAGATTTCTGATAAGATACAAGCAAAGTTCAAAATCCCATTACATTATCGAACACTCAAAACTTATTCAAACAGGTGATAGGTGTAGTACATTGTACTTTTGCTCTTATAATGTAGTTGAAAATGAAGCACACTTTTTGTTGGAGTGTCCCCTATATAACTTCATTAGAGATAAGGTCCAATCACTATTTGAGAATGTAATTTTAGGGAGTCTCAAGTCTTTCTTTCAATTGGACCATCAAGTCAATATAAGCTTTTGTTTCATGAAGGCTATCGCACTCCGCCATCCTAAGGAATTAGCTAGTTTGACACCGTCATGATGTACTTTAGTCTTCATAAGTCTTTTGGCTTCCCAGACTATAAAAACAATTTCATTTCATTTCATTTCACTATGTCGTCTCCATAAGATTTGGGCTAAATTTGTTGTGCAAAAAATGCTATGTAGTAACATACATGCCATTTATAAAGTGTATGGGTGTTATTCAGTTTGTTTTTCATGTTCTCCAACTTCTACCATTTAGGATTAGATTTACACAATGAAACTTGTGTTGCATTAGTAAATCTATTATGATGAAGCGTCAACAAAAAAATCATTTGAAAATTGGACCTCCTCTTATTTAGTTATAGTTATCAAAAGGGCATGTTTGTTGATTCGTTACTCAATACAGAGGTCCTCCCGTGTTGTGTTCACTATTGAGTGCGGAAGTATATCCGTGTTTTAGTTTTACCCCCCCCCCCCCCTCTCCTTCCCATGATACACATCAATATTCAAAGAAATAACTTATAAATGGTCTCAACACCAAATTTAGAGTAATACATATTTGACGACACAAATCATAAATTCTAAAGAAATATACCAAAATATTATTCGGTTTCTGTTTTCCGCTACCTAATTCATGTATCATCGTCAATGGTTAGGTGAAGCATCGTAGAGCCTTCAATTGATAAAATTTGAAGACGTTTTCCAAATTAAGTTGTTCCTTCACGGAAGTTCTGTGGACACAATAGCACTGGTCCAGTTTTACCCAAAAAAAGCAGAGTAAGGACTTGAGTGTTTAGAGGTTGAACATGTGTCTCTATGGTGTTTGTTCTTTGATCCTCACTGAGCCACACGCCAATCAAATATGGGTGTTCAGTTAAGAAAAGTAACCGAGGAACACTTGGATATCTTACCGTTAACATAGCATTTCCCTCTGAAGTTTTAGTGCAATTTTCTGGTCTCCATGGGGTCATTTTTTCTGAGAGATTTTCTGAGCAGATTCAAGCAAACTTCAAAATTCAACAAACTGTTGCCACTTAAAATTCATCCAAGGGCGTGATGAATGTAGTACATTGTGTCTTCCCCTGGATGTTTAGGCTGAAATTGTAGTTAAGAAAATGTTAAGTTCATTATTACATACAGTGAAAATTGTTGACAGAGCATCTCCTTCTCAAGGTAAAGAGAGTGCAATTTTCCATTCTCCATGGGATCGTCATCCTGGGAGAGTTTTCTGATTAGATATGAGCAAATCTCCAACAACTCACCAACTTGCTGCAAAACTAATCCAAAAGCGAGATGAATGTAGTACATTATGTATTCACCAAAATACTCAGAACAATTAACTGCTAAAATAATTATGCAGAAAATGCTATGTACAATATTACATACATCGAAACTTCAATGTGGGAAGAGCATCCCACTCGAGTTAGAGTACAATTTTCAGGTCTCCATAGTCTTGTTGCTGCAAGAGTTTTCTAATCAGATACAAGCAAACTTTGAAAACCCATTATAGTGACGCCACTTAAAACTATTCCAAAAGCACAATGAATGTAGTATGTTGTGTCTTCATATATATCCAGGCTAAAATCAATGTGCAAAAAATGCTATGTACATTACATACATCAACAATTCAGTGCTGGCAGAGCCTTTCCTTCTCCCTCAACCTTAGTCAAAAAGAGTGGTTCCCAGTGTTCATGGGATTGATGTTTCTGTGAGCTTTCTGAGAGTTTTCATGATACACGCAACTTTCAGAAACCCACCAAAGTGAATGAAACTTGCATTGCGTCTTTGGAGCTGTAGGTTTATTCTGGTACCTACAGTGGTTACCTAAGTAAGGAATTTGGTGGCATCACAAAGGTTCCAAGTTTCTAATATGTGGTCCCAATAAAGTATGTTAATATAGTGCAAATTTTGTTAAACTTGGTTACATTGTTGAGCCCTGCAAGTCAAGACTCTCAAAGTGCTCACAGCACAGTGATAATGTGCCTGTCCATTATGATCCTACGAGTGGACTTACATTCCCTTCCTACTATAAGAGTATTCTGATCAGATAATAAAAATTACTTCTATTAGGAGTTTTGGGGCATCAAAACCTATTCCAAGTTTCGCGTACCTGGTTGTTTGTGCATCCACGATTCATTGATGGTAGCAGCCAATGGCAGGAGACAGGTTGTTCCAACAAGATACAGGACACTGATTAGTAGTACACTGCATTCTCAAAATCTTTAGATGTGGAAATCAAGGGTCTTGATGTCAAACCTACTGGTGTCAAACAAAATCCAGTCTCTACCCTTGAACGCTGATCTGATTAGTTAAAAAGTTTATCAGGTGATCCAGTACCAAACAAATGAACAAAAATATGTCCACAGAATTGGCCCTGCTTCCAACAGGGTCATGAAAGACCATTTATCACTAACAGAGGCAAAGATTTGGTTGCTACACCATGCTAGCTGTTCCAGCATAGATGAAAATATCATGAGTCAGACTAAGCCTGCAAATATCATACTCTTCTGTGCACATGTGCAAGTTTTCCACATCACTAATAAAACATTTACACCTATCACTTTTTGTTGCAAGCAACTCTGACATGGTAAAAATGAAGGCATGAAAAATTGTGTGAGCAATCACTCGATACCTCATAATATTATGTGAAAGTGTCAAAACCTTAAAATACACTTTGAGAACCTTCTCCAGCAAAGTGAGCCCCAAGCTTGTTGCTCAATGCGACAATGCCTTTGTCTTGGACAGAAGAGGGCCCCAGGGGTGTCTAAAAGAAGCTCCTTTGTAGTCCTACAATGAAGAGGTACCCGGATCTGTCTGTTACCCAGCTGCAATGATGTAGAGGAACACATAAATTGCATCTTGCCTTGGACCGATTATCGGAACAGTAGGTAGATTGCCAGATAACGGTGTCCATGAACCATCTCCTGTGCTAGTCAGCATTTGGTGTTACAGGAGGAAGTCCATGTAACACGCTACGTCTGAGCTTCCAAAACCTTATTCACTTGTGCCTCTGTCAACACCTCATATTTGCCAGGCCTGTATGTGCACAAACCAGAAGCAGTGTGCATAAATAAGTGGTAGAGAAAGTTGAAACTCAAATTGGGTGAAATTGTTTGCCACCCTCATAAAGTCAAGCATGGCCTGGTTTAAGCACCTCTCTAGTACATTATAGATGCCTTTCAGTTTAGAGAAATCTTTTTCAGCAGGCTGCTCTATCATGAAAATAGAAACGTTTCCTAATTTGGTTCTTAAGTTCGTAGAATAGCACATTAATCAACTGCAAAATCCTCACTTGCCACACCCTCAAATTGAATCAGCCCAAGGGTCCTCAATGCACTTGGGGCTAATGGCAGGGGCCCACCTACAACCCCCCCCCCCCCAAAACCAGTGTTCAAGATTGAAGCCCTCATATGAATTTCATTTTGAAGGGCTCTCAAAGTTCAGCCCTTCAGTGGAAGGGCTGATTCAAATCCAAGACGTCAATCTAAGAATATAGAAATGAAATACAAAACTCATATTAAACTTGTGCATGAATTATATGGTACATGTTTCTAGTACAATGTGAAGAATTAAGAGTCAACCATCTAACTCCACTTCTTGTAGTGACAATGCCCTACGCTTGTTGGTTCTTGTGGCGGGCAGATTATATTGAGGACTTCAAGTGACATCTTCATTTTCAATTTGGGGTTGCGTTTTGAAGGGTTGTTTAGAGAGAGGTATACTTTGAAGGGCCAAATCGCATTTGAAGGGCATTGAAGACTTCAATCTTGAACACTGCCCCAAACTGCTTGTATAACCCTATAATAGGCTCCCTGAATTTTTAGGGTCTGTAACTCTAGATTTTGCCCCATTTAGTCTCTTAGAACCCACATTAGCAAACCCAGATGTTAGATCTGAGGTGGGGTCACATGCCTAGGGTGCAAATTAAAGCCCTTGGCTCATTTAAGATTGCAACATCATGGAGATTTCCTATTAAGTTTTTTTTTCCCCAACCACATTTGTGTGTTAGAATATTCATACCCAAGCTTCCGCGACAGTGAAAGGCCTCCAACACGAACTCTCTTCAATCCCAGCATCTGTAATTCAGAAGAATGGAAACTCAGATACCTGAGTAACTACTTCAGAACCAGCTACTAATTTGATGCAAATTCAAAAGCATGGAGCACCACTACAAAGGGTTCACCAATGTGCTACTGAACACTGTTATGCTGAAGCCATTAGAGGTAATAAAATTTCTATTCTGATTGTAGAGAAATTCAAGACCCTTCTTCATATATCAACTGTAGCTCTCTCAGAGGAAAAGAAATAACACACCTCCAGGCCTGCATTTGCCACAAGTTCGCGTACTTCACGGTTCCGACCTTCAGCAACCTGCATGCTCCTCACCATCAGTCAAATCAGCTTTCCCCTTTGTGATGTAATTTTTTACTACATATAGCTCTTGTAAGATTATTTTCAATTATGAATTCACCCTTACAATAAAAGAACAGTGAAGATGAAATATAAATCTAGACAGAAGACACAGGCAGACCAAACACAAAACTCACCACTATGCGAATACGATGGCGAGAATCACCAGGTTCATTGGCTAGCAATTCCACTTCTGTAGGTACACAAAGGACCCCTTGAACCATTGTGCCATCTGCTACAAGCTGCAATTGACGCTTTGTAACCTTCTCCGCTACTGTGGCCACGTACCTGCAGAATCAATTATCATTTCCTATATACATTGTGACCAGAAGGTGTGCATGCTCAAATTTGCCATATAACTGAAAGCTTTCTGCTACTGGCAAAAAAATTGATACAAAAACATACTCTTTTGTTAGCCCTGAAGATGGATGTGACACCCTTTGCGCGAAATCACCTGCACACAACAAACTGCCATCACTTCACAGCTCAACATTTTACCATGTGAGGCCACAATGCCCAACTTCAAGATTATAAGCATGCACATCCTTCTACCTAGGAAGTATATCAACACTGCAGAGGGCCACAGCCCAACGAATGTTGGATGCAAAGCTCCACACCTCATTAAGATCATATTACCACATACTACTAATACACTACAACCTGTCTTAAAACATCTTTAAAAGAAACTGCTGAGAGAATTGAATCCTCCTACATTGGATGGTCCGAAATTAGAATAAAAGGCTGTTCTAAAAGTTTATATACATACCATCATTTGTCACCAGTAAAAGACCAGATGTGGCAACATCGAGCCTTCCAACTGTAAAGAGCCGTGGTCTTTTCACCCCAGAATTCCTTTGGTCCTATTATCCAAACCAGGCTATGAGCTAAGCCCACAAATATCACAACCATGACCTCTGCAGTATACTTCTTTTAACACTTCATTTGTGGGATAAGGAGTACTAAAACAAACAAGTTCTAGAAATAAGAACCTCCCTCTGTTATGTAGTAAATAAAGAGTTTAATCAGTCCCTAAAACAGTGTTTGACATTGTTAAGCATATGCATGACTCAGTGTACTCTCCATTTCAGTAGCTTTGATCATGCAGGAACACTTCCACCTTACTCAACAGAGCGAGTTCAATTGCTGTCTGTCATTGTGCCAGCAATAGACAAGACTATGATAATAAAATTCTGCACAATGCACTATTTAGACTTCACACAACCAAATATTATAGCACCACATGTGCTTCAGAACTTAATATCCAACTTACCCAGATTTTCCAATAGTCCTCCAAAAGCGATAATACAGGCTTTGGTCCATCTGCTGCACTTGAACATATATACCTGCCCTGCCAAGACATCTGGATCAATCTCAAGTTGCACTAGTATAACATGCTATTACCAAGACAAATCAGCAGCCGACTTTGATCAAATCTGCTTTGTGTAGAATTTTGACCCTCAACAAGTCAAATTTCCTGCTAATCACCTTACAAGGGAAAGGAGAAGGTATGAATCCTACCCTTTTGGCTTGTTGAGCGCAAAATAAAACTTGGGAGGCAGTTTCTTAGGTAAGGAACGTCCATCTAGAAATATCAAGTCCTTCTTTGGGTCCACAGGAGTCTATATAAACCACCACATATTGGATACGAAGTCAGCCAAAATATTCCTACAACAATGTAAGCAACCCAGCATGGCGCGTATGGCCGATGGACTTGACTCTTTACCGACCCCACAAGAACAATTGATGGATGCATCACAACAAAACCCTTGAAAATCCCAAACATTTCATACCTGCGGCACCTTGCAAACCTTGCCATTCACTTTCACTCGGCCAGCAAAAATTATCTCCTCACTACCCCGTCGCGAAGCAACTACAAAAAATAACAAAACATAGGATGTCACACATTGCTTTAAGAATTTCAAACATCTGCAATTTCATGTGGTGGCAGCATAAGGATAGATAGATAGAAAGTATATCTCGGTAGCATTGCTTTGTTCTGCAATTGCTCCCTTTTGATTCTAAAACTCTAGCAAAATGCCCCTTATGAGATTTGGAAGAGCACCACTCCATCTATACAGATGAAAACTCTTGTGTCTTGTGGCGAAACGGAAAGAGTATATTCTGCCCATGAACTGTGAAAATTGCTAGTACGAATCTACTGACTGCATCCCAAACCTATCAGTTCATATATCAACACTGTTTTCACATAGATTCATGCACATCAAACTACAACATTGAATCAATGCCTACCAAACCTGAGAGTGCAATTTCAAGTCAACCATTGAGCTTTCTTGAAAACAAGAACATGTTGGCGGGTCCTGAAGTGCCCATCAAGGGCGCATGCATGTAATTTTCTATATTGTATAGTTGCAAGACCTGAAAGGTTGATATATATGAGTTGCATCAATGCTAAATATATCGTTGGCTGAATGTTGAGTTACTAAAACAAAATATTAAACCCTGAAGAGTATGTATTAACTCTGACTAAGAATTAAACGCTGGTCACTTGCACTTTAAGGTGTGCCGTCTTGATACTAGGCGAATGCAGTTGGAACAACGAGGTGAAAGAACATGGCTCCAAGGGTCACTCTTGAATAAGGATCTAAACATATGGCCAGAATCACGAAAGGGAAGAAGCGAACTACACGGACGACAATGTGCTAAAATTTGAGCTCCACCTGTCACTCATGTTTATCACCCGGTGGTCATCGTGGGAATAAGAAACAAATTTGCCCCCTGCAGCTACCAAAACCTGGCCAGAAATCACAGAAGGGAAGAAAGTTACTACATGGACGACAATGTGCTAGAACCACATAGATAGGCATTTTGTGCTAGATATGAATGTACAGCACATTCGGTATATCATTTCTCACACTGCAGGACATTGTTGTCCATGTAGCGAGTTTTATATCATTCTGTAGTCATCGTGGCATTTAGAGAGAATTGTACCTCCTGCAGCTGCCAACACCTTACTCAACCTCTCCGGCTCAGCTTGGAATTTCTCATTGTAAAATCTGCGCGCAGCTTTTGTGTACCTGGGGAGAGCACCACTTTTCTTCACTCCAACGTTTATCCTGATAGGAGCTGCCTTTACCTTGCTCTTATTACTCTCCGCCTCCCCTTTCTCATTCCTAGCCCCAGACCCACTCTCCGCTTCCTTTACAGAAAACCCTCCTTTGCCATCACTCTCTAAAACAGGGAAACTAATTCTCGTTCCGGGAGGAGGATTCCGCGAGCTCCCTCCTGACTCTCGCTGCTTCTGCTGTGGCCCGCAACTGACAGAAACCGAACCCGAAACCCTGGAAACCCTAAACCCCGGGTTGTGGATAGGACACCGCAGGGCGTTCGAGAGGGTTTGTAAGCTGCGGAAACCTGAGAATTGCGAATGCGGGTGGCTATTGAGGAGGATATTTTTGCCACCGAGGGAAGCTACTCGGGAGACGAGGAATCGAGTGGACGAGGATGCAGAGGAGGCGGCCAGGAATGGCCCTGCCATGGCACCCATGGCTGGCAGGCAAGCGAAATTCAGAGCAATGGCAGTTCGGAACACCCGAAAGCATCAAGGTGTAGATGAAGATGGAGCACGAGCGAGTGTGGAATTCCCATGGCAAATTCGGACGTTGCCCTTGCAGAGTCGGTATGACAATGGCAGTGGTCTGCCGAACACTGGAATGCAATAAGCTCGTGGTAAGTTCAAACAATCTTTCAGTGCTGCGTCGATGGAGGAAGAAGATGGTGGAAGAGGATGAACGAGCCACCAGGGCCAAAGGCTCACAGAATTCTTCCTAATTTTAACAAAAGTAGTTGTTTGTAACAAACGAAAGCAGGTTATAATCTAGGCACTCGGTACAGTCGACTCCACCGTAACAGCAACATCAATTATACACAAAACTCTTCAACCTACCTACAACTACCTACACACCACAAAACCCGCCCGTCGTGTCGAAACCGCAAGAAATCGAAGCAGGCCAAACAACCGAAGCATCCTAGGGTTCTCTAAAGAATTACCATGAATCTAGCAAGATTATAATGAGTTCGCAAGATTTACGTCCAAACTCCTCTTTTCACCAATCCAAAATGCAATTGAATATCAAAAACAAAAAGCCAACCCATCTCTTCAACTAGACCCAGTAAGACAACATGGTATGCAATGCCCACCATCTAAAAGGTAGAAATATCCAAACCGGTTAACCACCCTCTACCTGTGCACTAGACCGCTGTCATAATAGTGAAGTGCCATTTCTGAAACCGATCATGGTGAGGACCACATTTCAATGCGTGTACACTTAGTGTAGCCAATGGGAGTCAAGTTTAATGTACTCATGAGTTAACTGGTTTAGGTGATGTTCTGTATGGAAATGCATATTACCGTGTTCGGTGTGAGCAGAATCTAGTGAACGAGTAGGGGGTTTGACAACTTTCCACTTTGAAAAATTGTAGAATTTTTTGTACAGGGCAAATAAATATGAAACAACTTGCATTCTTCATGAATCCTTCTCGTCTATCTTGGAAAATTATCTCATGATTGTAAGACCATATCTTCAATGCGAATCACCTTATTTTCACGGGTCATGGTATTTCTACCTTAATCAAAAGCAAGAAACCAACACAAACAAACTCACTCTGCAATCCAAAGCTTCAATAAACAACCCAAGCAATAAAAAAACTCAATAGAGACATTAATTTATGTTTGCAAGTGTATAAGGGTTTAGGGTTTAGGGTTAAGCAAACCTTAGGAAATGCGCCTCTGCAAGATTGACGTCTACAATATTCTTTATCACCTTATCATGATGCAAACAAGGGCAGCTAGCGATGAACAGTGAGCGATGAGCAGTGAGTGGTAACATGTGAGTGGTGAACAATAACATGGGATATAATTTCCATTTTAGACTATATTTCATAAAATTTGATTATTTTGGCTATAAATGGAATGCAAGGGGACATTTAACATTCAAAAAAATAAAGCTATTACCATAGAATTCATGCTCTAAATTTTGCCAAGGGGTCTATTACCATGTAATCAACATGGTATTTGTAGATCTAGAAAATAAGCCTTAATATATTACTATAGCTTGAAGGTTAGTAAATGGAATTCAAAAATAGCTACAATTACCTACGTATATTGAAAGTTCTTAAAATTTATATATCAACAATGTGCTAACATCACATCCTAATTATATATTGTTGACTATTAATATTGGTATGTAGAAATAAAGCATTTAAGAAAAATTATATGTTGTGCACATTGTGGTGGATCAAAGTTGATGAATTGCAAGAGAAACTACCAAGCTCTAGAGTACCCATGGCATGGACTCTTCATTGAAAACCTTAATGACGTGCATGGGCCATTATGAAATTAAACCCCCTGTGTATGAGAAGCTCATAGAGAAAAACAAACGTATATGTATTAACAGTGGGCTAGAAAACAGACTCATGTATTTACACCCATCTTTTTACTCTAATGTGGTAAATGCCTCCACTACATATACAAAATATAAATCGTGAATGAAATTGGCCTTTATTGCATACAAATCGACAATTATGTTCTAATTACAAAGTCATTAAGCATTTTTTTCATCCATAGCATGTAACTCAATGATTGCATCAAATAAACAAAGACAAGAGTACAATAACTTATCCTCAATCCAAAAAGCAAAACTGAAGGGAGCCCATGAGCACTCCAAGAACCTCCAGCTTGTAAATAACTAGAACCCTAATGCACACCCTATCGAGAATGAACAAGGCAGTCATCAAGGACTATTACCATATGACAACAATGAAATTAACATATATATTGTTTAAAATATTCTCTACACCCCTGTTAAAAAAACGTAGCCTTTTTAAATGTACACACTAGAGAAAAGTAACACCTTTCCCTTATGTATATTATGTACACTAATGCCTCAAATAATACGGACGGGGATTCGTGGCACTCAAGTAAAGTCATCCGGTAACAAAAATCAAATGAGTCCATCAAGAAGCTCGGATGAAGCTTATTTTAGTGAAACGCCTCCGAGTTGGCATGTAAGACCTTTTTTTCTCTCATAGCTATTGTGAGCTACTAGCTATTTTGTAAATATCAATTAGTTGGCAAGGGGCCATGATGTGGCTTTGGATGTTTAAGCCTATTTTCTAACCTCCCATGATGTGGCTTTGGATTCCACGTGGTTATTTTGATAAATAACGCAAGTTGTCAACGTGTGCAACATGTGGTTATGACGTGTCGTCATAGACCTTTTTTGTTCACAACTCATATATTTTGCACAGGTGTGATTGCTCGAACATTTGTAATATGTCAAAATAATATATGTCATCTTATGATAAATTGGTGAACTCAAAAAATCAATTCAATATAATGACTATTATTATTATTATTCTATTATATATATAATACAATTTATTTTAAAATAACTAATATGTTCCATACGATTTTAAAGATAATATAATATATGATGATAATAAAATATTATAATAACTCAGATAGGTTATAGTCAGAAACTTGTGATTTTATGAGTATACCCCATTCATAACGTTGTCCCAAGAGTCAATTTCCAAATAACATATTATTTGTTTATGCCTCATATTGTATTTTCTAAAACATAAAATTGATTTTTATATAAAATTTGTTGTTATATGTTTTATATTTTATCTTCATTGTTTCACTTTGGTCATCTTATGAACACTTGCACTAATCTATCATGAGAATGACAAAGATAATTTCAAATGGTAAGTTACAAAAATTATAACTTCAATGTTAATGAAGATTTTGTAATATTTTTGACCTCCAAGTTAATTACGTGCTTCATTGATGGTTTCACTTCCGGAATGAAATCCCAATCAATTGCTTATTTACTAATTGAAAGTGCACATATATATTGGATTTTAGACCTTGAAGGTGAAGTGCACTCAATATGGGATTTGTAGTCAAGCGGCCTTCAAGAATGCAAGGGCAATATTTTTTCAAAGTTGGGCGGGGAGCACAACAGTTTTTGGTCCGCCCATGCTAATCTCTTAAAAATAACCGGACTAGTAATGATGGTTTGGCAACCCATGATGCACCCACTTGTTTTCATATAAGGCATTGTTTTTTATGTCTAACCTCCTTTGTATTATTGCCTTAAGTATTAGATTAAACTAGAATTATTTAAAACTACTAAAGTTTGGTATTTGCGAAACCCTTGAGACAAGGAGCCGACGACGTAAGATAGTGTCTAAAGTAGTTCATCTCATCCGCAAAGATGAATGAACTCTCACTAATGAGAATACATGAGTGCCACGAATCCCCGGCCAAATAATACCCCTTCTTACACTCATGTTGGTTAGAATAGTACCGACCCAAATAATAACTCGGGTATACAAAGATTCTCTCACCTTGACATACCCACCAAATATCAATATTTGACAGGTATTACAATTTTGATACCCATAATAGGTTCTTTGATACTATGAGTGATGTTGATTATTAATACCATGCATTCACCTATATACTGGTCCAACATTGGTTAAGACACATCAAGTAAATGTTACTACTGTAGAGGGCTCTCTATTCCGATACAAAAATCATTATTTTCCCCTCAAATACTGCCACGTGTCATGTCCACATTCGCTAAGACCCACGTGGGATACAAGTGGAAACTACATTCCAGCACAAATAGAGATGAAACCGAGAGGTCTCTATGGTATACTAATCGTTGCAATACAATCATGAATTAATATTCACACCAACTTTTACTTTTGGCGGTGTATAGAGTAGACACCAATGTTAGTCTGGTATCGTTTTTTGTTGGTGCCGTTTAGGGAGTCTATAACAAGGATGTCACATTTTTTATACCATTAGCATATGGGTATTTGACGGTATTTGTGTTTCGATACCATTTGGGTCTACATACCATGCAAGAACCTTCGTATCTAGGTAAAAGCTTTTTAGTAGTAATATGATTAAGAATGGTATTGATGCAGATAATAACTTGGAAAAACAAAGATTCCCTCCCCTGACATGCCCACCAAATATCAATATAAGTTGGCATGGCAATCTGATACCCATGGGTAGGTTCTTTGATCTACCATTATTGGTGTTGATTATTAATACCGTGCATTCACCTAGATATACAAGACCAACATTGGTAGAACTCTAATATACAATTGTGCAAGGTCCAATGAGGGTGCATGGGCTCCCACGCCATCATCATTCCAAACTTTCAAAATGGTTCATCATTGACAAGCTTTGGGGGGGGGGGATGGCAACATAGGTGTTTCCTCACAAATGCTCAATAAAGGTTCAAAGACTCAAAAAAAATCTTCTGAATACGTTTTTTTGGGTATCCGTTCTTAGATGCACACCCCACTGCAATAAGGGTGTTATATATATATATATATACATATATATAAGCAAAGCAATTTAGTGTGGGTTTCAAATTTCTCAACAACTAAATTTAGCTTCTCCATTCACATTCACATATCTTTGAGAATTTAGGGTTTGTGAATTACAGTTGTATTTCACAACAAACATATATAAAAAGTAATCATTTAGGACCCGTCTATCTTAAAACCTCTTTAGTTGCATGCTACTACCCCTTTTCGAAGGTAGGCTCCATTTTTCAGTTGGATATGTACTGTACATATACATTAACCACCATCACATGTCGTAGTGCACATTAGGTGTACCCACCTTATCAAAGAGGTGACTTTGAGCTCGGCTATAATTTGACTTTTAAAATTTGACTTTGTGATCCAAACTAGTTTTTAAATCATTAAAAAACATCGTGGAGAAATAAAACACATGTAACCATATACATATGTACGTACATATATACAATGTCTTTTAGTTTGTAATGCTTGAACATCTTTACTCCATAAATATTTCTTATGTCATAATTTTGTTTTTTAACATACCAATTGGGCCGAAAGAGTAGCTCCCCAACATATTCATTTGAAAGTACATGGGTGTCATTCGATTGTTCCCAAAATCTACCATTTTTTCTTCTTCAATCTAGGTAGTAGCTACATAGAGGCCTTGCAACAAGAGAGTTCCAAATTGTAAAGATCTCAACACAACCTTTATCCTAGTAAGTAGGCTTTGAGCGGCCATCCCTACATATTTCAAGCTTCCAATTCTATTTTAAGTTACTTGTAATTTATTGTAGTCAACTTTGAATTGTCAAAATAATATATGATAATACCAATCAATGCTACGAGTAATAAGTGGGGTGTCCTTGCAAGGGGCAAGTTTCACCCTAGCAAGGCATTTCAATACTCAACAAAATGGGTCGTTGCACACTCTACGTCATAGTAAGGAAACATCCCATGTCTCTACGTATGGCCTCTTACTACAATCAATGTGTACTTGTTGAATGACATGATCTATGATCTATGATCTAGGCGGACTTCTACAGGACACCTATATTGGAGTTTTATATGGCGAGGCTTGTAGGTAAAGACGAGGACTTTTAAATGATGCCTCAGAAACTAGAACTTGCATTTTTGGATCCAAATTTATAAATATCAACTTTGGGGCACCAAATATTGGGTTCCAAATTCCAACATTTTTTATGAATGTTTTTTTAAGCATCCCGTCTACGATTTTTAGGGTTTAGGAAATGACCCAAAGGGTATCATGTGAGCAGCGAGCTATGAGTTGTGAGCGGTGAGCTTAGATTTGAAGTTGTTACTAAAGTTGGAAGGGTCTTATAATCATGGCATAATGAACGTATGAGGTAAGAATTGGAGAAATTTTATAGGACATTGAGGTTGCATAAAGGGAGAGGCTATGCAAAAAAACATCTTTAAACAAAGGACATTTATGAAAGTGAAAGAAACAAATTTCACATGTAATGTGCCTTGCAATCGTTGTTATTTAAAACAAAAGTACAAACTCAAAACATTTGACATACATCCAAATTACTAACATATGTACATGTGTAGAAGGTTTGTCAGTGTGCCTTTTGTCCTCAATTCCCCTTTCATCTCTAAATCCACGAAGGCAGGCAAGGATCATAAGGTTTTGACATACAGTGACGAAGCAATGCTTTGGTATCATTCATGATCATGGTGACACTCTCTTTCCCACTTGAGGAGAACCATCAAGGTTGGAGGGGACAAGACGGAATTAACATTGCAACAAATATTAATCACAACAGTCAAGCTACGCAATTGAAAAAGACCTTGAAAGCTAACACTCTAACTACGTAGGGTTTAGTCAACGCCTTGTTCAAGATTTGTAAGGATATAGGTTTTTTTTTCTCACGTGCAACTCTTCATGGCACAACCTCGTCCATGACTTCGTCCACATAAGGGAGATGAAAGAAGATGTCAACGTCTTCCACTTCTACCTTAGACAGGCTAACGTCTTCTCAAAAAACAGATTGTAGTGGTCACCTGGCTCTAGTCATATACCAACATAACACGAATGTGGAAAACGTGGAGTCTACAACACACAAATGAAACGAGACCACTTCATAGTGTTGAAATTGGGAACCCTTAACCAACAAGACAAACAACCTCATAACATATTTATTGAATTATAAATTTCAAGGGCTAGGATTTATCATTTGCCTTAAGAAAGCTATCAATTGGGGAACACAATGGCTACTCAATGATGCCTTATGCAAATTTGAAGCATGTGTGGGTGCAAAAGCTCTCACGTTGTCCCTAAATACTTGCGATTTAAGGGGAATTAAGAGTACGAAAGCATGATTGTGCAAGTTAGCATAAGCGAAACCAAAGTGGGTCTTGATCTGAAACTTTTTGTGCTTGTTCCAAGGAAGAATGGCACGTGGAGGACACATTTGGAACATATGTCAAGCAACCCCTCATGCAAATCCACAGTAAATTATACAAACCACCCCAAACGAACAAGCACTCAATGGTAAACAAGTTTATTGGCACACCTTTAGTGTTTGCAAATATGAAGGACAAAACACATATAGAATTAATTTTCTAGTGGTTATTTTTACCCTTTATGTTATTAAACAAGTGTATCATATATAGTTTCGACACTATAGTACACACTAGCATCTTTCACAAATTCCAAAGTGTTGATCATGATATGGTTATACTCTTAACCAACCTCCATTCAATATGGAGATGGATGCATTCACTAGTAAGACATACATGTGGGACTACCAATCGGATGAAGCCACTCTTTGTTCTCCACTATGTTTTTTCCGGTGCTTGTAGGTTGTAACCAAGAGTGGTTGAGAGAATTTGAGAAAAGGGGGAGGGGGAGTTAATGTTGGCTCTTCCTTTTAATTTAGAAGGAATAGGAGTTTTATTTGTGATATCCTTTTTAAGTGTCCCAAGGAGATATTGATGGAATCTTGCATAGTCGGAGGTGCACCAATCTTTGAGCCATGCTCACATGGACCTTTTTCACTTGCCACATGTTGTGGCAAAGTATATGGCAAGTCTTATTTGTCTTCAATATTTTTAGTACGAGGCTCCCGGGTACTTAGCTAGCGAAATATTAGAAATAGGGTGAGAGCTACAACATGGTACTATTTATTTGAAATGACTACCAATTTTATTTTATAACTTTTGTGCATTATTCAACGTTATTTTTTAAACCCTTGAAAATTTTATGCTCGTCTCACATCTAATGCATAAAAATTCAACTTAACTTGTAACCCAATTTCAGTGCCCTAAATGTTAATGTTCGTAGTTTCAGATCCGAAACTAAAAACTACACAATTGTGAACACCATTCAAGGTAATTAATAGAACATTGGAAAAAATTGCCATGGTTATTTAAGAATGATAAAAAAAAAGTATTAATATTATAAAACAAAAACCCTTGAAACAGCTGCCCAGGACCTCTAAAAAGCAATTATGAAAGAATGTTGGATATTCTTTTGAACCAAATTCTCGGTGCACCAGATGCTGATAATTATAATTTCATTACAAAATTGTAGAATACAAATTTGTGGGCATTATTTGTGGTTAATTTCGAGACCTTGAAAACCCGTTGTTGTGGTTTTCCAGAACTAATTTTCAAAACAATGTTGCAATTTCATACCTGATTTTTGGTGCACCAAATGTTGATATTTGTAGTTTCAATTCTAAAACTTAGAAGAAGAAAAAAAGGTATCAATCAAGGACATACTCAAAACTTATGGGAAAAAATTATGTTGGGGAACTTTAAAACACATTAGCAAAACAATGGTGATGTTTGTAGTTTCCAATCAAAAAATAGGAAATACAACATTTTGCGCATAACGCTCTCCGAACCGTGCGAGATAGTTACCTATCACATGGCTCACAAACCTGGTTTTTTACCACATCTCCATACAACACGTAGTCGTTTATTCCATTGTTAAAGCCTTGGGCCTAATTCTACCCAAACATGAAAGTCAAATTTCTCGTGTCAATCGGGTAAAGTCCATAAATGGAATTCATTTATGTACAGTGATTTAGACTCCTTCTCGCTTTGCCCTTAGATGAATAAGATTAAGTCGATTGCTTTATTGTTGCCAACTCTTTTTCAAGTAGGTGGATACTACGAGTCCTTCATCCAAGATATCTGGATGGATCATGGCTATCTAGTACTACCAAGTTACTCTTATACTTACGTGAAAACACATAAGATTTCCAACTCATAGTGCTAAGTTCGAACAAAAAAAACAATCATGCTTCCAGCGGGTTTTTTTCCATATTGAAGTTGGAACCTCCTTCTGCTCTGCCACATGCATGCTACCATTCTACCATGGAGGAGGTAGTGCTGCAATATTCTCGATTGATCAATAACTTGATCGAACACACTCGACAGATGGTGATACGCTGCCAACATCATTTGGCAACTCATTGGCAAAAAGAAGAATCTCGGCATGTAGAAGTCCTTTTCTATGATGCAATGTTTGTTTGATCAACCTTTGTGTAATACACTTAAACGGTTTAGTCGCATCTGGTTCTTTTTGAGAAGCGGTCTTCCGTGGATTATATGGCGTCAACGAAATGATCTGGTTTTTAACAATCTGCAGTGGCCTATTGAGAAAACACGTCAAGTCATTTGGGACGCCCTGCAGGATTATGGAAGGATTGAGTGGAAACGGACCCTCAAGGATTTGGAAGAGGCCCCGGATGTGGCCTACCAAGACGTCCTTAACGAATTCGATTTGACTTGGGGGGTCAAAAACCTTATTGTGACCCGGAGTAACTTAGTTGTCACTTGGATGGATAAACCGTAGATGGGCATTATTTCTCGATTCCACTCAGGTTGCGCTGGCTTGCCCGGGTTGGTTGCATTTTGGGTTCTTTTGCAATTGAAATTTCAATTTGTGCCACAAAAAAAAGAAAAAAAAGTACACACTCGAGTTAGTGTCTCATCCACACCTCACATTCATGAATGACCCATTCGGCTCATTTCCAATACCTTTGAAACTACTCCTTCAGTGGTCTGAAACAACCCTAAACTATTGGATGATGGTCGAGAGATACCCAACTGCCTCCTATGCTTTGACTATGGCTTGTCGGCCTTCTGTCACAAAAAATAAAATAAAATAAAATAAAAATCCTCCTTTAATGTTTTCAAGTTACGGGTCTTTGACTTTAAATACCGAGTTTTTGGGCCATGGTTCTAAGGTAGAGGGTGCTTAAACCAACACTTTAAGCTATTGCACATACATATGGGTATGTGGTTGATATAAAAAATATATATTCATATTAGCCTTTGGGCTAAACATAGGTATCAAGAAAGAAAAAATATTTGTAGTCTCAATTGAATATTTGATGAATATTCAAAGTCAAAACTACTAGCTTCCTTAAACCAATCCATAGGCCCCGTGTGTGGCAACCTTGCATATGATGAGGACCCCCACCTTCATTGCCTAGAACCAACACAACATAGTTGGGTACTAGACCCAAACTACATCAAAGCCCAAGTAGTAATGGTATGCAAAGCCACACGGCTACCTCCATGATCCCACCCAGTTCGCTTGCAAAACCATCACCTTGCATCCTGGGAACCGACCCCCTTGCATCCCGGGAACCAACCCCCTTGCATCCCGGGGAATGACCCTTTTGTGCTTTGTGAGCCTACCTCCTTGGCGTTGTGAATAGAATGGCTAGAATAGGCATTGCCAAGCCACCCTAATCCCACCTTGAACCAACCCGAGATAGAGTGGAGCCCGTTACCTACCCTACGTGGAAGTAGTGGAGGCCACTATGAGGTGGCACCACTAATGGCACCTAAAACCGTCACTCCATGGGCCCATACACTCCTACACCGCTGGGTAACGGTTCAAGGTTGTAGAGTGTTGGCAATTGGGAGGTGTTTATAGGTGTTGGTTTTGGATGGGGTGTTGGATTTAGCACCCTCTACCTTAGATCATTTCCCAAAACCCTGAAAAGATCCATCATGCTCATCAAAATAACATTTTTGTATAAACGATGTCAAAATTTGGAACCGGACGTATGGAGCTCCAAATGTTGAGAGATGTGTAGTTTTGGATCCCGAACCTTCTCAATTCCAAGTATCTGATTATCAAATTCCGAGGTCATTTCTAGAAATCTTGAAACCACTGCCTAGGTCCTTTTGAAAGCAATTTTCAAAAAAATGTTGGATTTTGGAACCAAAATTTGGGTGCACCGAATGATGATGATGATGATTGTATATTCAATTTCAAAACTACAAGTTCCAACTTCTGGGCATCATTCAAGGTCATTTCCATCCAAATGTTGATATTTATAGTTTTAGTACGAGACTAGACTATAAACATTTTTGGGCATCATTCGAGGTCCTTTTTTTTAACCCTTTAAAACCGTAGATGGGGTGCTTCAGAAAAGATTCGTCAAAAAATGTCGGAATTTGGAACCCAAGTTTTGGGTGCCATGGTTGTTAAAATTTGTAGTTTTGGATCTAAAACTCCACAAGTTCTGGTATTTTGGGCATCACTTATAAAGTCATTTGCAAACCTTGAAATAGTTTTCAGACTTATTTAAAAAAGCCTTTGTCAAACTACTTGAAATTCAGAACCTCCGTTTTGGACCCAAACTACAACTATTTGTACTAGCGGTTTGAAAAATAGAAAGTACAAAATATTGGGCATCATTTAAGGTCATTTCAAAACCTTGCAAAACCATTTCCATGGTTTTTTAAGCACATTTGAAAACAATGTTCGAATTTGGAACCCATTTTTTGGCGCCCCAAATGTTGATATTTTGGGTTGGTGTTCCGAAACTAGAAAATACAAATTTTTGGAAATCATTCATTTCCATTTGCAAACCCATGCATAACATCTACTTGGCATTTTTAATAGCGTTTCTAAAACAATGCCGGAATTTGAAACCAACTTTTTGGTGCTTCAAGTTTTTTGTATTTGTATTTTTGGATTCATTTTATATATTCCAATGTTGGGCACCATTCAAGGTCGTTTTAGAAGCCCTAAAATTCCCACACACAAAATACCTTCCAAATCCAACATGATGTAGCACACATCACGACGACACCGGCTGACACATGATCACCATCCCAGAGTCGAGACTCCAATGGCTTTTGGGAAAAAACACCATGCAACACTAAATATATCACACAACCTTGAACCTCTTACTCAACCATTCGAAACATAATTAATATGGCGATACCAATGATATAAATACAAAATCCCCAAAAATGACCCCTTGAAACTCTTGCAGTATACACTCCCAACCAAAATCCTAGAACATATCACAAGCTCATTCCAAATCACCCATTCGTACTTCTCATCAGCAATAACATGCCCCCCCCACATTCAAACGATTATATTCACCATTTCTTAGAGATGTTGTATTTGGATCACTCGAAATGAACTTCCAGTATAAATGGCAAGGGAATGGACATGCCCACCCACACACAATAAACCCTCCACTAGGCACATCTTGCAACAATGAACAACCTAGACTCCATTACAATATTGGTCTTACCAGACCAAAATTGGTATTATAACCCAACCCCCATGAAGGACCCTTTCTAGACTCCCATATCATCACTCACTTCACAGTTGAAACCATCGCCTACAAAGAACAAACAATCCCACCATAACTACGAATTGAACCTAGAACAAAATGCCATGCCGTCCCAATACTATGCATACACCCATAAGAACACATTTATTGGATTCGACAAACATACACAACAAACAAACATTGTTGCTAACACCCTACAACCCCCCACAATATTTTACACAAGTTGAAATACCTACACCCTTAAACACCCAGTGAACCACAATACAAAATGGTCCAAACTCACATGCATCCCCCCTCCACCAACCATCCAAATCCCAACTACCCCACCAATTACCCACCTCGAAAGATGGTTCCCCCTCAAATACCCGCCACAAATTTGTTATTACACATACGGCTCATTCAAACATCCAAAGGAAATAACTCAAGGTCACTGGAAATGCGAAAAAATAGGTTATGGTATCCCACAACCCCATGAAAGACTACCGGGGTTACCAAACATCATATGAACAAAAATGATAGATATACACCACACCATTCTACTCCTCACTACCACATATTGGGATGAACCAATATATATCTTCACAATATGCCTAAATGTCTCATACCTGCTAAACACCCAAATCAAAACACCCCACTCTACATAATAGACACCGTGATAAAATTATCCTTGAATCCATGATCCCAATGCTATGAGCCCGCACACAAACACATCACTACACAAGATCAAAGCCCACACTAATGGCAAAGAACAACCGGATGCACTAGCCAAGCCCATAGGCATGTTGTTGCGCCATATGAACACGCACGCCCTACACCATACTACCTCCAGAAAGATTGGTGGCATTGAATGCAAGACACACTAGACAAAGGCCCCATTAGACAACTCGAAAAAACATATCCTCAAATATGACAAAGGACACAACTTAGCAACTATAGTTGATCAAACCCACCAATTACACAAATGGCTTGAAAATGAAGATATAGCCAAACCTTTATCAAATGATTTTTGGAAAAACCTCACTATCACAGACAAACATAAGACATGCCTAATTAAATTCCGAACTGGACAATATATGGGCCTCGCTCGCAAACAACTGTTATTTGGCAGAGAAACCTACCCATCGCACACATGCCCTATATGCAATTCAAGGGATACAAGTACATGGCTACATGTATTCCTCAAATGCAAACAACAACACATCCATGCGTTAATAACCAAAAGACACAACAAAGCGGTATGGGAACTACAACAACTTTTTATATCAAACAAAATATCCAAACACTATACACTCATGAATGCAAGAACTCTCAATGGACAATCCCAAGAGAACACAATACCAACATGGCTACTTCCATGCACTTGTGGCATCCAAAGATGCTACTGTAATGCCAAGTTCAAACCCAACTTACTTTGTATCATAGGCCACCCATACAACCATCCTCCACCAAAAAACCTTACACCAAATCTCACCATACAACTTATTGAATTTACATATTGCAATGATAGATTCGCCACATAAACCCTTGAGAGGAAACTGCAAAATACCAACAACTCATCAACAACATCGCAGTAAGAGGACAAAATGTAGCCCCGGTCATAGTCTTAGTTGTAAGAGCTAGAAAAATAGGTAGCTATATGTCGAAGCTCCGGAGCATGGGGTCTTTTTCAGAGGCCGGGAGGCTGCAGGAGGTCGGGGGAGGGAGGCAAGGTTGAAGCATTGGGTACCTAGTGCTCCCCGAAACTCTCCCCTCTCCACCCACCTCATCAGGCCCTGAAAGGCCGCTCAAACGGCCACCTTAAACTTCAGAAAGATATATAACGAGAGGCCTGAACCCCCTTCCACATCTCTCTGAGACTCGGTGATCTCTCCGAAAGCGCAGCTCCGACCCCCGAAGCTTCTGCCACCATCACATCTCTGCACTTGCTTACCCCATAGCCGCTGTTGCCGAAGTTATTATCGTTGATGCTGTCGAGGAAGTAGCTACTGCCACTGCCAACGCTGTTGTTGCCGCCCCAGAAGAGTTGTTGTCGCTGCTGCTGTCGAAACTGCCGAGGTTGCTGTCGAAGTCGCCACCGAAGTCGCTGCCGAAACTGCTACCGGAGTCGCCACCGCTACCTGCCGAAGAAGCTAGTGCCGCTGCCGAATCCTATGATGCTATCGCCGAAACAGGTGTTGCTGCTGCCGAATCAGTGTTGTTGCTGCCGAAGGTGGTACTGTTGCTGCTGAAGTGCCCACTCATCCCTGGACTCCCCGATCTGGAACTCTAGATCCCCTTAAAACGCCTTGCTATCACGCTACTTACAGCCCTTTCAAGGTTCACTTCTCCTTCAACACGATAGCCGAAGTTGATACCACAAGTGTCTGAAACTAATGCTACTGCCGATACTGTTGTCGCCAAAGTTTGCCCAGGCCCGTGTCTGGTAGATCATTGCAGGGCAGCCGGTAATCACTGATCGAACTTTTCGCTTCGATTGGACCGCCCTCGCACTACTTGCTGCTCAGTGTTTTGGGTCTCTGGAGCTAGTGATTGGTGGTGGAGACTGCAATAGAGTTCTACCAGCCTCCTAATTCTAGATCATCTCCCATTTTGTTAAGCGCCGTTGTGAAGCCTAATGCTGTTGACCGGAGTTGAAGAAGCTTTCCCGCTCAGTTGCTACATCACACTGCTATCAAGCTCTTGAGAGAAGCAACAAATTGTCGCCAAAGCTGTGGAGAAGGCAAGCGCCGCCGACTGCCGTCGACTGCCGTTGGGTGCTATCAAGGTAAAGCTTCTAACCACACATCAATTATATAGGTGTGCTTAGAAAACATTCACTTAGAAAAATAGTCACCCACATTGGAGCATTTCTCACATAGTGCACACACATACACATAAATTCACAAACAAAAATCTCATTTCATTAAAGTAGCCCTTCACTTAGATTGCACACACATAATAGCCCATTAGGCACATAGCATTCTTTCTTAGAAGTAGAAGTAGGCTAGTTAGTTAGAAATGAAGGTTGCTTTTGCAACCAACATTACTCTTGTCCTTTGGCTCATAGCCACCTCATATTGGATAATCTCCCATGGTGTAAACTCACACACATCACATGCTTGCTTTCTCCCAAAAATCAATATCCAAGACGGCCCACAACTTAATTTGTGGAATGGATTTGAAATAGGGGTGATAAACTTTGCTCTTTCTCCACAACAACTATGTCACTTACTTAAACATTGTACTTGTAACAGAATGTTTACATCCGCAAATGTTGCTGCCACCACTAGGAAATTGTTTGAACAAAAAAGTGATAATATGGACATAATATTGAATGGTCAAAAACGGCAAGTTGGTGTTATGGTTGTGTCCAGTCAAAAGAAGGCAAAGGGCAAAGAAATTATGCCCCAACGCCCCCCCTTTTGGCTTGGATACCACGCACTAAATGCAATTCCATGTGAAAATGGTGAACCATTAGAACCAACACTCTCCGTTAGTGAACTTGTCAAATTCGGGATGGTACATGATGAGGCATTGGAACACCTAGAGGCAGTCCCCTCCTTTCCATACATTCCCCAAGAAGCTTGGCCTTCTAAGAGAATAGATGGAAAAGAGGGTGGGCATTTCAATATCACCCAAGTCCCATTTGATGTAGAGGTGGATGAGGGAGGATTCGCCCTAGACTATCAAGTAGCTATAACATTTGAGTTGTGTGACCGGAATTTGTCAAGATATGAAATACTTGCAAAAACGGAGGCTAGATTGAAAACTATGAACATTGAATTAGGAGAAATGCTAGGAGAACCGATAGCTATCCTTTATTTTCATAGCTCTAAAAGGTGGAGTGGTACAATCAAACTCCACCTCAAAAATCCAATGAAAGATGCCAATGACCTTCTACAAGGTATAAGGTCATTTATCCTCAAATTGGATAATATAACCTATTGTAGAGGAAAGGTCTTTAAATCATTTGATTCAATAGCCATTGCAAGCTTACTATCCGTCAAAATTTCTAGCCCAACACTGAAAGACAAAAAATGATTTCAACTCCACGAAGAGATTGTAAAGGATAGTTTCAAACGAGGATATGAGTTTGAAATTACCAATGTGCAAAAAAATGATAGTGCATAATTTGCATGGATAAAAACACCATCTCCGGACCAAACTAAGAAAATCAAAACTTCCAAGATTTCATTCTTCAATGACATCATGGAAGTTAACTTTGCTAGCACCGAAAAACTCTCTGAGGATGATAAGGCTAGAAAGAATGCGGTGGTTTTAATTGCAAAAAACCTAAACAAAACCAAAACAACCACAGCCTTAGAAGAGGGTATAAAGAAACTTTTTGGAGAGGAAAATGTAGCGGGTATCTTTTTTAGATTTGAAAAAGGAAAACATGTAGGATCATGCAATGTGCAATGCCTAAATGCGGCAGTCTATAAGAAATACGTGAAACAAAACCATCCGATTCTTGGCAAATACGTGGAATTTTCACCCCACCCCAAGAGTCTAGATGGAATTGACGCTCCTTCCCCGCTAGAACTTACTAGACTAGGGTTTGCTGATGTTAACACTACACTGGCCAACACAATTCAAGCCTTGGAGAATGCTCCCTCAAAAGGCTACACAAAGGCGGACTTAAGCAAAATGGTAGAAGAGGCGGTCAATAAAGGAGCAGTGGTAATTCGGAAAGAAATGAGCCTCCTCAAAGAAGAAATTGTAGAAGAAGCAAAAATATATGCAAACAAAGTCCAAGCAGAGTCAAACCGCAACTCAAGAATACAAATTGCACTCCTCCAAAAACAAATGCGCATCACACTAGAAACTCTCTAAGACGATCACCCCGACACACCCGAAATAGAAAGTAACATGGATACGTCAAACTAGTATTGACATACGTAGCGACAAGAATACATAATGCAATAAAAGTATATTTATATACAAAAAATAACAACCCCCAATACAAATACCGTATAGTATTATTAAATACTACACAAAAAATACATATTTAATACAAACAAAATAAACATAATATTTATCAATACTACCCCAAAAATACAAACAAATAACATACAAATTAAAATTAAACCTAAGTTACTTATAGAACACATCAAAAATAACATACAAACAAACAACCAACCTCTAATACACAACAAAAAGAAACACACACAAACAAACACACACAAAAAAACAAAAAGGCAATACACAACAAAAACCAAAATACTAAATACCAAATACCCCACAAAGCACCAAACAAAGCACCGAACGGCCTCGGCTTACCGGCCTCGCCACAAAATAAAACAAACAAAACACTCACACTACCACAACTTCTATCACACATTTTCTATAAACACAAAATTCATGCAAAAACAAACCAAACACACACACTACTTCTCCAAATATATACAAAAACCAATACATGCCCTACCCAACCTATTTACCACAAGCAAATATATGCTAATAAAATATTATAAACTAAATAAAAGAAATCCAAAAACCAAACAACACCAAATATATCACTTCGTTAATAAACTAGCGTTATTACAATGTGGAGACATTGAAACCAACCCAGGGCCAATGCCAGATGTATTACGTACACACCCAACGATACACAAACAAAAAGCTAGAACCTACTTCATCCCTAACACAATTAAACTTCACCCGGAATACCAACACCTCGCAACCATGTTTGCTCCTATATTAAAAAATAATCACCCGTCGCACCAACAATCAATTTTGACGTTCCCACACCTACACCAATACATACAAACGATAAACCACTCACCTTTACCCCATATACTATATGCCATTATTACAACAATTAGCCCTTCAATAAATACATGCAACAATATACTAACCCAACCTAAGATCTACCACTTTAACATAGAATGGACTAACACACTCATAAACAAGTTAGCCAGCCTTAACAACCCCCCAGAAAGGCATATCCGTGCCCAACACCCCTATACCAAATTTGTCACAACACACCAAGACATAATACAACCCCATGACTCAATAAATAAAAATATATATAATTTCATATACAGCCAGGAAACGCCGCCAACCCCAACTGAAACCCAAAACAAATTTCCCTTTCTGCCAGATAAACTAATACACGAATCCCTTCGTTGCTTTGAAACATTAAATGAATACTCCCACCCACCACCACCCCCAAACATCCCCACACAAACAACAAGAATAAATATCAACACCAACCAAGAAACAAACATAATAACCTGGAATATAGCATCACTTAACACAGCCTTACCCAACCTACAAAGCCTCATTACCCACACACAAACAAACACAGCAATCATTGTTATTCAAGAAACCAAATTCACAGCAACAAAATCCACAAAATACATCCAAAACTTATTCCCCCAATATAAACTCATATTTAATAACACACACGCAATCACAAGGTGTTTTCATCAAATAATGCCTTACACACAAGGAATGGGTGGACTGCTTACACTCATACACAACAAATATACCTTCCCCGGGAATATCACCAAAATTCCAACGCCTGTAAACATCTCACCGTATCTCTAAATAATACGAATAAACAATCAACCATTACAACCATGGCTAATTATCCACATATACATGCCCACACACATAGAGGATATCCAACTCATTCCTAACATAAAAGCCACAATTACCGATCAAATCACCGCCCATCCAAATCACATATATAATCTGTGCGGGGACTTTAACCGTGATATTGCACTTATAGGTAGACAAAACGACAATCTTAATACACCACCACAAGACATAGATATACAATGGAAAACCTTTACTACATCTCTAAACTTAGAATATATCCCAACAAATACCATATTCTCAAGACATGGTGGCAACAACTATACATCCACCAGCCTGATCGATGGCTTCTATATTAACTCACAGGATAATGGTAGATACTCCTCTACAACAAACACCCATATGGACCTAAACTCAAACCACTACCCAATCACCCTGCATATACCACACAACGCATTACTAGCAAGACCCACACCCTAAAACAACAATACGCATACTAGGATTCTAAACCCGATACCACCTGACAATTTGGGAAAGTTTAATACTAAGTTTTTTGAAGAAAACACCACGCAAATTAACACCCTAATCACCCTCCTTGAAAATCACGACCATCTCACATGCACCCAATGGGAAGAGGCATGCGCTACATTAGACAACATAATAGAAAAAATTTCAAAAACCATAGAAGAAACATGTAGTGCAATCCCAATACAACAACTTACAAATCACACAGCCCAACAAGGTGGCTTCCTACCGCGCAAACTAGCTAAACAATGGAAAAAACACCTAGCTACATACCATCTTATCAGGAAAACTATATATATTACAAAAAATGACCCAAACTGACAAACACACCCAATACTAATTGAAATACGTAACCACCAACATGTACAAATCCCCCACCCTCCAACAACAAACACCTCGCTAAACGTATGGATAGACGAAATAGCAGCTATCGCAAAAACCGCCAATAAACAAGCTAGAAACATAACCACCAAATACACTAAAAATTGCATCCTAAAAGCAATATCCAAATATAGACAACTCTACGAAAAAAACCCTAAGAAAGTAAATAGGAAAATATTCAAAAACTCCGAAACCTCACCGCTTGAATCCATCACGGATAGACAAAACAACACCCTAACCAACCCTGAAGACATCGCAAAAGAAATTTACATACAACAATCCATTAGTAACCGCCCCACAGTTCCCACGTGCCACCACCAACCAAGACATCCACAACATTGTACGTGTAGTGTAAGACAATACCCATGGCATGACCTTGACAACTTTACCATAGACCAACGAGGAGAATCTCAAATCCCACTCCATACATACTTCGATCAAGCAACATATGATCTATGCCTCAAAAACCTCGGTAATAATAAAGCCCCTGGCCCTGACAAAATTCCCAACTCAATTCTAAAAAACATGCCACCACGTTTCCACAAACTATTGTTTTTATTTTTCAAACACTGCTATAAAGAGAAACAAATCCCTGCGTCATGGAAAACTAGCCTCACAGTTCTACTATACAAAAAAAGGATCCATCACAACTAACGAACCATAGACCTATCGCTCTAGCTAACACCATATACAAACTTTACACAAGCACATTGACATCTATCCTCTCTGCCTACGGAGAAAAACACCAAACACTACATGATAGTCAAAAATGATTTAGAGCAGAAAGAGGAACATCCAGACAACTCCAAGTACTTATTGCTGCATTAGAAGATGCAAGATTCACAAACCAAGACATCTATATTCTTTACATAGACTTCAAAAATGCCTTTGGATCCATTGACCACGCAAGACTCCTAGCCATAATGAAAGACCTCGGATACCCAAATGATGCCATAAAACTAATTGAAAACATATACTCACAATCCACTACTATATTCACTGGAGTACATTTTGGTAAAACACGGCCTATCCCCATTCAAAGAGGAACAATACAAGGAGATACCCTAAGCCCATACCTATTCCTCATATTTCTAGAATCCCTCCTTAGATGGTTACAACAAGGGAATAACGGATACACATTCGGAACCTCTAAAGTAAAAATCTTCTCAGCAACATATGCTGACAACTTAGCAATCATTGCTAACAAACTAAAATCCCTACAAATACAACTCAACAAACTTGACAAATTTTGTGAATGGGCCGGCATGGACCTTGGGATCCCCAAATGCGCAGTAACTGGATGCCCAAACAAATCCAAAATGAGTCCCATAGCATTCAAAGCCCATATTCAAGCCACCAATATACACTACAGAAACGAACCTATTCTAGTGTTAAATCAAAACGAGCCATATACATATCTTGGAATAAACCTAGCCCCCTCACTAAAATGGAAAACACAAATACACACCACCACCACCAAAGTCGTAAAACAATGCAAAGAACTAGTAGCATGTCCAGCCACTATGCAACAAAAAATTAATATGACAGACACAATCATACGGGCTGGAATTGCATACAGCTTCTACGCCGTACCATATTCCTTACCTGCCATCAAGAAACTAGACAAAAAGATTATCGCCCTCCACAAAACAATATGCGGAATTCCAAAATGCACATCAAACATAGCCACGCAACTCCCTCACAATCTATTTGGAATAGAAGCCTTCTCACTTAAAAACACCTACCTACGATGTATCGGTGAACAACTACAACATGCCCTTAATGACACAGGAAGACTAGGGAAAATTTACAATGGACTACTACAATCTATATTAGCAAAATTTGGTGGCTCTGAAGTAATACCTCGCATCAAATATCACCACTGTGTCCGCTCACCTATAACTAGAACACTATTCCTACTCAAAAAAGAAGCTGGAGTCCACTTAAAAAGTACAATGGACAATTTCCTATTAAACACTTCCCCACTCGAAAATGTTTGGATGAAAGAAGCACAAAACACCCACGGCCTAAATCCTCAAACATCGCTTAAACTACTACAAAAGTTACTAATGCACAATATACTTAGGCTAGAGCAAATCACCCTACCCAATGGCCTTAATATGATAAGTCCAACCGATTTTAGAAACTATCATTCTAGCCCCACCAAACTAATTAAAAGTACACTAAACATTGCTCAACAACTAATTTGCCACCCATCCTGTCCCCCGCAATGCCGACAACCATGCCCTCATCACCGTTCCCCAAGAACACTAATAGACAAATACATTATAATAAATCACTTCATTCTTCCTAGACAATCCGAACCCCCAGTACACCCCCCAAATCCACCCCACCCGCACCAACCCCCCCCACCAAGAAACGTCTTTAATAACCCTAGACAATTCCCTATCTACATCATCCTTGATCATAAACAACGACACTACACTGACTCCAATGGGATAAAGAGAAATGATACATCATATCTATGCCAATGGATAATAAGAAACAATAACACATACCAAAAATGGCGAACCCAAAGAGACTTATTCCCTTGGTATGACACTAATACATGTACCCATAACATTGAACTATTAACTCAATACTATACCAAAAAACAACACAAACATTTCTCAAACCTAATAAATGGCCACTTCGCTATAGAACAACAACGTGATACAAGATATGTTACCCCCGCCACAATTATACCAATGGCACATATCTCTTTCTACGAATGCAACCCCGAGAGTGATATAGAAACCAACGCCAACACTATACAAACACATTTTGATGTCGCCCACATATATGAAGATAATGGGCGACACCTCATCACCATCCCCAAAACCAGACTACATTGGTTATGGAAACAATACCAACTCGTAAAAAACACCCCACATGGACTAGAACCACCCACACAATCATTTGAAACTGAAATTGTATGGCTATACCAACGATACAAATACCGCATTCCAAAGAATGATCCTTTGAAACTAGCCCAATACACATTACCAACACCAATATTAAACTTCCTCACCACATCATTTAAGGTTAACCACTCATACTTTTCATCTCCAGTCACATGCCCTATACACCTCAACCAATTCTACTCACCATTTCCAAGAGACAAGATATTTGGATCCATAGGGAAAGCCTTCGACCATAAATGGAAAGGAATAGGATACGCCCACCCAAATAATGCAACAGACCTACTACAGGCCATACATTGGGCTCGTCTTGCCGCCAAAATAGACCCATATACCATCACAATAATCATATCACCAGATACCAACTGGTACCAAAACTCTGACCCACATTCCAATCCATACCTAGATACACATATCATCGCCCACTTTGCCGCAGATACCATTACATACGAAGAACCCACTATACCACCAGAATTAAACATACCTAGAAAAGAACCTTCCTCAATACAAATATTCTGCATACACCACCAAAATAACACCATAGGAACCCACGACCAATTAAACCAACTCACCTATATAGCAAACAATCTCTCAATACAACAACTACACACCCAAATTGCCACACACACTCCCCCAGGCACCCTTGTCAATGCTAGTAAAAAATGGTCCAAACTCAATTACCCAAATACCCCTTCACTCAATATAACACCTATACCTCAACTACCTAACTATCAAACTAATTTACCACTAAAATTCCACCCACAATTTAGCTACTACACCGATGGCTCATTCAAAAAACCTAAAGAAATCCTCCCAGGAACATGGAGAAGAGAAAAAGCAAGATATGGCATCTATAGTCCTAAAGGGTTTAGCATCTCCAAAAGACTACATGGTCATCAAAATATCCTACGTGCAGAAATGATTGCTATTCATGAAACATTGCGAATTATTAATAACCAATACCCAAACGAACCCGCATACATATTTACTGATAGTCTAAACGTACTATATCTACTAAACACACAAATTAAACACCCCACTCTACATAATAGTCACCCCGACCAAGTCACACTCGCCTCCATGGTCCGACTGCTTCAAAACCGATCCCAACCTATCACACTATACAAAATAAGGGCACATATCAACATAGGCGGTAACGAACAAGCGGATAAACTAGCAAAAGAAGGCCTAGGCCTACCTCACGAAAACGCTATACATCCATTCGAACATGCCCACGCTATACCATACTACTATCAAAAAGACGAATGGCCCTCTATGATAGACACACCATACAAAGGCCCCGTTAGATTCCTAGAAAAACAAATTATAAAATACGATAGAACAAAAAACCTAGAACCTATGGCCACACACACCCCTAATATCTATAAATGGATAGGAAATACAAACATCGACAAAGAACTCTCCAATGAATTCTGGAACAACCCTAATATTACAGACAAACAAAAATCATGCCTCATCAAATTTCGTACGGGAACTTACATGGGCCACGCCAGAAAACAACTCTTCTTTGGCAGGCAAAGATACCCTACCATTACTTGTCCTATCTGCAACTCATATGAACCAGACACGTGGCTACACGTACTACTTACATGTAGACAACAACATATACACTCACTTCACGTTAAAAGACATAACAAAGTTGTATGGGAAATAAGAAAAATGCTAATATCGTCCGAAAAATCCAGATGTTACACTCTCATGAACGCTGGTACATTCAATAACAACCCCCAAGAAAACACAGTCCCTAACTGGTTATTACCATGTACATGTGGAACCCAAAGATGCCATTGTAACGCCCGATTTAGACCCGACATCCTCTGCGTTAAAGGGTTGCCATACCAAAACGAACCACCCACAAATATGGACCAAAATCTTTCCATACAATTCATTGAATTCACATATTGTAACGACAGATTCTCACCGGAAACACTCGAAGCTAAAGCTAACAAATATAGACCCTTAATAGAAAACATAGCCGCCAAAGGCTAGAAAATTGACCCGATCATCGTTATTACGGTAGGCGCTAGAGCTGCAACACACACCCCATCAATGAAAACACTTGAAGACAAATTCAAACTACCTATGCCATCCATTCGAAACACCTTTAAAAACATAAACACCATTGCCATACAATATGCCATGTCCATCCTCCTCCACAAAAGAAGATTAGAAAATAACCAACCTTTACCTCAATTACAAGACCCCCCCTAGTCAACAAATAAATTAATTAATAACCAATAAATACTAAAAATATAATAATTAAAAACTACATTAGTATATATCGGCAACGGGCACAATTCCCCCCTGCCATGCGAAAGACGGACTGCTAGGTGACATAAACATCACACTCCCAATACTTACGCAAACACACTCACCAGAATCTAAAACACCAAAAGTTAAAACCTTGCACCAAACAAATCCAAGACTAACCAGTCCTTATTGGGTACTGGTCCTATCTGTTACTGGTTACTTGTGACTATAGTGTCTACTCTCGAAAGGGGGAAGTAGTTCTATACCTCTATTCCTTTGTCCAGTGGACATAGGTCTAGGGGTGGAACGAACAGACACTTCATTCACGTCGGCCTCCTAACGGAGACCGAAGTTTCTCTTCTTCTTCTTCTGTAAGAGCTAGAGCCACCTCACATATTCCGTTAATGAAAAATTTGGAAACTAAATCAAAACATATTGTCACAAAAAATCAAAAGCACATTTAAACAAATCAACAAAATAGCCACACAATATGCACACTCCATGCTAGTCCACAAAAAAGACTAGAAAATAGACAAACCATCGCAAACCTCCACGACTTAAATGTCATAATTCAAATCCTCCAACTTAGCAATAAGTAATGTGCATCCCACTACCAACCCCCTCCCCACATCCCATTGCAAAACCACACAAAAATAAAAGATTGATAATGGTACAAACCATTTTTAGCTCAACTAGCAATTGCTTGGGGATAGGCCATTGGTTGATACACACTTCCTGCCTACATTCACATTTAGCACCCATATCCACTCAAACGAGTTCCCATGATGCGAACCCATATTAGATATAGGGCACAAACACTCACTTCCAACCAGTATGAAGCCAATGACATGGTGCCCATCCTCTCCCAAAATACACTTTATGTCCTATTCCACAACATCAATGTGCCCTTGGACAAATATTCACCCACACAATTACAAATGACTTGTCATTATTAATGATTATCTACTACTAGTACAATATCTACTCCCTGCAAAGAATGAAGTAGTTCTACACAATTGTCCTTTAGGACATGTGTAAACTCATTTTTTGGGCCATCGCCTAGCTGTCAAGCTCAAAAACTTTAACTTAGTAAGAAATAGCGGCAATAGGCAGTAAGAAGTTAGCTCACAGTGTGAACAGAGGGCTATAGCCGTTTCAAGGCGGTTGCAACCACCTTCTTCTTCCTCGGCTGATAAGAGGAAGGCAGGCTATTGCCCAACCAGGCTATTTTCAAAGATAGAATCAGACGTAGTCTCAATTTTAGCAATAGGCTTAGAGAAAGCTCAAGCTCTCAGTGATTGAGGCTGAGTGATTAGCAATAGACAGCGCCAAGCAAGAGGCTGGCAGACATAGAAGTGGAATCGAGAGCCGAGTGAGTCGGACTCTCTGTTAATTTGGAATTTTGACTGGAAGAAGAAACAGTTTATGAGCAATTGTCGTGATATTTCTGGAATGGAATCTTGATTGTTGTTTGTTGTATTTGAGTATAAGTAATGTCTTATGTGATTGTTTGGCAATAGTCCATGAGCGTTGAAATAGACAAATTAACCGCCAAGAGGGCGAGAAGTATTAATGGCAATGTCTGAGAGTTAGTGGAGACGGCAATCAGACTATGGCCATAAGCATGAGAGATGTCTCACTCAATTTGAGATAGAGAGTGAATGCTAATTGCCGAGGAAGAAGGGCAATAGCCGAGTGAAAGAGGAAGAGTTGAATGTCAGAAAGGCAAGTAATCTTTGGCACGAGGCCAGTAGAATGAGCGACCGAGAGCGAGTCTAAGCGAGAGGCCAGTGATTGGCGAGGCCAAGTTGCCTGAGAGAAGACGCGAGAGTTGAGTGAAGTTGGAGAGATAGAAGTTATGAGCATAAATGTCGTAGGCAATAATCTTAAAACACTTAGCCTGAGAGAGGTAAGTGTAAACAAGTAATCGAGAGTGCATAAAGGAGAAGGCAATAGCCCTGAGAGAGGTGTCTTGGAGGGCAATAGCCTGGAGTTAAGTGAGTAAAGGCCACTGGACATGAAGAGATGATTGCCGGTCAGCAAGGGCAAATAGTCTGAGGAAGGCCATCGCCTGCTAGAGCAAGAGGAGGCCGAAGCAAACAAAGAAGGGCTATCGCCTGGTTCGTAAGGCTTATCGCCTATCTGCAACATGCAAGAAGACTGAGAGGGAAGGCAGAGAGGCCATTATGAGAGAACATAGCCGTAGATAGTTACAAGATATTACCTGGCGTAAGGCTGATGACATGACTGCAGATAGAAGACATACATAGTAGCAGGCGATAAGCTGCAAAAGACACTACCATCTCAAGCAGGAGAAGTTGCATGATTGGTGTAAGACATTACCAGAGGCAAATCTTTTTGAACTTAGAATGTATTTAGGCCTTAATTAAGGAATATCGCCTAAATTGTTGATACAATTAATTATAGATGATCTTGTGGATGTTTGTGCTGACAAGTTGCCAGATAAGTTGAAGATGGATATGGTGATTACAGTTCTTGGAAGAATGGCCGAAGGACTGTAAGTCAAACTAAGATGGATTAATTTGAGATTATTGCAAAGCATAATTCATGACGTTTAAAGACGATGTGGCATACAAAAAGACATTACCCGGACTTCGGTCCTGACAAATTGCCAATGACCACTTGCCAAGCTTTTGAGCTTCACGACGGAAATAGGTCAAAAACATAGAGTGATAGAAAATTCCCTAAGATAGGACGGAAATCACTCACTACGGAGATATCACAAAGGAACCATAAGAGTGGAGAGTAAGCAAAGTAATGAAGGAACCAAGGAGTAAAATCCGTAGATTGTTATTGTAATCCTTAATCCAATGTGACATTAACCCTTATAGACACTAGCTCAGTCTTCCCTGTGACCTTGTTCCCTGGGTTTTGTTGTTTTAAAGACATAGCAAAAAACTAACTACAACATGGTCACAAATGTTTTACAAACATACATTTTATTCACTCCGACCTCCACAAAGGAGATCAAGTTCTTATTATTATCATGAATGTATCCATTGTTTGTTCCTTATTTTTCCAACACATGTGTTTATTGATATTGGGATAAGGAGCTCTCCTCATGCATCTTCTCTGTAGGATTTTGAGGTTTCTATCACCCATGTGTAGCCTAAGTACCAACCCCAACCAAGGCCCTTCAAGTTGGTCATTCTCTCCGTTGATGGTCTATTTTGTAGTCATTTTATGTGAGGGTGAGACAAAAGGCCATTATGCATTTTAATGCACATGGTAATTCTAGAAGGGATAAGTTGTGGGACCTCAAAGTTCATGCAAGGTTGCGGGAATTAATGTCACTATTTTATCAAAATTTCCATGTCATTGTGTCGTCATACATGGAAGATGTCGTCCTTCATAATGTGCTTTGACGCCTATCTCTAGAGAACGTCACTTGTGGATTGGCATTTGTGTGGGGCAGACCGAAGCACACAAATGCAAATGGGTTCGTTAGTAGAGACGTATTTTTCCTCCCTAAAGAAAAAGAAGTCCTCTTTAGGCACCACAAATATGTTTGGTTGCAGGGAGGCCAATATCTTGTTCATCAATGATCAACATAGCAAATATATCAAGAACAAGGCCTCAGAGTGCTGCTACTTCCCCCACACTTGGCCCGGTCCTAAAGTTATAGCTAATATCACCACCATTTGTTACCTCTACATTGAGAAACTTACATATGCACTAAATATTCCTCTATATTTGGGGAATCATATAATTGATGGACAATCCCAATTCCACGTTATCATAAATGGTTTGGGTTGTTTGTGATTAGCAACTACTTGCCAAACTCAACAAAATCTCGGAACACATTGAGTGAGTGCTTCCCAAACTCTCTCTATTCATTTTTAATTTTCTTCTTCTTTTTGGTATTATCATGGACCGGGATGTCTATTGAGCCATCATTTCTACAATTTATTCTTTCTCTATTTGATTACATTGACAGACTTTAATCTTTGTCTTATTTATATATCAAATGTCTATGAATGTGGTAGTGTTAGGCACCAAAATTTTTAAACCCAATATTTTTTTTAAGGAAACACGTGGACTTGTGACCCACGAAGCTATCAAAGTGTAGCTCCTATGTTGCTTATTGCCTAAGGAAAATCATTGCAATTGATTCGTCCTCGCCACAATGCAAGAGGTTGTGCGTTAAACAACGTCTACAACTTTCGGGAGGTAGTATGACTTATCATTCATAGAATCTCTTCTTCCTAATTTTATTGGCTTTGTCATTATACTGGTAGAACCTCACATCTTTTGTTTCCTCTCTTTCGCAAGTTGAACCAATTCATCTCCTTCTCAATTCTCATATGTTTCCCACGCCTCAAGGTTTTGCCCATACATAAGTTAGCCAACTCTACAGAGGAGTCACTAACAACTACCAGACACCGGGAGCTCTCCCAATCCTATGCTTCTTCCATAGAGGAGGTAGGAAAGTTGCTAGGAGGCTTTAGAGATGGTGATTGATTCATGATTACTTAGCCGTTAGGAACCCTCCCGGTCATTTGTTGAACTAGTAGAAGCATACAATCTAGGATTTGTGTATGTTTATGGATTGTAGTTTATTTTATTGGTTTATTGTACATTGGAACATCTTGTTGGAATGTCCCCTATATAACCCCATTAGAGATAAGTTCCATCACTATTTGAGAACATAGTTTTTAGGAGCCTCGAGTCTTTCTTTCAATTATACCAACAAGTTGACATTAGCCTCTATCTCACAAAGGCTACCGCACTTTGCCACTCTAGAGAATTACCTAGTTTGAAACCGTATGGATGTGTTTTCAATCCCATTAGCCTTTTCGGCTTCCCGGACTTTAAAATCAATTTTGTTTCATTTCAATGCACAACTTGTGTTTGAATTTTCTTTACATAAATAAAGTTGTATTACCCAAAATCTCATTTTTACTCTCCGCATGTGCTTCACTTTATATATTTTGTTGAGTGTATTTTATTTCCAACGGTATGGATGGGGAGACCTCCCAATGCTCTTGGAGATTAAACTTGTTATAATAATCTATTGTGAAATTTGTAGTATATTTTACCACTTCTATTTTCTTATAAATACTTATTATTCATTTACTTGAAGCCAAGAATAAATTGGGCATCAAGAGTGTCCCCCAATCCCATTTTTGTTTACTATAATGTATTGGGACTTCTATTATTAATTTCCTAATTAAATTACTAATAATTAACTTAAACTCTAAATTTATACTAATTCATCATATGATTTTAATTAGATATTTGTTTGTTTGTGCTTGTATGAATTGATCTAACACTTTGATGCCACTTGTTTTTTTTTACTTTCTAAGGTAGCCATGACCGTAATTTGGAAAGGTGAAAGCATACTTAACCATATTAGTGGATACATGCCCATGTAATCTCAATTATTGGTACATTGTACAAGTCCTACAAGTCCAACTAAAAGGTATCATGACAGCCATGTAAGTCAAAGGTGAAAACACGTCAAGTCATTTGGGACGTCCTATAGGATAATGGTAGGATTGAGTGGAAACGGACTCTCATGAATTTGGAAAAGGCCTCGGACGTGGCCTACCATGACGTTCTTAACGAATTCAATTCAACTTGGGGGGGGGGGGTCAAAGGCCTTATTGTGACCTGAAGCAACTTAGTTGTCACTTGGAAGGTTAAGCCTCAGACGGGCTTTATTTCTTGATTTCCACTCGGATTGTGCTAATTCCCCCATGTTGGTTGTATTTTGGTTCATTTCTTGCAATTGAATTTTCAATTTGCGCCAAAATAAAATAAAATTGTGGAAACCCCTTTTAGTTTCTTATCTATGCTTAATGACGTGGTTGACCATATATTAAGCATAAAAACCCCAATTCATTAATGTGAGATTAACGCAGGATGAAGTAGCCCTTAACCTCCAAGGAGTTGGTTTTCATCTAGCCCCTTAACATGGTTGCCATGAATTATGAATTCCAAGCCTCATTATACTAGATTCTCGTACCCAAATGTTCCTTATACATGCTAAAACACGGGGCTTAAAGTATCCTAGTATCTCATTCTCATTCTATCTTAGTACGATCATCCTCAACAAGTGTAGATTCGACAACGATCAACACAACGATTCCTTCTCACTAGTTCATGGTCTTTAAAACACACACCGTCGGTTCGTTCTCATCTATCTTAATCTATTTAGGTCTATAGAAAGAAAGAGTAGTTAGACATTCTTAACCACCCATATTCTAGGGCGGATGATGAATGGGCTTGTCTCGTGTCAATGTTCACAAGATATATGCACGCTTAGAGCGAATATTTCTTCAATGATTTCTAACACATGGGTACATGTATGAGTTTAAGATCGAAGGAATCAAAAAGCAAAAAAATATAATAAAAAGTGCAACATTCGAGACATTTTATGAGTAGGATATGAAAGAGTCATAACACGTTCGTATTGTCCCTATGAATACAACCCCAACCCTCATGCTCCTCGTTTGGATTTGCTAGTCCTCACGTGTAATATCGTATGGATCCCGAACTATACATGCTAAACATGTTGACATTGCCCACAAAACAACAAGGCCACAAACCTCACCTCGATATTGTTTTCTCTTTTCTTTAGTTTTTTAAACAATATATTTGTTTGACTTCCTCTTCTTCATACATTGATATTGTTCGTTCTTTGCTTTCTCTCATTTTTGACTACTTCATACTAGCACAAAACCAACAATTCGATCCTTTATTCTTTTGTGACGAATTTTTGGTAGAAGATCCATGAGCTATGAGAGGTATGTAACCATTTGGACTTGGTCTAAGGGCCACTTCACACACGAGACTGAGAGCCCGTGACCATTACACTTCCAGCACTCTCATTGGTGGAAAAGGCGGAGCCGGTCCAAGTTCGCTTCACACTATGCTTGAGGGACCAACGGAGTATGTGAATGCAAGATGGATGGAAAGTCTGCATGGATTCCTACATGGCATCGAACGGATCATGTTTCATGGTCACTTGGGCTATTTTCAAAAACTACCTCTTGGAGGTAAGCTTATCACAAAACGAGGAGACCACGGCACTCCGAACACTCACAACCGTTGATTTATTTTATTCTATCATGTGTGAGGACCCGCAAGAATAGAAATTCATTAAAATAGCATTTGGTTGAGGGCCCGGTCACATGTGACTTCACACTACACTTGAGGGTTTGTGACCACACTACATGATTTTGGAGGTGTGTTGGGACGGCCTTTGGACGCTTTTTTTTGGGCTCTCACAATTTCATGGTCATGGCTCTTGGCTTCTGTGTGAAGTGGCCCTAATCCAAGTTGGGTTGTACCTCGTATATTTTGAATTGTATTAACAAATGAAATGTCACTTATAATATAGATGTGGATTCATCGGCTGGAAGTGTTTGTAGTTCCAATATTATTCCATTTTCAATATACCTCACTCTCTTGAAGAGACATTTTCTACATTCATGTAGCTTCTTTGTATTCACCCACATGTAGACTCCCCCCTTTTACACTTTTGAAGAGTTTCATTTTTGAAGAAACTACACTAAATATTGTATTTAGTGTCAGTTTATTGTTTGGAGTTACACGATGCTATATCTTTTCTTACTATTGATTTGTTTGATTTGCTAAGTAAAGATGTTAATGTTCTACAACGAACCAATTTGAACTTTGTTGGCCAAAAAATGAGATATGCAGTAAATAGTTATAGCATTGTGTAATTCCAAATAAAAGTGACATTGAAAACAACATCTATTGTAATGAAGCCTTTTTGCAAATCCAGATCGAGGACGTAACCACTTTCCTCATAATTTTTGGAGCTTGAATGAATATTTTATTCATTATTAAAATGAAGATACTCGTGCTCATTAAAACAGTCATATAGCCCCCCCAATTATGTTGAATGTTGAACCTATAATGGTTATCATATTCGAGCACCTAGCCCAATCTCTATCAAACACATGTCTTTCTAGTTTCTATTTTTGAAGCCTCACCTAACCCACGTACCACTCAAACAAAGGTGTCTAATTAAGAAAAATAGTCAAATAAGAGTTGTATACTACCATGCCCACATCACGACCAACAACTAGTCCACACCAACGGGTGAGTTTCCTTCTTGGCAGGAATTCTTGTCTTGTATGCACCGATGAAATTGCAGCACATTACATCTAGCGAGGGTTACTGTGAGTAGGATGAGAAATCGTTACTGTTAGCATTAAGAGAAAGAGATGAACTTCGCCTATCAAGAGGGACTCCTCCTACTCCCACGGAACAATGACTAACCCTAAGGTAGCAATGTTTTTCTTATGGCAACACCTATTTCCCATCCTTAAGCCATCAACAAGTGAGTGCAACAGTGGCATCGAGTGGGTCGTCGTTAACCATATGCAACATTAGTACAAAATTGCAGCATTTTGGTCATTCATAGTAGCGGTGTAAGAAGGATGCAAGAACGCTTTGGGAAGAGCACCAACTTTGACCAATCACAATGGTGAATCAAGGATCTATCCACTCAACGAGGCGGTGTAGAAGTGATATGCGGAAGAGGGACAACACCTTCATTTAGTAAAGACCCTCACCTGCAACAAAGCTAATTTTGTGGTGATTTTCACCTAGCAATCCCCCCCAGTGGACATTAAAAGGTTCATTTGCAAATTCTTGTAGGTTGCATATGAATTTACCATGTTTTGAAAACTATTATGCAGACTATGCATAGATTTGACAATCAATTTAAAAAAAACTCCAAGGTAGTTAACATGCTTGAAATAGAAAAAGTTTCTTAAAGTGTCACTTTTAGGTGTTAACTACCTTAGTGTGGACATGGTATAACTTATCTTACATCAAAATCATTCACAAATAGGCGGCTCACCATCAATGATCGGGGAGATTTTTGGGCATAATCGGGTTGAGATCCTAGTGTTTGCAAGTCCAACCGGTTACATGTTGAAATCATCCGGTTTTCCTTTATTAAATTGGGGCATATTCTATAAATTCCTATAAAATGATCGGTAATTTTCCTGCAGTCTTGAACCTCAACCGGTGATTTCTCAAACTCAACCGGTTCATCTATAACTAATTGCCGGTTCTCCCCGATCATTGCTCACCATCTAAGTTAGCTGGACGACTAATAATTTAGAACCGCGAAAGCCAAAGTTTGTGCACGCGCATGGAGTTGAAAACGTCAAGCGCCAATGGGAACTCGCCACATACTCAAGCTCGTAGACAAGGTGCATCCGAAAAGCCTCGCCGCTTGGTGCCAAACTTGGTGGTATGCAAGGGAGGGGGAAGGGGGGGGGGTTGGGGACGTGGGAGCTTCTCATTGGCTAGATTGATGAGGGTTTTTTTCTTGTCAAATTTTAATCGAGGTACACACTTATTTAGGTCTTGTACGTAGCACCAATTGTAGTACATACTTACGACACTCTATAAAAGCCACGGGGAGGGAATAACCTAAAGTTGCAAATTGCAAAATCCGGGCAATAACTGGTCCAGGTAACCATTACACAACGTTCCAATATTACACATAAAAAAACACCCTACGTGTGCCATGCTGCCCAATAATGGGCCTTCTCTAGGTCTAACTGAGCGTCCAATAACCGCCAATGGTGTCCAATAACCGGCGGTACCAGGCACATACCCGATCTCCTTGTACATACCCGGACAACACCACATGAAGTCGTCCACGGCATACCCGCCTCTTTCCAAAGATTCCGTACCCGGTTATACACGCCCTGATACCCGCGTCTAATAGGTTACCAATGTGTATGAGTAGCATGCCCTCTCATAGGTCCCCCTTAATCCTTGAATTAACTGCCAATAATCGCCTATAACCGTCAACAACCCCATATACCCGACTAGAGTGTACGATGCCCCGTGGCGCATGCTTATTGGACGGCATTGGAAATGGAAAAAAATCTAGGTACCCATCTTTCCAGATATTTATGACACTTTTTGATACCCGCCCTGATGCTTCTTTCAAGACAAATAGTATAGAGGGCTCTCTATTTCAATAGTGAGTAAATTGTATTCTCCTTGTATCGTGCCATGTGTCATTCCTATGTTGGATGAGACCCTAGAGTCCCAAGTGGAAACCACTTCCTCACGCTAGTAAAGATGAAATAGAGCACCCGCTATGGTAAACATCGTGTTAGTATTTATAGAGCTTACATATGTCATGCTTTGGTACATAATTATGGCCTCTCCCAAGTCTCTGTGACCTCGGATAACCAATAGGAGTCATCAATATAAGCCAATGCCCTTTTCATACCCGACCGGGATTCACGATACCCGTATTTGAGAAGGATAGATGATTTGGACGGATTTTCCCCATAGCAGTTTGTTTTTTGGTCACCTTCTGCAATAAAATCTTTTCAATTTGTACCAACAAAAGAAATGAGATTTTTAAAAACAAAATTTACCCATTTTTCCATAAGATTATGATGACATATGGTAGATGTCTAATACCCAGTTGACATGGTTCAGCGGTGCACAAAGAGGTCCAATGCGTATGGCATCTAGCGCTACTTGTAGTGGTATCTCATCAAGTTTAGTGGCATTTTGCTTGTTGAAATTGAATCTATTGTCATGCCACGTCGAGATTTTACACTATCCAACCAACCATTGAGTGACATGTGGAACCTTCACTAAATAAAATAACTATGTTGTGCCATAATTTATAAGGTATCACTAAGGTAGGTGCCATCAACCCATCCAAGAATAACACCCTGAAAAGCATGCATTGTAAGTACATGTTGATCATGAAAATGCCGGCCACCTTGACATCAAGTTCTGTTGTTGATTTTGGGTCATCTACAAATAAAATGTTGATCCCTTATAACAACATGATTCCAATACAACATACTTTGATACGTTGAAATCCCTTGTCAATTGCTAACAAAAAATCATTATGCACCTTTTAAATATAAAGATTGTATTTATGCTCAACATTCGAAGTGACCATTTAGCACCGTTAGATTTACATTATTTGGATTCTACGGAGTGCTATAACTCCTTAATATAGATCTTTAAAAAATTGGGTATCATAGAACATGAATGCTTTGACACTGTCATAAGTAAAATTCTAAATATAAAACTATAACATTGCATAACTTTGGAAAATAAGTGTTAATAATTACCGCAAACAATGTAGTACTACTACCAGTTGTCACATGATGCGAGGACACGGGAATTTTAATCTGTAACCGTCCAAAACGCCCAAATTTGACCTCTCCAAGCAAAATAAAATAAAATAATAAAAGCATATTTGAACTACATACTCTTAGTTTTAACTAATCATGTCAAAAAGTGACCTTATCTGAAAGCAATTTATCCTTCAAATACACTATTTGAATAAATGAAACACTTTGATGTAATTGAAGACTTAAGCTCGAATACACAGTCGGGGTGCCTTTGGATGCAACTACACACGTTGTATTTTGATCATGAATGTCCAATACAGTCATTTCTAATTTTCTCATTGACATAAGACAATGTATATGAAAATGTTCCAGACACATTATGAACTTGGTGAAGCCCGTATATGTATATGGCTGTATATTGAGGCTGGGGATTCGTGGCACTCACTAAGGAACATCCATCCAAGATATCGTGGATGAAGTGGCTCCAATAAAAAAAGTCCCCCCTATGGGGTTGAGGGCCGATTCATTCAAATGTGACATCACTAGACTAATTCGGGGCCTTTGACTCTATTTCCGGAATCAAATCGCCTAAAAATATACATTTAGACGATTCCTGCGTTTTTTTCATCCGCATGGATGATTATACTTGAGTGCCACGAATCCCTGGCCGTATATTGAGACCCCCCGCGTCCTCTAAGGGTTAAGAGCCTTCTCCATAGCAACCATTATTGAGAAAGTCATTATTGTGGCGACAAAGGCACTTTGTGGGGTAGAATTGCGCACAAGGAATATGACGTCGGCTAGATTGAAGATGCATAATTCAAGAGGGCATATTCCTTTGGATTCCATATGATGCTTCTCCAATTGAAACCATTGGATCCTTAAAAATCGACAACCATAAATGACCAAATGAGGGGAAGGTGTGTTGATATTGGTCTTCCTTACTATTTCAAGACATTTATGGTGGTTGGATGAGAGATATGCTCATATCAGTGCCCGGGAAGTTGTTGGGCATAATAGTTGGTCAAGATCCTAGTGATTCTAAATCCAACTGGTTACATGTTAACATCTTCCGGTTTTGCTTTCATTCATTTGAGGTATATTCTTTTATAGATTCCTCTAGAATGATTGGTAATTCTCCGGAAGTCTCCAACTTCAACCAGCTATTTCTCAAACTCAACCGGTTCATCTGTAACTAACCGCCGGTTCTCCCCGAGCAGTGGCTCATATGCAATGACTCTCTCTCTCTCTCTCTCTACTACACGGAGCCCAAAGCTAGTGAAGTTCATCATCTATGTCCCATGATCTAGGACACCGGTAGATTGCGAAACTTTCACCGATGTAAGAAGAGAAGCCATCAAGACACATGCTACCGCAGTGCCTTTACCAATTTCAACACATTTATTTATTTATTTTTAATAATTGAGGGTGTCACACAACCATTGGTTGGAATATGTGAAAAATGCTATCGTGGCATAAGAACAAATTGAATTTTGGTATGCAAAGTGCCAATGTTAATTAAATTTACAATCCATATTTCTAATGTTTTGAAATACATGTTTGTTAATACCTACCAATTTGCACCATATCATTTGGTAATAGTCCCAATTGATTGTTACACGTTGTCACCTTAAAGACCTTGGAAACACCACAATAGCATGTCGATTTAGGTACAAAACAAGTATTCTCTTAATGAAATCGTGCCACGTGTTCTTGGAGAATATTCCCCACTATGATTCTTAGCAAATGTGAGATGTATTTTAGCATTTTTTAATGAATTAATGAGAACATGATAAACTAAGATTCTAACCTCCCACAAAGTCTTAGTATTTCCACAGGGTTGAGGTCTAGTGTAACTGATGGGATCCACGTGCGGCGAGGGTATAATTGGTTCAAGGGTATTATCTTGCTCACAAACAATTAAATGACCCATTCAATTAGGCAATTTTCTTATTATACATATTTGGCAATAACTCTCAATTATGTTGAAAGGCTAGAGTTAGTCATTTTCATGGACCATATGTTTATTATAAATCAACAAGTGGTTGGTCAGAAGAGTGCTGGATAATTTCAACAAGAGTTGAGGTGTCTACTGCGCATGTCATGGGTTTGAATTCCCATGTGAGAATGTACTATGTTAGAGTTTATTTTTGCATATGTAATAAAGCGATATGTGTTTAATTTGTGTGATCAAGGGGTTAAGTCATTGTTACATTCAACAAAGATAATCCACAATTGGTTGTTGCCAAATCCAAGGGTGTTGTCGAAGACAACTATGTAAAACCGTCCAGACACTCATCCAACACCACCTCTGTTCTATGTCGAAAAGCAACCCTCCTTTCTCCCAAAATTGACCACCTTTTGCCAAAATTGCCTCTGCACTAAAACTAACAATCCACGGGCACTCCACTCAATAAAAAATTGGAAATTTTATAACCTATGCATGCAACTTCTTAATAAAACATATACATAACCTACCCCCTAGTTATGTTCCAACGATTGCCCAAATCTAATCCCACTTTCAACCAAAAGGAACCCCGCATTAAAGCATTATCCTGAAACTGCCCATTTTCCACCCAAATATGCCCTTGCTTTGTACTAGAGACATTCAAATACTTTAAGGTGTTGATTTTGGGTAATGTGTTAGTTATAGCACCATCTACCTTAGTAGCAAGTGGCAATTCCATAACTACCATCAGAAGGGAGGTGGGACATGCAATGAGTACAAAGAGTGTAGTGTGTGTTCATCCATTTTATTGTTGTAGCCAAAGTGGTGAACACCATCACATGAATATTCCTTGTCCATATAATTATTTGGATAGAATGTGACATTCATCTTAAACCGTACATATTATAGTGACCTTGTGCAATTTCATCCAACTAAAAATTAAAAATTGGCAAAATAAACTCCATTTTCTGACAAAATAATTCATGTGTGGAAATTAAAGTTGATAGTATGCGACATTTTTCCAAAATGATATACAATGCAAGAGTGGTTTCAATAATAATATAATATAATCTAATATAATATAATAGAACCAACCAAACCATTGAGTTTATGGGCATATCTACATGAAAGCCATTAGGCCATGGCCCTTGAGGATCCTTGAATTCTCACCGGTTGAGAGTGTCATGGGCTCTTGCTTTAGGTATGCATGAGGGTAGTTTTGGACCACATCCCATAATATTTTCAGTGGATGAAAAATTTACATGAATTTCCACATGGCAATTATGGGATAATATTGGCTGGGATTGTAGGGAATTCTTTCGGGGTGGCTCTTAAAGGTAAGCCTGATAGAATTTGCGGTGGGAAGTTAGGTTTATACGAAAAGCTTATGCCCTCCAAAGACTCTTGGGCTATAGTCCATGAACTTCTCTCTGGTGTCATCCAAAAAGCGGGGTACCATGGTCATTTAAAAGCCACAATCTTTAGTGTAAACAAGTCCTAAGCTTGATAGGTGTGCAGAGGTTGGCATGCCTGCATCTAATAAGTAACTTAACTTAAGGCCTAATCCCACTTGACTTTAGTTTTGCATGGGTCTTAATTCCCAAAACCGCCCATGTTTCTAGGGTTGGGAACATTCACACGGGCATAGGCTCAATTTTGGGTTTCCTAAAGCAATGGAATTTAAGACCACCTTTTCTTTTCTTAAATTCTTTTCCTACCTCCTTGACGTTTAGTGTTTGTTGTGCCAAGTCCCCTCACTTGGGATCTTGGGCGTTCTCCATATGTTGAGGTTTTCCTTTGTTAGTGAGCCTTCTTGCTCTCTCCAACGCAACACTCTTCCACACGTCATCTTTGCGGTGAACATTCTTCAATTTTTTGAGCACCTGCACAAGTGAAAGAACTGATTCACGATTCAAATAGTTAGGCTTCGGCATTTTATTTATTTATTTCTCCTCCCTCATTCCTGTTCATTCACTAACCTTCAAAGGATGCTGTCTCGAAAACCTAGTTAAATGCTGCGAGATGACTGATTTCTGTGAGTATGTGGCCCAGTATTCAACTGAAGATGCCATATTTTCGAAAGCTCACGACTTTTTGCCAAAGCCAGTTCTTCACCCAACAAGTATGCAAACCACAAAGTACAACCTTCGAGAATGAATTTGAGTTGCTACTGCCACTGCCAAGTGAATCCAACCTGTAGAGCTCTTCGGAATCGTGTCCAGGCGTCGCATTGATTGCCCTCGCCCTAGCCGATTGCAATTTGACTTGGCTCCACCGAATCCAGGTGATTAAACCCGCATCTACGAATGCAGAGATTCTTGTTCGGGCAATGGCCAGCCAAATCAAGGCGACGAAAGCTTGAGCTCCAGTGTCTAGGAGATTTCCTGGGCATAATTGGTCAAAATCCTAGTGTTTCCGAGTCCAACCAGTTACGTGCTGTGATCTTCTGGTCTTTCTTTAACCATTTGAGGTGTATCCACAGATTGCTCTAACATGATCAGTTATTTTCCTGGATTCTTGAACTTCAGACGGTTCTTTCTCAAACTCAGCTGGTTCGTCTGTAACTAGCAGCCGGTTCTCTGCGTTCATTGCAGAGCGCAGAAACCTACCAACGCTAGAAAAGAAGTTTCAGCTGTAACGGATTGAATTGAATCGACCAATCCTGCTCTGCAGAGTTCGGGGAGGGGATTCGCAACCTTAAAATTTTATCTGCGGCTTGGAGTTAAAAACCTGGTTCTTGTCTGTGCCACGCAATTTCATCGGCTAGGCTCGGCAGTAGTTACAAACCACAGTGTGAAAAGGGCAGTAGATAAACTTCGTGTCAGATCTAAAACTGCAGAAGTTAGGGCGCGGGGGCTTTTAGTTGGGGAAATAATTGCACGGAGACGCTCCTGATATCCGGGTTCAAGATCTATACCCGCCGGGTGCGTAGTGCAAAAGAAATGGGATAAAGAGAAACCGGAAAGACGAGGCGCCGACCCCGCACGTTGGGCCGGGCGGTACGGCCACGATCTTCTGCCCCCTGCCCGCCTGCCTATTTATAGGTACCTACGCGTACCCGGGTATGTACCTGCCTCAAAAGGCGGGTACGTAACCGGGTACCAGGTGTAAGCAGGCGAGAGGGGAAGGTCGGCAGCAAGGAAGAGAGCCCCTGCCCGTAGTCGTCTTCCGTCCCCTGTCGTCCACGCGCTGCCCGCCCGGGGCCGAACAGAGTGTAAGTTTCCGCTCCTTCGCCTTTGTTGACTCCTGGTCCCCCCACCAATCAAGCGAGCCAGGACACAAACGAAACGCAAGCAGCATCGCCGATCTTCCTTCTCTTTTCTCTTCTGAGACAGAAATTAGCATTTCTCGTGCTCTCTCGCACAGTTTAGCGTCGCCAGGGATCGCAGGTTCGTGGAGGTTGGAGGGAGCTCAACCTTATTCGTGTAGAGAGAGAGAGAGAGAGAGAGAGTTGGAGCTGTTTCGAGCAGTGTACTTGCACAGCCTTTTTCTTCCCTTCTTTTTGGAAAAGTTTTGATTGACTTAAGTTTCGAATGTGCAAAGTGTAGAGAGGCGATCTCCAACTCCACTTGTTTCCTGTTATACCCTTGTGGGTTTGTCTCATTCTGCTCTGCGACGACGTTCTTACGGCCGGCGGGATTGAGAGGAAACTTGAGTTGCGGGTTGGGCAGGCTAGCGATTTGGTGATCTCAGTGTTGTGGATGGGGCAGGGTTGGCGTTTTGGCGATCTTTAGTTTTTCTGGGTTATCCAAAGGAAGGGATTCTGGGAACTGGGTTACCCGTGTTTCGCGTCGATCTGCGGTCCGCTTGTCTGGGGTGTGGGGTGCGCCTATTCCGGGGGTTTCCAACTTCCATTGTTGTTTTGAAGCACTTGTGGATTGGTATTTATTTTTGGAAAAATTTGGAAATTTTGTCGCACTTGGAGGAGTCCGAGATCTCCTCGTTTTTCTTAGGTGGAAAGAAACAGGAGGTGTCCATCAATTATTGCGAGAGCGAAAGGGAGGAGAATCAGCCTTGCTTCCGCTACTCGCAAGGTTTTGCAAAGCCGCTATCATCCCTTCTTTTGGGCGCCAAAAACTTCACTTACATTGTAGGTATTCTGGATCGACATAACGCACATTGGATTGACATAACGGCAGAGTAAGAGAGTGGGGGAGGAAGGATTGGAATTTCTTCATTTATCTGTATGCTGATGCTCATCGATCCCCTGTTCCATATAGGCCTCATGTTAGGGTGCAGCGGAGAAGCCTCTCTTTGAAGTTCTCTTCCCTCAACAGGACGGCAGTTGGTGTGGGGTTTCAAATTTCCTGGAGCTAAAGCTCGAAAGTAAAGAAAAGAGAAGGAAATAAGAAGCATCAACATGTCGACCTCCGAGAAGAAGTATGCGGTTTCCGATGCAGGTGCATGGGCGATGAATGTCATCAGCTCGGTCGGTATCATCATGGCCAACAAGCAGGTCATGTCCAAGAATGGTTACGACTTTCGCTTCGGTGAGATTAGCTCTCACACCTCCAATGCATGTGGAAATTGTTGGCCAGAATCTCCTCCTGCACATTGTCTTGGGGTTTGAGCAAACTCGTCGAGGCCTCTGTTTTCCCCCTCAGATTTTCTTACCTTCCAATTTCTGGGACACCTGTTTCCGAGGTCCAGTACGAACCACTTCAAGTTTCGGAGCTTCTACGTGTTCTTTTGTTGGATATTTTTTATATCTGTAATGTATGGGGCTTCAGGAGCCAGTGCGGAACCCATAATTTCCTCCTCGTATGTGGATCTCTTGAAATGCTGTAGACAAGTCTCGACAGACTCGTGGTTGGGTTTTAAAAGCTATTTCTGAAGGTATATTGAAGACCCAAATTCATAGAATTTGGAAGACATCTGTTTCGGAGGTCCAGTTCGAAGCACTTGAAAGGATTTACAAAGTGTCTTTTTTTGTTGGAATTTTTTGTCTGTGATGTATGGGGGTTCAGGAGCCAGATCCGAGAGTTGTTCAGAAGCCAGTGCGAAACCCGTGATCTCCTCCTTGCATGTGGATCTCTTGAAATCCTGTAGACAAGTCTTGAAGAGCAGGAAACAGACTTGTAGTTGGGTATATTGAAGACTCAAATTTGTAGAATTTCGGTTGCTTAGATATATTCCCCTAAAATTTCTGAGACATCTGTGTCAGAGATTCAGTGCGAACCACTTCAAAGGAGCTTCCGGTATTCTTGTTCTGAGATTATTGTCCGTAACATATTTAATCAGCACATATTACGGACAATGTTCAGGAGCCAGATCCGATAGTTTATTCAGAAGCTTGTGCGGAACCAATGGTCTTCTCCTGACATGTGGATCTCTTGAAATGCTGTAGTTAAGTTTTGGAGCGCATGAGACAGACTTGCAGTTGGATGCTTAAGCTATTTCTGTAGGTATATTTAACACTCAAATTCACACAAATGATGTAGTTGCTGAGCGAATTGGGGGGACATTTAATTAACACATATTTTGTGCTGGTGTTGTCTGTGTTTGCAGCAACCACTCTCACAGCGTTTCACTTCACAGTGACATCAGCCGTAGGTTACTTAGGAGCTGCATTGGGCTATGTGCCCCAGAAGTCTGTTCCGATTTGGGACTTGTTTCTCTTCTCCCTTGTCTCCAATACATCAATTGTAGGCATGAACCTCAGCCTCATGCTCAACTCTGTTGGTTTCTACCAGGTCAGTGAGCACATTATTTAATTGATTTTTATTTTTTCCCTCCTTTGATGGATGTCTTGTTACTTCCAAACTCTCTTTTGTTCAATCGGAATGGAGTATGGTAACAGTATGGCAATATTCTGTCCAAATGGAAGGTCAAGAGCTGCATGCAAGAATGATTGTCTTTAACATATCCCTTGTTCTGTTGCATGTGGTGATGCAGATATCAAAATTGAGTATGATACCTGTGGTCTGTGTGTTGGAGTGGATGCTTCATAGCAAGACCTACACGAAACAGGTGAAGCTCGCCGTTTTTGTCACAATGATGGGTGTGGGAGTGTGCACAGTGACAGACGTACACATCAACTTCAAGGGCTTCATGGCAGCCGTGGTTGCAGTTCTCACCACATCATTGCAACAAATAGTAAGCACCTCCATACCATGCAAGTTTGCTTTTATGAGTGAGCATTCTGTCTGCTACATTCTGAGGCTGTCACATGCTATAAGGTTAAGAAGTGTCTCACATTCATAGTTTGACCAATGATCGTACTTAGTCCACATTAAAGTGCTTCTGAAATGAGATTTAGCCTTGTAAGGGTTGATGTTCTCAACATGAAAGACTGAGTGCTGCTGGGTGCAATCCATGCTTCTATTCATGCAGGAACTTTTGTTGTTGCAAAAGTGTTGCAAACATAAGTCAACTTACAAACATTTTAATTGTTGTGAGTTGCAAAGTCCTGAATATTGGAATCAGTTGTTGTCTGCTACTAACACCTCAGTAGTTTCCAGATTCTAGTCTCGTCATATCTTGAGGCCAAAAATTGTGGGGCATTTATCTTTCAGTAGCAGGTTTATGTGAATAAAACTGGTGGCAGGTTTTGTAGTTTTTGACATCGTATGGTGGCATGGTGCAGTACATTGGGCAGTTGCAAAAGAAACATAATTGTGGCTCTTTTGAGCTCTTGAGCAAGACTGCTCCCTTGCAGGCAGCCTCCCTGCTCGCCTTGGGACCTTTTGCAGACTATATCTTGAATGGCCAGAATGTATTCTACTACAAATACACTCCAGGAGCTGTTGTATGTAACTGATTCTTATCTCGCTCTTAGTTTCCTGTTGTTGGTGATTTCTCAGTTTAATTTAAAAGGTTATGAGTCAGTGAGGTTAAACATATAAAATTATGTAAGTTAAGTTCCATTCTTTAGGTTCCTCATTCAAATTTGGGATGTCTCCAGCAGGATTGTATTTTGATTGTACGACCTTTGTTATAGCTTACATATGAGTGGACAATCTGCTCTTAGAAACTGTCAGGATTTTGTCACTCACAGGTTCTTGTGAAATTCTCTTCTGACATATTGTGTTGGTTTGCTTTGTGGTTCAGTGCTTCATTCTTCTATCATGCATGCTAGCTGTCTTCTGTAACATGAGCCAGTACCTCTGCATCGGGCGATTCTCTGCAGTCTCCTTCCAGGTTAGATGGGTTTCCTACTCTGAATTGGCTCTGGGCTTGAGAGTGTTCTTAGGTCCACTTTATACTGTGGCCCAGGGCCATGACTTGAAATTGTGAGGGCCCTTGAAAATGCATCCAAAGGCTGTGTTATGAAAAATTGAAATTAAATTTTGTGTGGTCATGGGCCTTCAAGCGTAGTGTGAAGACACACCATAACGTGGTCATAACTGAATGCTATTTCCTTACCATCCTATCCAAGTGGGCACTCCCACACAATAAGGCATAATAAATCACAGGCTGTGAACTTTTGAAGTATGATGGTCTTCTGGTTTTGTGTTAGACCAACCTCTTTGAGGTGGGCTTTGGCACAGTATCCTGTAGACCATGAAACATTGTCTATTGCCATGTTGGACTCCATGTAGGTTTGTCATCCATTCAAACCTCCTTGGTCCCTGGTCCCTTAGGTCCTGTAGTGGGACAGTCTTGACCTTTTCCACCAAAGAGAGATTTTAGATTTTAATGGTCATAGGCCCTCCAGCTCTAGTGGATCCTTTTCTTGGGATACAAGGTTCTTATTGTTGAGGTTATTGATTGGTTGGCACTCACATCTGGAGATGCAGAGGTTAACTTTAGAGCAAGGTTGAATGTATGAGGTGTGGATACAGAACTTATAAGGTTCCTTACTTCCTGTCGTGTTTGAACGACATCTGTGTCGTGAAAGACCAAGGTCAGGTCTCTTGTGTTTTTAGTAAAAGGTCACCCTACCATTCTGAAGAAACATGAGGAACAAGGAACTGTAAAGAACTTCTATAGCATTATAATCACTGCTAAATGATCCAGATTCCGTCCAATTTAGGACCACTTTCCTTATTGTAACTCATATTTTAGCTCACAACAGAATTAGTGAAGCTCTGCACCCACTTCTCCTGGGATATGAAACATGCAATTAGCAAATCCAAATTGAGACCTTAGCCATTTTCCTCATAATTCTGGGAGCCCATATAGGTATCAAATCCATTATTAAAGAAAAGATTCTCTTCTTAAATGATCATGTAGGTCCTGCCAATTATGTGTACTATGGAGCACATAATCTAAACCTCTTTTATACACATGTCTTTACAGTGTCAGTCCTTAGATCCACACCCAAACATCACTCAAATACAGGTGTCCAATCAAGATAAGTATTCGCTTTAGACCTGCTGACCTTAGTGCATGCAGTGTCCACTGCTGGTTCTAATATATGATGTTGCAGCTAATGTTCACACAATCTTGAGTATATCAATGTCATATTCCTGCTTCCTGTGTACAGCTTGCGGTTATGTAGAATTGCAACTCACATCACCATGTTGATTAAATTTTCAGTATACCAGACATTACTTGGGGGTCATCTTCTGAGGTTTTTTCACTTGTTTGCAGGTCCTTGGACACATGAAGACTGTGGCTGTACTTATTTTGGGTTGGCTTCTTTTTGACTCAATCCTGACTGCCAAGAATATGCTGGGCATGGGTCTGGCAGTCGTGGGCATGATAATCTACAGCTGGGCTGTCGAGGTTGCAAAACAACAAGCTGCAAGGGCGGCTATTGGACCTTATGTTAAGGAGGCGAGCTTTTCTGAAGAGGATGTTGCCCTTCTTAAAAGCGATCTGGATCTTGAACACAGCAAGGATATAGAGCTTGCTCTTGGCGCAGCCAAGTAATGCGGACATAATTGTTGACTCTTTCATCTTCAAGAACACCAATTGAAGCAAAAAAGTTTATCAGAATTCGGGCTGGAGTTATGCTCATGACTGCGCTCAGGCAATATCAAGCTTGGTTCAGAGGAAGGAAGGAAGCAACAAGTCCCTGCAAGTTTTTTTCTTTTTCTTGAGTTGGGCAAGCTATGTTGCCCTATTATTTAATCATCACCATTGTTTAATGACCTGGCACAGTCCCAAGTGCTTTGAGGCACTGACAGATGTAAAGACGGCAACTACATGACGTTGTGCTGGCATTTTGTATTTCCTACTTCTATACAAAACAGCTTAGTGGGAGGGATTATCACCTGGTAGGAATAATAAGAATTGGAACCTCCAGAAAGGCAAGTCTTTGGTGGTGCTCTTTCTGCACTTAACCTTGCAATCATCTCTAGGTACAGTAGTTGTATTCAGCAGTGCACTATAATTAATTAATCAATTAGGCATGAGAGGATGGGGTTATAGACTAGGTAGTAGGTTCCTCTCTTGATTTTTGGGGCAAGAGAATCTTTAGGAAGAGGAATGAGGAAGTTTGAATGTCACTTTTTCTCAACATGTTGGGGGCTGAGCTGTGAAGAGAGTGATGTTGGGAATGCCCTGGTGATAAGGAAAGCCTTCTTTAGTGACATTCATTTATTAGAGCTTCCGATAGTTCTTAAAAATCTCTTCATTATTCTTTTACACACATTTGTGCATATGAGTTCATTGTAAAAGGGACAGAGAGATAGGGCCCTTCAAGTCGGTCATTGTACTCATACTCCACGCCCTAATCTCTTTGTACAGTGGTCAACAAGTTAAAGCTTTGTTCCCTGTGAGCCTGTGAAATTGTTGAATTGCAAAGTCGCAAAAGGTTGTTTTGCTTGAATGCTTATGTTACTACTTTAGATCTTAAAAGAAACCTTGCCTTTCATAAATCATATTCAAATCTCCTGGTGTTGAAATTACATGAACTCAATAGCTGTAGTAGCCTTCTGCTGGATTTTCTATTTCTTTCGAAATTTCTTGCGACGTAAGGGTCTCAAGTGCTCAAAGTGATCCCATTAAATAGGTGCATCCTTCTACCTTACAACAGCTACCCAAATTTTGGCTTGATGGAGTGAAGCATCGTCAGTTGTTAAGGTTGCAGACACCATCAACGCACAAAAAGGTTATCTACAAATCGTGTGCATGGGAGCAAGCAATTCAATTTACCTTGTCTGGTGCACAAAGCTGCGGCCTGCTATGCAATCATGCACTTCAGATTGCAAAGAAGCCTTGGCTTTCATAAATCATGTCTGAACCACTTGATGTCGAATTTCATGAACTTGAATGCATTAGCCTCATTGTGGATTTACTAATTTTTCCTTGGAAAAATTCGTGAAATGTTCTGAACACATAAAGGGTCTTGAGTGCTCAAAGTGTGTCAATTATAGACGCTTGAGTCTACTCTACAACAACTACGCCAAGCATGCAATGATAAAGTGAAGCATTGTTGTTGGTTGTTCAGGTTGCAAACACATGAACCCACAAAAAAATTCTTCTCTATAAATTCACAACATTCATCAATAGCTTTAAGCTACACCTGTTTTCAGTTTTAGATTAAACCTCCCTGTGATTATTGTAGAGATGGAGAAGATTCAATTCAACCCTCCCCAAAATAAGTAGATGTGATAATGTGTATAACTGCAACCTAGATTTATCTCATCACCAATTTGAACATGCACTTTTATTCGTCTCCAGGTGCATTATTGTTCCTATCTCAAAGAAAGGTAGGCTCTCAATATATTATTCAATGAAGACCGTGCATTCTTTTTTCACAACTAAAATCGTCAACATAATCTTAAATTTATCACAATTTGACACAATTATTTTCACCGACGTACAGTCAACATTGTGTGCATTTTTTATAATAACCTTTCAGCAATAAAACACTCTAACAAGGTGTTGGAGAGAATAAAAAAGTGGGGGAAATTTGTTATTGCTGATTGCATATTTGGTCGTTGTTTGAAATGAACCCTTGTTGTCATAGCTCTATTCTTTCAATGAGATTCTTTGATTGAAAAATTAAGATGCCAATATGGTCAAGATATTCCATGCAACGCCTAGTATTTCTAGCTACCATTTCTACAAATAATTGTATCTTCTCAATCTCTCAAAGTAGGTTGTACATAGAGTAGTTTTTAGCTCTTGGAATGAAATTTCACTAAATAATACCTTGTAATGAATATTTTTAACAAGTGTTTGCAATCAAAAACCTTATACATTGTTTTTTGGCATGCCAAGATATGAAATTTAGCTTCCAACTATATGGATGTAATATTGACATGATTTGTTGCAGCTTTCCTTATTATGTAAGGCATATTTGGGAATTGAATGTGTTTCATCTAGGGTCATCTCAATCCTCAAGAAACATCCTTTGACCTTTAAGTCTAGCGAAAAGACGCAAAGGTGTTGCACATTCTAATATGTTTTATAATTTGTGCAACCACGGTATGTTATGGAGAGTGATGGTTGCATATAGCATATGAGGCTCGGGTGGGGTGACTGGCCGAAAAGTAGAAACCACGTGAGAACATCTGTAGGGTGTTTTTTATTCATTGGCAAGAAAAATTATAGAAACTTTGGATCTAGCATAGCCTACTTGAATTGCGAAACATGTGATTATATATAATTTAGCATAAGGGGAAAACCCCCACTTTAGGTTTGAAGTAGAAAGAAATTAGTATGACAAAAAATAATAAAGGATTTTTTAAAAAATAGAATGAGTATATTCACATATAACACATGCAAAATGGATGAAAATTGAACGACTGGTTTATGATGTGTACACTCTTCTTTCACCAATATATAGCAACTTGGATATACACCATGCCATATTGGAGTCTTAAGTTTGCCTTCGTACGGGACGAGTAAATCAAAAATTTATAAGTAATTTAGCATCATTTGAAATAATCTAGGTTTTCTTTTATAATCACCTATAGGGAGCTGAATATTTGGTGAAGTTGTTTTTTTCTACTTAAAGGGTTCCCTAAAATCCAAATGAGGAGGTAAATAGCCCCCATAAAAACACCCTTTGTACGCACGTGGTTACATAAAACAAGAGGGAGTGACCCCCCCCCTCGAGATATGAGGATGCCTGAAATTTTGACAAATATGCCATACTTAACCCCCTCTCATCCCAACAAGTGTGGAAAATCTCCCTCCCCCCCCCCCAATCATCATCACATTTGTGGCTTCATTGACAACCCAACTACAAAATGTTTCATTGACCTTAAAATTCCCACACATAAAGTCCACAAATTCGTGGAAACCTTCTCACAAACTGCTATTAAATACCTAACCCACATCATCCTCAATAAACATAAACTCAAAAACAAACAAGCCCTAGTCGCGTTCGATTAGTTTGTTCTTAATATCCCTCAATTCACATATGGAAAAATAAGCAATTCGTAATTTTTGAACTCCCCATGCTTGCATGACCATGAGTAGCAGCTGGTGAACAGACATTGCACATCAATGGCCCATTATGGTACATTGATATGATATTAATGTTATTTTTTTCCTTTTCTTTTCTACGAGGATGCCTTGTCTATTCAACGCTTAATCTATTGCCGAAAGCATACAACAAATACTACGCGGGCGTAATGCCCAACTTATTCCTAGGCCCACTAAACATGTAAATTCAACTAAATGATGCTAAACTTCTTAATGATTAGGGCACCCTTCCATGTGCTGGCGAAGTCAATGAATACAAAATAATACAAAATTTGGGACCCCTTCCACATGAAAGTGTGCTAGAATTTTCTTTGCAAAACTAGAATCGACAATCAACATGATTGTAAGGGGAAGTTGAAGTTTGAGGACGGGGATATAATGCCTCCCTATCTTGAAACGAAGAAATTAACTTTCATTTGTGTGGGAAACAACTTGGTATCCATAGACTTGTTGGTATGGACCCAATATTATTGTACTTTATAGTTATTCTTTTTCAAGCTACCATATTCTCAATTATCAGCCATTGCCCGAAGATTTGATAATTTATTTATTTATTTTTACTTTTCAAAAACTGAGCAAGATATGAAGTTTGATATCTTCAATCATGCAACATTCAAAATGGATATTTTCAATCATGCACCATTCAAAATGGGTAAGTGCGAGGACAACCACATTCCAGCTTGCATGTTGGTCAACAATGTGAGTCTATTGTCCCATATATTGCCCCCCTATTCCACATGAGAGTGTTTGGTTAACAAGATGATCGAATATATATTGGCGAAAGCTTTGCCAATGTTGACAAACTCTATTCTGCTTCACCAAAACATCCGACACATGGAAGCGTACCCTAATACTATGTTGTGGATTTACATATGAGTCAAGATAATGCCCAAAGACAAAGCCTGTCAAGGGTAACTCATTCTAAGGAGTGCTAGGGAGAAGTTGTAGCTTAATGGAGGAGTTTGATTCTTTTATCATGGAATCTATTCGTGCAATCGCACCGCCAATTAACTTAACTAGTGCTAAGTTTTAACTTGGGCTACCCAAAACCCTACAATAATTCGGGCACATAAGTATATGGAAGAAGCCCAAATCAACAGAAGAATGCAGAGAAGAAGGACAACTATTGTTATCCTTAATTAATGCTAACCCTAGCTAAACCCAATACGACTGCAAACCTCCAACCTAGCTTAACACAACTACTACTAGACCGGCGGTGCGACCAACGCCTAACTAGTCTAGTTAAGCTCACCTCCCCCCTCCCACACACCGTTAGGAAAACACAACTAGAAGACGAGGACGGTTATTCCATCCCTTAACTAATGTTAACTTAGTCGTATCTAAACCCAATGCAACCACAAAACTCCAAACCAACTCTAAACTCCAATATAACCTAACATAACTTAACAACGGGGGGGGGGCGGCCGGGGCTCCATGCCGCCCCCCTACCGGTCGGCCGGCCGGCATCATCTCGAGTCTCTCTTTTGTAAGCTAGTAAAGTTAGGTGGCACGGGAACAAGTTGCAATTCAATTGGCCTTTGCCGGATTGCACATGGATGCGGGGCCCGCAATGCCCACGGGTCCCGCCGTTACAAACAAGCGTGGCCCCTTCATAAACTAATAAGTTAAGGGCACTGGCTACAGACTCCTGCCCCCGCCCTGGCTCGGTCCCTTTGGCCGGACGGTTGGAACAGGATAAAACAACAAGCAGGACAAGCTTGACGGTTTGGGCCGGCTGCCACCTTAGAGGCTTTACTTGTGGGGTAACTCAAGGGGAAGGAAAGGGAACGGGTGGCTAGGGATTCTTCGTGGTGTCTAAGGTACGTGGGTGTTGTTTGGTTCGTTTTACGTGTTCTCCAAACTTCTACCGATTCGGTTTCCACGACGAAAACCCCGTGTTGCGTTAGCGAATCTACGATGGTTCAGTTATGGTTATCAAAAGCGCGTGTTTGTTGGTTTCTGAACTGGATATATAGGTTCTCCCAGTTGTGTTTCACTCTGGGGGGGGGTAGTCATTGGTTGGAGTAGCAATATACGTGCGAACAAATGATAGGGTATTTTTAAAACATGGGGGCAAAAAATTATAATTGGACTTAAGAGTAATATAGGGTATCAAAAATGGCACTGGACATCTTTAAAGTACTATAGTGTATGGAATAATAGGTAATTTGGAATTATAAGTAATGCAAGCCATTTTTCTATTAACCCAAAATAGAAAATCACATAATGATAGCATGTGAAAAAAGAAAGAATTGAAAGTAATACCCCCCCTATAAAATAGTGGTTGTTCGCACCTATATCCTTAACTTTCTAACACACTGCCCCCCCCCCCCGAGGTTTCACTGTTGAGTGTAGAGTAGTTATTAGTATTTGAAGACGTAGTCCAATGTCTTGTAAACATGTGTGTTTTTTATGATGTTTGCCTTTCGATCCTCACCGAACCACGTACCAATCAAATATAGGGGTCTGATTCCGAAACGAGCTACTTAAAACCCAGCTACCTTACGTAAATTCGTCCATTGCAAAGGTGAAAATGTAGTGGATTATGTTTTAGTGCATTTAAACCCTGAAATAGCATCGGAGATCACGAATTAATCTAGTGGAGACAAGTTGGAATGATGTGGCCATCAACCTTGTAGGGTGGGGGGGGGAACCAAGCGTATCTCTCATTCATCCAACATAGAAGCCTTGGAATAGTATGCATTCCGGGTGTTCTTTTTGTAAATATTACTTGACACATGGGTTGGTTTTAAGGACTCTAAATGAGTGTACTTGAGAGATTTTGAGATAAATCGGCAACAAACCCATACGGGGTTGAGGTTTTATGTTGGATGGATGAGAGGTCTAGCCGTATACAACAATTCCCTCTCTCCCTTGGAGGGGACTTGTTTTTGCTAAAGCCCCTTCATCCATGATGAATGAGTTTACATAGACGCCACGAGCCCTGAGCCGAAAGGAAATTGTCACATGCGAGTGTACATCTAATCTATCCAATATAAAAACTTGACCCCCTACATGTTTAGTGTTGATTCGTCTCTCAAGAGACTTGGACTAGAGTGGTTTGGGGTCTTTAAACCTGAGTATGAGGTCAAATTAACTAGAAATAATAACAAACACGTTGCATATCATTTTCTACTACAAAGGGAGTAGAGGGAATTATTGCATATGGAGTACCTCTCTCCATCCAAACATAAAACCGTTGAAACAATGTGCATATCGGTTCTTACAATTTTGGTTTATTTGACACCCAAATTAGCTTTAAAAACCCCAAATTAGTCTAGATTAAGTGACTTGAGACAAATTGGCCACAAACCAATAGGTGGTCAAGTGTTTTAGGTTGGAGGGATGAGAGGTATGCTTGTATGTGATAATTCCCGAGTCTCTCCTCACAAAGGCTTCTTATATGGCGACCTTAGTACTCGCTTTGCCAAACTTCATTTCGACTTGATTGGGTGCCTCTCCTATTGAAACTTGCTTCATTAGCACTAAGGTGCATGGGTCTTAAATGGCTACTTTCTCCAACTACTCCACTTCTCCCAAGATATGAAACATGCAATTAGTACAAGATGGTTAGGAAATCCAAATCGAGGCCGTAGCCACTCGAGCTCATATGAATATCTTATTCATTATCAGAGTGAAGATTCTCATGCTTGTTAAAGGGTCATGTAGGTCCCCCACCTCCTCCCAAATTTATGTTGATTGTTGAGACTTAAGTGGTTATTATATTTGAGCACATAGTCCAATCTTTTTTGTAAAACATGTGCTTTTGGTATCCGCTCTTGGAGCGACATCAAAGCACTCAAAATATTGGTGTCTAATCAAGACAAATCATCAATTATAGGTTGTCTCCCTTTAAGTATGTGACCCTATTGTGAGTACTTCCAACTCCACAAACATTTATGGACATTGAACGGCTTTGCGAATCATCTTATCCAATTAGCAAACACGAATAATGTAGATTGTTCTTTCAAGTGTCAGAACCACAACTAAGGTGCAAAAGTTACAAGATTTCAAAGTGGATGCTTTCTTTCTCTTGATGTGTTCACAATCATGTTCACTATTAAACCTATAATAGTCATTATATTTTGTGCACATAGCCCAATCCCAAAGGAACACTTGTCATTATATTGTCCAGTCTTAACTACAAATCTTGTCGTATAGCAGTCCAATTTGAGAAGAGTGACCACATAAGCTCCGCATACCTTAATTAGGAGGGCACATGTGAGCATTTAAAGGGAAAGAGAATATTACTTTGACCTTGTATAGCTCATGTTTTGTATTCAAGTCAAATTGAACACGTCTTTCTAGTAATTGGTCAATTCATTACTATGGGCATATGTGTTGATACACTTCGAATGAAAAAAATGTAATTTATCTCACATTGAGACCCCATAAGGTAACTACACCTATTATATATTCGTTTAGACTTCAACATCTACACATATTTTGGATGAAAATTTGTGATGCCATCCATACGTGATGCTTCATCACTCCAATGATTATTGCCATTTTGACTTTCTTCAAAATTTGAAAAAAGAAAAAAAGAAAAGGGAGGCTGATAAGTTTAATTCCGTTCAAGATAAGTGCACTCGCCTTACTCAGGTCTGGTTTCCACAAAAAGCCATTAGGCTATGGCTCTTGAGAATCCTTGAATTTTTCATTGGTTGAGAGTGTCACATGTTGACATGAGAGGGTAGTTCTGGACCACAACCCATAGCATCTCCAATGAATGAAAAATCTACATGGAAACTTGCATGGCAAGTATGGATTATGTCAGCCAAGGATTATAAGGAATTTTTTTGGGACAACTCTTGAAAGCAGGCCTGACGAAAATTGCAACAAAAAAATTGGGTTTTACACTAAAAACTTGTGCCCTCCAAAAGACTTTGAACTACAGTCCGCAGGCTTCTCTATGCTCTCATCCAAAAAGCAAGGCACCATGGTCATTTAAGAGCCGTGTCCTAATGCCTTTGGTGTAAATAGGCCTTTTTTTATAAGCGATGAATATTGGTGTACTTCTGCAAGTTATTACTACTCCCACTTACTCCGCTGTCTCTGCATCAATGATTTTTTTTGGCTTCATCACTGTGGACTCAGTGTTTTGACAGCAATAAGTTAACGTTTTCATAACGGGCTCTAAGTTAAAAACGGAATGTGGGCGAGATTTTCTGACCTTGTGCTGACTCTGCGGGCACGGTTTGCGAGAGCTTCTAAAAGGAGCAACAAAAAGGGATCAATCGCAACAAAACCAGAGTTCAAGTGCAGAGGATGTCGTGACTAATTAGTTATGACAATGTTTGTCCGAGGAGGCATAACATTATTCAGATCCATAGCAGTGTTATGTGGGACTGACAGTATTCTGCAGAATATTCCCTGATATTTCCCACATTCAGTCTGAATGTGAGAGGCCGCTCTAACTTAGTTATTTCCAATCTTCACTGATAGAGGTGTGTGGTGGGCGTTTTTTTGGGTTCGTGTGTCGTGCTCTCCGATTTCTACCAGTTTTAAAAGAAGATTCACGCAACAAAATTTAATGTTGCATTAGGGAATCTACGGTGAAGCATCGACAAAATCGGATCGAAGATCGGACCTCTCTTGCTTTAGTTATGATCGTCGAAAGTGCATGCTTGTTGATTTTTTGATTGAATATTCAAATCCTCCTAGTTATCTTCACTATTGAGTCTCGGAGTGGAAAAATAGAACCTGAAGATGTAGTTCAATCCCTCTTAAACGTTTGTCGAGTTCAAGTGTTTCTTCTTTGATCTTCGATTGACCACACACCAATCAAATATAGGTGTCTGATTAAAGAAAATCAATTGAATAACACGTGCACACCTTAAGGTAGATAAGCCTGAAACCGCCATTTTAAGCATATTATAATATTATATCTAGGTCCCAAGTGGTTTTTTAACTAATGGATAGGTGTGGGATTCCAATGCACTAAAGAATGTCTTATTTGGATTTCTTATGCAAGAGTTAGAAGTTCAATATTTTATTGACATATGCCCCAAAATCAACACGAGTGCCTAATGTTAGGGTGGTGGACCTTCTTAGAATGAATATGTACTTATTGTGCGAGAATACAAAGTGTTGGTTTTAGCGCCATCTACTATATTGTTGGAATGTAGTTTCCACGTATGACTAAAGTGTGTTGCAACCAATGTAGGAATGACACGTGGCAATGTTGAAGGATCAAACATTCATTTTTGTTGTTGTTGATAAATAGAGAGCCCTATGCAACATCAATATGAAAGCAACTCCTATGGTCATTGTGGAACCATTCTCTCGGTATATTGGCTTTGGGTCTTTATGTGCTCGTGTCACACATAAAAGTCCATAATTTTTCATTGCCCACTGCTTGCCGAGAAAGAGGCAACCCTCTGTACAATCCCTTGACCCTCATTTTTTGGGGTGGAAAGGGTTTAGAGCTCTCTCTCTCTCTCTCTCTCTCTCTCATCAATTGGGCTTTTGTGGTTGAAATGAGCATTTTGTCATGTCCCAAAACAACATAGAAAGTCAATCATTGAGACAATCATTTCTAGTGACCATAGGAGTTGCTCTAAAGTGCAAGAAGTGAAGCAATCTCATGAATAGCTTAATTTGAGATAGAACCGTCCAATTTCATCATTGATCCAATTCCAACGCCTTTTGCTTCAGAATGGGCAAACTACTTGTCACATGTGCAACTACTCTGTCATATTTTCAATGTAAAGTTCCACTCATGTAACATCTACAATCGAATAAATAAGATGACAACCATATTCCAACTTGCATGTTTGACAACGAAACAAATTTACTCTCTTACTTTTCACTCCAACCCCAACGTGAGAATGCTCCACCAACGAAATGTAATGAGCTCTCATTTGAAGCTCCACCGATGGTTGAAAAGTCTTGTGTAGTCGGAAGTTGGCCCTTAGTGCTTGGGATATCTATTGAGTAGGTTTTCCAAGATTTTGTCTTTCGAGATGGGACGTAACTTTATAGCTTCATCCCAAGGCACCTTTTGAGATGGATCAATAGGATATGCAAATGACCCGGGCCCATCTTTGTTTGCCACCAAATAAGGTAGATGGCGGTAACCCGTTACTTTAAACATTGAGCGTGCATATTATTACTATATTAAGAAGGTCATGGTGATTGAAAGGGGATTCCAACACTCCAACACATGTCTTACTGGGATTCATATGCAAAAGGTACAGAAGTTCTAAGCTTTATTGGGAGATGAACTAAAACCTACACATGAACTTGACATTGAGGTGGTGGACATTGTTAGAATCAACATGTACTTATTATGCAAGATTTTAGGGCATTAATTTTAACAATGTTGACATGTAAAACATAACACTTGACATGCGTCAACACAAAACAAGATGCATGAAATGCATAAAAAAAGGGGGTTTCATTCACAACTTTCACAACGTGCATGACTTTGTTAAGCTCCTCGTGGGGGGGCATCCTAGATGAGGAATGGAAAGCCATTGCAACAAGAATAATGGTTCGATTCCATACATTTCCATACGAATTCACCTTGTTAACATGCTTAGGCGGTTGGTTTGGTCAAAAAACATTCGTTACACTTTGGGACTTAACAATATCACGTGATTTGAGATGGCTATTGCAAGCAATCCCACTCCTACATGCCTTCCTTGTAATGGGGTTTGTAATTATGAAGGATATGGAAAAATTGAAGGGAGTAACATAAGACCTTAAGTTAATTTATTCCAACATAGTCCGAGTGTCCAAAATTCAAAGCGGTCAAACTTCCCAACCCATGGGCTAAATACATAGATATGCCACTACATTGTTCGTGGTAATTAGTGTCTTCTACTAATAGGGTTATGCCATGTTAGAACGTTTTATGTAGAATGTAGGTTTTTACCAAGTAAAGTTGTTTATGATCTATAATGCTCAAACAACCTATACAATGCTTGTTGGTCAAAATCTATAACACATAATTATAGCGTTGTGTAGTTCCATTTACAAAGTGAGACTAAATTTCAAAAACGGTGTAGTAAACTATGAATCCTCTCATGGAGTTTGGAAATGGTTACGTACTTAGAACAATGACCTTTTAAGGCTAACAAAGTGGCGAAATTAGACCCCAAAATAGGTGTCACATTTTTGCCCCCGACCACATACCACTTGTCTACCTTACAAGCAGCACAAAACTCCACCATACCAACACATATCACTACACTAATATGTGCAATTAGGTTGCCTTTGCGATTAGGTTGTCTCTTTATGCATGCAAAATTATCTTGGGTCAAAACCAAATCACATATACTTATTAACTTTGTCACTTCGTCCGTATAGCAAACCACTCTATACTTTGTTATTGTGATAGTAAATACTTAGGATAGTGTGGAATATCGACAAATCAACGTTGAGCAACAATTAGCATAATCTACATTACCAGTGTAGATCACCCACTTCAAAGTGCCTACAATTTCATATTGTAGAAGGCTCACTATTTCGGCGAACAAAGAAATTTGTATTTTCCTCGAGTTTTGCCACTTGTCAATCTTATATTGGTTAAGACTTGGGTCCGACCATGATAAGGTGTACCAATAAGAACTGAATAGAAAAGGAGTCCTTACATTTCAAAAGGACAGTCTCATGCTTGAGGCCATATTACCGATTGAAATTACAGATGTGATGATGATAACTAGAACCGTGCTAAGTCTATACTATTAATCTAAGTAGAGTTAAAAATTGAAACATGATAATTATTCAAAGCGGCGTCGAGGACTCTTGAAATAGGGAGATACATGATCTCACGCGGAACTACACAAAAAAAAATTATTTCTCAAATTTCCAATTCAAAGCACCAAGTTCCAAGCTACAAATAGCTAGCCGAACCAAAGAACGACCTTGTGGTACTCGTACTACTACTACTAGAGTACCTTGAGCATCACATGCAACATAGATTTTGAAATCACTTGGAAACGGACCTTCAAACCTTCATTCATGATTGGATTGGGAAGAAATTTGGGGTCGCAATTTTGGGTTGATATCAACATATCGAGACTAGGATACGTCGTACTTGTGACAAGGGGTCCTCTTGTCAACAACAAAGACATCGCCCAAGTGAGGGACGTCACAAAAAGAGCGGTTGAAGTGGACATAATGTTATGACGTGGTTGAAATGGTCCTTGTCTACTATGAGGACATCACATAACCTAGTGTTCCATCCGTGCCTTTAGCCGGCCGAGAATTATCTTTTAAAGAAATAACATAAAAGGAGGGGGCAACTCCCCAAGTACACTCTAAACTCCGTAGTATCACACTTGTGGCAACCAAAGTGCACGTGATATTACGGAGTTTGTAGTGTTAACATGGATGCGTGATACTAGTGATTTAGTGTAGCATGTGACACTATGGAATAACACAAAGTGCAACATATTAATTGGTGTGGTGCGGTCCACTCCGCTTCGTCTTCATGGGCGATGTGGCGGATGCATGCACCAACATTCAACAAATGGCATAAGAAGAAGAGTAAGAATAAGAAGGTGACACTCCACATATTGACACATGGCACAATGCAAGGGTGTGGGTTGACTTCTTTGGTGATTTGCATTAATGACAAAATTTGTGACATAAGGGAGAGAAAGGTGACAATAAGGAGTGAGATTTGAACTACGAACATCCGTTCCCTAGGGTTTCGGGATATTAGAGAGTGAGTGACATTATGGAGGTTGATATTACGGAGTTTAGGGTGTACGTATCCAATATTAACCAAGCAATCAACTTTCACTACAATGGAATTTGAAGAAGAATTGGCTTGAGTCAGTATGTTGATGACCGATAGTGGCGGTGATACAACTCATTGCACCTCTTATTGTTACACCCCCGGGGAGTGCACTTAATGCTAAGACTAGGAATACACGTGAGTGCGTTTTAATAGCATACCCCCCTATGTACTTGACCTTGAAATAGTTTTTAAATTAAGATTTTTTAGGTGCTAAATCATTACGTATATATCTATCATTTGGTGTAAATTTCAGGACCAAAAGTTTTTAAAATCTTATTAAAAAAAATTATAGAAGTTTGAACTGAAATGTGTTGTTTTTCGCTTCAAAAATCAATTTAAAAATATTTACAAGTGAGTATTTTTTTGAAATTTATACAACAAGAACTTTAGATTGTGTTTAACAACTTCATATTATTTTAACAAATTTTAAATGATTTTTTAGTACATACATAGGGGGGTCGAAAGTACGCACTCACGTGATTCCTAGTCTTAGCATTAAGTGCACTCCCCGGGGTTACACCTAAGGTACTCGGGGCCTATGGTGAGCACTTCCCAAATATACGAACGTTTACAACCGTTGGATTGGCTTGAGAGTTTCTCTCATCCAGTTAGCGATTGCGGATCACGAAGATTGCCATTTCAAGTTTCAAAATCAGAGTTGAGATGCAAAACTTATAAGAGTCGGAAGTCAATATTGTTTTTGTAAAGAAACAATCACGTAGACATTGTGAATTGTGTTCACTATTGAACCTATAATGATGTCCAATTTTTGTGCACATGGTTCCATCTCATTGTGATATACATATTGTTGGGTTCCGTTTGACATACACGACTCAAAAACAGGTCCATGGTTAAGAAAATTGACCACATAAGGTCCACATGTCTTATATTTTGTATGGTGTGTGGGCCTTAATTCAACACGAGGTAGTCTTATGCAAAGACCTGCACTTGATTTACAAATGACAATGCAAGAACAAACACCAAAAAGATATGTGTTACGACGAGAATGGACTATGTGTTCAAAATATAGTAACCATTATGAGCTCTATCGTTGACACAATTTGGAGGCCCGATGTGATCGCTTCAAGAGAAAGATGGCTCTTTAACTTTGACCTCTTATAACTCTTGCATCTCAACTTCGATTCCAAAACTTAGAAATGATAGTCTGCACGATTTGCTAACCAGATGAGATAAATACCAATATCCAACGGCCAAATTTGTCTATGGAAGGCCACACACATTTTACTTTATGTCAATTTTCTTTTTCTTTTTCTTTTTTAGTTTTTTTGAGACAAAAGGCCGATAGGCCAACGCCAAAGCATACGAGGCAGTTAAACACCTGGCAAGTTTTTGTCAAGTAGAGAGGGGATTTCACAGCCGGGAATCGAACCGCCGACCTATTCCTTAAGATTTGGGTATCTCTCCACCATCATCCAGTAGTTTAGGGTTGTCTTGGACCTACTTTATGTCGATTTTGGGTGTGAATCGTGATCCAGGGTTGGGGTTGGGGTTCTAGTGGCTGAATGTTCCCATCACCTACTGAGGGGGACAACGAACTGGGGTAGAGGGAGAGGGAAAACGTTGAGTGCTATTGTAAAACTCTAGATGTTGTTCTATTAAACTAAAATAACCCCACAACTAGAGTTAGAGACCCCAAATTAGTATATTGAACTAAAATTGGGATGAATCAACAACCAACTTATAGGGGTCAATTCTTACTATTACCCCCTTGGTAGGTGTTAGAAAACCAAACCTGGTTCCAGTGGGTCAATCTTCTAATACGTAAGCCCTTTACAAAATCCTGGGAGATTTTTGGACATAATCGGTCAAATCCTAGTGTTCCCAAGTCCAACCAGTTACGTGTTGTGTGATCTTTTGGGTTTTGTTTAGTAATTCGGGGTATATTCCCAAATAGATTCCTCTCAAAGGATCGGTATAAATTTTTCCCGAAGTCTTGAACTTCAACCAGTTATTCTTCAATCTCAACCGTTGGCTCATCTGTAACTAGCGGTCGGTTCTCGCCGATCATTGGCTCTTTAAAAAGCTCACATGATGTAGATATTAATTACACCAAATCTTTGCCTAGTAATAAAAGCCCGGTGTCCTTGACACTCATGTGACCAATTAAACACGTGGTAATCAGGGCTAGTCTCGGTAATAGGGTCACTAACCTTTTTAACGTATCCTTCTTGGGACATCAACTTAAGGCGCCTGTCCCCGATCACGATGTTTTGTTAAAACTTATCATCATTACACATCAACTCATATATATATCATATTCTAAGCCACACTCAGGTCTATAGTACATCTAGGCCACGGAAATTTCATACCTATTGACCTATTCAAAAAAAAAAAAAAAAAAAAACCGGCATATATATATATACATATATTTTGGAGGGGCTTTGTTTCTTTCGATGTCCACAGTGTCGGGAAAATACAAATGATTGCGTATATGCATGCTTAATGGTGGTTCACGTAAAGACCATTGGACCTAGGGACCATGGCCACTTGAACTTTTGAAGCCACGATTGGCCCGATAAAATAGGCGAGGTATAGTTCGAGTTTAGGGTTTACACCTACACCATAAGGCCCGTGCCGTTACATATGTGTGGATGAGAAGTCCACTTGGAATCCCACATGGCCAATGTAGATAATGTTTTCCGGTTTTAAGGAGTAGTATTGTTGACCACCTCTATTAAGGGCGGAATTTACACACAACCACGCATGTGGTTGCAGTTAAGGTTTGGGTCCACCTTCAACCACAACTACAGTTTTTCTTTCACACTAACACAAAAGATGTAGTTTGTAGCTGAAGTTTACAGTAGATTTGACCTCGACTATCCCCCTCTTTCCTACTAATGTAGTGTGTGAAGTTAGCTTTAAAGTCATTATCTCCTTAAACTCTCTCTCTTCCATTCTTTGGCCTTGAAATTCTCTCATGCAGTCACATAAGAACAGGGGCGTCGCCAGCCTTGATTTTCAGGGTAGGCCCGTTCATGAAATCAAATTTTAAAATTTATACAGTGCATATTTTTTTAAGGAAAAATGTGATTTTCTATATACGACCTAGGCTCGCAGGTGGGCCTTAGGTGGGCCTTGGGGCCTAGGGAAGGCCCGGCCTACCCGTGCCTAGGCCTGGTGACGCCCCTACATAAGAACTGCAATCAAATTAGATAGATTAAATTACAACCATTACAACTAACTTGGATTGCACCGTGTAATGTAGTCGATGAAGTAAAAGTGGTTGTGGGCGTGGTTGTCATTAACGCATCTTATCCTTGAAGAACCCTCGCGATTAGTGTCAACAAAAGTAAACTACTTTTAACCATTGACCCATTGTGGTTGTGGTTGTTCCATACGACCACGATGCCTTAAATCTCACAAGCACTAGTCGAGTTCATTTAATTGAATGTGTGATTCAAATTGTTGTTTTTTAATGAATAACCACACATCCCACCAACCTTTTAAAAGAGAGAGAGAGAGAAAGAGTCGCTAAACTGATGAGTTAGCGTGAATGGGGGACGCCTTACCTTGACAATAGCTGCAAGCTCGTAATGGACTTTGAAACGGGTTTACAAAACACGACTATGGGACAAGATCCCTCTAAGATTTATGGCAAAACAACTTGTACACTGGTTCCTTGGAGGCAAAGATTTAGGCATCCAACAAGAAACGAGTGTATGGGTTAGTTCGCCCAATCGGGTCACATCCAACAAAGCGGGGTAGGATAGTGTAGGGTAAGCCATCCCTTACTAGGTAGGAAAATTGGTCAATAGGTTGAGCTTAATGTAACATATCTCACAATAATAAGATTCAAGAGGCATGTTCCACCCAACCTTAGAGCTTATATACTAGATACTACTATGAGTTGAGGCTCCCTTCAACTAGTAGTTCTAGATATCTTAACTAGCTCTCCGTCCATGCCTTTAGGATAACTCTAAGTATAAATATATATATAACTCTAAGTTATATATATATATATATATATATAAAACTCATGGTCGTTACTTACGAGGTGATAACCCAGTGTAACACCATAGTCTCAACTAGTAGTAACTCCTTTTACTTTGTAGAACTACTAGAGCACCTAGGGTGGAGCCTCTAGTCTTCTAGCAAAGGAGTTTAGTTGAACTAGAGGTTGTAAATAGTAAATAAATAATAAATAAGTAAATACACATTACACTTAAGTTGCTCAAAATTAGGGTACGCCTGCACCACGATGGGTGTGTTGCTTGTGGGGTTGATGATTTTGCAAGGATAAAATGCAAGAGCATCACCAATTGATACCCAAGTTCCAACTTGGTCCATAATTCCAAACCCAAAAGAGTGAGAGCCTTGTTGGAGCGTACAAAGGTATGAGCCCAACAAGCAAGGAAGGACGACTCGTCTCAAGGATACTATAAGGGCCACTTCATATGGGGTCCCAAGTCCCAACATGGAGGCAAAGTTCCAACTTTTGAGCCTCGTGAAACCATTGAAACGTGGTTAATTATCATTAAAGTCAGACCTTGATTATTTTATGCAAAATCATTTGTGGGACTTGTGTTGAGAGTTGGGTCTAGTTTTTGGCTTGACCCAAATCTCAACACAAGTCCCAAGCCTCACCACTAGAAGGTGTTGCCATGTAGGCATCCGTGTCATATTGGGGACTTAGGATTTGGGACCCCGTGTGAAGTGGTAAGTCCCAACTTCCATGCTTTCAACAACTGAGATTGTATAGATTGACCTCAAGTGACTAGGGACTTGGGACTTGGGACCCCATGTGAAGTGGTAAGTCCCAACTTCCATGCTTTCAACAGCTGAGATTGTATAGATTGACCTCAAGTGACTTGGGACTTGGGACTTGGGACCCTGTGTGAAGTGGTAAGTCCCAACTTCCATGCTCTCAACGGCTGAGATTGTACAAATTGACCTCAAGTGATTGGGGACTTCGGACTTGGGACCCCATGTGAAGTGGTAAGTCCCAACTTCCATTCTCTCAACGGCTGAGATTGTATAGATTGACCTTAGGTGATTGGGGACTTAGGACTTGGGACCATGTGTGAACCGGCCCTAAGTACCGTGGCACAAAACACAACATACACGAAAAACATAGCACCAAAATCATCTCAAGTCTAAACAAGGAGAAATAGTATAGACGTTCTAAATCATATACTTTGGGCTTTAATAATGAATAATTGTGTTCTTTGTAATAAGTCACAACACTGTGCACCAGGCAAATCTTTACCTGACGTCAATTCTTACTTGAAATAAACGCCGTAACATTACATTACAACAGCCGGAAAATTCCTCATATTGGGCTCAAATTCATCTTAGATTATGAGATGTTCCCAAAAAATTCTAACATCGTTCTCAAGTGACACCGGGTCTCAACCGAATAAATAGTGTAGGCTTAGGGTGGGTTTAAACGAGGGTCCAAGACCAAATAAACTCCCAATTTAGAGACTCTTCTATTGGTTGAGAGCATGATTTTGGACCTAAGGAGTTTCCACTAAGCTCTGCATCCACAATACGGATAAAATTAAGTGTAACTAATAAAGTTATCCTTAAAGTCTTAGGATGCCGGGTGAAAGTCAGGCTGCAGTCCCGAGTTGAGAGATCTATTATACATTTATAGGGTTTGTTTTCTTGTGTCAGTAGACTAAAAATAATGACATGGTCAATCTTTGGGAACCTTGAGTTGGGACCCTCGGGAGCTTTTGATCCTGACTCCTTTGTTTTTAGAGGCAGCCATGGCTGCACCAGGCTAATTAAAGCTCCGGCAAAATGGGGCAGGCAAGCTCCTTAAGTTTACATTAATCCACCTAAACTCAAGGTACATGTCTAAAGTCAGGTCTCCCAAGGCTGAGATTTTAAGGATAACTTTAATGTGGCATCACTTTTTCATCAAACCTCAACAGTTCCCGCACAAGAATAGACCTCTTAGCTTGAGACACCATTCTTCTTCAAGCTTGGGTTGAACCTTGAATCTAAAAGTAGGGTCCATCAAGGGGTGTTTGGACACTATAAAAAAACTTGTCCTTTATAACGATCTGTTGCAACTTGTCCATTGCAACTCATGGACGCAGAGAGAGAGAGAGAGAGTTCACTTTGATGAAAATGCATAGATAAATAAAATTGGTTGTCAACCGGATGTTTTTGGTGGCATTTTTTTAATACATGGCTTATAGAATGATATTTTATACATTTTTCTCGCCTTAATTTGTAATGGACATGTTGCAAAAGATGGTTGTAAAAGAGATGTATAAACAATGCATAACCACCTTTGGAATCCTTTTGTAGGCATATGTTGATAGTTGGTCATGTATATCTCTACGTTGCACTCGATGGACCGTGATGTAACATATCTCACAATGATGAGATTCAAGAGGCATGTTCCACCCAACCTTAGAGCTTATATACTTGCTACTACTATGAGTTGAGGCTCCCTTCAACTAGTAGTGCAAGATATACCACTAGCTCTCCCTCCATGCCTTTAGGATAACTCTAAGTATAAATATATATATATAACTCTAAGTTATATATATATAACTCACGGTCGTTACTTACGAGGTGATAACCTAGTGTAACACCATAGTCTCAACTAGTAGTAACTCCCTTTACTTTGTAGAACTACTAGAGCACCTAGGGTGGAGCCTCTAGTCTTCTAGCAAAGGAGTTTAGTTGAACTAGAGGTTGTAAATAGTAAATAAATAATAAATAAGTAAATACACGTTACACATGACTCCAAAAACATAAATTCATAGTCACAACCCTTGGCCATATTGTATCGTAAAGTGGCCATGACATGCACGTAGGATAATCCCAACTACATTAATTAGTCCTATTATTGTGAGCCACAATAATTTTTCTAGAGCCCACGTTAGTTTTCATATTGAGAAATTAATATGGGCTACATTAGTTTTCAACCCACGCTAGATTTATAGTAGGAAATTAACGTGGGTGATTCTTTTATTTTGTGCTACTTTTGTCCTATAAAAGACACTACACTTGAAGGCCCAATCAATACACAAGATCAAATTTCAATGGTCATGGCCCTTGGGCAAAGTGTAAAGTGGCCTTGATTAGCATGTACAACAATTCCAAATGGTAATCCACCATTTTACACATGTGACCAAGGGATGTGAGAAGAAGAAAAAGAAATTAAAATTTCTTGTGAGGATGTATGTGGTCAGTTATTAAGCATGAGGATCTTCACTTTAATAATGAACAAGATACATATACGAGCTCCAAAAATGACGAGGAAAGTGGCTACGGTCTCCAATTTGGACGTACTAATTATCTTGGACTAATCGTGTGTTTCATGTCCTAAGTTAGACGCACATGGTTTAGTTACTTCTCTTAACCCGACACTTGCATTTGAGTGGCGTGTGGTTTGGTGTGGCTCCAAGAACATATACCACATACACATGTTTTTAAAAGACGTTGGAAGACGTGTTGAAAACTATGATAACCATTATAGTCAATATAATAGGAGCAAGGGACCTATATGACCATCTAATATGCATGAAAGTATTCACTTTGATAATAAATAAGATATTCAAACGAGCTCCGGAAATTACGAGAAAAGCGGCTATGACCTCGATTTGGATTTGCTAATTATCTTATACTAATCATGTGTTTCATAACCTAGGAGAAGTGGGCTAGTCGGGGGGGGGGGGACCAATCTACCTTGGCCACGTGGCAAGGGGACCAATGAGCAATGGAATTTGGCTCCCTCCTACTAAGTTGGGTAGGTTGGTGTAGGGTGCGACCTTTTTGTTGTTGGAATGTGGCAATAGAATTGAGGCAATTCACTAAGGGCCACTTCGCACTATAGCCGTCGAAGTCGAGAGGCCGTGGGATTGAGTGGCCAAACTTTGTTGAGAGTCCAAATAAATGGGTTGAAAATAGCCAATAAAATATAGTAATTGGAGTCTTCGGCTGGGCATAGTGTGAAGCCTCCAAAGGCCAAGCCCAAAGTCCAAACCCAAAGGAGTATCCCACTTTATTGCTTGCCCAAAACAACCCCTCCAATCTAATGGCCAAGATCTTGTCAATGATCGATTTTTTAATGAAAAAAACCGACAGCCTCTCGACCATAGTTTGGGTTTCCATTCCCGTCCGAAGCCGGGGCCCGCCGTTGACTCCCACGGGTCCCCCAATCACCATGATCCTCCTAAGCAACCACTCTTCATGGTACTCTCGTCCTCCTTCATTTCCGCTCTCTCCCGTGCACTAGCACCCATTCTTTCTCTTTCTCTCTCTCTCACCGTTCTTACCGGTTTCACACATGTATTACACTCAAAATATAATGTATGTCAACTTATTCAACTCCAATACACTAAACATTTGATCTATTTTAGTATGGTCTGCATTAGGTATTCATCAATTACCCACACTAATTTTGTCCAGGTGGCAACTAGAGAGGATGTCACATGACATTTGGTGATGTTGGACAAGTCATGCAGACCACTTTAATCAACACGGCATGTTAATTTTAATGTCACACCAAATCATGTGTTCGGATAAAATATGTATATACAAATAGAATGCAATAAAAACATTTTGTAAATTACATGCATCGTGGAAGTAGTTAGATTGTGGTTTGGGCCTTAGAGGCTTAGGATTCATGGCAAGCATGTTAGGCAACTCGGAAGAAACCTAGACCCCACAAGCTTACAACCAACTCATCCCAACTTGATCTTACTATACCAATTCGGGGTCATTGATGTCTAAGTCTTTTAAAGCAAGCGTGATGAAACAAAAATATGAGCTATAAGGGGTTCCCAATGTTTTCGCTTTCAATTTACATGGGTGCCATTTGGATCCTAAATGTACGAGAGGCCCTATTTGGATCTCTTCGTGCATGGAAACGTGCACTTGAACTATACACCTCCATTTTAAGCATACCACGTCCAAAATATGGCCATGTCTTAAATCTTAGTTAATTCAACAAGCACACTTTTTTTAATTGAATGGAATACCTTATCTAAGTGGATGCTTTGGTCCAAATACACCACCATGGTTGCCTTGAATGCAATACCATGCTTAGTCTCCACTTAGTACATTGATAATTGATATTACGAAGAACCGAATTGTATTTTATCCTTGAGATAAGATGGTGTGCAAAATGAAGTTTCAAAACCATAAATATAAAAATGACGATATTTGGCATGGACTCGTAGATATTGTGCACATAGGTTGCAAGTTGAGCTCCTTGGACTCTTGTTAGTATAATGTACGTGGTCCGAGATGACCCTAAACTACTGAATCATAGTGGAAAGATACCCAAACCGAACAGAGTGGTTGGCGGTTCAATTCCCTGCTGTGAAATCATCTCTCTACTTGATGGAAAATTAGCTAGGTGGTCAAGTGCCTCCTGTGTTCCAAAAGAAATAGAAAAAGAGAGTGTAACATACACGGCCCTTCACTTAACCCAAGAGCTTTGGGCTTAGGAATCATTTTACTAATGTAATGGCCCTCAACAAGAAAACATCCCCTACATTATGTTTATGTTTGATCCATTCCAACTTAATATCATTACATCAGTTCAAGATCTATGATGCTAATTTTGGAGTAATTTTGGGGGTTGTATATATGTTAAAAGACAAAATCTAAGCTTTGAGGGGTTTCCGATGTGATGATAAATTGATCCTCAATATATAGAATTTCTAAATTTGTCAAGAGCTCCGATCCATGATGGATGAGTTTACACAAACATCACAAAGTTCCAACCCTTCATTATGATGAGAGAAAATTATCGTATGCAAGATTCCATCTCTTATATTCAACAAAAACACCTTGTAATATTATGTAAAGCGGAGGTTATTTTATAGAAGTTTACACTAAAATTAGCTTCAAAGACTCCAAATCGATATAATGATATACACATGAAATAAACCAATCATGAATCTATAAGATAAGCGGGCCTAATTCAATTACTTATCTTAAGTGGACACCTATACATGAGTGTTGCGTGGTTAGGCATGAATGTAAAAAATGGACATAAAAAAACACGTGTTTAACCCCCCAAATGCCGAAGAAGCCCAAATGTGCCAAAATGTGTGTTTTTATTTTGTGGGTTTGTTGATTAGATTCGATGTTGTTTTAGATGTTATAGTATGCTAGGTGCTATAAGATTAGGAATCCATTATTTTTAATTAATTCAATTAAAAAATTGGTTTTGTGGATACATTGTAGGATTTTTCAAACTTTCTTTGGTTGGGATTGGTAGTGCATATCCTCCCCCCCCAACCGGTTGATCTAGGGGTTAATTGTTGGGGGCCATGTCTCCCTCTCATTTGGGACTTCATGCACCATTTGTTTTGGGAACTTGTATCATGTCGTTAGAGCCACATAACTAGGATTTAAGTGCGGTTGGATTTATGCATGAATTTTGGACAATTCCAACTGCCAATACACTAGATTGCAAAACGGCACAAAAATGGTGGTTAGCTAACATGAAACTCAAACATTTACAGTTGTGGTTGTTGCTTTGTTGTTGTCAACTGTTATTTTTGTCCCCACAAGTGCACATCCCTGATTATTTTATGAATAAGTGGTTTGTCCAAATATACTTAAATGTTAATTACATATACCTTTGGTCCACAAGCGCCTCTCTCAACAGGCCAGGATTTGATCTGACAACTTGTCAAGTTTCCATAGCAAGGGTCCTCGACATTTTGTAACAAGGCATTTGTTGGGAGTTGTAAGTGGCCTGTAGTTTCATTTTGGTACCTTTTATTATGGTGTAGAGTTCAACTCACAACTCTTAAACAAAGTATGGATCTTGATAAGAAATCAACATGAAAATACCCCTTATTCAACACACCATCACATAAACCTTATAAAATATCCTAGTCTGCAATACTTGGACAACTAAAAATTCTCAAGGTACTTTCCACCTACCACTTGTAAATATATGTATGGTTGGATTCGGCAATGAAGTTTTGGATGTGGATAGAAAAATGATGAGTTAAGCTATTGATGGAGGAGTCTTCAGGACCATTTCAAAGTGACCAACAAGTAGGCATTCAATGTTAAAGAGATTGGACTACATGTTAAAAAGTTTGTTAACCATTCTAGACTCAACATCCAACATAATACGTGGGGAGGGGATGGGAGAGGGAGAAAGACTATATATGACCGAGTTACGAGACTCCCCACCGACCGTCACCTTTGAAAATTCAAATCAATTATGGATGAACTCCAAATTTCTCCGTGACCGAACTTAGCTTCTTCACCCACATTCACGGACCGACTAAAGCACTTTACGTTCGTGAACCAGAGTTTATAAATTCATTAGCGAACATGAAAAAGTAACCATTTAAGACCCGTCTACCTTACATAGTTGGATGAGCCTCCCTAGGCCGGACGTCCCCCATTGCCCCCGCCCGCCCGGTGTCCCCTATAACCGCCCCGTCCCCCGTCCGCCCGGTGTTCCCTATAACCGCCCCGTCCCCCCTTCCGCCCGGCGTCCACTATAAACGCCCGATTCCCCGTTCGCCCCCGTTCGCCCGGTGGTCCCCTATAAACGCCCCATTCCCCGTTCGCCCGGTGGTCCCCTATAAACGCCCCGTCCCCCGCCCGCCTGGTGTCCCCTATCACCGCCCCCATCCATCCCCTCCCCCAACCGGCGGCCGCTTACCCGGTCGTCCCAAAACCGCGGCCCCATTCCCGCTGCTCTTCTCTCTTCCCTTCTCCTCCCTCGCAAGCGCCTGCCAGGTGCTGCTCTTCCCATCCCGCTACGCCATCGCTGCCTCCCCTCTCCCCATCCCTTCCTGCAGGGGAATGCATCGCCCCCGTGTTTCATTTCTCACACACACCTTGTTGGGGTGTTAACCTCGCATTGAAGCGAGAGCGCCATCGAAAGGCGCCATTGAGTGGGAGCAGCGAGTGCTGTTCGAGAGCGAGAGAGCGAGAGAGGATTGGCCGAGGGAGTGAGTGAGTGTTGCCAGTGTTAAGGTTGCATCTGGGAGTGGAACAAAGTGCACAGCCGTCGGGATCGGGGTGAGATCCTGGACAGTGGAGTGACGGCCACGGCATTGCGAAAGAGGTTTACTTTGCTCCGAGGTTGAGGAAGGACGGAAAGGAAAGGAAAGGAGACGGAAGGAGGAAAGAGGGAGGGAGGGAAGTGAGTGAGTGAGTGAGTGTGGATTAGATTGGATTGGATTGGTGGATGTTTGAGAAATGGTGGCCCAAGGGCGTTGGTGTGGATTTGGCAGTTCTGTAAGGGGTTAGGGTGTGTGTGTGGGAGTGAAACGGCGAAAGAGTGTTTGAGCGTGGTGGAGTGGGGATTGGTGATTTGTGATTGGGGTTAGGGAGAGAGGGTTGAGAGGTGTGAGTTACACATTTGTTTGATGTATGTATGTGTCAATGGTTAAGAGTGGCGATGGATATTGATATTATTCAGATTTGGCAATTTGGTCGCTGTTGCTAACCCTTGCGGGGAGGAGAGAGGACCGGGCATCGTGCTTCCTTCTGGAGTTTCAGAGCAGCAAGTGGAAGCTCCGCATTGGGGTTTGCATTTGGAAACTAGGTTTTGCAGCGTTGGCGACAATTTCGGATCTAAAGAAGGGGCTCATCCTATTATATGCACGTGTTGGTGGTGGTGAGGAGGATCGGGAATGTAACGTCTACCAGACAACAACCGCAACACTTCACTACTTCCACTCTGGCACCTTACAACGAGGTTGCAAGAGGTGCCGGAGATCCGGGACTTATGTGTCTTCTATAGTAGGTAGATCCGAGGAGGAGCGGCTGCGCTCACATTGATTGAATGTGATCGAGGTGTACAATATGGCATTCGCATCCGCGCACAAGAATGGGGGCCCCAGTAGCCTCACGCCTCGCACCGTGGTGCGGGCGGACAGGGACAGACCCCTCTCTGTGAGTAATAGTAGTAGTACTTCGAGTAATGCCAATAATAAGCCTTCCGTGGCTAATGCTTCACCTACGCCTTCGGCCTCGCCCCCTGTGAGGCCTAAATCTGCTTCCCCTTCCCCCTCGTCAAATGCCCTTCACAGGCGCTCCAGCAGTGGCACTGCGGGCAAAAATGGTTTCGATAATGGAGGTAATTCATTCATTGTCGACGATGTTGATGTTGATGATGGTGGTATAATTGTCCAACATACATAAATCTCTCACATTTCATCACTATTGATGTAGTGTGTCATGTGGGAGGCTATGTGAGATGATGTGTTCATGTTTCTATGGGCATTGTAACGCATGATAGTTAGTTCTTTCCTTATCCTTCCTTCTCCCCCACCAATCGCATGGATGAGTAGAGGAAGCAGGGAAGTAGTATGTGGTCAATTCTTATGATTTTGTGGTGCTATCGGTGTCATTGAAAGTACATCGAAAATATAGCAGCGAATGTGGCAACGGGGAATGGAAGTCCTAGTCTGTCTGTCTACTTCCCCAACCTTAACCCGGGCTCAAGCACAGATCGGCTTCTATGTGCCTCTTCAAGTTTGATCAGCCAAGTGATTTATTTGTGGATTATGACCTGTCTGTGGTGGTGCACTAACTGGAGCTTCATATGGCGTAGTGGAATGGGAGATGTGATGTTTCTATGGGCATTGTAGGGCGTGATGGATAGTTCTTTCCTTATCCTTCTCTTCCATCAATCACAACGATGAGTAGAAGCAGGGCAGTAGTATATGGTCAATACTTCTATTGCGTAGCTTTCGGTGTCATTGAAATTATAGTAGCGAATGTGACAATGAGGAATGGAAGTTATAGTCTGTCTGTTTTCCCAAATGACCCGGGCTTAAGCACAGATCGGCTTCTACTACCCCTTTAAGTTTAATCGGTTAAGTAAACTATTTGTGGATTATGACCTGTCTATGGCGGTGCCCTAATTGGAGCTTTGACATGGCGTAGTGGGTCATATGCATATTGGAACATTGTATCTAGATTTTGAAGGGCAGAATAAGCCGGATCAGGATGTTGGACCAATACCCTGCAGTTGGTTACTTTTAAGATGTGGTGCAATGTGCATGTAGCGTTATGGAAGTATTTGAGCCAGGCAGGCTTCGAAAAAGGGGGATCAAGTGTTCCCATTGCTGCCCTTCCCTCTAAGCAGCGTCATGCTAACTTGTTTCTAAGTTTCTGGCCGTTGGGGTGTGAAACAGTTCCCAATAGAGTTCGGGTTGCAGTTCGTTTGCGTCCACGGAATACTGAAGAGCTAAATGCGGATGTTGATTTTGCTGATTGTGTTGAGTTACAACCAGAGGTTTGTTTCCAAATCTTGCCCAAAAAGCCACTGGCACTGATTTAAATCGCCAACTGTTCAATGCTGCTGCTGCTGCCACCATGGGCAGAAAACCATTGTACTGCTCATTTTGATTTTGAAAACATTCTAGCTTGCTAATATTTTAGGGCTTGGTTCCTGGTGTTCCTTTCTTGATTCCCTTGTGAGTTGCTCGTCACGAACTCATGCATCAATTGCCATATATTTTTCAGGATGCCTGTCTCTGTGCAAATTTTCTAAGTTGCTGACTTCACAGATGTACATATTTGCCAAGAGTGGTGTTGCTGAGAGGGTTGTGTGTACATGTCATTTTGTTTGCAGTTGAAAAGATTAAAACTACGGAAGAACAACTGGGATTGTGAGACATATCAGTTTGATGAAGTGCTTACAGAAACTTCATCCCAGAAACGTGTTTATGAAGTGGTGGCAAAACCAGTTGTTGAGGTATACCGGATTTTGCTACACTGTATGCACCTAGAGATTCCGAAATCTGGTTTCTTGTACTTTTTCTCGTAGTCAGGTTTGTACTGTCAAGAAGATATACACCTATCTCCCTTTCTAGAGGGATTCTGATGTGATAGTTGTCACTGCAGTCCATGATTATTGAGTTACTGAAAGCAGCAGGAAGTATGCAGTTTTCAACCGGTGAGACTCTTCTGCATGTGGTCACCTCAAGTAACTTGTTGCCTGTTTGCCTTTTTTCAGAGTGTACTTGAAGGATATAATGGAACAGTTATGGCATATGGACAAACTGGAACTGGAAAGACTTTTACTCTAGGAAGGTTAGGAGAAGAAGATTGTGCTGACCGTGGTATCATGGTTCGGGCCATGGAGGACATTCTGGCTAACATCATTCCAGGGGAGGACACTGTTACAGTTTCCTATTTACAGGTAGCACCCTGCAGCTTATTTCTACTTGTCACAATGGCAACGAATACGGTCCTGCCTGAGCTTCAAGATTTTCAGTGTCATGCCACAGGGTATTGAAGTGTTGGTTAAACAAGTTGTTTCAATTTTATAGGGTTCTCATGCTCTTTGGTTTCTATTTGTAAGTCCTGAGATAGTACTAGTTCTCTGCGGGAACCATTGATACTTTTAAAGTCTATGTGAGGAGTAGTTGGATCAACATGGCCTTTTCTATCTCATTTTATCTGCCTTTATTTTTTTGTTGAATACAGCTATACATGGAATCAGTGCAAGATCTTCTGGCACCAGAAAGGGACAATATTGCTATTCAAGAGGACCCAAAAACAGGTGATGTTTCAATTCCAGGGGCAACTCAAGTCCAACTTCAGGATCAGACCAGCTTTGTGCGGTTGCTGGATGTTGGAGAGGCGAATCGCTTTGCTGCCAACACAAAACTCAATACTGAATCATCACGTAGTCATGCCATGCTTCTGGTGGGTTCAAGTAGCTTTTCATCGGTGACTTGTACTATTAGCCTCTTGTTGTATCTACAAAGTCATTCAGTGTACTTTAGCAGTCACAAACTCATACATCAAATAGTGTCCATTATGTCAGTTTACTAAACTGACCTTATAGAATTACATCAAGATGGGGATTATGGTATCAACAATAGGATAAATTTCACAACTTGAACTCTGAAACGTTTTTCTTTGTATTGAAGCTCTTGTCACTTCATCTCATATGAACCCATGTAAAGTAATGTATAGGACAAATCCATTAACAATGTTGCACTACAGGTTCAAGTGAAGAAAACGGTGAAGGTTAAACCTGGAGAAAGGGATTCATTAGGCTCAACTGACAATGGAAATGGTAGTCCCCAATTGGCTAAGGGGCTCCGAGCACCAACTATTCGCAGAAGCAAACTCCTTATAGTTGATCTGGCTGGGTCTGAACGAGTAGACAAATCTGGTTAGTGTTTATCCAAATTAAACTCCTCAATGCAAGCACCATGGAAGACATCACAAAGCTGGTCTTTTTTCCTTCATTTCATCTATTTGGTTGCTTTACAAATTTCCTTACAATTCTTTTATTTTGAGCAGGAAGTGAGGGCCATACTTTAGAAGAGGCAAAGTCAATCAATTTGTCTTTGACCGCACTTGGAAAATGCATCAATGCTCTTGCTGAAAATAGTCCACATGTTCCAATACGTGACTCAAAGTTGACAAGAATGCTTCGAGATTCCTTTGGAGGTACCTGATATCACTTCTTTTAGTTTCTTTTAAGCTTTATCTGCATGTTTTTATGCAGTATTGTTCCTGAAAGTATCCAAGGATGTTTGCATTATTTTTGAAGCAATTGTATGAGTCTGACTGTTGTTTATTATTATCTGCATATTGTTCTCTTATGTAAGAATCTTTTTCTGTGTATAGGCACTGCAAGAACATCCTTGGTTGTGACAATTGGACCGTCACCTCGGCATCGAGGAGAAACTTCTAGCACAATCATGTTTGGTCAGCGTGTGAGTCCCCATGCCTCTTGAGAGGGATTCAAAATGTAGAACAAGTTGTTTTTGGAGGGAGACAAACTTCTAGCAAGACACCAGAATTATGCCACTCAATTTCAATGTTTGGAGAAGTATAGTGGGAACTTCACCATTCCTGGTTGGACGGAAATCAGGATCCCAATATTTAAAGAATATCAGAAATACTTGGGTAACTGGATCAACTTGGCTATGTCGCTAGGTTTCTATGGACTACAGTGGGGCTTGGTTGATGTTATCTAGCATTTTGTAGTACTACCAGAGTTTTTTGTGATCTTTATCCCCTAACCATGGTGAATATATTATGCAGGCAATGAAAGTTGAGAACATGGTGAAGTTGAAAGAAGAATTTGATTACAAGAGCCTTTGCCGCAGGCTGGAAACAGAGCTTGATAGACTGATTGCAGAAAATGAGAGAATTATGAAAGCTAGGGAGGATAGTGAGGATGAATGTGCAAGAAGACTAGATGATGCACAACAAGATGTTCTTGAAGCAGAGAGCAAGCTTACTGAGGCTCTAGAGGTTGGTTACACATACCTGATTTTACCTTTTATCTGTTATGCAAAATGGGGATGGTACTAGAGGATTTCATATTTTTCATTGTCACTCCTTTACAGGGCTTCATAGCTCTCTTCATATCTCTCTTTATATCTCTTAACTTAGTTGTTTTCTACCTATGACTAGGTCCCTTTAATTGGACATACCATTTTTTTTGTCACACTACAACAACTAATATTGGTTTGTGGCCAGGTTCTCCCATAGTGTTTCTCAATCAGAAATTCTTCACGTTTAGATTTGATGTACTGCTGTAAAGGTTTACGATGCAAGGGAACCCTGTGGGTTTATTATAAGACCACACCTGGTATTTCATCTAGGTCTGGAGATTTTGTTGTAGTTCCTCACAAGCAAACCCTGATAGTTGGAAGTTTGGTATAGTCCACGGCTGCAGAAAAGGAGCTTTGTCGGAAAGATGTCATAGATATGCAGCAGAAATTGGAGGCGGAGTCTGGGCGTCGGGAGAAACTTGAAAAGGAATTTCAAGCACTTTGTTTAGAACGTCAGGCAGAGAAAGAAGAGGTATAGCCCCATAATTCAAGCACCTAGATGCTTATTTTGGATCCAAGAATTGGTATGAATCATAGAGTGCCATCCTTCCATCTGTTGGTTATGGTTAATAGCAGTGATGAACCTGCTGAATGTAAAGGTACTGAAACATTACTTCCTTATTTGCACCAATCGGTTCCCAGCGATGAATGGTATAGATTCTTTCCGTTCTCAGTGACATTTCACTTCTTAATTTGAGTTTTTCTTGAGTAGTCCAACAGTTGAAAGTGTTTGTGTTGATCTCCAGAAATCTGCTCAAGCGGAGAAGTTGAAGCTTCAAAAAGATCTCACAGAGATGGTTGAAAATCATCAGAAAGAAGTAGCAGATCTAATACGGAAGCATCAAAAGGAACTTGCAGAGGCTGTGAGTCTCCAGCAGGAGGAGCGAGCCCATCGTGAGAGGTTGGAGAATGAGCTGGCTAATCAACAACAAGAGCTAGCTTTATGTGAAAGGCTAGAGAAGGAGCTTTTAGATGGTGCCCAGCCTCAGCACCAGAGGAAAGAGGTATTATCATTTATTCAGTTGTGCCTTGCTCCATGTAGGACACTTGCATAATAGTGAATTTCATGGACATTTCGTTCCTAATTTAGCGCTTGCTGTTTTCTTACAGACCTGAGCAAAGTCATTATGATTGTTTTTAATGCAAATTAAATTTAGGAAATTAATGCCCAGGATATTTCTTGACAAGTCTAGGTCTAAGAGCTCCTCCTGAAGAGGGCTTATAGTTCTGTAGTACTTAGTGGAATGAGCTTTACGGCATACCAAAATTATTCTTACCATCTTGTCACTGGTACCATCTACATATTAGTGATCATCCGCTCGAATTCTTACTTTTCACTTACAGATATCGTTTTTCTTTCAAATTTGTATTTTACTAGTAAATATTGATGTTTTCCACTTGACATTTAGCTTTTCTCTGAACTTTCTCCACTCTTATATTTTGAACATTGAAGTTCCTTGTTGGGAGGTTCCTTCCTGGTGATCTCTTTGTAAGTGTGGAGTGTACTAAATTCTTATCTGTGCAGTCAGTTGAGTACAGCAGCGAAGTGTTGGGCTTGAGATTATCACTTGAGAAGGAGGTCCAAAGGAGGGAACAGCTGGAACAGGAGCTTCGTGCTATTAAGTCATCATCATCGAGGAAGAGTTTAAGTGGGAATCTTCAGAAGCAGAGTGATGAACTTCTGACAGTCAGGCAGAGACTGGATGATGAGCTGAAAGAAAGAGAGAGACTTGAGGCTGAGGTTCGAAGTCTCAGAGAGCAAGTGGGCTTGCTTAGTGATGAAGGAGATGAGGTACGTACTTTTGCTTTAGAACCAGATTACTGTATCTCATTACTGAGTGATATTGAACTATGATATTTGATGGAGCATGATTGATGATGGCATGATGTAGTGCTCTAGCTGGTCAAACGGTACATTGCATTAATCTGGATTAAGACTATGCCAGAGGCTTTATATTTGGATGAATTTGGTGGCCTGAGTTCTCCTGGCTATCGTGTTTCAACATGAAGAGTCACAACATTTTGTTTGTTTCAATCTTTAGATTAGAAGAAATTTGGGGGAGGTTATACATGTATCATCATTGAGGATGAGAACTAAGCAACTTTCTGATGTGCTCAGGTTTTTGTGCCTTTATCAAAAAATTCTCTCTCTATATATACATGTGTACTTCTAATTGTGTCAATAAATTTCACAACCTATTGCATGCACTAATGTCATATGCTGTTTTATCAGCAAACAAGGAGGATGATTGACAAAGGAGGCTCTGGGCGAAGTTCAGTAGGATCTGAAAGCCCACGAATTAGTGTCTCAAAACCAAACCATATGCGTGATACCATCAACGGTCAGCGTGCTACTATTGCTAAGCTCTTTGAACAAGGTAACATTGCAAGCCCCTTTTCAAGTTTTAGCATCATAGGACTAGGGGTTGAGACTGGAGTTGATAATAGTGCTGATTTCCAGTGATATTTGCACCTTGTGCATGGTTAGGTGTGGGTTAGTTAATAAGTTTCTAATGGAAATTGTCACATTGGTGGATTGTGTTGACCTTGTAAGGTTTGAGGACAATTTGTACAAGACGTGTTTCATGGTATTTCCATCTTGTATTATAACTTGGAAAGTATGCAGATTTAGGTCAAATGCGTTTAACATCATATTATATGATAAACACTGTGTGCTAATTTGCTCGTGTTATGTTTTTGACTTAATGGACTGGACTGTGCAGTTGGTTTGCACAAGATACTTTCATTATTGGAGTCAGAGGATGTCGACGTTCGTGTTCATGCTGTGAAGGTCGTTGCCAATCTTGCTGCTGAAGGTAAGGTCTTCAAAGTGTAGCCAGAAAGGTTTTCTTTAAAGGTGATTTTCATCTGATGTGCAGCATATGTTCAGGTGAAGTTGATAACTGTATTTTTTAATCGAGTCTAAATTATTTGTACACATGTCCTGCAGAGGCAAATCAGGAAAAGATTGTTGAGGCTGGAGGGTTGGGTTCCCTTCTTAATCTGTTGCAAAGTTCTGAAGATGAAACAATTCGTCGGGTTGCTGCTGGTGCTGTGGCTAACCTTGCCATGAATGGTGAGGCATATATGTTCTGTTCATCCTGCATGACTCATTGTTTATTATTTTACTACATCATTATGCAACTGCTTTAACAATTATGATGTTTGGAAATCACAAATAAGGTCTACTCTCAATTGCATGGAAGGGACTTCTTATGATTCGATGTGCCGATGTATTTGGAATACTTTCTGAATGTTTTTGCTGGGAACAGAGACAAACCAAGAACTCATTATGGCACAAGGGGGAATTGGCCTGTTAGCTCGAACTGCTGATGATGCTGAGGATCCACAGACTTTGCGAATGGTTGCTGGAGCTATAGCAAACTTATGTGGAAATGGTAACCACGTTGACCCACAAAGCACTGAATTAGATTTGTGGAATTCCATTTGATGATAGTAAAGTACATTTGTACATCCTTGTCTTTTGTCAGATTTCTATATCTTTTGCCAGATTTTGAAAGCCCAGGCATTTCATGCAAGTCCATGTAGAAGACTTTTGAAATGATCTTCAGTGCTAAATATAGCATTGGGCTAGTAGTTATATTAAGCAATTGAGTCGGGTCATGGAGTTTTGATTGAGGCTTTCCTTCTCACATTTAATAATTTGGTTGGCATGTTCTTTTGTACTAATATTCTTAGTTTCTCTTTTACGTCATAAATGAGGAGTTTAATAAATTTGAAGATTGCTGGTTGTTGGTTATCTCGAGTTTCTTTTTTCAAGTTTGTATATTCTATTGTGCAGACAAGCTGCAAATCAAGTTAAGAGAGGAAGGTGGGATCCGTGCACTTCTTGGTATGGTTCGCTCAAGGCATCCAGATGTTCTGGCTCAAGTGGCTCGGGGAATCGCAAATTTTGCCAAGTGTGAATCTCGAGGAGCTGCTCAAGGTACTCAAGGTGTATATACTTCCTATATTTAGGGAATTCTTCTCAAACTATTGTGCTAATGTGATGACAGAGTCATTTTTATGGTCCAGAGGATAATTTGGCTTGTGCATAGCTAGTGTGCTTGTTATTATTCACTTTCTAACATGCTCATGGGTTCTTGTTGTAGGGTATAAAACGGGAAGGTCGTTACTTATAGACGATGGGGCTCTTCCATGGATTGTAGCAAATGCTAACAATGATGCCTCACCCATTCGCCGTCATATCGAGCTAGCCCTCTGCCATTTGGCACAACATGGTGATTGCTCTCCCCAAGACTTATATATATAAGTTTTAAATGCCACAAACATGACGAGAATGTACCTTGGTAGATTATTACATAGTATTTATCATAAAGAGTTCTTGGCACCAAGTACTGCAGGAGCATGTGCAAAATGCAGATGTAAAATGATATGTGCAAGTAGGTTGCCTTTGTGAATAGGTTGTCTCTTTACCCATGCAAATTAGATGGGTTCAAATTCAGACCTCAAAAACTCAAAAACTTATTCGTCCATATAGTAAGTACAGAATATTAAGTTCTTTTGTTTTGTTGCTGTGGTTACAAATATTCAAAATTGTGTGGAATGTCGATAAATTAGCATGGGGCAACCTAATCGCACATATCAGTGTAGAAGAGATTAAGGTACTTATAATAACATTGCTGTCGAGCTAGCTTCAAGCTAGTATGAATATATTCAATATTGATGTAGACATTGAGATTTTATGTTGTAGCTTGAAGTCCTCTGTGGAGGGTGCTCTATTTTATCTTTACTACTGCTGGAATGTATTTACCATGTGGGATTTATGTGTATTTCAATCACTGGGAATGACATGTGGCAAAATTTAGGGGAAGAAGTTTCTGGAATAGAGGCGCCTCTATGGTATATTAGTACTTGACGAATGGCTTACATCTTTGCCTGTGTTCTGATCTGACAGAAATCAATGCAAAAGATCTTGTTGCGGGAGGGGCACTGTGGGAACTGGTCCGGATTTCTCGGGAATGCTCCCGAGAGGACATTCGCAACCTTGCCCAGCGCACATTGAATGCGAGTGGGACGTTTCAATCTGAGCTGCGACGGCTGCATTTAGTTTATTGAGGGGCTAGTCATGTTGTGTTCAAAATTCAGGGTTTGAAATCTTCTTTTTTCTCTTTCCTGAGAGTGTTGTATAATTAGAATCAGAGATCACGGTTGACTGAGAGCAACCGTTCACGTTCTCTCGCCAATTTTGTGATTATTTCTTGGACATGCTTGTGGTTGTGCGAGAATAGACTGATGTAGAATAACTACAAATCCTGAGATTTGTCGAAGAAATTATGAAATCGCATTCAATTCAATGAGCATTTCTAGAAACCTGTCCCAGTTGTCTTCACTATATGAAGTTGGAATTGAAAAAAGAAGTTCCCCGCTTCACCCATGTTCAATTACTGTATATGCATGAATTTGCAATCTTGAGAAGGTGCAAAATATTTCTGGACAAAATTAGGTCTCTGCTTCATCCCTTCTAATCCTGTTAATACTTTTTGTGGAAAGCATGTATCTTGCCATCGACCATATGTAAAATGATGCAACCACATGCCTTCACTCTTGATACCATTTGGTGTGATATCAGTAGCTGAAACTGATTTATGGTATTTAGTGTCATGTACACTATTTGCGCAGGGCCTGAACTACACTAAATAGGACATTTAGTGTCACTAGCATTGAATGTTAACCCAACAATATTTGTCATTCCTTTGTAAATGTTCTTGGAGATTATAGATTTAGGCGTTGCAAATTACCGTCACTGACGAAGTGATTTCTAATCCAAACTTCAATCACCCATGACAATGTTTCATCACAGGATTTTTATGCCAGAACTTAAGAAAGTTTGTGTAGAATGCAAGTTTCTCAAACTTGGAAGAGCGCAAAATTTCAATGAGGATGAGATATTTGGCCATGCCAGGCTGCTGCTCAGAATTCACTTGTTAGAATTCTTTTGCCTTTGATGCATACCTACCTGCCTGTTTCTCATAATTTGAAGGAGATTGAATCCGTTGGGAGTTTGATCCAAGAATTATGTTTGTTGGGAACCCATGCCATGGTTGTGGGATGTGACTTGCTCCAGTATGAAGAAAGCTTACGAAATCACAGTAGATTTTGAGACTGACGAAGAAGGTTAAGAGGATTTGAGAGAGAAATTGTGGAGAAGTTTGGATTGATGCACACACAAATTTAACTCAACGCTAAACACTCTGAATTTGATAAAGTGTGCAACTTGAGATGCTTTCAAAAGATTGACCTCCAACTAGTTAATCCAACTCACTGAGAGTTGAATCATCCACAATCACACTGAGGGGCTGATCACACCGGCCAGTTCAGACACCATCCGTCGGCATCTCCAGCTGTAATAGTGTGAAAAGTGGTGGGCCAACATCTATTTCTGAACATAATCCCTAGCAATTTCACGGCTGGAACTGGACAGAAAGTTTGGTGTGATCGGGGCATGAGCTATCATTCACTACAGTAATCTCCCGCTTAAGTACACACCCGTTTAAGTACGCATCCCGGTTAAGTGCGCAATTTTTTTGACAAAAATCAGTTTATTGTTTGAACATGTCATGCATAGTCATTTGTCGTGAATGTATGAAGTTTTTACACTTGACATTCATTGTCAATTTGTTAACATTTCGTTGAAACGTCTCGAACGATCATCATAGTTCATCATACATTTGTCCAGCTTCCGTTTGAACATCGGAGCAAAGCTATTGGTCATCAATGTCAAGGACAATAGAGCTTCAAAGCCTTTGAAGTTGGTAGCACTTTCAGATTCAACAAATGTCTCGATAGGTTGGATTTTGTCATCGATAGGTGGTTCTTCTTCAATTCACATTGTTTCAATAACTTTTCGGATGGCACCTTCACTAACTTCATACTCCCGCCCCAACGCTTGCTTGCTCGGCGCATTTAGCTTGCTCAACTTTGCAATGATTTCACATCGTTGGGCTTCGGTCAAGCACGTTGCCTCAAGTTTCATCCGTTTCCCGTTGCGATTCATTGAATCATAAGGTCTAGAAAGTGATATGAGTAAAGTACACACCTACCAACTAAGTGCTCAACAATGACTCCAGTTCAAAGTGCGTACTTAAGCGGGAGAGTACTGTACTTAGCCCCAAAATTTGCATTTTCTTGATGAAAAATCCAACTACCTAGGACATTCATGTTGGGGCTAGAGCTCATGCTAGATCGGCGGGCCCCAGCCGGCCGACCCATGACCCCATTATGGGGTACCCCAAGCTACAATAGCCTTGCCATTTTTATTTTTATTTTATTATTATTCAAAATCTTGACCAAAAATTGTTGCCTACCCAACCCAATTTCATAAAACAATTTGCCCTTGCATTCTTGAAGGGCGCTTGTCCTCCAACCCCATATTGAATGCACTTCAATTTGAAGGTCCAAAATCCAATATATATGTTCACTTCTTCTTAGTAAATAAGCAATTGATTGAAACTTCATTCCCAAAATGAAACCCGTCAATGAAATGAAATTGATTTTAAAGTCCAAGAAGCCAAAAGCATGCAATTGAATGTCAATAAAGCTTGTAATGAACTTGGAAGTCAAGAATATTACAAAACCCTCATTAGCATTGAGGTTATAACGTATGTAAGTTACCATTTGAAAGGGTCTTTTGTCATTCTAAAATGAAACTTATATTATCTGTCTATTTTTAGTTTATTAATTTTATAGTAGTTTAGTCAGGCCTTCTACTTTCACAAGTATTCATACACATCCAAACTGATTAAGTGTGATTAAATGTAATAAAGTGCATTAATTATAATTAAATCAAATTAAATCAAATCAGAGATTATGCTTAATTATGATATAATCTAGATATGAGATTGGATGTGCACCTGGGGCCAAATTCGGTTCCTTATATCAATTGGAAGCCTAGATTTGTGTGATATGTGGGTGGGTGTGGATCTAGGAAGGGACATCAACAAGATGTGTTTTAAATATTGATTGGAGTGCATGCTTAAAATAATGGTAATTTATTTTGGGTTCAATAGTAAATGTAATTAAGAGGACGTGTATGAGCAATTAAAAAAAAAGGCGATCTTCACTTTGATAATGTATAAAGCTTTCATATGAACACCACAATTTACGAGGGAAAATGGCTATCCCTCAATGTGGATTTGCTAGACATCTTGTACTAAACAACTATTTAAGTTAAGTGGGGTTAAGTCCAAGTCCATAAATTATAACATGTTGAAATCAATCATAGGACCCTCTACTAGAATCGTATGGAAGAATTGTCTGATAGAGTATGCAGAGTTAATTACGACAATAATATAGTAGTTGTATTGATTGTATTCTTGTTGCTTATCAATTGATTATATAGAATGAACATCGGAAAGTAGATATTTGATTTTTATCCATCATATTTTAGTATCGTAACATTCAGATTTTCATCGAGGACTGACATATCTCCCATAAAATATAGGCATGTTTGAAGTGGATTGACAAATCCACCCATAGAATTGAAGCAACCCCAAAGTCCAAATTATGAGTATATGTCCAAATTTCCTTAAATACAAGTTACTACACCGTTTATGGTATTCAATGTCACATGTGTAATAGTGTCACTTACCCTATTTTGAGGTGTATGCCAGGTTACATTGATGATTAACAACTTCATCATAATTGTCACCTCATGACACTTGGCATTCAAGTTGCTTGCTAATATCTTGGCTTGAGCATGTTCACTAGTGTTATGAGGTGAATGCCTATGTTACACAATGGTCTACAAGTTGACTTAGAGTGTACACAAATGACACTTGGCATCAATATGCTCAAGAGTATCTTCCTCTTGCATACTAAAATATAAACATGTGACGCTTGCCATTAGTACGCTCAAAAAGTTCTTCCCCTTGCATACTAAAACGCAGGACTATCATCTAACATATCCCAATATGCTACTCTAAATGTCATTATGTAAATACTTTTTCACTCAAAGAAGTTACTTATATTGACGAATGGAATCTTATTGACAATTAACATGCATGACACTTTAGGCCCTCTAGGCATCTAGTTTAGGCCCTTCGCAAATTGTGTATGTGACCATAAATGGTGTAATCATATGTCAATATCCTAGTGGAAAAAAATGGCCTTGGGCAACTTGTTTGTTTTCATGTTACGTGTGTCCATGAAAGTACACAAATTTAATGAATTGTAGGTGAAAAGTTCAAGAAGCCAAAGGACCTATGGGAGTAGAAATATGTCAAGGTGGGGTTCAAAAGGTTGATTCCTAGAGTAGCCGAGTGTGTATGCCTTTGGGAGATAGCGGCTACTATCAACATGATGAGGAAGTTGGTAGAAACACTTGAGACTATCCATCGCTATATCTTAAAGTATTGGGGTAGTCGGTCACCAACCAATTTCAATGCGTGTGGAAGATTTGAGGTGCGATAAGCATCAACGATTTCATGTCGGATGGTAACAAATATTTCTTCAAGTATTGTTGGCATTCATGTTTCAGACAGTCGCCCTCGAGGTGAAGGTAGTGTTGTTTCTTTTTGTGTGAGGTGGAAGAAGTTCCATTCTTGATACATAATGGCTTCCTTGAGAGCTTCAAATGTGAATTTTGTCGATGTGGAAGATGGGTGACTTAACCCTTAAATGCCCAAGAAGCCAAAAAAAGTGGTTGCGAGCGTTTTTCAAAAATATATTTCCCAATGCAAATTGTTTCCTTTTCTTGTTTTACTTTCTTGCACCTAGACATAATAAAGCTTTGCACCATCTACATCAAACTAATTGAATTTTTTTATGAATGACTCTAAGGTATGGACCTTGAAGTGGTTGGAACCCTTAGTATTCTCTTTGTTACAAAATAACTATTTTGGGAAAGTAACCATGTTTAGTAACATCAATATTTTTGGTTTTTTTCCCACCAAATTATGAAACTCTTAATTTTAGGCAATCTTATCAAAGATCAAGTGGTTTTGATACATCTTGAATTTTTGATTATTTTATGAAGGAAAACCTGCTTGTAAATGATTTGGTGGAGACCAAGGATAAAGATCTATAATACAACCGCAAGGATGTGATTTAAAATTAACTCTCTAAAACTTTCTCTTGTGTGTCAACACAAAATAACGTTTCTAATTCATGCTTTATGGCACATCTTTGATTCAAGTAAAACTCATAGGCTTTTAGGGGTTATTACCGTAGGTGTCAAGCAAGCTCAACACAAATTAAACCAAATTTGAGCAAAGTGCCACGTGTCAAATTCATGTTAGTTAGGACCTCTATAAAATCCCGTGTGTCACCTCAAAAAATTAGCGTTTCGACAACAAAGTGCCGGGAACCGGTTGTCGCCCATGTTACCTTGATCTAATTGGAATCTTGGAAGCACCAAGGGAGAGATCCTCCGACAACTTTAAAGCTCGAGTATGAATTTGTTAGCATGTCAATTTTTGTTCATCTCGATTGGATATGGATACACTACTATAAGAAGTTATGTTAACGTGCACTCTATGGGCGCACTTTTGAGTCGGGGGGTTATGTCAAAGAACTCACACTTTTGGCTTTCAAATGGTCAATGCCAATAAAATAATAGGAGACCTCTTTGTTAGATTAATGTGAAGTCGATTAATGAACATAATTATGAATGACCTAGAACTTGCTATGCTATAATGTGCTAAATGCGACAAAGCACACTACGTCGTTCATGGTATTTAGTGTCACTTACTATTCGGGGTTTTGCAATGCTATAACTTTTTGTTATGAATGTAGTGTTTCTATCAAGGAAAGTCATTTATGTTCTATAATGTCCACACAACTTACTTAGTCTTTGTTGGTAGAAATGAAATTTATAGTATGAAGACTCTATAGCATTGTGTAATTCCAAATAGTAAGTGACACTAAATACCATGAAGGGTGTAGTGCAACACCTTCAAAATGGTATGAAAGTCTTGAGGGTGAAATCGGAAGGAAATCTTAAGAATGTCATGCAACTTTGACTACATTGTTTAGTGTCACGTACACTAAGGGCCTAAACTAGATGCCTAGAGGTCTCAAAGTGTCATGCCTGCTAATTGCCAATATGATATTAACATGTCAACATAAGCAACTTTTCAATTGGAAAGTTGTCCCAAATACGTTCACATTATGACATTAGCACAACACATTGGGATACTTGAGATGATAGTTTTGTGTTTCAGTTTGCACGAAGAAGATATTATCGAGCATACTAATGACAAGTTGCAAACATTTACATTTTAGTATGCAAGAGGAAGATACTCTTGAGCATACTAATGCCAAGTGCCATTTGTGTGCACTTTAGTCAACTTGTAGACCATTGTGTGACATAGGCATACACCTCATAACACTATTGAGCATGCTCATGCCAAGATATTAGTAAACGCACTTGAATGCCAAGTGTCATGAGGTGACACTAATAATGAACTTGTTGATCAATAGTGTAACCTATCATACACCTTACAATAGGGTAATTGACACTATTATGCATGGACACTAAGGGCCGCTTCACACTATGGCCGTCCAAGTCAAGAGGCCGTGGGATTGAGTGGCCAAACTTTGTTGAGAGTCCAAAGAAATGGGCTGAAAATAGCCAATAAAATATAGTAAGTGAAGCCTTCGGCCGGGCATTGTGTGAAGCCTCCAAAGGCCAAGCCCAAAGTCCAAACCTTTGACCAAGAACTCCCACGGCCTCTCGACTTGGATGGCCATAGTGTGAAGTCTCCAAAGGCCAAGCCGAAAGTCCAAACCCAAAGGAGCATTCCACTTTATTCCTTGCCTAAAACAACCCCTCTAATCTAACGGCCAAGATCTTGTCAATGATTGATTTTTTAATGAAAAAAGTTGACGGCCTCTCGACCATAGTTTGGGTTTCCATTCCCGTCCGACCCAAACTTCCTTCGAGAATCCGTCGCCTTCGTCAAAAAGTAAGCATTTTAAATTGCGACGGCCTTTGGACTTTGGCCTTAGTGTGAAGGGTTGAGAGGCCGAACTCTTGGTTTCTTCCAATATGATTGGTGGAAATCGACGGCCTCTCGACCTTCGGCCATAGTGTGAAGTGCCCCTAAATACCATAAACGGTGTAGCACATCCCAAGATACATAGTGAAGCTCACAACGTAATTTCGTATGCACCATGCATGACAATATCGGCTCATCTTTAAGTGAATGTGACACACCTTGTATGCTTACAACGCACATTTAATGGGACAATTACCAATGTACCATTGTGGGTCCTTTTTGACATTAAATGGATTAAAATCTCGGGTACTAAAAGCTTGTGAGCCCTAATCTCCTTGTTAAAGGCGCACACCCCCCCCCCTAGCTCCACACGTCATTGATTTATCAATGACGATAATGCACACTAACTTAGGCCCACACCACATGGCTGGAAGTTTTTGAAAGGGGAGAACACTCACTTTGGTTGCTAAGGGCAAGTAGCTTGGTGTCGGTGCTTTTTTGGGTTCGGTTTTAGAAATATGATGGAAAACAAACCAAATGTCTATTTCTTGATGTTAAATATATATACACCCTAAACTCCGTAATGTTACTCACTTTTTAATATCCCTAAACCTTAGGGAATGGATGTTCTTAGTTCAAATCTTACTCCTTATTGTCACATTTCTCTCCCTTATATCACTGGTTTTTTCATTAATGCAAACCACCAAAGAAGTCAACTCACACCCTTGCATTGTGCCACGTGTCAATATGTGGAGTGTCTTCTTCTTCTTCTTCTTCTGCCAGTTGTTGAATTGTTGGTGCATGGATCTGCCATATTGCCTGAGTATGCCAAGTGGGAGGTTGACATGTGAAGATGGATCACGTGTTATGATACCGTAGATTTCCCCTGTGAGGATTTGTTCTAAGCCCTAAGCCCTAATCTTGAACCCTAGTCTTCTCCCTCTCACTTGTGTTGCACATCTCTCAGGAATTCAATCCACCAACATGGGAATCTCTCTAAGGAGTTGAATACACACAGGCGCACACATTACCCATTGTGAAGGTCATCGCTTACTAATCTCAAATGCAAACCTATTCATTTTGCTTTCTACATATCCTTAGAAGCCAAGTTGTTTTCAATCTGAGATCGAGCACCATGGAATTGGTATTGTTGTAGGACACTTCCATCAATTGTTGATGAAGATATAGAAACAATATTTTATGTATTGGATGACAATGGTGACTTCAAGGTTCGTTTTCATACACCAAATTTTTATTACTATAAATATCTCCTAAGCAACTAGTGGAAATCTTTGTCAAATGCTTGGGGTTTTGTCCATGACAAGAATTTGATGTATAGGTTGTCTCCAGTTCAACAGGGAAGAATTTGTTGACCTTTACAACACAATCGCGTTGAAATTTTAAAGGGCAAATGAGGTGAGTTTGCATTCTTGTTTGCATTTGGTTGACATCCCTTATATTGATATTTTTTTTCCATGTATGTTTCTTGAGATGAATTTCTAGTGAGCTCAAATGTGTAAAATGTATGTCCTTCATAATCGTCGGTCGGTTTGTGAAAATAGTGGATCCTTTTCGCCCGAGGGTTGATGTGGTGCCAAAATATAGGCTCATTATAGGGGGATCTATGAGTCCAAGTTTTGACTCGGGGAGATCACTCCATTGTAGAGTTGAACAACCACGTGCGATCATTTTAGATGTAAAAAATGTAAAAAATGTAAAAATCATCACCAAAATGGGTCACAATTTTATCAATTTTTTTTCATGAGTAGATATAAATGGTACATGTTACATAGTAAAAAATGGTGACTAAATTTGATGATTTGTTTTTTTAATAAAACATATTGTTTCTAACTAGAATGACGCAGAATTGAACTAAAAAAATTGCTACAATTAATGAATATGACTAAAAATTTCAAAAAATATATACAAAAGATACCATCAATGGTTTTGTATATGTAGAAAAAATATCGTAAAATTTAAAATTATTTATGACACGTAATATAGGGGTAGCAAACTTTGTTCGCACGTGGTGTTCAACTCTACAATGGAGTGATCTCCCCGAGAGTTTTGACCATTCTGCATATAAGGTTGTCAGTGTCCGGGGAGGGTTTTGGGCATAATTGGTCAAGATCTTAGTGTTTCCAAGACCAAACAATCACATGTTGACATTTTTCAAATTTTCTTTGCTAAATTGAGGAATATTCTATAAGTTCATGTAAATGGATCAGATTGAGGTAAAGTCCTACTTTAAAAAAAATACCAACTACTACACCTTGAGCTTCTTGTCTTTAAGGTCTAAATTTTGCACAAATTTCAATATTATCACTTCATTCTAGTCCACACATGACATAAATTAGCAGTGCTAGCAAGCTCCCTTTCACCATTTAAACAAATGTAATTTTCTACTAAGATTGAAATCTATAAAGCATTTTGCTTGAAGGCAAAAAGAGAGTAAGATTCAACTTCTCAACAAGGTTCACTTATGTAGACACCTACACACTAGGAGTCCACTGCACAACTGTTGTCAAATAAAAATTATCAAATTCGTATTCTTTTTCATCATCTTTATAAAGCCCATGTTGAATGCCGTGGTTGCCTAAATGCCGCCCTCCTACATCCAAAGCTTCCATACCTTCACTTTACCCAAAACCAAGATCATCCGGTCCCCATCCACTAGCAAACCTGACCAATTTTCATTGTCTCTAAAGTTTTGTAGATCCATAATTTGTATCATTCTCCCCACCACCCCCTTCGTAATCTTCCCGATTTGCTCCATGTTGGGGTCTTTCACCAAGGTTCTGTACAAAGTGCTTCTTGACTTCTTGGACTGCCCAATCATACCATAAGCTTTGGGTATGTGTGCGATTTTGGGAGATTATTTGTGTCCCATGTATGAAATCACCAATTTTGACACTACATTGTTGCACTTTGTGTTATTCCATACTATCACATGCTACACTAATCCTCTATTATCACACATCCATGTTAACACTACAAATCTCCGTAATATCATGTGCACTTTGGTTGCCATAGGTGTGATACTACGGAGTTTAGAGTGTACTTAAATGTTGAATAGAGAAAAATATTATTGAAAAACTACAATAATCTTAGCATAATCAATTATGCATATTCTATCATAGGATCCTACCATACAATCCTATCATAGGATCTTATGATAGGAATAACATGTTATAATGTTGGTCTTGGACTTAGTCCAGTTTATACTTGAAAATCAATTCAATAGTGTCAATGCTTTTTGGGTTTGGTTTTAGGCTCAGGAATCTCATGTGGCAAAAAGACAAATGACATGACCAAAGGACGGCACAACAAAACTTCCGGAAATGAATGTCCATAAATCCTAGAAACGGGGAGGAAGAGTAGGATTGGGAAACTTTACTTTATGATGCCAATAAGGTTGCCAACCTACCGGAAGTTAGCCTCCCTTGTTTATAGCTCATTTCATCACAATTTGCTTTTGAAATGTTACTTATATGCATCTCCATTTGGAACCATCACAAATCACTGGACAATACTATGGTGGGATATTAAGGGCCGCTTCACACTATGGTTGTCCAAGTCGAGAGGCCATGGGATTGAATGGCCAAACTTTGTTAAAAGTTCAAAGCAGGGTTGTCTATTGTGTCGTGACGGAGGCTAATCCCGACATAATGTCGTGGCGTCACGACACGTATCTGTCACGACATTATGCCGGATGCCGTCTTTATCCTGACAAACTTGAATTTTACCGTATTTTTTTGTGTAATTACATTACCCCAATCAGGACACGTAGGATTTATGATGTCCACGTATGGTGCCATGTCAGCAAAGTAGAGGTAAAGTGGGAAAAAAATTACTAGCGCCCGTCCCCCCCCCCCGTTCCCCCCGCTCCCTACGTTCCCCTCCCCCATCCGGCACCCCATCCGGCCCTCATCCGGCCCCCCATCCGCCCCCCCCCCCCCCAATCCGCCCCCCCCCAAATCCGCCCCCCCCCCCAATCCGAACCCGGCCCCCCCCCACCCATCCGAACCCGGTCCCCCCTAATCCGAACCCGGCCCCCCCTAATCCGAACCCGGCCCCCCCCCCACCCATCCGAACCTGCCCCCCCCCTAATCCGAACCCGGGCCCCCCCCCAATCCGAACCCCCTCCCCCCCCATCCGAACCCGCCCCCCCCCTATCCGACCCGGCCCCCCCCATCCGAACCCCCTCCCCCCCCCTATCCGACCCAGCCCCCCCCCATCCGAACCCCCTCCCCCCCCTATCCGACCCAGCCCCCCCCCCCCATCCGAACCCCCTCCCCCCCCCCTATCCGACCCAGCCCCCCCCCCATCCGAACCCCCTCCCCCCCCCCTATCCGACCCGGCCCCCCCTAATCCGAACCCCCTCCCCCCCCCCAATCCGAACCCCAATCCGGCCCCCATCCGTACCCCATCCGGCCTCCATCCGGTACCCCATCCGGCCCCCATCCGGCGTTCCCCCCGTCCGCATCCGTTCCCGCCCCCGTTCCCATCCCCGTCCGCTCCGTTCCCCTCCCCCCCACACCCTCATTTGTCATATTTTACTACTTTGATTTTAACAGAATGATAAACACAAAGGCAAAATGATTTACCTGGCAAGGGAAATATGCACATCCACGTCGGATTTTTCTGCCACATTGGATGCCACCTTGGCAAGAAGGTAAGTATTTTACCCACCCTACTAGCTTCCCCCTAGTATGACCCTACGTGGACCCTATTATGTCGTGACGGAGGGGTCCGCCCCGACACGACACGTCATGACGTCATGACGGTGGCAGGACGTCGCGATAGACAACCCTGGTTCAAAGAAATGGGCTGAAAATAAATTATAGGAATTGGAGCCTTCTGCCGGGCATAGTGTGAAGCCTGCAAAGGCCAAGCCCAAAGTCCAAACCCTTGACCATGAACTCACACGGCCTCTTGACTTGGATGGCCATAGTGTGAAGCCTCCAAAGGCCAAGCCCAAAGTCCAAAGGAAGAAGGAGCATCCCACTTTATTCCTTGCCCAAAACAACCCCTCCAATCTAACGGCCAAGATCTCGTTAGTTTTTGACTTTTTTAATGAAAAAAAATGGACGGCCTCTCGACCATAGTTTGGGTTTCCATTCTTGTCCGACCCAAACTTCCTTTGAGAGTCCGTCGCCTTGGTCAAAAGTCCTGCCATGTAGGCATTTTAAATTACAACGGCCTTTGGAGTTTGGCCTCTAGTGTGAAGGGTCGAGAGGCCGAATTCTTGGTTTCTTGCAATCTAATTGGTGGAAATCGACGACCTCTCGACCTTCGGCTATAGTGTGAAGTGGCCCTAAGGTTTGTGGTCACCACTACATCACATGACCATATCTACCTCCATATTGATGGACATGAAATTAGAAGGACCAAAACGAAGAGAACCCTCTATTTTGAATTGCAATACAATATAAGGCAAATGAGGTTAATGTGGACACCTCCAACTCTGTGGAATCATCTAGCATGTGGACCCAAGCATTGGAAGCTTGAGCATGTTAGCAATCTTGGATCAAGACGAAAGAATTTGAAATTGTTGAAATCGTAGTTAAGGAAGGTGTTGATCTAGGCTCCCAATTTGTTTCCCAATCTGGTGTTATAGGGGGGCAACTCTTTTATCGTTCAATGTTGTGTAAGTGGACAACATCATTAGCAGGTTCTAAAACCATGGGTCATCTGCCAATAAAAACCAAGTTTAATGCCAATATTGGTTGTGTTGTGTCTCTAAAGTGGTCACATGTCAGTAAGATAAAATGTTGTCAAATTAATTTTTTTTCATTATAGAATACCCACAACACAAGTTGGTCGGCACCTCCCAAACACATGTCACCTCCTAATTTGCCCACCTTGGGCGCAAAAATCAAGCTTGTCATAGCTCGGTGGATAGCACCCTCAATTATGGAGGATAGTGGGAGTAGTTTGACTTTTGTGAAGGCGACTAACCTAAATATTATCAAGGTGGCGGCTCAATCACCATGTATTACTCACCCGTCTAATTAAAGCGACTATACCCCCGATTAGGAGCCAAAAATAAGGCTTAAGGGCCACTTCACACACGAGCCAAGAGCCGTAACCATGAAATTGTGAGAGTCGAAAGAAACTATCCAAAGGCCGTCCCAACACACCTCCAAAATCATGTAGTGTGGTCACGGACCCTCAAGTGTAGTGTGTGAAGTCATATGTGACCGGGTCCAACCAAAAGCTATTTCAATGAATTTCTATTCATGCGGGTCCTCACACATGATAAAAAAAATAGAATAAATCAACGGTTGTGAGCGTTCGGAGTGCCATGGTCTCCTGGTTTTGTGTTAGGCCTACTTCCAAGAGGTGGTTTTTGAAAATAGTCCAAATGACCATGAACCATGATCCATTTGATGCCATGAAGGAATCCATGTAGACTTTATATCCATCTTGCATTCACATACTCTGGTCGGTCCCTCAAGCGTAGTGTGAAGCGAACTTGGACCGGCTCCGCCTTTTCCACCAATGAGAGTGCTTGAAGTGTAATGGTCACGGGCTCTCAGTCTCGTGTGTATTAAGATTCAAAGTCCACTGTGAATGCACTGACTTAGGGTTACAGACTTCTCTTCAAAATAAACTACACAAAAGTTTGTCATTTGATCCATGTTTCTGCAATACCAAAGCCTCACCATTCTTAATGTTGTTTGTGGGAAAGTGAAGAATGTGATCTTCCCTCCCAACTCCATGGTTCTTCCGAAATATGTAGAGGCGGTCACAAGGGTTATCTCGTCCCACCTCACCACCATTGCCATGTCGCAATAGGACGTCGCATAATGATGCATAAGATGACATGGTAGAGAAGTGAAGTAAAAACTATAGTGGTACACTAAATATGATATTTAGTGTTTGATGATATTTAATGTTGTTACCACCCTACCCTGCTCAACACTAATTTTCAATTCCTTGACAATTAGTGTTAGACATAAATGTGTTGCTACCTTCCCTACTGTCACCTCCCTTCCTGTGAAGCACTCTTCTTCGGACGCTTCAAGAATCTCTCTTTTTCTCTCTTCCTCCTCATTTCCTGGAATTCTCCTTTTACCATTGTTATATTTTTCCCCTTATCCTTACTAACACTAAATTCAAACATGTAACTTCCACATATTACCATAGTTGATATTTAGTGTTTGAGTTTACATTTAATGTTACTTACTTTCATAGGGTTATCAACATTTAGTGTGTTTGTATTTAGTGTGTAGTGGAGGAGACAATGAAAGATGATAAGGGTATAAAGCTTCTACACATAAGTTAAACATACTACACATGATAGCATTCCCCTTTGCCACTTCAATCAACTTTACAAAGATATATATATATATATATAGGTATTCAACCAATCACGGAAGCGTGCAAAGAATTGAAGCCATCGTGAATACTATATTTTAGTCGGGAGGCTGTAAGTTAGAAGGTAGATCCGAAGGTGCCTAAAGCACACAATCTATGTGTCCTTAAAGTTTTTGTACCTTGCATGCATAGTACCTTAGGTGCTTACGAGGCTAGGGCACTACCAACGATATTGTGGTTGGTAGCTTGTTGGGACTCCCTTCAACTCCTCGAAATGTAACCCTATCTAGCTAGTCGAGAGATAAGATGTGTCTAAAGCCTACTATGTATGTTCATTGACAATGGAATATGTTAGTCGGCCGCGGGGTGTGGATCCCAAGGAGCCTAGAGAAACACGATCTCATATACAATGAAGGATAGGCACGGATGTTGGGTGGGTGGAATGGTGGGGAAGCTACCCATGAAAGTGGGTCCCACTCATCGGGGGAGTTACATACATACACCCTAAACTCCGTAATATCAACCTCCATATTGTCACACACTCTCTAATATCCCAAAACCCTAGGGAACGGATGTTCGTAGTTCAAATCTCACTCCTTATTGTCACATTTCTCTCCCTTATATCACGAAATTTGTCATTAATGCAAACCACCCAAGAAGTCAACCCACACCCTCGCATTGCGCCATGTGTCAACATGTGGAGTGTCTTCTTCTTCTTCTTCTTCTTCTTATGCCACTTGTTGAATGTTGGCGCATGTGTCCGCCGCATCGCCTGGGAAGGCCAAGTGGAGTGGACCACACTAGCGTAGGTGACGGGAGAGCGAATTCAAATTGTCCTCACATCTCCTTTGTGTTATTCCATAGTGTCACATGCTACACTAACTCTATAGTATCACGCATCCATGTTAACACTACAAAACTCTGTAATATCACGTGCCCTTTGGTTGCCACGGGTGTGATACTACGGAGTTTAGAGTGTAATTGTAAACCGCGGTATAGTGTCACCAACACCAAATGTTAACCCAACATTATTTGTCATTACTTGTAAAGTTTTTGGGGGATTATAGATTTACAGTGTTGCAATTACTGTCACTTATCAAGTGAATTTTCATCCAGATTTCAATCATCCATGACAATATTTCATCACAAGTTGCTGACACGAGAAGGTAGGGGTTTTGGCCAATGGATGAACTCATCCATCATCCATGACAGTATTTGTCATAAGAAGTGTCATCCGAAAAGTTACCATAGTGACATTAAATATGATATGACACTAAATGGCATATTTAGTGTAGTAGGTTTTGCAATTTTTAAAATGCGGTAGCTCGAATACCTAGTATCTACCTCATTTGTAGGAGATGCATAATGTAGACGCGTCTTAAAATGTCTTGGTTTTCTCCAATTGGCCCACGCTACCTAGGATATTGAACACACACTTCATGCACGATGAATAGCAAATCCAAGTCGAGGTTGAAGCCGCTTTTTCTCAATATATTTTGGAGCTTATATGAATATCTAATTCATTACCAAAGTGAATATATCACTATATTCGTTAATTTGAGACTTTCTCTTGTCTCAAATTAATATATGGACCACAACAACATGGTCTAATGTTTGGGTCGTCCTACCTAAACCATCTTGATATGAGTTCTTAATTGGGTTCTTGATATGAACACCCGCTTCAAAGTATTTGCATCTTACAACATTCTCCAATATTTGTGTGATTTTATCCATGTTCTTATATTTGTAATTGTCTCAAAATGCCGAAAAAGTCCCAAATTAGCGAATATAGTGATATATTCTATTTCTCCTTAAATGATCGTACTAAGTCTCTCAATCATGTTGACTATGGAGCTTACAATAAGTTAGTTGGCAGAATTTGAGCACATAGTCCAATCACTTTTAAGCACATGTATCTATGGTGTCCATTTTTAGATGCACACCACAAATATAGATGTCTGAATTAGGCACGTCTACCGTAGAGCTTGCGTCCTTATATGAGCCTAGGCCACTACCGATGATAGTATACTAGTTGGTGGGAGCCCCATTAACTCAATGACACAAAGCCCTATGTAGTGGTAACTTAAGAAGTAAGATTAGTGGATGAGCATTATTTCTTGATTTCCACTCAGGTTGCATTGGCTCGCCTGGGTTGGTTGTATTTTGGGTTCCTTCTTGCAATTGAACTTTCAGTTTGTGCCAAAAAAGAAGAAGATGTAAGATTAGTGGGCCTAAAACAAGCATTCGTAAATTTGCGCCCACTTCTCCTAGGATTTGAACCATACGATCGATGTGAGATGATTAGAACATCCAAATCACAATTATAGGCATTTTCCTCATGAGATTTTGAGCTCATATGAATATCTTGTTCATTGTCAAAGTCAATATTCTTTTTCTTATTAAACGATCACACATACGCTCCCCCCAATCATGTCCATGGTTGAGCCTAGAATGGTTAATAGATTTTGAGCAAGTAGTTCAATCTCTTTAAGACACATGCCTTTTTGGTGTCCATTCTTAGCCCTTAGCCATGGCATATACATGGGCGTGCAATTAACAAGAGCGACCGCATGAGGTATACATGCCTTAGTGTGCCCATTTCCTTAGAACGTAACTTGGACTCGCTGCACAATATGCACATTCTATACTAGTCCATAAGCGAAGACTAGAGAATCGACAACCTATCATAGACCTCCAGAACTCGCCATAAATAAACTAATAAAGAAACTTATATGTATATATAACAAACAAAATTACCCTAACCCCCTAAATATTACTACGTTCTACAACGTCTCCTACCAAGGACGATTACATATTGCTGGTTATTGTTAATGGTTACTAGTTACTAAATACAATGTCCCCTCCCTGCAAGGGTTGAAGTAGTTTCACATCCGACGCCATTGTCCCTAGGGTGTGGCCAAAAATGTTTTACGAATAGACACTCTATTCACTCCAGCCTCCTTCGGAGACCAGAGTTCTTCTTCTTGTAACTTGGAATTTATCATGTCCACCCCAAAGTCTTGTTGGGTGATGGTGTTGTGGACCTCCCTCTTTGAAACAAATCACATTTTCAAACGAGTACGTACCCATTGTTATCATCATGGTGATTGGGGAAGGTAAGTTCCCTCACATAAACGTGTACTCAATATTTCAAAAGATGAGACAATTCATATGTAAGCAAAATTGGACCGAGACCTAGTCTAGAATTATAACTTGCTTGAGGTGTATGGGCGGACTTGGTGTACTTAATATTTCAAAAGATGAAATGATTCATATGTAAAGCAAAATTGGACCAAGACTTAGTCTAGAATTATAACTTGCTTGAGTTGTATGGGCGGACTTGATGATAGATTTTTTACCGGTGGGTTCGATGATTATAATATTGAATGAGATGTTTTCATTATCTTTCATTATTTACGATTTGGTTACATTGGTTCATCATGAGGAATGATATACACAAACGTGATCGTGTTTCATGTTTTTCATCACATTTTGATATCGTAACTTTTTTTTTTGAGACAGAAGGCCGACATGCCAATGCCAAAGCATAGGAGGTAATTAACCACCTGGCAAGTTTCTGTCAAGTAGAGAGGAGATTTCACAGCCGGGAATCAAACTGCCAACCTCTTCCTTAAGATTTGGGTATCTCTCCACCATCATCCAGTAGTTTAGGGTCGTTGATATCGTAACTTTCGAGTATACACTAAGCTTCTCATATTGTTTATGGAATTTGAACAAATTGGAAGTATATGGGTGAATCTGCCCATAAAATTGAGTGAACAAAAAAAATCCATATTATGAGAATATATATATATATATATATATATATAGAGAGAGAGAGAGAGATTCTTAAATACAAGTATATCATGATGCATAAAGTATAATAAAAGTATAGTGTATTGATTCAAGCCAATTAGGGATGCATGCAATGCACATCGGTCATGGGTTCAAACCTACTCGTGAACCAGTGAAAGTCTCTTCCTAATGACATGCCTTGGAAATCGACTTGCCAACCCCAAGGTCTGGGAGAGACATATGGTACATGCAATGTCATAAAGGTACAATGCATTGATCGAGTCAAACACGGAGGCTTACATCGGTTGTCTTGGCATTTATTCAAACATGTTCATCAATAACGAAAGTCTCTTCTTTAGGAGTTTCCTACGAGTTCACGTTACCAACACCAAAGTCTTGTTGGGTCATAGTGTATGCCCCCCGCAAAAGAAAACTAATTGTGTATGTCTAAGACTCCTAAACAAAGACTTTGGTACATAGGGAGTGAATTTCACATAACATTATAAGAAGAATCTTATAATCTAATGTTCATGACTTTATCTTACCTTTAGCCGACTGCATGATATCTGAACATGTGTATAACATCATTGGCCATATTGTATCATACATGCAAGGATTTTGGCTCACGATCTCAAATGAAAGAATCTTGTGGGTTTTTCGTTTCAATATCCAAGTATATTTCATTGACGATGAAGTTGAAATATGATGAATCACAATAGAGATTTGAGAAGATGTGTGGTCATGGGAGTCTAGAGCATTTGCAATCTTAAAATGATGTACTACAAATGCATGAAAGCAGAAATGTACACCCTCGTGACATTTAGTTGTTATGAGTGCACAAAAAATTCAATAATGAATACCAATATAGAGTGTCAAGTAAGTGTGAAAGATATGAAAGGTCAAACTTTCATATTGTATGGTTAACGATAAATTTGAACAACCGTAATAGATACAAGTGGTTGGATGTGTAAGATTAAGAAGTGTGACTTGCCCTTGTTGCGGCAAACATGGGAAGTGTCCCGAAGTTGGCTTGTTAACCACATTAAAATAAAATAAAATATAAGGTTCCCAACTTTGTGCATGAGGCTTTGCCTAATAGATTGATTGATGATTGATGACTAGTTGGATTTTCTTGTGTATGAAGAATCATGAAAATGGCAAGGAAAGGGGGGGGGGGATGGTACATAATGTGCTCATATCATATGCATAAATTGGCCATTTTTATAGGGTTATAAGTAATAAGTATTTTTTTTGCATATCCCATAAATTCAACTCTTCTATTTATAGGATATCATATGAATATAATCCGAATGAAATTATTGAACCCTCTTTACCTTTACTTCTTCTTTTCCTAAAATTTTAGGTTTGATTAATAATAATAATAATAATAATAATATTATTATTATTATTACCACCACCTCATGAGTGAACTCTTGAGAAAAATAGATAAGTAATAAGTATAGTGTATTGATTCAAGTCAGTTAGGGATGCATGCAACGCACATTGGTCATGGGTTCAAACCTACTCGTGAACCAGTGAAAGTCTCTTCCTGACGACATGCCTTGGAAATCGACTTGCCAACCCCAAGGTCTGGGAGAGACATATGGTACAGATAATGCCATAAAGGCACAATGCATTGATTGAGTCAAACACGGAGGCATACATCGGTTGTCGTGGCATTTATTATTCAAACATGTTCATCAATAACGAAAGTCTCTTCTTTAGGAGTTTCCTGCGAGTTAACGTTACCAACACCAAAGTCTTGTTGGGTCATAATGTATGCCCCCCGCAAAAGAAAACTAATTGTGTATGTCTAAGACTCCTAAACAAAGACTTTGGTATGTACAAAGTGAATTTCACATAACATTATAAGAAGAATCTTATAATCTAATGTTCATGACTTTATCTTACCTTTAGCCAACTGCATGATATCTTAACATGTGTATAACATCATTGGCCATATTGTATCATACGTGCAAGGATTTTGGCTCACGATCTCAAATGAAAGAATCTTGTGGGTTTTTCGTTTCAATATCCAAGTATATTTCATTGACGATGAAGTTGAAATATGATGAATCACAATAGAGATTTGAGCAGATGTGTGGCCATGGGAGTCTAGAACATTTGCAATCTTTAAACGATTTACTACAAATACATGAAAGCATAAATGTACACCCTCATGACATTTAGTTGTTATGCGTGCACAAAGGACTCAATAATGAATGCCAATATAGAGTGTCAAGTAAGTGTGAAAGATATGAAAGGTCAATCTTTCATATTGTATGGTTGACGATAAATTTGAACAACCATAATAGATACAAGTGGTTGGATGTGTAAGCTTAAGAAGTAACACAATATTTAAAATTTTGAGAGAGTGGGATCCTCTCAAAATAATATTGTTCATTTGTCAACCTAAGAGTCATGTTAGGTTGATAAATACTAGATTATATTTTAGATGTGTAGTTTCCATTAAAATGAGAGTATGTTGTCAATGAGTTGGGGAATCGACTCATTTAGGTTGAGTCGACCTAAATGAGGACAAAATGTTAGTCAATTTAGGTTGAGTCGACCTAAATGAGGAAACATGTTTGTCAATTTAGGTTGAGTCAACCTAAATGAGGAAATATGTTTGTCAATTTAGGTTGAGTCGACCTAAATGAGGACATAATGTTTGTCAATTTAGGTTGAGTCGACCTAAATGAGGACAAAATGTTTGTCAATTTAGGTTGAGTCGACCTAAATGAGGAAATATGTTTGTCAATTTAGGTTGAGTCGACCTAATGAAGACAAAATGTTTATCAATTTAGGTTGAGTCGACCTAAATGGTCAATTTTAGGCAGCACATCACTCCGCAATTTACGGCGGAAAATCAAATGTTTTTTTTTCTTGAACTCTACAACTCTCCACTAGTTTTCACTTCATTCTTGGATTAATAGTTTGCTTTATGTACTCTCAATTCACTGGAAAACTCTCAAAATTTTGAAAATTGTGTTAAGTGTGACTTGCCCTTGTTGTGACAAACATGGGAAGTGTCCCGAAGTTGGCTTGTTAACCACATTAAAATAAAATAAAATAAAATACAAGGTTCCCAACTTTGTGCATGAGGCTTTGCCTAATACCGTACCTTAGGGGCAGCTTCGGCACAAAATAATTCTAAAAATACATGCCGAAAATTTTGGAATATTATTGCCATTTTTTGGCGAATATAAAATTAATTATTTTTCAAAATTGCCGAAATGTAAGAATTTTTTACTTCTCACTAGAGTTTTACTTAAAGTGGAAGCATATGTGAATTTTGAAGGAGAGAAGGTGCTCATTTTGTAATCAAGCTCACTTACATTAGTCCACAAAGAATATGGGTTAAGAAGTAGCAAGACTCTAGGTGAGGCTTTTCAAATGTGTTGTACACAAATTTTTGGAGTCCAATTGAGCATAGAAGATGAAGTTTTATAGAATTTTGTCCAACTAACAAAAGTTGAGAAATCAATCTTTCTTCCACCTCCAACACGTTTTGTGTCAAAATAAGTCTTTATGCAAAAGATATGGACAAAACATTGCAGCCGTGTAAAGATCAAAAAATTAAAATGCGTTCATAACAGTTTTTCGGAGCTCATTTGTGCATAGAAGATCAACTTTTTTGGAATTTTGTGGGTCTAAGAAAAGTTTAGAAATCAAGTAATCTTTCACCTCCAACAAATTTTATGTCATTTGAAGACTCTATGCAAAAGTTATGCGTGTTATAAAAATGAAGTCTAACTAGGTGCTTCACCTCAAAGTTTACATATCCCATATGCATTGTTGAACACAACTCCACTCTACTTGCCTAAAGCACAGAGCATTCTCAACTCTTCACTCACATCTTACTTGTCATTCAATGCAAGAGAGATGTACAAGATATAAGCTTAAATAGAAAATTAAAAATGAATTTAAGCCGGATTTTTAAAAATTAAAAGAGAAAATTGCCGAAAATGTGAATATACTATTTTAAGGTGCCGAACCTACTTTTTGAACTTTAATTAAATATTCGGCAGCAAGGTGCCGAAGCTGCCCCTAAGGTACGGTAGATTGATTGATGATTGGTTGGATTTTCTTGTGTATGAAGAATCATGAAAATGGCAAGGAAGGGGGGGGGGCATGATACATAATTTGCTCATATCATATGCATAAATTGACCATTTTTATAGGGTTATAAGTAATAAGTATTTTTTTGTATATCCCACATATTCAACGCTTCTATTTATAGGATGTTATATGAAATATAATCCAAATAAAATTATTGAACCCTCTTTACCTTTACTTCTTCTTTTTCTAAAATTTTTAGGTCCGATTATTATTATTATTATGATTTTTACCACCTCATGAGTGAACTCTCGAGGAAAATAGATGTCATAATCCATCTTTTGTAGGCACTAATTATTAATTTATGCTAAATTCGATAAGCTTGTAAGTTATCGCGTTGCCAATTGGATATTGCTGATTTCAAATCATATTTCTATTGATCAAATATTGGTAGCCATAATACATACTCCCTCCGTCTCAAAATGATTGTCCGTGTTCCTAACTTTGGTGAGATTAAGGCGCGTTGACCATCGATCAAGTAGTTGCAAGTATAACTCTTAAAATAGGAAACAACAACTACTCTGAAACGCCCCCAGAAGTTGCGGTGTCGAAAGACTTCTTGATATAGAAAATTTGGCACGAAAATATTTGACTTTGAGCCTCGAATTTCTAGCCGGACATATAAACTAGTCAATCATTTTGAAACAAAAAAATCCGAGAAGTAGGACAATCATTTTGGGACTGAGGGAGTATGTCTTATGAACACATGATCGGTAACAAATATTTGGTGTATATTGATGCTGTACAAATCATATCTAGAACAAACATGTTCAAATCATTGTTTGCTACAACGATCATGCCTTTTTGAAAGGAAACTTAGTTGCAAGACAATCCATCTCAATTCACAAAAAGCTTGGTATGTAATGTAATGAGGTTGAACTAGAAACAAGAAAGAAAGAAAGAGAGAAATAACAAATGCCCGAGCTTGTATACCTTGTTAACATCAGTACAATAAAGAGCATATGACATTTTATAGTATGTGGAATACGTGTATGAGCTACTAAGTTTAGTTGTTCTAGTCAAATAAGAATTGTCCAATTTTGCTTCCATTTTTTTTCTTCTTTTCTTTGTTTTTGTGTGACCCTCCATAGAGTAGACTTCCACATTGATTAGAAATATGGAACAATCAATTTTGGAAGACAAGTTCATCCAGTCATCCATCTGGATGGACACATTCCTTCAAGGACAAACTTATGGGCCTAAAATGCCAATAAACATGTAGGTTATGTTATGAGACATACTCAATAGCATATGTATAAATGTGTGTGTGTGTGTGCATAACATTGTTCAGACCCATGACATTGTTCTGTGGGACTGACAATATTCTAGGGAATATTCTCCACATTTAGACCGAATGTGACAAAACAAGAATATTCCCTGGAATACTATCAATCCCACAAAACATTGTCATGGGTTTGAATAATGCTATGTGTAGCTGGATAGATAGATTATTGATGGAATCTTCATGCTATGGAGGGAGGCTTTTGTGGTCACTCTTCCTATTTGGGCATTTATATTTGGGTGGTATATGACAAGGCTTCTACTTAAGAATGGACACTAAAAAGACAAAGTGTTTGAAATGAAATTAGACATATGTGCTCAATATATAGACAACATTCTAAAATATTACGTAACACAATTGCGAGGGTCTATGCAAGTGTTTGAAGACAAAGGAAATGTTCACTTTAACCAATCAAAATGTTTGTATTTGAACTTTGGACATGAAACTTAATAGGACAGTCCTTGTGATTCATGACAACTCTTGCCAAGTGGGTGAGACCAATCCTAAGCCGATCCAATGGCCACAAATGTCTACAGAGTTAGGAGTGCCCATAGTAGGACCACATACCTTATATCCTCAATTGCTTAAAAAGCTAGAAATTGACATAAGGATATGACACTAAAACCAACACCCCACCCAAAATCAATACCCTAAAATTTTGCACAGTAAGTACATATTGATTATGATAATGTCCACCATCATGCTCCCGTGTATTTGCATCCATTTCTCTTAGATATGGAGCACATAAGTAGTGCGGGTTGAATAACAAATTCAAGTCGTAACCATAACCATGCCCCTCATAATTTTTGGAGCTCCTTAAATATCTAATTCATTGTCAAAATGAAGATTCTCTATATCATCATATAGACTCCCCCAATTATGTCAACTATTGAGCCAACTACATTGATATGTGCGATTAGGCTGACCCACTCTAATATATTAACATTCCACACTAATTTGAGTATTTAATGCCATAGGAACAAAATATATAAACTATGTTTGTATTGTGATTGCTATATGGATGAATAAACAAAGGCATGAGTTCGGGGGACATTAAAGTCCCCCCCACGAACTTCTAGGGGGCAGGTCAGACCAAAAAGTAGCATGCCCGCCCCCCGACGCCGTTGAGTCATCGACGGACGTGGCTGTCACTGTTCCACCCATCGCGAACTACACTCGAACGACGCATAGCACAAGCACCTGCCATGGACATGATACGCATGTCATTCACATTCGCGGCATTCAGGCCATGTAGTGCGTAATGCCGTAATTTTCGGATCTGGGATCTGAGATCTGAGAGTTAGGCTACACAGGCACCTGCAATGGACATGACACGCATGTCATTCACATTCACGTCATTCAGGCCATGTAGTGTGTAATGCCACAATTTTCGGATCTGGGAGTTAGGTTACACCAAATGCTCATTTGTCATTTTCGTGTCTACGGCTCCGTAGTTTCGTGTTGTGATCCTCTTGGTCTATGCACACACGCTTGTTGGGCGAATGGCACCATAGTAAGTGTTGCAACACCATCTATCAACACACACAATAGTGATAGGCGCAGCTGGTTGATTGCAGATTGGACATGCACATATGTTGTTGAGGTGTATGGTTTAGGATTTTAGGGTTGCACATTAGTTAGTTTAGGGTTTAGGAATGGATTCAAGCTCGCAACCTTCTCCCAATGGAGGATTGCCTATACCAGTGGATGATTTGAAACTTACTGACCCAATGGCATTCCGTGCACAACAAGTGGACATTATTTTGGCACTGAGAGAGAGAGTTCAAAACCTTCCTATTGGTGAGTTCATAATGGAGGATTTAATGTGGTCAGACCATATCACTACTGGGAATGGTTTACACAAAGGTTCAAAAGTGGCTGTGATTCTATAGGAAAAGTTGGATGATTTCATCTCTAGTGAGCAACATCACCCTCTCTACCCATGTTGATTGAATGTTGAGGTCATTAGGCAAAACCTACCTAACTCACTAAGATCATCCCGTACACATAGTCCGACTCTTGTAGTAAAGTTCGATTTGTTGCCCTCTGCCCTTCACTGTCAGTAGTTCATTCCACTCATCTTTCTCCGGCACCATTTTTGACTATTATTCATTGACCCAACTATTTGCACATGTATTTCATTGGCATTCATGCGTTATTCATAAGGAATTACATGTCCATCTATGTCATTCAGGGTTCAAGACCCACCATTCATTGTTTGGTTGTGTGAATAACATACACCGATGTAATTTTTTTGGCTAAATTCATGCGTTATTCACAAGGAATTACATGTCCATCTATGTCATTCAGGGTTCAAGACCCACCATTCATTGTTTGGTTGTGTGAATAACATACACCGATGTAATTTTTTTGGCTAAATTCATGCGTTATTCATAAGGAATTACATGTCCATCTATGTCATTCAGGGTTCAAGATCCACCATTCACTATTTGGTTGTGTGAATAACATACACCGATATATTTTTTTTGCCAAAAGACAAGTCTCATGTTGTGCCAAATGATATGCAAGCCCTTCTCAGATCTACATAAAAACAAAGGGAAAAAAATGCAAGATCAAAAGAAAAAAATAAAAGGAAGAAGGTCGTACCTGAGTATGATTTGTTCATACACAAAACACAAGTTTGACACATTATATATTTAGGTTTTTATTACATGCTTGTTGTTCAATGTCATGTCATGTTATTCCATTTACGAATACTTTCTTCCAATGATTGTCTGATTTTTTAGGTGAACTACTTGTTTGTGACAGCACCCACTATACACGGTTATGGTGTTTGACAATTGGAGCAATGCCATACTTATTGTTTTTTTTGCAATCTCTTGTACGCGAGAGCATGACCTTATACTAGTTATTTGATCGCTCCACGACAGAGTTACGATACTCATAACGAATTGGTGTCCTTCATCTATCATAGTGGATAAATGCACAGTCTGAAATCAACACATTAAGATCACTTCTTACTTTTTCCATATATTGGTCATGCTTTCCATTATGTCCTTCATACGTTGGGGTTCTTATTGTTTCTTGCACATGCAGGCTTGTGTGGCCAGATGCTAAGATCTTCATGTGTCTTTGGCATGTTCGGAAGGATTCGACAGAGAACGCTGTAAAAAAACCTCCACGGTTGAAGAACGTGCCACGGTTTTTTAGATAGTTGGGGATATCATGTATGGACAAGGGAGTGACAATGACATGAAAGTTACCCTAAACTGAAATCCATGCAAAAAAAATTTAGCCAAAAAAATTACATTGGTGTATGTTATTCATACAACCAAACAGTGAATGGTGGGTCTTGAACCCTGAATGACATAGATGGACATGTAATTCCTTATGAATAACGCATGAATTTAGCCAAAAAAATTACATCGGTGTATGTTATTCACACAACCAAACAATGAATGGTGGGTCTTGAACCCTGAATGACATAGATGGACATGTAATTCCTTATGAATAACGCATGAATGCCAATGAAATACATGTGCAAATAGTTGGGTCAATGAATAATAGTCAAAAATGGTGCCGGAGAAAGATGAGTGGAATGAACTACTGACAGTGAAGGGCAGAGGGCAACAAATCGAACTTTACTACAAGAGTTGGACTATGTGCACGGGATGATCTTAGTGAGTTAGGTAGGTTTTGCCTAATGACCTCAACATTCAATCAACATGGGTAGAGAGGGTGATGTTGCTCACTAGAGATGAAATCATCCAACTTTTCCTATAGAATCACAGCCACTTTTGAACCTTTGTGTAAACCATTCCCAGTAGTGATATGGTCTGACCACATTAAATCCTCCATTATGAACTCACCAATAGGAAGGTTTTGAACTCTCTCTCTCAGTGCCAAAATAATGTCCACTTGTTGTGCACGGAATGCCATTGGGTCAGTAAGTTTCAAATCATCCACTGGTATAGGCAATCCTCCATTGGGAGAAGGTTGCGAGCTTGAATCCATTCCTAAACCCTAAACTAACTAATGTGCAACCCTAAAATCCTAAACCATACACCTCAACAACATATGTGCATGTCCAATCTGCAATCAACCAGCTGCGCCTATCAAATCATCCACTGGTATAGGCAATCCTCCATTGGGAGAAGGTTGCGAGCTTGAATCCATTCCTAAACCCTAAACTAACTGATGTGCAACCCTAAAACCCTAAACCATACACCTCAACAACATATGTGCATGTCCAATCTGCAATCAACCGGCTGCGCCTATCAAATCATCCACTGGTATAGGCAATCCTCCATTGGGAGAAGGTTGCGAGCTTGAATCCATTCCTAAACCCTAAACTAACTGATGTGCAACCCTAAAACCCTAAACCATACACCTCAACAACATATGTGCATGTCCAATATGCAATCAACCAGCTGCGCCTATCACTATTGTGTGTGTTGATAGATGGTGTTGCAACACTTACTATGGTGTCATTCGCCCAACAAGAGTGTGTGCACAGACCAGGAGCATCACAACACGGAACTACGGAGCCCTAGACACGAAAATGACAAATGAGCATCTGGTGTAACCTACCTCTCAGATTTGAAATCCCAGATCCGAAAATTGTGGCATTACGCACTACATGTCCTGAATGACATGCGTGTCATGTCCATGGTAGTTGCCTGTGTAACCCTAACTCCCAGATCTCAGATCCGAAAATTGCGGCATTGTGCACTACATGGCCTGAATGACGTGTGTGTCATGTCCATTGCAGGTGCCTGTGTTATGCGTTGTTCGAGTTTCGTTTGCGATGGACGGAATAGTGACGCTGACGTCAGCGGCGACGGGGGGCGGGCATGCACCTTTTTGCTTTGACCTGCCCCCTAGAAGTTTGTGGGGGGGGGGACTTTAACGTCCCCCCATGAGTTCTTGTGATCTGGTTTTGACCCAAGGTAATTTGCATGGGTAAAAAGGCAACCTACTTATAGCATTCTTTAGATGGGTGGTTTGGTTTGGTAGCATCAAAACAATCTTCAATCTAAATCTGAGATAGGGAAGACCTTTGAGTATTATTTTGGCTTGAACAATGCTTAATAGCGTAAGAATGGTGTTGTGATGTACAATGATTCTCAAAGTTGGACTTAGATTGGTAAGCAAACTAACAATGCTCACTTATAGAATGTTGGTAATTACAAACATCATTATAGAATGGTTAACAAATTTTGAGCACATAATCCAATCTCTTTTCACACATGTCCTTTTGATCCCTTTCTTTAGATCACACCTAACCACACACCATTCAAATATAGGTGTCCGACTAAAGAAAGCACCCTCAAACAACCCCCACATATGTACCTTCAAAAGACATAGAGTCGAACCACGTATTCCTAATCAAGATCCCATCATGAATCTACATGGTGCCATGATTTTGATTAGGTTGGCATTGATTTTGGTAATTTCTTTTCCTAGGTGGTTAAACTAAGGTTCCACGTTTTAGGGTTTCTAAAGGTTGCTTTCCTTTATGGTGGGCGAATATGGTGGGCGAAGCGGCCTACATGGAAACTAACCCTAAGATTCCTATTCCATATATGGTATTACCATGAATTGATAGTGCCATGACACATGTCCCCGGTTTTGAGTGCTAAAGTGAAGAGGAATTTGTCTCAAAATGAGTGGTCATGGTAAACTCTAGACATTGGTAATGTTTTTGGGCCAACTTTTGGCTTAAAAAATTATTAGTAATTTCAATTGAAGGAATAAATTACCAACAAGTTTGCAGTCCTCCTAATTTCTATCTTCCTACCCGGGAAAAATATGCACCGCCTTATACTTCTCCAAACTTGACACAAAATCTCTTAAGTGATCAGTTATGGTGCCTCTACTCTAGTTTTGGTGCATTGGAATCCCTCGACAATTCAAATTGCTAAATGAGAATCACTTAAGACTTTCTTAATATGAGGTTGAGGCATCTATAACTAATAAAATAAGAGAGTTTGCATTTGTTTAGGAGGAGTAACAACGGGGAATTATTATTCTTGCAAAGAGAAAAAATTTCTAAGGAGAATGCAATTTACTGAAAAAAAAACTTGAATATGGAAATTGCTACAAATTTTGAAGCATAAATTTTAGGGTTACACACAGTCGATCTATAGATCAATCCCACAACCACTCATCTCAATACTACTCGGCTACGACAATGGTCAAAACTCTGATAAGGGTAATCAATCACAAGCCACCATCACATTAACTTCAACTTTGTTCGCCTAAAGAATATAGATCTCATCTATGTCAGCAATACATGACCCTAGTGAGCTTCTATGTCAGCATTACACAACCCTAGTGAGTTCTATGTCAGCATTACACGATCCTAGTGAGTGGTTAAATGGACTCGGTTAACTATGAATGCCTCGACCTTAGTCAAGCAACGGTTTTAGCACCATGGCCCCACTTGTCCACTAGCTCACAATCATCCCTTACAAAAATAAAAGGAGAATGTAAAACAATTGATGGAATCATCGGTAGTAGTAATAAGACCCTTGAAATGACTAAACATAAATATAGTATCATAAAGGCACACAGTGCATTGATTCTTCTGTCAGTCGGGTGGACGGGCAGCGGGCAGCGGGCAGGTAGAATATTTAACTTGGTTGCGTCGTCGGAGAAGCAACGAAGTCGCTGCCTTGGGGGGTTCTCTTCTCTTCACGTTTTACCTCTTCTTTTTTTCTCTCTTAATACTTGGCTAGCATGCTCCTGGCTTCATCTGAGTCATCTCCCTTGTAAGATCCTTCACTATGTCCAAATTGTAGATATCACATTTTTGCCCCTCCAATTTATAGAGCTCAATTCGGTTCAGAATTTGGTAAGTTTGAGCCTGAGCAGATCAGAATGGGATGAGCGTTTGTTGCAAGTTTTTGAACACAGGATTTTTCTGTTTCCATCACAGATTTCAGGTTCTAGTCTGCTTCTAAGACAAAATTTGATTTTGAAAGTTGAGAATGTGAGCTTTGCATTTCTGGTTCTCAATGTAGAGTTCGGGGTTGTGGGGGTTAAAAATGTGAGTTGTCAATTGCGCGATGATCTTGTGTTTTTATTATTTTTTATTATTGATTGAGGTAACCTGATTTCGATTTTTCTTGTGGGAAGTGATGTGGAGTATGTGATGATAGAGGTTGCATTTCTGGTTTTCTGGTTGTGGAGTTGGCAGGTTTTCAATTGCTTGATGTTCGTGTGGGTTTGTGTTTTTTGGGTTCATTGTGATGATCTGAGTGCAATGATGTGGAGAATGTGATACCAGCCTTGAATTTCTGGTTGTGGGCATTTAATTCTGTGAGTTTTCGATATCGTTTTGATGTGGTTTGTGGTTTCTGGGTTGATTGCGGTGATCTGAGTGAAATGTATTTTTTGTTTGTGAAAGCGATGTGGAGAATTTTGCAAATTCCGATCTGCGATGGGTAGGACGATTGGTAGGTAGCTCCGTTGGTGGATTTCATTTGATTGTTGGGAGCTTTCACAAAAAATTGGGTGCGTGTCTGTGCTAAATCTAACCTCTCGGTGCTTTTTGTTTTGTTTTGGATCCTCTTCCACAGATTCTCGTTTCTTTTTTTGGCCATAGTACTTATGGGAGATTCCACTGTGGCACATTCAAATTGCTGCAAACAAGTTCTTCCACATTTCGGGTGGAAAATTTCTTGTCGTTTTCTCTCAATGTCTGAGGAAAAGCATATGACGACATTCCTCTTAAACTCCTCAGATTCAACTTACACACATGATGCTGCTTCTTGTAGTTCCCGAGGTTTTTGTGATATGAATCATTCCGAGAATCCAAAACTCTGTAGCTTCAATTTCTGAATGCATCCTAATTGAAGAAGATCGTAACAAGTGCAGCAGATTTGTGTATTTTTTTGTCTTTCTTTTGTGGTTTCTGTTTCCCTTCATGGATTCAATGGAAGAGCTAGAATCTTCTGTCAATGGCCTCGATGAAACCGGACAGCCTATTTCGAGAACATTCAGCTACATGAGCTTGGAATCGCACCCTGCCATGAGAGGATTTGTTGTTCATGCAAAAGACAATTCACTGGAATCCTTGGAGCATTGGCGGAAGCTATGTTTGGTGTTGAATGCAACTCGAAGGTTCCGGTATTGTGCCAACACGGAGAAACGACGAAGAACAGAAGACCATTTGAAATCTGTGAGTTCATCAGATTTATAAGTACCTTGAACAGATTTCCTATCATGGAGCTTGAAGAAGAGATTTGCGTTTGAGTAGCACTTTGCAAGCATTGATAGAAGTTTTTGTGTTTGTCTTCACATGAAGGGATACATGGTCATGCATTCTTGAGCTTGAATTTTTTTCGTCAAGAGGGCAGAAATTCCTTGAAGGATGTATTAATTGCGTTAATTTTGTTGAATGTAGCTTAAGGATGACCTTCTAATCACGGAGCTTGAAGAAGATTTGCATTTGAGTAGCACTTTGCAAGCATTGATAGAAGTTTTTGAGCTTGAGCATAGATAGAGGAGATGGTCATATACCTATTCTTGAGATTGAAATGTTTGTCAAGAGGGCATAAATTCCTCAAGGACGATGTAATCTCGTTAAGTTCGTTTGTAAGGTCATCAACACATCCTTGTACAGATTTGCTATCATGATGCTTGAAGAAGATTTATCACGCATTTTAACTAGCAAGCACTTCGCAAGCATTGCTAGAAGCTTTCGTGTTTGCCTTCACAAGAGGAGATGGTCAGTCATTCTTGAACTTGAAACGTTTGTCAGGAGATCAGAAATCCTTGAACGATGTAATGGCGTTAAGTTTGCTCAATATAGCGTTAGGATGACCACTGTACGGTAAAAAGATCTCTGTCTGTACCATGTGAATTTACATGGAGAATTGCCACGAAAATCAATAAGAAAATTATGTCGAAGCTTAATAGCAACCTATATTGACACTGCTGTTGAATGCAGAAGCGAAAGTTTAGGATATTTGGAATTGTTGCAAGAGCTGGATGGCGATTTCATGATGGTATATTGCTAACCTTCTCAAAAATCTTCTGTCTCATCCATCTGTGCTTACTGGTTTCTTGAAATATCTTCAAGCGTGAGTGATTCTTATTGCATTGAATTCACATGCAGCTCTTCAGAATGGCTCGCACAGATGCGACACAAACACTTTAGACAAGAAAGCACATGCACACGGATTTGACATCGACACAACTCAATTGCTCAAGCTTATGGAGGGAGATGTCCGGCTGCTTACGTACCTTGGAGGCGTTGAAGGATTAGCAATTCGGTTGAAATCATCTGCAAAGGAAGGCATCATCGACAATATCATCAACAATGAAGAATCAGATGTCAATGCTCGCCAGGAAGTTTTTGGATCAAACACGTACCCTGAGAAGCCTCCCAAGGGATTTTGGATGTTCTTCTGGGAAGCCATGCAAGATCTAACCCTAGCAATTCTTGCCATCTGCGCCGTGGTGTCTGTGAGTATCGGAGTAATTGTCGACGGATGGGAAGAAGGATGGTACGATGGAGCTGGAATTGTGTTCAGTATTCTTCTTGTTGTATTTGTTACCGCCGTGAGTGATTACAAGCAATCACTCCAATTCTCCGACCTCGACAGAGAGAAGAAGAAGATCTTTGTTGATGTGATCAGAAATAACCGCAGACAACATATCTCAATCTTCAAGGTGCTTGTTGGAGATCTTGTCCATTTAGGGATAGGTGATCAAGTCCCCGCAGATGGAGTGTTCGTCTCCGGCTCCGAGCTAAAAATTGATGAATCATCCATGACAGGTGAGAGTGGATATTCACTCAAAAATGAGGACCATCCATTTCTTCTCTCTGGAACCAAAGTGCAAGATGGAAGTGCTTTGATGATGGTGACATCCGTCGGGATGAACACTGAATGGGGACATTTGATGGCCGCCTTAGGGCAATCCGACGTCGATGAAACTCCATTGCAAGTGAAGCTCAATGGTGTTGCTACACTTATCGGTAAAATGGGATGTGTGTTTGCTGTGGTCACATTCTCCGTTCTTATGATTAGGTATTTGGCTTTGAAGGAATCATTACTCGAGTGGTCAGCTGTCGATGCTTTGATCACAGTGAACTTCTTTGCAATTGCTGTGACAATCATCGTTGTTGCGGTCCCTGAGGGTCTTCCGTTGGCTGTGACCTTAACCCTCGCTTTCGCAATGAAGAAGATGATGGCTGATAAGGCGTTGGTTCGACATCTCTCAGCCTGCGAGACGATGGGAAGTGCAACCACAATCTGCAGTGACAAAACAGGTGAGAGCTTCTTGGATTAATTTTAGATCAGGGTGTTAGGGTTTAAAGCTCTTTCATTAATCTTGAGAGAGGGACCTGATGATAAGGTGTGTCGATCCACTTGTTGTTGTGAGTTCTAGTTGATTCTAAGCAACAATTTATCATAACTTAGAAATTCTTGCTCATTTCGATAGATCTGATGACTAACAACTCCGTGATGATTTTTTTCTCTCACAAGAATTTGATTCTTGCACTTGACATGACTGATGTGACATAACAGGTGAGCTTCTTAGATTGATCTTGCTGAGGGTTTAAGGTTTAGGGTTGAATGACTTTCCATTAATCTGACTTGATAAGTTGAGTCAAATCCACTTATTGGTATGAGTTCCAGTCGATTCTGAGCAACATTTCATGATAATTTTGAAATTCTTGCTCCTTTCGACAGATTTGATAACCTATAGCAGCTACATGCTAAATTTTTGCTCTCACAAGAATTTGATTCTTGCACTTGACATGGCTGACATGACACATCACATTTGTTATGAGTTCCAGTTGATTTTTGGCAACATTCAATCACAACTTAGAATTTTTTGCTCTTTTCAACACATTTGATACCTAAACAAGTTGCATGCATTTTTGCTCTCGCAAGATGTGATTCTTACAACTTGACATGGCTGACATGACAAAACAGGAACACTCACCACCAACAAGATGACTGTCGTGAGGTCATGGATCGGAGGTGCAGTTCGAGACGCATATAAAGTGAGAATTCATCTTCCAACACCATTTCTTCGCAAATTGCTGGAATGCACATTCCGAAACACGAGTGGAGACATTGAGGAGAATGAGAATGGGATGCCTCCAACCATCCTCGGTTCGCCAACTGAAACTGCGGTCCTACGCTTTGGCCTGGCCTTAGGAGGAAACTACAAACTAATTTGTTCACAAACTGAGGTGGTGAAAACTGTCCCATTCAATTCCACAAGGAAGAAAATGGGAGTGATCGTCAAAGATTGCAGAAAGGATAATGATGACTTGGAGCAGGATGAGTCGAATGACATGCGTTTATGTGCATACTGGAAAGGGGCTCCAGAACTCATCTTCAAATTATGTGACAGATATGTTGATGCTGATGGTAATGAATCCCCATTCGATGAGCTCAGGAGGAAAGAAGTGATGTCTGTAACAGAAGATTTCTGTTGTGATGCATTACGAACTCTTGCATTTGCATACAAGGAGCTTCATCAAGTGCCTGATGATCCAGAAAACCCTAACCCTATTCCAGAGACAGGGTTTGTGTTAGCAGCCATTGTAGGAATCAAAGATCCTGTGCGTGATGGTGTGAAGGAGGCGGTGAGATTGTGTACCGTGGCAGGGATTAAAGTGAGAATGGTAACAGGAGACAATATCAACACAGCCAAAGCAATTGCGAAAGAATCTGGAATTCTGACCGAGGATGGTATTGCAATGGAAGGAAGAGAGTTTCGCAACATGAGTCACTCCCAGAGGTTGGAGAAGATTCCTCACTTACAGGTATTCTTAGCTAAGTTTTTCATGTCTGAGTGCATGCAAACCCTTGGAAGATCATCATTCCAAGATTCCTTGTATGTTTCATCACAAACCTCTATATTCAAATATTAACACTCATTTCACATTTGCTTCAATCACATCAATCTACAACATTGAATCAATGCCTACCAAACATAATTTTGTTGTTCCTGTGTTTTATTGTTGACATATATAAAAAGTTGAATCATGAGTTGTATCGATGTTGAATGAATTATTAGCTAAATGCTGAGTTAGTACTGAAAGTGCATTAAAACCTGAAGCGTGTATATCAACACTGACTCAACATTAAACGCTGGTCACTTGCATTTTGAGAAGATTCTTCTGACAATCACTCTATCACCTTCTGGATGATTTAGATAAGAGAAACTTCCTTTGGATTCTTCATTGTGCAAGTAACAGCAGATGTTTTTGTTTTGGTCTGGGAAGGTGATGGCGAGGTCGTCACCAACTGATAAGCACACATTAGTTCGAGAACTTCGGGCCATGGGGGAGGTGGTGGCTGTCACAGGAGATGGCACCAATGATGCACCTGCCCTTCACGAAGCAGATGTGGGATTGGCTATGGGCATCTCCGGAACTGAGGTGAGCTTCTTGGATCAATCTCTCTCAGGACTTAGGGTTTAGGATTTAAGCTGTTTCAAGTGAGTTCAGTTCATTCTGAGTGATATTTTACAACTTAGAATTCTTGCTCCTCTTGGCAGGTTTGATAACCAACAGCTACATGCTTTTCTGCTCTCACAAGAATTTGATTCTTGCACTGACATGACACGTGGCACATGACACTTGATATGAGTTCCAGTCGATGCTGAGACGCATTTCATAAGTTAGGATTCTTGTTCATCTGGACAGATGTGATAAACCAACAGCTAAGATGCTTTTTTGCTCCTAAAAGAATTTGATTTTTGCACTTGACATGTCCAAATTTCAGGTGGCGAAGGAGAGTGCAGATGTCATAATCCTTGATGACAATTTCTCATCGATTGTGAATGTCGTGAAGTGGGGGCGGTCTGTGTACACCAATGTCCAGAAGTTTGTGCAGTTCCAACTTACAGTGAACATTGTGGCGTTAGTCATCAATTTCACTTCTGCGTGCTTCACAGGTATGAGTCTTTCGCGTCAAACCTCCAAAATACAGGAGTGGCTGTATTTTGTTTGTGTGTTAATCAATAACATATCAGCTCATCGACAGATTCATAACATGCAGATTCTCCATCTTAGCAGACAAAACCTTGTAAAGCAAACAATTTTACGACTATGAGGATTTCTTAGCTAGAGAGTGACATCAAGTGATACCATCAACAATTGCACAGAAAGTGTCTTGTTTCTCTATATTCATCTGCAGAATGTCAATAATTAAATGAGATTTCTGCCACCCAGTCAATCTGGCATAGACAGCCCTAAAGCAACACGTAAAGATGATATTTGAGCGTTTTGAATTAAAGCAACATGTTATTTTGTTAACATGATGCTAATACTCAACCCTGTGCAGGAACGGCGCCATTCACAGCCTTGCAGCTCCTATGGGTGAACCTGATTATGGACACACTTGGCGCACTCGCATTGGCCACTGAGCCTCCTTATGAAGAGCTCATGTTGAACCCACCGACAGGCCGTTTCGGCAACTTCATCAGCACTGTGATGTGGCGCAATATCATTGTGCAAGTTATCTATCAACTATCCGTCCTCACTGTACTGCAGTACTTTGGAGAGGAATTGCTGGAGCTACATGGGCCGGATGCAACCTTATATTTAAATACAATGATCTTCAATGCATTTGTTTTCTGCCAGGTAAGCTTACAGGGTTCCCACATCAGCAGTCAATTTTTAACTGTAACATTCAACTATATATCATGCACTACATTAGAGTTTTCCTTAAAGTCTCTCAAAAAGTCATGGTTTGGTAGGGATTTCCACGCTTTTGAAAATGTATAATGTTCAAGAAGCGTTCAAAGTGGTATTAGAACCCCCAATTTGGTAAATTGAAGCGAGATGTTTTGACTATGGTCGTTATACAGTTATATAAAAATACAAAAGACAGTTATATAAAAATGAACTCTTGTCAAAATTTCAAGGACACCATTTTATGTGCCTTCAAAACCTTGACATGAAATTCATATTTATATAGCCGTCTTTTGGCTAAAGTCAAACGCCTTCCCTTCATTTCACCAAAATAGCATGTTTTGGTACCACTCAAATACTCAAAACATCATGAATTGTCAAAAGTGGGGCGAAACTCCCTAACAAAACATGAGGTTTTAAGAGACTTCAAGGATAACCCTATTGTTACTGAAGACAATGCTTGTTTGTAATGTTGTTCAGACAATGTGGTCATTTTGAAAGAGGCTTTAAGGCAGAAACCCACTGTAGTGAACCGTTAATCATATGAAAATACATTAAAACAGAGCAATTTTGTCACCAGGTAAGGGATAGAGGGATAGTCGACTATTTGATGCATTTTCTTAAGTGTGGTTCAGTTCTTCAGAGCTTAATGAGTATTTATTACTCTACCTTGTGTGTAATTGCCAATGCAGGTGTTCAATGAAATCAATGCTCGTGAGATGGAATCACTCAACGTGTTTCGACACACACTCAACAACTGGATTTTCTTGCTCATTCTTGCCTTCACTGTCACCTTCCAGTTCATCTTAGTCCAGTTTTTAGGGAAGTTTGCGAGCACGGCCCCTCTGTCGAAGGAACACTGGGCCCTGACTGTGTTCATAGGCTTTGTTAGCTTGTTCGTTGCCGCACTCGGAAAGTTTATCCCTATCCCCAAACCTTCCAAACATGTTGCCAGCTACAAAGCAGAGCCTAAACCTGAGGAACAACCTCACACTGGTAGTAATGGTTATGTGCTACTCACTGATGCAGTCACAAATATGTAGATATTGATGTTTCCAAAGGAGAAGGCATCAGTACGCATCAGCTTGGTAGGAGAATATTCACTCTACACTCGTGACATTGGCCGGAATTATGTCCTTGCAACTGGTGAAATGATCTTCCATCAAGAAAGTTTGAGGTAAGAAGCATGTCTTTCCAGTGGCAGGGGTTTAGGGTTTAGGGTTGAGGGTTTTGTATGGTTGTACTAAAGATGACCACTCAGCAATGAACTTGTCAATAGAGGAGGAAGACTTGATACAAGAATGACTTCCGATCTGCACTTTTTGAAGAGCCTGAGAAGTTACCGTAGGGATACATTTCAAAGCGATGCATGATTCCAGCTGCTGGAAGTTGTACATTAGTAAATTGTCAGGAGATGTTTACGTTCCAGTTTATCTGGCTTCCAGGAAAGCCGATTCAAAACTTGATGTACTATACACACAAACTCCTACTTAAAATATGGTTGTGTGCCAGAGAATTTCAGAAGAGATTAGGACGATGGAGCAACTTGAAGGTGATGAAAATCCAGTACCCTAAAAATTTCAAATAACTCTTTGATCAGGATAAATCTGCAGCTTTGGGGATTCAAGTTTTGTTCGGTAGCATAGCACATTTTTCTCTGGAATGCACCTAATTAAGTCGATTGTAGTTCATGCATGCAAAGTGGAATCGTTCTACTACTCATACTTGACATTGTAAGGCTTGGTTGGACAAGACTAATGCAATCAATCTGGTTCTGCATTCTTGTAAATAGTGCTGTTTCTGTATTCAAAATTGCCGGAAGAGGCAACGACGATATCATGTTTTTTCCAGCAAAATTATTCTCATAGGATTAAGTGATGTGTATCAGGAAATCTACTCATTCAATAAGTTTTGATTAATGTGGTCAGCTTTGAACGTTTGAACTGCATGCATGATTGTGAGATCGATACTTACATGTACCACGAAGCACTCTTTATATCATCAATGTCTTGTGATGCATTCTACTTTTGCTTGTCAAATGTTTAGGGCCACTTCAGGTTAAGCAACTTCTGCCGACTACTTACTATCACGCCGTAAAATGCATCATCCGGACTTTTGTTGATCCAGAAACACAGATCAGTTGTTCCACTGAAATCGATTTTGATTTTCGGCGAAGCTCAACTTAAAATGCTTTGCATGTCAATTGTTCACGAATCTGGCGTAAAATTTGAAAGTATGGATGTCTTAACAAAAACACAAGGATCGTCCCGACCGATCTTACAGTCTGCATGATGAGAGGGTTAAGAGACCGATTGAAACAGATATGGCAGATTCGGAGTTTCTGCTCAGGCACCATCAAAGGTGACGGCCTTCTCGGGAATTCGAGTCCTCTTGGACCATCGCTTGCTGTAATTTGTCAAATCGAGCTCACCGTAGATCATCTCTTCGGCCTCTTCAGAATTCGCAGGCGGCTCACTACTTTGGGTCTCGATCTGCAACCCCATGGCATACCTTCGGGTCCACTCAGCCACGGTCTCATCGTGCAATTTGCGGTCACTCAAATATTGCTTGGCGATGGCAGGTTCCAGAGGGTCAAGAGGGTTAGGATCGGTGAGGAGGGAAACGATGGACAACAGAACTCCAGATGCAGTCAACGCAGGGCTCCATTCGTCTTTGAGTATGTCCAGGCACACTTTACCCGCATGGTGGATGTTGCAGTGGTAAATCTTGGTCCGAAAACGCACTGTCGGCGGACTAAACGGGTATTCTCGTGGAAACCAGATGTCGAGAAAGAAGCTTCCCCCCTCGTAAGGCGATCCGTCCGGTCCCCTGATGCATGCCTCCCATGTGTGAAGACCATTGCTCTTTGGCGCCACAATGCAATTCGGTGGTGGATCTCGGATGATATCCAGAAGCTCCCGTTGCAGCCTCTTCGAAGCTCCCATGAGTACCGGAGCTGATCCCGTTCCACTCTTCACAGTAATCGGCCTTCCTTCCTTGAGCTTACTCATCGGCTCAGTGCCAATCCTCTCCACCTCCGATGCCATGGCTATAATATTGTAGCTTGAGATGCCTAAGTTGTTGCAGCAAATCGATTGGTAAATCAAACCAACACAGAAAGACCAATTTCTTGCTCTATGATGATCAGTAGTATAACCTTGATGATGCCAAAATGAATTTAGGTCGTGTGTGTGTGCAGATGACTCGATCGTGTGTTCAGATGACTCTGTGCATTGGGGTTTATATAGTGATCTCACTCCTAGGGGATAATCTAATCAAATGTTGGATGAGGAAACTGGACCGACGTTGTGATGATCGATTGAAGGCTGTAGCCAGTGTCTCCTGGTTTCGTCGTCATCATCAGCAACTGTTGAGATTCCAGCTTCCAGAACCCAAACCCCTTCCTCTACCTACATGATACAACTTGCATAATGATCTTTATCATCTCCATGCCCGCCTCCGTCGTCATCATCATATATCAGCCGATCCAATTTCGAACACCATTACAGTTTCTGTGAAAAAGTGGTTAGAATCTTCCCTGTGTCAATTCACCTGAATAAGAGTTCATGAGATTCAGCATAATGAACGCCGAACATTAGGCCGGCGCCTTGCATGTGCCACCATAGCTAATGAATATGAGAGTTGTTCTCTCTGATGTCTTTTAGTTACAACTCATTTGACATGTGTCACCCGAGACCCATCCAAAAGATCACTTTCTGTGACAAATGTGTCTCAAATCGGCCATTTCGACATCGTATGTGTCAAACCCTAAATGACAGTGTGCCAAATGGGCCATGTCGATAAGACCCCCTTTCCCTCTTGGTGTTCTATTCCATGTCGATCGACATATATTTCTTAGCCTCAAACATTCACTTCAGTGCAGGCCATCGCCTGTAACATCTGTCAGGATATGGAATTGATAAAGAGTACTCAACCGTGATGAAAAGACACACATGTGCGAGGAGAGGATCGATTTAGAATAGTAACGGATGAAGACAAAGCATTAACAATGCAATGCAGAGGTCAGTGTTGTGAGATTCAATATGCCTTCGCTTCAAGTTTGTCCAAGTTTTCTACATCTCAAGAGAATCCATTCAACCGCTTCCATAGTCATGAGCCAGTCCACCGGTTACTCGAAACGTGACTCGGAAGGCATCAGGGTTTACATCAGCAGTTAGCCTAGTATCTCAGTGAGGAATCGTGTAACATGAGACCAAATACTGGAAACTACGGCAGTCCTATTGGACACTGTGAATTAATTATGAGTATCTTTACGTATTTTCCCTTCGTGCAGAGTGTCTTTGAAGAAGCTCTCGATTTTCGGATTTTTGGCCCCCTTTTCATGGACTCTACCAACTGACTACTCTCAAACAATTCTGCATTCTTCAGGGGGCGGTACTTTATAAAGATTCTAAAGAGTGCTGACGTAAAGGTCCATTGCTCTATTCATCCTCATTCTTTACTCTGGATCTACACATGGGGGGCGCTCCTTTGTCGAGATTTGAACCATAATACATATGAGACAAAAGGGGTAGTTGCAGGGGCTATGAAGTAACACGCATATTCAAGAAATATTCTACATAATTTTCTAAGACTTTTATAGTTTTCCACTTTGAGACATTAAATGAGACCCTATTTTTTCGTCGCATTGCATTTTCTAGTGGAACACCGGCTACCCCCCATGGATATACAGTAGATAGACGCACTTGTTGCACTGAGATAGAGCGGGAGGATGCCATCTTCAAATTGCAGAACACTCGTTCAAGCTGGCCACGATCGTCTCCTTCAGAGCATGCTTGAAGGAAAAAATAGCAAACATCGTCCAATGGCTGCTGCTTTCATCAAGTGGAATTTGGTCAAGTTTGATTGCCACTTGTTTCCTTCCTACACTGTAAATGCAAATGTCGAGTTGTAGGCATCTTTTAGCTCTGCATCCACTTCTCGTAGGTTACAAACCACGAAATTAGTGCAAGTTGATTAGCAAATCCAAATCGTGCACGTAATTATTTTCTTCATAAATTTTTGGAGTTCATAAGAATATTATTGAAAGTGAAGATTCGCTTACACATTAATCGATCATATAACCCCCCCAATTTATGTTCACTATTGAGTCTAAAATGGTTAACACATTTTAAGCACCTAATCCAATCTCCTTTCAACACATGATGCCTATTTTTGTACCCTTTCTTAGATCCACACCTAACCACACACCACTCAATTATAGATGTCTGTCTAAGATGAGGAACCAAATTAGGTCCACTTACCTTAGTAGGAGTTTGCGCTCCAGTCATAGAGCCAGTGGAGAGGCAACTTATCCCCCGGTCCTGCAGGCATCCCCAACGATTTTAACGCATCGTCGAGCTTCTCAATGTCCAAAGTGAAGTCGGGAGTAATGAGGGCATCCTTACAATCCGTTGTATTCCCCGCCCGGAGCGACGCAATACGTTCACCCCACGGGTTCGCCTCTGTCATGTGCTTCAGCTGGAGAGCAGGCACAATAGTATTCGATATCCATGTGGACGGACCGCACGGGCCGTAAATCTCAATCACTGCAGCTCGCTTCGGCATAAACAAAGTAGCCCATGTGTTTGCCCCGTGCGGTGTTATTAACACGTCTGTTTGGGCCATTAATGACACAACCTCAGGCAACGTATTATTATACACCCCGGTCTCCACCATCTCATCGATAAACGCGACACGGAGGGGTGGATCCCTCCAGCTTTTAAGGTGGCGTGCTACATCCGCAATATTGCTCACCCGCCTTCGCGAAGCATCGCTCCGCCCGTAGATTGTCACCCGCAAAGGGTGGGGTGGGGCGGATAGCTTCGGATCTGCGATCTTGAAATACTCAAACGCAACCTTGCGGTACCGCTCGATTGCAGCAGTGAAAACCTCAAACCCTAACTCCGGGCTCATACGTCCACAAGTAGCACAGGTTAGAGTAAGACGTTCAAAACAAACCGGACGTTCTTCATGTTCGGTATGCTGTAAAAACTTCTTAGGAGGTCCGCCACCGAGCCTTGCCAGCATTGCGATCTGGAACATCAATGTGCTTCGGTCCAAGTTATGGTGCGCCTGCTCCAACCATGTGTGCATCCTATGCACATAGTACATTGTTGCATGGGGTGTGCCATCAGCTGTTTGAAATCCTGTCAAATGTGGCCACACCCGCTCCGAGAAATGGTGGAACACGTTGCCTAAGTATGGGATGATGTGTGTTGTGTTGCCGGGAATCCAGAATGCATCCTTCGGGGTGGTATCTTCGATGTGAACACCGCCATGGCAGGTCCATGATGTGCAGTTGTATGTGTCTCTCCACTCCCTGGCCATGGTTTCCCCCGCTGCGAGAACTGAGCTTACAATCTCCTCTGCTGATGTGCCTACCACTACCATGGTCCCGTTTGGTCGAATACATACATCACGCATGTTTGCTACCCCGTATTGCATGAACTCAGCCTCTCCATTGACCGGTTCGATGCGTGTGTGGAGATTTTTCGGTGCAAGCATGGTGAGGTTGTCCCAGTGGACGACGTGCTCGTTTGTGAACGTTTCGAACACTGTTGGTGACTTCGCGAGTATTGGCATCCCATTAGAGCTGTTACCTCCAATTGTGGAAAGGAACACCGAAGATTGATCCCTTTCATAGTGAATGCAGGAGATGATGGCGTTCGTGTGATGTGCCAACCGCTTCTGAAGTAGGAGCTCACCAACTGAAAAAACAGCCAGGAAAACAACAAACGTCCATAGAAACAGCAGTGGTTTTTTTGAAAGTTTGCCGTTACCAGTTGCTTGGAATGCCGTCATTGTGCAGGATGTCGAAGGTCCTTCCCCAACCTTAAAATTTTGTCTATCGTTCTCCAATGCCTGTGACGGGTAATGAAAGAGCCAGACCAAGCAGACTGAGAGAATCTACTCCATAGTCCAAAATCTGTGAAAAACATCATCAATCACCACGCAAACAACCAGGCTAGTGAGTGAAAGATTGATCTGTATGTCAAATCAACCACTGATTGCACCATCCTGAACATGCTAAGGCGCCCTGTCAATGGAACTCATCACTGCCAGTATGGTTCTACATAACTCAGAGTCTACTTGGATGTGAGGCAATCATGTCTACGATTGTCCTCTTAGACCGAGTCACGCTGTATCGAAACTCTTTCGTTTTGTTTAACAACTTCGGCACCCAGAAAATCAAGATTATCAACTTACATGCTACGGAAGAAGACCATTCAAATTATGCCGCGAAAAACACTCTCCGTTGAATCATCTCGCTTGGAAGTTTGGTATACTTAACTTACCAGGTGAGAATGGTCGGAAGATTCATGGCGGCAGCCCTGACCTTGTTATGGGAGGTATACCTTTCTACAAAATCTCAAAGTCAACAGCAGAAGCCTACCTCAAGGCGAACCGGATGCAAATTTTCTTGTTGGAAGCTGAAGTTGAGAACCGCCATATTGTGCACTCAAGAAATATACTGCCGTTACCTACAGGGGATATAAGGATACCTACTGGCGAACGCCATTGAGGTTCTTGACTCAACTGGTTCTTGCCTGTGTGGAATTTGCCATGATTAATTCTGGGGTGGACTGGGTGAGAATGGTATTGAGATGAATGGATTCTTACTCAACGAACCCCAAACATTCGCAAAATGCACGATTCAGTCATACTTTCTGGCTAAATTGAGGTGCCTAAATTGCTAATGTTTCGCCCCTGGCGCTACTTTGGTATACCCTTTTCTACTTCGTGAGTGTGCAGGCACTTTGTTGAAGACCTTGACGTGTGCTTTAGTACGTTTCAATGAGCTGAAAGCTGTGCAGGAGTATAAAAACCGGTAATGACTCCAAGACTCTATCTGTGTACCCCACTTTGCAACTTCTTTGCAGGATAGGACGACATGACGGCATAGCCATAAATTTCTAAGAGAAATCGAGTAATGACTCTGCAACTCTTCACAAACATCTTATTATTCAAGTGAGAAATTCTATCAATTTAGTTCATCTTCATAGTAGACGCTGATTTTGCGGAGTAAATTAAGTGCTCGACTTAACTAAACAGAGAATGTGAACATTCTTTCCACCGCAGAACCTGAGATCGACTTCTCGAACGCTGAAGTTCTTACACAAAAGTCGGGAGGAGTCGACTTCACCACACACTCTTCGTCTTTGACCAACTCATTCTCGAAGCAAACTTCAAACAAGGAGAGAAAAACTTGCACCGTGCTTCCAATTTCGAGAGAATAATGAACCCGTACATAAATGTAAGGTTATACCCACCTGCCGCTCTGTCAGACCTTGATGCAGATTATTCGTTGAGCCTTCTTTCGGTACAAGCTGTCCTCCTCATAAACCCAGAGGTTCCCACAACCTTCTATGCCGTGGCAAACGTTGCTTGCTGATGATCACTTACTCCTCGCGGGTTGCAATTCTACACATATAAAGGTGCCGCTTAATATACCATCAACACTCTTCAAGGAGTGTTGATGGCCAGGTTTTATGCCGCAAAAACCTGGCGATGATCACCGTTGTGCACTACACCAGCATCTCCATTGTCTTCTCCATCAAGGTGTTCTAAAGCTCTCTGAATACAGTGTGAAATTTAAAATGTGAAACTTCTCCTCCCACTTACGAAACGCTGCATGAATGTCATGGGTATTCAAAGAAATGCACAAAACCTTGCGGCCAAACAAAATCCTTCGCATGAAGAGGGCCTTCCAACACTTGACGAAGGACTATCCTTATGGGGCAAAATCTGGTGATGATCACCGTTGTACACTACCGCAGCGGCACCTCGATCTCGTCTATTCCATCAAGGTGCTCTGCATCTCTCTGTGCATGCTGTGTGAAATGTGAATTGTGAAACTTCTCCTTGTCCTACTCGTGGAACGCTGAACGTCGACCAGATCTAAAAGTCGAAATGCGAAAACCCGGCGGCTTAACAAAAGCCTTCGCATGAAAACAGCGAGCCTTAATTTCCACCACTGATTACTCGACACTCCACTGCAAATCTACGCATATAAAGGTGACTCTTATACCATCAACACGCCCGACACATGAAGGAGGTTCGATATGCGGCAAAAACGTGGCGATGTACATCGTTAATTACAAACTACAGCAGCAGCATAATGATCTCGTCTTTTTCATCAAAGTGCCCTTTAGCTCTCCGCATATGGTTTGAAATGTGAAATGGGAAACCTCTCCTCGTCCCCCTCGTGAAACGCCAACTGTCAAGTTCCAAAGTCCACATGCACGAAGCCAGTTTTCCACCCCTTTCACCACTAGGAGTCTTACGCGGCAAATATCTGGTGATGATGACCGTTAAAAACTACAGCATAAACATCTCCATCGTCTACCCCATCAGAACGCCCGGATGCTCTCTGCATATGGTGTGAGATGTGAAATGTGAAACTTCTCCTCCACTAAGGAAACACGGAATGTCGACAGTCACAGAAATGCCAAAAACTTGCCGAACTTGAAAAACCTTGGCATGAACCTAGGGAGCCCTAGCCGATTTCCACCACTTCCAACACTCGAAGGAGTCTTAAGCGGGAAATGTCTGGTGATGATGACCCTTTTTACACTACAGCACAAGCATCTTCATCGTCTACTCCATCAATGTGCCCAGAAGCTCTCTGCATATGGTGTGAAATGTAAAATGTAAGACTTCTCCTCCCACTCATGAATCACCGAATGTCAACATTAATCACAGAAATGCAGAAAAACTTGCCGAACATGAAAAACTCTCGCATGAAGCGAGGGAGCCGTAGCTAATCTCCACCAGTTCTACTTCTCTCCACGCCATCACCCTGACATGAATAGCCAGAATCATAACTCCATCATCTCCTTCCACCACATGACCTGCACCCTGTTCGTCATCCCATGGCAATTAATTAATCCAAACCTTCTTGCCACGACTCCACCTGAAGTAAATCTTGGCAGAGGGACCACGACACCATCGAACCCACCACCTGCAGCCTGCACGCCGCATGATCACCACCACAACCCGAACCTGAGCTTGCCATTGCCATTTCCTACATTCTAGAGAATTTCCTTTTCCACATAAGTTAAATGTTTTCTTTCCGCGCATGCATTCAGAGGCAGTCCTACCTTATAGTACCACGAATGAAGTCATGCATCAAGGGATGGAGATCGCGAACGTGGCGACATCTGTGCAGAGCTCCTAGCATTCCATGCACTCCAGTACTACTCCCTCAATGGAAATAAAAGAAAGGGAGAAAAATATCAGTCACAACGCTTCGACGTGCGATGCAACACGATCGGCAACAACAGACGAACAAGTCACCGAAGACGATGAGGAGAAGGGGGGGCCTGGTTAAGCGAGGGGTGATTGGACGGCTGAGATTGGAGGTTGGCCAGGATTGTGCGGTGGAGATGTATTGCGGGTGGCCAATTGGGGCCCTCGGCGTTGACCCTGATTATGGTGGGCCATCTAAGTTGCATAATACGTTAGGTAGTTGCTTAAGTAGTAGATAATGGGAAGCTTAATCTTTTATGATTTCTTTTAAGTTAGGGCTTTATTGATTAACTTGGTGGAAAGGTCAATTTCTTTAGTTTGTGTTAGTGTTATGTTCATAACAATACTTAGAGACGTGGGCCCTCAAAATATAATAGTGGGATGCTGGGAGCTCAATATGAATCTGAGTCTCCCTGCGCAACTTTTCAAGCATCCCATTGTTATATTTTGAGGGCCCACATAACAAGAGTTGAGCATTGAGTAATGTTACGCCAGTTAATGCAAGTATGTGAGCTTAAAATCGACACATTTCGTAAACGGTCATAAAATGTACAATTGTCCTAGATTGAAGGTCGAGGCATCCATAGTCGACCAAGTCCATTTAACTACTCACTAGGGTACATGCCCAGGGGGTGGACTTTTCATTGGAAACCCAAATGATGTGCATGGGTCACTATGAAATTAAACCCCCTATATACAAGAAGTTTATAGAGGAACACTATATGTACTAACAGCAGGCGAGAAAATGGACTCATGTATTTATACTAAGCTTTTCAATTTAATATGATAAATGCCTCCACTACATATACGAAATATAAATCATGAATTATTAATGCCTTTGTTACATGTAAAATCCATGTTCACTTTCTAATGAGAAAGTCATCGAACATTTTTTCATCCATAACATGTAACTCAATAATTGCAGCAAACTAACAAAGACAAGAGAAAAATAACTTAGCCACAATCCGGAGAGCAAAACTCAAGGAAGCCCATGGGCACTCCACGAGCCTCTAGCTTGTCCTATAAACCAAATGTGAACCCTAACAAGAATGGACAAGGGAGTCGTTGCGGACTATTACCATATGACAACAAAGAATGAAAACATGAATTAGATGAAACTAACACATCTATTGTCAAAAGTTTCTCTAAACTTTAGGGCCTCCTTTTGTACATCTACCTATACTTTAAGAAAATTAATACCTTTCCAAATGTACACACTAGAGAAAATTAATACCTCTCCGTAATGTATATTACTATGTACGCAAATGCCTTAAATAATACCCCTTCTTACACTCATGTTAGTTCGTACATGGTATGAAAGAGTCCACCCCTTGGGGGTACATGTAACATAGAAATACAAAAAACAGTGAAAATAACTTAATTTGGCTAGAAAGAGTGATTTGAAATCTATGCAATATTTTTCAGAGATGAAGTAGAGGAAGTGATGAGGAATGCAAGTTGTTTTATAATTTTATTCCATGTTTTCCAAAGAGGCAAGTAAGTCAAACCCCCTATAAATTGTATAGTAGAGTCTCCCTACTTTGAGCATCAAAATATCCTACTCTGCATATGAATGCACTTGAAACAGTTTATTCAACGGCACCCAAAAGTGATTGCAAGTGGTGTGCAACAACACCTATCCAACCAATCAACTGCATCCTTTTTAGGCCATCACTTTATAATTATCCATTTTGGGTGCACACAAGAATCATTCTACCCCTAGTCTAGTGCACCAGTAGTGGTCATTCACCATTTTCGATTTTTCTACCTTAATGCCGACATGGATGAGATTTACATTTCTAGGCGAACGGAGTTAAGGTTTATGTGGTAGCAAGTTGTGATTGATTGCCCCAAAATGATTGGCTATTTGCCTTAAGCTTGAACTTGAAATGAACAATTCTTAAACTCATTGTTTGCAGGCCCAATTGAGGCTCACATTCCTTGGCCCGCATGGGGAGCTCGGGAAGGAGGGGGATTAGCTTAACCCTCAAAGGGCAAAGAGTGTGTTCATAGGGGTACATGACGGTTTTTACAATCCCCCCAACAAGTATGAAAATACTTGTTTTTTTAGTTTCTATAATTTCAACCAATCACATAATGTTTCTCATCAAAACGATGGTTTTTGTTAACAATGATGAACTCTCAACATAACATTATTCAGATCCATAACAGTGTTATGTGCGACTGACATCATTCCATGGAATATTCCCGGATATTCCCCACATTCAGTTTGAATATGGGGAATATTCTATGGAATATTGTCGGTCCCACATAACATTGTTATGGATCTGAATAAATTTATGAAAGTTCTATGTTCTACATTTCATTATTAAAAGAATCAAAGATGTCATTTGCATTTTACTTGTAAGGATGTGATTTTGTGATGGTGCCTCACAATAAGTTTCCTTCTCGCACACAATTATTTCCATTAGTGAGCAATTGGCGTGGTCCACAATACATTGACTTTACATTCAAAATACAATGGGTTGAAAATTAGTGTGCAACCTGCACTATTATCTCCACCAAGCTCAATAGTGTGGCCCACAATATAAACCACAATACCTATTTAGTGTACTTATTTATTGTTTGGATTTTATTAACCCCGAAAGGGACGAGTGCCCTAGGAATGAGAATCAAAGGAGCATGTGCATGAGCATGTTAAGTAAGGGCCATGTGCACAATATAGGCCTCGGCAGGGTAGGGTAAAGTTACCCTTTTACCCAGGTAAAGTTGTAAATGTAGAGAGTAAAGGTAAGGATATGACCATGGGGTAAGGTAGAGGGTAGGGTAGAGGTAGCAACAGCAAGTTTACCCGTTTACCCGGTAATTACTCTATAAACAAGAAGTCTGCCACGCAGTCTGAATTGGCCCTTTGTTGATTCTAAACCCTAAACCCCAATCATGCAACTCGGCCCCTTGATCTGTTGGGCGTCGATTGCGCCAATTCTTTGGATTACTTTTCAGTTGAGACAATGGCAAACGACATGGTCGACGAAGATGTTGTTGAGGTGGTCGCCCCGCCGGCCCTTGCCCGACACCAACACAGACACGCCCGTGGCGAATTCCCGTGGGAACACACACGGAGAATGTGGCCGAATGAAATGTGGAATAAAATACCTAGCAAGTTGTATGGTGGAGAGTAATTCGCATGTAAAGGGTACTATACCCGTTGAAGTGTGCATTACCCGTTAGAGGGGTAAAAGGTAAAGGTAGATGGGAGCCAACAAGGTGAAAGTAAAGGTAGACGGGGGCTATCAAGGTAAGGTAAGTGTAAGGTAGAGGTAGGCATGGACAAATTACCCGGTTACCTTTTACCCTACCTTGCTGAGGCCTAGCACAATAGGGGAAACAAGTGGCTTCCTACTCTTTCTAACATGGGTTGATTTGGAAGATGCAAGAGCAAGGTATCTAAGCAAGGTAGATGGCACTAAAATGTCGCACATTAAGTAGTACTACTATTATTTTCTTAAGTGATTCTCATTAGCGATTGACAAGGAATTCCAACGCATCAAAGCATGTCTTTTTTAATGCCGTATATACGCAAAAGTTAGAAGGGTTTGTAGTTTTATCTGGTAGATAGTTCGAAAGCAACACATGAGGTTGATGTTAAGTGGTGGACATTCACTAAATGAATGCGTACTTATGCTACAAGATTTTAGGGTTGTTGGTTTTGGGCAGAGTGGATGTTTTAGGGGAGGCATCTAGTATGTTGGAAACATATGTTATAACCATCCAATGTCAACCTAGTTGCCTCAAGGCCTAAAAGCCTGCGGGTTCCAACTCGATTCAACTATGTAGTGTAAAATTTTAAATAGAGACCTTAAAGGAGGTGACATAGGAGAATGTTGCAAAGAGTGGCTTTTATACGACATCCATACAATTGGAATAAGGATTATTGCCCTCCATCTCCATCAAAATAATTTAGAAACGTTTCCCTTCCAAAAGTAACTAAGAATCCAAGTTAACCCAAAAACCTTGATAATTGATAACACTGGACAAAAGCATGAACTCCATAATCTGGTTGGGAAAGCCCAAATTTATTCATGTCACTAGCCTTGTTACTTTCCTTAAATAATGAATTTTTATAACTAGTAGATGGCCCTACTACAATTCCATTCAAGAGGTTTGCCCTCTTCTCATGTGCTATAAGTTCTGGAAAATATTTACAAACAAAAAGAAAACCCTAATCAGTTTGCAAAACTTGTACAAATTCAACGACACAAGAATGAGATCAAGGTGACAAAATTGTTGATTCATGACGAATTTTCAAATAACATGTATACGATCTTTTTGACTGGTTATATAGGTGTGAACCCAGTGTGCACAAAGCGATTAGCATTTGAGCATTGACTTTTGGGGTATCCCAACAAATGAGTTGTTGTATTGAACCTTGGCATGATATAGTACTTTATCCCAATATATTGATGAGCGTGTTCTAAGGCCCCAAAATGACCTTGGAAACGGTCTAATTATACCACATGTACTTATTAGGAGTGTTAGTTTTCTTTCTTTCTTTTGGGGGGGCATGGATGAGAGAAAGGAAAAGGACTATTTTACACCAAAAAGTAGGTGTTTCACTAAGGGCCACTTCACACATGAGCCAAGAGCCGTGACCATGAAATTGTGAGAGTCCAAAAGAAAAGTGTCCAAAGGCTGTCCCAAGACACCTCCAAAATCATGTAGTGTGGTCACGGACCCTCAAGTGTAGTGTGAAGTCATATGTGACCAGGTCCTCAACCAAATGTTATTTCAATGAATTTCTATTCATGTGGGTCCTCACACATGATAAAATAGAATAAACCAACGGTTGTAAGGGTTTGGAGTGCCATGGTCTCCCGGTTTTGAGTTAGGCCTACCTCCAAGAGGTGGTTTTTGAAAATAGTCCAAGTGACCATGAAACATGATCCATTCGATGCCATGTAGGAATCCATGTGGACTTTACATCCATCTTGCTGCATTCACATACTCCCTTAGTCCCTCAAGCGTAGTGTGAAGCAAACTGGGACCAGCTCCGCCTTTTCTACCAATGAGAGTGCGTGAAGTGTAATGGTCACGGGCTCTCAGTCTTGTGTATGAAGTGGCCCTAGGGCTTGTGTTTGAGTAAGATTTGTCTACCTTACTACACTCTGCAATGAATGAATGAATGAATGAATGATTGATTGAATATAAGTTGCGGCCATGATAGAACCAAATAAAGAGAATACGAGTACGCTACGTATTTTTCACTATTTGGAGTTATGTGGTGCTATAATAACTATTTCCGCAACACACTTCATGATCAAAAATAAGGTACAAGTACGTAGCTTGAAATGTATATAATGTAGTAGACTTTGCATGATAAAATTTGACATATACATATAGCAAACATGGATTATTAAATAGTATATAACTGTACATGCCTTGCTTGGCATACTAAGGGGGGGGGGTTTGACTCCTTGGGCAAGGTCATATGTCATGTGCAACCTCGGGGGGGACACTTAGGAAAATTAGTAAACATGGTGCGTTAAAATATAGGGTGTGTTTTATTCATGAGCAATAAAATTTAGAAAATTATTGGATATAACTATGGACTATTTAAATTGAAAATCCATATTATAAATAATATTGGGGTATACTAAGTATTGAAATTTATCAAGATTTTAGATATAATATAGCATAGGGATTTTGATAGAATGATAGTTTGTTTCTGAAGTTCTTCCTTCCACTTGTGTGCAACAGACTAAAGTGTTGATTTTGGAAAACAACAATGTTGTTTAGACTCTATTTTCTCAGCAATAGATTGCAGCCAACTTCGTTCACCCTAAACCTTGGACCCTAAAGTTCTAAATTTGTTGGTCTGCTTGTGACTGCAGTGCACAGACTTGTGTTTCTAAACACAAACATTGTTGTAGTTCATGCTAGTAATTCAAGTTCATAGTTCATTGATTCTCATGGTGGTGATGATTGTTTGCATTGTTATTGATTTGTGGTGATGCTTGTTCATGCTAGTTCTCATTGCATGTCAAATGAATTTTGTAATGAACATAGGCAATCCTTAAACACAAATTAGGGTGAGCTAATTTTTTATAATGAACATAGGGTTGAAAAAAAAATCTTATGTGAATTATAACTATAGTAAGGCATCATAATAATACACCATATTAGGGAATTATATAATTAAACGGTGTGTTCAAATCTAACATCTAGACATAATACCCCTACATTAAATACCCCTTTAACGCACGTGTTCACACAAAGCATAGTGAAGTGTCCCCCCCGAGTGTGCAACTGAGGGCTATTATTGTAGGGGGTATTTTGATGTCCTGGACTCATTAATTTGGATCGTTCAATTACCTAATTATCTCATTCACAGTGTTTTATGGGTTCATATAATTACTTACAAATTGTGAAGGGGGTAATTTTTCAGCCCCTTAATTTATTATAAGTTGAATTAAATTGAAAGATGAAAGCTAAAGAGTAAGACAAATAGTATCTAACAGTTTGGGTGCCAAAACTAAGACTAAGTTATCAAGAAATGACATTAGAAAACATTGACTTTCATACGACAGTTGCTTTTGTATTGCTGACCATAAATTATAAGTTTCAGTAACTTAGGTTTCAAACATGTTGCCATTACAGACTCAATGGCACAAACAACACACAAATGCTCTATTATCAACATGAAGTTAATTTATCCCACACGGCATATTGTTTCTAAATAAAATTATTGGACATGTTATGTACGACCTTATATTAGTCATAATCCAATATGCCATATTTTATCCATCATATATTACCTCTAATAAAAATTCAAAATTTTAGGTACAAATATTAAACTACACCATATCTTTGGTTGCACCATTCCAGCCAAAAATTTCTAAGTCACCCCCCACCTGCCAGAGGCATAGTCTTTTTGCCAACTGTGTGAGTCCCGATACCCACTTCGAAATTTTGTTTCCCAACACCTACCACTGGGGGTGCAGGAAAAACATGTCCCCTGTATGTCGTGTAAACTAAGATCGTTAAACACAACAGATCGAGTGTCGTCATCAACATCAATTAGCAAAATAAACATAGCAAACTAATATGCTAAACAACTACCTCTTCAAGATGAGGGTTTCTCTCTCCAAGCTCAAGAAACTAAGAAGTCTCCTTACAAAGCTTAAGAAACTCTGAAATTCACACATAAGAGTCAAGCTATCTCTCACTCCACGAAGGGAGAATCCAAGAGTGCAAGTGATGGAGAAAGAATGCAAAGGCTTTACTCATGATCTACTACACATAGCCACAAGATAGCAACAACAAACTCTCTCTCTCAAAACACACTCACAAGACTTGACTTGACAACAATGGCAAGTCAAGATGCCTTCCTCTCCACATAACCCCCCATCTAGGTGGATTTCATCCATGGAGTGGATGAACAACTATCTAGGACTTCCAATGGAGTCCATTACTCATCCAAACACACGTGGACTCCTAATGGAGTCCATTGACTTCTAATTTGACGTGATTTAGCCCCCGATGTCACCTCACGTGACAACTGTCGTGTAAACTAAGATCGTTAAACACAACAGATCGAGTGTTGTCATCAACATCAATTAGCAAAATAAACATAGCAAACTAATATGCTAAATAACCACCTCTTCAAGTGCCCCCCCTAGCAGATAAGGAGCCCCTCCAATCAGCTAGGAACAAACACACTCATCGGTAGAGGTGTTGAACATGATGAAGTTGTTGTTACATCTGTATATATCTATGTTGGTGTAGTGGTAATCTAAGGAATTAAAGTCATGGTTGAGGAAGTAACCCAAGAACTGTAGGCTGGGTGCAATGTGAGCCCCATCCTTAATCGCCTTCAACAATTTATGTTGAATTTTTTGATAACTCTCCCAATGTGATTTTCAATCCCATAAAACTATCGACCAACTAGATAACAACTACACCACTAAGACATGTGGCAAACATCCACAAAGTCCTCAATCATGACCATTAACGGCCATGGAATGGGAGGATTTCCGACAACGAGGACAAACCCAATTGCTAGAAGGAAGAGTCAAAAGGAGAGGTGTCAAACATGCCATGTGCCATCCACGTTGACATTGGTCGCACAATAACATTGTTGCAGCTCCTTTCTTCTCTCCACACACATAACAAGGCAGACCCTATGGTACAACTGCCAACTTGGGATGCACAGAGCCGTCGATGGGAAGGTGACATGGAGCACAATTCTTTGAATGCTCACGACATTCCAGTCCATCCTTGCCTTCAAGCAATAATATACCACTTGGTAAAATATCTTTTACTCGCAAAATTGTGCGCCCAGCCTTGACATCCAATGTCGTAGGCGCCTCCCTTTGCAAGTAAACATAATCCCCCTTGGAAAATTTACGAACCTGAGGTCGATAAGCACCACTGCGGATCCGGGCATACCGTAATGTATCACGATGTTGAGCTATATTTAGGTTCTCCATGGCCATAGGCATGGCCTTCTGAAAGAACACTGCTTGATCATGAAGACATTGAGCCCAAACATCTGGATCATCCAAGTTGACCACATGAGCCAATTTCTCTCGCACAGAGCTAGGTAAAATTGGCTCCCGACCATACAAGAGTTGGTAAGGACTATAGGATGCCAAAAATGCTTGCCTACTGAAACGGTAACCCATTGCTATCCATGGTAACATCAAGTCCCAATCGCGATGGTTGCCATGAAGCAACCCATACTTCCGCAAACCGCGCTTGACAGTCTGAACAACTCGTTCAGCTAAGCCATCTGCCTCAGGGTGATCTCTGGAGGTTGTTAGATGATCAATCAAAGCCTTGGTACACAAAGCCTCGAAAGATCCAAGAAATTCTCTCCCTTGATCCGTCAACACCTCTGCAGGTGCTCCAAACCGTGCCAAAACTCGATCAAGAAATGCCATAGCTGCCAATTCTGAGGAATTTTGGGGAAGAGCCACAAGTTCAATCCACTTACTAAAATGCTCCACCATCACAAGTACATACTTTGCCCCACGTGGAATGACAGTAAGCGGTCCGGCAAAATCCAAAGACCAACAATATCCCAAGCCCATAATAGGTAAAGGCTGAAGTTGAGGTGATAAAATATTAAAACTTGACCTGACTCGGTCACATACTTCACACCGGGAAACATAAGTGGCAACCTGTTGATACATATCAGTCCACCAATATTGGTTGCGTAACATAGAGTGTGTTCTTCGCACTCCAAAATGTCCAAGCTCCTCGTGCACTTGCCGTACTAAAGAAGCTCTTTGATCTGGCCTTGGAACGATGCGCCTCGTTCCGTTCGGCCACACACGAAATAACAAACCGTTTGTCCAACGAAACCTTGTTATTCGGTGACTAACTCTATCTTGCTCCATAGCGGATAGTCCAAGGGGATATGTCCCTTGTTGAAGTTTGTGCAAGACCGCATGGTCTTCCCACACATCACTAACAATGAGAGATTTATCGATCTCCTCATCTTGGTGTTCCACAAGGATCTCAGCAGCCAATCCTGACATAATTGTGAGATATGTGGCAGCATGCCAACCCGGCACCGCCTCACGATCACAATCTCCATGCCACCTGGCTCCAGTTAAATCCTCATCTGAAGGACTTGGATTGCGAGACAATCCGTCTGCATCCAAGTTGGCAATTCCTGCTCGGTGGACAACTTCAAAGTCATATTCTTGAAGTAACAATGCCCACCTAGCAAGTTTCCCGGTGAGTTTATCTGATTCCATAAGCCATTTTAAAGGCTGATGATCGGTCACCAAAGTAAATTTTTGCCCATATAAATAAGGTCGGAAATGTGCAATGGCCCAAACGGCCGCCAAGGCCTCGCCTTCATAAGAAGAATAATTAGATTCAGCACTATTATTGCTTCGAGATGCATAAGCCACCACATATTCCTTTCCCTCTTCATCTTTCTGTGTCAATACCGCTCCCAATCCCATTGCACTCCAATCCGTGTGCAATTGAAAAGCTCTAGACACATCCGGGCGTCGAAGCACTGGCGCTGAACCGAGCCTCTGCTTCAATGTATCAAATGCCTGTTGTTGTTCCCGACTCCAAATCCATGGTTGGTCTTTCCCCGTGAGAATGGTGAGAGGTTTGGCAATCAAACTAAAGTTTTTGACAAACCTTCTATAATAATTTGCCAATCCTAGAAATGCCCGAAGTCGTGGTACATCACTAGGTGCGGGAATTTTGTGCAAAGCATCCACCTTTGCATGTTGCACACCAAGACCGCCAGGAACAATCATGTGGCCCAAATAAGGTAGTTGATCATGGAAAAACTTACATTTTCCATGATGTAAACGGAGTCCCCACCGTTGTAGCCGTTCAAATACCGCTTGCAAATGTCTCACATGATCCTGTGGACTATTACTAAAGATGATAACATCATCAATGTAACATTTAGCAAACGGTAAACCAGCCAATAATTGGTCCATCACCCGCTGAAATTCAGCTGGTGCATTCTTGAGACCAAATGGCAAAAATTTCCAATGATAAAGTTGATCCTTGCCATCTTTATCAATTCCCCAAAATGCGGTCTTCACCCGATCACCCAACAACAAAGGTAATTGATGATAACCAGACCTCAAATCCAGAGTGCTGAAAATTCTAGCAAAACCCAATGCATCAAACAACTCCTCTGGCATCGGCATTAGATATCGATCCGACTTGGTCTTGCGGTTGACTGGACGATAATCACCACACATCTGTTTTTCCGTCCAGTTGCCAAAGATATCTTTCTTTGAAGGCATAACCGTGGCACAAGCATACTCTCCATTGGAGAGTTCAATCAATTCCGCTGCCAATAATTCTTGACATCGAGTTTGAACACCCAACCTTTCAGATGTACTAAGTCTGTACGGCCGTCTGAAAATAGGATGGTCGTCCTCGAGTTGAATACGAACAGGTTTACCTTTATATCCTTCAAGATCATGAAGACTAAAGGCAAAACAATTACGGTAAGAGCGAATAAATGCCCGTACCTTTCGTGCTTCGGCACTAGTAAGTTTTGGCCCCACTTCAATTGGCCAATCGTCAAACTCCGTGGTTTCCTTTTCCATAGAAGGATTGCCACTTGGTGCCAGCACAACCTGTGATTGCTAGTCCGTGGAGAGGGCAACACCTTTGCCCCCATCATCTGCACTTGAAATCAAATGCGTATCCTCTCCACTACAATCAGACACACCAAAATCTTGGGCCAAAGCAACAAAAACACGTTGAGCTCGAAGCTCTTCTGCAGCATGCTGCTTCAACGAAAATAATGCCTCAGCATCATTGACCTCCATGTGAAATTTGGATTGCAGCTCCATTGCCCCCTGACCATTGTCCTCTGCCCTCAGAGTAAACAATTGGTCATGAAAATATTGTTGAGTAGCAAGACAAATTCCAATAATCCACACTATGCTATTGAGATCCATAGCTTGTCCCAATAGAAAACGTCTCTGACCTTCTTGAAGCCCGTGAGCAGCTGTAGTACCTGTAAGAAAATCCATGGCTCGTTCCCGTTCATATGCCGTAGGCTCATCATAAGTTTGGGATTTTGAATCCCAAACCATGCCTGGTCCACGAGATCGAAATGCAAAAGACCGTGGATATGTTACAAAAGTCGGTAGTGCACCTCGCAGAATTCCCACCTTGTTAATTACTGCAAGTGGTAAGGTATCATCCTTGGTAACCGCCAAGGAAACACGATAATCATCTAAAATGTCATCCACCTTCCGATTCATAAGCCGAGGAATTCGAGTGACTGCCGCTGAAAGCACCTAAGGTGATACCAAATTGGTCCAAAACCAACGAGGCCGGTGAGCAAAGGATCCCAAGGATGCAGCATCTAAAAATGTTGGAGTACCCAGAAGTTGGTTAATGTACTCACCATCCTTCACCACTTTGTGCTGTGTATCACCCAATAATGGCACATTTTCCAAAATGTACCCTGGCGGAGTTGATTGATGGGCAAACCACCATTGTATCAATCGCATCAAATCCGCAAACAAACTAGACCTAGGGTCATCCAAACCTTGGCCAGTTCCTGCACTCGAATGGCCTTGACACGGCCATCCTGCAATAATCAAATCCACATGGCCCAACCTTCTCAAATCCTCATCACTAATCATAGTGACGTCTTGAGGGAGTTGACCACAACATCCATGAATAGCAGAGGCTGACAATTGTGTGGGATACCTCAACAACAATTGTTGGATGTGGTGTCGAACGGCTCTGTTGGCTGCATATCCATTATCCACATGAATATACCGCCTAACTGTAATCCCAGCCTCCAATACTGCAGCCAAACCTGTGCCAATGCCCCCAAAGATCTCTACAAAGACGATACCTTCAGGTGACGGTTGCCAACGAATGGGTTGGGCAAAAGAAAATGAGGATGATATTGGAGGTGCCTCTCCAAGCTCCAAAGCCGCTACAATGTGTCGACAATGGTCAGATAACTCCTTAGGAGTACGCCATGGTGGAGATGGATCCTTGAAATGTCGAGCAGGAATTTCGGTACATGGCAAAATTCGTTGCTCTGCTACATTACAAGTGTAGGCCAATGTTTCCTCCAACAAAATTGGTGAACAAGGCAAGTCTGAAACTAAACCACTACAACCAAACATTGCCTCCGCAACCATAGTCATAGAAGTAGCTGCAAATTCTACAAGAATAAATACCTTCCTGCCATCACCAGTAGACCATCCCGGTCTAATCCACGCCTCCTCGGTCCAATTATCCAAACCAAAGCCAAGTGGATAAAGAGCTTGCTGACCAACTAGTATATCATAGTTGGTTGCATTGGTAACAACACACTTCATTGTCAAATGAGTGTAGGTAGGTCCTGCCCCCACGTTAAAAATCAAACGGAGAGGTGCCTTGGTGTAACCTGTTGCACGTTCAGTGCCCCCCACTGAAGTCACAATTGTGAATGGACAAGGATCTAAATTTGTTGGCATCAGCCCCAGACTGTCAGCAAGTCCTTTGCCAATCATAACCGGTTGAGCACCAGAATCCATCATAACTCTCAGTGGTGTAGCACGAATAGCGGGATTATCCGTGCGTGACACGACAAACAAAGCTTTGTCGTTCACCAGACGTACAACCCCAGGTTGTAAATTATGCCGCTCTCAAGCAGATATTGCAGAAACATCTGCAAGATATGCCGCTCTCGAGCAGATCTTGCAGAAACATCTGCAAGATATGCTGCTCTTGTTGCACAATGTGAAAAAGACGTGTCCATTGATGGAATTATTGGAGGAGGAATATCAATGTGCTTACCAAAAGCAATGATTGCCGCATCTGCAAGGTTCGCTCGCAAATTGGCTAAATCCTCCACCTCCTCAGTCACAGGCACGTCAACAACAGCTTGGGATACTTGAAGGGATGGCAAATCCGCCTTGCCTTCTAACATTCTCCCAGTTAAATGAAAAACTCCAGCAGGTTTGAAATCCGGAGCCATCAACTCCGAACCCGAGAAAATTGGCATATGGAGAATTTTATGTGCCAATACCTGTATAACGTCCTTTGAAATGGAATCCCCATCTCTCAAAGGTAATGATTTTTTAGCCCCAACAGCAGTAGTAGTGTCTACCAATCCAAATGATAGAGGTAGCCGTGCTTGACCAACCTGGTCTGCTGGACCGACATGACGAGGACGTGAAGCCTCGTTGCTCCCAGCACTTGTGGAAGCCACTGAATTTGCCAATGTCTGTGCGCGAGTAGAAGCTGCAGCTACCACCTCTCCAGATGCTCCAAACATATACATGTCAGAACCCGAAGTGCCAACACCTGCATGCGGCTCAGAAATTTGAGCAAAAGATGCAAAAGATTTGAGCTTTTGCTCAAGCTCCGCAACCTTAGCCTCAAGAGTTTGCTCCCGTGAAGATTTGCTAGTCACATAACTGGCAGGCCGCCTCTCAGGATGAAGTTGGAAACAATGATCCACATCGTGGTTAGTGCCGCCACAATGGTTACATTTCAATTGCCTTTTTTTAGAATTTTCCCCCGCCTTTACCGGTTCTATCTTTTGTTTTATTTTTCCCAAAGGCTGGTTTTTCTTCTTCTTGGGACAATTAGCATCATTCTTCGAATGACCAGCTTCTCCACAACCCCAACAATACAAAATCCTTTGCTCCTTAACAAGTTGAGTCTCAGCTAAACTACTAGTAGCTGTGACAATTTTTTTTGATTTGCTAGTCTCTGTCATCCAAGATACCATATCCGTGGCATCGTGTTGACAGAGGGCCCGATCACATCTCTCAACCACGGCAAACGCTTGTGCAAGCGTAGCTCTGCCTTCGTAGTCCAGAATAATCCGAGGTGATGCCAACTCAAGTAGCCGCTTATCAATCTTAGACAAGAAGATTTTGACAAGCTGGCTCTCAGCGAAAACACCTCCCGACTCAACAGCAAATCGCGCGAGTCGCGTGTACATGGTTCGTGGAGTGTCATCCTTCTCCCGGCGAAAATTCTGGATGCGCTGCATCTGGTCTCGCCTAAACCCACCATACTCCACCTCCAAATGTGCGACAAATTCAGCAAGGGGATTAAATGGAGGTGGTGGACCAACAGCCGTCAATGTTGCCTGTGTAGCACGTGCCATCCGTGAAAGGGTAGCCGTGCTACTGCTAGCCACTATTGGCCCAAGTGCCAGTTCTTTGTCTTTAGACTCCTCCAGTGGTTCCTCCTCCTTTAAGGTGGGTGGAGCCAAGGTGGCAACCGCCCCATCTTTAAGAGCTGAAATAAGCTCAACCCGCGCCTCCCAATACTGCTCCACCTCCCGAAGTTGTCGCTGATGACCTTCTATCCAGCGTTCATAAGTTTGGAGTGCCTCATACTCCAAATGCTGAGGCAGAAGTTCAAAGGCATACCAATCATTAAAATTGGAAGACCTTTGACGTTTCTCCTTAATCCAGGTACGAAACCGGAGTTTCCAATCGGGCAAGGAAATGCCCCCAGCTCGACCTGAGAACCGATCACGCACTGAACCGTGGTGATCGTCCTCCATTTCGTCGAACGTGCCCACACTCCAAATCCAAAGCCTACTAGTAGTGTCCAACGCCGAAATAGGCTCAAAAGCCTCGTTGGTATCTACCTCTGGCTCAAGATTTGTGGTATGCACGTCCTCCAAGTAATCCGGTGATGGAGATCGATAATATCGGCTCCTAGTTTGCACCATAAAATAATTACTTGAGTACCTGCAACTATCTACAAGGTAATGGGAAACCTGCACCTGTTGCGGGCTATCTAAATGGCAATCCCTTGCCAAATGCCAAGTGTTTATTTATGCCTCAGAATTCCAAAATTGTGCAAAGGTTTGAGATTGGTAATTAAAAAAAAAATCAGCGTTGAAAATGCTCATTTCCAAGGTGATTATGAACTCCAATCAACAAACTAATTGCACCAATGGACTCCTAGGAAGATTTCACACAAATTAGGCTCAAATTTCACTCCGTTCGGAGTTAATTTGCTCCCAAAAACAAAAATCAGCGTTGAAATTAATAATTTCAGCAATGATTTTGAATTCCAATCAACAATCCAATTACACCATTAGATTCCTTGGCAAATTTCACACAAGATAGGCTCAAATTTCACTCCAATCGGAGCTAGTATGCCCCCAAATTTGAACCTCAAAGTTTGTGAAATTAAATGCCAAGTTTGAAAGGTGAAAGTAAAAATGTAAAAACGAAAACCTAAAAATGAAAGTAAAAAGGTGAAAAGTAAAAAGTAGTAAGTGAAAAGGAAAAATCAAAAGTCAAAATCAAAATGTAAAAAGTCGAATGTAAAAGTTAAATTGAAAACTCAAAAGCTAAAATGTAAAAGTAAAAAAAGAAGTAAAAAGGCAAAGTCAAAAAAAGTTTTAAAAAAAAAAAAAAAAAAAAAAAAAAAAAACTTACCTGGGGGGGGTTGGCCCCCCCTCGCTGCTCCCAGCTGGCCCGCGCCCAGCCTGCCTGCGCCTGGCCCGGCTTGCCTGCGCCCGCCCCCGGGAAGGGGATTCCAGGGAGCTCCGGGAGGGAGCTCTTGAAGCTCTCTCCCAAAATTTTAAAAACAAATTGGAAAGAAAAAAAAATTCTTCTTGCAAATTGCAAGAAATAATTGTTGGATTTGGCCTCCAACCTCCTAAGCTTGCAAGCAGAAGTTTGCAAGTTGCCAACAACTAACTATTATAATAATAATAATAAATTTTCTTGTTGTTGGTTTTGTTCTCTCAAGAAGGTGAAGAGAGAAAGAAAGAGATAAAGAGATTCCTTGCAAGATTTGTCTTGCAAGCTATGATGAATTGCAAACTAAGCCTCTCAACACATGTATTACTCAGTTGCTCATGAGTTCTTGGCCATTGAACTCAAAATACAAACTAAAATTGAAAAATTCAAAGAAATGGTTGTCAAGTATGAGGGTTTCTCTCTCCAAGCTCAAGAAACTAAGAAGTCTCCTTACAAAGCTTAAGAAACTCTGAAATTCACACATAAGAGTCAAGCTATCTCTCACTCCACGAAGGGAGAATCCAAGAGTGCAAGTGATGGAGAAAGAATGCAAAGGCTTTACTCATGATCTACTACACATAGCCACAAGATAGCAACAACAAGCTCTCTCTCTTAAAACACACTCGCAAGACTTGACTTGACAACAATGGCAAGTCAAGATGCCTTCCTCTCCACATAACCCCCCGCTAGGTGGATTTCATCCATGGAGTGGATGAACAACTATCTAGGACTTCCAATGGAGTCCATTACTCATCCAAACACACGTGGACTCCTAATGGAGTCCATTGACTTCTAATTTGACGTGATTTAGCCCCCGATGTCACCTCACGTGACATGTAGATTTATTACCGAATCATTCTGAATCAATCTTTTAGTAGACTCTAGCCTCGATTTAGGTGTCAACCTGACTAAAAACCATAATCACCAGGATGTATATAGTATTCAACGTTTTCACCCTCTCCGTTGGTAGGTGTTGTGAATGTTTATCCCCCACTTTACCGAGAACCCTCCTCACCTTTACAAACGTGGCTTATAAAGCTCAACTTGCGCAATTTGGTGTACAATGCAGACTTACACTAAGATAACAAGTTGCATTTCCTTCAACGTGCTTGCATGAAAAAATTCGGAAACTTACTAAGTGAGACGCATGTACCGAATTTGATTCAGCCTAAAAACACAAGGCTAGGGATTTGTGGGATTGCAAAGGTGAAAACGCAATGAATTGTATTATAGCTTGTAAATGTGTATATTTTTTAGACAATTTGGTTTCTAAAACAGAGTCAGAGATCCCAAATTAACCTAGTTGTGTCGAACTGGGGTTAATCGACCCTCAATCTTGTAGGAAGTTTTTTTTAATAGAGCCCCTTCAGCCATGATGGATGAGTTTACACAGACGCCATGAATCCCAAGCCTAAACATAAGACTTAAAACAATCAGTAAAATGCAATATAGTACTCTTCTAAATGCGTCATTGTTGGACCTCAATTTTGAATTTCAATTTACCAAGACTTTTGAGTCTCGTGAGTCGAGACGAATGTTGGATCAATATATAAGGCAAATGCATGGAACCAATAAGCGACATCAATAATAATTGTATCAAGGAACAAAAACTTGTGGGTATCAAAATTGTAATATCAGTCAACTGTTGATACGTCGTGGGTATCTCAAGGTGAGAGGATCTTTGTATAACAAAGTTATTAATCATGGTCAATATCATTCTAAATCATGTTGATGATAGGGCGATTTTACAAAGGTGTGAGGATTCTTGCATGGTATATAGATTCAAATGATATTGAAAGCAATTTGAATATTCTCAACTACTTAATATCTTATTGGTATCAAAAAAATGTAAAATCCTCATTATAGACATATCCTTGAAAAAGACAATACCAGTCCAACACTCATCAAGACCTAAGGGGAAAACTAAAATCTCTCATTGGTGGGAAATGTTCAGACTGTTCCACCTCACTGTACACTATAGCTCGAGGGCCTATGGGACCAAGAAAGCTTGTATGGATGAAAAACCTACACAAAGTCTTGCATGGCATCGGATGGATAATATAATATATTCCATGGTTTACTGGATTTTGCATCAAGCCCACCTCAAAGTCAGGGTGGACCTTCTGACACAAAATTGGAAGACCATGACACTTCAATTACTCACATCCCTTTATATATTCCAACTTGTTGTGTAGAAAGACTCATGTGTACAACATTATAATGACTAGTTGGTCGCATATGTCTTTAAACTACACCTAAAGTCCATCACCACACAAAATTCAGTTATAATTTTTTTTCATGGTACAACCTTTGGATGAGTTTAAGATAAGTCCCTCACAATTTATTGGTCACGACCCTTGACCATAGTGTAAAGCGGCTCTAAGATTCTCAACCAACTTTTTAGTTAAGCACACAAGTGGCTTAGAGAATCAAGCGTATAATGCACATGCAATGCTTTGTTGCTCATAAATTTAAGTTTGTTACAAATAGGCGAGAACAAGTTAAAGCTCATGGAATGTAGTGGGGAGGTTAGAGTAAGACTAAAGGGGCACACTAAAGGAAAAGCCCTTGACCAATGTATCCGTTTTGTCAATAGTGAAGTCTAGGGACGTTGGAAACACCATTGGGAGGGTGTAAGAGATGGTGGTGAGAAGGAGACAAGTTGTTAATTAAACCCTTGACATTTCTTTCTCCCATAACATTATTTAGATCCATAACAATGTTCCGTGGGACTGTTAGTATTCCACAAAATATTCTCCACATTCAGACTGTGTTTTTTTAAATGTGGGGAATATTTTGTGGAATATTGTCAGTCCCACGGAACACTGTTATGGATCTAAATAATGTTATGCCCACGATGTGAGTTCCTTAGTTGAACAATTTTGTAGTCGTTCATGTGTGAATGGTGGCATCAAGCATTTTTTCAACTCACGTGGTTGTCAATGGTTTCCACCCACCCAAATCCCTCATAGACTCATAGATATAACTTCTACCTAGGTGTTAGTCAAATGATGGTCAAAAATTTAGTGTTAGAAGAAGCCACAATGAAAAGGAGTTCAAAATTAAAATACCAAACAAAAGGAACGTCGGTGTTCTTATACACTAACATGCGTTGTCCATTTGCCACCTCCAATCATGGCCATGTGGACATGTGGGCGGAGGTGAATTTATACTCGTTTTCATAGTTGGACCATGAGTAAGTGTTAGTCCTACTATATATATAAAGTGACTCAATTTTCATCAACTAATTTATTTGATTACCCAACACAAGTCCAGTATAAGATTCTCAAAGCAACTTATAATTATGTTAACTATTTGTAAATTTAAGTCACAATTAATAACATTAATTATCAAGTTAATAACATAATTGGATAATTAAATAATATTTATTTTTTATTTACAACATTAGAATTCGAGTTTTATTAGTTATTATTCAATACTATCTATTACTATTTAGTTCTATTTAATGCTAATTAGTTAGTGATTATTAATTATCGATAAATAATTACCTTGTGACTTTTTACAAGTTTTGTAGCATCCTAAACACAATACCCTATATGTAGTTCTACAAAAAATTAATACATGACCTTATTGGGTACTGTATAATATGTATAATGTAGTATGTGAATAGAAATGATGCTATATTACATTGAATAAATAAATAATTTCTTGCATAAATAAGGGACACCCTATATTAGGTGTCACCCTATTTCTAATATTTTGCTAGTGAAGTACCTATGGCTTTGATACTTGTAAATTTAGGTTGTAAAGATGTTTGAAGATAGATAGATAGATAGAAGTTGATAGCTCTTTTTATATGGCCTCCAACCCCCTACCAAACACCCTTATAAACTTGAGGTTTAAGCTTGTTAAATTCCTTTATTAATATTCTACCAACACCATACATTAGATATGTAGGGTTCATGTTAATCTTAACACTTTGGCGCCTAAGGTGGCTTTCTAGGATTGGAGAACATAATTGTTTTTATATGACTCCACGGTCATCTTGGAGAACTATGTCATTTAGAGTTTTGATGTTTCAAAGTCAAGAACAAAACCAAGACATCTATAAGGAAATTTCAAGTGATGTTTGAAAACTAAAATCTTTGTACCACCCAAACTCTTATGAATAAAGAAATCATTAACACCGATAACAATGTAGCTTCAATATCAACATCATTGTGTGCAAAACAATTTTCGCATCAATTTATGATCATATTAATCATTTCAAAACCCATAATGTGTTTTCATTCAACTTTGATGAGAGTATACCAAGGCTTAATTCTATGATGGAGTGAGCTTAGATAGTAAGACTTACAATTGATCACCTACAATAGATGACTATGACATGAATTATGGCTGTATAATTTTCTTAATCACATGAGACAATATTATGTGCATTGGATGCAAAGTCACTTAATACCATATGTGTGCGAACAGAAAAAATCTACTTTTCTAAGTTGAATCACCAAAATGGGTCAAAATTTTATCAATTGTTCTTCATGAGTAGATATACATGGTATTTATTACATAGTAAAAAATGGTAACCAAATTTGATGATTTTTTTTTGTATAAAACATACCATTTCTAACTAGAATGACACAAAATTGAACTAAAAAAATTACTACAAAAATGAAGATGACTAAAAAAAATTTAAATATATAAAAATATATATTATCAATGGTTATGTGTATGTAGAAAAAATATCATAATTTATAAAATTATCTATGGCATATAATATAGGGGTAGCAAACTTTGTTCGTCCGTGTGAGGGACAATCATATGGAGTGCACCCCCCGGGGTGCTATTCAAATTTGGTTTAAGACTTATGTCAGAGTTTATTCTACTATATATTTTTAAATAATTTATATTAATGGGATTATAGAGCCACATCCCAATGGCATAAAAGAATCCAAGTTGCAATGCAACATGCCATAATGCTAGAATTTTTTGGTATCTGCAAGTACAAGGACCAAAATCATGGTGTTTGCTAAATGTGCTCCTTATCAGCAAAAACGGCTATCGTCCAATAGGGTTTGACCACGATTGGTGCAAGACGTTTGCGTATGTAACATCGTTCTTTGTTGATGGTGCTCCACCTTGAAATTATGATGGAATATTTTTTTGTATTGTTACCATCCATACTCCTTATTTGCCTTGTTGATTGTCGTCTCTCTTTGTAATTGGGTTTTCCAATGATGTGGTGTTTGATCTAGGGGGTTCATCTTAGCATCTATGATGTCCAAAACCATTCTATAGCATTATCAGTACTTTGGTTGTTGCATATCTTGCCCTTCACTCCCTCTAGAGACAATTTATGTGTTTTTGCCATGTTTCCTCTTCTATCATCTTCAAATCATGCTCTGCAAAAAAAATAAATTAATGATTATTTTATGCCCTTAGAATGTGAATATTATATTGAGTTGCATTAGGGTCAAACAAAGAAGTCCTTCCTTATTGAGCTTTACTGCTACAAATTCTCAGCCTTTGTAGTTCCCATGCACATCCATGCACCATAATCCACCCATATGGCATCCATTTACCAAAAAAAACATAAAACAAATCTCCTCAATCGTTGTTTTTTACCCATTTTGTCAAATTGTTGGAAAATTCTAGAATTTATTGACGTCAATATGGTTTGCGACACACGCATTGCTTGGCCTCATCAGCTTGCTTCAGTTGTCCAAAAAATTCAATGATATCCTCACCAATGGTAGGCATACTTCCGCTACAATTTGTCAGGCAACTCCCAAAATTTTCAACAATACTAAAGCACATTCAATGATGTTGATTGTCACCAACAATTAATAACTTAATAAATATCCTCTTCTCCAACAGAATCTAAAATGCAACCCAATTAATTCAAACTCAATATCCTACTAACATAATAATAATAATTTAATTAGTAACATAAATAAGTTCTAGGATTAATAGTGCAACTCAATTAATGTGTTTGTATATATCTTTAGTTTTGATGTTAACTGGTTTTAGTCTAGTGGGGCCAACACATGTTTCTTATCTAGTTTTGTAGCCACTGACAACATCAGAGGATAAAAAGAACAATTTCTACTAGCATTGTGGCCCATTGCGTTGCAACTTGGATATATCAACTATATTGAGTCTAATAAGAATAGTTGAGTGGTTAAACATAATGACAATTGTTATTTTAGTATGTATGTAAAAGTATGTACTAAAATTGGCCTCATCAACTTGCTTCAAAGTGAAGCATCCCCATAAATATAATAGATAATGAATTGCAAGAAGTTCTTGCATTCCTTCAACATACAAAATTCAGAAATAATACAAGCCTCTAATTTGCTCAAACATGAGAAATTAGATTACCTTCGCCTCAAGGATTTTCTCAACCATGAATGTGAAATGTACTTGAAGCAACCATTGACACCACCCCAATGCAAAATCATCAATGCTTATCACACCTCAGATCATAGACTTGTCATTGAAAGTGACCAGTGATCGACTAATCCAATCTTTAGGAGAAGATTATGCCAATTTTGTTCTACAAAAGCAATAGAAAACGAGGCACACTTTGTGCTGGAGTGTGTTAAGAGTGAGTAAACCAGGTGTAGAATGAAGCAGAGATTCGGTGCAACTCAGTTTCTTAATCTCTATTGATCAAAGGGGGAACTACCCTTTATATACAATATGACTCGACACTTGAACTAGTCCAAGTGTCGGCACCTGGTCAAACCGTGGACTAGCTACCTCGGTGGGAATATTCTAGCTCGGCCTCGGGTTCCTATCCAAAGCCCGAGGCCCTTGACTAACGCCTACTTGTGGCCGTCACTTTACTTAAGGTGGCTAATGCCCATGTGGGACTAATTAATACGGCTTAGCCCCCACTACTAGGGAGGTTGACTAGAGGTTGCATTTATCTTCATAACACTCCTCCACAACCTATCGTTAACCTCATTAAAAACTTTATCAAGTAAAACCCAGATTGGGACAAAACCTTGACAAAGAAAAGAGTGTTAACAATATGATGCGGTCAGTTCTTGGAGTGATCTCATCCCGGCCGCATGAATCAACTTCTTATGCTTGTAAGCCGGGAGAGCTTTGGTCAACATGTCGGCTATATTATGTTCCGACTCTATCTTTTGAATATCTACTTGCCCCTTATCTATTAGATCTTGTGTAAAGCTGAAAATGTGAGGACTTATGTGCTTAGTCCTATCAGCCTTGATAAATCCTGAAGACATTTGTCTAATGCAAGCGGCATTGTCTTCGAATATGGTCGTTGGCTTTGTCTCCTCCTGGATCTTGCATTGTTGATTTATGATCCGCTCCATTGTCCGCAACCAAACGCATTCACGTGCAGCTTCATAGAAGGCTAGCAACTCCGCATGATTCGTCGAGGTCGCGGTCACGGTCTGCTTAGTGGATTTCCATGAAATCGGGGCTCCGCACTTAAGGAATATGTAGCCGGTTTGTGATTTTCCTACGTTCGGGTCAGTCCTAAAGCCGGAGTCTGCAAAACCTGTCATTTCGGGTTTGTTAGTTCTTTGGTAATATAGTCCGAGGTCGGATGTACCTCGTAAATACCTTAGGAGATGCTTGACTCCATTCCAGTGCCGCATTGTGGGGTTTTGGCTATGTCTAGCCAAAATGCTCGTGGCGAATGCGATATCGGGCTTGGTATGGGTCGTAAGGTAGATGAATGAACCAACCGCGGTGAGGTATTTCTGTTTGTCTATCACCTCCTCCTCTTCCTCACGAGGTTGATACGGGTCTTCGTTCGTCTTGCTCCGTCCAATCATTGGCGCTGCCAATGGATTGGCCTCCTCCATCTGAAACATTTTTAACACTTTCTGCACATAGGCTTGTTGGTGTAAGAATATGCCATCCGGCATATGATGGACTTGAAGTCCTAAGCAGAATGTAGTGGGGCCAAGATATTTCATATCGAACTTCCGGGTTAGAATGTCTTGGGCAAATTTGCACATCTCGGGTGTCCCGATGATGTTCAAATCATCTACATATACAGCTATTATCACAAAACCATCTTTTGTGCAATAAGTAAAAATGCAAGGTAAGGTGGAGTTATGGATAAAACCTTGTGATATGAGAAAGTGACATAGATGATGGTACCAGGCTCGGCCTGACTGCTTGAGGCCGTACAAGGCCTTATAAATCCTCAAGCCTACAAACCGTCCCGGTTTGGGCTTAGGCACAGATTCTAGGAATCCGGGTGGAGGATTTATATGGAGGATTGAGTCCAAGGTGCCGTGAAGGTAGGCGGTGACCACATCCAGTAGGTAGATCTTTAATGCAAGGTGGACTGTCAATGCAAGGAGGTATCTGAAGGAAACACAATCCATAACTGGTGAGTAAGTTTGATCAAAGTCTACCCCGGGTCTTTGACTAAAGCCTTGGGCGACTAATCTTACCTTGTACCGTAGTACCCGTCCTTGTGAGTCGAGTTTTCGGGTAAAGATGAATTTATAGCCAATGGGTGGTTTTTCAAGGTCATCCGAGATGTCCGAAAATACGTTGTGTTTTCGGAGGGATGAATACTCGGCCTCCAAGGCTGCTTGCCATTGTGGCCAATCTTTCCTCTTCTTAGTTTGGTCCAATGTGGTCGGATCGGTTTTTGGACTCGAGTCTAAAGACTTGGTGGTAAAATGAATCTTGGGTTGTTTAGACGCTCGTTTGGTTGGTGTTTTCGTTGGTGGTCGTTTCTGGGGTAACGTGGGCTCGGTTCTGGGTAGTATGTTTCCGGTTCCAGGGATTGCACTACGAATGATCCGTTCTTCGGTTGAGAACCCATCCGGAACGTTCTCGGCTAAGGCTTTGAGGTTAATGAGTTTTGAGGTTTCGGTATTGGTTAATGACGTAGGTGGGTCGGGATTCATTGTGAGGGTCTCCGGTGCACCGAAGTCTAAGGTGTGGGATGGTTTGATTGAGGGTATGGTTGGAAATATATGCTCTATGAATTTGCAATTAGCAAATCGAGCTTTGAGCAAATTTCCGGTTGCGGGTTCAAGGTAACGGATGATAGAGGGCGAGTCGTAACCGACGTAGATGCCCTCGTGTCTTTGGGGGCCTAGTTTATACCGTTTTGGGTCGGGAAGAGGGACCCAAACTTGGCATCCAAAGGTTCTGATATGGGCCACATTCGGGGGTCTCCCGGATAGGCGTTCGTGTGGGGTTTGGGTATTAAGGAGGGTAGGTCTGAGTTTTAGTAAGGCCGCGGCGTGTAGTACCGCGTGGCCCCACATGTTGGATGGGAGGCGGGAATAGAGTAATAAGGGCCTTGCAACTAGTTGTATCTTTTTCACGAATGCCTCTGCTAGGCCATTCTGTGAGTGTTCGTAGGGTACTGAGTACGTCAGGTTAATTCCGGATGCCGTGCAGTAGTCTTCAAATGCATGTGACCGGAATTCTTGCGCGTTATCCATCCTTAGGTGTTCGATTGGGTTGTTGGAAAAATGGTTTTTGTATCTAAGGAGGATGGCTAGTAGTTTGGGGAAGGCTAAGTTCCGGGTTGGTAGTAACGCGACTTCGAGATGGCTTCCCGATGCATCCACGAGGACGAAGTAATATCGAAAGGTTCCCGATGGTGGGCTTATCGGGCCACAAATATCCCCATGTATCCTGTATAGTGGCGGTGGCATCTCCGTGGGTAGTGTCCAAGGTGAAGGTCTCCGGATTAATTTTCCCTGGATACAGGCCACGCATTCCTGCGTTTTCCCGGCATCGGCCGTTGTAAGGTTATGACCTTGGGTCATGGGGATCATCCGCCGGAACACTGTTGTTCCGAGATGCCCCAATCTTGAGTGTCATATGTCTGGCTTGGCGACTTTAGTGTCTAGAGACACCCCCTGCGCCAGGTTGCGCTCCGACGTGGGACCTCCTTCCCACGCGGCCATGCAAACCTCTTCCTCACCTAGGGTGGGGCTAGATGCCAAGGGTTTTATGGCAACCTTGTAAAGTCCATCGAGGCCCGCGTTAGCGGTGGCAAGGATCTTGGATCCTTGCCTAAGCTTGATTACTTCTTCATCGCCCTGCATCGCTGTGCAGAGGTGGATATTCCTCGCCCGCAGATCCCGATAGCTGATCAGGCTCCTCGGGGCGTCTGGGGCGTACATTGCCTTTGGACAATCGAGGGGGAATCCCCCGGGCAAGATAATTGTTGCCCGGCCCTCCCGGAACCTTAAGGTCCGGCTTCCGGCCATTGTCAAAATTTTACAATTGGACCAGGATTTTTCACTTTGGAAGTGGAAGAATTCAGCCTTAGTTAGGATTGTATGTGTTGAGGCGCTATCTAGGAGGGCAACGTCCTGGTTTGACGAAGTCCCTCCGTAGATAGCCATGAAGTTTTCCACATTATAATCAAAGTCCGGCATATTTGAAGGCTCAAAGTTATAGTTCTGTCTAGGCTTATTGCGAAGTTCTTGCAACTCTCTGAACATATCTATGATATACTGTGATGCCCTGCAATCCTTTGCAAAGTGCCCTTTCCTCCCACATTTGTGACAATTTCCTGAGGTTGGTCTAACATGTTCATGCTTAGGTGGAAAGTGTCTAGGTTTGTGGGGGCTCCCTGTTGCGGGTTTCTTATGCCATTTGGGTGGAGTTTTTCGGAAAGAACCTCTAGGTGGTCTTCTCGAGGCCTCTGCGATGTGGACTTCCGCGTGGTGTTGCGCCGGTGGGTCGTCTCGCCGCGGTCCTGCTCCCGCCGTTGGTGCGATTGCTCCCACCACTCCGTTGAGCTCCTCCGGCTCGACGTCCTTGATCTTGGCGATGGTCGTATGTACCTCCCTCGCTGGTCGGGACTCCGCGTTTCGTAGCAGGATTTGGTGATGCTTCTCAGCGAGCAATAGGTGAGACATGAGCTTCGAATGCTTCTCAAACTTCATGTTCCTGTATTGTTGTGAGAGGATGGCCGTTGCGGGTGGGAATGTCGAGAGGGTCTTCTCGATTAGCTCCTCGTCCGTGATGACTTGGCCGCACAACCGAAGTTGAGCTGTAATCCGGTGCAGCTCCGAGTTGAATGCGGCGAAGTCCGGGAAATCGAGTACTCGGATGTTGGTCCAGTCCGCTCGAGCTTGTGGCAGGAACAATGTCTGTTCGTGGTCAAACCGGGTGTGAAGTTCCGCCCATAGCTCGGCGGGGTCCTCGATCTGCAAGTATTGAAGTCGTAATGCGTGGTCGAGGTGGCGTCGAAGTATCATCAGTGTGTGCCATTTGGCTGTTGGTGGGATCGGTGGCGTGTCGTCCGTTGGGGTGGTGCTTGTGCTTGGAGGTGGTGATGTTAGAGTTTTGGCAAGGTCCTCAGCACTCAGTAACACTTTAGCATCGTTAACCCATTCTAATAAGTTTGAACTGTCGGAACTCAGAGGTGCAAACATTAATGCGTGCATTTTGGATTCCGTAAAGCTAGGTTTTGTAGACATTGATATTCTAGTGTGTATATTAGCCATTGGTAAAATAAAGGTTTACTTTGATAAAATAAAGGTTCATTTGGATTGGGGTCTACATATGGTCAATTGCTATCAATCAGAACCATATACTGAGGTGATCAGAAACTTTGAAGGGAAAAACAGATACTAATTCTATATAATATGAATCTGGGTTTGGTATCAGAAGAGTGTCTACATGTTATATATATGTATATAACCTCGAAGTGTTAGTATTTGGAGAAAATTTGACAACGTAATATTTCAGGGGTTAGAAAAATCAGAAAATGTAAGTATGATTTCTAAAAATTGGGCAGCACTTCGGTACTATAGAACTTATTGCCTTTCTACATATGTATTTCTAGAGTAAATTTGGCAGCATTTCTGTACTAAAATATGATCCAGAATGTAGAAAATAGAGATAAGAAGAGGGTTCAGACGTGTCAACTATCAAAATGACTAGAAATATGTCTGATTTCTACCAAAAATTGGGCAGCACTTCGGTACTATAGAACTTATTGCCTTTCTACATATGTATCTCTAGAGTAAATTTGGCAGCATTTCTGTACTAAAATATGATCCAGAATGTAGGAAATAGAGATAGGAAGAGGGTTCAGATGTGTCAACTATCAAGATGACTAGAAATATGTCTGATTTTATTTTTTTATTTTTTATACCAAAAATTGGGCAGCACTTCAGCACTATAGAACTTATTGCCTTTCTACATATGTATTTCTAGAGTAAATTTGGCAGCATTTCTGTACTAAAATATGATCCAGAATGTAGAAAATAGAGATAGGAAGAGGGTTCAGACTTGTCAACTATCAAAATGACTAGAGATATGTCTGATCCGAGGTAGAGTATACTCTCTAATAGTAACCCAGTAGTAAAACTATATGCTTGGATGGAAGAGACTTTCTAATATACTTGTGTAGGCTAATGAAGCATATATGTCTAATGATCCCTCATAATGATCACTCAAGTACTCTCAGGAGTGATTGACTAACAATCGGAAGTGAACAATGAGGTGCTAGGAGCAGTGCTGATAACGTGTTAAGAGTGAGTAAACCAGGTGTAGAATGAAGCAGAGATTCGGTGCAACTCAGTTTCTTAATCTCTATTGATCAAAGGGGGAACTACCCTTTATATACAATATGACTCGACACTTGAACTAGTCCAAGTGTCGGCACCTGGTCAAACCGTGGACTAGCTACCTCGGTGGGAATATTCTAGCTCGGCCTCGGGTTCCTATCCAAAGCCCGAGGCCCTTGACTAACGCCTACTTGTGGCCGTCACTTTACTTAAGGTGGCTAATGCCCATGTGGGACTAATTAATACGGCTTAGCCCCCACTACTAGGGAGGTTGACTAGAGGTTGCATTTATCTTCCTAACAGAGTGTCCCCTCTACAACCCCATTGAAGATGGGTTCCTTTCCCTATTTCAAAACATAGTTTTAAGGTATTCTCAAGTCTTTCTTCCAACTGGGACCATCAAGTTGATAAATTACCATATTTCCAACCGAGGCCACTTCACTTTGTTACTCCATGGAATTAGCTTTATTGATAACTCCTTGATGTACTTCTAGTCTCATGAGCCTTTTGGCTCCCTAAACTTTAAAATCAATTTCATTCATTTCATAAGACATTTGCAAGACTTTCAAGTCGCCTGAGCCAACTATAACATTCTTCAGATGTTTGCTTTTTGTTTTTTTATGTGAACCTAGTAACTCCCAAATTGCAAACTCAAGATTCACATTGAAGCTCTTCCAGATCCAACATTTACGTGGCGTGAGCCCAGCATCTACCTACCCCAACTCTCCGGGAAGCAAACAGGTAGATATGGTTGAAGAATGTCATAAAAACGTATGGCAACCCAACATTTTAGTCCAACATAACTTACAGTTGGCTCCAACAGTTCGGCGTACACTACCAAGAATGAAGAAAAAGGTCTTGCATTTCCATCAACATGCAAATAATTCAAAAACATACATAATACAATCAAACCAGTAAAATACAATATCCACTGCCATGAACGCGTCGTTGCTGCACCTAAATCTGATCATTTACAGGACTTTTGATCAAGTCTCCAGCATACAGACAGTTTGGTTCCAAAACTCAGCGACAAGTATCGTTTTCTTGTGGCTGGATTGAAGCTCACAAACACTCAAATGAACAACGTCAACAAAGAGAAGCATCAGATTTTCGCCGTGTGATTCCCCGAGGCAGATGTATCTCGAAAATATCCCACCTTTAAGTTTTCTGCTTTTGGCCTCCATTTACTCTCTTTCAAACCTTGCCAAGATGGATGCCATCGATGGTAACATCATTTACCTTGGTCATTGCTAGCTAGTCCGCCGCATGGTGCAAGCCTTCGAGTGGGTTATCCATCTTGAAATTATCGATGTGCCACTAAAAACATCAGCATCAGTTCAAAGCCGAGGGGTCGGTGATTCGGCCCGTGAAGACGACCACATTCGTTAATTCCTCTTTGATGAGGAACAGAAAGGGGTGGTCGGCGACGAAATCGGTCGGTTTTTGGAACATCGCAAGCCCCTTCAACATGATGGTCGCGGCGGTCGCAGCGGCCGCCTCGGTGCCTTTTTCGTTCACTTCCACAAAAGTTTTATGAAACATATTCGAAACCGTCAACTCGCCGGCCGATGGTGAGTCGACCATTTCCGACAAGTCCGCGTCCGACCCAAATGGGAGCGTCAACCCAAGGCTTTTTAACGCCTCTGGTACTTCGAACCCGCTCGAGATTTTGAATTTCGGCAGCGCAAATTCGGTCATCGGGACTTCTTGGGAGATGTGCCTCAAATCATCCGCGATTGTTTTTACATCAAGAGTTTTCTCCAGATCGGGTAGACCGTTCTTTTCGTGCGGCAAGATAATCGACATCGAGAAAAGACGTTTGTCGTCACCCGCAAAGTACGGGAGACGAAGCGCCTTGAAGTGTTGGAAGTCTTTGACAAATTGTTTTTTCTGCGTGTGCATCATGGGGACTTTGATTGTTTTACCGTCGAGTAGGAAGAAGTCGCCCTCCTTCGTGTCTTTCTCCTCAAACGGTGTCTTCCATGCGCCCTTGAAGTAGAGCGCGTTCGCCAACACGAGGCGTGTCGTGCGGTCCACCGATCCCGAAGGAAGGAGGTCTTCGATCTTCCCGTGTGTCTCTTCCTTCGCCCATGCGTTTACTTCCTCCCGGGCTTCATCGGACTGCAGATACAAAAGCCATGGCGAATTCAAAACGAAATTAGATCGCATATTAGAGTTCTAACCTGAAACTACCACACATTTTTTCTTTAAAAATACATGTGAAGAGGAATTCAACCCCATGCTCTCAAAGGTATGATCTGTGGATAATTTGATCCTCACAAACTCGAGGGAGTCATAACAAAACTTCTCACATGATGAAATGCTCATGTGATACTGCTATTTAACACCTGCTCTGCTTTTTATGCGAGTACCAGGTCAGAAAATTACTGCGCCAACTTACATATTGAAACCTTTCAGATTGACGAAAGCATAATTCTACATCTGATCAGTTCCAGCAACCAGTTTGTTCAGGGAATTCAAGAACAGAACTGGACGGTAAAACAACCACATTCATCAAGGGTCAAACTCATTCTGGCATGCCAAGAGGTGCTAAAATGACTTTGGACCTCAATGAACCGAAATAGGTTGCTCTTCATTCAAATTCAAACACTACATCCAAGCATGCACCACAAGTGGAAAGAAATAATCAGTTTAGTATGCAAATCAACTGATGGAAAATCAGATGGGGCCAACTCCTGACAATAAGTCAGATTGAGTTAAGTTTAAAAAGTTAAGAAGAAGTTGTTTCCTGAGCAGTAACTCGTACTGCATTCTAAGAAGATCAATTGTTTCTAAAGCAGCATCACATGAGCATGTCCTCAAATATCCACAAATTGTACCTCTGTGGGAGGAGCACGGGGTTGAATTCCTCACATGTATTTTTGAAGAGACGATATATGGTAGATTTAGGTTCGGAAAACTTCTAGTAAAAGAATTGTAAGCTGACGGGCCACAGTTTGATCATGAACTTTTAGGTGTTCAAAGCATGCACCCCAAACTTACCAAACATGGAAGGTGTTGTATGCAAAACAACCAACTCCCGACCAAAAGTCATGTTGAATTAGAGGATAAATCTATTAGTACATTGATTTTCAAAGGAATTTTACCTTGGAAAAATCAACCGAGCCTGCCTCCGATCCGTAGCTGTCCTTGAGCACTTTCTGGAATGCAGGTTTCAGTTTCATGCTCTGGTCTACCCACACACGATTCGCAAGCGCGAATTGGGGGCCTCCCGCACCACTCGCGTCCGCGAGCACAACGGTTTTCAGCTGAGCGCAAAAATCATGCATCGGCTCGCCTGAGGGAAGCCTGATGCACTTAGAAATCTGGTCGAGAGTCGGCCCCTTCGCGCCCGCAGATGTCATCGCAAGCGCAAGCCCAATGCTGAGAGGTGACAAGGCCACATTCTTGTCCTCTTGGCTCTTCACAACCGCCTTGTACAATTCCAACGAGAACTCGGACAAACCGTGAACCGATGCCGCCACATCCACCATCTTAGAATGTTGATTGTCTTACCTTCTTTTCTCAGTGCAGGCAATGAATATCTGAACTTCCTCCTGCTAAACCTGCACTTCACCCTGTTCAATGAAGTAGGGTTAAGAATTTTCTAGGACGATGTGTTATGAAACAACAATTCCAAGGGTTTCTTGAGAACTATCACAAAAGTGAGAAGTTGTGAGGCACCATCATTGAAGAATCACATCCACAGTAAAGAATGCAAAAACAGATATGCTGATTTAGTGATAGAGATTTCTGAAAATTCACCCCGCTGAATGAGGGTTTAATTCTTTGAAGGTCTGAGGGGTAAAAAGCAATTTCTAAAATGATGAGTTGTGCAAAAACAGTTTGAAGGGTTTCTTGAGAACTATTATCGCAAAAGAGAAAACCTGTGAGGCACTATCATCAAAGGATCACACTCATACCATAAGACATACAAAATCTAAACTTTATTTCCTCCTGATGAATTTGGATGGAGACACTTTGAAAATATATCAGAATCAGAATCAGAATCTCATTGTTTTGATGAGAAACTTGACAGGATTGGTTGGAATTGCAGATACCATAGATTGGTGGAAAGGTGCAAGCATAATATGATCTTGAAGTGATCAAATTGTAATCATGTCTGTTGAGATGTGAGCACTTCATGAAGTGTTCAAGATAACCGTTCATGACATTTACGATCAAGCTACTGGAGGTGATGGCCAATTTCAATAGCTATCTATGGGAAAATTAAATTACTGAAAACACACAAGATTCAATCATGGAAACCGAGTGTCTCATTTTGGTACGTGAGGGCCATTAAGGGTTAAAGTCATGTCCTAATGGTACCATGTGACTGCAGATAAAACAGCTATTCCTCTGGTGAAGCAATCCTCAAAGGTCTAAACATCGCAAAATGGAACTCCCTAAGCAAATCTTGCTCAGAAATAGGTAAATTTCAGCTATCCTTATTTCACACGTAGCTATTGAAATTGTCTATCACCTCCAAGACCTTGATCGCAAAGGAATCATCAATGGTTATACTCTAATAGGCCTCATGAAGCGTTTAAACCTGACTATTTCAACAGCTTTAATGCCACTTAAAGGACATGCAATGTTTGCAACTACCCATCACTCTACTGTATATATGATAAAGTCAACCTATCAAGTTTCTCTTGAGAACAACAAGCTATATATTTTTGATGAATTTTTGAAATAATTACTTCTGAAATCAAAATTGAAGGATCAAAACATTCTTCCCCATTTCTAACCTTATAGAATGCACATGGTCATTTTTGAAGATGCCCCCAACGACATCGAAGTTACAGCTCAAGGAACTCTACTGCAACAGTGTAACTCTGGGGCTAACATGTTCCAAAACAGATCAGACAGCTAGAATAGATGTACTATTTGTCACGGTTGAAGGAGCATCCTCTCAATTAATTTATCTTCAAAAGCCTTGTTATCTCTTCTGAAGAAAATTCAAATGCAGACTTCCTAGGCGACTTTGGCTGTGGCAATCTTGACCTCAAAAAGGGTGTAAACCTAGGGTTTTCGCACAGGAAAAGACGGCAACCACCACACCAAAAACGCAATCACAAAAATTGTTCCCAAACTTTCAACAATGGAACAAAACTCGAAAAATAACGAAGCACACTCATACCTCGGTAGTGCGGAGCTTCGAAGACGAGTTTGAAATCAGAAAGTTTCGAAAAGACCAACGCAATTAAGACCGAAACCCAACACCAATTGAGCTCAAAACTTTGTTCCGCGTGCGCCTGTTCGTCAAGTGCTTCAGAAAATGTGATGGGCATGCGACGATCGAAGCGGACAAAGCGATCCGAGTGGTCAGAGAAGGCCAAGTTGGGGGAGGAGCGGATCGCCAAGTGCGCCACGTAGACGTGGTCAACAGTGGGGGAGAAGAGTAGTGCCAGGTGGTAGATGACGTGGTATATTCTCATTGGCATAAACCCAGGTGTCCAGGCACCGGCCATGATGAACGTGGGAGAATTGGTACATTTCTGATGAGTAAAGGAACTGAGCAAATCATTTGTAAATTTAAGCTTGATCCTCACGCGGGTTGTACAAAAGTAGAGTTCGCAGTAATAGGAGCACCCCAAGGGTATCCCATGCACGGTAATAGGATAGTATGTGCTTGCCATCCATCCATTCATCCATCTATCCATCTACACCTTTTACACCTATTACTATGGTTTGCCATTTGGAGTTACATGTTTCTATGATTTTTATACCAATGACATCATTTTTATACCTAAATAACATAAATAGATAATATGCACATCAAGGAACATAGCATAACCTACTTGGTAAAAGAATGACATCTTAGTAAAAGTTTGTAGCAATGTGTAACTCCAAATGGTAAACCACATAAACAGGTGTAAAATGAGTACACTAAATATGATATTTAGTGTCACTTACTATTTAAAGTTACACAATGCTATATCTTCTTACTACTGATGTAATTTTCTACCAAGTAAAGTTGTTAATGTTCGATAATGTCCAAACAACCACTTTGACATTTGTTGGCAAAATATGAAATTACAATAAATAGATATAGCATTACACAATTCCAAATAGTGAGTGACACTAAATACAATATTTAGTGTAGTTGTTCGTTGCCTTCATCCATCACTTTTCTTAAGGACTTCCAGTGTGCTACCCTATTCATAGATGTTAAGTTAGATGGTAAAGGTAATAAGTGGGCCTAAAGTGGACAATTTTAGCTCTCCGCTCATTTCTTCAAGACTATTAAACATGCAATTGGTAGAGGTGATTACCAAATTCAAACCGAGGCTGCAACTATTCTCCAGTTATTATCCACGTCTTTTTTGGAGCTCACATGAATGTCTTATTTATTTATTTTATTTTATTTTGAGACAGAAGGCCGACAAGCCAGTGCCAAAGCATAGGAGGCAGTTGACTACCTGGCAAGTATTTCTGTCAAGTAGAGAGGAGATTTCACAGCCAGGAATCAAACCACCAACCTCTTCCTTGAGATTTGGGTATCTCTCCACCATCATCCAGTAGTTGAGGGTCGTCTTGGACCATGTCTTATTCATTATGAAAGCCACACAATTCTCTTTTGTCCGATCCGAGATGACCCTAAACTACCGGGTGATAGTGGAGAGGTACCCATTTCCGAATGGAGTGTAGTTGGCAGTTCGATTCCCACTACGAAATCTTCTCTCTACTTGACGGAAAAAAGTTAGCCAGGTAGGTAGGAAGCCAAGAGCCCACCCACTGCAAGGTAGCCAGTAAACCCCACCCTGCACCAAGAGGATTCTTGAGCAAGGTAGGGCCAACGGGTTGAAATTCACGTCCGATTGTCCGACATTGGTTTATTTAGTTATTTATTTCTCTTTCTTCTTGAATAACCATATAGGCAAACCCCCCCCCCAAAGCCAATTATGTTATTGACGAACCTCGAATATATGACCAATTTTGAGCACATAGTCCAATCTCTTTCTAACCCATGTTTTTTTAGTGTACTTTTTTTTTAAGATCCACACCCCACTCAAATATGGGTGTCCAAATAAGATAAGGTAGAGGTGCTTAAATCAAACACAATAGTATTCTACCTATGGTAGTCGAATGAACTGGAAAAAAATAAAATAAAGCGTTCCCATGAAGAAAAAATAAATTAAAGTTCAAATAATAATTTTTTAATTAAAAAAGGTGTACTGCAAGATTTTTTGTTTTCCCCCTCCAACAATGAAATGAACACTTAAAAATTTAAAGTGGAGAATGTGTTGTCACCCCTAGTTGAGATATAGTCTACCCTATTACCGATAACTAGAGCACTACATACTGATGATAAAAAGGATTCAGTTGCAAGTCTCTATCCAGCTACAAGGTTTTGCAAAAATATCATGACAATGGGTCTCGTGCCACGTCGGTTGTTGGGGTAGTCTAGATCTTGGTCATGGGATTGTCTTGGTTTAAGGTGCTCATACTTTAATTATTCTTTATACACATGTGAGGAATACAACCAAACACGGTAATTGCACCTAATTTTGACCCTTGGTCACATGCAACCCCTAGATATTCTTGCTTGAAATCAACATTATCTAAATAAAGTGATAATTAAGATTAAAAAACAAAAAATTATCCACACCATGTTCAAAAAGTATATGCTAAGACTCTTAGAGGTGTTGAGATTTATATTGAAAATTTTCAACAACGTCCAATGGAAACTAAGATGATTATATGTGTACCTATTCATGTTTGTGCTCGTGTCTTTGAGAAGATGAGTATATGTGTAAATACCACAATTGGACATGTTGTGGTCCAAATGTAGCAAATGTTGACTCCAAGCTATAAGGTTTCCAAGCAGTTCATGGATTGGGGAGTGGGTCAAGATAAGGCATATGGGTCTTAAATGGTTATTTATTCCAATAAGCCCAATCCTATTAGGATATGAAAGGCACGATCAAATCATGAGGTGGGTAGGATACCCAAATTGAGGATGTAGCCATTTCCCTCATCATTTTTAGAGCTCATATGAATGTCTTCTTCATTGTCATAGTGAAGATTTTCATGTACATTTGTTGGTCATATAGATTTCTCTCTCCTTTCACCCCAATAATGTTGATCATTGAGCCTAAAATAGTTACGTATGTTGAACACACAATCTGATTTTGTTACCTCATATGTCTTTTTGGTATTTGTTCTTGGATCTACACCAAACCGCTTGCCACTCAAGTATAGATGTCCTAATAAGAACAACTAACCAAATAAGTGCTTTCAAACCAACCAGTTCCATCCTAGACCTTTGCTATGATTGGTTGCTAGCAGAGCCCTACATTGGGTGCCCATACCCATGCCCATGCCCAAACCCACCCATGCCCATGGGTTTTGGGTGGGCATGGGTTCGATATTATTGGGCATGGGTGGGCATGGGCATGGGTGGGCCAAGACTTGGTGTAGGCAGGTAACACACATTACACAATTTTTGAATACATTGGCGGCAATTTTAATAGCATGGGTGGGCATGGGTGGGCACGGGTCATGCTATGGGTGGGCATGGGTGGGCATAGGTCGTTGCTGATGGGTATGGGTGGGTATGGGTACAAATTCGAAGGAAAATGTCGGGCTCTGGTTGCTAGGGTGTTGGATTCAAGGTTGGTATTAGCTAAAACAACATACAAGTGTGAGTAAGACCTTTGATGAGAATCCAAGAAATGTCTTGCACCTCACCAAATCCCCATTGCTATGTGAACACACCAAACATGCAAGTGGTTTGGCAGTTTTAGATAATACCTTCATGTTCTGGCAAACATCTATGAGGCAAACTATAGTAAGAGTGATGAACAAAAATCTAGCTAGATTTGTTATGTTTGTGCACAACTTGAAACTTGAGCTCAACACGTAGTTGAGTTCCAGATGCACAATGCAAGGGTGCACTGAAAATCAAATGTAATGGACTGATGTGAGAATTTAATTTAAAATATCGTGTTCAAATTTGAAGCTAGGTTGGATACAAAAAAGAAAGAAATCACTATGCAACGGAGATGAAGTAAGCTAAATTCAGTTCGGATGGCTACATGGCAAACATCTCCAACTGTCAAACTTGAAATGCAAAGGCTAAATGCAGAAATCACAGTGTAGCACCATATTGCAATGCTAATCCAACTGTTTACCTTTGGGATTGGTAAGTAGTTATGTTGCTCATTGCTGCAGGAGAACCTTTAGCGAATCCGATTCGGAGTTGAGCTAGATCAACGGGAGAACACATGAATTGAATGAGCAAATGGTGATGTGTGGGAGGAAACGGCTAGTGTCTATTGCGCAAAACAACCAATTTTCTCAAATTCGGCGGCAAAACCATAGACGGTTTGAGTTTTTGCTACGGGTTGGCTCTCTCCCGCCAAGAAATCAACTTCGGAGGAAATCTCATCAAACTTCCACATGTAACGGCAATGTGGCATTTCCTCATACCAAGTAGGAAGCTCAACCAAAAGACTACACAATTTTTAAGCTCGTGGCTTGCATAACATTATTCAGATCCATATCAGCGTTCTGTGGGACTGGCAGTATTCTGCGGAATATTCCCTGATATTTCCCACATTCAGATTGAATGTGGGGAATATCAGGGAATATTCCGCAGAATACTGCCAGTCCCACAGAACGCTGATATGGATATGAATAATGTTATGTGTTATTAGCTAAAACAACATATAAGTGTGAGTAAGACCTTTGATAAAAATCAGGAAATGTCTCGCACCTCCTTAAATCCCCATTGCAGTGTGAACACACCAAACATACATGTGGTTCGGCAGTTTTAGATTATGCCTTAATAGTTAGGCATGGTACCATATGGTTGAGGCATCTATAACTGATAAAATTAGAGGGTTTTCATATGTTTAGGAGGAGTAATAGCAGGGAATTATTTTTCTTGCGAAGAGAAACAATTTTTTAAAAGAATGCAATTATTTTAAAAAAATTACAAGTACGGAAATTGCTACAAATTTTGAAGCATAAATTTTAGGGTTACACATAGGTGATCTATAGGTTAACTCATAACCACTCGTCTTAATGCTACTCCTTGGCTACGACAATTGTCAAAACTCTTATGGGGTGATCAATCACAAGCTGCCACCACATAAACTTTAACTGTAACGTGTATTACATATTTATTGTTTTATATTTATTTACAACCTCTCATTCAACTGGGACTCCTTTACTATAAAACTAGAGGCGCTACCCTGAGTGCTCTAGCAGTCCTAAAAGTAAAGGGAGTTAACTACTAGTTGATGACTGTGGTTCTACACGTAGTTCTCCCACGTAAGTAGGGACCACTAGTTAACTGCACTTAGAGATATCCTAAAGGCATGGGGGAGAGCTCGTTAATATATATTAACTACCACTTAACTACTAGTTGGAGGTGGCCTCAACTGCCAGTGGTACTTGTATATAAGCTCTAAGGTTGGGTGGAACATGCCTCTTGAATCTCATAATATTTGAGAACGTTACATTGGTATCAGAGCCGGCGCTCTTGTACCTTGTTTTCATTTGGGTTTCTATTAACTTCCGCTGTGTAGTTGTTATGCTGGTAATTTTTCTGGAGGGTGTTCATTTTAGGGGGTCATAAATAATTGGTTTTAGTGATCACTGCTAAAATCTGAAGATGTTTTAAGTCAGTGGGGTGGAGTTATAGTATTCTGAAACTTGGGTAGATTTATGCACGAAAAAAGGTATAACTCCTAGACATAAAATAGGATAGGCTTGAAATTTGGTGAGATGATTTGTGTTTAGTCTCTCTAGTCACAGTTAAAATTTCAGGTCATTTCGAGAAAGTCAGAGGAAGCTATCCTATTCTGAAGTTCTTTTGAGAGCAGCATACGAAAAAGGGTATAACTCCTAGGCAGAAAATCGGATCGGGTCGAAATCTTGGGGCAAGATTTCTGAGTAGGTTGTCTACTCGTGGTTAAAATCTGAAAACTGTGGCTCTCAGACACGCGCTTTATTTTTCTATTGGAGAAAGCTATTGGGGGGTAGAATTGTTTTGTCTCCTGTTTTGGTTTTTATTGTACAGGACCGCGTGAGCAGTCCCGCAAATTTTTGGTATTGTATTTTGTGTGTTTATGTTATGGCCATCGAGGATATGGACACTTCTGAACCGTCAAGGGAGGATAGTCCTCCCCAGGTTTTTCCGATTGGCACATCCTCTTCACCGAGTGATGCAAGTATCCGTAGTTTGGTGGTCCAAGCTATTCAGGATTACTGCAATGGGAAATTGATTGATGACTTAAGTCAATTTCAGCGTGTAGAGCAGCAAGGTGAAATAACCTTCTCGATTGTGAACACGCATTCCAATCGCTTGGAAGCATTGGAATGCCAGGTCCAACTCTTGAAGACGTATAATGAGGGGGACCGTTCTAAGTCCACCACAGCTGTTGGCAAGCCGGAACGGTTCAAGGATAAGTCCAAAATTACCATTCTGGCTTGGCTCAACCAGATGAAAAAGTTCTTGGTTGCACGCCAGATTGCTCCTGAGGAGTGGGTCACAATTGCGTCAACATATCTGGAAACCAATGTGTCACAACATTGGGATATGCTTGCATTGGAGTTGGCAGCGGATAAGAAAGATCCGCAGCTCTGGGATAACTTCTATGATACATTACTCACTGCTTATGGCAGAGTCCATCAGGAGTTGGTAGCCCGGAACAAGCTTCGTGTTCTTAAACAGAAAGGTTCTGTTGAGGACTATACAAATGAGTTTCAGCAATTGTGCTCACACATTACTAAAAATCTTGTCTCCCGGGGAGATAAGATTGAGAGATTCATATCAGGGCTCAAGGAGGATATCCGCAAGAAGGTCTTGGTGGATCCTAAGGGCGATGGTGGACCATGGGAGGACATCAAGCGTCTCATCAATTATGCTGTGACAATTGATGCAATGTACACACAAGATGCAAAAGGACGGGACAATGATAAGTCTCATTCTGATGTACCGGTTGTCAAGACCAATGGCCACACAGGGCCGATTAGAGACAACAAGTCTCGCCGCTCTGAAGGCCGTTTTTCCGCCTTTTACAAGAAGAGTAAGCAGGGTAAAGGGGAGGCCCCTTCGGCAAGAAGCACTGACAAAAAGGATGGTCTTTGTTTTCAATGTCACAAGGAAGGACATTTGGCTAGAGATTGTCCTGATGGCAAGAAGAGTGCTGAGCATCAACCTGCCAAGAAAGGCAAAAAACCTTTTCACAAGTCCGACACTTAGGCAGTGGGCTAGTGTCAGGACCTGTTCAAGTTTCGGAGGGTGTTTTTGATTTGCCTAGTGATGCTTTGGAAGTGATTCAAGGCTTAGTCAATAAGCAATTTAATGTAATCGTGTCTGATATTTTGAATAAAGACATTATTTTGCCAACTCCGTTACTCCCACTCAGTGATGTGTTAGATGTGAACTCCAAAGTTTATGGAGCGTTCTCATTGATTATACCATCAGTGGATGATTTGCAAAGTTTCTTGAAATCTTATTTGCACGGTAAAGAGGGAGCGCCCTATGAGACCGGTGCTTGTTTTATTGTTGACAAACGTAAAGCAAAAAGTCTTAAGAGAACTTTACCACGATTTAAATTGGTCCATCAATTTGAATCAAACTCAGTGCAGTGGCATGTTTATTTGGATGAACCTAGGCCACGTGTGCTGAATCAGCTCACTCTGTCTTCTCAACTGATGATGAGTTTCTCAGGGCAAGTAGCTCATCAGGATGCATCTGTATTAATGGATAGTGCCGCATCACATTGCTTTGTGAGTTCTGGTTTTGCTAAGACCTTCGGGTTAAAAGTGAAAAATGGCAGTAACACACTGGTATTAGGCAATGGTGATGAAGTCCAAACGGACGGCAAGATTAAAGTTCATGTTAGAATACAACAATATCAAAGCCAAATTACTTGCCTGGTGGCAAAGTTAAGTGAAGGCATTGATTTGATATTGGGCAATGATTGGCTAGTGCAGCATAAGGCACGCTTGGATTTTGCATCTGAATGTTGCGTGTTGTATAAGGGCCGCCGTAAAATGACACTGCATGTGAACCCAGTGCAATGTCAGAGTCCAAATCCCCATAGACTCACCGCCATGCAGTTCAAACGGTCAATTCGGAAGGGAGCAACGTCGTTCCTAGTTCAGTTGACCGCGGTTGGAGACGACATAGAGGACACAGTGGCAACACCTTATGCCACAGTGTTGGAGGAATATGCTGATGTTTTTCAGCCCATACCTACAGGGTTACCTCCAGAGCGGGAAATGGCCCATACTATTCCTTTAGAGCCAGATGGCAAGCCGCCATTTAGGCTGATCTATAGGTTGAGTCCTCTCGAGATGCAGGAGGCCAAGAAACAGATCAAGGAGTATTTGGAAAAGGGATGGATAGAGCCCAGTTCATCGCCTTATGGGTCTCCCATCTTGTTCGTCAAGAAAAAAGATGGAGCGCTGCGAATGGTGGTGGATTATCGGGCACTTAATAAGCAAACGGTAAAGAATCGTTATCCGTTGCCTCGTATTGATGATCTTTTTGACCAGTTAGCCGGCTCTACAGTATTTTCATCTCTTGATTTGGCACAAGGTTATCACCAGATTAGGATATCCGAGGAGGATGCTCCTAAGACGGCGTTTAGAACACCGTTTGGTCATTACCAATTCAAAGTATTAAGTTTTGGATTGACCAATGCACCAGCAACTTTTCAAGGAGTAATGAATTGTGTTTTTCACAAGTTCATTGGAAAGTTTGTTTTGGTATATCTGGATGACATCTTAATTTTTTCAAAGAACGAGGAGGAACATGTCAGTCATTTGGCACAAGTACTTCAAATTCTACGAGAGAATCAATTTTATGCAAAGATGTCTAAGTGTCATTTCGGAAAGAGTGAATTGCATTATTTAGGACATGTTGTTGGCAAAAAGGGCATCAAGGTGGATCCTAAGAAAATTGAGACTGTGGCCAAGTGGCATAGACCTCTTGAAGTCGGACAATTACGATCCTTCTTGGGGCTTTGCAATTACTTCCGCAGATTCATACATGGATATTCCACTCTGGTTGCGCCTTTGACTTCTCTGACGCGAAGCAAAGTCAAGTGCATTTGGACTGACGAGTGTGAACGCGCTTTTGAAAATGTTAAGTATGCTTTAACACATGCACCAGTTCTGACCTTACCCAAGTTAGGGGAGCCATTTGAGGTCGTTAGTGACGCTTCTTTACTCGGCGCAGGGGCCGTCTTACTTCAGGGAGGTAAGCCCATTGCTTTTGAGAGTAAAAAATTTTCTCCCGCTGAGAGAAATTACACTACTGGTGAACAAGAACTTGCAGCAGTTGTGCACGCCATGCGAACCTGGCGGTGTTACCTAGAGGGTGCAGATTGCACGATCGTCACAGATCATAACCCTCTGGTGTATTTAAAAACACAACAGACGTTATCAAGGCGTCAAGCTCGATGGTTGGAGTTCTTGGAGCAAAATTTTGTCTATAGATGGGTGTATAGACCAGGAAGGATTAATATGGCAGATCCTCTGAGTCGGAACCCACTAGACCCGGGTGACCAGCCAGCCTTGATGGCACCGCGGTCTGCTCCAAGTAATTCGGTCCTTCAAATGGTGGCTGCAGACGCTAGGCGAGGTGATCCTGTTGAGCAAGACAACAATCCGAAGGGGTACCCGGAGTTCGTCAGTGATCAGAAGTTATATCAAGCTATCATTGCCGGGTATGCTCTTGATCCTTGGTTCTCAAACCCGCACAATCTGAAACATTTTGTTTATGAGAATCACATCTGGTGGTATGAAAAGGCGGTTGTGGTTCCAGATGTGTCATTCCAAGGATCGAATATCAGGTCATTTTTGCTCCGTGAGTATCATGATGCAATGTATAGCGGTCATGTAGGGGTAACTAAGACGTATAAGAAGGTGCGAGTAAACTTTTGGTGGCCTGAGATGCAAGGGTCCATCAGAAGCTATATAAAATCTTGTGAGATTTGCCAAAGGAGTAAGGCCCCTACTCTTAAACCAGCAGGCCTTTTACAACCATTGGAGATTCCTGATAGAAATTGGGAAGTAGTGAGCATGGATTTTATCTCTGGATTGACTCCATCTGCTAATGGTTATGATGCCATCTTTGTGTGCGTGGATAAGTTGTCCAAGATGGCCCACTTTATGCCAACCACCACACACGTTACTGCTGAAGGTACGGCAAGGTTATTCCGTGATCATGTATATAAGTTGCATGGTCTACCCAGGGTAATTCTAAGCGACAGGGACGCTAGATTCACAAGTAGGTTATGGGATGCGTTGCATGGTCTTTTGGGGACAAGGTTGGCCATGTCCACCGCATTCCATCCTCAAACTGATGGGCAGACGGAACGGGTAAACCGTATCCTGGAGGATATGTTGCGGCATTATGTCAACCCAGTGCAAGATGATTGGGATGAATTCCTTGCAGTGGTTGAATTTGCATATAATAGCTCTTGGCAAGAGTCTGTACGGAATACTCCGTTTGTCCTGAACTATGGTCAGCAGCCCCATACACCAATTAGTGGGAACAGCAGGTGTCAAGTCCCTGCTGCGCAGAATTTTGTCGAGCATATGACACATGTGATTGGCGAGGCCAAGAAACATCTCATTGCTGCGCAACAACGACAAAAGTTCTATGCTGACAAGAACCGACGAGAGGTCTCGTTCGAAGTGGACCAGCAAGTGCTAGTAAGTACTGCCAACATTAAGTTGAAGGTCCCAGGAGCTCGAAAGCTTTTACCAAGGTGGATTGGCCCATTTCGGGTGGTGCAAAGGATAGGGGTGGTAGCATACCGTGTGCAACTACCAGATACATTTAAGATCCACGATGTCTTTCATGTGTCACTTCTTAGGCCTTATGTGGCCGATGGCAGGGTACAGCCTCCCCCTCCGCCAGTCTTTGAGGAAGATGCATCTTATGAAGTAGAACGCGTGCTTTCACACGAAGATAGAGGGTCCCGTTCTCGCCCCAAGAAATTCTATTTTATCAAATGGCTCGGATATGCACTTGAGCATAATTCATGGGAGCCCGAATGCAACTTGAGTGTAGAAGTCCTCAAGGAGTACTGGGATGCGGTAGCAAAGTCGGAAGACAGGCTCACACGCCATGGTGTTAAGCGTGACCGCGAAGCCCCAGCTGCGCAAAAACGTTTGAGGCGGAAGGTATCTTCGGGGTAGGCGCCTTCTGTTCTTTCAGGCTTGCACAAGATCCTGTAAACGGGGTGTTATTATTAACTTGTTTCACCCTGCCAATTGGCATGGAGCATGGTACAAATACAGATCCCATGGCTCGCTTAAATTAGTGGTGGTCTTGACTATATTTGTTTTGATGCACTACGATTTGGGATCATTCATGAACGCGGACGTTCATCCCTAAGTGGGGAGGTGTGTAACGTGTATTACATATTTATTGTTTTATATTTATTTACAACCTCTCATTCAACTGGGACTCCTTTACTATAAAACTAGAGGCGCTACCTTGAGTGCTCTAGCAGTCCTAAAAGTAAAGGGAGTTAACTACTAGTTGATGACTGTGGTTCTACACGTAGTTCTCCCACGTAAGTAGGGACCACTAGTTAACTGCACTTAGAGATATCCTAAAGGCATGGGGGAGAGCTCGTTAATATATATTAACTACCACTTAACTACCAGTTGGAGGTGGCCTCAACTGCCAGTGGTACTTGTATATAAGCTCTAAGGTTGGGTGGAACATGCCTCTTGAATCTCATAATATTTGAGAACGTTACATTAACTTTGTTTGCTCAAAAAACATACAACTCATGTGTATCGGCATTACATGACCCTAGTGAGCAGTTAAATGGACCTGGTCTATTATGCATGCCTTGACCTTAAGGTACTGACACCTTAAAGTAACACTCTTCCTTTTGGTGACACCTATTTTTAATCCTTAAGCCATCAACAAGTTATTGCAATGGTGCCATCGAGTAAGTCATTGTTAAAAACAATTAATCATATGCGGCATTAAGTATAAAATAGCACCACTTCGGCCATTCATAATAGTGGTGTAAGAAGGATGCAAGAACGCTTTTAGAAGAGCACCAACTTTGGCCAATCAATATGGCTAATCAGGGATCAATCTACTCAACAAGGTGGTGTAAGAAGTGATCCACAAAAGGGGGACAATACCTTTATTTAATCAAAGATCCTCACATGACGTAATAAGGCTAATTTTGTGGTGATTCTCACTTAGCAATCCAACATCAATAGGACCCCCCCCCAGTGGAGAGTACAAGACAATGAACAGGGAGAACCGACCGCTTAGTTACAAATGAACTAGTTGAGTTTGAGAAATAACTGGTTGAAGTCCAAGACTTCAAGGAAATTACCAATCATTTAGAGGAATCTATGGAGTATACTTCAAAATAATAAAGGAAAATTGAAAGATCAAAACATGTAACCGGTTGGACTTGGAAATACTAGGATCTTGACCGATTATACCCAAAATCCTCCCTGGACAATAGTACAAGGCTCTTTCCTTAAGATGACTTTGGGAATTTCTATATGTTAAATGTGGGTTACTGTAGTACAATAAATCTTTTGCTTAAGTACGCACTTTGAACCGGAGCCGTTGGTGCGCACTTAGTTGGTACGTGCGTACTTTACTCATATCGCTTTCTAGACCCTCTGATTCGATGAATTGCAACGGGAAACAAATGAAACTTGAGGCAACCCGCTTGACCAAATCTGAAAGTGCTACAAACTTCAAAGGCTTTGAAGCTCTACACAACACTGTCCTCGACATCGACGACCAATTGCTTTGCTCCAATGTTCAAATGGAAGTTGGACAGATGTATGATGAACTGCGACGATTGTTTGAGACGTTTCAGCAAAACGTGAACAAGCTGACATTGAATGCCAAGTGTAAAAATTAATGCATTCACGGCAAATGACTCTGTATGACATGTTCAAACAATAAAGTATGAACCCTGCTTTTTTGTCAAAAAAAATTGCGCACTTAACCGGGATGCGTACTTAAACGGGTGCGTACTCAAGCGGGAGATTACTGTACCATAAACCATTTCGCATTTCACACCGTCGTCACAAATAAAGTTCAAGGCCCCAACAGAAAGCATGGGAACAGGAGTCTCATGTGCGGCAATAGGCCTCCCTCCCCTCGGTGTGTATGTTTGACAAATTTCATTTGACGTTCAACTTCCAATCCAAAGTGTCACATGATGTTTTCAAAAACAAAAATGAATGTCAATTGACATCTACATTTGCTTCTAAAATATCACCTCAATGTCACATGCCTAATAGTATGTGTCATTTCAATTTCTAAAGTGTCAATTGACGTGTGGTTTTTTTCTTCCCAAGTCACGCTACATGTCAAAATCTAAATCGCACGTGTCAATTGACGTGCATTTTATTTTTGTGCAAGTTTTTGCGTGTCAAATGTCAAAAATCTTGCCTCTCTACCTGACGGAAAACTTGTCAGGTGGTCAACTGCCTCCTATTCTTTGGCGCTGGCTTGTCGGCCTTCTGTCTCAAAAGAAAAAAAAAAAAAAAAAAAGAAGTCAAAAACTTGCAAAAACTTTGTCAAAAATACACACTGCTTCCCCTCCCCAGCGGGAATGCGTCAGAGGGCCACAAGCATATTGTAAGTCGAAACTCATTATTGTTCATCCGCGCATGTGGCGCCAGGTGGCGAGTACCCAAAACTACACATGTCTCTCCCCCTCTTCCCTTCCCTTAGTTCCCCCATGCATTTCCATGCTTCTTCATCCATGAAACTTGACCAAAAAGCCTGGAAAGGCAAGCAATCAAGCATCAGATGAGCATTGAAATCCACCGGGAAGCCCAAACTCTCGACTCAACTCAATCACCCGCATGATGGAGGCCATCCGGGTACATTCAACCTACCAAACCTGCTTGCAAGCTCCCCTGTGATATAGTTACAGTAGTGTGATCGCACTAAATAGATCAATCGTGTCCAATTAGAGGTCACGCTGGGTCCATGAATCATGATTGTGGTCACATAAGTGTAGCCTGTGATGTTCGCCAAGAAATTTTGAGGTTCAATGTGATCCAGAGAATTTGCGTCAGCCTGGTAATGATCCGTTTGGGGTTAGTACAAGTGGCAGTGGACGATGATGTATCATGGTGGAGGTTGACAATGAGAGAGGAATTATTGAATGCAGGATGTACTAGGTGGTGTTTTGAGTTTGTTAGTTGCTTCTTTCGTGTGAAGAATTTCTTCTATACCTTTGCTTGATGGCGATTCTTGAGTTTGGTATTTTTGAGCTTGATGCTGCCTATAGTCACATTGGAGGTCGACGATCGCTATCAATCTTGAGTAGTATGCTTGAAATGAAATGATGGAGGTTTCTTGGGTTAATCCTCGAAAGTGGACCGAGCTGTGTAGAATTTTCCGCTGTAGGTGATAGGTGATTTACTCTGTAGCTGAAGTTGCATCAGGGGTAATGGATCCGGGAGTAGGACAAGTGTCAGTGGGTGATGCATGGTGTAGGTTGACCATTACAGAGGAATTATCGAATGCAGCATGTAGGTGGTGTTTGTGTTTGTGTTTGTGAATTTCTTCCTTGGGGTTGAGAATTTCTTTTACGCCTTTGCTTGGTGATGATGCTCGAGTAGACTACTCAGCTGCAGTTTTGGTCGGTCCAGAAGATGGGCCACATTGGAGGTCGATCGGTATCAATCTAACTTAGCACTTGAGCAGTAAGGTTGAATGAATTGATAGAGAAATTCTTGGGGTTAAGCTTGGAAATTGGACCGAGCTGTGTACTAGAATTCACTATGTAACTGGTAAGTGAATTTACTCTGTAGCTGAAGCTGCTTCAGGGTAATGATTTCGGAGAAGTGACGTGAGGGTAATGAAGGGTCATTGAATGTGTGTTGTAGGTTAACAAGAGAGGATATATTGCAGCATGGTGTGATTGTGGATTAATTTCGTTGTGTGGAGGCTTCGTGAAGAGGAAATTGTTTTAGGCCTCTGCTTGGTGATGATTACTGAGCTTGGTAGTCCCCCAGCTTCCTCTAATCAGTCCTGAGGTCGGTCTGGAAGATGGGCCACATAGTAGGACGATCGCTGCCATTTTAGCACTTGAGCAATAAGCTTGAGTAAATTGATATGGTTTTTCTTGGATAAGTGCTCGAAATTGGACCGAGCTGTGTAGAATTTACCTATGCAATCCGTTCCAAAGTACAAGGTGTTAACACGATGACACGGCTCGAAAGTGTCCTGCTCTCTCATATGACACAACTGACAAGGAATTCATAGAATCACAAGCACAATTGAGAGGTGCAGAGTAACTTAGAGTCTGGGAAATTCTTAAGCTTCGAGGAGCTTTGGGTCTTAGGTGTACAGGTAAATTCAAACCTATGGAGTGCATTTGCAAAGCTACAAAATATCAACACATTGAATGTCTTGTGGATGTGACATTCACAGAATCACAAGCACAATTTAGAGTAATTTAGAGCCTGGACAATTCTTAAGCTTTGAGGAGCTTTGGGGTTTGCATGAATAGGTCCTTTCAAACCTATGGAATCCATTCCAAAGCTTTGAAGTGTCTACACAATGAAATTCATAGAATGACAAGCATAATAGAGAGGTGCGAGTACTCAAGACTCGTCTGGATGCATCTTAAGCTTTGAGGAGCTTTCGGGTCGAATTTGCAAGTACGCTCAAACCTGTGAAATCCATTCCAAAGCTACAGGGTGTCAATATAATGACACGGCAAGAATGTGTTGTGTATGTGTTGGGGACGTAAATTCATAGAATCACAAGCACAATTGGGAGGTGCAGAGTAGATCAGAGTCTGGTTATTTCTTAAGTATTGAGGAGCTTTAGGGTTCTAAACATATGGAATTTATTCCAAAGCTCCAGAGTGTCTACACAATGAAATCCATAGAATCACAAGCACAATAGAGAGGTGCAAGTACTCAGAGTCTGGATACATCTTAAGCTCCACAGCTCCAAAGTGTCAACATTGATCAACACAGCTGCAATGTGTTGTGGATGTACAAGTATTGGTCCTTTCTAACATGACACAACTAACTTGCCTTCTTACCCTGCAGGGAGCTCGAAGCTTGCGTTCCGCTGCGACAAGAGCAGGATTGTTGCAATTGCGACGGCCTGTGTCCACTCAACCGCCGAGACCTCTAGCAGTAAAGGCCAATGCAGACACCACCAAGCTCAGCAACGAAGAAGCGAGCGCCTTAGGGGCCTCGAAGAAACCTCCAGGCTCAAACCCTGGTTCTTTCATGCATCAGCAAGGCAACCTCAATACGAAGAATAACAAGTGAGCTTCTAACCCTAAATTGGGAATTGTCTCATCTGGCGAATCAAGAAGATTGTCATTTCAAGTTACAGGATCATTTGAGTTGACATGTAAGAGTTATAAGAGGTCAAAGTGAAAACTAAGTTTGTCTTCAAATGATCTCACAGAGGTTAGCCCTCCCAATTGTGTCGTTGAAATTGAACCCACGAACATTGTCATTTCAAGTTTCAGGATCAGAATTGTTGTCATGTAGAAGTTATATGGGCCAAAGTGAAGATTATTTTCCTTTTTGAATGATCTCGCATAGTTAGGCCCTCCTAATTGTGATATCAATCTAGAATGGTGTCTATATTCTGAGCACGTAGTCCGATCTCATCAAAAACCGTGTCTTTTGGTGTCTGTGGTTCTTGACTTACCTACAAGCCTTGCCATATCAAAGGTGTCCGATTAAGAAGAGTGCCCCAGATAAGGCCACGTATTAGTGATGATTTGTTACATACTGAAGTTAGCCTCCGCAGTGTGTGATTATATGTGATCATAAGGTATGTGGGCCTTTAACAGACACTTTCAACTCCAAATAAACTTTTGGGCTTTGGATGGGATCAAGAATTGTCAAATCCAGTTAACAATTCTGAATCATGAGGATTGTCATTTCAAGTGTCAAAATTGGAGTTGATATGCAACAGTTTTAAGTTGTCAAAGCTAAGATTCTTCTCCCTCATTTTGGAACCACATAGGTCCTCCCAATTGTGTTAACTACGGAACCTTATCTCATCGTAACACGTGTCTTTTTGGTGTCTATGGTTCTTAACCACAAGCCTTGCCATATACCACTCAAATATAGGCGACTGCACAAAGGGTAGTGTTTGATTTAAGGACCGTGTACCTTAAACAATGTGGAAGCTTGCAGAATCCAGATTGAATAGAATGTTAACAATATATTTTAGATTTCATCATGCACGATCTTTCTGAGATGGTGAACCAAAAGAGAGAGTACAGTAGATGTGCCTAATTCGGTTACTCATCTTAATCGGTCACCTATGTTTGAGTGGTACATGGTTAGGTGTAGCTCCAAGAATGGATACCAAAAAGAGGTGTTTAAAAGAGTTAGACTACATGCTCAAAATATGATAACCATTCCAAGCTCAACAATCAACACAATTGGGGGGCCTATGACCATTTAACAAGCACGAGAATCTACCACTTTGATAATGAATAAGATATTCATACGCACTTCGAAAATTAAGAGGAACATGGCTACAAGCTTGATTTGAATTTTGCTAACCATCTTGTACTAAACTCTTGTTTCATATCTTAGAGGAAGTGGGCTTGTCAGGAAAAAAAATGACCATTAAAAGATCCATCCTTCCTTACATTAGCCTGAAGTGCATTGATTGAATGTGTTTGTGTTTTTTTCTTCTTCTTTTGTTGTCAGGTATCTCCAGCCATGGCTACTTCCCATCTACCCAATGGCAGGAATGGTAGCGATCGGGTTGGGCCTCGCAGTGATGACCGCGTACCGCGAGCTCGCCGTGAACCCCAGTGTCCTCCTCGACAAAGCAAAGCGCACAGACGAAGCCCTTGAGCTCACCGACAAGGAATGGGCATTGCAAATGTCACGGAGATATGCGGAAGGCAGTCCCTTACGCAAACTATCCAAGGAGAAGGTCTCGCCATTCGGGCGCCACCTGGAACAGGACACCGAAGAGTCAACACCTGTCCTCGGGGCCAAGAAGGCCATATCATCAACCATGAACCAACCCCCCGTGTTGCCAGGTGACGACAAATCCGTGCACGGCCCTGAAGGTGCAAAACCCATTCACGGAAAACCTTTGGGAGGAGGATTTTAGGTTGGAAGAAATGAAAAATGGATAGTTACGCTTATGATGCTTGTCAAGGTTTGGTGAAGCTATGGCGTCCTCTTTTTAGGGAGGTCTTTTCAGATGCTCTTTCAATCGTAATTATGTGTGCAGTAGTAGTATAGTACAAGGCTCTCATTTCTAAACTGTAAATTTTTCCAGCAATACACCCTAAACTCCGTAATATCAACCTCCATAATGTCACACACTCTCTAATATCCCAAAACCCTAGGGAACGGATGTTTGTAGTTCAAATCTCACTCGTTGTTGTCACATTTCTCTCCCTTATATCACAAAAATGTCATTAATGCAAACCACCAAAGAAGTCAACCCACACCCTCACATTGTGCCATGTGTCAACATGTGGAGTGTCACCTTCTTCTTCTTCTTCTTATGCCACTTGTTGAATGTTGGTGCATGCATCTGTCACATCGCCCGAGAAGGCCAAGTGGAGTGGACCACACTAGCGTCGGTGATGGGAATGTCCTCACATCTACTTTGTGTTATTCCATAATGTCACATGCTACACTAATTCTATAGTATCATGCATCCATGTTAACACTACAAAACTTTGTAATATCACATGCACTTTGGTTGCCAAAGGTGTGATACTACGGAGTTTAGAGTGTAGTGTTGACATTAACATAATTTGGGAGGCAACTCTTAGTACTAATTTGGCTGCAATTTTTGTCTTGAACACCTGGTGAAATCATAAACACTTGTTATTCCAGTTTCAGAATGTGTCCCAAGGTAGAAGTGCCTATTTTGGTTACTTATCCTAATCAAATACCTATATTTGAGTGGCATGTGATTTGGTGTGGCTCCAAGAATGGATATCAAAAAGGCATTATGTGTTTAAAAGAGATTGGACTACATGCTTAGAATATGATAACCATTCTAAATTCAATAGTCAACATAATTGGTGGACCTATATGACCACGTAATGAGCATGAGAATCTTCACTTTGATAATGACTACGATATTCAAATGATTGTGATACTCATATGAGCTCCAAACATTATCAGGAAAGTGAGTATGGCCTTGGTTTGGATTTGCTAACCATCTTGCACTGATCATGTTTTCAATATCCTAGGAGAAGTCAGCTAGTTGGAAAAAGTAACCATTTAAGACGCATCTACCTTATTTTCTTTGCAAAACAGATTTTTCTGCACACCCATTTGAAGGGTCCTTTGAGGAGTGGGGTGAGGGAACTGTAAGTTACTGAAACCCTGAAATTTTTTGTATGCACTTTTTGTATGAACATGACAACTTCTGCCTTGAATTGTTGCAACTTACTATAATTCATGTGAAGGTGAAGAAACGATAACCATGAGCAAGAAATGTGGCTCTATTGTGGTCACTTCCAACTCTACAGACATTTCCAACAATTAGATCAACTCCGGAGTTGTCTCATCCAGTTAGCAAGTGTGATGAATCACGAAGATTGTCATTTCAAATTTCAGAACTGCAGTAGAGAAGCAAAAGTCACGAGTTCAAAGTGAAGATTCTCTTACTCATTAAATGATTACATAGACCCTCCTAATTATGATCACTATTAAACCTAGCATAGTGTCTATATTTTGCACACATCATCCAATTGCATCCTAGTATGTCTTTTTGTTGTCGATTTTTAACTACAAGCCTTGCCATATATCACTCATATATGGGCATCCGATTAAGAAGAGTGACCACATAAGGCCCATACACCTTTGATTCCACAATCAATTAAGATAATACAATTAGTTTTATTTTTTTCATCCACGCAAAAAATCTTCCTAACCTCTACACATTGATACTGACCTGCAATGGACAGTTCATGCAGGGGTAGAAAGACATGCATTAGGTCAGTTAGGGATTTGGAAACAGTTTCTATATGTAAAACTGCATGAGTTCTGCAACAATTGAATTTCTGCAATTGGTATGGTTCAGAAAATTGTGACTCTGAAACCTGTTTTTCACTCTCTTGGGAAGCTTCGGCCCTATCTGTGGATGATGCAGATCTCGGGCAAAAACTTCACAGCACCAACAGAGGCAGGCAGCGAGGGTCACATGAATAAATGTTAATGATCTACAACCATTATGTAAAACCCTCATCGGACAAGTCAAATCTGAATTATGAGAATTTAAAAGGTTTTGAGCATTTATGACTTGCACATCCTAAGCTGATGGAGGCAAAAAATATAAAAATTGGACCATGGTGCCAGGTCTGCTCCATGGAAGTTGAGCCTTATTGGTACAGTTGTGAAAGGTAGATAGATAAATGGAGTTTCAAGAGGAATTAGGTTACAATGGGAGCAAAGACCTGGGGCTATGGAAGGAGGATGCAGCAAGTGCAACAAATTCGCGGCTACAACATAATTTTCAGGCTTTGAGCCTGTATGCGCACGTCCTCACCCATGGAGCCAAAAATACATTTTTGGACCATGGTGCCTGATTTGCTCCATGGAAGTTGAGCATTACCATAAAGTGATGCCTGTTTCAACACATTAGTGCAGAAACGCCATTTCCACGTAGGATTCCAGAGGTCTTGACAAATTGAGGTATGACATGTGTCAAAATCCTTCCCAAAAAATATTGTCTTTTGTCAACCAGATAGCACCCTATGGTATTAATAGACTCATGAAAGGAATTTAGGTAGATGGAGTTTCAAGAGGAGTTAGGTTATGACGGAAGTGGAGACCCGGGGCTATGGAAGGAGAAGATGCAGCAAGTGCAACAAATTCATGGCTACGACGACGAAAACTTGTTGCTTTTGGTGCACCTGTGCTTGAAAGGGCAAGCCCTCGCTTGGTTCCGATCCTGCAAACCATGCACTCTCCAAAAATTGTTTGCTGGGCTTCATGGTCGATTTTGGAAAAACACCGAAAATAGTGCTACCCGCTTAGTAAGTCAAGCTAAACCTACAACCAAAAAAAATTCCAGCAAAGCTCACAAATGTCAAAATGTGGTAGCCGTCGTTGATGATCCCAAGACCTTGTCCAACATAGACTGCAATGTGGCGATTGCTGCTGCCGCTGATGATGATGACAACCCCAACAAGAACTCAAGTGTCGGAAAATTCTCGTAGGCTTGTGTCACAACTTATTTCCTGTGATCAATGACATATCTACCTTAAGAATTAATTTCCAAGAACCAAGGTTCTTACTAACAATCACAAGTTATAGCATTGAGTCACCTCACATTTGACACATTCCCTGGTACAGAGAGTGCTTAAACTGTAAGAATCAGATTTGATACACTGCATCAAAAGTAGAGCAATAATCACATTTAATACACAGGTGAAGCATTTCTCTACAGAATATAAGAAACTGGTCCCTGAAAATCAACCTGAGTTTCGCAAAGATTGTGACATATTTGTTGCTACTGTCTTTTGAAGTGTGACAGGAGGAGATGGGATCCTGAAGTACCCACCAAGGTCATTTGTCATTGATTGTTCAGATGGTAATTTACTTTCAGGCAAATAAAATAGAATGAGATAGTTACTACGAGTTACATGTATGATTTTGTTTAAATAACAAATGAAACTAGGTTTGCATTGCAAAGTATGTAATTTCCTCGTCTAACTGGGGCACAAGGATGGACATGGAAATTAGGTGACATAAGCGTCGGAGATGTTATTATTTTTCAACAAAAGCTTTACAAGTAAAACACGGCCTTCTGACTTATCCCAACCCTACTGATAATTTCTACTGAATTTCACTCTATCTAGCGTGTTCTATTATCATCATCATCGCAAGTGGATTATGAATCTGCTGAACTATAATAGATAGACTTGTATCTGTTGCATTGAGATTTTTTCCAGTGTTGGGCAGGTATTTGTTTCTCTTTATAATCTCTGTATCCAGTTTTCAAAAAAAAACAATCACAATCAAAGAACCTCCAGTCCCAGTTATTTAAAACAAATAAAAGAATCAGCAGTTTTCATGAAAGAACTGGTGCTTTTTTACAAGGCTATTTGACTAGGTTTTAGTTTTCACAGAACTGCAGTTATGGGGCACATTTTAGGAAACGTGGTTATAACTTTAAAGAACCAACCTGATAACCGGCAGGGATTTGGTGCCAATTCTAACACCCACCCAACATTGAAAGAAAAAAAAATTTATGTCTTCCAGCAATACCTCATTGAAAGAAGGCACGGGGGTCGCCCTTATCACGAGGACAGTGGCCGGTCGAGTCGAGCAAGAGAGTGACGGTGGTCCTTCTGCAAATGATTCATCAATAAGTGTGAGTTCATTTTGAAACAGAAGGTGGTGATAATTACCAAGTTGGCAAAAACATGTGTAACAACTACCTAATGTGATAGATTTCATTGTCAAGTCTCGAGGCGCACTGATGATATTGTTACCTTTCAAAATACATGGAATTGCAATAATGCAAGACCTTCGTCAAGATGTTGATAAGAAATTACCTGGATGTTGTTGATGAAAAGAATTACCCACGCTTTACTGTTGTAATAACAGTGCACAGACTGATAATTTGAAACCTGTGGACAATTTCAGATTGATGTGTACTGGAGCAAAGGTGTGAAAGCAGTGTCAACAAAGCATCCTTTTGTCATCCCAAAACACAGCCTGCAGCTCCTCAAACCACGTCGTCAGGTGCTCGAATCTACAAATGCAAACACCACCTAAAAAATAATTGCCTGATCATCAGCCCAAAAACCCTTGAGCATGATAGGTGCTCTGGGCGAAATATTGGACCTTGTCAGTAACAGTTCTAATTCGACTTCTGTAGATAATTCAACCTTTCGCCTATCTGAAGGATTTAGAACACACATTACACCTCCAAATTCGCAGAGACTATGCCAAGGGCTTATACATGAATCAGAAATTTCATGTAATGGAGAAATGAGACGTAGTTTGTGGCCTTGCATGATAGCAGTACTGGGGAAACGAGCGCAACCGAATGCAAGCGTTGGAGGAGAGGTGGAAGAGGAGTGAAGAACTAGAGCTGCAGAAAAAGATTCAAACTGTCACAAATAAGTGCAAAAGGAAAGGTCAATAGTCTTCAATACAGAGGATGTATGATAAATACAGAAATTTCAATTTGATACTTCAGCTTCTAATGATCGGTACCTGCAAGGAATTTGCAGTACTTAGGCACTTGTGACAAATAATAGTAAATTCATTGACACAGTAGCATAGATGAACTGTCAAGTAATAGAAGAAGAAGGAAAAACACACCAATCACTAAGACTATGACGAAAAGAATATAACAGGTAAGGTGACAATTTTGTGTACATAATCTGGATGTTGGGAATTACAAAATTGCAGCAATCAGGGTTATTCCCAATTGACCAGGGTAAATATAGTACCCTGATCTGCACACTGGGATTAACAAACACCACATTTGAAAGAAATGGCAAAAGATCCTCCACCAAAAAAAAATGCATGCTTGTTTCAGTTATGAGGCATTCCAGTCAATAGAAAACAATCAAGATGCGCACGTAAAAGAATAGTTGGAGCTGAAGCTTTCATCTTATTGCCAAATGAAAGCATGGTATGTTACACACAGGTCTGAGAGAAAACAAGGTGCTCTTTCTTCCCCCCTTCTATCATTCATGCCTCTTGACCTTTTATCACAAGCCTGCACAACTACGACTAGTTTAAAAATGCCCAATTGCTGTTTTCTGTTTGGTACATGAAATGAGGATATGACGACGAGGATGGCCTGATTTTTTCCAATTGTGTTGTAGTATTGTGTTTCAATTTTGCACCTGACTTAATCTGAGGACGGGAACGCGTCCTTCACCGCGGACGCGGCCGTCAAGTAGTTAAGAGTGTTTCTTAGAGTATCTTTCTCCCTCTTCAAACGCACGGCGGTGTCTTCAAGCTCCAAAAGTGCTTGTTGCTCCACAGGCGCGCCCTCAAACGTGCTTCCGACCCAAAATGAAAACGGGGTGGGGAACAATTGCTTACGCAAATCGTCAGGTATGTCTTTATCGGCTTTCCCACTCACACGGTTCGACAACCGAATCACGTCCTTCATGTACGATTCAACCTCGGACGCGAGCGTTTCGACGTCCTCGGGCTCTTGGGATGGCCGATCCTCAAGCCACTCAACCTCTGCAACCAAATAGGGTTTCGTGCGCACCATGTTCACCACCCGGAACCGCTCTTGGCCTTTGCATATCATGAAAAACCGGTCATCCACAAGGCGCTCATGTTTTATGACTTCGCCCACGCATCCCACAGCCGCCACGCCCACACCTTTGTCCGTGTACACAACACCAAACCGGAGGTCCGATTGCAAGAGTGTGTGCATCATGATTCGGTAACGGAACTCGAAAATTTGCAGTGGAAGAATTGCACCTGTGACAAATATAAATATAAAAGAAATAAGAAAAATCAGCCCTTGTGAGTCAGTTCTCTGCAAAGTTGATATACCTACCACATGAGATATATATAACTTATCCAAACATGGGCATAGCATTCTTAAGCATGTGTAAGGACATTTTCTTTCTGTTCTAGCTTCAAGAATAAATTTTCAAGAATCAATGTCTTTGATTACATGCATGAATGCCAGGCATAGTCAAGTGGCACTAAGCTCTCATTAGTCAACACCTCATTGGTACCTACAGTAGATGGGTCTTAAATGGTTACTTTTTCTGTCTAGCCACACTTCTCCTAGGATATGAAACATGTGATTAGTACTAGCACAAGATGGTTAGCAATTCCAAATCCAGGACATAGCCATTATCCTCATAATTTTCGGAGCTATGTCAATATCTATTCCATTATCAACGTGAAGATTCTTGTGCTCATTAAATAGTCATATGGAACCACCCAATTATGTTGGACTATTGAGACTAGAATGGTTATCATATTTTGAGCATGTATTCCAATCTCTTTTAAACACGTCTTTTTGGTATCCATTCTTAAAGCCACACCAAACCATGTACCACTCAAATATAGGTGTCCGATTGAGATAAACCGAGTTAGGCACATCTGCCTTAGCTTCAAGAAAATCTTTCCAAGAATCAAGGTCCTTGATTACATGCATGAATGCCAAGCATAGTCATCAAGTGGCATTAAGCTCTCGATAGCCAACACTTCATTGTTACCTAAATATCTTCAGACAAAGCCTTCTCCCATCTACAAAGGTTCAATTTGAAGACCTTACCAAAAAGAAAAATCTCACTAAGTGTATAAAAACTCTCCAAGGTGCTTCTTACCTAAGGAGAACACCGACTACACCGCTAACAAATGCTTATGGATAAACTACCAAGTCACTGTTTTATTCCAATCCATTGGACTCTGCATCTTGCCAACAACACACCACACTACACACACCTAATGTGTCAATTTTTATTTTTTCTGTCTTACTAAACTGGCCCATTGTGTGGAGAACTAGGAGTCGGTCATCTCAACTCTTCTGAGATGACTCAATGAAAGTGATGCACAAAATACTGGGCAGCGGGAAGATCTTCGAGAAAGCAAAAATTAGTTACTAGGAAGACTTCTTTAAGTTGAATCTTGCTTCTTCACTATGAGTAGGTTCTTTAAGTCGTTCTAAAGTGAACCCACTCATAGTGGAAAAATCTTAAGAGCTCAAGCAACAGAAAGTTGGATCAAGTAGTAGTGTTCCAATGTTAGAGCTACTTGCCAATGTTTCAGCTAAGACACTCCTAATTTGAATAGCATATTAAAGTCACTCTTTACATGGATAGGGTAGAGGTTGTCGCTGGCACTGGAAAAGTAACAACGACAATGACCCATTACTTGAGAATGAGAATTTCACGACTGTTAACTCGAACTGCCAATCAAACATAACTAATTCTTGTATGACAGTTCAGAAGAAAGGTGTAAATCTCACACAAACTTCACACGAAACTCACACCGTACCAAAACTGAACAATAAAATTTCGAGCAACAACAAGGAGGACATGACATAACATGAGACTGACAGTTGATTGTGAGCAAATGGTGGATACCTGTCCCTGGGAACCGATATCTTATATGACAAACTCAAAACAAAGGTATAAATCTCACTCGATCTTGCACACAAAACTCATATCATACCAGAACAGAAATGAGAGAGAGAGAGAGAGAGAGAGAGAGAGAGAGAGAGCACCAATTGTTGCCAACAGAGTGAACAATGGTGCTCCTTCATTTTCGAGTTGGTCTAAGTCTATATGTAATCCCAAAACGCCCATTACGAGAATTAGAGGCCCCTGAAGACTATTGCCTCCTTTCGAAGGTGAACATCTTGAATGGGCACAGACAAGCTGGCCAGCACCTATCTCCCCCAAGGGCAAGCTCCTAGGTTCCCACATGGTTGGTTGAAAAAATATCCGGTTCACCCGGATACTCCAGTATAATTGGGTGGACCACCATAGGAGGTAGGGTACAACAGAATCAAGTGCTAAAAAGGTCAGCCATTCGAGTACTATTCCAGCCTTAGTAGCCAGGTTAACCTCGGAGTTCCCATGATATCCGAGATAAGGCCTTGGGTTTAAGCCACCTTAGAAATTCTCGAATTAGAGTAACCAACAAGGAGAACATGACAGTTGATTGTGAGCAAATGGTAAGTTATTTTGTACCTGGGAACAACACAAGTGGGAGGGGGAAGATTGGAAGTTCTATGGGCTTTTCTGTCTCAATCTCCTCGGCCGCAGTGCACCTCAAAACCTTCTTGTTGTTTCGCTTTGCATTCTTTTGTGGCGATAAAGAGATTCTTACAATCCTCTCCAACTTGCATAAACCCAATTCCCTAACATTGGTTTGCCCTCTTCTTCTTCTTGTGGTTACTGCCACTGATGACAACGAGGAGAAGCATGTACAACCTGATGAGGATGAGGATGAAGATGAGGACATGCTGAGCGATGGCTTTGAACTATGGCCTCGATCAGGAGAAGTCAAATGAGAAGATGTTGTTGCAAGACATGATGAAGTCAAAGCTGAGACATGCGAGAGCTGGGTTGAAGATACCATGGTGTACATTGAAGTCTGCAAAAATCAGGCGGAGTGCAAGTTGATAAGAATTATTGCATTCCAATTGCCATGCTCTATTCAGGAATTTGAAGCCACAAGGAGGAGGAAATTGCACCTGGAGCATAACCCAACTTACACTCTTGAACTGCCTATCTTCCCCTATTCACAGCAACTACCCTACTATTTTCACACCAAACCTACAAAATCCGAATTTGCTCCAAATTTGTGAGCCAGAAGGGATCAAGTTTCCGAAAAAACTAACACAATGGAGCCTGACAACAAGAAACAAGAATTGGATGACCTAGATAGAGCATTCGAATGGCCATACCCACTTGCACAATGCTTGCCCGGAAATTAAAGAGAAATTTGCAGATGGAGGATACCCAACTTAAACCTTTGAATTTGTCTATGTTGCCTACAACCCTACTTACCTTCACACCAAACCTACAAAATTTGAATTTGCTCCAACTTTGCGAGCCAGAAGGGATCAGGTTTCCGGAAGGTGTAAATATATATATATATGGATGGATACACCTCAGCCCTATCTGATAAATTTGAGACAACAAAAAAACCTCAGGGCTACAACAAGGAGTCCAAGAACAAGGAACAAGAATTGGGTGACCTAGATAGAGCTTTCGAATCGCTATACCCACATGCACAATGCTTGCTCAGGCATTGAAGCTCCAAGAAAGAGAAATTTGCACCAACTTGAACCTTGAATTGTCTCTCTTGCCCTGGCATATACAACCCCTACTCTACCTTCGCACCAAACCTACAAAATCTGATTTTGCAATAGGAACAAGATCACCACAGAACTAAATTACAATGCGAGAGGACCAATCATGCTGCAATCCCAGTACCGGTGAATTTGGAAAGACCAGAAATACAAAAAAACAGAAAGAAAATATATTTTGTCAGTCACACCGTGATTAACCCAATTGCCCACCAATCACCATCATACCAATCGCAAAATGCTTGCTCAGGAATTGAAGCTACAAGGAGGAAATTGCAACTGGAGGATATACAACTTAAACCTTGAATTGTCTATATACATACAACAACCCTACCTTCACACCCAAAACCTACAAGTACTCCGACCATTTGGACAATGAAATCTCAACCTCGATCTGCTCCAAATTTGTAAGCCAGAATTTGGTGATATTTTTACTTACATGAAAGGGCTAATTATCATGTGCCCTATCATGTACATCTTACATTGCCAGAATTTGCTCACATATAAAAACCTCAAACAACAAGACCGAGAAAAGAAAAAGAAAAAGAACAAAAGACTTCAGAGCTACATAAATCCCAGACAATGCGGGAACACCTTATGCTAAGCCCAAATACCTACCTTTATCATGCTCCACACCCCGTTCAGTTCCGGTGAATTGAACAGATCAGAAAACTCGGCTCTCAATGAGTCACACCGTGATTTACCCAAATGTAAGACAACCCCATGTCGAAGGAAGGAAGAAACAAATAAAGGAAAAAGGAGCCATGAGAGAGAGAGAGAGAGAGAGAGAGAGAGAGAGAGAGAGAGAGACTCGTGTGGATGTGGTTGCTGCAGCAAACCATTCTAAGAAAAAACAAAAGTAGTCATGATGATTGATAGCAATAGACAGACATAGACTAGACGACCGAGCGTGCACACAAGCTGTGGGACCCAGACAACGAGAGAGAGAGAAAGAGACACCAACCAGATTACTTACAACAGGGTTGGTAGGTCCCATCCCCACCCCATCCCATCCCATCCATCCCATCCCCCCATCTTCACATCTCCCCTTCCTCCCTTCCATGGTGCAAGCAATTACCCCACACATCAATCAGTAAAAATCAAATGCGGTGATGATTGGACACGAGAGATTGAAGAAAAGAGACAGACAAAAAGAGAGGAGGGGGGGGAGGAGGAGGGGGAAACGTTTGCATGCGAGTTGCTACCGTAATGAACAACCGAAGAGAAGTAGAAGAAGATGAACTCCCCCAGCGAGAGAGAGAGAGAGAGAGAGAGAGAGAGAGAGAGATGCCAACCAGAGTACCAAAGGGCTGGTAGGTCCCATCCCATCCTCCATCTTCAAATCCTCCTTCCATAGTGCAAGCAATTACCCGACACGTCAATCAGAAACTCCAAATGTGGTGATGATTGAACCCGAGAGGTTGAAGAAAAGAGACAGAAAAAGAAGAAGGGGAAAAGTGTGCATGCAAGTTGCTGCCATAGTGGACAACCGAAAGAGGAGGAGAAGAAGAAGAAGAATTCCTCCAGCTCAGAATGAAGGAAGCAGAAGTCGAGCGAGACATAGAGAGAGGGCGATGTATGCCAACCAGATTGCAAAAGGGTTGGTAGGTCCCATCCCATCCCATCCCATCCTCCATCTTCACATCCTCCTGCCTTTCATTGTGCAAGCAATTACCCGGCAAGTCAATCAAATAAATGTGGTGATTGCACCCGAGAGTATGGAAAGAGACAGAAAAAAGAGAAGAAAGAAGGAAGAAGGAGGAGGAGGAGGAGGAAAAAGGGTGCATGCTGCAAAGGTCGTTACCATAGTGGACCACCAAAGAAGAAGAAGAAGATGGTGATGATGGTGATGAAGATGAAGAAGAACTCCTCCAGCTGACTCAGATTGAACAAGACTCCAGGGATGATGCTCCGCTCTTCCAATGGGCAATGATAACCCACTTCTCTTCCTGCCGAATCAATAATCCCACACAAGAAAATTCCAAAATTCCTTCCAACCAACGCCACCAAAAATGCCACCTTTTTACACAATGTCGTCCCAAAATCTATCTACTCCGCCAATCGCACTCCCAATCGCCCACACGCAGCAAACCCAAATTCACAACTCTCAAGTGTGTGGCCCCAAAACACACACACTCGCACACACGCACAGACAGCCCACCCAAAAGTGCTAGTGACCTTTTTTTACCCCAATTGCGCAAAAGAAAATGCACCCATCGGCGACCCGGATCCCCAAACTCTCTGTGCGCTCTCTCTACTTTGTAAGTGTAGTTTACTTAAGACCCCCTGAGTCCTTCTTTTTCTCCTTGTTGGATGCTGTTGAGGCTTTCGTTGAGTGAGGCTTGCTTGTGGGTTTGCCGCAGTGGAGCAGAGGGAATGGGAAGGGGGTGAAGTGCGCAACGCAGGGAAAAGGCAGGGGAGGCAAGGGAGCTGATTTTGAGCCAACAGTGGTCCTGCTGCTACTGCTGCTGCCGATGATGATGATGTTGTTGTTGTTGTTGTCAGGGGGAAGGCTACGCTAACTTAGGCTAGGCTAGGTTAGGCTAGGCTAGGTTAGGCTAGGCTAGGTTAGGCTAGGCTAGGTTAGGCTAGGGGGCCTGTGTTTGGTCAAGCAGGTTCCAGTTTACTAATGAGTGTAGGAAAAAAGGTAAAAAGGAACGTCAAAGTCTTTTACCATGACATGCGATGTTTGTCCCTCTCGTGTCCGCGTGAGCATGAGAGTAGGGGTTGCTTAGTGCTTATTTTCCATAGGTGAATCGTGTGGTTTAGTGTTAGTGAGTGTGCTTAGTCAAGTGGGACTGGGGTTTGTTTCTATTATGATTACTGATAAGTGTACTTACTTTACAACATGCACACCAACGAAGCCATGTCACTGAGGCGCTGTGAATGGAGGGTGTGTGGTCGTGGGCAGACCACATCCAAGCCATCCATTCACAGAGCCCCATCCTACGGTCCACGAAACTCCTCAGGCAGCTTGGAAAAAGAATCCAATGGATGAAATTTTGGCGGATGGAAAATCAATGTTTGCAAGATGAAGGGGTTGATTGTTCATCCCATCGTATGAGAGCATTTGTGTGAGATTTTGAAGGTTCCCAAAGGGTTCTCATACAACCGGTTAAATTTCATTTCCTTTCAAGGTTGGTCATCGGAAGGGGCTTGGAGTTGATGGCTAGCACCCTGGGTTCTACCTTTCAGAAGGAAGAGGTAGGAGTTCGAACCCCCATGTTGGCTTCATCTCCTCCGCAAATCCTTTTAATGAAGGACTTAGTTTGAAAATTTTCATCCAAGATTCGTGAGTGGATGGACGTGGAGATTTCATCCAACATGAAGTTTTTCAAGCTCTACCCGAGGGGAAGAGAAGCCAAAAGTTGGGGTAGCATAGGAGCCTTTAGATCTGTCAGATCGCAATCAACAACCGAGATCTTCCTAGCCCCCGACCACACATGAGGCATTCACATCGCCTCAGTGACGCAGCTAGCGGAGGCCACACACACCCACAACCAGAGGTTCTCACAAAAAGCCATCTTGGACCGGAGAGGTGGAACCGGATGTTTTGAAACTTGCAGCCGCACTACATGTGCAAATGAGTCGCCATTTTCCGTTAGTTTAGCGACGTCCCACTTCAAAGTTGACTACTTTACAAAAAGACAATATATTAATTTTAGAATCTAAGATATGATGTTGTGTTCTTATGGGATGTGTTTTTTCCCCACCATTTTTCAAAAGTTGGCAATCTGGTGGGGAGGCAAACCCCCATTCCTAGTTGTTAGTTCAATGAAAAATCAACTTTATTATTAGTTCCCAAGTTTTGACAATGGTGACATCAATCCTCTTAATTGGTAGTTTGCCACCTTGTGTGGCCTCCCCTACAACAACAACAACAACAACAACATGAGCAACTTATAGAATAGACATACGTATTTCCATTAACTTAAGAATTTTCACATATGTGGAAATCAATATCACAACGTTTAACAAAAAAATCCCAATTTATTTTCAAGTTTTGAAATTACTAGGAATTTTCAGGGGTAGGATTCTCTCCCAACCCATATTCACATCATAGGTCGACTTATTTCCAATGATTGGGAGACGAAAACTTGAGTACAATTAGTGCCCTTTTCAAGGAACCCAAATCCGTGCCCTTTTAACTTATTTTTTCCATCATACCGAATGCGAGGGCGACATGTACAAAACTTCATGGCTTTTTCCATCACATTAGAAAATTACGGCTACATGTGTGGAACTTCACGACTTTAGGAGACTTAATATATTAAGATTGTGGGGGTAACAGAAATGGGTTTGTCTACTCTACCATGCCCACAATAGGGCCCATTGTTGCTCCTTAGCAACATTCGGAATCCCTCTTCATGGGGAAAGTTCATCTCTCTCTAAAATTATTGTTAACAATAAGGATTTTTCGTCCTACTCACAGTTTCGTCATTAAATGCAATGTACTGCAATTTCGCCCATTCACTTCACTGAATACAAGACATAAACTCATATGAAGATGGAAAATCTCCAATTATTATGGGCAAGTCATTGATCATTGTATGGGCGTGGTATTAGGTAGCCTCTTCTCTCTTGTTCCACACTTACTAGCCCTCTGAAACCTAAAACCTTGCAATAGGCTCAATATAGGCCACCTTTATGATCCCCAATGGCATAGCATGCTTGTGTCTCTTGGATTTCACAACAACACTAGGTTGTGTTAAGGTATAGGGTGCTTAAACCAACCCTTTGGTTGATTTAGCCTATATCATATGTAGTATCCAATTTATATCAGAGATGGCATATATGTTCTATAGCATGCCCATAATAAGACCAACAATTGGCCTACGACAATGGGAGAGTTCCATCTTGATAGGAGTTTTTGTCTTGTATGCAGTGAAGTGCATGGGTGAAACTACAATACAATACATCCAATGAGGTTATTGTGAGTAGGATGCAAAATCCTTATCAGTAGTGGTAAATTTCATAAAGAGATGAACTTTCCCTACCAAGAAGGACTCGTCATGCTGCCAAAGAGCGATGAATGGCCCTAATGTGGGCATGGCATTAGCAAATGCAATCAGATTGTTAATAAATAAAAATAAAAATAATTCACTACAACAAGAATATTGTAGGCAATTATTTTCACCACATGTAGTAGGTTCTCAATGCCTCCATATATTTGATTGGGCCACTGCCTAAATGCAAGGCAAGTTCCTTATACCCTTAACCCTTTCTTGCCCCGGGGTCCATTACATGGGATCCTTAAATTTCAAACCACCTCTGTTGTTACACAAAGTTCAAGCCTTTTAAATAAACATTTTTTTGATCAGGCTTTTGCTTGTGTTACATAAGTTCAACACACATTCTATGGTCCAAGAAAATATAAAATCCATACAAATCTCGTAAAATCCAACGGTGTCAAAATTCAATAACCCATGTCTCACCCTCCACGGAAAAACCAAACTGGTTAAAAATAGCATGCGTCCAAAAGGGCGTCAAGAATGTAGTAAAACAATAAAACTCGATTTCTAACAAAGGAAAAAGTAAATTGGCTAAACATAGCCACGCGTCCAAAAGGGCGTCAAGAATGCAACAACCAATAAAACACAATTTTTAGCAAAGTCAACCCAGCTTCTATTTTTAACCAGTTTGGTTTTTCCGTGGAGGGTGAGATGTAGGGTAGCTTTGAAAATAGTAGTTTTTTTTCTATAATTGGATGATGGGTTGGCTACGGAACCTCAAAAAAAGTCTATACGCATATTCTCCATTCAAAATAGAGTACTCTCCCATTTTTAAAATATTGGTTTGGATTATTATGGCAAAGTTATGGTTGGTCAAAGTCCATTGACCGTTTCCTAGTCATCCTCATGTGGAAAACTCCCATCCCCTTGGGCGGTGTGAAAATAATTTCGAATCTGCCCGTTTATCTGCCCGGATTCTTTCGGGCAACGCCAAAAATTTCCTACCTGCCCCGCCAATACTTCATCTTTCTACCTACGATACCTACTAAATATCATCTCATGTGCAATTATCTCTGAATTGCTTTACATATTACATCCCGTATATATGATATTGTGCATAATTTCTTTTATTTCATGTACAAATAGATATATATCAAAAAATTGCTAGTGAGAGGAATTGACCCTCTTCAACCCCCTACAAGCACTAGTTCTTACCCACCCCCACCCTTATGTAGTAAACATTTAAATATAATTTGTGACTATTTTGCATGCCATGTCACAAAACATTGACCTAGGCAAAGTGCTTGGTTGTCACATGTAGGGCAATAATATTGTTGTTTTTTACCGCATGTTCCATACTTTCTTCTTTTCCTTTCTTTATGCCCGCTCCACATCACGCTATAATAAAGCATGTGTGCATTTCTAACTCCACTCTCCGTTGTGCATGTAGCTACAGGCTGTTTAGCAAACAACATTAGTTTCTTTGCTATTGCATAATTGAATTCCCTATGGAATAAATATTTTTTTCACCCTTCTCTTGCATATTACTTCTATACATGACCCATGAGTTTACCAATGACATGTCAAGAGTGTGCTTAAATAAACAATGCCACCACTTGTGATCTTTGTTTTGAACCGTGTGGTAGCCTCAAAGTTGATCCACCACATCCACACCTCTCATGTGAGCTTGGTAATGAACTAGAATTGGGGAAGAAGGAATGGACTTCTTCGCAGTCTTATGCCACCTTTTCACAAACACAACATCATTCATGTCAATAGGTGAGAACGCTGTGCTCAACAAACTAATTGGCTTATTGTCATACCAAGTTATTGTTGCTAGTAAATTAGATGCGTGCATTCTCCAATGTATGTCTCCCCTCTCCGGACCCTCTTTAGCCAAAGTCAATGCTTGTGGCCATCCCTTTCTATTGGTCTTGGTAGTACCCGTTGCACCTATCCCTTTCAACATCAAATCCCAAAACAATTTGGGTGAGGTAAAAAAATTGTCACATGTTACAATATGGCCTTCATCTTCCAACCCTTCTAGAAGACGCATTACGACTTTGTAGCCAACTAGCGCTTCATCCTTTGCATTCAATGACTCTTCTTTTCCACAGTAAACCTCTAACTTTTGTACAAAATTAGATTTGGCATTGGCCAATGCCCAACACTTGAGCCCATACCGGCAAGGCTTATTTTTCAAGTATTGTCTTATCGGAAACCTCTTCCCCATATACCTAACCATCATCTCATCGACGGTTAGGTTTTGCTCCGGATGCCAATATTCTGCGTATAAAGAGTTGTGCTCATTCACTAACCATTCTATCTTGGCTATCAGACTATACCCAGGTTGGGTTTTGTCAGTCACAACCAAGTCATTGTCAACCAAATGCAAGCACCTAACTATTGCTTCATATTTTTTTCTTGTCATTGCCCTAGTAATTTCCGGTGTTCTCCATAGTAATTTTTTGGACCAATGCAAACGGTATGAGGATAATTTCTTCAATCCCATCATGATACAAACTCCCAAAAAAACTCTCATCTCGTCCACACATATAGGTGTACATTTCCTAATTACCGGACACGTGGATACGTACATATATGTTAGTGTACTTACACAACCGTACCAATATGTCATGGGTCCAAAAGTTTTGAAAATAACGATATGGTTGGATAAACCTCTTCATGTCGTCAACTAAACTTGTTGCACTCCCTTTCCATTCAAATCCGGCTAGTTGGCTCAAAGGAGAGTTCCACATGCCACCCGCAAATCTATCATCTTCTTTCATAGCACACAACATGTCAAGGTTATCATATCCTAGCCCAATCTCATTTCTTGGTGACCCTTTTCGATGAACCATTTTCGAGATGTAGGGGTAAGTTTCTCCCTTTCCAAACGATCCTCTTCAGATACAATTGTATTTGGCACATATGACATATCCGTAGAACTACAATAGTCCGATGATGAAGATGTACTAGCATTTATGTGTTCATTCAATTCATACATTTGTTCATTTATGTGGTCAAAAATGCTAGGGTCTCCATCATTTACCCATTCAACCTCAACTTCTGCAACAGAATGCCTACCCCCCCACACACAAAATAATTGAATGATCAACATGTGCACTTCATCCTCGGCATTCCAAAACTTGGACACCAGAACATCATACACATGGACCAACTTGCACATAGATGAATTCACATACTCTAATTCAGGGAGATCTCTTGTGAAATTTTTGACAATCTTCCCTAGTATGCCCATGTCATAATTGTCATGGTATTGAACATCTAACCCTACACCATATAGTCTATTGCTTCTTCTCCTAACCATTGCCGGTGATGCCGTCGGCACATACATTTGATGAGGATTGTCATGATTAGGACTTGTAGATACATTTGTCATGTGAATTTCATGAGGGGTGTCATGAACATTATGCAGCTTCTCATTAGGCATTTCAACAAGATCATGGACAACATGAGATTCGACACACAAAGTAGTGGCAGAACCAACATCAAAACAACCTTGCATTCTTGATTGCCGCAACAAAAGTCGAACAATATGCATAGAGTTAGGAGCAACACGCGAAGAATCAGCATTGGGCACAACAAATGATGAATGAACATTAGAGGAGGGTTGTGGCACTTCAAATTCTTGAGGCAACGCAGTCAAGACAAAAGGACAAGAAACATTAGCGCATTAAAAGCTATGGCTTATAGGCAATGTTGGAAAATCAATACAAACATTTCCAACGTGGCCATTCACATCAGATTTAGTGAGAGTTCCAAATTGGAGCCTACTTGCCGCTCTTGTAACCCTAGCCAATGAACTTTGAATGGGCAATTGTTGGAATTTTTTTTCTTACTTTTTGTGCCAACACCTACAACTAATGAATCTCCTATGACACCTTCCTGGACACTACTTTAAAGGAGCATGCTCAAAGGTGTGAGGTGCAGGGAGTTGAATAGCAGGAGCTTGAGCTATAGGAGGGTGCAGAACACTAGTGGAACCATGTCCAAATCTTTACAGGGTGTTGGCGAAACCTCCGAAACATTGGGGATTTGGGTGGACGTCGACAGTTGCACGTACGCTGCATCCATGCAGGTAAGCACCTCGGCGAACGGGAACGGGGACGAATGTCTGGACAATCTATGTAGGTGCATGTGGAAGTGGGGGAATGAGGCAGGGACGAGGAGGCAGAGCGCAACTTGGATGGAAGGGAGTAGGTACGCCGTCTGCACATGGGTCTAAACATGATGACTGCGGTAATGGATGTGGTCACAGGTGAGGGTGGCGACGGTGAGGAGTCTAGGTTGATGCGGGGGTGGAGTGCAATTGCTACGGGGATGGCAAGGTCAGAGTTGTTGCGACGACCACCACCCTCCGGCGTTTCGCCATCGACAAAGAGTGAGTGTCTGAGGTAAAAATTCACCTCAGTTGAGAATCCTTCAACGCAACCTTCTTCTATGCGATCAATCCAACCTAGGCTTTGACCTGTAAAGATCCTCCAAGCGGCCCGAAGTGTTCTCGCAGTGGGTACTTCTGGAATGTGAAATATTGGTAGCCTAGACACTGCAAGAAGGAGCTTCGATGGCTGCAGATGCGCTATCAGGTCTCGAACCTAAAGTTGGTTGCCTCCTTGAGTAAATGTAACCCAATCTGCAATCGAAGCAGCAACCTGCCATAGGTGTGCAGGCAATTCCTCCATTCCAAGTGGAGGTGTGATCGAGGTGGCCGTTGTAACTATCGCCATTCACACTAAAGCATGCTTCTACAAAAAGGAACTAAAGCGGTATCAGCCATAAACCCCCATCCTTTTGCGTCTGTAGTCCAAGTGGAGGTTCATGGCTCACATGCCTTTGCTAACTCCTTAGTGTTGGAAACCTCTTGCTAGTACCCCGATAACCCAAAGATTAAACACACTCTTTTTGTTCACCTTCACAGAGCGTTAGTATTGACAAAATACTCCCAACCGCGTTTTGGAGTCTCCCACGGGTGAACATCCGTGGGATCTCCCAACTGCGTTTTGGTGTCTCCCACGGGTGAACACCCGTGGGGTCTCTGTGAGGCCAAACCACCCACCCTTAAGCGTCCTAGTCCGGGTGAGGGAATGGGGATCACATTCATGTTCACATAACTCCCTCTTTCCAACTTCGTAAAAATCCATTACATTTCCCATCAATCATTGCACACCAATTTATTCCATAACAAGATTACAAGTGTTAAGAAATACTCTTCTCTATCATGGCGCTATTAGCGTACTCAAGTACAATTCCACACAACTCAATCACAAGTCCATCTCCTATTGCCACCTTATAATGTCTAGTGGTCAACCAACTTGCTAATGACTAATCATCTAACTAACATTATGTGCTAACTCTATGAACTAGCTATGACATAATCTAATGTCACACTCGTATGTTCCTCCTCCATTTATACTATTGCAATCTCAACCCCCTTGGACAATTGCCTAGATCCCACACTATTCTAAGGTATGCAACCCTACTATAAACCCAGCCCGTTCTCCTAGTTCCCACTAGTTAAGCATCCACCTTAACCAGCTGCCGAAGGCAGTCTCCCAGCAGATAAAATCCACCTTCCAGCTGCCCAGCAGTCTCCCAGCTGATAAAATCTACCTTCCAGCTGCCCAGCAGATAAAATCCACCTTCCAGCTGCCCAGCAGTCTCCCAGCTGATAAAATCCACCTTCCAGCTGCCGAAGGCAGTCTCCCAGCTGATTAAATCCACCTACTTAATTTCTAACAAACCCCCTAACTAATTACTCTAACCAAACCCACTAATTCTACTAAGCCACTACCTAATCCCCACGTATTTTCTAGCTCTAAGAGCTCACGTTCCTAGAGGGAAAGGAGAGAGAGAGGAGAGGAAGAGAGAATAAGGGGAGAAGAAGAGTGCGAGGAGGAGGGTGAGAGGAAAGGAGGAAGAAGAGAAGAGAAGACAGGATGTGAGGAGAAGAGAGTAGGAAGGTGCACCCAAGACCACACACCCCTTAAACCCTTTCCTACATAATAGGATCTTATCCTATCCACTAAACCCTCACCCCCTAAACCAACAAGATAGATCCCAATTCAAACACTTAAACCCAAGGACCTTCCCCTTGCTTCATCAAACACTACTCACTTAACCAAAACACTCCTTAATGCCACTAAGCTTCTAATTAATCACACAAAATAAGCCTAAGGCCTAAAACATAACTCCACACCAAGCCTCACTCTTTTTAATACTTTTAATTCTTTCCATAACAACTTCAAATGCAATTCTAAGTAAATTCTAAACATAAAACAAATATGAGCAACCATTTTGAGCTCATAGTCTCCCAACTGCGTTTTGGTGTCTCCCACGGGTGAACATCCGTGGGGTCTTCCAATTGCGTTTTGGTGTCTCCCACGGGCGAACACCCGTGGGGTCTCCCCTAAGGCAGCAGACACCCCGTCACCTAAACGGCCACAACTTTTGCTCACGATCTCCGATTGGAATAATTTTTGGTAATCTAGGAAGCTAACAACAATATCTATGACTCATCCAAATATCAAAACAACTGCAATTTCTCTCTTCTAAATATGAGCTTTCAAAGTCAGCTCTTTATGATTTAGGAGGCAGCTAGGGTACTTCCTTCAAACACTTATAACTTTTGTTTACTAATTCCGATTCCAACAAGCTTAGGCTTTTTGGAAAGCTAACAATGAGGGCTATACTCACTCCAAATCTTCTCCCACGGGTGAACACCTGTGGGGGTTCTCCTAAGGCAGCAGACACCCCTTCACTTAAACTGTCAGAACTTTCTCCCACAAGTTCCAATTGAAATAATTTTTAGTAATTTGGAAAGCTGACCACAAGACCTATGAATCATTCAAATTTCAAAATAATTGCATATGTTGTCTTTTTGATACGCTCTTGCAAAGTCAGTGTTTGAAATTTTAAGGGCAGCTTGAGACACTTTCATTCAAACTCTCATAACTTTTGCTTACTAACTCCGATTCTAACAAGCTTAGGCTTTTTGAAAAGCTAACAATGAGAGCTACATTTCATCAAAATCTGAAGCCTAAATTGTAATTTCAGAGTCCACTACACTTGATTGAACGCCTTTCATCATCAATATGGCTAATCAAAGTCCGGATGTGCCTTTGGGAATGATTAAGGATTGTAGGATTAGCACCGGAGGGGAAGAGTATGTGGTCACCTTTCATGTCATAAAAATGCATTCTAACAAGGATACATTTCCCATCTTGTTAGGAAGGCCTTGGTTGAGAATGGCGGATGCCATGGTAGATTGGGGAGGAACCAAACCTTCTATTACTTATGGTCCTAAGGATAATAGGGTTAAAGTTCCCATAGGGTCGTTAGGTGGTTGGATTAGATACGAGATTGCTTCATCTTCGGAAGATGAACATGATGCCAAGGAGGATGGCAAGAATGATAAAGCATTGGTAGGAGTCGTTCATACAGGTGGTCACGGAAAGATCATAGATTCGGGATCGGGGTTCCTAGGTCCTAGTTTCTATCATTATGGGGATAATGGGGAGAATGTCCAATGGTTGAGGGATTATCCGGAGTCGGAATTCGATATCATGACGACGTCCCACCATCCATATTTGAGTGATGCGATTCTTAGTTCAAGGAGTGAAGAATATTCCTTGTTAGAACCATGTGAGGTGCTCACCGAGGAAGAATGGATTATAGGAGAATTGACACCTTGGGTAGATAGTATAGAAGAGTGTGACGTAAGTTTAGTACATGTGGATGGGACTCAAGACGGGGAGGCTATTATGGAAGCGGAGAAATTGGAGGAGCCTTTGCACTTCAAGACGACGTCAACGGGAATTGTGGTTGGACAAGATGTCAAGAATTATTCTCATGTACCGGCGGATTGGTATAGGAACAAGGATGAGCAAGTTCATGTTACCGAAAAAGATTGGAAGTATGTAGATGTTACTACAAAGAATGGCAAAGTGAGACAAATGAAGATGGGGTCTCAATTGGGAGAGGAAGAAATCAAGGAATATAGCGATTTGGTGGATGAGTTTAGTGACACTTTTGTTTGGTCATACGATGATCTTAAGGGGATCCCTAGAGAGATGGTGGAGCATCGCATTCCTTTGATTCCGGGTGGTAGGCCTATTAGGCAAAAGGAGAGAAGGATGAACCCACGGCTATAATTGTTGGTTAAAGCGGAGTTAGAGAGATTGTTGAATGCCGGGTTTATCAAGCCCATCGAGATTACGGATTGGGGCTCTCCAATGGTGTTGGTGAAGAAAAAGAATGGGAAGTTGCGGATGTGTGTGGATTATAGGAAACTAAATGCTTGCACACAAATGATCACTTTCCTTTATCATTCATCACTCTCCTTCTAGAGGAGGTAGAATGGTCATCTCGTGATCCACATCAATGTTGGGGTGAAATTTGGATACTATGGGTGAAAGACGGAATTAGAGTTCAATTGGGGTACCAACAATGTTATATCGAAACGTCCGAGGATGAAGAGGAGGACCAATGTGTTACTAGTTCCGAGAAAAGGTTGCCTAGACATCGATCTAGTTTACAATGGAGTCTCTTAAGGTCGCAATGAGTTCTCACCTTGTCGGAAGTCAATCATGGACGAAGGTTGACCGACTTGGAGGTTGAAGATAACTTGCCTTCGAAGCAAGAAATTCGGGATCCATCTCCCGATGGTCGCCAATTATATGAGCCCAAAATGGTTGCTCATATTTATTTTATGTTTAGGATCTACTTAGAATTGCAATTGGAGTGTTATTGAAACAATCAAAAGTATAAAAAGAGCGAGGCTTAGTGTGGATTTAGGTTTAGGCCTTAAGCCATTTTGTGTGGTTAAATAGAGGATTAGTGGCATTAGGGAGTGTTTTGATTAGAGGAGTAGTGTTTGATGAGGCAAGGGGAAGGGCCTTGGGTTTAAATGTTTGAATTAGAACATGTTCTTGTTGGTTTAGAGGGTGAGGAATTAGTGGATAGGATAAGGTCCTACTAAGTAGGAAAAAGTTTAAAGGGTTGTGGTTGGATGCCCTCTCCTCCCCTTCTCTCCTATCCTCTTTCTCTCCTTCTTCTCTCATATATCCTCCCTCTCTCTCTCTCTCTCCTCCGTTTGAATTAGGATCTATGTTGTTGGTTTAAGAGTTGAAGGCTTAAATAATAGGATGAAAGCCTACAAAGTAGGAGAGGATCGAGGGGCTTATCTGGAGCTTTGAGGGGTGCTCACCCCTTCCCTCCCCCTATATATTCCTCTCTCTCACCTTCTTCACTCACTTATGATTCTATTCACTCTCTCTTTCCTTCGTGCTCCTTTGGCACCCCTTTGAGGGGTGCTCACCCTCTCCCTTCCCCTCTCCTTCTCTCTCTCTCCCTCTTGTTGTTCCTCTCATAGAATTGAGTGTTAGAGTTAGAGTTGTGTGGGAATTAGTAGAAGGTTAGTGGAATTAGTAGAATTCATACAGACTTGTAGAGACTTGAAGATACTTGTAGAGACTTGAAGGCCAATGCTCTACTTATTCAAGAGACTAGCATTAATAAGTGCTCATTGGCACCCCATGTGTTATAAGTGTGGGTGTGTGGGAAGCAAGAGAGGGGCACAAAGGTTTCAAGGTGAAGAGCTAAGGTCAATTAGTCTTGAAGTTAGCTTTGCATTGTTAGATGTAGTGTTAGATTAAAAGCATTTAGAAACAAGTGCATAGCTCTAGTATTTAGACTTCTAGAATTTAGACTTCTAGTGTTGGGAATTATAGTATTTAGACTTATAGTACTTACTCTTATAGTATTTACTCTCATAGTATTTAGACTTGCGATATTTAGATTCATAGTTGCATTAAGGTGTGAACTTGGGAAGTTGTTGTGAGGGACTTGTGGAAGAGGAGGCGATGATAAGTTATATAAGTGTTTTTCAACACTTGTATTAAAGACTAATGTGCCTCATGGAATCAACAAGCCATAACCTCAGCGAGGTGTCATGCACTAGTGAAGAATCGTTAGCCAGGACCAAGTTTGCAAGAGGGAAATCATTGAGGGCATGCATGGCAAAGGCGGTGGGGTGGACTCTTGAGAAAGCCAAGGATGTACCTATGCAAGAGAGTCACACTAATAAAATGTCATGACTTGAAGCAAGTTGTAAGTCCATCAAGGTAGAACGTACATTCTATGTTACTACAAGTTTTTATGTTACATATGTGATCTCCAAACCCATTACCCGGACTAGGACGCTTAAGGGTGGTGGGTTTGGCCTCACACAGGGCGGTTCAACATCATGTTGCGATCAGGAGTTGAGATTGAGGCTTAGGGCTTGAAGACATTAGTTGAGATTGAGGTTTAGGCTTTGAGCACATTAGTTGAGATCGAGGTTTAGGCTTTGAGCACATTAGTGAAATCAGGCTTAGGGCTTGAAGACATTAGTTGAGATTGAGGTTTAGGCTTTGAGCACATTAGTTGAGATTGAAGTTTAGGCTTTGAGCACATTAGTTGAGATCGAGGTTTAGATCATTATATTCGTTAATTTGAGATTTTCTCTTGTCTCAAATTAATATATGGACCACAACAACATGGTCTAATGTTTGGGTCATCCTACCTAAACCATCTTGATATGAGTTCTTAATTGGGTTCTTGATATGAACACCCACTTCAGAGTATTTGCATCTTACAACATTCTCCAATATCTGTGTGATTTTATCCATGTTATTATATTTGTAACTGTCTCAAAATGCCGAAAAAATCCCAAATTAACGAATATAGTGATTTAGGCTTTGAACACATTAGTGAGATCAAGCTTAGGGTTTGAAGACATTAGTTGAGATTGAGGTTTAGGTTTTGAGCACATTAGTTGAGATCGGGGTTTAGGTTTTGAGCACATTAGTTTGAAAACAGGTTTAGGCTTGAAGCCATTAGTTTAGATCAGGTTTAGGCTTGAAGCCATCAGTTTAGATCAGGTTCAGGCTTGAAGCACATTAGTTGATATCAGGTGGGCCTTAATCAGGTTGAGGCCTTGGCAGACTGGGTTGAGATTAGGCTTCGGCCTAGGCAACTGTAAGGGAATTCAGAGCTACGGAGGATTTATGCTTAGTCCTGGGCAGCTGCAAAGGGGGTTAGGGCTGGGAATATAAGCCAAAAGTGTGAAGTGGATTCGACTTCTTGATAATCAAAGGGGGAGCCATTTGGGAAATAGGAGGTTTTAAGTTGAGTTGATAATGGCAGGGTCCCAATACCTTGCAATGTAGTAAGGTGGGTAGTGGGCATTTTAAAGGATACAGTAGGTAGGGCTTAATGTGCTTTCAGAAGGTGGAAAGTTCCCTCGGGTTTAGAAACCACATTAGTGATTCTGATGACACATGCAATATGTAAGAGGTTAGAAGAGGAAAAGAATGGACTGTGGTTGTGAGTAAATATCACCATGGATGCATATGTATTTTTTCAATACTAATGCCTTATGAGGTTGAATAAAGAGAGTGTGCTTGCATTTAAGTCATTGGGTTATGAGTATGGAGGTTCCCATGTTAAGTTTCTACAAGAACATGTGAACCATGGATTCCCATCCGGACCACAGACGCTAAGGGTGGGAATTTATGGCTGACACTATGTTGCCACCCTTGCCATCCAAAATGAAGTTTAAATCGAAATAGAAAAGCCTTTCTAAGGGCTTGAAGCAAGTGGGTTCGAGGTGGCGGTTGCCTCCTCCCATTCACCACCGAGGGCTTGATCACCACCTATCAAGGGACGGGCCCCTTAGTTGAACGGAAGGGAGAAGGGGTCCAACCCTTCAATGAAAGGTGATAAAAACCCCGTCTTTTCATTTTCATTTTTCTTCCCAATTTTCATTTTAGCACGGCGAAGCCCTTGCAAATTCTAGTTAGGAAGCTCTCTTTATTTATTTTCAATTCGTAGGAGGATCAAGCAATCATTCATATAGATGTAACTTATAATTCTTACAATTAAAACTCTTGAGAGAAGGTAGCGTGTTTTTTAACACACCCCTAAGTAGCTGGGCCACTTCCAATCAAGTGTAGTGGATCCTGAATTTACAATTTAGCCTTCAGATTTTGGGTGAACCTAGCTCTTATTGTTAGCTTTCCAAAAAATCTAAGCTTGTTAGAATTGAAGCTGGTGAGCAAAAGTTATGAGTGGTTCAATAAAGATGTATCAGCTGCCTCCTAATTTATAAAGAGCTGACTTAAAAATTCACATCTAGAAGAGGAAATATGCAGTTGAAGCTAGTGAGCGAAAGTTGTGGCCATTCACGTGAAAGGGGTTGTTGTCTTATGAGGAGGGGTCAATCCACCCAGTTGGGAGCCCCCACGGGCGTTCGCCCGTGGGCTTTGAGTGAGTGTAGCTCTTCAGATTAGCTTTCCAAGAAGCCAAACCTTATAAAAATCGGATTTAGTGAATGGAAGTTGTGGCCGTTTATGTGAAAAGGGGTTGTTGCCTCACGAGGAGGGGTCAGTCCACCTAGTTGGGACCCCCCACGGGCGTTCGCCCATGGGCTTTAGTGAATGTAGCCCTTTAAGTTGGCTTTTCAAAAAGCCTAGGGTTTGTAAAAGTCGGAGTTGGTGAGCGAAACTTGTGGCCGTTAAGGTAAAGGGTCTATGTTGCCGTACGAGAAAGGGGTCATTCACCCAGTTGGAAGCCCCACGGGCGTTCGCCCGTGGGCTTTTATGCACTTGCACGGATACACCAACCATCGCCAAGCCAAGAGGGGAGTCAACAGAGTGGGTTTTGTATCTAAATTCATTGGAGCATGAGCGGGGAGTTCCTGAGGTTAAGAGTCAACAAAGACATGTGAGCCATAGACTTCCACTCGGACCACAGACGCAAAAGGGTGGGGGTTCATGGCTAACAACTCACAAGCGGGCACCAACGGGAACTAAACGTTGGCTAACAAGCAATCTAGATAGGCAAAAAGGGGTAGAAAAACCTACGAAGGCTTCGAGAGCTTGTACAAAGAGCTTGGAGGGTCCATGGCCTTGCAAAAAATCCATCTTTCTCATCTAGGCGTGGATCTTCAATTAGACACCACGGTTGGATTGCAGTGGGCATCCCCGAGGTCCATGCATTTTTTTTGGCAAAGAGCCGTTGCCCCACGAAGAAAGGTGGGACGTCATTTTCGCAAAGAGCCCCTGGGGTCCTTGGGGGCAATAAAGGGTTAATCCGTCCACACCTAGAATTTCCCGGCCATTAGGGCCATTGAGTTGGTTTGCCACAACCTTAAATTGTGTGTCCATGTTTCTATTATGTGGGCCCCAAACCGTTCCCGTTAACCCTATGAATCGGACCCCATATGGCTTACTCTGCCGCAAGCCAACACACCACTTACTAACTTTGGCGTTATCTGCCATCTCATGCGTTATGCATCACTAGACCTAGCTAATTACATTTCTTAATTAGCCTTTGTTGACCCCAAGTAGCCACAAACAATTACATTTCTTAATTGTTCAATCAATACCCAACCTTACTACACTAAATATTGTATTTATTGTCACTAATTCTATTTATTTTGCTCAAAACTAATTGTAAACTGCATGTGTAGTGTAGCCAACACTAAATGTAAACCTAACATTATTTGTCACAGTGTATCCACCTTTAGCTGCAAGAAGATCAACCACCCTTGTTGGCATTGTGCGGATTAGCTTCTGCACAAATTCTACTTCAATGTTTTGCCAAACAACCTGGATTTTCTCTCACAAGTCATCTCTACTTTTGGGTGAATCACCAAACAATCGTAAGCGTCTATCTACTTCATTTCACAAGTGTTCGATAGGATTTAGGTCGGGAGATTGTGGTGGCCACTCCATCACAGAGAATCATGTTCACCTAGCCATCGTTGTAGAAGACCAGATGTATGCTTCGGGTCGTTGTCATGCTGAAAAATCACTTCTGCCTCATCAAGACCTTGTCTCTCAATAGTACCCAACAATTGCGATTGTAAAATGTCAAGATAAACTTGCGAATTCATAATGCCATCAATGCGGTGAAGGTTTCCTACACCTGCCCAACTCATGCATCCCCATACCATGATGCTACCTCCATCATGTTTAACCGTATGTTGCACATGACAATCACGAAGAGGCTTTGTAGGATTTCTCCAACACCATTGACGGCCATCTGAACCAAAAACATTGAACTTGGACTCAATTGACCAAATGACATGACTCCAGTTTTCTACATCGCAGTCATATGAAACCTTCGCCCACTGTAAACGCTTCTACCTATGCCTCTTTGTCAACAATGGTTTCTTCCTCTTCACTCTAGCACCAAGCCCTTGCCTCCAAAAACTTCTACGGACAGTCTCATCAGACAAACAAAGACTTTGAGCTCTCAAACTACGACCTACAACTGCCGCAGTCCCTGATTTCGGTTGATTGAGAGTCCTCACACCAAGCCTCTCATCCCGAATGCTCAAAAGACGTGGTCTCCAAGATCTTGGACGATTAGACACCTCCCCATTTTCTCTGAACCGAACTAGAATGTGGCCAACTGTGCTACAAGGAATGTGAAGATGGCCGGCTATGAAACGTTGTGAAAATCCTTGCTCACTCAATGCTATGACTTGGGAACGCTCTTGAAAACTTGTTTTCTCCATTGTGACCGCTAGAAATGTGAAGAATCTCAACTTAAGACTATTGGAAGCTCTCAAAGATCTATACACTCAATGGAAACACGAGTGGAAGAAGAAGTCACTATTGTCAACATATGTAGTTGGCCACCCTTGAGATTATTTGAACCACTCCCACAAAAATGCACCACTTGGATTACCCAAAGGAAGCCACCCAATATTGCATTAAATGATGTTGATTAACCCTAATTAATTTGGGAGGTGGCTTCATTAACCTCTCTCTACAATTGCATGCCAAATGGATTCACAAGTAGTGGCCAAGTACTTTTGTGAGTCACTGTAGGTGTTGTGAACATTCACCCTCAAGAATAGTGACCACATAAAACCCACGTAAAGGAAGCGATTGTTAAATGGCCACTTTGAAGCTTTGCGCCCACTTCTCATAGGTTGTGAAACATGTAATTAGTGTGAGTTGATTGCCAATTCCAATAATGTCCATAGCCATTTGCGTCGTAATTTTTGGAGCTCGTACATTTATCTTATTCATTGTGAAAAATGAGAATCTTGGCATGATTAAATGGGCATATAGTCCCCCCCAAAAAAAGAAGAAGAAGAAGAAGAAGGAGTTGCATATTGTACCTAGAATAATTGAAGCTCTTTGAGCATGTATTCCAATCTCTTTAAGCACGTGTATTTTTGGTGTCCATTCTTAGATCAAAACCTAACCACAACCACTCAAATACATGTGTCCAAATTATTGCAATGTTCAATTTAAGCACATCGCATTACAGTTGAGGGTGTTTGAACTCACCCTTTGGCTATTTAGTCTATTTGTGGAGTCCATTTAGAACAGTAGTATGCATGATTGGCTTGACAAATTGGCCAAATCCCACATTCGCTCAAAGCCAACCCTGTATTCTCCTGTAACCTTTCCGCCTTCCACACAAATTCACCCCCACTTTGCTTTGAGACATTTCGGATGGTTTAAGGTGTGTTGTGCTCCAATTATGGGATTAAGAGGCATGCATAGGGGATGTTTTTAAGAAGGGGTTGGAATTAGCATTGTCTATTTTAGGGCCACTTTACACTAGAGCTTGAGGGCCCTTGACCCATGATAGACAAATTATGTGGTTGGTTGAGAAGCCGGAGATGGTCCAAGTTCACGTTACAGTAGACCACAAGGGCTTGAGGGACCAAAGAAAGTCAAATGGATGGAAAATCTATATGGAATGCTACATGGCACCAAGTTGGATAATGTTTCATGGTCTACAAGATATTGCATCGAGCCCATTTAAAAGTGGTGGGTCTAATGCAAAACTAAGGCCCATAACAAACAATTATATTGCCATTGCCTCCTAAGAATATTATATTGCCATGGTGGGGCCTTGAACTACCTATTATTTTGGAGTATCCATGCAATAATGTTGCAGTCCTTCAACATGGTCCACTTTCACTTTACATTAAGCTTGAGGGTCTAACAATTGCAAAATTATATTTCTCTTTACCATAATATGGCCTTTTGATGATTTTCAAGGACTATTAGGTTTTCATGGTCATTGCTATTGGTTTGTGGGTAAAGCGGCCCTTATCAAATGTATGCATGCATAACATCACCCAACAAACCTGGGGAGTTGGGTGGGCCATGAGCCCTACTCCGAAGATGCCAAGAATACAACATTCATTCATTTGCAAACATGAACAATGTCAACTTGATTTGCAACTTCCTTATGGTTACTCCCACCTCATTCCTAGTCACAAGAAAAGAAAAGAAAAGAAAAAACGTCACCCATAATGCAATTGACAAAGGTAAAAATAATTGTGGATGTATTTAGGCTCGGAAGTGAGCTCCTATGTTGGCTAAGGGCCACTTCACACACAAGCCAAGAGCCATGACCATGAAATTGTGAGAGCACAAAAGAAAGTGTCCAAAGGCCGTCCCAAGACACCTCCAAAAATCTGGCATTGTTGTCACGGACCCTCAAGTGTAGTGTGAAGTCGAATGTGACCGGGCCCTTAACCAAATGCTATTTCAATGAAATTCTATTCATGCAGGTCCTCACACATGATAAAATACAATAAATCAACGGTTGTGAGCATTCAGAGTGCCATGGTCTCCTGGTTTTGTGTTAGGCCTACTTCCAAAGGTGATTTTTGAAAATAGTCCAAGTGACCATGAAACATGATCCATTTGATGCCATGTATGAATCCATGTAGACTTTACATCCAACTTGCATTCACATACTCCATTGGTCCCTCAAGCGTAGTGTGAAGCGAACTTGGACCGGCTCTACCTGTTCCACCAATGAGAGTGCTTGAAGTGTAATGGCCACGGGCTCTCAGTCTCGTGTGTGAAGCAGCCCTAATGTTATGTGGATTCTTGTTCGGTTGTCAACTAACCTACTGGCTCATGATTCTCTGCCAATTGCATCACGAACTGGCTCCCCTGTTCACTTGCCTTTCTAGGTTTGCACATCGGAATGTGCCATACAATAGTGTCACGTTTTATAAATTAAGCTATTAGTTCAGTTCCTGCACACTCAGAGTTTTCGGTTGCAAATCGTCAATGTGGGTATGTTAACTTAGGGCCACGTCACACACGAGACTGAGAGCCCATGACCATTACACTTCAAGCACTCTCATTGGTAGAACAGGCGGAGCCGGTCCAAGTTCCCTAGGGACCAACGGAGTAAGTGCATGCAATATGGATGTAAAGTCTACATGGATTCCTACATGGCATCAAATGGATCATGTTTCATGGTCACTTGGACTATTTTCAAAAATCACCTCTTGGAGGTAGGCCTAACACAAAACCGGTAGACCATGGCACTCCAAATGCTCACAACCGTTGATTTATTCTATTTGATCATGTGTGAGGACCCGTATGAATAGAAATCCATTGAAATAGCATTAGGTTGAGGGCCCGGTCACATATGACTTCACACTACACTTGAGGGTCCGTGACCACACTAGATGAGTTTGGAGGTGCGTTGGGACTTTTGGGCTCTCACAATTTCATGGTCACATCTCTTGGCTCGTGTGTGAAGTGGCCCTTAGTAAAGTGATTGCACCTATCATGGATTGTGACCTATTATCTAATTGAACACCTACCTTTGCTCATCACCTCTTGTTCACCTTCAATGCATCCAACATCCCAATTCCCAACATTAGGGACTCCCTCCTATCCCCATCCCCATTTACAATAGATTTATTCATCAAGTAAAGTAGACGAGACCATGGGTTTAGTCCCAAACCACGAGTTTATGAGAATTCACCCAAAGTTGCCCAAGTTTTTCTTGATGCTTAAATTATCACACACAAAGAGTGGTGTCGAGCTATTGAAAATTGGATTCTTGTCCTATTAATGATCCTTAAATGTTGGTTGCGACTAAGCTCCAAGTGTTGTTTAAGTGCTAGCCAACTAACACGGTAAGCCTCGATAGCCACTAAGGATTTGGGCTTAGGTTAAGGCTCAATTGAACTCCAGGCTAAGTTCTAGTCCTAGTCAAGTTTCAAAAGTTAAATTCATCGAACATACACTAAGGTAGAAATACCATAAAGCGTTAACCACCCAATAGCGGTGCACTAGACCGCCTCATAATGGAAAGTGCCATGTCTTAAATGGCGTGGCAACTTCAATGCAGTGTAGCCAATGGGAGGCAAGATCTAACGTACTCATGATTAACGGGTTTAGGTGATAATATGTATCGGAATGCGGAGAGCCTAGTGAACGGGAAGTGGATTGGACAAACTTTCCACTTTGAAAAATTGTGGAACTTTTTGTACAAGGCAGAAAAATACGAAACAACTTGCATTCTTCATGAATCCTTCTCGTCTATCTTGGAAAATTATCTCATGATTGTCAGACCAGATCTTCAATGCGAATCGCCTTATTTTAACGGTTTATGGTATTTCTACCTTATTGAAAAGGCATTGCAGACTTGAAGAGATTCATTCACGTGTCTCTAGGCTATATAACTGCTCAAAGCTATGTAAACATGGAGCCACAAAACTTATGCATTGATGCGTTTTTAATTGTGTCATTGACAACAAAGTTTTTTGGTGTGGAGTTGGTGCACAAGCAAGTGTTTGACTTGTGACCATACATCTTATATACTCAAGTAGTTGGATGACTTGAGTGGCATAGACTCAATTCTATGTAACATAAAATGAAATCTCCAATTAACTAGGCAATAATCTAAACTTCAGCTGTGGTTCTTGATGTCCCAATGTGAGCAAAATTGTTTGCATCTTTGGATCAGATTGACTTTCTTATGTACATTCTAGAAGCTTGGAATTACCATCCCTTTTGTACCATAGTATACTAATGTGTCTAACATCTTGCATGTTGTGGGTGCGTATTGCAACTACTGGAGAGGCTGGGGATTCGTGGCACTCACTAAGGAACATCCATCCAAGATATCGTGGATGAAGTGGCTCCAATAAAAAAAGCCCCCCTATGGGGTTGAGGGCCGATTCATTCGAATGTGACATCACTAGACTAATTCGGGGCCTTTGACTCTATTTCCGGAATCAAATTGCCTAAAAATAGTCATTTAGATGATTTTGCACTTTTTTCATCCGCATGGATGATTTTACTTGAGTGCCACGAATCCCTGGCCTACTGGAGACGGCAAGGACATCGTATATACTCAAAGCTCAGGGATCCCAACATTAACTTATTGGGGGTACATGATTCAAATGTAGCATAGAGTTTATGATTTTAGGGTGGATCAAACAATGCCATGTATGAAGCTCCACGTGAAGTTTTCATTAATGAAATCAATACCATGTGTGTTGGTGTTTCTAAAGTGACGGCATGATTTGATACAAGTTTGTGTTTTGAGTGCATGGATGGAATCACGTATGTTTGTCTGTATGCATGTTTGATTGCTTTGGGCATCATCGTTGACATATGCTTGAAGTATTGATGCATGCTTTGTAGGAAAGGAAATGGCCAAATGGAACTTTGTGTTGCCCGATTGTGAACCAACATATGTCGAGGTCACCTTAGACGGTGTAACCCGCTGCTGAACCGGTTTACATGGAAGTCACTCCCACCAAAATTAGATTGCTCTAGGTTTCCATTTCTATGAAGGTGGATGCATAGACACTTAGATTTGTAACACATTCCTTTTGATGCTCTTTTGGATTCTCAAGGGGTAGATGTCCTAGGTTTGCAAGTTTATGTTCCCCTAAATCCTAATGTCAAGGTTAAGTGTTCTTTAGAGGAAAATCATTCTTATGTCTAATATCTTGTAGAGTTATTCCATTCTCTTTCATGGTTTGAATGACTTGCAATTATTCTTATTCCATTCAATATTCTAATATACTCAAGCAAGGTCCAAGGTCTTATAATTTGTGTTTTGATTGTATTTCTAATTGTTTCTACCAAATCAATCTAGGTTGGTATGATGTAAAATCTTAATGTATGATTTGGCCTACTTGATGGCTCTTCATAAGCTCTTTCCCTAGAATCTCTTATTCTCGAATGATGGATTCCGTCCTTCATCTTCATGTGTTTCCATTCCAGATGTCGATGAGCTCGATGTTTCTATTTGTGTGTTTGTAGTACATCTCTTTATATCCCTTGATTGGATTTCTTGTATTCCTGAGTTGGTATGATTAGGGGGAACTCTTTTGTTTGGTTTCCCTCTTTTTAATTTCCTTGACTTTTCAGTCATTAAGGTTTCCGTGGATATTAATTGGATAAAACAATTCCAATGCTATTTTCAAAATGCCTTCAATTACTCCAAGTGCTTAGTGATCCTTTTTGTTTGGTTTCCCTTGAATTCTTTGATTTTGAATTCCGGTAAAGTTTCCCAAGTTTGAATTTTAATCAAGGTTCCGAATTCCTTGGCTTCCCAAAGGTTTCTCGTATGGCCTCCAATGCCACAAAAAGGTCTAAGTCTCAAAACATTCTCCGGTCTTGAAGTCTTTCGGCCTTCAAAAGTTTCTCCAAATGCCCTTTGGTCTTGAAACGCCCTCCGGCCTTCAAAAGAATTTCTTCAAACGCCCTCCGGTCTTGAAGTCCTCCGAAAAGCCTTCGAGAAAATTCGCTCCCAATAATTCTCCGTGACGCTCACGTAGAATGGTTCGTGCTTGAATGAGGTCCTTTAGGTGCCCTATGTGCCCTCTTTTTATAGGGTCTAGGGTCTACAAATTCCTTGATTAGGTGGTTACTCTTCCGTCCCCTATTTACAAATGTTCCAACTGTCTATTTTTAGCACTACATGTAACTACTGTCTAATTTTGTCCAGGCATAATAATAGCACGTGATTTAAATAGATGTATGTGGGGAATACATTTGGTGTATTTACTATCTGTCTAGATGTGCCATGGGATTCAACCACAACTTGTCTAATCCCATCCGTCCCAAAATTGGTTACATCCATTTAGGTATTCAAACCCCTAAGTATGTTTATCCCTCCTAAGCCTACTATGTATTCCTACTTGTACTACTCTACTGTATTGGCCTCGTTTACACTGGTGCTACCTATTGTACTTAAACTAACTGGCCCGTACCCGAGACCGAGGCTCCGGCCCAGGCTGAGGGCCCTACATAACGCTAATCACTTGCTCATGTCTCTTAAAGCCCTCGGCCCTTGGGCCTCCCCCTTGCTGGCTCGTCTTCCCTGCATCCACGTGGCTCCTGGTTGCTTAGTCCCTTGTCCACGGCCGGCTCCCAATCACCTCGGTCCTCGGCCGGCTCCCAGTCTCCTCGGCCCGTTGCTCGTCCTCGTCTCTCTCCCTCTCCATTGCTTGTCCTCGCGGTGCTCGGCTTGCTTTGTTGGCTCTCTCTTTTTCCCTGTGTTGCTCGTCCTTGAGATCCTCATCGACTCTGCTGCTCCTTGGCGGCCCTACAACATAATGCACACCATGGAAGACCCAGATCTCGTATACATCCTTACTCTACCCAACAACTTGGTGGTGTCACATATTCTCCCTCTTATTATCGCGTTATGTGACCTGTTGACTAGGGTTGTCTCCATTGATGTGTCCCCCATGTGCGATCTACGCAGTCTTAACCGAAAGTGGAGATGGGTTTATCTCATCCACACCTGGTTTCGTAGCCTCCCGTGTTGTTAAACATTGTCTGAGGTGTTTTAGAGATCGTAGACACTAGGTGTGGCATGAGAGCAAAGTGTTCTCAAAATACAACCATTGTCTTAAGCTTTCAAGACACGGGTTGTGTCGTCCTCCCCATGTTCCTTTGCGCTTATTGGTTGTACCTTTTCCCAACTTGAGCACAAACGAATTGGTCCAGCTTCAGGCCGCGTTGTAGGATGCGAGTTACAATGACCTCAACCCCGATGCTCATGAGGACGTGCGTATAAACTTCCCACCCATGGCCAACTTGTACGTGTCAGTTGAGAGGCAAGGTCTTATCTTAGAACATGAGTAGTGAGTTGTTATTGGTTGACAGGCTTAGGTTTATCGTGGACCATATAGAGGGTTGTTTGAGGCTTGATGTACCTCCATAAGCTTAAGCACTGTTATTGAAACCCACATATATAAAGCATACATTCCCATGGAAAATGAATACATCTTATGAGTAAGCCACATCACCACCCACCTTTGAGGAGTTACACGGTGTGTGTGTGTGCCCCCCCCCCGGTCAATTGGGATTCATAATCACAACACACAAAGGTAGTAGTGGATAGTGTCATAAGAAAGGTGTTGGCATACGACAACTTCTATTGAACCTTTAGGATAGAAATTGCACACTTATGGGAGGAAAGATTGGGGGGCGAAGGGTTGAACTATATGCATGAGAAAGAGATTAAGTATCAATATTTTGACTTCCCTTGTGGCAAACTAGATGCGAAAGAGTTTGCTTGCAAGGAGCCTAGTATATGGGGGTGCTTTAGGGGCCTCCATACCCATGCTACGGGCATTGTTAAGATTTGTAGGACACACAAGGGAAACAAGCCCATCAAATGCGTATACCTCAAAATTAGTCAAAACCTTGAACAATGCAGGCACATCGTGCATACGGTTCAGAATGTCTATAATTCATACATTATGATTGACACTTGTTTGACCACCTTCCTTCAACTTGTTCAGAGTGAACAAATTGTGAGTGTTGCAAGTAGCCATCATCAGAGTGCAAACCATCGAGATGTCTCCTTCTAATTCTTGCAAAATGTCATCAACTGTTTTTAATGTCATCAAAATCTGCATGAGGTACATAATCCATACAGAAAGAGATGCAAAGGGTTGCGGAATTGTACGAGTTTCCACACTAAAATGTTAAACCCTGAACCTTTAAAAGAGCTCAACCTACACCTCTTCCAAAATCAAAAAAATGTGTTGGCCCCATTCGTTCGCAAAGACGTTAAGAACCGGTGAGAAGGTCTAGCCACAAGCAGTACAATTACGATGGCATGTTGGCATGTCTAACAAGAGACCATCGTGCAATTAACAAATGATTAGCATTAACATTTATATGTGCTCTATAACATTACTCATAACATTATTCAGATCCATATCAGCGTTCTGTGGGACTGGCAGTATTTTGCAAAATATTCCCTAATATTTCCCACATTCAGTTTGAATGTGAGAAATATCAGGGAATATTCCGCAAAATACTGCCAGTCCCACAGAACGCTGATATGGATCTGAATAATGTTATGCTTAGTGACGTGGGCCAACATCTTGGCAAGCTTATAATTAGGCCCCGGTTTATGGGGCAAGGGCCCTAACAATTTACGTTAACCTACACATACACCATGTAGGGGGTCGGAGCCAGGTTTGGAGACCCTCTAACTTCGAGGTTAACTTTATTGTCCGACACATCCTCCAATATAGTTTCACGATCATGATAGTCTCAATATGCATTGCTCTCATTGGTTGTTGCCATATGCACGTATGTATGTATGTAGTTTCCCAAACTTCACTAGATTTTGCATTTAGTGTCATATGGTAGTTTATGTCATTGTGGTAATTTTTCCAATAGCACTTCTTATGAATAAGTTTACAAGTATTGTTGTCCCAACTTTACAAACATGGCATACTCTACATTTCAACATTTATGTAGTATGATAATGTCATGGATGACTGAAATTTGGATGGAAACCCACTTGGTAAGTGACAACAATTGCAACGTTATAAATCTATAATGCCCACACTTTTTAACAAGGATGACAAATAATGCAGACCTTGGACAACTGCCAAAATAACTATAGTTGACTAGATTTTTTTCAGTACATTTTAGGGAACAACTATAGTTAACTAGAAAAAATTCAAACCGATTTGAAGAATGATTATAACTAACTAGAAAAATTAAGACCAGATTCAAGAACAACTGTAGATACTTCGAAAAATTCCAAGTATTCTTATATATTCGAAGAAGTTCACCTCTTGATTTGCTTCAGTGGAGGGTCTTAATATGCTCGGGCCACTGAGGATTGTCAAGAGACGCCTTTATATGATCACTCGCAGTGCTAGGCTCTGGAACAACCTCCAAGTACACCACCAACACAAATAACACACTAGTGACACTACAACACTACAACAGAATTCCATGAACATGTTGTGTTCAACTTTAGTGAACTATATATTTAGTTAACTAGATATACCTATAGTTAACTAGATTTTTTAGCAAATCAAATCGCGAACAACTATAGTTACGAAAAGCAACTAGTTAACTAATAGTTGAATTACCGTAGCTCTCTAGCAGCTTGACCACCTTTTTGCCTAATAATTAATTAAAGTGCGAAAGTAAGTTAGGCAACCCAAAAACTAATATTCTAAAGTTGGGTAGATTCAAAAAGTGATTTAAAATAAGTTAGACATTCATCCAAGTCATTCCTATAATTCATGGATGGTTTTCCTAATTTCATCTATGGTGGTTACGATTAACCTAAACACTTCCCTTAACCAACATTTCTTACCCTAAAGTTTGTCTTCTACTTGTATGTCAGGGTTTTGCTTTGTGTGAGAGTTATATGGAGTGGTCTTTGTGAGAGACTATGTCACTTGCATTATTGTGATTTTAGGCACTCTTTGAATGTTATTTCTTTTTTTTGGACACTCAACGAAATTAATTTCCCATAAATTTAGGCACCTTCAAAAATAATTATTTTCTGCCCAAGTTGCTAGAGAGCTACGGTAGTTGGTTAGTTGTCCAAGGTCTGAAATAATGTTAGGTTTTGCATTTAGTGTTGGTGACACTACATGGACAGTTTACAAATAGTATTGACCAAGACATATAGAATTGGTGACACTAAATACAGTATTTGGTGTACTAATCCTAAGTGGAATCATATGTTATTGTGACCTATTATGGACAAATCTTTTTATGGGTCAGATTTTGAAGTCTGATCAACTAAAAAACCATATTTTCCAAATTATAGTATGATTTACCTTGTTTTCACTTTCGTTACGATTGGTGGGACCCGACTCAAATACCAAGAAATCCAACCTTGACCATCTTTGTGAGTATAAGGTGTGTAGGTGTTATTCAATATCTTCACTTTATATGACACTTGTATATGATTGGCGTGTGGCTAAGTGAGGATCAAAGAACAAACACCATAAAGATACATGTTTAAAAGATATTGGACTGCATGTTTATTTTAGTTTATCAACTACTTCACGTCCACAATGAACAGAAGTGGGAGGACCTATAATATGTTTAGTTGAAAAGTTAACAAACATGCTCTTCTGTTAATCATAAGTAAATAAGGAGAGATATGATTTTCAATCCAATTATTGTTATTGTTTCATTATAAATTTGCTAAGGAAACACAAAATTTCAAGACATAAATGTGATCAATAGAAGAACAACAACAAGGAAAATGAACCTTATACACCCTAAACTCCGTAATACCAACCTCCATAATGTCACACACTCTCAAATATCCCGAAACCCTAGGGAACGGATGTTCGTAGTTCAAATCTCACTCCTTATTGTCACATTTCTCTCCCTTATATCACAAAATTTGTCATTAATGCAAACCACCAAAGAAGTCAACCCACACCCTTGCATTGCGCCATGTGTCAACATGTGGAGTGTCTTCTTCTTCTTCTTCTTCTTATTATTATGCCACTTGTTGAATGTTGGTGCATGCATCCGCCACATCGCCCGGGAAGGCCAAGTGAAGTGGGCCACACTAAGATAGGTGACGGAAGAACAAATTCAAATTGTCCTCACATCTCCTTTGTGTTATTCCATAGTGTCACATGCTACACTAATTCTACAGTATCACGCATCCATGTTAACACTACAAAACTCCGTAATATCATGTGCACTTTGGTTGCCACATGTGTGATACTACGGAGTCTAGAGTGTAACACCCACACACATGAACACCTAGTCGCTCGGTTGCCCCTTCCGTTCCATGTGCATATTATATAAGGACCAAAAACAAAAGTCGACAAGTCGGCCACAATTTAGGCTTTTGAGTTGAGTGTTCCAAGACTACCTCCACTAACAAGACATGGCAAGTCTTAGATTTAAAGCCTCAAGTTGCGGTTGAGAACATGTCAGTTCTTGGGAATTGGTGACTTGTCTTATCATCTGCGTGGGCTCATACTTTGCAGATTCTCTAACTTAATCATTCAAAAGCAAGTTCGACCCAAGATCAATTTACGAGTTTGAAGAGTAGCACATAGGGGATGGAATAGGTTCCCTACATTTCTCACGTCAATGCATTTTCTAGGGGTAAAATATTGTCATTCATGTTGATTATAAAGAAATTAGTTTAACAATTTAGAGTTCATAACATTATTAAGATCCATAACAATGTTATGTGGGACTAACAATATTTTGCAAAATATTCCCCACATTCAGACTAAATGTGGGGAATATTTTGCATAATATTGTCAGTCCCACATAACACTGTTATGGATCTTAATAATGTTATGTTGGATCTCAAATGGAGACATAACGTTACTGACCATTAGGGTGTTGCACCCTAGTGCTGGGAATTTTGGGAGCATCGTGTGCCAAATAAGTTGGGCCACCTTCACAAAATGAACAATTTTCAACTCAGGATCGCCCATCATGTGAAGGCATACTGACTATTTGGGCCTACATCGTGTTTTTCTTACTGAAACTAGTCCAAAATTAAATCATTAAAACATGTTGTCTTCATGTTGGTTGGGCTCCATGCTTGTTGTCTGGGGCCCGACACCGGTGCGACGTGTCATTGTAAAATTTGACCATGATTCACAAAATGAACGATTTCTAGCTTCGGTGTTTGTCCACCGTGGGAAGGCATAAGGTAGAAATACCATAAACTATGAACTACCCTCTACCCGTGTAGTAGACTTCCGTCATAATAGTGAAGTGCCATTTCTTGAAATCGATAACTGCGAGGCTGGCAGCTTGATATGCGTGTACAGTCAGTTTAGCCAAATTTAGTCATGTTTGACTACCATTAGTCACAGTTTAATGAACTCATGAGTTAACCGGTTTAGGTGATGTTATGTGTGGAAATGAGCATTACCGTGTTCGGTTTAAGGAGAATCTAGTGAACGAGCAGGGGGTTTGACAAGCTTTCCACTTTGAAAAATTGTAGAAATTTTTTTATAGGGAATAAAAATATGAAACAACTTGCATTCTTCACGAATCCTTCTCATCTATCTTGGAAAATTATCTCATGATTTGAAGACCATATCTTCAATGCGGATCACCTTATTTTCACGGTTTATGGTATTTCTACCTTACCTACTGGGCCTACACCGGGCTTCTCTTACCAAAACTGGTCTAAAATTCAATAATATAAACATGTCCCCTTTATGTTCATAACATTATTCAGACCCATGCAGTGTTCTGTGGGACTGACAATATTTCGGGGAATATTCCCGGATTTTTTCACATTCAATCCGAATGTGAAAAATTATAGGAATATTCCCCCAAATATTGTCAGTCCCACAGAACACTGCATGGGTCTGAATAATATTATGTTCGTCGGCATGCATGCTTGGTGCATGGGGCCCAACACCAACGTGATAAGTCATTGTAGAACCTAACCATAATTCAAGGCCTATGTATATCTTATACTTTTAGAAAAGGGTGTGTAACCTATATGATGTGTAATGTCATGGGAAATTTTACAAGGACAATAACAAGGGGAAAAAAATTGTTCTTTGGAGATAATTTTGATTCCGAAAGTAATTGGAGATTGCTAATCCCCCCCATATGGACACAATAAGGAAACGATGATATTGTAAGTGACCTAAAGAATATAATGAGTTATCATTAGGTGTTCTTATACTTTCATTAGACTCTTACACCTTAAGTTTCACAAGGACGGAATTAATTTAACACATGTAAGACATGCAAAGAAGAGAATTAGTTCTCAAAGAAAACTTTGGAGGTGAATAAGGCCAAGACATTTTATTGGAGTTTTGTTCAATAAAGAAAACCTAAAACATCGAGCCACCCTTTGCCTCCGCAACTAATTTTGAGGTTTGAAGTAAGTTTTGCACGGGTTTTTGTATAAACACATACAATATGGTCGCCATGGTTTCTTTGTGAGTTTATGTATCCCACATGCACTATGGCCACCGCTCCACACTATTCCACTTGCACTTGTAGAAATGTTAAAGTTTTCCTCCAAAACCTTTGCAACCTAATAGAGTTATCATAGAGGCCTTAGAAGAGGGCAAAACCGTGGGTTTGGTCCTTCTTTGAGGAAACTTTCTATTAAGAGCTCACTAGCTCGTCGTGTACTGAAGCCTATTTCAAAAGTTGGGTGAAATTTCTGGGACCTCTTCTTTTCACCTCTCAAACTTTGAGAGGTTTGAAGATCTAAAATAGAGTATGCACAAGGAATCCATTGTCTTAAATCCTGGATTGGCATGTGCAAGGCTAGCTTGGCCCGCTCATCCTACTAGGACAAGCTAGAAAGTTGGTTTTTAATAGCCCGACAACGCACTTTGTGCATGATCGTGAATGTGCAATAACGTTGATTTGCATAATGGGTACCTACCATCAAAATATTATTGGGTTGCAAACCAAAATAATTGGTACGCTAGGTGACAACATTTTTAAAACTTTATTTGTGGTATGTGTTGCTATGCTTGACCAATGACAATAATATCCTCATAACGGATACTTTCATAGTTAAAAATTTACATGCATATGTGGGTTTCACGTTCCAAAAGACATTCCTTGGAAATATATATGCATAAGTATCATCTATAACTATACACCTCATTCACAAACTCGTGTTTGCAATGCTACTTTACATGGTGTTATGCAAAACCACAACTATACATGCTCCAAATCTTGTATGCAAATGTGGAAGTGATCAGTCATTTGCTAATTTTGGCATAGTTGCTCCATATTGGATATCTTTCAACAAAATTGCAACCAACAATGAGGAGCATTCCATGACATTATTCAGATCCATAACAGTGTTATGTGGGACTGACATTATTTTATAGAATATTCCCCACACTCATACTGAATGTAGGGAATATTCTACATAATAATGTCAATCGCACGAAACATTGTTATGGGTCTGAATAATGTTATGTCTTCTTTAGTTTTTTTAATAATAAAGTTGAATAATCATAAACCTATAAATATCATTGCAACACCCATGCAACATGATGGAGAGCCATATGTTGGGAGGACTCAAATACCACATCAAAGGATGAACATTCTATAACAAGAAGATTTCTCTTATGTCCTCACCCTATGTTAGGGCTAGACATCCACCTCTTTGAGTTGGGTCCCTACCATTATTACCCGAGGCCAAAACACATAGAACTTTATTATAGCATGTAGATTTCCTTTTTTGAACAATTTGACTCCGAAATTAGCATCAGAGGTGCCGAATTAGGCTAGGGAGCCCCACTTGAAATATATTGATCACAAACTTATGGGGGTAGTGGTTTTACTAGACTTCCTATTACTTTGGGTAAGGATGGTGGGGGTCCAACTCACAAAGGTTGGTGTCTAGCTATGGTCCTCATCCTCAACTCTAAAAAAATGTTCTTTAAAAAAATGTTCTCATGCGTTTGCATTGCAGCACAATTTGGTTCGGCATTTTGAAGATGTCCATATTCTTTGTTCCGATCCTTCAATGGCATATTCAAGTAAGTTGACATATGTTTTCAAAATTCAACATTTTTGGGTGCTTCAATTATGTGGGTGGATCCGTCAATACACTTCCAATATACCTAAATTTTATGCAAGATATGTGAATCCTTAGTGAATCACTTGAATGTTATGCAATCAAAATATGATGGGGAGAATAAAATATTTGTTCATTGAATATAAATAAATGTCGAATAATGAAAATACAATCAAAACAACTGCTATAATATCATCATAATCAACTCTTACCATACGATCCTATCATATGATCATGTGATAGAATTCAACATATTTTGGACTTGGACTTAATCCAACTCTACTAGAACATCAAGTTTCACCTATTGGATGATTCGGACAAAAACTTCTAGATTACTATGATGTAAAGATAAGCACTGCACCGTTTATGCTATTTAGTCTCACCTAGTATTTATCACTATATTCATTAATTTGGGACTTTTTCGGTATTTTGAGACAGTTACAAATATAAGAACATGGATAAAATCACACAGATATTGGAGAATGTTGTAAGATGCAAATACTTTGAAGCAGGTGTTCATATCAAGAACCCAATTAAGAACTCATATCAAGATGGTTTAGGTAGGACGACCCAAACATTAGACCATGTTGTTGTGGTCCATATATTAATTTGAGACAAGAGAAAGTCTCAAATTAACGAATATAATGATTTTGAGATAAATCAAATTTTGAGATTACACAATGCTATACCTTTTCATTATAGATCACATTTTCAACCCACAAATGTCAAATTGGTTGTTTGGACATTTGGTCAAAATGTCAACATCTTTACTTGGTAAAAGAATTGCATGATCAGTAAAAAGTTACAACATTGCGTGTGACTCCCGCCCGGACTCCCGAAGAGTGGTGGGCCAACATCTATTTCTCAACATAATCCCCAACAATTTCATGGCTTGTGATTGGAACACGAGTGACATCGAATAGCATAAACGGTGTACAACAAAATTTACATTAATTGTAACCAAAATGAGCAAAATAATCCGTGCATCCAACAAAACAACGTTTATTATTGGGGCATTATCCCATGGACCTCGGAGGTCGGTATTTGGTGTGGGTGTGGGGGTTGCTCAAACATGCAACCACCTAGTACGTTTTAAACTTAGTTAATTCATCAAGCTCGTTGTTATGATCAAACCCAGAATTTCTTCGTAAAGTTCCAAAATTGCTAAGAATAACATCGTATAGGCTATTTACAATTTCAAAATAATCTAGTGGTACCAAGACCAATAAGAATATAGTACTACTACGGTACCACCTTTGGCATAAAAATAGTGCAAAAGAGGGGGCTTGTGGGCGTGGAATATGAAGCCGGTCTCGGCTCATTTGTTGACCCTACTTGTTATTCCCCTTGGAACGCCATGCAAGGACCGAATCCGGGCCACTAATCATTCACCCTAACTAGGAACAATGCTCAACACTTTTCACACGGACGTTTCTTGAAGTTTGAGCACCAAAGATAACAAATTCAAAAACCTAGCTTAGGCCATGGCCCATCATTGCCCTTATCCAACTCCGGGCCATGGCCTACATTGATAGGTGCAATATAGGTTGCCTTTGCAAATAGGTTCGCTCAGTCTGAGACGACCCTAAACTACCGGATGATGGTGGAGGGATACCCAAATCTCAAGGAAGAGGTTGGCGGTTCGAATCCCAGCTGTGAAATCTCCTCTCTACCTGACGGAAAACTTGCTAGGTGGTCAACTGCCTCCTGTGCTTTGGTGTTGGCTTGTTAGCCTTCTGTCTCAAAAAAAAATCAAATAGGTTCGCTCATGACCCATGCACATTACTTTGGGTTGAAAGCATATTATAAAACTTGTAACTTTGTCTCTTCTTAGATATAGATATTCTACTAGTAAAATATAAGTTGTTTATTCTATTAATGTGGAATATCGATATATTACTATGCGGCAATCTAGTAACACATGTTGATGTACATCCTTTCACACTTGTTACTGTCGTCCATTGTAATTCTGACATGCCACGATAATTTTATTCAACGTGTTCTTTTGTATCCACATCATTTTTAGTCCACAATCTCATATGTTCATAAAATAGGAATATGGATTCAATTTTTTTATTAAGCATGAAGTATTGTAGGTTAGAAATATAATATTAATATAATATTAATTTTATTAATTATAATTTATCTTACTAATCAAATATTAAATGAGCTTGGTTTTCAACCCACATATAAAATATTGAAGGCCATTATATTTTTAGCCCATAGTAACATGTGTGAAATGTGCATTTTCTTATTCAAGACTCTTGCCTTCTCTATCTAAATGTGAAGCTATTAAGGCATGTGACATTGTTTGAGTGCACTTCCAAGGGGAATATATTACATTAGGGTTCGGATTCAATAACCTAGGGGCCCAAAACATCCCGTCATGGAGCTTACTTTCAGACTCAACATTGGACCCAAGCTTGAAACTTGGATTCTCAAACTAGAAGAGGTGTCTTCTCGATTAGGAACGGCCAAGATTTGGGTGGGGAAGTGATGCCACATGAACGTCGTTTCCTGTTTTCGTATGTTGGACCTGATCCTAGTGTACACTCCTTGTTCCAAAATTTTGCTCCCGACTAGTGAGATTGCTTGATTTTGGAGTTTCTTTGGTCTTGGACCCTTGTGTAAATCCATCCTAACTCCACATACATTAACCCTTGAATGCATGAGGGCCTCGAGCGATTTTAAAATTCTACTATGTATGTTCCTCTCTATGAACGAGAAGACTTCTTAAGACAAATCGTACGATCGGGTATCATAGGTGTCAAAAACTGTCCTTTTCATATCCTTTGTTCTTGGCTGCACTCCTACTACAGTGTAACACATGTGGTGTGCCTACATTAGGTGGCAATCTATGTGGATGGCATGTATCTATTGTGTAGGGTGATGTCACTTCCATGTGGGCCAAAATAACATGTAAAAGCCTCTTACTCCAAGCATGTAGGATTTTTTGTTGCCTTGGAATTGTTTGTTTTGGGAGGCAGTCCCATGAGTTGCCCATATGTAGGAGCCAAAATTAGGAGCTATGGTCTTTCACATATGATACCCAATTTAGGTGAGGGTTTTCCCCTTTGGACAATGTGAAGGTTGTGCACAACTTGACTGGATGAATTAGGAAAAGAAAAAAAACAAACAATGCACATGTTGCTTGCTCCATGAAAAAAGGAAGTCTCCCAAAATGATCTCATGTGGCCCTCCAACTTTGGGGGTGACGGACTTCATCCGAATTTGCTCAAGAAAAATTTGGATGTCATATGCCCAAAATTTTCGGAGTACATAACATTATTCAATTGCATAGTTGTGTTCCATCTCTATATTTAGCATATAACATGGGCTTGCACTATCTTACCTTCATGGGAAGAAACTTAGAGAACAAGAAGAAATTGACGTCCATACGAATAATGAATAGAGCCGGTATGAATAGTAAGAATATTGTACATAATGTCAATATTTACAGTGGCAGTGCTGTTACGAATAGTCTTTTCAGTGGATAATATCGTGATGAACAATGTTTCACATAAATTAGTATTGGGATGAACAGTGAATAATGTGAACAGTGCCAAGAGTATAACTCCACCCAAAATTCCAAAAGTCATCATGAATGTATGGATAGTAAAAAAAATCCTTACTTTATTCGGGGGGGGGGGGAGACACATAAAATAATTAACATATTCTAAGCTCATGGAATTGGCCCACATGAATGAATAATGTTATGTCACTCATTTGTCATCCACATGACATATCAAGGTCGATTGCCCTTTACTGCCGCATGCCCCAAAAGCACGGCTGGGGCGAAACAACTCGTACATTGGTTCCTTGGAGGCAAGGGTTTAGGCATCCAACAAAGAACGAGTGTATGGGTTGGTTCACCCAAATCCCAAAAGCACCTCGTAGACTATGCGTGAAACCGCCACCAAGTGCACGGTGAACCAAGAATCTCGTGACAAAACTTCGATCGCAGCAGAGTGGCTCAAGGTGAAAATGATGGCTTGAATTAAATTTCTGTCCGCTTGAGGGCCACTTCACACACGAGACTGAGAGCCCGTGACCAGTACACTTCAAGCACTCTCATTGGTGGAAAAGGTGGAGCCGGTCCAAGTTCGCTTCACACTACGCTTGAGTGCCCAACTGAGCAGGCGAATCCAAGATGGATGTAAAGTCTACATGGATTTCTACATGGCATCAAATGGATCATGTTGCATGGTCACTTGGACTATTTTCAAAAACCACCTCTTGGAGGTAGGCCTAACACAAAACTGGGAGACCATGGCACTCCGAACACTCACCACTGTTGGTTTATTCTACTTGATCATGTGTGAGAGGACCCACATGAATAGAAATTCATTGAAATAGCATTTGGTTGAGGGCCCAGTCACATATGGCTTCACACTACACTTGAGGGTCCGTGACCACACTACATGATTTTGGAGGTGTGTTGGGACGGCCTTTCGACACTTTCTTTTGGGCTCTCACAATTATATGGTCATGGCTCTTGGCCCGTGTGTGAAGTGGCCCTTAGTGTGCTTTCTGTGATGCAGAGTCATGGATTCATCCATACTTACTGTGGCGGTTTATTATAGTATTAGCGTGAGCGAAATTTGGTACGAAATATATTGGACATCGTGAACCTACATGTTGACGATAGGTTTTGAAGCACTTTTCACTTAAGAAAATGTATAACATTTCATGTGTTGGGAAAGAAATTGTCAAAAAATGTGCATTCCTCCGTAAAACTAACTTCCATAACTAGAAAATAGAAATTTAAAAATCAAATATAGACCTACCATGAATAGGTGAGATTTATCATTATAGTGGTTTAAGGACAATCAACCTTTTGACACAGTTGTCAAAATGGCCATGAAACGAAAAAATCCAAAGTTTTTTTTCTAGCTGCCCCTGGATACACACACACACACCAAGTTTTTGGTGCTTGTTCTAAACCCTAAACCCTAAACCCTTGCCATATATCATTCAAATATCATCAAGAAATGTGACCACATAAGGCCCATATATCTTAGTGTGGGTTTCCATTAGGGTCCTATTACTATAGATTATTGTTCGTGAATTGAGGCACACCACTACAAGGTATGCGGGCTTTACGTGGTCATTGTTCTTACCCGAACATGGAGCAAGGTCAATCAAGTATACGGCAAAGTGCTCATGTATATAAAAACCATTATTTTTTTGGTCGAACGCTCAAAAGTAGTCGCAATGTATTGTTTAAATTGATTTTTTTTCATGGTGCCCTCTATTGTTGTGTTAGATACTCAAATATAGAATACGAAGACAAGATCTTCAAAACTTATCATTAAAAGTACTGCTCAAGAGATAATCGCTATTTTTGGTTTTGGATGTAGATTTCATGACATTAGATATTTTAAAGTTGGATTCTTCTTCATATTCCTTGATTCATTGTAAGTTTGAGGGCACCCATTACAAAATTCGTAGAGAAGCTTCAATTTAATGTAATTTTATCGTGTTTTGAACAAATTTTAGACAATTATGTGTTCAATATATCTACTTGCACACTACTTGCATCGTCTTCAAATATATGTAGACTTTCCTTGCAAAAAAATAATTGTCAAAGAAATTGCTTGGCTTTGTAGATCAATGTGTTTTTCAAATGTGTATGATTTTCTCCTTCACAAAATCAAAGTCAGGGTATAGTTTTGAATCACTTTCAAAACTATGCAAGGTAAGAGAGTTTGTGCACTTGACCGTGCTTGCGCCCAACACCTATCTATGAGCGCAGAAGGTACAAACACCCAAAATCAACACTAAATCTAAATCCAACATTATGCACCACACTCATATCTACATTTGGGGGCCTTCAAATTATATAATAATACTAGCATGGCCCGTGCCATTGAGCACCTTTTGCTCTTCCTAAACCCCTTTCAATATCATTGTTCTCACAACTTTGCCCAATATTTTTTACAACAATTGCTTTGTGGAATAATATTGTAGGCCCACAATGTTTATTATGCATTCTTCTCACATATTGAACATCTCATGTAAGTTGCATACACCCGTAAGTGGTTAACCTTTATATCCTTCCCAATTCCGTTATACATCTCAATATTTTTACAACAGCCACTTCGTGGAATAAACCCATAGGCCTATAAGTGGGTTGTTGTTTTTGTTTTTGTTTTTGTTGTTGTTGTTGTTGTTTTTTGGTGCAAGTTTACGGAATTCTTCCTCCACAAACTCTAATGTGGAAATCGCCCATTTCATTTTTTTAGATTCTCCAATAATTTCTCTAATTTGCAAGCTTGTGCACCATATATATATATATATATATATAGTATCCAACCTTGCCAATGTAAGCCTATAGTGAAGTACATACTCCTAGAAAGTGAACCCATTCAAGTGTGATATGAGTCAGATTATAATGGAAACGTGGATGTTGGTCTTGGGCATTTGCAACTATCTTTTAGGGTTTGGATACAAAAAGTGACGAAATGCGTAGTGAAATTAATTATTTTAAGCCAATATATGTGCTAGAAGGCGCATTTAAACAACATTCGGAACAAAGTGACTAAATGCCATGCAAATGGTACTCTTTGAGGCAATTTGTGAGTTGCATGTCTTATGGATGAAGAAAAGGATGTATTTTGGAAAATTTGACTACACAATTTAATACCAATACTCCAAATCACCTTGATATATTGTCTTCATCATAAAACATCCATAATTATCCCAATTGATATGATTATCAATGTCATAAATCATTGAAAGTTTAATCTCACATTCATCTTGTGTCCAAAAATCGTGAAACCAAGCCAGTGCCCTCCTCCTCTCAGAGGGTTTCTATGGGTGCCAAGCATGCCCCCATAGGCCTCCTTGTTTGTGAGATCTCAACATGTCAAAACAATCATAACATACAAAACAACTACCAAACTTGATATGTAGGATATTGGTTTTAGTTACGCCTACCTTATGGCAAGGGTTGTAGTTATGAATGAACAAAAGAGGTGTTGCTAGTTATTCTAAGATCACATTGATAGCAATATTTGTTGAGTTTCTTGATTTGTTTACAATTGATTTAGAATCATTAAGCTTCAGGAAATTGTGATAAATACATATGCAATAAAAATATACTTCCAATTTGTTGTTATTATACTAAGAATAGATATACACTTTGAGGTAAGAAAAAGAGTCCATAGGAAATTGGTGATCTTCAGTCAAAGTAATAATAAGTTATTGTATACATTTTTGTATCAACAAAGGGAAAAGTTAGCTCATTCTTGACTTCAAAATGCTCTTGTGAATGACCTTTTTTTTCAAATTGGAATGGGATTGTCGCCATTGACAAGAAAACTCCATGAGGAACATGATGACACCTCATGTGACCTTCCTAGCACCTTCCTTATGGATGAATTTGCCTTCAAGAGCCATTCATAAACCCAAATATGCCCTCCCAGTTAAGGAGCTTCCTCTGGACCTTTCCATGCACAAAAATGTGTATTTGAGTGGCATGCTTCCTATGTCATTTGCGTCCCCATCTAAAGTGAACCCGTGACCAACACACTTCAAGCACTCTCATTGGTGGAAAAGGCGGAACCGGTCCAAGTTCCTCCGGGGGGGGGGTCACTGGCGAAAATCATAGAAACAACGTGCGATAAAAAATAGGGTCTAATATATTCATTGTAGATAAATTTTGCAAAAAATGTACATATAATATAGGGGGTTTTTAAATAATGAAACATGCTTACATGTAAAATACCGTCACATATAATGGCCTCTTTTATCTAGTCAGTACATGTAGAATGGTGTGGAAACAATTACTAGGGGTAGCGGGTCTAGGGTAGGGTCTGTGCTAGTGGATGAAAAGAGGTAATTTTCTGTTGAAAAGCTTGGATGGATGACTTCGCAGGCTAGCTGGCTTGAACGTTACTGAACCAATGTATCTAATGTGGAGTTAATGTTCTCTACGTACGTGCCGGGAGGGAAAATTTCAGCGCGTTGTTTGAATTGCAATCTGTTTTCCAATTTTCTTTGGCAGTATAAGTAAAATAGGGTATTTTTAAATGATTCCCCAAAAAATTTATGATTACTAACATGGTGTATTAAAATACAAGAATTTACCTTTATTTTGAAAAATACCATACCTTATAATCTTTTCTGCAAGGTAATTAGCCCCCCAATAAATAGGTCCTGAGCGCACGTGTATGCATTAAAATAAGAGGGAGTGACCCCCCGAGCCAAGTTCGCTTCACACTACGCTTGAGGGACCAACGGAGTAAGTGAATGCAAGATGGATGTAAAGTCTACACGGATTCCTACATGGCATCAAATGGATCATGTTTCATGGTCACGTGGACTATTTTCAAAAACTATCTCTTGGAGGTAGGCCTAACACAAAACCGCCAGACCATGGCACTCTGAACGATCACAACCGTTGATTTATTCTATTTGATTATGTGTGAGGACCCACATGAATAGAAATTCATTGAAATAGCATTTGGTTGAGGGCCCGGTCACATATGGCTTCACACTACACTTGAGGGTCCGTGACCACACTACATGATTTTGGAGGTATGTTGGGACGGCCTTTGGACACTTTCTTTTGGGGTCTCACAATTTCATGGTCACGGCTCTTGGCTCGTGTGTGAAGTGGCCCTAAGATACAATTACATACTTGACATGCAATGACCTCTCACATGTAACTTATTAAACTGCAGATTAGTACGGTGCCCGGATTGTTCCGTATGAATTCTAATATTCAAGGGTTTTCAATTCAATCTCATACACGGGATGTCCTTGTTCATCCAAGCGCACAAATGTCCTTAGAAAGGGGGAAACTCCTACAATCAACACATGCCACTTTATTGTAGCATTATAATAACTACACAATGCGTGCAATCTTCCTTGACAATACCTCAAAATTTCCGTCAACCATACTTTGTGGTTCGCAATTTTGCTTTGGTAAGCTAGAAATATCATAACCCATTAACCACCCTCTAGCTGTCCACTAGACCGCCTCATAATGGTGAAGTGCCATGTCTTAAATGGATCATGGCTCGGCGGCAACTTCAATGCAGTGTAGCCAATGGGAGGCAAGGTCTAATGTACTCATGATTAATTGGTTTAGGTGATGTTCTGTATGGAAATGTGGAGTACCTAGTGAACGGGAAGGGGGTTGGACAAACTTTCCACTTTGAAAAATTGTGGAATTTTTTGTACAAGGCAAAAAAATATGAAACAACTTGCATTCTTCATGAATCCTTCTTGTCTATCTTGGAAAATATCTCATGATTGCCAGACCAGATCTTCAATGCGAATCACCTTATTTTCACGGGTTATGGTATTTCTACCTTAATGTGACCATGGCACTTCTATTCATCACATTACCGAGTTAGATTGTACGGGAACCACAAAGATTCAAGTACTAACAAGTTTGTGCAAATTGTTTAATGATGTAATTATGTGTTTGCTTAACTCCTAAAGGTCAAGCTCAATCTTCCCATAATCACCTTAAAAGGTTCTTCCCAATTCGATAGCAACTTTATTTAAGGAAATGTGTATCTCTAATGGTGGATATGACCGTACGGATGACATCTCTATAGCCCAATTTTTCAATCATCCACGTGCCTCTAATATTAAATGGCCATGGTTGGGCAAAAATGGCGATTCGGACAAAAAAATGATCCTTCTTGACTTTTGGGGGTTAAAGCCGCAAGTGATAAGTTTGTTAAAAGATCGTGAATATGAAGGGAGACCTTGACATTCGATCCCAAATGTCATATGATTGGAAGTAGTGACATTATGATGGCATCGCATGTTGTTGATTCCTAAATCAAGGAGAGAAAGAGATGATGCCAACCGTCGATTGGGGGTGAACGAGAGACACTCCATCATTGGGCATAGACTTAAGCTTTGTTTCTCTCAACCTTGTCATATCATCGAGGTGTTGTTGTATTTGAGACTAAAAAATGTAGGATGTTGCCCCTTCCTTAGGTACAATGTTATGAGACATGTTGGAGGGAACAAGGATGGATAGTACATTAAGATCCAGGTCCAGGAAGCTTGGGGTCCATCTTTGACCTTGAATGGACCTTGCTTCCAGACTCAACATTGAACCCAAGATTGAAAATTGGTTTCTTAAACTAGGATGAGTATTTTCTTGAGCGAGGACCCCCAAAAATTTGGCAAGATTGTGATGCCACAATAATGCCATTTTATTTTCCTCAAAACTTAGACCTAAACTCTAATGTAAACTCCTTGGGTCTGAAGACCAACTGGATCGCTCGATTTTGGAGTTTCTTTGGTCTTGGACCCTAGTGCAAACCCACTCTTAGTAATTTCATGATACCACCATAAGCACAAAGGGTTAACCTAAGCATTCTTCTTGAAACTACATCCTAAACAAAGTGCCGTTTTCCACAAATGACCAAGGGCTATAAGAGAAATGATTAAGGACTTCTCATGGTCATGGTTTGCCAATGTTTTTTTACGAAGATAAAAATAGAAATAAGATGAACATTAAAAAAGGCTTCTAAATTCATACATCTCTAAATTGTAGAAATTCATTTTAGGTTTTAATTTTGACATGGTGACCTTATTTTTCATTGAGATAACCTATTTGAGTTCTCTCGCCACAAAATCTGGGCGATCACCGAACATTGTCCATTCTTGGACATGTAGGATTCCAATACACTTCCATGCTCATGGGTTGGACTCTTCATACCACGCACGAACTAACGTGAGTGTAAGAAGGGGTATGATTTGAGGCATTACCATACACAATATACATAAGAGAGGTATTGTTTTTCTATAGTGTGTACATCTAAAAAGGCTATAAAATTTAAGGAGGTAAAGGTAGATGTACAAAAGGGGGGGCCTAAAGTTTAGAGTTTTTATTTTTGTATATTTTACAATAGATGTGTTGGTTTCATCCACATCATGTTTTCGGCCATTGTTTTCATATGGTCATGGTCCTCAATGATTGTCATGCTTCTTCTTGTTAGGTTTTGCATTTGGGTTATGGGTTTTTACAACTAGAAGCTCTTGAAGCTCTCATGGGCTTCCTTTAGTTTTGCTCTCTAGTTTTTGGCTAAGTTATTGTGCTATTATCTTTGTTTGTTTGATACAATTATTGAGTTACGTGCTATGGATGAAAACATTCAATGACTTTCTCATTGAAACGTGAAAGTGGAATTTATATGCAATAAAGTCTTATTTAATTCATGATGTATAGTTTGTTTTTGTAGTGGAGGCATTTATTACATTAAATTGAAAAGGTTAGTATAAATACATGAGCCCATTATTTAGCATGCCATTAGTATGTATACATTTGTTTTTCTCTATAATCTTCCCGTACATAGGGGGTTTAATTTCATAGTGACCCACGCAAGTCATTTAGGTTTCCGATGAAGAGTCCACCCCCTGGGACCATACCATTTTACAACATGTCAAGTTGTTGTTGTTGTTGTTGCACCAACAACCCAGGGAACTAAGTCTCAAGGAAGACTAAGATAGTGTCTATAAGGGTCAATGTCACATTGGTTTAAGGATTACAATAACAATCTAGAACCTTTCTTTTCTCATTCCTTCGTTGTTATACTTTATTCTCCACTCTTATGGTTCATTTGTGTTTCTCTAGTCGTGAGTGATTTCCGTCCTATGTGTTGTGTAAATTCCTATCACTCTAATTTCATCCTCTAATTAGTCGTGAAGCTCAAGAGCTTGGCAAGTAGTCAATGGCAATTTGTCAGGACAAAGTCTGAGGTAATGTCTTTTGAATGCCACATCGTCTTAAAATGCCATGAATTATGCTTTGCAATAATCTCAAATTAATTCCTCTTAATTCAACTTACAGTCATTCGGCAATTCGTCCAAAACTATAATCACCATCTTCATCTTCAACTTATCTAGCAACTTATCACAACAATCATTCACAAGATTATGCAAAATTAGTGCATCAACAACTAGGCTATATTCATTGATTAAAGCCTTAGTCCATTTTAATCTCAAGGTGAATTGCCTTTGGTAAAGTCTTACTACAATCAGGCAATTTCTCTTGCTTGGCTTGGTAATGTCTTTTACAACTTATAGCCTGCCACTAAGTATGTCCTTTGTCTGCAATCACTGCATTAGCTTCAAGCTAGGTAAAGTCTAGTAACTGCTTTTAGGCTATACTCTGTCAAAATGGCCTCTCTGCCTTCTCTCTCAGGAACGACACATGTAAAGCCTATAGCCCACTCAGTTCTTTTTCTCTTACGACTCTACCTCGTACATCTCTCTACGACGCTTCTTTTCCCACTATGGCTAATCTCCTCTTCTTGTCTCTCTCGACTCTCTATTTCCTAACTGCCCCCCTCTCATGCTTTTCACATTAGTATGCGATCACCTTGTTTTACAAGCCATGGCCTTTCTTGGGTGTTTCGACTTCCTCTCCCTCTAATAGGCAATCGCCTTTTCATGGCTAATTGCCTTCTTGACTGACTCCAGATTATTGGCCTCTTAGGTAACTCTCTCGGAACTATTGCTCTCTCTCTCTCTCTCTTACACATTCTTTACTACTCACCGACACTTACCTTTCTAAGGCTAAGTGCTTGCTCTAAGATTATTGCCTAAGAAATAACTCTCATGACTTATTTCTCTTAGACTTCGTTCGACTCTCAAGTCATCACTCAGGCAACTTGGCTTTGCCACTCACTAGCCCGTCGCCTAAGACTATCTGTCTTTGCTATCTAATGCTCTCACAATCTTCAATCAATCACTTGCCTCTTTAACTGTCAACTCTGCGTCGCTCTTCAGGCCATTGCCCTTTCTCTCTCTGTGCAATTAGCCCTCACTTGCTATCTCAGACAGAGAGAAACATCTCTCATGCTTATGGCCATATTTAGACTTCGACCATTATTCATACTCCGACATTTCTTTCAAACTTCCTCGCCCTTTTGGCAGATGATACGTCTCTTTCAATGCTCACGGCGATTGTTAGAAATCACACAATACATTTCTTTCATTCATAAATATCAACCAACAACAATCAAAATTCCACTTTAAAAACATCACAACAATTGCTCTTAAATTGTTTACTGCTCACTGTCAAATTTCCAAGTTCACTGAGAGTCCAAATCACTTGGCTCCCAACTTTGTTTCTACTTCTGCCAGCCTCTTGCTTGGCATTGCCTATTGCTAAGTGTTCTGCCTCAATCTCTGAGTGCTAAAACTTTCTACAAGCCTATTGCTCCTATATTGAGACTACGTCTGATTCTACAATTGAAAATAACCTGCTTGGGCAATAGCCTGCCTCCTTCTTATCAACAGGGAAGGAGAAGGTGGTTGTAACCGCCTTGGAACGGCTATAGCCCCATGTTCTCACTGTAAGCTAGTTCCTCAATGCTTATTGCCGCTAATTCTCACTAACTTAGAGGATTTAGCTCGAAAGCTAGGCGATGGCCCAAAAATTGAGTTTACAATACCTTAGAGCAAACACTGATGTTCTTGAATTGTGTGGAAATGAGCATGTATTCAAGAATTTAGTATCACTTAGTAAAATTTCAGCCCTCACAAATTTTGAGATTTGGCAAAATAGTGCATGTTTCATAATTTAGTACCACATGCACTACATGGGGGTAATTTATGTAGTGTAAGCATGCCTTGAGATGCATTTAATTTTTCTATGAAATCCTTGACATGTACTAGAAGTATCTCCACTATTACCCAGTGATATCAGATACGTACCTATTGAAACATGATCCACCAACATAAAAAGAACGAAAGATGATTTTGTTGTTGCCACCGGCATGAACTAGGGTGTTGCTTCATTTTCAAGTTGGTCTAAGTCTATATGTAATCCCGAAATGGGCATTTACTAGAATTGGAGGGCCCATGACGCCTACTGCCTCCTTGTGAAGGTAAACACCTTGAATGGATGCGGACAAACCAGCCGACACCTCTCTCCCCCAATGGCAAGCCCTTTGGTTCCCATATGGTTGGTTGAAAATATCTAGTTCACTTGGATACCCCTACTATGAGTGGGTTTATTATAGGTGGTAGGATGTGCATACCGTAACGATAGAATACCACATGAAACTATAATCCGAAAAATAAAAAAATATAAACCACTAATAGACAATGTTATCAACAGAGGCTGGAAGGTAGATCCACTAATAGTCATCATGGTAGGTGCTAGGGCAGCCGCACACATTCCTTCTATGGAAAGTACTGAAACAACATTCAAAATCCCTAAGCTAAGCATCAAATACACATTTGAGGCAATCAACGTCATCGCCATACAACATTCTATGTCCATAATTCTACACAAAAGGAGGATAAAAAACAACGAACCACTACCGATAGACACACAACTACAATAGCAACCCCAAATATCCACCAACCAATAAATAATTAGGATTACAAAAGTACAAATGCCAACACTGGCTAAGGAACTGTCACAACTTATAGTAGGGGTTGGTGGCTATAGGATACAACTTTCCTGCCAAGTAACTCACATCACAATACAATGCTCAAACTACGCCATTAGTCCTGCACCATTGATATAATGTCTAGTGGACATAATACCAAGGGTGGGTCGAACGGGCATTTCAATCATGTTGTTCCCACTAAGGTCAGCGTTTCTTCTCTCTAGTAGGGTGCACCATAAATCAAGTGCCATGAAGGTCACCCATCTGAATACTATTCCAACCTTAGGATCCACCAATACTAATAACAATGCATTGTATTAGACCTAAGATAAGTGCCAGTCTAAGAAGGAGGTACATAACAATATTCGTTGGAAATATAAGTAAATGCACAATATCAATAATCAATGGTATCAAAGAATCAAACGGTGGGTATCAAAATTGTCATACTAGTTAATGATTGATATTGAGTGGGTATGTCAAGGTGAGAGGATTTTGTATACCCATGTTATTATTCGGGTCAATACCACTCTACACCATATTGATACTAAGATGATTTTACCTAGTTATGAAGGTTCCATAGTATACATACCCGAATTTGATTGAAACCGAAAATATTGCTAAATATCCATGCCCTACTGGTATCAAAAAATGTGAGATCCTCATTATAGATACCCGGATAGTATTTAAAAAGGACTATTCACGCCAGTTTTGGTACATTGGCCTAATACCGGGAGATGCCCACGTATACCCGGGGTTTACCGTCCTGGGCATGTACCTGTAACAATGTTCAACCCTACCGCAGGGTTTAAGCAAGCTTCCCAGAACTGCACAAAACTGAGGTTGCATCTTCGTTTGCGAATTCCTGGGTTTTGGATAATTCACACTCTTGCCACTGTCAGAACCCAATTCGGTGTGGTTCAAGGGCATCTCAGCTTAACTTGCAAGATTTGGAGTTCCATTGAACCAAAGGGAAGAGAGGCAGCTATGGCGGGCGCTCTGGGATTGATGGATTGCACATTTGTTGCAAGCATCAACAGGAATCCAATCACAACTTCTTCTTCTTCTTCTCCTTCTTCCAATGCGAATGGGAGGCCTCAGAAATTTTGCACCCTTCGGAGCTCCTTCAATTCGCGGTCCATGGATTCGAGTTTCTGGAATGGAGGAGGTGTGTACAATTCCTTTTTATTTGTTACATTGATTTCTCTTTGCAGTTTCTTACCCTTCCTCTTCCTCACCATTATTTCCAGTACCTCAATTGACATTTGTATGGTTCCATACCTGGCACCATGTTCTCAATTGCACATAAGCCGGGAATTTCACCCTAATGTAAAGCATACTGTGTCAATGTATTGAGGGTGGAATTTGGGGATTTTTGCAGTGGGAGCTTGTGCCCTTGTGCTGGCAATGGAGGACAGCATTAGGCAGAGCAGGGGTGGTGGCGGTGCCATGTGCGCGCAGATGAACATCTTTGAGCGTGTCGTCAGGATTGTGAGGGTAATAATCTCTGCTTTTTATGATTCTAAGTTTGTGTGGAGATTGTGTGCATTTCCCTGTTTCTAATTCTTTGGCTGGACTTTCTCTTTCAGTCTGGCATAACCATTGTAGCATAAATGGTTGACATTCTTGGCATCGTTATGAGTGTTGCACCAATGTTGGACCGGTATATAGGTGAATGCATGGGTATCAGTAATTAATATCAATAATGGTAGCAAAGAACCTACCCAGGGGTATGAAAATTGTACTACCAGGCAAATATTAATATTTGAAGGGTATGTCAAGGCGAGAGAATCTTTGTATACCCGAGTGATTATATGGGTCAATACGTCAATACCATTCTAAACCATATTGATACTAGGGCGATTTTACCTAGTTATGAAGGTTCTTGCGTGGTGTATAAACCTGAATGGTATTGAAAATGCAAATACTGTCAAATACCCGTACCCTATTTGTATTAAAAAAAATGTGAAATCCTCATTATAGGTACCTGAATGTTATAAAAGAAAAGGTGATACCAGTTCAATACTGGTCACAACCATGCCATTGCTGTAGGTACCAGGTGTAACTTCTCAACTTCTGTATCTTTATTCTCTCAGCCAGTGTTGTGAATTGGTTAGGAGGTACTGGAGATTGCTTCCTGCTTCGTCTTTTTAATTCTTGAAATTCTGTGACATGAAATCGTGTATTCGTTAAGACCCACTCAAAAATCCCACGTGGAAATTATAGTTTGGTATTCAAAATGATGAACCAGGAAGCACCTTATGGTATGCGAGGGCTCTGGGTCACTGTATTCTTATCAATGTCACTCCCTCTGACTGTTATATTTGTGAAATTGCACATAACAGGCATCGACATTACATCTTGCTACCACATCTTCTCATTTGGCTTCTTGCACATCCTTGTCAATAAAAAAATTGAGACTGAGTGAAAAAGTAATCTTCAAGAATGACATCAACAGGGAAGTAATCATGGAGACTGTGCAACAACAATCAGCAAAGGTTATAGTTGGCAGTTCTTTGCTCCTTGCAAGTCTTGGACTATTATTTATGGCTCGGCCGGCTTTTGCCCGAACAACACTACCTCCGTCAACAAGCACAACATCTTTCGTGGATGAAAATGAAAACAAGGGTACATTAAATCGCAATTTGGAAACAGGGACAAGAGAAGTTGGTCCTTCGCAATCTGTGAGTGCTGAAAAGGAAAAGGAAGAAGATCCTGCGGAGCTTGTACTTCAAGCTTTCTTGGATCGACATCCGGACGACTTGAAAACTCTGGAGGGGCTGATGTATGTGAGGCTACGGAAAGGTGACGTAGGAAAGGCGCTTGACGTTATTGACAAGTTACTGGCATTGAAGCCAGATCATGCCCCATGGCAGCTGATACGGGCACAATCTTTGGACTTTGTTGGAAACTCGGACCAGGCCCGACAAGCTTTTGAGGCCATTCTGGCGAGGGATCCCCTTTCTGCCCGGGCTTTGCAGGTATTGGTAGTTGTCACTTTTGATCCAAATGAGAAAGGGGTGCCAAATTTATCACAATGGTAGGTAGTGTTGAGATGGCCAACCAATGCTCACCAATGATATTGGTGAAGTGCCTAAGTGATGTCAAACAAATTGAAAGGTCGAGGTTAAGTCTGGTGAATAAGTTGTTGACTCCTAACAGGCTGTTCTGATTGTGTTTTGAGGTTTTAGAGAGTTTTAAAATGTCCATGGGAAGGAGGTCTTGGAAGGTTGTAAGAGGAGGTGTGAATAGGTGAACTGTGAGAGGGGTGCAAAATTTATCACGATGGTAGTGTCAAAATGATCAAATGAATTCTCACTGATGATGTTGGTGAAGTGCCTAAGTGATGTCAAACAAATTGAATGATCAAGGCCACCTCTGTGAGTAAGTTGTTGTACTCCTAAACAGGCCTATGTGATTGTGTTCTGAGGTTCTAGAAAATTTAAAAATCTCCTTGGGAAGGAGGTCTTGGAAGGTTGTAAGAGGTGGTCTAAATAGGTGACAGTCTCTAAGGTAAGCGGGCCTAATTCAGTTACCTAGTTTAATTGGACATGTATATTTGAGTGGTGTGTGGTTAGGTATGGATCTAAGAATGGACATGAAGAAGAAATGTGTTCAGAAGAGATTGGACTTCATGCTCAAAATTCGTTAACTATACTAGCTTCAATGGTCAACATAATTGGGGGGACCTACATGATCAATTAAGAAGAAAGAGGATTTTCCCTTGGAAAATGAAATAAGTTATTTGTACGAGCTCCAAGAATTATGAGGAAAATGACTATGGCCTTGATTTGGATTTGCTAACCTCTTGTACTAATTGTGTGTATGATTTGTTCTCTTCGAGTTACTACAGGGGTTGGCAACAGTCATGTTAAAGGCAGGTGAAGGACAGGAGATGCTGGAAATGCTGAAGAGGGCAGTGGAAACTGCAGTGGAGACTCAAAGGACAAAGGAGGCAAAAAATCTGCGTATGTTGCTGGGACAAATGCACACACTTCAGGTCAGTTATCTTTGGTTCTCTAAATTCACCACTAAGAGAAAGATTTCAGAGGGTTTATCTGAATCAAATGTCATAATATCTTTTTAATCTCACCATTTGTATTGTGGAGTGCTGGTGTCTGATGCATGTACAGTTTATTTACGATTGTCCAGTTAGATTCCAGTTTGAAGGCACTGTGATTAAAACATATGGTAGTGTACGCAATGGGCCGGCTATGTGTGCACTCGGCTTTGACTGTTCTTCATCTTGCATTTTCTAATAGCAAGGTATGCTTTGGGCTACCACAGTTAGGCATGATCATTCAAACAAGATTACAACTTGACAGGGATAATAGGTATTGAGTCCATTCTGGATGTGCTGTTGGTTTGGGTCAGGGAAATTACGAGGAGGCGCTTGACCAATACACAGAGCTACTGAAAGAGGATCCAAGAGACTTTCGACCCTACTTATGTCAGGTCAGGAACAATGTTGGTCTGGTATATAGGTGAATGCATGGTATCAATAATCAACACCAATAATGGTATCAAAGAATCTACCTGTGGGTATCAAACTTGTAATACCAATCAAATATTGATATTTGGTGGGTATCTCAAGGTGAGAGAATCTTTTTATACCCCAGTCATTATTTGGGTCAATATCATACTTAACCATATTCATACCAGCATGATTTTGCCTAGGTGTGAAGGTTCTTGCATGGTATATAGACCCCAATGGTATTTACAACAAAAATATGGTCAAATACCCATACCCTACTAGTATCCAAAAATTATCATTATAGGTATCTGAATGGTATCAAAAAAGGACAATACCAGGCCGACACTGGGTTGTCACCATCAGTAGTGAAGTGCTCTTGGAATTCATGATGCATCCTTCCGTCATCATGTGGAGATGTCTCCTTCATTGTTTTCATGTAAATTGCATTCGTAAAGAAAACACGTGCAACAATTATGGGCCCAATGAAGTATTATGATGTCATATGTCATTCAGCAAAGATCATCAAATGTCATATACATTTGAACTCTTATAAATATAAAACTCTCTTTTCATATTGAAACGCAGGGTCTTGTGTACACGCTCATGAACAAGAAAGTTCAGGCTGACAGTGCATTCCGAAAGTATCGCCGGCTTTGTCCCAAAACATTCCCAGAACGGGGTTACTTAGATGACCTTATGATTGGTGCCAAGGCAGAGTCGCGGAGATTACAGGACCTCGAACGTTTCAAGCCCGCAGCAAAAGGCGCCAAGGAACCCAAGCCCTTGCGTCAACCTTATCTTGATACAGCTATGGCCACAGGGGTGGAGGATTTACAAGACTAAATTACTGATGAGAATAGCTACTTTTTAAGTGCCCTGTGATAGATAGGTAGTTTAGCGTAGGATTTTTGGTAAGCAGAAGAACAGCAGAAGACCACAGACGACAAATACACCACAGTGGGGGGGGGGGGGTTCTTAGGATGATGAGATGTATAAGGTTAGACATACAGAAATGTGTAATATACAGAATATCAAATACTGGCAGTGCATGCAACAGCTAAGTACACATGAAATATTATCAAAGTTGCCTGAGCTTCAAAAAATTTCGTTCTCCTACTTATACGGAAATGCTCATGTTGTTTAGAGGATGTTAATTGAACTGATATAAAAGTCCAGGGCGCCAAAAGGCTTATGGGACTAGAAGTACATCAAGATGGTGTCGAAAAGGCTAATTTCCTAGAGTAAGAAATTGCAATGGCCTCAGGAAGATAGAGGCTAATATCAACTTGATGGGCCAATTGAAAGAAAGACTTGAGATTATCTAGTAGGAAACCTATCTCTAAAGGAGTGGAAGAGGGGACACATTAACACAAAGTGTGCTTCATTTTCAACTACATTGTCAGAGCAGAAGTGGCATACTCTTTTATCTCTGGAGATTGAGAAAGTAGACCACAAGCAAGTTTCAATGGCGAGTTGATGATTTGAGGTGTGGTAAGCTGCTATGATTTTGCGTTGGGGTAATGCATTGGTTGCTTCAAGTAAGTATCTGTGAATGTGATCTGCAGTTGGTTACTGTACCAGAAAACCATTTTCCCAAGTACTTAGACATGCTATGCAGGAGACTGAGAAATCACACACATACTGCGGTTGTTTCACAGAAATGAAAACTCTTCTAATGTAGTATGAGAGAACCATGAGTTCATTATGATTTATGTGGAAGAGCCTGCTTACCTAAGTGTCTGACTTTCAAGTGTAAGCCAAAGTTGGTTGCTTGAACTCTTTTCCTACAACACCAACACCAACTTCCAATGAGATTTGGTGTATGTCACATCTGGAATTCTTGCAGCACAAACACCAAGCTACAAAATCCAGCCATGAGTTCATTACAAATTGCATGGATTGACATGCTTAATTGTTTGTTAAAAAAATATCAAGAGAACTCAATTCACTAACACTTTCTCCAGCAACACTCAACCCAAAACCAACTTCCAATGAGGTTCGGTGTAATTTATGGCACATCTAGAACACTCGCAGCATGAACACCAATCTACAAAAGCCATGAGTTCATTATTACGAATTATGTTTTAAAACCCTGCTTAATTTGTCTCCAGCGGTAAGCAAAGCTAAATTGCTTACCAACCTCTTTCTCTAACAGCAATGCCCAACACCCAATTGCAGCACATTGACAATATTTTCTTACCATGTCTGGAATACTGCTCAAATGCCAATCTACAAAAGCCATAATTTCATTATTACAAATTATGTGATAAAAACTTGCTCACCTAAATGTATGTGACAAGTTTCCAGAGTAACCAAAACTAAATTGCTTAAACTCTAATCCAGCAACAGCAACACCAACTTCCAATAAGATCTGGTGTAATATTGCATATCTGAAATACAGAGAGAATGCTTACCCATCCACACAACCACTACGTACACAGTTCATCATGATTTATGTGGAAAAACCCATGAAAGGTCTGTGGGTGTTATTCGGCTACTTTTCTTAATCGGACACATGTATTTGATTGGTGTGATTCGATGAGGATCAAAGAACAAACACCATAAACACACATTTTTGAAAGAGATTGGATTATGTCTTGAAGTTATTTTAACTACTCCACACTCAATAGTGAACACAATTGGGAAGACCTATGTATTCAATTAATTGAGGAATCAACAAACATGCTACTTCCGATAACCATAACTAAATCATAGAAAGCCTGGTTTTCGATCTGATTTTTGCTGATGCTTCATTGTAGATTTGCCAATGCAACACAAGTTTCGTTTGTATTAATCTTAAATTGGCAGAAGGTGGAGAACATGAAAAAGGAATCAAATAACATCCACATACCTAAGCAACTACTTGAGCACAACTACTAAAACTGTTGAATTTCTTTTCCAGCAACATCCAAGCCCCAATTTCAGCACCGCTGTAGATCATGTTCCCAGCCGCCGCTATTCGAGGACATGCATTCTTTTACCTTGCAAAACACTCCAATTCATAATTCCAGAAGACCACCACTTCCCCACCTTTACCCCTGCTTTTTCATCCACCTTCCAGTGGATGATGATGGGTTAAGGTACATAGCTCTTCATTTTGACCTCCATCCATAAATTCATCCATCGTGGAAAGAAAGAAAGGGAAGGAAGGAGAGGGTCCTTTTGCACACGCAGCGCGAACAGAGAAGAGCCACACGGCGACTCTTGTATGGCCATGGCCATGGATGTGATCCGCCTGCTTTTCAAGCCCCTTATTGCTGAGTGACTGCCTATGCTTCTACTCATCGCAAATTTGCGGCAGCCAAATTCGGTGTGAGGTTTTCTAGTTGTTGGAATTTGAAGCCGCATTGAGCGAAGGGTTTGGGTTTACATTCTGGTGACGAAGGAAGCAAGGAAGCAAACAAGGAACCAAGGGAAGGAAGAGAGGAAAGGAAAGAGCTATGGCGGGAGCTTTGGGTTTGGCTGGCCCGGGGCTAATGGAATGCTCTTTTGTGACAAACAGCAAGAGGACTCCGATTGCATCATCTTCTGCGGCTTCGTCTGCGGCATCCTGCGTCAGTTGCTCGGCTTCTTTGGCGCCCTACTACAATGCGAATCTCTCTGTTTCTGGAAGGCCCCAGAAAGTTCTGGCCCTTCGAACCTCCTTCACTTCGCGGTCCATGGATTCAAGTTTCTGGGATGGAGGAGGTGTGTGCAATTTTTTTGTTGGGGTCAAATTGATTTCTCTTTGCAATTGAGCTCTCCGAAATTTTAAGGGGGTGATTCCTTAGAGAATTAAACCCACTGTCTTGGATACCCAACCCAAGAGTTTTGGAATTTTGGAAGAGAGTTGTAGGTGCTTCTGCCGTTCTTGCAAGATTAGGAGTAATGGGTTGGAGAGTATGTGTGAGGGTTAGGTTATGTTAATTATTGCTATGGGTGCACATGTGTGCCGAGACTATGTGCAAAAGCCATTTTATGGCGTGATAATTTGGTCATGTGCCTATGGATGAGAGCTTTTTGGTGCTCAAGTTTGCGCATTTGTAGTACAGAGATGGTGCCTTTCATATTTAGCGCGGTATCACCATGCACTCAGAATTTCATAGAATTATGTTTCCAGGTTCTTGTGGGAAATAGAGGAGGAGTAACATTTGAGGTGGATAGGGTTCTCTTGAAGTTTTCTATGACAATTGGATCCGGCTTGATGTAACTGGGCGGTCTTTACTCTGAGGTTGAAAGAACCACAATGCTGTTTTCTTACACAAAGAAAACATAAGCTCTGAACCAAACTCAGATTATTACTGGCAGCTCAATCATCGTATGAGGAAGAAATTTGTTCAACGTACATCTGCATCGTTAATGCTTGAGACCATGTTCTCAATTGCACATAAGCTGGCAATTTCATCCTAATGTAAAGCATACTGTGTAAATGTATTGAGGGTGAGATTTGGGGATTTGTGGCAGTGGGAGCTTGTGCCCTTGTGCTGGCAGTGGAGGACAGCATTAGGCAGAGCAGGGGTGGTGGCGGTGCCATGTGCGCGCAGATGAACATTTTTGAGCGTGTTGTCAGGATTGTGCGGGTAATAATCTCTGCCTTTTAGGTTGCTTATGATTCTAAGTTTGTGTGGAGTTTTTGTTAGTTTCTAGTTACACTCTTTGGTTGGACTTTCTCTTGCAGTGTTTTTAAGTAGTCTTTGCAAGCACTAGTCTCTGGCATTATCACTTCATCAAATGCTTGTGGACCGGAAGTAGCATGAATGTTTGACATGAATTCTTGGTATGGTTATGACTTTTGGTTATTTTGTTAGAAGGCCCAAGATGATGTGAATGGTTGCACCTGAATAGTATGCCTAATCTGAGGAATGAATTTGTTGCAATGCAGTCCTATGCAAATGCTATTGTGAGTTCTGCAGAGGACCCAGAGAAGTTACTAGACCAGACTGTGTTGGAAATGAATGAAGACTTGATTAAGATGCGCCAAGCTTCTGCCCAGGTTTGTGAAATCTCCTAGTTTCTCTTAAGATCTGAGATGTGCAGGTGTGATTTATGTATTTTTGTGATTGACCACTTATCTTTTAGCAGACCTCAACGAGTCTTCTCCTGAAGAAAGTGGAAGCATAATGAAGACAGACTGTACATGCTTCTTGAAAAAACCTGGAGTTGATGTCGACCAACAATGCAACATGTATATAGATGCCATCAGAATTAATTTCTTTTGGGTTGGTCAGTACATGCCATTGTCTTTATCTTAATTGAACATAAGGATATTTTCTCAGTTCTGGCTAATATTCAGGAATTGAAATCAATTTTTTTTGGGCTGGTTTCGTGAAGGTTCTAGCTTCACAAAAGCAGCTGGAAAACAAGTACAAGGCATCACAAACAACTGCTGATGACTGGTACAGGAGAGCTAAACTGGCTCTGGAGAAGGGTGATGAGATGTTGGCTAAGGAGGCACTTAAACGCAGGAAGGATTATGAGGTAAAACTCAAGCTTATTATTTACCCTGGGAATGAGCAAAGTAGACCCCATCTTGTGATCACCTATACTGAATTATGTCATTCAAATCAAGGTACAACTAAGGTAGGTGCGTGAAGGTCTCAAGGATATGAAACATGCAATTAATGCGAGATGATGAGCAAATCCAAATTGTGTCCATAGCCATTTGTCTCCAAAGTTTTCAGAGCTTATATGTATATCATATTCATTGTCAAAGTGAAGATTCTTGTACTCATTAAATGGTCATACAGGTCCTCCCAATATTGATTATTGAGTGTAGAATGATCAGCATATTCTGAGCACTTAGTCCAATCTCTTATAAAGACATGTCTTTCAGGTGTCCATTCTTGGATCCACACCTAACCACATACCACTCAAATATAGGTGTCCAGATTTTGCTACGTTGGATTAGTACTGGTCTACCTTATGAAGGCTCTTGCTCCCACCAAAGGCATTTAGGTTGCAAATCCAAGACTCACTAAGCCCTTAATCAGACACCCAGCACCGCAAATAGGAGGAATCCATCAGGATTAATGACACACTATTAACGAAACAAATTTACTTGTATGAGAATACAAGATATTATACATACGAGGAGAGACTAGTTTCCAGAGAATTGGACCTGTCATTGGGAGGGCTTAGTGGTTGTGGAGTATAGTTTATGTATTTATATCTCTGCTTTTTATTTGCACAGGAAAGCGCCAAGGCATTGAAGAACCAGCTGGACGCACAGAAATCTGTGGTGGAGAAGTTGATTTCTAACACTCGGGTACCATAATCCTCTGAAATTTTCCATGTGTTCACACTTTTCAAACAATCAGTATAAATCAGAGGCTTTTCAGTCTATCATCACCATGCTTGACACCATTAGAAATGCATCATTGCCTTTTAGGGTTCCACTTATCTGGATTGAGATCAATGTGAGTGCATTGGCGAGCAAAAAAAAGATGATGACAAATTTGGTTTGAATGCAGTTACTAGAGAGCAAGATACAAGAAGCTAAGTCAAAGAAGGACACATTAAAAGCACGAGCGCAATCTGCTAGGTATGTGCAATGAGTTTGTTTTATTTGCAGTTTTGTCTTATGACCAAAGGGTGTGCTTCAAGACATGAGCTACAGATTGTGATATTTGATGCTGTTTTGCACACTGTGACATTTGAAGCTCTGGATTAGGAGACTTCAAACAATTCTACTATTTCCATTGTTTTTAAATTCTGAAGCCCTCTCAATCACGGAGGACTGGATGTGATTTGATTATCGTAGATTGCTTTGTGTCCCCATTATTGATAAACATTGACAACCGAAGACGAAAAAATTGTGAGGTCGAACTCAGCTTGCAAGGCTGATGTGATATGTTTGACATGACCACACTTATAAATTGAGGGCACACAAAGTTTTCATCTGCCTTTGAATTGGATTGGGAACCTCAGAAGGAATTACTGGAGATTGGGAGTTAGATGAAGTTTGCTCTGAGAATAACAGTTTGATATGCAATTTTTTTGGCCTTGTGCAACAGGACATCACAGAAGGTCAATGAGATGCTGGGTAACATAAACACCAGTAGTGCTCTTGCAGCCTTTGAGAAGATGGAAGAAAAAGGTACTGTGTACAGGACTGCTGTATTTGCCTCTCAAGTCTAGGAATAGAAAATCCTTGTATTTGGCTGAAAGTGGTTGAAAATGTGTGCTCCCCTTTTTTGCTGTTCCTACATGCTAAGATATGAAGTGTACTGTGGTTTGGGTTCCTGCTTGGGCCTGTTTCACCAAGTCTATTTGTGTTATCCAATGTTTGAGCATGCAGTCACTACGTTGGAGGCAGAATCTGAGGCGCTGAATCAGCTTAGCACTGATGATTTGGCTGGCAAGGTATATAATACTTATCCCTTGTTTCTTACATGATACAAGCTTGAGGCTGGTTTGCCACCTTTTGGGGGTGGCAGCATTTATGCGTTTATGGGTCTGTTTTCATGTATATTGGCTTCATTGCTTGCAAGAAACTTATGTGCATTTTCTGTTCCTCATGACAGTTTGCACTCTTGGAGAGTGATTCCGTGGATGATGATTTAGCCTCATTAAAGCAGGAGATGTTGGGCACTTCCAAGGTATATGATGCGCTTGACTCGTACCATGTACATCATTTTTTCTTGAATAATTGCAATAAGGCAAATAGGAATTATTTGGTTTCTATTTGTTGTTCACCACCTTATACTGTTTGGATTCGTGAGGTTGAAAGTTTTGTGTGTTGAGGATCAATATTGGAAAGGTTAGGAGCTAATCTCAATTTGTTATGAAGTATCAAAATCCACTCACAGTGAGCCATAAGAAGGCCACATAGTTCCCTCCCAATTATGTTGACTATTGGACTTAGAATGGTTAACAGATTTTGCACACATAATCCAATCTCTTCAAAACACGTGTTTCTGGTGTCTCTTAGATTTGCACCCAACCATCCACCACTCAAATAGAGGTGTCTGATTAGGATAAGTTATTGAATTAGGCCCACCTACTATAGTCCTTCAAGAGTACCAATGCTTAAGAGGAGCATGATCTCACTATTTGAAGTCCAAGTAGTCTCAATGAAATTGTTTTCTTTCTTTGGATGCATTGTTTTTAGTTTTGCAGTTGGGGTCATTGTTTTTAATTCTGTTGGGACTCGGCTATATTTTTGCAGAGGGGAGGAGGGGAGTTGCCAGCAGGTCGCTCACAACCAGTCACAAGCAGTAGCAGTAGCAGTAGCAATGCAAATTACCCATTTAAGGACTCTGAGATTGAAAGAGAACTGAACGAGTTACGAAAGAGGACCAATGATTTTTGAGCCGTTTTGTTTTGTGTCTCCTTACCATGAAATATAACCAAATGGTTAACATATTGGAGTAGTTCCAATTGGGTGTACTTTTAAAGAGAGCGATGAGTGGTGTCCTACCACTTCTATGTTTTGAGCCCTGGCCTTTTTGAAGGCTGGGAATTTGAGTAATGAACATCTTGCAGGGTGGCTAAGGCAGTCATTTTTTAACATGTACTGTAAGGCCTACTGGATGGATCCAGTTGTGTTTTAATCAAGGGTTTTCCGTATCCAATATATGCAGGTGGAGAAACCTGTTAAAATTTAACTCTCGGTATCAAATTTTGGACTTGGATACAAAAACACAAGCAGGTTTTTTGCATCAACAAAGCATACAAGTTACACATTTATAGTTGATTGGCATACATGAGAAATATCGTGCAAGATTTTCACATATTGTGTGAGCCATTCATGTGTTCAATGCATCAACTTAAAGGCCCCTCCTTTCTAGAATGAGGTTGTGTGACATACAACATTTGACTAAATCTGGCACAAAAGCAGGTTCAACTTCATTTTCTCTTCATTACTCCTTTGGTAAGATGACTTCACAGAAGTGCAAACTCAATCTCATGAAGTTTCCAAGCTAGTTCATGAATGTTCCAACTAATGTTACCATATTGTTCGACCAATACACCCTAAACTCCGTAATATCAACCTCCATAATGTCACACACTCTCTAATACAGTATCCCGAAACCCTAGGGAACGGATGTTCGTAGTTCAAATCTCACTTCTTATTGTCACCTTTCTCTCCCTTATATCACAAAATTTGTCATTAATGCAAACCACCAAAGAAGTCAACCCACACCCTCGCATTGTGCCATTGTGTCACCTTCTTATTCTTATTCTTCTGCTTATGCCACTTGTTGAATGTTGGTGCATGCATCCGCCACATCACCCGGGAAGGCCAAGTGGAGTGGACCACACTAGTGTAGGTGATAGGAGAACGAATTCAAATTGTCCTCACATCTCCTTTGTGTTATTTCATAATGTCACATGCTACACTAATTCTATATTATCACGCATCCATGTTAACACTACAAAACTCTGTAATATCTCGTGCACTTTGGTTGCCATAGGTGTGATAATATGGAGTCTAGAGTGTATCATGAAGCTTCTAAATTAGTTCATGATTCTTCTAAACCAACTTGACATGCGGCACAACTCAATTCATGATAGTGGATCTTTACCTCTAGCAACTTCATGAATCTTTTAGACCAATTTCGTATTCTCAACTTCTCAACTTCTTGTTTCATATTCTTTGTCTTCTCGTTGTTCGTTGATTCCTCTTTGTTTTGTGTTTACCTGGAGCCTCTAGCTTTGACATCATTTTTTCTTTGGTCTTTCATTATAGTACCTTAGAGCTGGAAGCAAGCAGTGGGACTGCTCCTCGTTTCTCAACCAATGAGAGACTTTAGAAAACAGTGACCACAACAACTTGGTCACTAAACTAATTGTCCCAATTAGTGAGGGAGGGCTAATAGTGAGTATGGGAAATTAGTGAAGGTGATACTAAATTTCTTTACACTATGAAAATAGCGCCACCAAAAGATCTAGGAAGCGATTGTTCATCCTAGCACTTGACAATATTCCAGACCTTTGACAACTAACCAACTAATTCACCTATTAGTTAACTAGTTGCCTTTGGTAACTATAGTTGTTCGCAAAGGCAACCAGTTGTTCGCAATTCGACCTACCAAAAAATGTAGTCAACTATAGTTGTTCTAAATTCGGTTTGCCAAAAAATCTAGTTAACTAAAGTTGAGCGCATCCTGTTCACGGAATTATGTTGTAGTGTTGTAGTGTCACTAGTGTGTTATTTGTGTTGGTGGTGTACATGGAGGTTGTTTCGGACCCCAACACTGTGAGTGATCGTATAAAGGCGTTTCTTGATGATCCTCAGTGGCTTGAGCATATTAAAAACCCTCAACTGAAGAAAATCAAGAGGCGAACTTTTTCGAACATATAATACTTGGAATTTTTCTAGTGAAATATAGTTGTTTCTTGAATCTAGTCTTAAATTTTCTAGTTAACTATAGTTATTTTGGCAGTTTTCCAAGGTCTGCAACATTCATTGAAATCAGCACTTGGCACTATTCACTAACAAACATGTATTTTCATGTAAATTTTCTTTATCACTCTACAAACACCTTAGAACACGCACTAATTTTCTTGAAATCTATGGTAAATGAGCATGTATTCATGAATTTAGTCACTCAATAAAAATTTCAGCCCTCAATAACTTTGAGATTTGACTAAATAGTGCATGCTTCTGAAATTAGTACCACCATCACTAATTGGGATAATCAGTGTAATATAAACAGGCCCTTAGCAGGTACAGAAAGCTCTACAAGTATGTTCTACATGTCCATAGCAACAACTTAGGTTCAATGAAGATCATCAAATCTAGAAAATGATCCTTCTCAATATCATTGATTTAACTTTCTGTCAGACTTTTATGTTCACCGGTGGCAACTTGTCCACACACATTCATCACACAAAACCACACACAAACTTCAATATCATGAACCACATATTTCATGTACAGTACCCTCCAATAAGTATTGGTCACTATCCCAAAAGATGTAGAAACTTGATTGAAAGGAAAATTTTAAAATGGTAGTATGTACTCAAAAGTCCTCCGATTGAGGAGTTGTAAAGTGTTTTGGATAGATCATTGAGTCTATTTTCATGGTATATTAAGTTTGCAAAATGAAAGAACATATTTCCATAGTAATAGAGCTTTTTATAGTATTGTGTCTACCACCTAGTACCACCACCATAGGCATTGATTACAGCCTCCATACGAAAAGGCATACTAGCAATGAGCACGTTGATGGTTTGCAGAGACACTTCTTCCCATACTCGTTGGAGCGTTTCGACCAATTCATCCCTATTTCTTGGTAGAGACTCCTTTTGAACATCATCTTTTAGAATCTTCCAAAGGTTCTCGATAGGATTTAAATCAGGTGAATTTGCCGGCCATTGAAGCTTCTTCATGCCATGCGCATGTCTCCAAGCACTAGATAGGACACTACGATGCATTGGAGCACCGTCTTCCATAAGGATAAGATTATTTGGATCATCATGCAAAAAGTAAAATCCACTTAAACAACCCTCATACACAATGTCGATAAAATCGCTAGTTGTGTGTCTATGAGGTGGCATTACAACAAGCGGACACTTTTGATAACCTGAGAATGCACCCCAAATCATGACAAATGTGCGACCAGATTTGAAAGACGGAGCCAAACAATCTTGGAAGTAGCGTTCATTTGGTCGTCTCCAAACTGTCACCTGTCGTGAGTAATTTTCAATCTCAAAGCTTGACTCATCTGTCCACATGATGTTGCGCCAATCGGATTCTGTCCAATTTTGATGAGCTTTTGCAAATGCTAACCTATCTGCCTTATGCTTCAAACTAAGATATGGTTTTTTAGCAGCAACACGATTGCGAAATCCAAGGTTCGTTATGACCTTCCTCAATGTATTAGCGTGCACTCTCACGCTCATTTGTTCTACCAATCTAGCAAGTGGAATACATCTGTTTGATGTTAGAAGGTGACTTAACTCTCTAGTGTGTCGCATTGCCAATTTATGAGGCCTCCCACTCCGCTTCATACTATTTATTGTTCCACGACGCTGAAACAAGTGGACAATGTTGGAAACATATGTTCGTGGGATGCCCATCTTCCTTCCAATCTCTGCATTTGACAATCCATGCATTTGACTATGCATACCAACAATCATTCCTCTCTCTACTACAGTATACTCTTTTGACTTCATGCTCTCTAGATAGCTACTACATGCCAAAAGCATGCATAGATCACACTACAACAATGTGCCCTACAAAAACAACCTCTTTCACGTTTTGCAACAAGAATTCCTCAAATGCACAATCAATTTTTCCACTCCCACCCTTGCAATGCCTTGCAATGACAAGAGAGAAGATTTGGACATCAATTTGTAGTACCCTCAAACAACTAGATCTTTCACAATGCATTCAACCGTCATCATGCATGCAATACACTTGTTAACCACCATGTGAGCGATATTCAAAGAATGCAAATTATCTTGACAAGATGAAGGATTGGTACAGATTGCATTACTCCCATGGTGCCAACACTTAATCTATTTATAGCTCACGAAATTTCAGATCAATATCTCGTTACATGTGCATGCATGATCTCCTTGAAGTTGACATTGTTTTCTCTCACAATCCAACAATTTTAAAAAACGACCAATACTTATTGGAAGGTACTGTATATAGAGATGTGAAATATCATGCACAAAACTTCCAATGCAAATGGCTTAGTTTACACTCCAATCAATTGGTTTGAAGCTTGGCCATGGACAAATTTGTCCTTGTAAGCATTTAGGGGTTAAGTGGCATGTACATCATCAAATAACTTTCAACCAAGTTGCACAGTGCACAATTCCATTTGAGGTACACATGTATTATTCAGTTGCATTCCATAATCGGACATCTATACTTGATCAGTGTGTGGTTAGGTGAGGATCAAAGAACAAACACTATGAAGACACATGTTTGAAAGAGATTGGGCTATATCTTCAAAGTTTATGAACTTCTCCACACTCAATAGTGAACACAGTTGGGAAGACCTATGCATTTGATTAAAGTATCAACAAACTTGCACTTCCCATAACCATAACTAAATCAGAGGAGGTCCAGATTTCAATCCAGTTTTTGTTGATGCTTCATCATACATTTGCTGATGCAGTCCAAGTTTCGTTGTGCAAGTCTAATCAGTAGAAGTTGGAGAACATGGAAAAGCAAAGCGAATGCCTTATAAATTAGCAAACCAAATACCTTACACATTAGCAGATATTGATGCTTAGGTAGAACTCATGTTAAAAACATGTGCTGAACAACACAGACAAAAGGACAAAGATTGCTGTTGTCATCAGCTCCAGAAGAAGTTTACAATTTTTGACAAAGCTTTGGACCACTTGGTGAAGTCTCTGACCTCTTTATTCTGTTGGATCTCATAAGATCAGTGCCTGATTCAGAAAGTTGCATTTCAAGCAAGAGAAAAACATTGCTCCACTAGAGGTGTTATTGACCTTGAAGTTGATTCCAGACTGGTGCAAAATAACGAGGGAATTATCGCATAAGAGCATACCTCTCATTTATCCAACATAAAAGTCCCAAAACAGAATGCAGCCCGAAGGTTTCTTTATAAAGTTAATTTGACCCTGAAATTAGCTTTAAAGAACCTGAATTAGGCTAATCCATGTCATTTTGAAATGAATCGGCCACAAACATTTAGGGGGTCGAGTTTTTAGGTTGGCTGGATGAAAGTTACACTCATATGAGATAACTCCGTCTTGTTGTGCAAACTACGGACGAGAGAATGTCCTTTCCTGCTGAATATATGCGATTTGACCAAAAAAGGGAAAAATGCAGGATTCAAATTGACAAACCTAAAACCTGACAGCAAAATTGAGCCCATTTTGTATTTCATTCACTTATACAATCTACTGATCTTAACCTCTCCGCCTTGATGTCTCAATACTAAGAAACTCAAGGCATTTCTAGAATCTATGACCATCTCTGATCCAGGGCCACTGATAAATATGGAAGCAAGGAAGAAGGGGGGGCTCAAATGCCATAAGGTGCTATCTGCTTCAACATAATATGATTATTTATTGCAAGACATATGACACGTGTCATATTCACAGTAGTCAAGGCTTTTCAAATCCTTTGTGGAAATTACCTTCAGCCCTTCAGTGTTGAATCAGACATCACTTTGCAGTGTCACAGATGTTCGTATTGAGTGTTACTCTGTGTACCAATTTAGGGTCTCACCTGCCCACATTGGCACAACTGTACTGGGCCCAAATCCGTACTCATTCGGCACTCGCCAGCTTTTCCTGATCAAAGTTGTTTTATTCGAATTTCTAGGGAGCCCATAGAAATCTGGTCCATTCAAGCTTGCAAACGCCTCCAATTTATCAAGAGCATTTTCCTGTGTCAGAAAAAGTCAGATTGGCACGAAGACTGAACTTTTGAGGGATATAAATACCAAACAATAAGACAGTTGTCAAAATGTGTGTGGAATAGTCTTTGCAGGGACTTTGCAGAAGTCTCTTAGAAACTCATGTTTTGGTAGGGAGTTTCGCCCCACTTTTGACAATTTATAATGCTGGAGTGTTCAATTGGTGTTGGAACCCCTAATATTGGTGAAATGAAAGGGAAGGCATTTGACTTTGGCCAGAAAAGAGCTATTTAAAGTTGAATTTTATAGAAAACTTTTGAAGGCACCTAAAATGGTGCTCCTAAAAGTTTCACAAGGAGTTCAAACTTTACATAACCATCTCTTGGCCAAAGTCAAACACCTCCGCTTCAATTGACCAGAAATAGGGGTTCCGACACCACTATAAAGCTCCTAATAACACTAGGACATAATAAATTGTCAAAAGTGGAGCAAACTCCCTACCAAAACATGAGTTTTTGAGAGACTTTAATGGGTAAACTCTAATAGCTAAGATATAATAATGCTTGGTACAAAATTGATGATACCTGCTCAAATGCTTCTGCGTAGAGGCTAAGAGCGATCGGGGCACTGAATATGCCTGCACATCCGCATGATGCTTCCTTTGCATGCCTCTCATGGGGTGCACTATCCGTTCCCAGAAAAAATTGTTTGCTACCACTTGTCACTGCTTTTAGCAAAGCCCTTCCTACACACACCCTCTCAAAACAAATTAAATACCTATACTTTTGATGCTATGCACCATTGCTCAGTAAGGTGGATGGGTCTTAAATGGTTGCATTTTCCAATGGCCCAGTTCTCCTAGGATATGAAACACACTATTAGTATGAGATGGTTAGCAAATCCAAATTGAGGCCATAGCCATATTCCTCATAGTTTTTGGAGGTCAGATGAATATCTTATTCATTATCAAGCAAAGATTGTCGTGCTCATTAAATGGTCATATACATCCCCCCCAATTATTGGACTATTGAACCTAGAACGGTTATCGTATTTTGAGCACGCAATTCAACTTGGTATCCATTTTTGGAGCCACACCAAACCACAAGCACTCAAACATAGGTATCCTAATAAAATAGGTGACTTAGTAAGCCCTGCCAGGGGTTGTAATAGGTGCCTAGCCTAACCAGCCGCAGTAGCAGTGAGGTAGGTATTGGGTATGTTACAGCCAACAGTAGGGTGACACATGTCCATTACCGGACATAGTGGTCAGGTCATTGCAGGGTCATCAATTACAGGTGATAATGTGCCTCCTTGTATCCAATCAGAATAGACATGTCAACAAAATCGCTTGGCCTGACCACTATGACACTTTAATTTTTTTACTCTAAGACACCATTTAGCCTCTACTTTAAACTACCACACAGCAAGTCATACATCTTGTAAGACCATTCACAACACTAAAATTACAACAAATGTCCATGGCTATACACGACGGCTGACTTACTCAATTACAATGTGATATCTCACTTATTGTCTATGCAGTTAAGACCAGGTGATGACTTGAAATAAGGGCAAACAAGTATTAATTCACAATTTCACACAACAATTCCTAGAGACAGGGTCTCCAAACAACAAATAACTTAGGCATTCAAAAAGGGGATTCAAACACTCACTATGAGTCTCCCGTTTCAGCACAGGTAGGCAGTAATTATGTGGTTGGAGACCTCCTTTAAATATGGCATTTCTATTCATCAACAGATGTTGAGGAGTAACTGTCGCTGCAACCATGCCTGCCACAAAAAATCCCAAGTTAAGGTAAAAGGCAATCCACCCCAAAAAGAATGGCATAGTACCCCTTTTATTTCTTTAAAAATCAACTCTGCAGAGCTTAAAGTAATAAATCAGTGTTGGTATGTGTTATTAATACCATCAGTGCACGATTCAACAAACATAACCGCGCCTTGAGTTGTGATATGTTCCATCACAATCTTGAGCTGAGGAAGTTTCTCTCTGAGTGGAGCAAGCACGGTGTCAATAAAGACTTGCTCTCGATCGAAAATGTCAACCTCTTGATTTGCTACTTCCCCATGAACCTAACATTTGTCAATATGGTTGGTGGTGTTAGTGAGATTGAAAACCTTTGTGTGGAATACCTTTGCTTTACCAAAGATGGATTATTTGCTTCTAATCACAATCCACACTACCAAATGAAGAATGATTCTGGTAAAGCCAAACATGATTATCCATGTAAGGAGAATCTATGAGCTATTCACACATAATAAGTTAAACAACATCAGCAAGATCTAAAGCTGTGCTATTTGCTTGCAAGTTCACACAAGGACCAAGAGAAAAACAAAACAAGATTTCATAGAAACATTTCCTCATACAACTGAGACCCAAAATTTGCTGCTCACATTCTGCCTGATGATTAAAAGGGCTTGCTGCCTTTCTTCAAATTTTCATAAACTTAAGAGTTTGTGAAGACACTGGAGTATCATGGCATTCCAACTGGAATAGAGAGGATGATAAGTAGGTTATAATTTTAATCTGATGAATTAGATACAACTCTGTACTTCTTTCCAAGGTCTGTGGTTGGAGCATCTGCTCTATTTTGTTTCTAGAAGTTTGCTTCTTCAAATTAGAGATCCCCACTACAACCACTGTTCTTGTCCCAATGTGGCCTCAAACTTGTCAGCAAGCATTGGTGTGCATACGTGTCACTCGTACATTGGCTGAGACCCACTTGAATCCCACTTAGAAAACTCCATTTCAGTACTTGGAAAGATGAAATAGAATGCCCTCTATGGTACTATCAAACTCACTCAAGGTAGGCATTATGACTTACAAGTAACGGTAGGCCTCGGAAAACCATCTCCTCAAGTACTGGTAAGCACTTCTCAAGGTCAGTTACACCTGCTTGCGAGTTTGTGGTTGCACCCGCAGGATATAGCTTCACAGCTTTCACCACCCCACTCTCACCTGTCATAGCAACTCTGCTTCTCATTTAGAAGACAAGAAGACATTCTTCTCAATTCCCATTTCAAACACCTCATAGCCTTTATTTAAATCTCAGTAAATGGGTGACAATAAATCATTTTTTGAACCCTAAAACCCTAACCCTGACTCTTCCATGTGCATCAGTCTATGACAAGAGGATAACATACGATGAAAGGACATATAATGCAGTTATTTGCTCTTGGTAACCAAATGACAATTAAGGTATGTGGTCCTATCATTGGCACTTGATCGTTGAATCATATCAGGAATTAGCAATTACAAATCACACAGATTGTCAATTCAAGATGTAGATTGGAGTTGAGATGCAAAAGCTATAGGAGATCAAAGTATAGATTCTCTCACTTTTTAAGTGATCTCATAGGCCCTCCCTATTGTATTAACAATTGAACTTAGAACAGTTGATGTATTTTGAGCACATAGACCAATCTGATTGTAACACATGTCTATTCTCAACTACAAGCCTTGCCATATACCATTCAAACATAGATATCCAGTTAAGAAAAGGCCACATAAGGCCCACATACCTTGATTGAGTTTCTGAACCCTAAAACCCTAAACCCTGAATCCTCCATATGCATCAGTCTATGACAGAGTAGAATATATCATCACGAAAGAACATATAATGCAATCCAGTCATTCCCAGTGCGGCAAATGGCTTTGTTTCCTGACCCACAACTCCAAATGCACAATTTTCCTTTGAAATTCACTTACTTGCAGCCTTGATATCATCTCGTGTTGTAACATCTGTGAGATAGAGTGTCATCAAGGGCTCAAATTCCACATCTGAGGGAAGGACCTTCATGATGCGGTCTCTGTATGCAACTGCAGCTGAGAGAGTCGTGACCGGTGGCTTCAAATTTGGCATTATGATGGCCCTCTTGAAAACCCCTGCACTGAAAATAACCCCATCTCCAAGATTCAGACAAACACTTAACCAACAAACAGCAGAAACCTAAAACCCTGTGAGCTCAGTGCTGCTGGGAATCCAATTCATCTATGAAAATCAGACAACACTTAACCAACAAACAGCAGAAACCTAAAACCCTGCAAGTAAAGTAAGTGCTGCCATAATTCAATTCAACAGGTCTAAGAGTGAATTGTTTAATAGTTGATTACCTGAGAGGAGCAACAGATGCAAGGCCATCACCATCCCGAAGATGGAGATGCCAATCATCAGGTTGAGTGATCGTGAGGCGCTGGATTTGGTCACTGAGATGACCCTCCTGTTTCCCTTGCATCTTTGAAATTGCAGTTTGTTGCATACTCGCCACGATTTTCACATTCCTCCGTGTCTGACCACTGCCAATAAACCATCCCCCACATGAATCCCACCACATATACTCATCCTAACTTTCAAATACAAAATTAAAAAATTAAAAACACCATCCTCAGATCATTCGCACAGTAAGCAAACAACCCGAATGAACTTTGTAGCTCCATTTACAACCAGTTCCACTTCCCATCAAAACATCTCTCGGATCAATTGCAACACATACTTACATCCCAACCTAAAAACCAAGAATCCACTAACCAATCAACGCATAAACCAACAATTCATGCAACACATACTCGTCATTCTGAATTTTGAAAAAGGAAAGATAATATCCCACAACACACCACAGCAAAAACCATCCTCAAATCATTCATACAGTAAGTGGACCACACCATTAGCTCGTTTTGTCATTTAATTGACACAAATTAAGGGATCCAAATCCTTGAAGAGGAAAACTAAGTTTTGCATTGACAAAAAGGGTTAAACATTCCCCTGGACGAATTGCACTGTGACATCAACCACTTAACCCAACCTAAAAATCAAGAACCACTACACATCAACGCACAAACCTTTTCCTCAAATCACTCTGCGCAATCAGAGAAGTAGCACCTTGAACTATAAATCTGTGCACACAACAGCGTTGGCAGTTTGAGGTTTCATTACTTACAGTGGTGGCGTGAACAATGTGCGAGGCGAGATGAGAGTAGGCTTCAATAATGTTGAGGAGGCCATAGAATCCTGCAACTGATGATAGGAATGAGAATTAGGAAGAAGTCAGAAGAAGAGAGGAATCGGTGGGGACCATCGTATGATGAAGGTGACGAATCTCGAGCAAAGCGAAGAGGGAAGAGTTCTTCCTTAAGTTCTCCCTTCCTGCCCTGTGTGAATGGGGTTCATGAAGTGGAACCCCTTCCAAGGCAGTGTGAATAGGGTCAGCTATGAAAGAGTTTTTTTTCCTTGAGCCTGGAGTGAGTTTCTTTGATTTTTTTGAAGGTCCTTCTAAGGTCAATTGGTCTTAATCCCTAAAAGCCTGGGGGTTTTAGCTTGAATCAAAGATGTACTATAAAGTGTGAATTATAAACTTCATTTTGTGTTGGCATACAAAAGAAAGTTTTAGGGAGTTACTTTCATATCACATCTGTGTGGTTGGAATATGGATCTCTATCTCTGGTCTCCACCAAAGCATTTTACAAGCATTTTCCTTCCAGAAATAATAAAAATTCAAAAATGTATCAAAATCACTTGATCTTTCATATGATTGGCTAAAAGTTTGAATTGCATGATTTGGTGGATAAAACCACAAATATTTATGTCACTAACATTGTTACTTCCCCAAAATAGCTAAGTTTTTAACAAAGAATAAATTAAGGGTTCCAACCACTTCAAGGCCCATATCTTAGAGTCATTGATATAAAATTTTGATATGTTTGCTCTAGACGGTGCAGAACTTTATTATGTCAAGGTGAAAGAAAAGAAAAAAACAAGGAAAGAGATAAGTTTGCCTTGAGAGATATATGTTTGAAAAATACTTGCAACTTGTTTTTGGCTTCTTGGGCATTTAGGGTTAAGTGGCTCGTTTCCTTAATTGGACCCCTATATTTGATTGGCATGTGGTTTAGTGAGGATCAACGAGCAAACATCATAAAGACACATGTTTAAAATATATTGGACTACATCTTCAAATACTAGTAACTACTCTACACTCAATAACTAACGTAATTGGAAGGACCCATTTATCAAGTTAAGACATCAATAAACATACACTCCCAATAACCATAACTAAATCAATGGAGGTCTAGTTTCTAATCCAATTTTTGCATATGTTCCATCGCAAATTTGCTAATACAATGCAAGTTTTGTTGTGTAAATCTAATTGGTAGAGTTGAAGAACATTAAAAACAAACAGAAAAAAAAAAACCCACATGCCTTCATAAGTAGAGGTAAGGTATATGAGTGGTATTCAGTTACTTTTCTTAATCGGACCCCTATATTTGATTGGCATGTGGTTCAATGAGGATCAAAGAGCAAACATCATAAAGACATGTGTTTAAAAGAGGTTGGACTATGTTTTCAAATACTAATAACTACTCTACACTCAATAATGAACATAGTTGGAAGGACTTGTGTATCAAGTTAATAAATCAATAAACATGCACTCCCAATAGCCAAAACTAAATCAATGGAGGCCCAGTTTTTAATCCAACTTTTGCATATGTTTCATCGTAGATTCGCTAATACAACACAAGTTTTGTTGTGTAAATCTAGTTAGTAGAAGTTGGAGAACATGAAAAACAAACCAAATAACACCCACATGCCTTAATAAGTAGAGGTAAGGTGTATGGGTGGTATTCGGTTATTATTCTTAATCAGACGCCTATATTTGATTGGTGTGTGGTTAAGTGAGGATCAAAGAACAAACACGATAAAGACACATTTAGAAAAAGATTGGAATAGGTCTTCATATTTTTATTGACTACTCCACACTTATTAGTAAACATAATTGAGAGGACCTATGTATTCAATTAAGGAAGCAACATACATGCACTTCCTATAAGCATGACTAAATTAGAGGAGGTTTGATTTTCCATTCGATTTATGTTGATTTAGTTTCATCATAGATTTGCTAATTGCAACACAAATGTGGAGACATAAATCTAATCAATAGGAGATGGAGACCAAGAAAACTAAACAAATAACACCCACATACTTTAAACGGCCCATGTAGAAGTTTACAATTCAAAGGTTGAAGACTCATCTGATCACCTATTGAGGTGTCGTGTAAATAACGATCGTGTGTCACTGCATGGATAATGAAGGATGGCTCCGCTACTAACTAAAGTGGTGAACGTCATCCCAAGGAACTGTAGGCTGGGTGCAATGTGAGCCCCATCCTTAATCGCCTCTGATGTTTGGCCATCAGATCCCAAAGAATTAATTCCACCGCCTCGTGTTCGATCGCATCCCTAAGCCATAACTCCTCATATTCTACTTGGGCAAGTAAAACACGGTGAAAGCCACACATGATCATTGAATACGACTGGTGGAAGCACCAGGTACCGAAGATCCTCGACATCGAGGACAACTCCACTGTTCAGATGGTAGAGAAGTCAAGGGTGGCCTCAAGCATGCCATGTGCCATCCACGTTGACACTGATCACACAATAATATAGTAGCCGCTCCTTTCTTCTCCCCGCACACGAAACATGGAAGGTCCTCTGGCACAACGGCCAGTTCAGGATGAACTATACCCTCAATAGGTAGGTGACATGGGGCACAGTTTTTGGAATGCTCGCGACATTCCCTACTATCATTGCCTTCCAACAATAACAAACCACTCGGCAACACTTCCTTCACCCGAAGAATAGTACGTCCCGCCCTGACATCCAATGTCGTAGGCGCCTCACGTTGGAGATAAACATAATCACCCTGTCAGAATCTCCGCAACTGAGGTCGGTAAGCACCACTGCGAATGCGTGCATAACGCAATGTGTCACGGTGCTGAGCAATGGACAAATTCTCCATGGCCATAGGCATGGCCCTCTAGAAGAATTGAGCCCGCTCCTGCAAACACTCTGCCCAAATGTTTGGGTCATCCAAATCCACAACAGGAGCTAGCTTTTCCCGAATAGAACTCGGGAGCATGGGCTTACGTCCATACAACAACTGATATGGGATGTAGGACGCCAAAGAGGCTTGCCTACTAAATCGGTAGCCCATAGCAATCCAAGGCAACATAAGGTCCCAATCCCGATGGCTCCCCCGAAGTAATCCATGCTTCCTTAAGCCACGCTTGGTTGTCTGAACAACCCGTTCAGTCAAGCCATCCGCCTCCGGATGATCCCGCGAGGTGGTGCGGTGATCTATAAGGGCCTTAGTGCACAACTCCTCAAAAGCACCGAGGAACTCCCTCCCCTGGTCCGTCAATACCTCAGCCGGTGCTCTAAAACGTGCCAACACACAATCCAAAAAGGCTGTCGCGGCCAACTCTGCCGAGTTTTGGGGTAGAGCGACAAACTCAATCCACTTGCTGAAATGCTCCACCATCATCAACACGTATTTTGCTCCACGTGGTGTGACAACCAACGGTCCTGCAAAGTCGAATGACCAACGGTAGCCTAATCCCATGATAGGTAAAGGTTGTAATCGGGGTGACAAGGTGTTGAAGCTAGACCTAACCCGGTCGCAAACTTCATACCTCCCGACATAAGCAGCAACCTACTGATACATGCCGATCCACCAATATTGGCTACGCAACATCGAATGTGTCTTGCGTACCCCAAAATGGCCAAGTTCCTCGTGCACTTGTCGCACTAAGGAGGCCCTCTGATCCGGTCTAGGAACAATACGCCTTGTCCCATCCGACCACAATCGAAATAACAAACTGTTCTCCCAACGGAACCTTGTTATTCGATGTCCAATCCTATCCCTTTCCATCGTTGAGATGGACAAAGGAAAGGTTCCCTGCTGAAGCTTATGCAATACGGGAAGATCCTCCCATATATCCGTAATAGCTTGAGGTCGATCAATCTCATCATCCGAGCCCTGTATCGGAACCTCAGCAGCAGAGCTAGAAAATAAAGTTAGGTAGGCAGCTGCGTGCCAACTTGGAACCGCCTCTCGATCGCAATTTCCATGCCACCTGGCCCCGGTCAAGTCCTCATCTGAAGGACTTGGATTGCGTGAGAGTCCATCTGCATCCAGGTTAATAATGCCGGCACCGTGCACCACCTCAAAGTCGTATTCATGGAACATTAAAGCCCACCTGGCGAGTTTGCCAGTAAGCTTATCCGACTCCATGAGCCACCGTAAAGGCTGATGGTCAGTCACCAACGTAAAACGCTGACCATAGAGATATGGCCAGAAGTGGGCAATAGCCCATACTGCCGCCAAAGCTTCTCCCTCATAGGACGAATAATTGGCCTCCGCACTGTTATTACTTCGCGAAGCATAAGCAACAACATACTCCCGGCCAAAATCATCTTTCTAAGTGAGAACTGCTCCCAAACCCAATGAACTCCAGTCCGTATGCAACTGGAAAGATTTGGAAACATCAGGACGTCGAAGTACTGGAGCTGTACCTAGTCTCTACTTCAATGTCTCAAATGCCTGTTGTTGCTCATGACCCCAAGTCCAAGGTTGGTCCTTGCTCGTGAGAATGGTCAGCGGCTTGGCAATCAAGCTAAAGTTCTTGACGAATCGCCAGTAGTAATTCGCCAAACCCAAGAACGCATGAAGTCTCGGCACATCGACCGGTGCCGGAATTTTCTGCAAGGCATCCACCTTAGCTTGCTGCACCCCAAGACCTCCTGGAACAATCATATGACCCAGATATGCCAGTCGGTCATGGAAAAACTTGCACTTGCCATGGTGCAAGCGCAATCCCCACCGCTGCAACCGTTCAAAAACGGCTTGCAGATGCCTCACATGCTCCTGTGGTGTCTTGCTGAAGATGATCACATCGTCTATGTAACACCGAGCAAAGGGCAAGCCAGAGAAAACCTGGTCCATCACTCTCTGAAACTCAGCAGGTGCATTCTTCAGGCCAAATGGAAGAAACTTCCAATGATAAAATTGATCCTTCCCATCTTGATCAACTCCCCAGAATGCAGTTTTCACCCGATCTCCCACAAGTAATGGGAGCTGGTGATAGCCGGATCTCAAGTCCAAGGTGCTGAAGACTCGAGAAAATCGATGGCATCGAACAATTCCTCCGGGATTGGCATGGGGTACCGATCCGACTTGGTCTTCCGGTTAACTGGACGGTAATCCCCGCACATCCGCTTCTTCGTCCAATTGTCAAAGATATCCTTCTTCGATGGCATAACCATAGCACAAGCATACTCCCCGTTGGAAAGTTCGATTAGCCTTGCCGCCAAGAGTTCTCGGCAATGAGCTTAGACACCAATCCTCTCAGGAGCACTGAACCTATAAGATCTCCGAAAAATAGGATGGTCATCCTCTAACTGAATGTGGATGGGTTTTCCTTTGTAGCCTTCAAGATCTTGAAAGCTAAAAGCATAACACCTACGGTACGAGCGAATGAATGCTCGTACCTTCCGTGTCTCAACACCAGTGAGATGAGGGCCTAATTCCAATGGCTAATCATCGAACTCTATGGTCTCCCTCTCCACCAACGGGGAACCACCTGGTGCTGGCACGGACTCTAACTGCTACTCAGAGGAGGGGGCATTAACCATGCCCCCCACCTCAATGCCAACAGTAGAGTCTGGCCTCCCTTCATCACCACCAATATGTGATGAAGAAGCCACCACCGGAGGCGAAGAAACCAAAGCAGTATAAACCCGTTGAGCGTGAAGCTCCTCCATCACCTGCTGCTCGAATCGAGAGATTCGTTCGGTTTCTCCAACCATGGCCTCAATTCCCTCCTCCATGAATGTAGACCGCTGTGCCCCCCTGACCAGAGTCCTCTGCCCCCAGAGACAACGACTGGTCACCATGATGCCGTTGCAATGCAAGGCATAAACCAACAGTCCACACCATGGTGTTAAGATCCATGGCTTGGCCCAACACAAACCGCTGTTGGCCCTCAGAAAGGCCAGGAGCTGCTGTGGTTCCGGTCCGGAATCCCATAGCACGCTTCCGTTCGTCGGCAAATGGTTCGGTGTGGGTTTTTGTGTGAGCATCCCACACCATACCAGGCCCCTGATCGCGGAATGCAAATGACTGTGGAAAAATCATAAATGTAAGAAAGGCCCTCCGTGATGCCCCCACTTTGTTGACCAATGCCAACGGGGGTAAATCATCTCGAACAACCGGCAAAGAGGTCCGGTTTGGATCCAAGATGTCATCCACCTTTTGATCAAAAAGTGGAGGCACTGCAGAAAATGATGTAGCTAGCGTGGATAGCAGTGCAAGGTTGGTCTAAAGCCACCGAGGACGGTGGGAATACGAACCAAGTCCTGCGGCATCCACAAAAATGGGATCTCCAAGGTGTTGAGAAACATAATGTTGGCCTTCCAACACCTTGTACCGAGAGTCTCCCAATAGAGGTACATTATCAAATATGTACCCTGGAGGGAAAGGTTGGTGGGCAAACCACCACTGCATAAGCCGGATAAGGTCCCAGAAAAGGATAGACCTGGGATCCTTTAAACCTCGGCCTGCTCCCGCACGTGAGTGGCCCTGGCATGGCCATCCCGCAATGACCAAATCCACGGGACCCAACCTTCGTAAGTCTTCCTCACTGATAAGTGTAACATCACGAGGAAGACGTCCGAAGCACCCACGGATGGCAGTCGGGTGGAGCTGCTGTGGATACAACACCATCAACTGATGTAAATGGTGACGCGTCACACGAATAGATACAAGATTGTTGTCGACATAGATGTACTGTCGAATGGTAAGGCCGGCCTCCAACACGGCCGCCAATCCTGTCCCAATGCCTCCAAACAGTTCCACCAAAGTGATCCCCTCGTCTGGCGGACGCCATAAAATGGGATGTGCCAACGCCGATGGGGCATCCGGTATGACCGGTGTTGTAGAACCGAGAGAGAGGACAATGTGCTCACATCTCTGGAATAGCTCGGCGGAATCGCGCCAGGAAGGAAGAGGATCCTTGGGATGGCGCACCAATGCACCTTTAGGTGGCATATCCCGTTGATCGTCCGAACTCCCCATGAATGCCAATGACTCCTCCAACAATGCGGAACCATAAGGCAATGTATCCACAATAGCACCACATCCAAAAACCATGGGTAACGGTACTATGGTCGCGGCCGCCGCGAATGCAACAGGAATAAGTTCCCTGCGGCCGTCCCCAGCCGACCAACCTGGTCGGATCCAAGCCTCCTCAGTCCAGTTGTCCAAACCAAAACCAAGGGGGTAGAGTGCTTGCTGACCAACTAAAATGTCATAGTTGGTCGCATCTGTCACCGCACACCTAAGAAGAAGAGGTGCGGGTAGATCTCCAGGCTTCACTCGGAAGGTAAGCTGTAATGGCTCCCGAGTATAACCCGTGGCCCGCTCCACGTGGCCAATGGATGTGACAATGGTGAATGGACAGGGAGCCAAGTCTTTGGCCGCCAACCCCAACTCCTGGGCAAGCCTCTTGCCGATCATAACAGGTTGTGCCCCTGAATCCATCATCACACAACGGGGAGCAACTCGAGTGGCGTTGCCCCCAGTCCGACTGACCACCAAAATGCCGGTGTCATTCACCATACGCACGACACCGAGTCGAATGCCGCGACACTCACGAGCAGGTTGAGCAGCGACATCGGATAGATAAGCTGCTCCCGCGGATTCCGGTAAGTCATAAGAGATGGCCGGTCCTCTATCATCCGAGGTGTGTGCGTCAAAAGACGCAATGGTCTCTGCGGCAAGCTCTGCTCGCCGTTTGGCCACTTTCTCGGGATCTTTAGAGACAGGGATGTCCGTGGTGGCCTGAGCCACGGTCAAAGAAGGTGAGGATGCCTTCCATTCCAAAATTCTACCTGCTAAGTGGAAAATCTTAGCAGGCTGGAATTCTGGCGACGACAACTCCATCGCTGTGAACAAAGGTGTGTGCAACACCTTTGATGCCAACGTGTGCACCATGTCGGTCGCCGGATTCGGAGCCTCAATGCTCGAATTGCGACCACTGACAGATTGGACAGCATCGGCCAATCCAAAAGACAATGGTAGCCGTGCCTGTCCAATCTGATCCACGGGACCATTGTCCCGAGCTCGTAAGTTTGCCACAGACTCCCCTGTGGCCGGAGGTGTGGTTCGTGGCACGGTTTGAGCACGTGTCACGGCCGCTGAACTCATCACCTCCCCTGAAGCTCCGAACATATAGTAATCCGGAGTGGAAGAGCTAGCCTGAGCTCCGGATTGAGTCGGTGATTCCAAGATTTGGCCAGATGACGCCAAATTCTTGAACCTCTCCTCCAAGGCGCCAATCTTCGTCTTTAACGCCTTTTCCCGATCGGAAGAAGGACGTTTCTCTGGATGGAGAGCGAAGCAATTTTCCACCGCATGATTGTTCCGCCCACAGTGGGAACATCTCAACTGCTTCGGTAAATGTTTACCAGCCTCCTTCGTGAAATCCTTAGCGGGAACAACTGGCTTCCGCTTTGGATTATTCACGATATGGGTCTGCTTTGGCTTCGAAGGGCAATCCTTCTTAGCGTGGCCCGCCTGCCAACACGACCAACAATACAAGGTCTTGTCCACCTCTGCCTCTACTAATCCTGCAGTCGCGACCGAAGTCTTCCGGGATTTGCTAGAATCCACTAGCAAGGACACCAAGTCAGTGGCATCGTGCTGACACAAAGCACGATGCCACTGCTCCACAATGGCAAATGCCTCTGCGAGTGTTGCCCGACCGCTATAATCCATGATGATCTTGGGCAGCGCTAAGTCAACAAGACGTTTGTCAATCTTTGACAAAAACACCTTCACCAACTGACTCTCCGCGAAAACACCTCCAGATTCCCTAGCAAACCTCGCCAACCTCGTATACATAGTACGAGATGTGTCGTCCTTCTCCCGCCTAAAGTCTTGGATCCGCTGCATCTGATCCCGACGGAAACCTCCATATTCCTCCTCCAAATGGAGTTGGAATTCGTGCAGAGGATCAAAAATTGGCGGAGCCTCTAAAGAGGCTAAAGCCGCATGGGTAGCCTGAGCATACCGAGAGAGTGGAAGAATTGGGCTCGACGTACTCGCGGATGCGGGCACGGGAGCCTTATCTCTAGGCTCATCAGGGAAACTCTGTGAGCAAGATCCCCCCTCACCCTTGAATGCGTCCTAGTCCAGGTGGGGGCGATGTCTTGACACAATTCCTAAGTCACTAATGGCCCATGCAAGCACATTCAACTTAAGTGAAGGGAGGTGGTGTGCATAACACCTTTCCTTTTATTAATGACACACAAGCATTCACAAATACTTTGTGCAAGTACAACTTGCCTCACTCACTTACAAGGTCACAAGAACTCAAACACAATCGTCTCACTGCTTGGCCACCTCTAACCTCACCATTTCTACTCCAGTCCAGCCATCACAGCCTATCTTTCTCCTTAACTACCAATGCACCAAGTCGGCTCAATGCCTTCCCTAGAATGCACCTAGGTTAATCCTTGCAGCGACCCTCCTAAGGCAGTCCTTCCATCATGTTAGACCAGCCACATGTGAGGATCCCAGCCTTGGTGAGCTCGCCCATCACCCCCTTCCACATGTCACCCTTAGAGAACTCCAGACCGCTCCGTGAACTGCAGCTGCCGCAGAAGTCCCGGTTGAGCTGCCGAGGTCGACCCACTGCTCCTCAAATGGCTGCGGTCTAGTGCTGCAGTTGCACCACAATCAATCCTTGCCTCTGCCCTCGTACTAGCCTGCACACCTGCATCAAACCCCGGACATCCCAATGCTTCCCCTTCTGCGACGCAGTTAAATTCCTTAGGAGAATAATCACCAGCAACTCATCACACACAACAGCCTACAGGAAGTGTACGTCTGCTTGCATCCAAGCACCTGTTGCTTCAAACCTCGCGGCAGTTCCTTTCCTCATGATCGAGGAGATCTTTGAGTTAAAAGTGACGGAAATTCTAGTGTTTGCAAGTCCAGCAGGTTACCTGTAGTTGTCCTTCGGCTTCGCGTCCTTAGAGTGGGATACATTCAATGAATGCCGCTAAAATGATCGGTACTTTCCCTACACTTTGGACCCCAATCGGTCACTGCTAAGACTCAACTGGTTCATCTGTAACTAACAGCAAGTTCTCCATGATCATAGCTCTCTCCCTTACCTTTTCTTTGCAATGTTCTTCCCAAGGCCGCCCCCTTTAAGCAGACGAAAAGTGTCTTCGGTACAATGATCGCAGTGGAATCTCCCACAATACTGGTGCCAAGAGGGCCGTCATTGGATACAGAATGCAAGACAGTGACTCACCTGCATTAACGTTGATTACCCTTACCTGTCTTGTGGTCGACACGTTGAGACATTCAACTGGATCGACTCGGATTAACAAAAAAAAAACACCCAGCACCTGATGAAGCTCTGCGGTCATAACCTTATTGTACCTCATTTACCTCTGCTCACCCTTTTCTGCACCCTAAGTGATACCGACACCAATTCCATTCCCGAGCCTTTGCTCACCGTGCCCCTACCATGAGTGATCTGTGTGATCTAACAATGCTACCCTTACTCTCTTCACAAGGTAGTTTTTCACGGTGACTTGTGGGCAGCAATCATCTCCCAACATCAGCTCCATCCGGCCGTTCCATTCCCCTCACCTCCATTCCCAAGACAGTTCACAATTCATGTGAGGGGCTTACAACGGCACCAGCGTGCACAATCCACCTTTGCTTCCACACTGAAATTCACTCACGTCTAGCTCACTACCACCCTGATCTAATCAGCCTGCCCTCCCTCGGCGTTCCCTCGCCATCTTTACCAACCTTCCGAAGCTTGACCATCCCCCTATCAAAATTCTATCAAACCCCAAATTCTTTTTATCAGCATTGTTATAATTTTTTCTTTCCCCCCTGAGCTCCTAGCCATCACTTCATGACTCTGAGTCTCGCGGAATCTTCCCACAGCACAAGTCTCTCCTTGGTGCATGCAATCCATTCGGTCATCTGATGCGCCCAGTTTGAAAGAGAATACCTACATCCATGCACCCTGAGTAAAACAAACCAAACGGAACAGAGTGCTTCCCTGCCATCGGGGAGATGTTTATCTTGACCCTTCTGCCTACACCCACCGTCGGAGGAGGGAACAACACAGGTGATGTCTGGACCCCGACAGAGAACCTCATCACTCCATTCGGACTTTGTCTCCGTGCCGCTCCCTGCATCCCATGGAAACAAGGCTCGCAGCACCTTACTGTCCTTCTTGGCACAACCCCCTTCGATCACTGCGATCCACTGCCATCCACCTTCGTCCGCCCGGGAGGTGTCCTTGCAGCCCAGCACTCCCAGTCCTGACAACCCACAGGAATTCGCTGCTCATTTCTTGGACGGATCATGACCCCACTTCGAATCCTTGTGCGGCAAGGGTCTGTTCTATAATTGTCTGGAGATCTCCGCTTCACTCTTTGAGTGTGAGGGATCTAGATCCCTTGTGCCTTTGTCTCCCCGACTCTATCAGTGCTGCGAACACTGCTCTGCCGCATCTCTCGTCCTTCCACCATCATGCTGCCCTCAAAGTGCAGCACTTGCTACCGATTGCTCCCCGAAGTGTCAGTAATTACAACCTGGCTAACCTGGGCCTCCGCCCATCACCAATTCCTCAGTGCTACCTAAGCGATATGCCATCAAATGTTCTAGGGCAACTTCCAGCCTTTCTTCTGCTAGATTCATCGACACATCTGCTACCCCTCCTACTCCTCTTCCACACATCCCTTCACCTCATCCCTACTCACGTCTACATCAATCAACCGCAGCTCTCCCTGCAACAACTCTACCACAACACTCAATTCTCAACTCGGCAGAGCTTCCGCATGCTACTGTGGGGCTCTCTCTCTCTCATGCATGCCCTCTACGATGTCCTACCATTCCTACGCTCTCTACATCCTCCACCCTACACTACATCTTCGCGTCGGCACATTCAAGCCTGGACCCGACAGAGCCTCTACCTGGCACCACCCAACCTCCTTCTCCTACTTCACCTAGCCGTGGACATCACTTCCTTAGCACCTTGACTCCACCTACATTGCTACCAGGTCCACTACAGAATTCCACAAGACTAGCGCCACCACCAAAAACTCTACACCGCGGCAGGGCTTCCGCATGTCCCCTCCTTCTAAGCTTCTCTCCACCGGTGCATAATGAGCCCCCCAAGGGCCAAGCTCCGGAGACCCCCCTAGTTTGCTTTTTTTTCGTTGCCCGGCATCTTTCCGGGCGGCACAAAAAAAACGAGCAAACCTCACTTGACTTCTTCTTCCCTCTCAATTTTCCTTCCAACTCACCCTTCCAACCTTTTAGCCTTACTCTATCTCGACTTAACTCCACAAAGCTTACCTCAAGTTAATCTTAAGTTTCTTTGGCCTTTTGAGTGGTTCTCAAGCTTTTAGTTCAGTTTCCACGGTAAATAACATAATTCTTGGTTTAACCACTCATGTGAGCAAGATTTAGGGCTCACAAACTCCCCTCCACATCCACCACAACGGCGCCCTCGGCTTGCTCCAGCTTCACCACATGAGCGGCCAATGAACTGTAAGCTGCGTCTTCCTTCAACGCGGACACCAACTCCACTCGAGTCTCCCAGTACCGCTGCACCTGGCGCAACTCCATCCAATGAGCATCCCTTCATTGCTCATAAGTCTGGAGTGCCTCGTGCTCCAAATGTTGGTGTAGAAGCTCAAACGCATACCAATCATTAAAATTGGTATTGCGTTGACGCTTCTCCCTCATCCACGTCCTGAACCGAATTTTCCAATCTTGCAGGGAAATGGTCCCTGCTCGACCGGAAAATCGGTCCCAGATGTCGCCTTGCGTCTCCTCCTCCATCTCGTCAAACGATCCCATCCAAAGGACATGAGACCGAGTGGCAGTCCCCCACGCCGAAGTAGGCTGAAAAGCCTCGTCGGGTGCTACCACCGGCTCAACGTCCAAAAGATCTGAGGATCGACCTTCCGATGCTGCCGGCGACGAAGAGCGATAATGTTGACTCCGAATTGTAACCATAAATCTACAATGGGTGTAGTTACTAGAGCCAACAACCCAAACTGATATAGTATCAAGGTAAAGGATCAAAGAAAGGTAAAAGACAACCTGCACCTGCAAAACCTCCAATCTGATGGTCTGCTGGTGATCAATCCAGCCTCACTATGAGGGAAAACAAGCACCGCCCACTTGGTGCACACATAAGGGTCACGTCGGCCATTACTCCGACCTCACCTCCATAAAACCCTGTCACAAACTAAAACAACACAAAATAGAGCAATGCTGGAAACTTCCAGCACCACAGCTCGCCACGGGGGAAGGTACCACAACAAAATATAGAATACAATGCAAATACAACACTGGATTATCTTCTCCAAATACCATTGAAGCAAAAATAGAAATTGACCGCGACCAACCGGCACCCGCCTGCGATTGGTGGTAAAAAAAAAATGAAGGCTTCCTGTTGCTTTGAAAAAAAAATGGCATATATGCATATCGCTCATCTATTCACTACCCCTAAAAATCCCTCCATATAACAATGCCGGGAATATGTGTTAATAAACACAATTCGACCTTATTAATGTTGTTATTAGGTCAAATGGTAATGTCACGTGCCTCACAACTCTCCGTGGCAACCCCTCGGCAACCCAATGCCCATATGCCTAACCCCAATGCCCGTCAACTTGCTCCCCAAAAATCCAAATACATGGTTGTTTAAGTTCCTCCCTCTTATTTGTCTTTTAAACAAAAGAAATAACAACCCCATCTTACATCAAATACCTCTCCCAGGTCGATGTGGATGAAGAATAAGGCAATCGCAAATTCGCGGTAATCCCACGCCCTCCGCGTGTTCCCGGATGCTCCCGAGAACTCTTCCCGCGATGCTCCACGTCCTCCGATACCCCAAACACCTTAATGTCTCATAAGGTGATTGTCTTCGAGTCCCCCACTTCCGTGCTTGATTAATGAAAATCCCCTTGGCCAATGCTTCGCGAAAATGTTCATAAACCCAAGAATGTCGCCTCCAACCAATACTATGTGGGAAAGCCCCTTCCATTGTATCTCATTGAGTGCCCCCTCCAATATATCTTGTTGAAGATTTAATTTCTATTTTATTTTATTTTTGCTTATTGGTAACAAACAAAAATAAAATTAAAAAAAATAGCATTTGCCCCCCCCCCCGCAGCTACAGCTGCTAGTTAGTGCGCTGGGGGGGCCGGGGCAAAGGGCCGGGCAAGGAGGAGCCATGTCAGCACAGAGGGGGTTAGGAGGCTAGGGGGATGGGGCAAGGTAGGCTAGGTCTAGGGGCTGGGGGCCTAGCTGGGGGGGAAGGTTGACTAATAAGGGGGAAGGAGAGAGGAAGGTGGGGGGGGGCGGGGGAAGGTGGAGGGGAAGGAGGGTAGCAGGGGGGCCCGGCCGGGCTGTGGGCAGCCGGCTTGCCGCGGTGTGCCGCCGAACCCACCAGCCAGCGGCTAGGAGCCGGCCAGGAGCTCCAGCTCCCGGAGTCGGCTCCTCCGCCTCCCGTACTATTTTTTTTTAAATTCTCTTGAATGAATTTCTCTTGAATCGGAATCAAGAGTGCCCTTCCAAAGCTTAGTGATGCAAATTCAAGCTTGAATGCGAACAAATGACCGGAAATCCCTTGGAAAATTCAATGAATCTTAACCACAATTCACCTCAATGTGCCATTCACAAACAAGCATCCTTCTTCTTGTTGCTTCGACAATCTGCGGCGTTATTCGCTCCGATACTCCGGAACTTCGTCGCTCCTTGCCCTCACGCGCTCCCTTGCGTGTTATGCCTCAAGAATAAGAAAAAAATAGGAAAAAAAAATAGAAAAATGAAGCATTCTTGCCAAGTGAAAAGGAAGAGAGTCAAAGACTACTATGAGCTCTAGTTCTCTCTTCAAATATGCACACAAGTCAAGTTATCTCTCACTCCACCACGGGAGAATCCAAGAGTGTAAATAAGGGGAGAAGAACTCAAGATTCCATTGCAAAATCATGCAACATTCACCTCACACAAGCTCTCTCCACACACTCACTTACAAGGCTTGACTTGGCAAGAATGCCAAGCCAAGGAGGAGACTCCTCACCTAGGAGCATCTCCATCACTCCAAGGGTTTCATCCATCCATATCTAAATGGATGAAATCCCTCCGGATGCGGTGTGGCCACCGACGCCGCATACCGTGACAGAGGGCCCAAAATTAATTGCCTTTGTCAAAGAATGTAATCTGGACAATGACATCATCACCACTAAACCCACCATACAAATACAAGGACAAGAATCCAATATACATGATCAAATAGGAGCCTACATCACAACCGTACCCTTGGCAAGACTTCAATGGCTATGGGAAAGATTTGACCAAAATCAAATGCACCACATTGCCAACTTTCTACAATCCCACTCCAAAACTTCATCATGGAAATCCTATGGTTCATCCAAAGACATGTTACCAAACCTCCCATGGATGAAACTGAAAAAAAAACACAACCACCAAACACTACACCTAACAACATTAAAACCTTAATAGAAACTTACCAAATCACACATTCATATTATTCCTCGCCCCTCACATGCCCAACAATACTCGCACAATACAACTCCCAACATAAATGACACATGATTTTTGGCGCAACTCTTCAATCATGTGAGGAATGACTAGCACATTGTCCAAGAAACTTACCATGATAAAAAGTCCAATGCATTGAAAGTCTTCATAGGACTACCGTAGCTCTCTAGCAGTTTGGGCACCTTTCTGCCTAATAATTAATTAAAGTGCGAAAGTAAATTAGGCAGCCTGGAAAATAATATTCTAAAATTGGGCACATTCAAAAAGTAATTTACAATAGGTTAGACATTCATTCCCGTTTGCTTGTCTCATTCCCATTTTTATGGTATTTGTGTCAGCATGACTTGTGGAGCAAATTCATGCTTGTATTGGTTTTACACCATGAGTGAGATTGATGCCACATGAAGACACTATTGAAGTTATTGATGCTACTTTGTTGGATTCCAGTGAATGTCACTTGCATTATTGTGATTTTAGGCACTCTTTGAATGTAATTTTTTTTTGACACTCAACGAAATTAATTTCTCTTAAATTTAGGCACCTTCAAAATGAATTTTTTTTGCCCAAGCTGCTAGAGAGCTACGGTATTCTTGCTCATACAACTTTTATGTAGTTTAATTTTCTTTGCCATCTCACAAGATGGGTTACCCCTCAAGGCCTCATGGTATTAAGAGAACATATTGTCACACATGGAGGGAAGCCAAGATGTGAGCAAAGAGTGGTGACTTGTGAACAGTGAGCAAAAACACGAGGGATAAGTTTTTATTTATTATAAACTATTTCATCAAGTTCAATTTTCTTGGATATAAATGAAACACAAGGGCACATTTGACATTTGAAAATTTACTCTATTACCATGGAATTCATGCTCAACAACTTGTCACAATGTCTATTACCATGTAATCAACCTTTCATAGATCTAGAAATAAGTCTTGTATTACCATAATTCATTAGTATGTAGGCCTTGAGAGTACCTACAATTATTACCTACATATATTGAAAGTTCATACAATCTATTAATCAACAATGTACGAACATCACATACTCATTATATATTATTAACTACAAGTGCTTGATAACAACTTGCAAAAGCTACAAGATGTGAATGACCTTGTTGTGATTTTGAAGTTGGGACCGCATACATGAACTTTGATAGATCTCTCATGGTATATGACTAATCTTAAATCTTGCAATTGTCATTACTTTACTTTCTCAATATGTTGTTTGTCATGTTCGCTAAGCGCTCAAATCTTGCCTTACAAGAAGTATTATATTATAATATACTTTTATTTTAGACACAATGTTTCCACAAGAAGAAGTCTATGATGTGGTGCACTTTCCAAAAGAACAATCATATATCAAATGTAGACCCGGAGGAACAATATCTTCTGCAATCTTATCAATTGGGGTTGTCAACTCATGAGCAAATGACTGTCTTGAAAGAGGTCGATAGAAGAAGGACCCTTTATCCATGCAACTCATTGTCGAGGCATGAACTAAACTTGGGGTCATTGTCCTTGATGCCTATGCATCCACATGGAAGTATAGTTTTCATCAGCATTCATCGTTTAAATTGAGTCAAAGCAAGAATATTTAGCATTTAGACCATTCATTAGCTTCTCATTTTCTATATGGTTTCCATGTACATTTACTCGTGCTTGCAAGTGTAACGGTTGCCACCTCATCGCATTGGAAGGAGATTCTACCCTCTTTGTCGGTGGCCATCTTGGATCCTATGTGCAATACTACTCCTTCTCCTCACACATTTGGAAGTGAATTGCAATTTACCTTTGTCGATGATGATGATGCATCTCTTCATAAGTTTGCGAAGCACTCTTGCATTAGTAAGTAAGTTTGTCATATATTACATTTTTGTGTGTGCATTCATTAAATGTCCATCTTTGTTTTCTTTATTTGCGCACCTAATTAAATTATCTTTTGTGTTTGTATGAAAGTTGTTATGTCACCTTTAAGCTTGTTGATTCTGCTAGAATATGCAAAGAAGATCACAAAAGATTATGCCTCTCACTTCAACACCGGTCCCTTGTTGTAGGTCTCAACTATATGGTCGTCACATTAACCCATTCGTGGAGCAAGAAAATGACAACAACAAGAGAAATGACAAAACCTCTAGTAATAGTTCCGCGTAGACTACATTAGTGTGCTTGTTATATGAATGTGTGTTACTTTTCATTTTAATTTAACCATGATCATTGGATTTTTTTTGTGTGAGCAAATGCATCTTTTACTTCCATCCATTGCCATTTGTTCATGTGTCTTCCTTCTACAACATCATCCTTAATTCGTTATTAAAACTTCCATGATTATTAATAAATGAAATATGAGCATGCATGCTAATTGGATTGTGTTGGCATTGGTTTTGAAATTGTGAATCTAACTACCATACACAAAGTAGATTTAGGCAAATTGTCATGCCATGTTTGAATTTTTCAATTTGTGTATGGTAGTTAGATTCACAATTTCAAAACCAATGCCAACACAGTCCAATTAGCACGCATGCTCGTGCCATGTTTGCATTTTTCAACTCCAAAGTAGATTTAAGCAAATTGCACTTTATTTGAACTCCATGTTCATGTTATAATATATAAATTTGATCATTTTTATGCTAAATTACCATGGTTATTGGATATTATCATGTGTATTTCCAAATAATTTCCTCCCTCACCATTCACAAGTTACCACTCAGCGTTCACCCCCCCCCAAGTACTTGGACCCATAGAGTAACTTAGAGGAACTAAGTTAAATGTTATGGAGGTTGAATTGGACACTTCTAAGGTACAAGGGTGTTAGTACGTTTTATTTTCTTGTTCTCCGTCTTCTATTAATCTTATTCACGTCTTCAAAATTGCGTTGCAATAGCAAATCTACGATGAAGTATAAAAAAAAACCACATTGAAAATTGAGTCTCCCTTGATTTAGTTATGATTAGATCGAAAATGCATGTTTAGGGCATGTTTGTTGATTCCTTAATTGAACTCATGCGTAGGTCCTCCCAATTTTGTTCAATGCTGAGTGAGGAGTAGTTAAGTGAAATCTAAGAATGTGATCCAATCTCTTTTAAGTACGTGCAGGAGTGTTTAAACTAGGCGCACACCTACCTATATTAGCTAATTTTAGTCACTCCAGAGAAGGTTAATATAGGCAGTAGGAAAATTGGACATTTTTTACTCAATAATCAAAGAACTTGTTGAATCATGATGTCGCGTACCTCTCCATGAGGAGTGCCTGAAACACCATGGGCACAAAGGGGACCCCGGAGCAACACCCGGGACTTGTGGCGCCGTTGGTGAGAGGGCCCAAGTGATCCTAGTGTGGGTGAAGGCCCCGGGCACTCGGAACGCCTCCCACCCACGGAAACTCGGAGTCACAAGGATAAGGCCATAAGCTATGCGTAGCTTATGGCATGTCAATTCTAGAATGCTCAAGAACACCTCAATTAGAGGTGTGAGCTAGGTGATATGGCAATTTGAGTGGGGCCTTGGTACAGCAGTGGCATGGGAGTGGCTCCCAGGATTGCTGAGGTTTGAACAAGCATAACTTTCTCAATACTTGCCCAAATGGGGCAAGTGAGTAGTTCATCGACATCTACGTGAAACATAGATGACGATGGAATGGTCAATTGTTAGCATAAGAAATCATACAAAGAAGTTATGATGTTCTAAAGCTGTTGAGGGCTTCCAGCCCTAGTGGCTAAGGGAAAATGTCTACTTGGCCCCAAGTCTTGGGAAAGAGACAAAAGGTTTCTTGACAATGGGGTAGGGGCCCTGCCTAGAATCCTAGAGGCTTATATGGGTGAGGTGGTGTGGCCGAACCCACCCGAGGCCGAACGGCATGGCCTCCATGGGCATTGGCCCAACGTGGGGGCATAGTTGTCTAGTATGACTCGGGTTGTTGTAGTGTTGCTCCGGCAACGCGATGATCAACTAAAGATTGGACTTCCATGGATGGAAGTCCACATCTAACCTTTGGTTACCGATTAAGGGGTGAACCCCGAATGCAAATGTAGGAGGGTTGGTCCCCCTCCTATGAACTAAGGGGTCCACGGTATTGGGAGCTAACCATTCGCAAGGCGGAATGCGAAGGGTTAGCGCTCGTGACCCTTGTGAGAATAGAAAAATGGCCAAGCTAGTAAAGGGGAGCTAGCGAGGGTTGCGACACATGAGGTATTGCTTCGTTTGCATAACCTTCTTAAAACCAAAACCAGATAACGTTTGATGAAACACGTCTTTTTCCCAACGTAAGACAAAAAAACCGGACTCAACGGTATTTGTTCCAGGAAACAAAGTTGCAACAATGCCACAATAATCGATCAGATTGAGGAAACAAACTCCAAACAAACTCCATCCATCAGTGAAACTCGATTTTTTGGTGAGTGCATCGATACCCTACTTCAAGACTGGTTCCTTTCGGTATGTCCGACTGAGAGCCCTGTGTTCGTCCGTGATCAGATCCATGTGAGTAGATGAATAACGAGACTACAACCGAAAACCGTGCTCATGTATCTTGTAGATGAAATCACCTGCCGAAGTCTTGACCAACTCGTGTGGTAAAATTGGCGGCAACACGATCAGATTGGATAACGGATTGTTGTTGGCATTTCACTGGCAACGGATTGAGTCGATTCGATCACATGCAACCACAAAGATGAGCCCAATTTCTCAGTGTAACTCCATTTTACTGACCTCATCAGCTTCGCTGATGATGTCGTCCATTCATGAAGCCAAACCAATCCGAAATTCCTGGACACATAATAGTGAAACAATATAGCGACCGATGATGATATGGGTCGAAGCAACCATGTTTTCAATTGATTCGGCAGTGTGAGGACCAATGACTCCAACGTCTTCGATGAATGAGGTATGAGATCATCCAGGGTTGTTTGTTGATGTGCAACCAATGTGGTCGATCCTTGAATAGATCGAGATGTTATAGCAATTTTGCTCATGAAATGATGTATCGCAAGCAAATAAGCCCACCAAAATCGAGGTGGGGTAGAAGATGGGTGTTTCGACTTGATGTGTACAAGTAATTATGGGCAATGAAACTTAAACCATTTCGTAACCTTTTCTGTTGAAAGCTAGCAGTTGACGACGCGAGAACACGTGGTATCTATATCATAGATCAATTTTTGTTGGCATGTGAGGTGCGTGATGAAGCCAATCATCACAAAGAAAAACTTTTCTTTTACAACATCATTCATAATGTGCTCCATTACAAGATTTGACTAGTGAGCTTCGCACCATATATGAATGAACAAACACTCTTCGTGCATTGCGTTGCAAAGTCAGGTGACAACTCTAGCAACATGGCCAGTCATATTGCGAGCTCCATCAGAAGCCAAACCAACTAGGCATGTTGGCATGTGAGGTGCGTGATGAAGCCAATCATCACAAAAAAAAACTTTTTTTTTACAACATTATTCATAATGCGCTCGATGACAAGATTTGACTAGTGAGCTCCGCACCATATACGAATGAACAAACACTCTTCATGCATTGCGTTGCAAAGTCGGGTGACAACTCTAGCAACATGGCCAGTCATATTGCGAGCTCCATCAGAAGCCAAACCAACTAGGCGAATTGTCCAGTCAGGGCAAAACACGGTTAAGAACTTGGAGACCATTTCGAACATTACTTCATCCGTATGACATTGGAACATTGGAAGTAAACACCCATGAAGATTGACAATGGTGCTATGCTTGTCAATGAACACACGGAAACGCAAGTCAAGATATGATGTGTTTTGGTGAGTAATAGAATCCAACGCCAATGAGAAACCCCACGAACTTTGTAGAATGTTCGCCAATATGCTACAAATTAATGACACATACAACCCTGACAAAGCTATTCACATTCTAGCGAGAACAAACACGTAAAGTAAGATCACCCAAGACATCATACGTGCAATTTATGATGTTCGACGCCATTCGGAAAGTAGTCCCGCATGACATGTAGCGTATTGCCAAACTAAATAGCTTCGTTTTCGTCTTTGAGATCGTTACAGAATAAGAGTATTGCGCTCCATCAACATCGCCATATGGCTCGGTTCGCTTGAACAATGATAATGCCTGTGCTTTTGCAATTGTAGCAACCTTCCAACGTCAAATTAATACAATTTTCAATTCAGTTTCATTTCCAAAAACATGATTATCCTCAACGTCTTCATCACTGTTGTTAGCGTCGTCGTCAGGGTTGTACATCATGTGGCCAACAAGAGTTTTGACAATGTCCTTGTCAATGTTGAAGACGATATGTCGCTCGGCGCCTAAAGTTTCAGAAGGAAAATGCGCTTTGATCAAATACTTGAAGGCAACAAGAACGTTAGCGAAGAACTATTCGCGCTCAACATTGGAATGGATCGCGTCATACTGCTCCCATTGCGTCGGATGCTATTTGTGCATATGATTCTTGATGTTGTCGTACCAAAAGGGGGCGCACCACCCTTGCACATTAGTTGTGGCCTTTCGTTTAGATCCAATTTTTTCCTCCCTACCAAATGCGATGTAGAAATGACATTGTAGCATATGGACTTTCGATGTCTTCGGGTCACGAGAAGTAACCTTCAGTCCATACATGATGTCATTATCCTTAACATAAGACGACGATTGAAGCGACATAGATGCAAAAACGAATCATACGTGAGCATTGAGCTATCGCAGTGTTCAAACAAACACGAGAAGATTGTTTCTACACTGTACAAACTTGCATCCCACTACGACACCCACGATCTACACGGCCTTATTTTAGGCACGTCCACCAAAGCTAATTTAGGTGATTTAGGCAGCGCAACCTCTGATCGCCTAATTTAAACACCCTTGAGTATGTACCATTATGGTGTTCATTCTTTGATACTCACCTAACCACACACCAATCAATATATAGGTATCAAATTAAGAGAAGTATGGACTAACACCCGCATATCTTATGTTAGTCAAAAAATACTTGTAAGGTATGCAATGTGTTATTTGGTTACTTTTCTTGCACGGACCCCTATATTTAATTGGTGTGTGGTTCAATGAAGATCAAAGAACAAACACACATAAAGACAAATGTTAAAAATATATTGAACTACAACCTCAAATTTTATGAACTACTCCATACTCAATAGTGAACAGAATCGGGAGGACCTTATGTAAATAGTTAGTTAAGAAATCAACAATATGCAAATCCAATAACCGTAACTAAATGAAGGGAAGTCCGAGTTTTGTTGATGCTTCATCGTAGATTTGCTAAAGCAACATAACTTCCATTGCATACAATTGGTAGAAATTGGAGAGTATGAAAAACAAACCGAATGAGGTAGATGGGTCTTATGTGGCTTGTTTTCTTAATCGGACTCCTATATTTGATTGGTATGTGGTTCAGTGAGGATCAAAGAGCAAACATCATAAAGATACATGCTCAAAAGAGATTGGACTATGTCTTCAAATATTATTAACTACTCTACACTCAATAGTGAATGCAATTGAGAGGGACCTATGTATTTAGTTAAGAAATCACCAAACATGCACTTCTGATAACCACAACTAAATCAAGGGAGGTTTGATTTTCAATCAAATTTTTACATATGTTTCATCGTAGATTAGCTAATGCAACACGAGTTTTATTATGTAAATCTAATTGACAGAAGTTGGGGAATATGAAAAATGAACCAAATAACACCCACATATCTTAAATCATAACACGCACATACATACCTTATTGATATTCGTAGTGCCTCATAACATTATTCAAATCCATAATAGTATTTTGTGGGACTGACAATATTCCTCACATTTAGACCGGATGTGAAAATATCCGAGAATATTTCGTGGAATATTGTCAGTCCCACATGACATTGTTGTGGATTTGAATAATGTTATGTTGGCGGCCAACCAGGGTCCAAAATGCCAACTAGTCGAAAGAAAAGAAAAAGCCACTCCAACGAGGACTAAAAGAAATATATTTAAAATAAGCCGAAATGGAAAAGGCTCACTACCCACAACAAACCGTGGCAGAAACGGCTGAGCACGTCCACGTGGCACGCCCACCAATATATGGGCCCCACAGAAATCCACTACTGCTAAAATCCCGCCACACCTAGATTCCGTAAATCTCTCCCCCAACGAAGTTTCCCTTGCATTCCACAGCACCCAATACTCTTAAATCTAGGAACCACCTCTTATATCTACAGAGCGAAAACCGGCCATCGGCAGATCCCGGAAAAGTACTGGTATTCATAGATATAATTATATGTCTGTCATGAAGATCTTGCAAGGAAAGTAACATCTACGAATCGTCTGGAATCAGAGACCGGTAGGGCCCACCTCAACGGCGGCAAGCCCGTAGGCAGACGGTGGCGGTCACCGGGTATCGGGGATTGTGCACCGGGCAGCGTGGACAATCCGTGTAGATGAACCGGGTAGGTGGGGTGTAAGACGTTCACGCTTTGTTCTCTTCCCAGAGCGCTTGTCTTTCTTCGGTTCCTCCCTCGCTCGCTCGCTCGCCATCGCCATAGCCCGAGCCTCTTCTTTATTTTCGTTCTTCTCTTCCTTTTCGTCCTGGTCGTATGTGATTTGGCGCGGAATTGAGTTCACACGACGTAATCAAGCTCGGTTTGAATGCACTCGGACCGGAGCGAGGTTCGGCGAATTCCTTCATTCTTGGTTAGGAGATTACTATGGATTTTTGATTCTTTGTGGGAGAAATTTTTATAAGCAGTTTCTTCTCTTTTGGATATCTTTAAGGTTTGGAGCAACTCTTGGAGTCGGGGTGGGGGGTCTTCAGGGAAGGACTTGGATCGGATTCTTGTGTCTGTTGAGTCTGCGAGGCGATCGTGTTTTGGGATTGAAACCTACGTGAAAAGGATTTTTATTGTGGGTTTGAGTTAGTAAATTAATCCTGAGTGGATCGGTGTTGGATTTTTTTACTTCTATAAATTATTAATAAAATTTAATCTGAATGTTTTTGGAAAGGATCCACTGCTTGATCTTAGGTTGAGAGGTCTTGTGTAGCAAAAAAAGGGACTTTGTTTATGATATTTGGTAATTTTCTGGTACCTGAATAGTTGAACATGGGCTATAAAAGTATGATGGACTTTAAAAGTCAATGATGACTGAAAGTAAAATTTAAGTTGTTGACTTATATGAAATATAGAACACAGCAGACCTTTGAGAGAGGTTTCCAAGAGTGGGAAATTATTCTAAGAACAAAGGTTTTGAACAGGAGGTGCTTAGAATTGTGATATGTCATGTTCAACAGGTGAGGGGGAGCCGTGGTACAATCAAGTTTTGCTACATGACTACGATCAGTCACAAATTTTGGATGCGGTAAAACGCATTTATTTGAATTTTTCTAGCTGTTGTGGAGAAAGGCGGAGAAGAAAGGTGTCAAATTTAGCTGGTCGTTTCAGTTTTTTGTGCTCAAGATGGATTTCAAGGCTTTGACGGAAGCAACTTCGGGGGCTGTTGGGGGGCTTCTAAGCACCACCCTTCTTTACCCCTTGGACACATGCAAGACAAAGTATCAAGCAGAAGCAAAGGCTGGTGAATTTCGAAAATACAGGTAGGCAAATTTAATTTTACTATGAATTTTGCTATTTTCTGTGAATGTTGGATATCCTTGGTGATTGCAACCACTTTTTTGTCAGACTTCTAATCGAGCTGGCTATTTCTGTATTCATCATGAGTTTACTGTAGGATCACCACATTAAAATGATCACTGTTTTTGTTCAGTAGTAGCTTCTTACTTGTAAAGATTATAGAAGATTTAAGGTGCATCAATAAGTCCAATTGAATTTAGCTACATTTTCTGTGAATGTTGACATCTTTGGTGATTGCAATCACTTCTTGTCGTATTTCTGAGTGAGCGGCTATTTCTGCATATATTATGTCTTCGCTTCAGAATCATCACATCATAATGATCGCCATTTTTGTACGGTAGTAGCTCCTTACTCGTGCAGTTTCTAGGAGGTTAAAGTGCATCATTAAGTTTCTTGACCAGTATGATCTTGAAGATGGTCACATTTCTTGTGAATGTTGGTATATTTGGTGATTGTAATCACTTCTTCTCCGACTTCTGAGTGAGGTTACTATTTCTGTATTCATCGTGTCTCTGTTGTAGAATCATCGCATTGCAATGATCAACGTTTTTGTTCGGTAGCGGCTTCTAACTTGTACAGATTCTAGGAGGTTTAAGGTGTATCATTAAGTTTCTTGAGCAGTATGATCTTGCAGTTGGCTACATTTCTTGTGAATGTTGGTGATTGGAACCACTTGTCAGGATTCTGAGTGAGATTGCTATTTCTGTATTCATCATGTCTTTGCTTTTGCTTCAGAATAATCACATTACAACGATCAACCCATTGTCTGGGTAGATTCTCACTTGTACTGATTTTAGGAGGGTTAAGTAAGTAGCATCAAATCAAGTGTCTCTGAAACTTAGTGAATGACCAGATTTCTTGTGTTGTTGACAACAGGTCTTTGTTGGATGTGTTGAGGGAGGCAATCACATCAGGCAACATACTTTCTTTATACCAGGGCCTCAGCACGAAGAATCTGCAGTCGGTGATATCCCAGTTCATATACTTTTATGCTTACAGTTTCTTCAAGCAATGGTACCTGAAGCGTGCAAAAGTGTTGAAAATGGGTACAGGGACGAATTTACTTGTGGCAGCAGCTGCCGGCACATGTACTGCAGTGCTTACTCAGGTTTGTTGAATGATTAGAATCCCAAAACTCGTATTTCACAGTGGAATTTCCAAGACTATATCATGTTCTATAGATCACAGTGCAACTAAGTATTTGACTCTCCTTATAATCTTGGTTTGTTTGTATATTCAAGAGGAAGTCAACAGTATCACTGATTCTTCTCTTTGGGTCATTGTTCAATATGCTGGCAGATGAACTGCTGTGCTCACTTAGGTTTGTTGATACGGATCAATATCTTACACTCTTATGTCGCAGTGGCATTTCAATTCTATATAATATTTTATAGATCATAGGGTAGGCAAGCATTCCACTCTACTTTTAATCTTGGTTTGGTTGTATATTAAAGAGGAAGATGATAATGTCGCTGATTCTTCTCTATGGGTCATTGTGGTTCAATATGCTAACACATGCACTGCAGTGCTTACTTAGGTTTGTTGAATACAGAGAAAAGTCCTAAACTCTTATGTATAAACTCTTCATGTTTTTGTTCAGTCAATAGGAAGACAATAGTCTCACTGATAATTCACTGTGGGTTATTGGTTATGAATTTGCTGCAGCCCCTGGACACTGCATCAGCCCGTATGCAGACGAGCACATTCGGAAAGTCAAAAAGTTTATGGGCTACATTGACTGAAGGGAGCTGGAGTGAAGCTTATGCTGGCATTGGTGCATCCCTCATTTTAGTTTCGAATCCGGCCATTCAGGTTCCACATCATGAGAACTTTTGTAATTTCACCTAATGTACTTTGTGTGCCTTTATGGGTGCATTAAATCTGAGGAGTTGATTGTATGCACTTTGACCTTCACTTTTATTATGTCCTACTCAAAAGTTGTAGTATTGTGTTGTGTTGTGTTTATTTTTAATTTTTAATTTTCAAACTTTTCTTAAAAGTGGAGAGGTCTAAGTAGACAACTGTTAATTCAGTTACTTTTCTTAATCGGACACCTATATTTGAGTGGTATGTGGTTAGGTGTGGCTCCAATAACGTTTACCAAAAAGACGTGTTTAAAAAAGATTGGACTATGTGCTCAAAATCTAGGTTCCTCCAATAGTCAACATAATTAAGGGAACCTATATGGCCATTTAGTGAGAATGAGAATCTTCACTTTGATAAAGATTGAGATATTCATATGAACTCCGAACATTAAGAGGAAAATGGCTACTGCCTTGATTTGTAGTTGCTAACTATCTTGTACTAATCACGTGTTCCATATCCTAGGAGAAGTGTGCTAGTCGGAAAAAGTAACCATTTTAATACCTGTCTACCTTAGTGGTTTTTTGTAAGAATAGAACTTAATAATGTAGGGTTTATTCTTGCAGTACACAGTATTTGAGCAGCTGAAGGATCATTTAATAGAAGGAAATGCAGTTCCAGCCACTGTAAGCACACAGAAGGTTGTGAAGCGTTCGCCTGTGGTTTTGTCAGCCTTTCAAGCTTTCTTGGTAGGAGCTCTCTCAAAAACAGTGGCTACAATTCTCACATACCCAGCCATCAGGTCCGGTTGCAATATCCTCCTTGTCTCTTCTTTAGAGTGTGAGAAAACTAGTGCAATTGCTTTTTAATGGCTTTTGTTGGTGGATTGAACTGTTTGTACCTTGGTGGTGTATTCATCCAGCACACATTATTTAGAGTTTTTGAAAAGTCTCCGGATAAAACTCCAGGTGAGTTGGCTAAAAGGTGAGTTTGAGAGCTTATACATGAAGGTACTCAAGTTTATTTAAGGTCTAAATTAACTTGCTAAAAGTTTGGGGCTGGGTTATAAAAATATCAGCGTTTATGCTTGTCCTGCTAGGATTAATGGGCTAAGCTAGCCTTGCATAGGCTGAGCCTGGATTTAGGGTGGCAGGTCCAACAGTGGAAAAGCTTTTCTTCAGAGTCTAAAGTCCTTCCAGAGTTTTTTGGATTGGAAGAGGAGGTCCAAGAACTATTACGTAACTTTCAAAAGTAGGCTCAGACACAAGATGTTTTAATGAGCTTTAAACATAAAAATCCCTCAAAGAGCTACCAAACTCCCAGTTCAGTCCCTCTTTGAGAGACTTTGCGGATAATTTAAAGTAGACGTGCCTCCAACAGGCACTTTTCTCTCTGCACCCGCTTCTTGTAGGATATGAAACACGCAATTAGTGCAAGATGATTAGCAAATCCAAATCATACCCACAGCCATTTGTCTCAAAGCTTTCGGAGCTCTTATGAATAACTTATTCATTATCAAAGTGAAGTTCTTGTGCTCATTAAGTGGTCATACAGGTCTTCCCAATCATGTTGACTATTGAACTTAGAATGGTTAGCATATTTTGAGCACCTGGTCCAATTTCTTTCAAACACATGCCTTTTGGGAGTTCGTTTTTTAGACCCACACCTAACCACATACCACTCAAATATAGGTGTCCGAATTATTTGTGTTCGATTTAGGCATGTCTACCTTAACAACCAAGAAGGTCATTTATAGAGAGTTTATGAGCATGTCCTTGCCCATGGAGCCAAAAGAGTATTTTGGATCATGGTGTCTGATTCACTCCATGGAAGTTGGCCCTTACTCTTTAGGTGTGATTTTACAGGACAAAAGTGATGTTACAAGCAGCTGAATCAGATGAAGATAAGGCGATCCGAATGAAGGGGACCAGGGGTGCACACACGAGGCCTCGCACCATAGGGATGGTGGAAGCATGTCAATTAATATGGAAACAAGAAGGTGTAACCGGGTATTTCAAAGGACTCCATGCCCAGATCATTAAAACCGTGCTCTCAGCCGCCCTTATGCTCATGATCAAAGAGAAAGTGGCCAACAGTACGTGGGTCGTCATGCTCGCTCTTCAAAAATATTTGAACGCAGGAGAAAAGAAGTTGAAAACTGTCTCCCTTCCACCATCTGTAGTTGCACCAATTGGTGTGGTTGGTATTGCTCTTGCATCCAAGGCAGCCGGTGGTAACCCTAAGTAGGGTTAAACCCGAAATTTTGATTATACGGCAGTTTTTTCTGTCGCAGGAGGTGGAAATGTGGTCAATTATGTCAGCTGCCCACTCCAACCAGGTATTTAATTTGAAGGTACTAACTAAAGAGGTTGGGAAGTGCCATTCTTTTCTTAGCAGACAGATACAGGTAGTAGTAGGTGTGTGTGAAGTTACTTCCACTGAATTTGTGAAGTTGTCAGGCTTACATGATCACCCAGCATTGAGGATTAGAGATTTTAAGGCAATTCATGTCAACTGTAAATATGAGGAAAAGCTTATAAAGTGGGTGGTGCATCAAGTCTGTTCACACCTTACTCATAAATGGATGATATTTGTTTAATGTGTGTTTTGCTGGCTGCAAAGCTTGAAAGGTGTCTGGAAAAAAATTTAGTCAACATGAATTTGGGACACTTGTCCCTAACAGGTAGTAAACTTTAAGTGTCTGGAAAAATGCATTGTTTGGTGTCTGGACATTTTATTATGTTAGCAAGCGGCAATGTTGTGTTTATGCTAGACACCAGAGCCCTACATTGGGTGCCCATACCCATGCCCATGCCCAAACCCACCCATGCCCATGGGTTTTGGGTGGGCATGGGTTCAATATTATTGGGCATGGGTGGGCCAAGACTTGGTGTAGGCGGGTAATGCACATTACACAATTTTTGAATACATTGGCAGCAATTTTAATAGCATGGGTGGGCATGGGTGGGCATGGGTTGGCACGGGTCATGCTATGGGTGGGCATGGGTGGGCATGGATGGGCATAGGTCGCTGCTGATGGGTATGGGTGGGTATGGGTACAAATTCGAAGGAAAATGTTGGGCTCTGCTAGACACTATACACCTTACCATGAAAATCAAAATGTATTAAGGTGACATCGACCATATCAAAATGACTACCAAATTATGTTCACCTTTTTGCACATATCCAACATAAGTATTGAAGCATTGACCCACTTAAAATGCTTGAAAAGATCACCTGGCCAAATATAAAGTGGAAGGTCTTCAAAGGGCTGGGGCGAACCAACCCCTATATTCGTACCTTACCGGGGAGGCCGAACGGCTAGGGATTCGCACTCACTTAAAATCAACCATCCTACATATCGTGGATGAAGTGGCTCCAATACAAAAGACCCCCTATGAGGTTGAGGGCCGATTCATTCAAATGTGACATCACTAGACATCCGGTAAGGTACCAATGTATGGGTCGGTTCGCCCTGGCCGTCTTCAAAGGTATAAATACTGTAAAATGTGTCTTGAAGGTAACATTGGTAGAAGATTATGTAACTCAATTGCCTGTCATTCTAGACCTCCAGGACAACTACACTGATATTGATATTTAGTGTCACATATGTAATAATGTCAATTACCCTATTTTGAGGCATATGCTAGGTTACATTATTGACCAACAACTTCACCATTAGTGTCACCTCATGACACTTGGCATTCAAGTGCACTTACTAATATCTTGGCATGAGTATGTTCAATAGTGTTATGAGGTGTATGCCTATGTTACACAATGGTCTACAAGTTGACTAAAGTGTGACACAAATGACACTTGACATTAGTATGCTTAAAAAAAATTCCTCTTACATACTAAATTTAAACACATGACACTTGTCATTAGTATGCTCAATAATATCTTCCCTTTGCATACTAAGATGCAAAACTATCATCTCAACACTCCCAACATGCTATGCTAAATATCATAATGTAAATGAGTTTTCACTTTAATAAGTTACTTATGCTAACAAATAATATCATATTGACAATTAGCAGACGTGACCCTTTTGAGACCTCTCGGCATCTTGTTTAGGCCCTTCACAAATAGTGTACATGACACTAAATACCATAAACAATGTACACTGCTATTTGCAATTAGATTGCCTTCGTGGATAGGTTACCACTTTACCCATGCAAATTACCTCGGGTCAAAACCAGTTTACAAAAACTTACAACTTTATTTATTCATCCATGTAGCAACCACAATAATAAAACATTTACTGCATTATATCACTGTGATAGTAAATATTCAAAATAGTGTGGGGCAACCTAGTTGCACAATCAGTTAACTTACATGTGTTGGTTCTTAAAGTAGAGGAGTCTTACATAATTACTTTTTCCGTCTAGCCTGCTTCTCCTGGGATATGACACACACAATTAGTACAGACTGAGGTGAATACCAAATCAAGGCCACAGCCACTTTTCTCATAATTTTCAGAGCTCATTTGAATATCTTATTCCATATCAAAGTGAAGATTCCCGTTCTCATTAAATGGTCATATAAGTCGCCCCATTCAAGTTGACTAGAACGGTTATCATATTTGAGCACATAGCTGAATCTATTCAAACACATGTCTTTATAGTTTCCGTTCTTGGAGCCTCACCTAACCACATACCGCTCAAATAGGGGTGCCCGATTGTGATGAGTAACCAAAATAGGCGGTCTTCCTTATCATTCTCCATTAGAGGAAGATCACATTACCTGCATGGGTATGTGGTCTACAGCATGATTCAATTATAATTAATCAAGTAGCATCTTGGCAAAGACAAGCCTCTCAATAGGGGGGATGCTTACTGAAAGTCAAACTTCCTAATCAGAGACTGTAAAATGTACACAAATAAATTCATGTATATTCATACAACGATATGCTCTTATCATCCGACACACTAGCCAGCCTCCCAGACCTGGCACCCTCACCACTTGAAGGGCGAAAAGCCACTGCCCACACTTGGTCTGTGTGATCAGTCATAGTTTGCACTGAGGCCCTCATTTTCAGATCCCAAAGCCTAACAGTTTTATCACTTGAACCCGAGGCAACAGCAACTCCATCAGGGCTGATATCTACACTAAGAACCCAACTGGCATGGCCTGAGAAAGCACTAATCAACGTCCGACTCTCAGAATCATACATGTGAATGTGCTTGTCATCACATGCAGTGAATAGGACACGATTATCCACAGTCGAAAATGCCAATGACCTGACTGGCATGTAGTGGCCCTCTAAAGTGTGTAATAGCTTTCCCCTTGCAACATCAAAAATTGCCACAGTTCCATCCATAGTACTGCAAGCAAGACGCTTTCCATCCATACTCCATGCAACTGCAAGGACAAACTTCCCCACACCAGCTTTGTCGGAATTTTTATTCTCTGAACTGCTCTCGCCCTTGGGTACCGTGAGAGATTGTTCCATTCGCCAAGTTGTTGTGTTCCATAGCTTCACTGAGGCACTTCCTCCTCCAGCGACGGCCAGTACTCCACCCTATACCAAGAGCTAATCTTTGTCAGGACATATCAATTCTCTTTGTCCTACCTTGATCACCCAAAAATTCATCATTGCCAGGACATACCATGATCATCAAGTGAAACCAAAAAAACTGTTGAGCTCATAGGACTCATAGCTGGAACAGTTCATAGTTAGACAGCCTTTTTGTGAAACAGAGGAAGACTCGTGGAGACTGCAGTTAATATACCGTTGAACTAAGATTTTGAAAGTGCACAATACTTATACACATATGCAGTTAGTACTGCAAGTTGCATTTTCCCTATACAAATCTCCACAAGCCTTACATGAACTGTAAGGTGCCACATCAAGAGGATTATAAGATAAATAGACAATAGAAGTAAAACAGGGAAACCACAATAAGTGTGCAGTACGAGAAGGAAGACTTAGAACCCACAAACACCTTGATTCAGAGTCTCAGAGGCCAAAAGTAAGCAATGACACACAGTGCGTAGCATGGAGATGTAGATAGAGATAGGAAGCCCTACAAATGTGGTTCCATAAGAATGACAACTATACAGATGACAGAATTGTGGACATGAGAACTCAAAACATGACATATGAGCAAACAAACCTTGGGATCGAATTGCATGAGCCAGGCTTCTGATGGAGGTGTCTCGAGAGTCGCCACGGTGGCATTGGTGTCAATATCAAAAACCCGGACAAAGCTGTCAAGAGATGTTGAAGCTGCTATGGTGCCTGCTGGATGTGCAGCAACTGCGACCACTCCAAGTGAGTGTCCTGCCAATAACAAGAACCACATACTTCTAAGCACAAGATAGAAAGTAGCAAAACAGCCAGAAAATAAGGTATTAGTACATTGAGAAAAAATCAGATAAATGAAAACCCAGGTACAAAACCAGAGCAGATAGGGTAGGAATCCACAGGGAAAAAGGGAAAATCCAAACAGCACCAACCCTAGCGACATCGAACAGGACCAAACCCTATTAACACTCACCCGTATTTGTTCGCTCGCATTCCAGCTCATCGCCTTTCCACAACTTCACGGTCTCGTCCACGGACCCCGTGATGAGGAATCCCGATCGAGACTCCGTGGCCGGTGCCCATGCGGCAGCCCAGACGCCATCGTTGTGCGCATTTTGGAGGTTCTTCAGCCCTGTAATTTTCATAGCTAGGGCTACAGGCCACCACTCCTCTCCCCGTTTGTTTCAGTGTGACTTGAGATTTTTCAATGGATTTCCTTAGCACGCACAGAAGAGGAGGGGCATCGCTGCAGGCAAGAAGCGCGATGAAGATCGACGAGACGATCAGCCATAGCCAGGGAGTGGAAGCTCGTCGTAGCGAGCGAGAAATGGGTCTTCTCAAGGACCCTCTTTGTTCATCCACCGACCTAGTTCTATTCATCCTTGAAACTTCATCCATGTGCTCACAAATACACGCATATAATTAAACATATTATATTATTAGAATATACTTATGTACTCCCCATACAGTCTTAACCTTGTTAATATGACACTCACACCCTCGATATTACAATACATTTTTGTGCGACCAAACTTTTTAGTTCATGTCCGAGACGACCCTAAACTACTGGATGATGGTGGAGAGATATCCAAATCTCAAGGAAGAGGTTGGCGGTTCAATTCCCGGTTGTGAAATCTCCTCTCTACTTGACAGAAATTTGCCAAGTGGTCAACTGCCTCCTATGCTTTGGCGTTGGCTTGTCGGCCTTCTATCTCAAAAAAAAATTAAATATTTAAATTTATATATATAATATATAATAAAAAGGAGGTTCAAAACTCCCTTTTTTATACGACTACGACACTCGATAATGCAACATTTAGAATCCCCGTTTTGTCATATTGAAGAGGTAGTTAATGCTAAAATTCCTTTCATCTATGTTATGTACATCTAAGATACATCCATTTTCACTTGGGAAGTACTTGGGAACTTCACTTATCATTGGGAACTTCATGATTATTAGGGTTACTAGTGTAGAATGGACATGGTTAGGGTTAGAGTGGCCTCCATCCTAGTATGTTGCCTTGTACTCATGGTGATATGTCTTAGTGATGCTAAACGTCATGCATCATTGTTGTCTAGTTTCTTACTAAAGAACTCTTTATATTTTGGTGTTAATGAAATTATTAGTTTCAAAAGTTAGTAGGGAATTTAGATAAGATGATAGTTGCTAACTTGGGTAGGCAACACCAGAGATCTTTGGACTCCTATTTCAAGAGTTCTTGAGTCAATTATTTTTACAAAGACTGGGTGCCACATTGTTATGTGTGCCACGCTATGAGGCATTTGTCAAGTTGTATTTGTGTTGAGGTTGCATCTGCGAGTCTTGGTTAGTTGTGAGGCTTAACTTAGATTTTTGATGTTGTTGAAGCTAATACTTTCTATGAATAAGTCTACAAATATTGAGTAACAATGTCTTCATCACAGTGGGATTCATCACATTGGACTTTGCCGAGGGTGTCAATTCTCAAAATGGTGTTTTTTTTAGTTTGGTTATCTGAAGAGGTGAATGTAGCTTGGTTTATGTTTTGTAATCTGAGGTGAATGCGAACAAATATACCAAGAGAAGATCCAGCTGAGTCGCAGGAGCTTGAGAGTTATGGTGATGAAGAGAGTGAGGCTCCCTTGCCGATCTTGCCTCCACTAGGTTGCGCCCTTGTAATTTGTCACATTTGGCCACGGATATGTAAGGATTTGATGCCTTTGGTGTTGTGCCAGTTTGGTTTGATGTTTATATCCCAGGTGATCACAATTTTCTGATGAAATTCACATGAATCCACCAGATTGTTGCGCACGAAAACTAATTGTCCAATGAAATGAGTTCGTGTTCTTTAGAATCTCCAACGTGGCTTGCAATGAACGGGGAGAACTGGCAGATGGTTACAAATGAACTAATTGGGTTTAGGAAAAACTGGTTGAAGTTCAAGACTACATGAAAATTACTCATAATTTAGAGGAAATTATAGAATATACCTCAAATTAATGAAGACAAACCAGAAGATGTCAACATGTAATTGGTTGGACTTGGAAACACTAGGATCTTGGCCGATTCTACCCAAAAATCTCCCCAGACATTGTTGGATTGAGGGTAATGAGAGTGTTGAGCAGACTATAGTAATTATGGACTACATGTTCGCAATGCTTGAAGAGTTTGCTAAGACAATCAAATTGAGCGATGACAACAAATGCGAGCTAGGATTGTGAATGAAGTTGTAAATGAACAGCAGTCAGGTAGCTCAATAGCTTGAGTAGAGTACTTTAATTGAGCTGTAAATGGGACTGTAAATGGAGCTGGGATTGTGAAGAAGGTTGATTTTGCATTTCTCACATCATTTTATGATGTTAGAGTATCATAAAGTATGATTTTGCATCAAATGACTTGATATGAGGTTGTATGCTTGACACAAAGGTTGATTTGTCATTGGGAATACTGAAAAATCATTGGGAACTCTGTCAAGTCACGCAGGAACGCTGATTTGTCATTGGAAACATCGAAAAATCGGTGGGAACTCTGAAAAAGCATGCGGGAACACTGATTTTCCATTGGGAACATTGAAAAGTCATTGGGAACGCCCATATTTAGGCCTTGCCGCCCCCACGTGATGACATCACCCACGAATCGTGGCCACCTAGCACGGGTCTAAATATGGAGACCGAGCGGCCCACCGTGGCCCATGGCCTTGCCTCACCTTGGATTTTTAAGGGTCAACCGCCCATTTATTTGGTCAACCATGAGTAGGCATAATTAATGGTTACTTGTCAAACTAGGGCCGGATGGATAACTCCTAGTTGAACTCCATCCCAAACACATGATTAGTTGGAGGATAACTCTAATAGCTCTAAACTCATTGAAGGGTTGGGAAGGATTTCCTCTCTTCCTTTTGGAGGGTGGGGCGTCACTTGCTCTAGGTGGACAATGCAAGAGATTATGGAAAGAGGTAGGTTTCTCTTAGCATGAAGTCTTGGGACTATGAAACGACGGAGTCACATGAGAACTTGAAGCCACCGTTGGAGATGGCTTACTTGGCGCAATATTGGTATTTGGGAGAAGGTTTTTCGCAGTCAGAGTCAAGGGCATAAGAGCTTGGCTACTAAGTGGCCCTAGAATACTAGCGATATCATCAAAGGTGGATTTAGGATCACTTTCATCTTGCATAACAACATGTATCTGCATGGGAGGAGATGGTTTGTAGTAATTCTCAACATCATCAATAACCATAATATATTTTTTCTTCCTTTGAGTAGACTGGGCACCTTTACCAACCAGTTGAGCTTCCTAATATCGAGGTTCTGTATCTTTTGATACATTGGCCACATGCTTAGACTCATTGGCTTTAGTCCAAGCACACTCCTCCAACTTCATCTTGGCGGTATCATCAAGAAACCCAACCTGCAACTTTGGGCGGGCATACATGCGCACATGAATGGAAGCCTTAAGTAAAATCTCATCAAATGGACAATTCATGATTGGACAATCCAAATACCAACCACCACTAGCCAAGTATAGACTTCCGTAAACACCAACAATATCGGCCGTGTACATACAAGTCACTTGCGAAGATTATTGCGAAGTCCTAATAATGTTTAAGAGGGAAATGCCTAATGTTTTATCTCAAACTCAAAGTACCTAACAAGGGTAAAAATAAAGTTGTAAAAATAACCTTCCATTATCCTCCAACTTCCCCGTAGTTCCGTAATGTTTAATGATGCGACTAATTGTTGATGATGTTGTTCCTTGTTTGAACTTGGCTATTGTATGACAACTCTATTGTTCAGTTATTGCATGCTATAATGTGGATTGCTCCCATAATTTAGCAAATTGGAAGAGTTCCAAAAGTAATGCAACACCTTAAATTCACATTTTTACCATTTACTATTGGCGTGTGGGTCCAATCACCATGGAAACTCACATGAGGCTAGCTATATACTTTATCTAGACTGTGTTGGTACCACATGATGTAAGTTTTTCCCATTTCTAAGAAAATGTCAATTTTGTATGTTTGCAAAGGGTGTTGCTTACTTTTGGAAGTCAATGCATATATATATACATGCATATACATATATATATATATATATATATATACATACATACATACATACATACAATTTTATTTTTTGTCTACGCTTATGTACCTCAGCCTCTGTGGTCATTTGTATGGATCCAAACTGAACCATGGGCATTTCCTTCTCATGCACTGGTCCAATGGATACCATTGATAAGTGGATTACCTCGTTTTAGACGGGGGGACGCTAAAGGGACCCCAACAAGCTCTGTCCGGCGTGACAGACGCTGGTGGGGCCCACCACCACCTTTGCCCCCCGAAACTTTTCGCGTCCTTGCCCACGCGGTTCGGGCAACGTTGCCCGACATCTTTGCGATTGTCCTTCACTAGGATTGAAGGCCGCTTGTCCTTATAACCCATATTGACTGCACTTCATCTTCAAGGTCCAAAATCCAATATATATGTTCACTTCCATTGAGTTAATAAGCAATTGATTGGGATTTCCTTTTCGAAGTGAAACCGTCAATAAAACATGTAATTAACTTGGAAAGTCAAAAACATTACAAAAGCCTCATTAGCACTGAGGTTATATTTATTGTAACTTACCATTGAAAGGGGCATTGTCATTTTAAAATGGAACTAATTTTTTTTCTTCTTTTTAGTATGTTTATTTTATAATAATTTAGTTCATGCCTTCTATTTCCACAAGTATTTATACACATTGTCCTTCAGGACTGCAATTGTCCTTCATCACTCTTGTCCTTCAAGACTACGATTGTCCTTCACTGCAATTGTCCTTTAGGACTCAATTTTGTCCTTCATGTCTATTGTCCTTCACTAGGATTGAAGGCCATTTGTTTATATATCCATATTGAGTGCACTTCATTTTCAAGGTCCAAAATCCAATATATATGTTCACTTCCATTGAGTAAATAAGCAATTGAATGGGATTTCCTTTTCGAAGTGAAACCGTCAATATAACATGTAATTAACTTCAAAGTCAAAAACATTACAAAAGCCTCATTACCACTTAGGTTATATTTATTATGACTTACCATTGAAAGGGGCTTTATCATTCTAAAAGGGAACTAAAATTAATGTTTTCTTTTTAGTGAACATATGTATTGGATTTTGGACCTTGAAAATGAAGTGCACTCAATATGGATTATATAAACAAATGGCCTTCAATCCTAGTGAAGGACAATAGACATGAAGGACAAAACCGAGTCCTAAAGGACAATCGCAGTCTTGAAGGACAATCGCAGTCTTGAAGGACAATCGTAGTCTTGAAGGACAATTGTAGTCTTGAAGGACAATCGCAGTCTTGAAGGACAATCACAATCATGAAGGACAATCGCAGTGAAGGACAAGAGTGATGAAGGACAATTGCAGTCCTGAAGGACAATGTGTATAAATACTTGTGGAAATAGAAGGCATGAACTAAATTATTATAAAATAAACATACTAAAAAAAGCTCCATTTTAAAATGACAATGCCCCTTTCAATGGTAAGTTACAATAAATATAACCTCAATGCTAATGAGGCTTTTGTAATGTTTTTGACTTTCCAAGTTAATTACATGTTTTATTGACGGTTTCACTTTGAAAAGGAAATCCCAATCAATTGCTTATTAACTCAATGGAAGTGAACATATATATTGGATTTTGGACGTTGAAGATGAAGTGCAGTCAATATGGGTTATAGGGACAAGCGGCCTTCAATCCTAGTGAAGGACAATCGCAAAGATGTCGGGCAACGTTGCCCGAACCGCGTGGACAAGGATGCGAAAAGTTTCAGGGGCAAAGGTGGTGGTGGGCCCCACCAGCGTTTGTCACGCCAGACAGAGCTCGTTGGGGTCCCTTTAGCGTCCCCCCGGGGAAGTCACTCCATTGGTCAAGTTGACGCCATGTGCGATAAAAGTGAATCTACTTTTTCTAAAGGCATCACCAAAATGGGTCAAATTTTATCAATTATTTTTCTCTAGTAGATATATATGGTATCTATTACATAGTAAAAACTGGTAACCAAATTTGATGATCTCTTTTTTGTATAAAACATACCGTTTCTAACTAGAATGACGCAGAATTGAACTAAAACAATTACTACAAAAATGAAGATGACTAAAAATTTCGAAAAATTATAAAAAAGATATTATCAATGGTTTTGTATCTCCAGTAAAAATATCATCATTTTAAAATTTATTTATGACATATAATATAGGGGTAGCAAACTTTTATTGCACGTAGTGGCCTAATGTGCATGGAGTGACTTCCCCGGGAGCGTCCCCCTTTTAGATGGGGCCACTCCTAACACGGCTTTGTGGGTTCTTCAACTTTGTAATCATCGTACCTAGAGTTACAATCGCACGTCATATTTATGGTTTGGACTAGTGTCGGTCTAGCACACAAAAAAATCTGCAATATTAATAATCACTGATGGCATCAAAGAACCTATCTACGGGCATCGAAGTCATAACACCCTCCAAACCTTGATATTTGGTGGGCATCCCAAAATGAGAGAATTTTTGCACACCTGAGTTATCATTTGGGTCAATACTGACATTCTAAGCCATATTGATACGAGGACGACTTTACCTTGGCATGAAGATTTTTGCATGGTATGTACACTCAAATGATATTGGGGAAACAAGGGTGCCGTCAAATACATGTACCCTACTTGTATCTAAAATTCAAATGTGGAAGAACTAAACAATAAATTGAGATGACGTATTTGTAAACTTATTCTTCAGAAGTGTCATTAGAAAAGTTCCCAAAGCGACACAAACACATCATTATTCAAATCCATAACAATGTTTTGCGAGACTGACAGTATTCCACGAAATATTCCCAAATATTTCCCCCATTCAATCCCACAGAACATTGTTATGGATCTGAATAATGTCATGAATTACCATATGCATAACAATGTTCCGTGGGATTGACAATATTTTGAGGAATATTCCACAAAATATTGTCAGTCCCACAAAACACTGTTATGGATCTGAATAATGTTATGTGACACAAAATACAATATTTAATGTAGCTTCACCGGACACGGTGGCGCGCAGCTATCTTTTTCCCGGGCTCCCAAGCTGCAACCAGGTACCTGGTGGCCTTGGACTGCATGTTAGGTATCACCGGGTGCCTGCATGCTTCGGATTACAGGGTCGAAAACATTTGTAGTAGGTCGCTACTGCCACTAGAAGGCCGCAGATGTCGACTGGAAAATGCCGCAGCTTGCACACGACTTCGCCGTCGCCGTCATCGAATTTCTGCTGGATTTCATTCAAGGCCAGGTTTTGGGTTCATCATTGGCTCTTTCTTGATTTGAAGAGGAAGATTTTAAACCTGATTTCAGGTATTGAGATGATTCCTTGCTCCCATTTGTCATTTCGCTTCTGTTTTTTTTTGTTTTTTGTTTGTTTTGAATCTGGGCTTTGATTCAACCGGGAGATACACACAGTCGGTGTAGTATACCAGATTATTTGTGGTTTTATTAACTACTGAATCTTAAATGCGGGGCTGAAATGGTGATTGACTGCTTTTTTTCCTTGACTCTCTGGATTTCGGAATCCACTCTTCAAATAAATTCTGTTCAGTTTGAATGGCCTCGGCATCTGGTGCCTGTAGGTCAATGATGCGGCCACGTTAGATCGGACAGGGGTACAAGTGATTACGGTTCGTGGTCTTCATTTTTAGCTCCCTCATTGTTGCGCGATTTCTCCATTCTTGCTTACATTCTGAATGATGTGCTACATGCCACTTTCTTTTTCATCGATGAGGCTTTGAAGGGCTGCGTTTTTTTTTTTGAGAAGTCGTTGATGCAGCGCCATGTCTTAATGACTTCCAAATGTTGCCGAAGGGGGAGGGTCGGTTAGGCAGGTATTCACCGTAAATTGCAGGTATCCTCATGAACTAACCCAGCAATTGCTGGTGGAAACCGCGGGGTCCATCTACAGTAGACAGGCTGAGTGGCGCGCGCATTAAAGGAATAAGGGGATTCCATTCAATAGTGATTCCCGGCCCCACAGTACGGCCACTGTAATCTCCCGCTTAAGTACGCATCCCTTTAAGTACGCACCCTGGTTAAGTGCGCAAATTTTTTAACAAAAATCAGGGTTCATACTTTATTGTTTGAACATGTCATGCAGAGTCATCATTTGCCGCAAATGCATGATTTTTTTATGCTTGACATTAAATGTCAGTTTGTTAATGTTTCGTTGAAATGTCTCAAACGATTGTCACAGTTCATCATACATCTGTCCAACTTCCGTTTGAACATTGGAGCAAAGCAATTGGTCGTCGATGTCGAGGATAGTGCTATCTAGAGCTTCAAAACCTTTGAAGTTGGTAGCACTTTCAGATTTAGCGATAGTCTCGATAGGCTGGATTTCGTTGCAGTATATTCTCCCGATTGTCCCAAACTTTCCAGATGGTGCCTTCACTAACTTCATACTCCTGCCCCAGCGCCTGCTTGCTCGGCGCATTCAACTTGCTCAACTTTGCAATGATTTCACATCGTTGGGCTTCGGTCAAGCGGGTTGCCTCAAGTTTCATCCATTTCCCATTGCGATTCATCGAATCATGGGGTCTAGAAAGCGATATGAGTAAAGTGCGCACCAACAATTCAAAGTGCGTACTTAAGAGGGAGATTACTGTAATTTTAAGTATGTCTATTCACTCTTCAAGATGCCAATAGAATAGAATTGTCACGAAAACTATTATAGAATGTGACGAGTGCGTCATGGTACTACCTAGTGTGTACCTTCCCCTTCCCCTTCCCAGAATGGCAATTTCAAAGTCCACACGGGCTCCGTTGAAGGAAACTGCAGCGAATGACGGGAGGTGGATTGCAGGCTAAACTTAAGTAAGGTAAAACAAGCGGGTCGTCACGTTGTGTATACGATCATGGCGACGTCAAGGAACTAATTCCCCAATGGCCGCCCACAATTACGTGATCACGGTCTCAACTCACATGACCCGCGATCTCCATGTACATCCACTCGACACATTATTAACACAACACGTCTCCTTCCGCCAGAACCCATTTCGACGAGACTTACAGTTCTTGATCTGCCACTGTCAAACTTGCAGAAATGCAGCGAGGTTCTTAAAAACGTGAAAACAGGAGGCAGAAAGAGAAAGAGACAAGAGAGACAAGAGTGTAGTTGAGACGTTAGCATTGAAAGCTGCTTGGCAAGCCTTCATGTACCTTCAAGGACACTTTATGTCGTGATCGCAGGTATGTCTCGCCTTTATACGACAACTCCATTCGAGAACATTCCAAGTATCTAGACAACAGGCTTGTTGCGTCTTTGATTTTTCTCATATTCGTCTAGCAGAATGCAGTAATCTTGAAAGAGTACTGGAGAGAAGACAAGAGATTAGGATGGAAGAGGAATACGGGAGAGATACGATGGTGACGGGGGTTGTTCAAGCTCTTATATCGAATCTTGTTGCTCTGCTGCTGTCAACTTGCAGGAATTTATCGAGTTGCTTAAAAAAGTGATAACTGGACACAGAAAGAGACAGAGATGGAGAAATACACTAGACAGTAGTTGAGACGTCATTTGCGAGCTGTTTAGCTGCGAGCCTTCTTGTACCTTTCACCGATAAGTTATGTCGAGGTTATGCCGAGGTTATGTCGTGTAAGAGCCGTTATAAGACAAGTTACTCTCTTCGTGAAAACCTTCCGAGCCCCGAGATAACAGGCCTGTTGCGTGTTCGATTCGTCTCAGTCACTTGACAGAATGCAACGATCTTCTTAGAAGACAACTGGAGAATACGAAAGACAACTTGATAGAGGGATACGGAAGAGATACGACAGTGCCGGGGTTTGTGAAGGCTCTTCTAACTATCTTGTTGCTCTGCCGCTGTCAATTTGCAGGAAGGTAACGAGCTCCTTCAAACCTGATAACGAGAGAGAGAGAGAGAGAGAGAGAGAGAGAGAGAGAGAGAGAGAGAGAGAGAGAGAGAGAGAGAGAGAGAGAGAGAGATTGCGAGCTTTTTGGAAAGCCTTCCTGTAGATTCAACGAGAATTTATGTTGTAATCGCCGGCAAGAGCCTTCTAAGACAACTCCATTTTAGGAAACTTTCAGAGTCCTAGACAACAGGCCTGTTGCATCTTCGACTTTTCTCATAGTCATCTAGGAGAAATGCAGCGATATTCTTGAAAGAGAACTGGAGAGTAATACGGGAAGGATACAATATTGAAGGAGGTTGTTCAAGCTCTTATGTAGGTTCTTGTTGCTCTGCCGCTGTCAACTTGCAGAAATTCATCGAGTTCCTCCAAAACGTGATAAGTGGAGACAGAGAAGAGCAGAAAGAGACTAGAGAGTAGATGAGACGTCAATGCGAGCTGATTGACAAGCCTTCATGTAGGACATTGAACGAGAATTGATGTCGTGGTCGGAGTCGGACATCAATTCTCGGCTACGACTCCATTATAGAAAAAACTCCGAGTCCCTAGACAACCGGCCTGTTGCGTCTTCGACTCTTCTGATAGTCATGTAGCAGAATGGCACGATCTTCTTAACAAACAACTAGAAAGAAGAGAGCTTAGGGCAAAAGAGGGACACAAACCGAGAGGTATAATGTTGCGGGGGGTTGTTCAAGCTTTTATGTCGAGTCTTGGTGCTCTGCCGCTGTTAACTTGCGGAAATGCAACTAGTGCCTTGGAAACTAGATAAGAGCTATTTGACAAGCTGTTTGTCAGCAGGAATTTACGTCGTGATCAGTAAGAGTGTTACGACAACAGATCCATCTGCACCGTAGCTCTAGAAAATTTTCTGTGTCCCTGTTGCGTCTGGCAGGATACAATGATCTTCTTAAAAAACAACTGCAGAGAACGGGATACGGGAGAGTTACAATAGTGCAGACTGTTCTTGAAGCTTTAATGTGAAATTTTGCCAGGAGATACCTCGCCTGAAACTTGAGAGATGAAGTGTGTGTGAGACCACAAAGTAAGCAGGGGAGAGACGTTGTTGCGGAGGTTGAAGGCTTTTGTGCGAATTCGGCCATGAGAAAGATATTGCCAACATTGCATTCACAAGGTTAGTGAAAGGACAACCATATTCGACGGCATGTTGGCGTTTATGTTGAAGCAGAGGTGATATGGAAATGGTTTCGAAGATATGAGCTGGTGAGTGATCGGAGGAAGGGAAAGAAGAAAGATGAAGCCAAACCAAGAAATTCTGGACGCTGGCGTCTCGATATGCTTCCAACTGCGAACCCGCCAGGCACTCTTTCTGCTCGCGGCCTTTTGCTTGCTTCTCCTGCAGCTCTATCCCGGCATTTTGGTACTCGTCGAGCAGTGCTCTTCGACCTCCTCGGAGTTGGGAATCGATGGAGGGGTTAAACGGACTAACCCTATCACCGACGACCTCGACGAAAAAGACCCCGGGGGGCCTCTCTCCTACGCCGCATTGCACGAGGTCGTCAACACGACCTTCTTCAACTTGAGCCGCGGCGAGGTGCGCATCATGCAACCCCACGGTTTAGCCTCGCATTTCTTTATCCAATTCGGGAGCTACCGCCTCGGCGCGCGCCAATTCGCCGTCGTCGGTCTCATTGCGCAACACCTGGAGCAACTCAAAGGCCGGGCATTCGAGTGCGAGTGGCACTCTCGGAAGTCCGAAAACGTCGACGTGGAGGAATTAAACGGACTACCCAAAAAACCAGAAAACGCAGAAAACGCGACGGCAATGCCGATCATCAAGGGTAAGGTGTGGAAGATCCGCCCCGACTTCGGCTACCACCGCTTATATGGCACACTCGTACTCTCATGCACGTTCGACGAAGACGTAGGCGTTGACCGCGGAGGCGGCGAGTTTTGGATCACCGCGAGCTATGGTGACTCTGTGCGGCCAGATCTAAAATTCGTCGCGCTCAGCGAAGCGCCGGGAGACTACAACGCGAGTGCATTTCAGCCACCATTCCCCTACGAGTACGTATACTGCGGCTCGCCGCTCTACGGGAGCGTGAGCCCACAGCGGACTCGCGAGTGGATGACCTACCATAACCACTTCTTCGGAGACAAAGCCTTCTTCATCCTTTACGACGGGGGCGGCATCCACGACGAGGTTTATGAGGTGTTGAAACCCTGGATGGAGCGGGGAAAGCTGAGCATACAAAATGTGAGGGAGGCCGATATCTACGACGGGTACTATCATCACCAATTTGCGATCGTAAACGATTGCATGTTCCGGGCGCAGGCCATGGCGAATTGGACCTTTTTCTTCGACCTTGACGAGTACATGTACGTGAACGAGAGTGTGACGAGCCTGGCGCGGATGCTGGCGGAGAGCGAGCAGGACAAAGCCACGCAGATTCAATTGGAGCCGATCAAATTAGACAACGGCGTGTGCTTGCACGATCCCAGTGTCGTCAACAGCACCCGCGATGCCGCCAATGCCAAGTAAGTGAGTACACTTGAATGTCAACGAAATTTCAAACGCCTATAATCTCAAGAAATTCGTCAGAATGTGTTCATCATCTGGCATACCGGAATTCACATTGTGTATATGTAAAAAATCCTGACCTAATTTCCCTTTGTATTTAGACGCCCACTCTCAGTCCGAAGAACTTTCCACGCCCTATCCAAATTTCCGCATTATACCGAGTCAAATGAGGCTTTCCGGAACACTAGACATTTGTCCATGATCACATGGCACCAGAATTTAGGTCTGTTCTTTAGAAAGGAGAATGGCACCTCCTTTCGAACACTCTGCAAACTAATTTTAAGGGACATGTGAACGATGGCTGCAGGAAGTGGCTCATGGAGAAGCTCGTGTTTGCATGGAAGTGGACATGGCCTATCTTGCGCGACAGGAAGTACGCCATTCAATCGCGCGAGTGCTGGGCGACGGGAGTGCACAAATGCGAGCTTCTCAAGGACGGCGGCCACACCCGTGTCATGAACGAGACGGAGTTCCGGTTCTACCACTACCACAACACGTTGTCGACCCGTGGCGAGCTTTGCAAGCAGTTTGTCCCGGAGCACTTGGAGCCCAACTACTTTGTGAAGGGTGAGGACAACTACACCACAGACAACACCATGGTGGGAATGGCGGATATGGCGCGGCAATATGAGCGCCAAACAATCGGTGAGCAGCCTTTTGTTCTTTAAGAGTTACCTTGCTGTAGCTTATGGTTGACGTAGTTAACTTCCACTCACCATGTACAAATACCAATGCCCTGAAGGAATTCCTGCACTTCATGCTTTATGTATGGTAGCTGACCATTTGCATCAATACGCACAATTGACATGCAATGGCAATAGCCTACCTAATACGCATAATTGACATGCAATGGCAATAGCTTACCTAATACGCATAATTGACATGCAATGGCAATAGCTTACCTAATACGCATAATTGACATGCAATGGCAATAGCCTATCTTAGGGGCACTTTAGATGGGGTCCATGGTCCGAGGACATGAGGACCAATTTGAAGGAGTTTGAAGTGAATTGAACCCTTGAATAGGATGTTCTTTTGGACCTTACCTTTCAAAATGGTTTCCAAAACATGGATGATCTTTTGAGCTTCATTTCTTGGTTCAGACCATTAGTGTCTCCCTCCAAAATGTTGTCATGTAGAAGACAACTCACTTTGCCTCTTCTTAGTCTTGGACCTTCATCTAAAGGCCTTCGGTCTAGTTTATACCGCTCAACCAATAGGATTGCTCCATTTTGTTGGACCTTGCCCCTTGCACTCCATCTAAAAGCTCCTTATGGTCTCCACATTTTACTTAGATTTTTGTAGCATCTAGTTGCAGACTCTAGTGGGGCATGCGGTGATAGTGGTCAAGCAACATCAACATTTGCTCACATCAATGTGGAGCTTGAGATAGGTAGAGATTTCAATCAATATAATTATTTGAGTACCAATATTAGTCCCATGGTGTCCAAACAACATGTGTGTATTGGGATTCGTTCTAATTTGAAGACATGTGATTTGGTTTGTTGTTTGGCAAGAAACGTTGAGGCCAATTTTACAATGAGTTTGTGCAAGTTGAGGATATATGAAGATTGTGCACCCATGTTAGTAATATGTATTTGAAGACTACTCTCTCGAGTCTTGAATAGGAAGCACATCAATTCATTTCCGCATACCCTCATACATTTCTTCTACTTGGTACATGGAATTTGTGCTTCTCTTGTATATTTGATTGCCGTGAGATTAGCTAAAAGGGGTGACCCAACCCCAAGGGTAAGCCCCCACTTTGGTCTTGATAAAAATTTCTTCAGAATAATCAAGCATTTAACCCTCAAATAATGAAACATTCCAAAATGAGACTTTCAACTTCAAATGGATAGGTCTTTCTCAGAGAGGTAATTTTAGCAAAATCCTCACTCAAACTCTAACCTGGCTAACTCAATTTTGACCCAACCCTCAACTAACCAAACCACTAATCCCCCCAACTCTACTCCCAACACAACACCCACTCACACTTCAAATTAAATCTTACTTTAACACACAAAAGCTTCACTCTTTTTATCATTGTTAGTACTTGAAGAAATGTAAAGGTCAAGTTCAAATGAACTTTTGAGGTTAACACCTCATGTGGGCACCATATTGGGCTCACAGTTTTGTAGCTGCACATTTGCTCAATAGGTTTGGTGTTATGCCGCTATCATAATTTGGCAACTTTTTGCTAAGAGAGGTAACCTTGGCCCCCATAAATCCTTTTTCATTATGTGGTCTTTTTGACAAGCCTCTCAATAAGCCATTGAAACCTTTTAGGAAAATATGGATTTTCTTGAGGAGGCCTTCCGTGGATTATTTGGCGCCAATGGAATGATCTAATTCTAAACAATGGTTCCTTGGCCCATAGAAAAGACGCATCATGTTGTTTGGGATGCTTTGCTTGATTTTGGCTGTCTTGAGTGGCAACGTACGCTTAAGGATCTTAAAAAAAAACCCTGGATGTTGCCTATCAAGACGTTCTCGATGAATATGATTCGATTTGGTGTGTTGAAGGACTTATTGCCACTCGTAGTAATTTAGTGGTTATTTGGAAGGTTCGGCCTTGGATGGGGCATCATTTCTTGATTTCCCCTTAGTCCTTTTGTGGGTTTTCTTGAGATGGTTGTATTGGTCTTTTCTTGCAATTGAATTTTGTTTCAATTTGAGCCAAGAAGAAGAAGAAGAAAATTCGGGCCTTAGATAGACATTTTTAGCTCTGCACCCACTTGTAGGATAGAACACGCACAATCAATGCGAGTTGATTGACAAATCTCAATTATGGCCATAGTTATCTTCCTCACAAGTTTCGGAGCTAATATGAATATGTTATTCATGATCAAAGTGAAGAATTTTGAGCTCATTAAATGATGGTATAGGTCCCCCAATTATGTTGGCTATTGAGCTTAGAAGAGACCATGGTTGACAAATTTGAGCATGCATGTAGTCCATTATCTTTTAAGCATGTGTCATTTTGGTGTTCATTCTTAGATCCACATTCAATCACACGTTTGCTCAAATATTAGGTGTTTGATTAAAGAGAGTAACCAAGTAAACTCCACGTACCTTATAATATCAAAAGTCACTCATGGACCAATGGCAAGAACTGTGGCACATAGTGTTGGTATTGGTCCGATTACACTATGTCTTGATTCCTAAGTGCCACTTTGATTAAGCAATGTGATTGGTGGAGAGCAAAGTTGCATAATTTTTGTTGGCTTTATACCACATCCCAATTCCAAAGTCTCAATATCCTACATGATAGCAAAACATGGCGCCAAAAAGTCGCCAAGATTTACCATTGGACTTGGGTTAATTAGCCTCTAATGAGGGAGAAGGTACCTTAAGTGACTAGAAGTCAGCTTAGTTAGTGGAGTAGGACGTACATTAGGTAGGAGATTAGAGGAAATGGAAGATGTTAGGGTGGTTGTGTGCACTGATCATCACGGGTGCAACAGTATTTGTTCAATGCTAATGCTCTGTGTGTTCAAATAAAAAGAGTGTGTTTTATTGAAAATCATTGGAGTATGAATGTGGGTTTCCAAGACCAAGAGTTAACAAAGACATGTGAGCCATAGACTCCTACTCGGACCACAGACGCTCAAGGGTGGGGGTCTATGGGTGACAAAAACCTATGCTCCACCGGCTACACATGGTGTGGACCACAATGCATGCAACTCTTGTCAATTGTGGCCGAGATCCTCCCTCGCCATTTATTCATGGCCATCACCTTATGGAGAACCAACCAAAGGAAGGCAACTTCTGTCTGCACCTTATACTTGAGCCAAATCAATTTCCACCTCATGGAAGTAGAAGGGGAGATCTCATTCTTCCACTTGTCAAGAATTGATTTCTTGAGAGTGAATTGTGTAGTGTTCCAAGATCTACCAAGCTTGGCAAAGTATGTCAAGAAAATAGTCCCATTAGGCCACCTCCATCTCGTTGAGTCAAAGAAGAGTTGATCTAACTTCCTAAAAAGCATCATAGTCAATTACATGTGTTGTTGGGTGATTTTGATCATAGAGAGTTATTCAAATCATAGTTGGGTTGCAACATCTTCGGATTGCATATCACAAGAGTCAACCATCTATATTGTATATTATTTGCTTGATGTAGCTATAAATTGAGCTTGTCATTCACTTCAAAAGCCATTCTACCACTACAACAAAAAAATCAATGGTTATCCTCAATGTTGCATGAAGTCCTCACATTTGACAACCTATTTTGACAAATCTACAACTTAAAGAATATAAATAGGCAACTTCCCATCACTCCATGTCATTAATGATTCTAGCTGTTTATATCAAAAACAAATCATCAAAACAATGAAATTTTGGTTTATGATGTATTTTTGAAGTAATAAATTTTTATTGCAATAGGGAAAGGTTCAAAAAATGAGTTTTAACAATATGGATGTGGTCCTCTGAGGTGTATTATAATATAATTTGTGACAATTCTCATAAGACCCTTGAAAACACACCTTTAGAACAATCCTAGAATGTGCAATGCTGCCTCGCCCTTTGAAGGTTCAATGCTAACAAACTCACCAACACATGCATTTAAAACATATCATCTAAATATGAACTTAAAACAACAACACCAATTTGATACTTTGTTGATGAATAGCCACTTACTCTCGGGGAGGTCACTCCATTGTCAAGTTGAACACCACGTGCGTTAAGACAAAATCTACTTTTTCTAAAGGGCATCACCAAAATGGGTCAAAATCCTTGCCAAGTGGCCTTAGCTGCCAACTCAGAGTCTCAGGTGCCCTCGGCTTTGCATCAGAGTTGACTCGCAGTCACATTCGGCTTCGAAGCCGCCCCTATATTGAAATCTACATTCGGCTTTGACCCACAACCTGGATCGCACCCTCAAGCTTGAAACCACAACCTGAATCCACTTCGGCCACATTATGCTTTGAAGTTGCACCTGATTTCGCCCTCAGTCTTGAAACCATAACCTGAATCGCACATTCAGGCTTGAGCCGCGGCTGAATCCACTTCGGCCACATTCGGCTCAGAGGCCGCCCCTGTATTGAAATCCACATTCAGGCTTGAAGCCGCACCTGATTTCGCCCTCAGGCTTGAAACCACAAGCTGAATCCACTTCAGGCTTGAGCCGCACCTGATTCCACTTCAGGTTGAGCCCATAGTCTGAATCGCACATTCAGGCTTGAGCCGCGGCTGAATCCACTTCGGCCACATTCGGCTCAGAGGCCACCCCTGTTCTGGCTCTCTTGCCTCTCTCTCATGCCTGCCTCCGTATCCTTCCGACCTGAGCTACCCTATCCCTTCCCCGAGCCAGGAGATTTGAATGCAATCCCAATGAGAAGGTCTAACCCCCCTCAAAACCACCACCAAGGTACCCTAAACAAAACAATTAGCCAAGTAAGTTACACATCTCAAGTGATGACTTTGTACATCATGATCGGCCTGGAGGTGGTTATACGAGATGTTGAAGGTGGTCACCAGACATAACCATTTGAGCGTCATCTCCTCTAGGTCCTCTGATCATGAAGATCTAAGTCTTAGATTAAGGGTGGAGGAAGATGAGAATTATTCTTTAGTGAAGTCATCCTCTTCCCCAAACTTGGAACACCACCTCAAACACCAAATGGTTATGAAACCAAGATCTCACATATGAAATATGGCATGTACGACTCTAGGAAATGTCAACCTCTCCATTGCAACTTGATTTACTTTCACCATGGGCTCCATAATCAATCAACTCATGAACAATATATGGATATTTTGGATGATATCGCACGTCTATGGATGAAGAACTATGAAGGGAGTCGTTGGAAGTGCTCCCCACTTGGATGAGCGGCCGATCATGAAACTAGAAAAGAAGCACTTCCCGCAATCGATTTGGAGGGTTAACAATACATGTCAAAATTTGTCATGTAACTTTACACACAATAATTCCTTGACACTTTCAACAAGAGTGTGTTAACACGCAAGGGTTAACTTAAGGTATGCGGTCCTATTTGTGAGCACTTCCAACTCCATAAACTTATTTGATTGATGAATCCACTCAAGAAATGTTTAATGCGATTATCAATTGCGAATCACAAAGATTTTCATGTCAAGTTTCAAAATTGGAGTTGAGACTAGCAAAAATTAAAAGAGGCCACAATGAAGAATTGTTTTGCCTTTAACACAATAGGATGATAACACATGCCACCCCAATTGTGTTCATTATGGAATCTAGAATGGTGTCTATATTTGGAGCACATGGTCCAATCTCATTGTAACATGTGTTTTTTTAGTGTCCATTCTCAAGTATAAGCCTTCCCATATAACACTCCAACTAAGGAGTTCAATTAAGAAGAGTGACCACATAAGGTACACACACCTTATGATGAACTCGAACAAGTTACCATGTTGGCTTACTTTATCATGCCGTAGGTGTGATCTTTTTACCCTTCTTAGCTTTGTTCAATGCTATCATGTATGCGCCCAAGGAGTTCTCTCTCTAGGGTTGGGCACATGGCCTAGGCTTCCACAACCCAAGCAACCCTTGGAGGACGTGGGCCTCAATAGTAAAAAGTAAAAAAAAATTGAACATGATAGTAGAAATTTATGATAAAAAAACACATATTTTTACCATCGAGTAAAATACATGCAAATGTGTTCAATGTGTTGGGGTAAAATGCAAGTTGCATTGCTACGTTCTGCAACTTGCACGGTGGTTTGCCTTGGATGTAGCATGGATTTAGCTACACATTACCGCCGCCCCAACTGGTTGCCTAGCCTCCCAAGCTGCTGCTTGTAACTGATGCAACCCATTTTTGGGCCACTCTCATCATGTTGATCTTTATTTTTTGACAATGAAATAGAACCGATTCATCTGTCTCAAAAGTGAAAAAATAATATATATATATAAACCCAACCAACCAACCAAACAAACAAACAAAACATGCGGGTGGATTTAATCATATTCTCCCCACAAGAACAATTGTTTGTCTACCATGAGGCCTTGGGGGTAAGTGGAATACATGTAGACAAATATATGAAGTGACGGATAAATGTCTAAGAAACTAGCCTTCCAATATATGAGACTCAAGCAAAACTTACAAATGACTTCAAATCATAGGGCACCACTCAAGGATTTTCCCACTTTTGATTCACAAATTAGTCCCACGGTTTCTATATCCAAATACATACCCTTAAACCCTTTGAGCAAATTGGAGGACCTTCCCTATCACCGTGATTGGCAAGTTAGATTATGAACCACAGTTTCCTCCACTTAAGATTAAAAGGAGGGGAATTTTAGTTTTTTTAATCATAGACATCACTTCATGTATGTACATATGTATGCATGTTTACCATCACTTCATGCATTCCATCACTTAACATTTGAGTCTTTGAGGCACATTACTAGAATATAGTATGGTAGGTGCTTGTAAAAACCCTTTCACCAATTTGAAGTGTCTATGACGTGTAGGACCTTTCAATTCTCCACTTGCTAGACACATTGAATATTGAGAAGAACGTCAAAGAATCCATGATGAAGACTTTTTCAAATGCTAAAAAAGCAACACAAAAGCTCGTATCTATTGTCGTTGGTTCATAATATCTATGTATTCATTGTTGTCCTAGCAATTATTTTCATTATCATGCTATCATTGTAATTGTGATAATAAGTGCGAAAATATTATAGGCCAAATGTTGTTGAGCTCGTGTCCCAAGGTTGTCCTTATCTTCATAATCGTTTTTTTTAATGAATGAATATGGAGATTTTCTAGGCCAACAATGTAGAATATGAGTTTTTGGCGTACATCCAATCGAATTTCTTTGTTCCCTTAGCAATCGAATTAGCATTGATGAGGCGTTCAACTTTAAAGGTGTACCCGTTAGCTGCCCCAAATAATTTTGGGAGCCCCTCTATGAAATGCAAAACTTTGACAATTGTTATAGCCCGATTTGATACATCTATACCTTATCCAAGCGTATAGATGTTCAACACATCAAGTTGGCAAGTAGCCCAAATTATTCAATTGTGTATAGATGTTCAGAACATCAAGTTCACAAGTAGACCAAAATATACAGTTGTCCACGTATCTCTTGCCAAGATAAGTTAATATATTTGAGGTTGGAGGGACAAATACACTAGAAATCTCAATTATTAAAACTTTGAATTGTTATATACACAAGAGATGTTTTCCAAATTCCAAAAAACAACTTCGCATAGATTTCAATTTTAAAATGCCACATCATACTAAAAATTCAAGACATTTAGAGAAAATTTTCTTTGCCCTTAGAAAAACACCATCAAATTGGTTGATTATGATCTCTTGGGCACATGGGGGTTAATATTGGAACTACAAAAGTTTAAAACGCAACTCAACCCTTGAGGAAACATGAAATCTGGCAATTTTTTTACATTTTATCCACTATAGTTTCATTGGAAAAAATAAAACAAAACATCCATTAATTACTCCGGTTGGAGCATGAAGACAACCAATTTTGACAAATGGGGTGGAAATAGGGGTTGACATTGCTATCATGCTTCACTGAAGTTAGAACAAAATCAAAATTCCCTCCCCCTTCCGCAAAACTCCCAAAATGTGTTTGATCTAGTCTCTCCCCTGTTTTGGAATGGGTACCCATGTGTGTAAGAATGGCCCAACCTTCTTGTCATTGTGGAAGTCAATGGGGAATGCACGTTTACAATACGGAACCTATGGAGAACTACGAGGGAATGTTTGGGAATTGTTACCATGCCCGTAAGATTCTTATATTATTAGATGGTGTGGGTCATGTTGGTCAACGATGACACCAAATTGGCCCACCTGATGCATGCCTTATACTTTGGTATCCACTAAGGTGAAACAAAAAAAATTAATGGATAACCACAAAATATTAATGTGTACATGCCCAAGCTAGAGATCTAACTATATTTAATTAACGGGTAATCCCAATATCTTTTCTATCCACAATACTTCCTTACCCCCACAACTATTTCCACATGGAGAGAGAGATACCTGACACCAACTTTTGGAGATGGTGTGAACGAGAGATGGTTCACCTTGAGCATAGCCGTATATTTCCACATAATCATTTGATGCATGAGGTGGCATTCCAAGATTGGGGAAGAAGATGAATTCCCCATAGTATGACCATGTCCTTCCCCTACCCTCAATCTAGGCCTTCAATTTTCATGATCAAAGGGTTCGGAGGAAAGTGTTCGAAAATGATTATTTCAGTAACCTTGCTCGCCCACCTAGCCTAGGCCCTTGAGAGCTACCTAGTCCATTCTCTTATTTTGAATGCCAACTCCTAAACCACCCAAATTTGTACTCTTTTATTTATTTTTTAAATGTTGTACAAATGGACTATGTGGTGGTGGTGTGGTCATCACCCCATTATTCCCAATCATTCCAAGAATGACAAGTTGGCAAACTTGGACCCCTGGGACTACTTTGAAGCAATTCATACTTTATATGCTCATTGGGTGCAACGGGCTGGAATGACACGGGTCCATGCTATAAAAATGTAAGTAAATACATAATCCTATTGTTTCTCCTATTATTTTTTATTGGGCACCTCATTTTACGTAATCTCCCTCTAGCTTCTCCAAAAGGCTTTAAGGTTTCTCATAACTCCTGTTCATTGAGATGAGATTTCAATGAACTATCCAATGAAGTTATGTGGATGAAGAAGTGGATTAAACTTGGAGCTATTTGTATTCAGTTTAGTTTTTCAATTTGATTACTAAATAATCAATTTTTCCACATATCTACCAAAATTGCAATATACACAACTAACATACAATTAGTATACAATATATCGAAAATACAAAATATACAGCTATATCATACAATCAGTATGCACAATGAGACACAATGATACACACTACAAATACACACAAAGAGATATACAACAACAACATACAACATAACATCCAAATAAACTAAGGCAATTTTGCATTATTTTTTATGGTCTTTATTTTAAATTCTCATAATACAAAGATTCAATATTCTTTGTTTGTTGAAAGTATTAAGAGATACTATTTGGATGGTTTCCAAATTGACCCACATACCTCTATGAATACTAAACATTGCCATCATGTATAACTCCACCCTACACCTTACAACCCTCTTCATTGCACTATGGCCTTTGCAAGCCTTGAGTAACGTCACCAACTCTCATTTTGTCCTCAGGAATTGGCTGGCCTAAGTCTTTGAGTAGATTTCCCATGCTCATGACCTTGTTAATGTGTGTGTTAATGGAGTCGCATGCACTCATCTTGTATTCAAAGAAACTTTTATGGACCATGTAGATGTTCTCTCTAGATTTTTGTTGATAGAACTTACAAATAGTCGTCCACATGCAAGTTGCAATAGAGCAATTTACAAGGTTTTCAAGAACATGCAATGAAACATATGAACTTATCATGTGCCGTGCTTGAGTATTTGCCTTTTGCCATGTAGTTTTTTCCACGTTTGGTGCAGTGTTTGGTGGTTTAGGAACTGTGCCATCTACAATTGGCATGATGTCTTTTTCTTCAAAACATATCTCCATGTGATACTTCCATACATCGAACTTGTCGCCATCGAACACCATTAGGGACTCAGAGTCCCGTCTGTTCATTGTTGAAAGTAACATAGATACAAATGCAAAGTTATTTCGGTCGCAGTGGGCCCATAACCTGACTCTCCAACCTGCAAAGTAAGTGTACAATTTGTGAGATTGTTGAACGGGTGGCACCTAATGGAGGTAACCTTGTTGGTTGGCTGGAAAACTACCATTTCCAATTTTGGAGAAGCGCCTCACTTTGTAATGAATTCCACCAAGACATAGGGAGCCCTAACTTTTGTACAATTTCAGAGGGCCCTATGATACACTCCCATTTAATTCCTTTGAGGGCGCGATAATCATAGTTTTTACTTTGTTGGTTTCATCCTTGAACAACTTCACAACCATGCTAATTGCACAACTTTGAGCGCTCTACATCAACAACAACAAGTTAGAGTAAATTACATGACCATAAAATAATATTAAAAAAATGATGACATTGAATTACCTTGATCCTTTTAAGTATTTAATTCTCCTCCAACATGGGAACATAAGAACATAAAGTTAGTAAAAACATTCAAAACGTAAAGACTATTTTAATTTAGTTATCTTTTTGATTACGTGTTTTTTTCCATAAATGTTTCCATACATCTTGCATGATTTGGGGTTTTACTACCATGTGATTTTTATTCCAACCTTTTATACGTTCCAAGGCACCACTGAACTTGGAGATTGTATTTCCATGTTTGCTTTTTAAATGAAAATTTCAATATTTTCCCCCGAGTTTTGGAATATCCTCAATGAGGCATTTGAAAATTAATCCCAAAGTGTTATTGTTGATATTAAGGATGTGCAAATGGACATGACGCCCCTTGGCATGATTTTATTTATTTTACTATAGCAATGTTTTTGTAGATTTTTAAAAAAATTGGTCGGTTTCTTTAATAAATTGATAGTAGCAGTCGATTCTAAATACAAATTACAAAAATTACTGAAAAATATGGATGGTTAGATCTTGTTGAATGCAAATTCTAACGATCCAATTTCTTTTGAAATTTTATTTTTTGTGGTTTATTTAGAATTTGACTGCTAGTATCAGTCAACCAACTAGTTGACTACTCTTACTCAGCTGCAACATCCAATTTGAAGCAGACCATGAGATGGTTGATTGATCTTAGTTAACTGCTAAATTAAAGAAAATTTTGGATTGATGATTGATCTTGTATACAACAATATCTAATGGTCCATAATTGTTTTTTTGATTTTTCTTTCTTTTGTAATCAATCAACATGTTGATTGTAAAGTAGTAGTCGACCATATCATTGATTTTGTGGTTGACTGCATCAATTTACGCCTAGGTAAATATTGGTTTTACATCCGACCAATGTGACATTTTTGGGTTTTGCATCACGTTGTTGTCACAAGATGTTAACTTCTTGACACTCTTCCGAACATAGTCAGGGTAGAAAACTATTGTCATGTTTCTATTCTCATCCTTGGAGAACATGGCATGGTTGCTTTGGACTACCGGCATTGCATCTGCCATGCTACACAACAAGTGATAAGCATATCCAAGGCTAAGAAAGAACTTGCATCTATGATTAAAAACTTTGAGGTCAAGACATGGAGAGATCGGACTGAGATCAGGATCGCCGTTCCTGCCCATATAAACCCATTGAAATAGCGAGCCAGTTGCAATATATCCGAGTATGAATTCCACCTCTCCATAATAGATTGGGGGTAGCCTTGTCACCTTATTCCTCAGATCATGTTCAGCTGCTTCCTCGGGGGGGGGGCAGTGTGTTAAAAAGTTAAGGATATAGGTGCGAACAACCACTATTTTATAGGGGGGTATTACTTCCAATTCTCTTCTTTTTTTCACATGCTATCATTATGTCAATTTCTACTTTGGGTTAATAGAAAAATGGCTTGCATTACTTATAATTCCAAATTACCTATTATTCCATACCCTATAGTACTTTAAAGATGTCTAATGCCATTTTTGATACCCTATATTACTCTTAAGTCCATTTATAATTTTTAGCCCCCATGTTTTTAAAATACCCTATCATTTGTTCGCACGTATATTGCTACTCCAACCAATGACTACCCCCCCCCCGAGGCTGCTTCCAACCTTCTGAGCTTGTCTTCACCTATGAGGAGGGTGCACCCAGAGGCTACACAAAGGGTATCAGGCCTCGACCTATCTACGGTAACATCGGAGAAGCTTTCCCTTGTCTTTTCGTTACAATTGAATGGCAGAGTGTGTAGAAGTGTGTGCGGGCTGTAAGTTTTGAACATGGTAAAGAACATACTGAGTTGATAGGATATGAAGGATGTTGTGTCCATCTCAGATAATGGAGCACCCCAAGGGATTTTCAAAGTGCTCGTCATGACATATCATGGCAAACCTCACAGAATATGAAAGAAATACTTGGCTCAGAGATCAGGGGTGAGATCACAAGTGAAGTACTTGATGACGGAGATTGATACTTTTACTCTATTCTGCTAGCTTTGCTTCAAGTGTTTCTTCAATTTTTGTGACCATTTTTCGCATTTTCATTTTCATTTAAAACTTAAAAGCCATTGTATTGCACTGTGAAAGTCCTCTTCCTACAGTTCATCAGTGGTATTTGCATGGTTGACAGGTGTTGTGAGAAACCAAATCTTATTCTTTTTTAGGATTAAATTTGTGTTTCAAACCCATAAACGATGAATGATGAGCACTATCAATGAATATTGGTTTGTGCTCAATCATACATTTCTACGTTTGTACCACATCTAGCACGTAGCAATGGACATGAGGTCTAAAATCTTCGGTAGCACAATGTTTATAAGTATACTTGTAGTTTTTGGACTCCCATCTTGTTACTCAAAAGACACAAAATATTAGAACCTACATATGTAACAAGCCCGAGCAATCTAAAATAAAAAAAACAAATGACATGGGATAAGAAACTACAGCTTATGAATTCGCCAAATTTTGATATGTAACTTGAACTCAGATGCCATGGTTTTCCTCAATTGCGACTTTTTTTCCAAGCCAACCTCAACCAATCGTTGGATGGCATAAACAACCTTTGCATAAACATAATAAGATATTATCTTAATCTTAGGACCTAACTTGCCAATTTTCATGGCATTGGGAGCTATATGTGCTTTGATGATCATACCAAATGCTCTCAAAAAGGCATGTAGACTCAAAATTGGATACAAGTCTCTATTTTTTTTGCCACTCACATCATGAAAGTTGACAAAAGATGGACAAGGAGTTTTCGATTCGCTTCAAACATATTTGCAATGGAGAGGCTAACAATATGGTTAAATGTTTTTTTATTCAAACATTGAATGTGTTTTTGGCCCAATTTTCACAGTGCATATTCTTTCTACAACCATTTGCCTGCACATTTGCTATCATTTTCGGATTGAGGTTAATCCATCTCGGATCATGAACAATATCATCCTCATCCTCATACTCATATTCATTTCTAGAAAGCGGAGCACCATAAATGCCAGCGTCCTCAAAATCCTCTAAAGCAATACTAAATAAACCTTGTGCTTTATAAAAGTTTGTTGTCTCATTGTCTAGGCCAAGGACTTCAATCATGTCATCCTTTTCCTTCATAACCTCTCTTACATTATCTCTCACATGAAGATCAAGAGCATCCTGAATAATAACATTCTCCATGATAGTAGAAACAACATTCTCAGTAGAGGTAGATCCATCATTCACATGCAACATGCAGTGGGACACACAAATACAACATAGTATGGATTCCTCCTCAAATCAATGAAAGGAATAGAACAACTAGAGGAGACTGAGACATTAGCTCTGGTAGAAGCCATATTGCTTAAATTGAAAGAAACCAAATTAAAAAAACTTCAATACACCAATAACAAATTAAAAATTAAGACAAGGCGTACAAAACTAAGAAGCTAAGTACCTTGGATACAATTGCTATAAATATCTACACATACATGACACATAGTTGGTTGAAGCAAACAAGGTACTAAGAACATACAACAACTCATATATAGGTATATCTAAAACACATGAAGCACTACCTACATGTAAGTGGATTCAACCTAACAACGCATGGTCTGAAGTCGTCACCACCGAGACAACAAACCAAAACATTGACGGAGCAACAAGAAACTGAAACTAGTAGACCACAAAGATTTGGGATTTGTAGTGTGCAAAGAACCATAATCATAACTACATTAATGATGCCATGAGAGGGACTAGATGAGCATGACCAGCTTGGGCTCAATGCATGAATAACCTGTACAACAATAATTTGGAATAAAAACATGAGGGGATTAGGATAACCAACAATGCACAATGGAAGAGTAAGTCCAAAGAGAAACGAGCACTATGGAAACGAAAAGAAGGATCTATAAACAATCAATGGAAGAACAAATCCGAAGAGAAACGGGTAGGATGGAAATGAAAAGAAGATATAAACAAATGTGGAATGATGAGGGAAGCTCAATGTGTTTTGAGTAGGTTATATAAAACAATAAATTAAAAATCTCGGAGAGAAACAAGTAAGGAGCTCAATGTGCCAAACATAAGCCGGAGATAAGAAATGCCATAAACCACCTTGTTGATTATCAAACACATAATGAACATCAAATTAACGAGCAATGAAATGACGAAGGAAACTCAATCCGCTTCAAGTAGGAGAAACACTCAGGGAGGTCACTTTCCCTTATATTTTGAAACCACGTGCATTAACCGGGTATTTGTTTGGGGGCTATTTACATAGTATTTATGATTTTAAGAGACATTTTTAGTAGAAAAAAGCTACTTGGTCTTAATTTCTAGCACCCTGTAGGTAATTCTAAGTCAAAATGTAGCCTAATTCTTGGCATGCTATAATACTTATAAAACTTAGGCAATTGCTTAGATGAACATTAAAGGTTTTAGGGTAAATGTTTGGCGTGGACATATGCAATGTTCATGAGCATATTTGAACCAAACTAGAAAGCAACATAAGACAAACGAGCATAGCAATTGAATAACCATTCAAATCACAAAAATAAAAAACTCAAAGCAGAACAAAAAACTAGTGCCTCAAAATGCATTACAACTATGGTGAGTGTTCAAAAACACTAAAGATACTATCAGACTATCTTTACAAAAAGGGCATGCCCTAAACACAAGTGCGAGCGGCAAGCGTAGACACAAACCTTGCAACGTACTCTGAAACTTGCATAGCGAGAAAGTGAAAAATGAGAGCAAGTGTCATCACCACTCCTAGGCTCAAAACTGAAACCCTAAACCGATTTGAAAATGGACAAATAATTCCAGCCCATGGGCAAAATTTTCCCTCCTACGCTCGTGATATGCTTTTAGTGATGATTTCATCACCATATTGTGCTGAAAATGTATTATTTTTCATCTATCTACTAAAAGGACTAGGGATTATATCCATCCTAATATTAATTTTTTTCTCCCATGATTTTATTCATACTAATTTATATCTACTACTGAAAAAAATGAGGGTTATTCCAATACCCTAAATTACATATAATGACGTTTCAAGCATTAATTGAAGGCTATGGTAGATCCAAGTCTTATATAAATTTTTCCTCCAATGAATAAAAAATGAACCCTATAGTTTAACTCACGTGGTTTACTACTTTGTGCATGGTGACCTCCCCGAGGAGAAACAACAAGAGACACTAGCGAAAGAAACTAGCAAGTAACTCGGATACCATTTTCGTGACGCATGAGTAAGCACACAAAGACTAGGGAAACATGACAAAAATGAAGCGCCAACACAAGATATAGTTGGTCGATGAGAGGAATCTTGACCGTCCATCATGGTGAGATTGTGGGCATTCATTCTTCATTGCAAAGTTCATGACCATACACCTTAAGGGTCATATTTGCAAAATCATAACCTTTGATATTTAACCTTTTTGACATTTTTCCATCCACTTGAGGTTTAACCATCCATCCATTGAATTAGGGGTTCTAGCTACAACGATTTCAACCATCCATCCTAGATGGTCCACCTGAACCGTTTTTGGAGGCTTTTCAAAATTGTATGCCCATCCAATGGTGACACATGCTGCTACCTTCTACGACACGTGGAAGTAAAATCATGTTGGCTTGGAAGGTTCCAAAAAATAAGACCATCTCTTTATGTGCGATGAGGCCCTCGAGACATGACAACTTTGAAATTAAGGCCCTCGCTTAGGCCTCCGCCTTAGGGGGTCATTATTTCCAATAATGCCATGTCTCGAGGGCCTCATCTAATAAGTAAAACATGTTCTCGCTCATTAGGGGGCCTTTGAGCGTAGATAAATTTGCTTGTCCAATATTGTGATTGGTTTGGGGGGGGCTTCAATTTATGGGGGTTAACAAGGTGGTTGGTGGCCAGTTGCTTGTGGTGGTGGCGGGACTTGCTCAAGCTTGGTACAGTGGCAACAATGTTGTGGGACTTGTCACCCTGCAATGGAAGTTGCCACCATTGGGCAACAATGGCAACAACCTCCGACTCTAAACTGCATTACATTCCTTCCTCTTTGCAAAGGCTATTAGCACTTCATGCTTATTGGTTGTGCTAAAATTTTGCATTGTTTATGCACTGTCAATTAAGGATTCTTTTGTAATGGGTGTGGTTTTAATATCATTTATTTTTTCTTCTAGGGCTCCTAGTATGCGAGCTCTTGATTGCTTTGAAAGGCAAGAGTGAAGTTGCACATGTTTAAAGTATTTTGAGGTTTCGGTGATAATCATGGTGGGAGGCACTGATATTGACATTGTTTTTCTTGTGAACTTGAGAAATTTTATTGAGGAAGAATGCATTGTTGGGTTGTGCTTTGTAGAGAGGGGTGGGGCATTGACCCACGAGCATTTACAAATGGTGGTCAAGGCGAATTTAACTAGTTTTGCAGTGTTGAGCAAGAAAACAAAGGTTTGTTTGGGGTGGGATTTGAGTCCTCTGACGGGACATAATGTTTATCGCAAGAAGTTGAGGGGTGAGGGTTTGCATACCTTCTTGGGCGTGGTGGGATATTGTATGAAGGACAATGGTGAAGAGCATTTTGAGTTTGTTCATCATAATGTTTCAGTAGATGACATGAATCATGGTATAATGGAGTACGCGAAGTTTGGAAAGGTTGGTTTGAACAATCGTGTGAGTCTCTTGCATATCAAAATTTTGCAAAGGGCCCATCATTGAGCATATTTTTGTGTGAAAAAACATTTGGGCATTAGCCTTGCCGGCACTTAGTTCCATATGTGCAACAATGGCCAATTCTACCTGAATCCGACATGGGTGGTTCCATTGAAGTCGGATGGTATGGATGTGAGGAGGGCGGCTTTGATATGGAAGATCATGATGAACCCTTATGATCATATTCAAATGGAAGATATCTCCAACCATTTTTTGATACAATGATGGGTGTCTCCAATACGAGGTACTTTACTACGCAAGGGCTTGTGCTTGAACATCGATCGGAGGAACGAGCAATTAATTGTGTGCTCCTTCGTGAACAAGTTGTTAGTTGCAATGAAGTTGCAAAGGACCCTGTGTCGTGGATCCCAAGAGAAGAGGTGTGCATGCACGTGTAAGGTAGAGGGTGCTAAATCCAACACCCCATCCAAAACCAACACCTATAAACGCCTCCCAATCACCAACACTCTACTACCTTGAAGCGTTCCCCATGGTGTAGGAGTGTATGGGTCCACGGAGTGATGGTTTTAGGTGCCATTAGTGGTGCCACCTCATAGCGGTCTCTCATGTAGGATGGGTAACGGGCTCCACTCTATCTCGGGTTGGTTCAAGGTGGGATTAGGGTGGCTTGTCAATGCCTATTCTAGCCATTCTATACACAACGCCAAGGAGGTAGGCCTACAAAGCACAAAAGGGTCATTCCCCGGGATGCAAGGGGGTCGGTTCCCAGGATGCAAGGTGATGGTTTTGCAAGCGAACCGGGTGGGATCATGGAGGTAGTTGTGTGGCTTTGCATACCATTACTACTTGGGCTTTGATGTAGTTTGGGTCTAGTACCCAACTATGTTGTGATGGTTCTAGGCAATGAAGGTGGGGGTCCTCATCATATGCAAGGTTGCCATACATGGGGCCTATGGATTGGTTTAAGGAAGCTAGTAGTTTTGACTTTGAATATTCATCAAATATTCAATTAAGACTAAAAATATTTTTTCTTTCTTGATACCTATGTTTAGCCCAAAGGCTAATATGAATATATATTTTTTATATCAACCACATAGCCATATGTATGTGCAATAGCTTAAAGTGTTGGTTTAAGCACCCTCTACCTTAGTAGATTGTGTTGCTACCTCCTCACATGTTAGAGTTCCTACTTGTGAAGGTTTTGCTGTCCATAGCAGCTCATCTGCTCTTAGAAAGAGCTGCTATAGTGCCGGCCACAAATGTGAGGCAATAAAGTTATCCTTAAAATCTCAGTCTTGGGAGACCTGACTTTAGACCTGTACCTTGAGTTTAGGTGGATTAATGTAAACTTAAGGAGCTTGCCTGCCCCATTTTGCCGGAACTTTAATTAACCCGGTGCAGCCTGCCAGCGCGGCTGCCTAGCAGAGTCGGCAGCCTGCCAACGTAGCTGCCTGCCAGAGCCGGCAACCTACCTACATTTGGCTCAAGAAGGAAATGAGGATGCAAGTGGAAAGCAGAAGGGGGTAGAGTGCCTCTAGAAACAAAGGAGTCAGGGTCAAAAGCTCCCGAGGGTCCCAACTCAAGGTTCCCAAAGATTGACCCTGTCATTATGTTTAGTCTACTGACACAAGGAGACAAACCTTGTAAATATAGAATAGATCTCTCAACTCGGGACTGCAACTTGACTTTCACCCGGCATCCCGAGACTTTAAGGATAACTTTAATGTCTATGTCCACCTTTGCCGCAACGTGCCGGGTTCCTCGTTACATTGTTGTTTGGGGCCTTACGGAGGCTAGTGTGAGGAAGTCTTTTGAGGTAAGAGGTTTTCAAATTTTTTTTTAATGAATAAAGTCTGGTTCAGGTACGACTCACTGACATGCCTTTTTTTTGGGATGCCCTCCCTGTGTGGTGCTCATTAATACAAATGCCAATGCTCATAAGCATACGGTTTTTAGTATTAGTACATGGCTCCAATAACCTATTACACGTGGTTTTTAGTATACCCAAGCTCCCAACGTCACTTCACCTATTTCCCAACACCACCAGTGATAAAACTCAAAATGCCTTAACCTTGCAAGATGTAGAATTGTATTCCAAATGTACATTCGACAGATATCCATGTCACCGGACCGGTGGACAATCGTCCTTGTCTCGGTGTGATGCAATTTCCTCCTCATCACCCAATTACTTTCCATTTCGAGCTACTCATCATCATCATCATCCAATTTCAGATCACAAAAGTGGCCCCAACACTCAAATTCCCCCAGGTGCCAGAACCTGTCAATCAGGAGTTGTGGGTTAACCGGACTGAATAAGCTTCCTTCCACTTTCGGAGGCTCGGATGGGGAGATTTATGCTTTGCTGTAATAGGCGTTGAGGGTAAGGGGCAATTTTTTTGTGATGTGGTATGAAGAGATTGAGATTGAGATTGAGATAGAGAAGTGGAAGAATTTGTTACGATGCGTAGTGTTGTTGGGATTTTCTCTTCCGACCTTTTTTTTGCGATTAAGTGAGAGTTCCGGCTAAGTTTTCTCACACCCGAAGAAGACGATGGGGGAGAGGATTCATCGTGGGTTTTGTGAGAGTTGGGGCTAAGTAAGTGCTCACAGGGAGAAGATTTCTTCATTCTTGCGCGAGCCGCTAAGAGCGAGGTGGGTGTGAAGAGATTGAGATTGAGTCGAAGTGAGAGAAGAATTTGTTGCGATGCGTAGTGTTGTCGGGTTATGCTCCTCCGAGCTTGCTGGGACGTCGTCCTCGCCGCTCGCCTCCTTTCGGGGCTCGGAGCATCCTCGTGGAATAATTCTCCCCATTTCCGATGCACATGCATATCCATCAGGTGCTCATTATTATCACAACACTGCGACGACGAATGATGGCGGAGGCCGAAGAAGAATTGTGTTGTTTGGCAACAAGAAGAAGAAGAACCATAAGCATAAGCATGTGAGTTTTGCGAGGCAGGAGCTGGTGGCCTGCTGCCGCCTTGGGATTCAAGATGGCGCCGGAGCTTCTTCGTCTCCGAGGTTTGCATCGCCCTCGCAGCAGAACGTAGGGGCGAGGCCGTTCCATGTGGCCTTGGGGCAGGGCGAGAAGCTGGGGCAGTGCATTCAGCGGAGTCTGGAGGGGTTGAATTCGTGGATAACAGGGGGAGGGGGAAGGGGAAGGGGAGATGGAGACGGAAGGGGCGATGGTGGAGGGGGAGGAGATAATGGTGGAGATTCGTGGGGAGGTGAGGGTGGCGACATGGATAGGGTTCCAGAGACAGATAAATCGGCAATTGAGTGCTCTGGCCATGGTAAGGAAGATGGCGAAGACAAAGAAGAAGCTCAAGAATCATCATTGGGGGAGCGACTTTGTGAGAAGCAAGAGGAGGAAAGATTAGAGCAGGAGAGGTTGGAGCTCAGGGATGTGGATTCTGAGCGGGAGTATTTGTGCCGAGGCATCGAAGTTGTGGATATGGAAGGTAGGGGCTTATCATTGCATGAATGTATATGAGTAGCTGTATGAATTGTTCACGCTTAAATTGGATGAAACCATTTGTCCAATTGTCGAAATGCAGGGAGTAGAAAAAAGAGGAGAGATTGGAGGTAAGGGATGTCGATTCTGAGAGGGAGTATTTGGGCCGAGGCATCGAAGTTGTCGATATGGAAGGTAGGGTAAGGGTTGCCCTGCTGGAGTGACATTGCATGAATTTTTGGGGGTCGCTGTATGATTTGCTCGCAGTTGAATTGGATGATCCTATTTAATCGTTTGACCGAATGAGACCATTTGCCTAATTGTCGAAGTGAAGGAAGTAGAATAAGGAGGACGAGAACATTAGGGGAGAGATTGGAACCCTGGGATTTGGATCCTGAGAGGGAGTGTTTGTGCTTGAGGATCTGGAAGGTAGGGTAAAGATCCTCTGCTTGTGTGGCCTTGCATGGATATTTGGGGGTAGCTGTATGATCTGTTCACACTTAAACTTGGATCATCCTATTCATTCGCTTGACCGACTGAAACCATTTGCCCAGTTGTCGATGTAAAGGAAGTAGAATAAAGAGGAGGAGAGATTGGAGCTCAGGGATATGGATTCTGAGAGGGAATATTTGTGTCAAGGCATCGAGGTTGTGGATATGGAAGGTAGGGTAAGGTGCTCTGCTTGAATGGTGTAATGTTTTGAGGTAGCTGTATGAGTTGCTCAAATTCCTGTTTTGCATGACCAAATGAAACCATTCGCATAAAGGAAGTAGAATAAAGAGGAGGAGGAGAACTTAGCATTGCATGAGTTGTATTTTGGTAGCTATATGAATTGTTCACACTTAAACTGGATGATCCTTTTCAAATGCTTGATTGAACGAAATCACCCCTTTATCAAAGTAAACGGAAGTAGAATAAAAGATGCAAGGGCGCTCATGTCTTGTCACCAACAGACTCGACCTCAAATTGAAGGGTCTTCACCAATGTTGGACTGGTATCGTCTTTTTTAAATACCATTCAGATATGTGAAATGAGGTTTTCACATTTTTTGATACCAGTAGGGTATAAGTATTTAAGGATATTTTTGTTTTCAATATCATTCGGGTCTGTATCCCATGCAAGAACCTTCATACCTAGGTAAAATTGCCCTCGTATGAATATGGTTTAGAATGGTATTGACCCAAATAATAACTCAGGTATGTGAAGATTCTCTCACCTTGAGATACCCACCAAATGTCAATATTTGACTGGTATGTCAATTTTGATACCTGTGGGTAGGTTCTTTGATACCATTATTGATGTTGATTATTGATATCATGCATTCACCTATATACTGATCTAACATTGGTCTTTACCCTAACACATCACTGGCTAGAATGCATTCATCAATTTAAGATTGGAGCTCAGGGATATGTGATGTTTTGCAGGGTTATCTTTGGAGGAGGATTCCGCACCCTATGAAGTACTGGGAATCACAGTCGGACATCAATATAGGAAGGTAGATCTTGAGGATGCACTGTCCAGATTATTAAGTACAGGGTGGTACGAAATTGCGAATATGCAATGGGTTGCACATTCTAGAGGAGGCATTAAATTAATCGTCACTGTCAAGGACGCCACGTATAGCAAAGTTTCTTCGTTCCAATGCATCAATATAAGCCCTCAATTATTAACAGGGGCCATCTCTGAAACAACAACAAGGTTGAGAAAAAGGATAGTATCTCCATGCTTGTTACCTGGATGCATTCAACAGGAAATTATGACAATGCTGCAGAAATGCAAGGAGGTGTCAAAAAGTACCCTTTACGACATTCAAGAGAGGATAGAGAATTGGTATCATAATAAGGGTTATACGTATGCAAAGGTGAAGAGTTTTCAGAACTCTGAAGCAGGTGTGTTAGAATGCCACGTGGACGAGGGTGTGATCACAGAAGTTTCTGTGTCATGCGAGGACGACTGGCAGCAGCCAACACATTGCAACACCAGCACTGATATAATTTTGGAAAGAGTTCCGTTTGCAGTAAGTGTTTTATACCGTTATTCTACACATACTATTTCTGTCTTTCTACACAATGTTAACCCTTAAAGGTCCGAGAGGTCCATTATGGGTGTCAAGGTATTATATGGAGGGGTTTAAGTACTTTTGGTATTTTAAGCTGAACGTGTCAAGAGAAACTCAATCAAAATTTAGTTCATTTATCTAATGCATTACATCAATCGGAGCATACAAGAATGTGAAATGAATTATAGAGAGATTTGAGCTTGTGTACTTGACCTAGACTCAAATACATACTTACCATGTTTATCTAATTACCGTTGTCACATATGACTTTATTTTCTCTCCTTTGTCTAATAGGCTGTGCTAAATCTGGATTCAGTGTCATAGAACAGATAAAACATTATTTAGATACTTGTTGGGGGTTTGTACACATCGTCACATATTGTGTATAAACACACCCCGGTTCTTTAAGGTTAAACCTCAGGCCACTGGAATGTGCCCCTACTACGCTTGCAAAATGACACTGCAATGTATGAAAACTCAAATACATACCACATATATCTGGTCACTGTTCTTGCATATGACTTTATTTTTTTCTCCTCTGTTTAATTGGTTGTCCTAAATATGGATTCAGTATCATAGAACAGATGGAAACATTATCTAGGTACTTGTGGGGGTTTGCTATCTTATATTGTTTATAAACTCACCCCTGTCCCTCGAAGGGTCAAACCTCAGGCCACTGGAGTGTGCCCCTATTACGCTTGCAAAATGACACTCCGTGCAATTTATGAAAATGTAAAACCGATGGAACAACGGCTGGGCTGCAGGTGAGAAGAGGAATGCAATACAATGAGGGCGCAGCAAAGGCGGCGCTGAACAGGGTAGAGCAGCTAGGGCTCTTTGACAAAGTGCATGTTCTGGCTGCTCCTGACCCCGAGTGTGTTGACAGGGAATGCATCTTGCTTCACATTTTGGCCAAAGAGCGAGCTCTTTACTCTGCATCTGTCAACACAGAATGGAGCTTTCTTTGTAACGATGCTGGCAGGCCTACCCTGGTAAGAAGACCCCATTTTCTCTTGGTTTCTTTCCTTCCCGTGTCTGCACTTAGGTAAGTGGGCATAAGGTAGTCAGTGCTAAAACTGTTGCTTTAGGCGTTGAGTATAGTTACTATTACTAGGTTGATAAAGTGGAGGCTCCAACAAAGGCAAGGCCATGGATTTGCCAATTTTACACTACAATGAACGATATAGAAGAAATTGGAAGCAGGTGTGGCACGTTACTTGTGGTCTCACATTCTCACAATCATGGGGTGTTAGGCAATATGATAATAGGTTTTAGGAAGCATTTTATTTCATGCAAAAGGTGGGGCATGCCCAAGATGGGTAGCACAGACGGATGCCCCTATGTGACCACAGTGGGGAATGAATTTTTTAAACTTAGAAATCCTGTAAGAAATTGAGATATTATTCAAATGTATTTGAGTTATGCGGCTTTCAAATCCACTTTGAAAAAGCTAATCCAACGAGATAATTGGCATATAAATTGGATAACTCTAAGTACCCAAACTTGCCAAAGTGTCCGGAATAGGTGCACTTACCTCAGAGGCAACCAAATCACTTGAAACAGTTTCAGCTTGATCAAGTCTACGAAAGTTTTGTGTGTTATACTCATGGAAAGGCATTGAAGTGATTTAGAAAGCTGAGCAGTTTTTGAGTGGGTGGTGCAGAGAACACTTCAACCCGGCGGAAGTTTATCTGTCCAGCGTAGCAACATCAATGGTCAAAATAGAACCATATTGGGTTCTATAGCAACAAGTAATCTTCAATGCCCTGAGGTACTTAACCCATTACTATTATCATCTATAGTTATCTATGGCTGCTAAAGTTCACTTTCCTGGTCTGCATTTGAGTTGCCTGAAATCTATAAGGTAGATGGGTCTTAAATGGTTGCTTTTTCTGTCAAGCTCACTTCTCCTAGGATATGAAACACGCGATTTAGTACGGATGGTTAGCACATCCAAATTGAGGCCGTAGCCACTTTTCTCATAATTTTGGGAGCTTCATATGAATATCTTATTCATTACCAAAGTGAAGATTCTTGTGCTCATTAAATGGTCATACAAGTCCCCCCAGTTATGTTGATTATTGAGCTTAGAATGGTTAACCTGTTTTGAGCACATAGTCCAATCTCTTTTAAAAACATGTGTTTTTGGTGGTCGTTCTTGGATCTACACCTAACCACACACCACTCAAATATAGGTGTCCGATTAAGATAAGTAATCAAATTAGGCATGTCTAGCTTATCTTACTATGTGCCAAATCCTCTGTATGTCTTTTACAGGAAGACCTGCGGTTTAATCTTAAGTATGAGCATCCTCATGTGACGGGCTTGCACAATCCGCACAAGTGCACGTTGCGGGTGGGTGTCTTCAACAAACGGAAGCTGACAGCTACATTTTCTGATCCTGAAAATGAAGTTCAAGTTCCAGCAGTTTGGATTGATAGAGCTGGGGTTAAGGCTTCTCTTACTGAGGTAAGTGAGGGGACAGCTACAAGTGGGGTAATTTCTGGATTACTTAGATATATCTACCACATTCCGATATTGGGATATCTTGCATACAATAAAAATAAATTAAAAATTGGTGTTTTGTTCACCAAAGTGAATGGGATACAGTATCCCTGATCATGTTCTACCTTTCTTTTGGAAGGAGGTCTCCATTATTTGCTGTATGTATTAGGCGCAAGTGCACTAGAGCTTGAGGGCCTAAGGGACCAAGGAAGCTTGAATGGATGAGATTAAACCTACACGGAGTTCTACATGCATGCATGCATGCAATAATTTGGTCTACTGGATTCTACGTCAAGCCCACATCAAGGGGGTGGGTCTAACACTAAACCTCCAGGAGACCTTGCCACTTCAAAATCTCACAAACCCCTGATTTATCACAAGTTACTGTGTAAAAGGGCCCACATGAATGGGATGATCATGAACTAGCATTCGGTTGAGAGCCTGGTTGTGTATGCCTTTTTACACTACATTTGAAGGCCTGTAACTACACAATATTTAATTTCAATTTTCCATGGTATGTCTTCAGGTGAGTTTCAAGGGCCGTTACAATTTCATAGACACAGCCCTTGACCATAGATTAAAATGGCCCATAGTTTGATGAGATTTAAATTTCTGGATAAAATTATGTTGTTTTTGAGGTGTTCACATTGATGCGTAACCACATTTGGATTCTTTGGTGAACATCACTCAATTATTGCTGTGTGATGTACATTTTAGTGGAACTCATTTTTATTTATTTTTAAATTTTCTGTTCAGAAACTCTCGAGGCAAAGTAAACTTTCTTATGGGATGGTCATTGAAGAAGTTGCGACGAGAGATGTTGCTGGAACCATCTGCAATCAAAGAAGGAATCGGTGCTCCGGAAAGAGTAATTCGACATTCATGTCTACAGGAGTCGATCATCTTGCCTTCTTGCAGATGAAGATTACACGAAGCAATTTGCAGCCTGGTGAGACTGGGCTTGTAGGCGCACGAGACATATTTCAGGTATTAATTCTTGGTCCTTATAGTGTTGATTGAACAATGTTTAGTGCCTGAAGGTGCGTTTACATATAATATTCTGGGGTTTGGGCCCACCTTCCACCACAACTACAATTTGTTGTCGTTTACACATAATCACTCTTGTAGTTGAAGAGTGTGAAGAGTGGATTTGGCCTCAATGATCATCCCCCCTATTGGTGGAATCTGTGGAGCGGAGATAAATAATTCATAGATTCTAGGGAATATAAATCTAATATTGAATGCTATTTATTAGTCTCTTATCCTTCAAATACTATAAGTGTATCAAAAGCATTCATTCCGGAAAAAATTCCCAAAAATAAAAATTGTTGACTATAAAGTGAAGGAAATTAGATGATTTCTTTCTTTTTTCTAAAATTGTTATCAAAACAAAATCAAACAAAATTTCTTCTAAATCATTATATTTACTAGATTGTGAGATAATCCAGTTTTTTCTTTTCTTTTCTTTCATAGTGTCTTCTATTAGATTTCCATGATCTAAAGCCTCAATTCTATTGTTTAACTTATGATACAATTTTATATCTTTGTTTATGAGTAATTGCCTCCTACAAATCTTCTCACATGCTGTGTGCTTGGAACTACAAACAAAATGGAATCAAAGAAAGTAAAGTGCAACCATCGTAACTACTCTAAGTACCCCTTGTATTGTAGTTGGGCAAGGTAGAGTAGTTGTGGATATGGTTGTCATCTTTGCACCTTATCCCCCCTTAAACAAAACCGATAATGAAGCAGTATGCTGCTGTCACTAAGGTCATCCGGGTTAAGGTCTTGAGCTTAAGCGACCCTCATCAATTTGTGTTCCTAAATCAAAGAGGGAAATTATACATGCAGGTCGATCAAGGTCTGGGGCTGGGCATCCATGCACCCATGTTTAATAGACACCAACTTTCTATGACAAGATATATGCCTATACCCAAGCATCCACTGCCAAAAGGTCAGCTGCCCACTGTTATTGTTCTACATTCAAGATATAGTGGGTGTGTTGGAGATGTTCCGAGCTATCGAACATTTACAAATGGAGGCCCATACGCACTCCGTGGTCACAATACTGGGGAGCTCCCTGGAAATAGTCGCTTCATTGAGGTACTTGCCTTTGAACTGGTTGAAACTTTTGTGTCTTTTTGAATAAAGTAGATGGGTCTTAAATGGTTACTTTTTCCAACTAGCCCACTTCTCCTAGGATATGAAACACGCAATTATTAGTACAAGATGGTTACCAAATCCAAATAGATGCTGGAGCCACTTTCCTCATATTTCTGGAGCTCATATGAAATTCTTATATATTATCAAAGTGAAGACTTCTGTGCTCATTAAATGGTCATATATGTAAACTACAACTTCCCAGATGTAGCTATTGGAATTGTCTTGTCACCTCTAGAAGCTTGATCATCAAGTTCCATGAATGGTTAACCTCTACCCCTCCCAAAGTGCTCACATCTTAATAGACATTTTGATAGTTTGATCACTTTGAGATCATATTGTGCTTGCAACTTTCAACCAATCTATAGTAGCAGCAATATCAGCCACCACATCAAACTTTTTCCCGCATGTTTTAACTGTATGGATGTGTGATTGATTGGCAGGTTGCAGGAGAAGTGCGTGTGCCTGTCCAGCAAATGGAAGCTTATGGATTTTTTGAGTCCGTCACGAACCTACAAAAGTTCGAGGTGGTTTGGAACAATCCTCGCAGTTTAGCCAGACGAGTAGGGAATGGCATTATGTACGGGGCAGGGGTGAAGATGGGTAATGTACGCATCGAATATGTTATAGATTGTAGTGATCACACAGGGTCTTTAAAGGTGTATTCTGGTGAGCGATATTAATTCGAACCTCCTCTATTCAACAGTTGATTATTGTGTGTGGCCTCCTTTGAGGTACTATGAGAAACCTGCCCACTGTCATCTTGTGCAACCAAGGTAGATGAGTCTTATTAAATGTTTACTCTTTCTGACCAGCCCAGTTCTCCTAGGATATGAAACACACGATTAGTACGAGATGGTTAGCAAATCTAAATCGAGCCCATAGGAACCACTTTCCTCATAGTTTTTGGAGCTCGTATGAATATCCTTATTCATCATTAAAGTGAAGATTCCCACGCTCGTTAAGTGGTCATATAGGTCCTCTCCAATTATGTTGACTATTGAGCCTAGAATGGTTATCATATATTGAGCATGTACTCCGATCTTTTAAACTCATGATGCCATGCTGATAGAAAGGTTGGGAGACATTACTATTTGCAGACATTTGACCCTTAAAAGTACAACTTGGGAACGACTTCATTTCAAAGATGTATATGGTTGAGGCTGATAAAATATAAGAGTTTGCATATGTTTAGGAGGAGTAATGGCGGGGAATCATTTTTATTGCAATGAGAAACAAATTCTAAGGAGAATGCAAGTATTATATGAAAAAAAATCATGAATATGGAAATTGCTACAAATTTCAAAGCGTAAATTTTAGGGTTACACATTGTCGATCTATAAGTTAACCCATAAATGCTCATCTCAGTGCTACTCCTTGGCTACAACAATTGTCAAAACTCTTGTGGAGTAATCAATCACAAGCCGTCAACACATAAACTTTAACTTTGTTTGCCTAAAAAACATAGATCTCGTCTATGTCGGCATCAAATGACCCTAGTGAGTAGTTAAATGAACCTAGTTGACTATGGATGCCTCAGGCTTGACCTTAATAATAAGATCAAATGAAAATTTTGTATTCTATTATTTTCACACAAAATTTGGAGTTCAAATAGAATAGAAAGTTATGAATGGTGGTTCTTAGACTAGAGTAGATAGACCTATTTCGGTTAACTTAAGCAATTTTGCATAGGTGTAGTACATATGTGATATTGGGGTAAATTTTCACAAGTCTAGAAATTGATATCACAACATTTAACAAGAAATTCACAATTTGTTTGTAAATTTCAAAAGAAAAGATTCTCTCTCAACCCATATTCACGACATAGGTCAACTTATTTGCAATAACTAGAAGATGAAAACTTGAGTACAAGTAGTGCCCTTTTCAAGGAACCCAAATCTATGCTCTAAATTACTTTTTCCATCACGCCAAATGTGAAGGCTAAGCTTACAAGTGTGATTCTTCACAACATTTTCCAACGCATTAGAAAATGACGGCTACATGTGTGGAACTTCATGACTTTAGGGGACTCTACATATTAAGAATGGGGGTATCAGAAGTGGGCCTGTCTACTCTACATCTATATGGTCAGAGCTAGCCGTACTCTCTATGAAATTAATAAAGAACTTACTTTCATCCAGATAATAATGACAAGTCCACAATCAACCAACTTTATTGATCATTTTTATGAGTGGCTAGAAACACAAGATTCATAAGATGATGGAAAATGAAAAAAAAATACCATATCATTACCTTGGTTTCTTTCTAAATATATAGTAAAAATGAACTCCGAACTTCTAATTATCATCATGGTTTTATCCTAGTATTGTGTAGGTATGGGCGTTTTTCTTTTGTATGGAATATGATATGTGCAAGAAAGGAAATTGATTCTAAAATTTGGGAAGCCAAAAACAAAGGCATGTGAGAACATGCCCGATGGCTCTATTATATGGGGAAAGGAACTAGAAGAATATGATGGAAATCTTAATTATACGTGCTTTGAGAAGCTATGTGGTTCAATTATAACTCTAGATGTCTATTTCTCACAAATGACACATTGTGCATGTAACAAAAACATATCTATACAAGAGATGCAATCCACATCTAAGACTATGATCCACCTATGGATACTTCACTTAGCATGTGTCACAAGATCCCCCCAAGACAACGGTCTCTCAAGCTCATGTCCTAACAAGCGTCCCATGTCATTTTCCCTGCTTGCCAAAATCATTTACGTTTTGAATAATGACCATTTGGTTGGACTCGACCAAGTAGTGTGTGGCTGTGAGCTGGATCCACCCAAGCACCATTACCTAACATCAACTTCATGGAAAAGAGATTATGCACATCATTGAAGAATTTGATGGACAATATGTTAGATCATTCGAATCAAGTGGATGTGCTTGAATGTGTGGTTCATCCTAAGAAGCTTTGGGTGGAGGGCATAATGATCTCTTTCCAATGGAAATTATGTGGGTCGACAATGAAATAGTGTAAGGTAAACGTGCCTAAATCCAAGATGTCGCTAATTTGGACACCTATATTTCAATGGCATGTACTTAGGTGTGGATCTGAGAATGAACACCAAAAGAACATGTGTTAAAAAACATTGAACAACACTCTCAAAATTTGTTAACCATTTTGAGCTCAATACTTAGTAAACATAATCAGGGTCTGAGGGGACTTATATGACCATTTAATAAGAGAGAGAGAACCTTCACTTTGACAATGATGTCCACATGAGCTCCAAAATTATGAGAAAAGTGACTAGGTTTGGGCACAATTAGGATTTGCTAATTATCTTGCATTAATTTGCATGTTTCATATCCTTCAAGAAGTGTGTGCAAAGAAAAGTATCCGAATTACACATGCTATCTTAGGCCACAATAAATAAGATGTATAGTGCAGTGACAAAGAGGAGCTTAGCATATTCTAGTGACTATTTCCCCAAGAACACAATCCCTCAAGCAAGTCCTCGTTCGCCCTCCCTTGTAATTTTGCCCAAGGGTAGTGAGCATTGAACGGCATTCTGCTCGAGCTTCTCCTTGCTCTAAGAAATCAATCTTAACAATCTCCCATCATTGCCTATGATAGAAATGGCATCTCTTGTTAGGGACACATTTTCGGTATAGATCATATGATATTTTCATAACAAGATGGATATGTTTGAATGTGTGGTTGACCCCAAGAAACTTGAGGTGGACACAATCTCTTCTTGATGGACTCATGTGGCTTGATGATGAAATGGTGTAGGCCACTCTAAATACCGTAGCTCTCTAGCAGCTTGGGCATAAAATAATTAATTTTAAAGGTGCCTAAATTCTTGGGAAATTAATTTCGTTGAGTGTCCAAAAATTAACAAATAACATTCAAAGAGTGCCTAAAATCACAATAATGCAAGTGACATTCACTAGAATCCAACAAAGTAGCATCAAATCAAAGCAAAATTTGTTGCCAAGCAAAACCCTGGCATACAAGTAAAAGACAAACTTCAGAGTAAGGAATGTTGGTTAAGGGAAGTGTTTAGGTTAATCGTAGCCGCCATAGATGAAATTAGGAAAACCATCCATGAATTATAGAAATGACTTGGATAGATGTTTAACGTATTTTAAATTTCTTTTTGAATCTGCCGAATTTTAGAATATTATTTTTTGGACTCCTAGCTTACTTTCGCACTTTAATTAATTATTAGGCAGAAAGGTGCCCAAGCTGCTAGAGATCTACGGTAACATGTGTAGTGTAGTGACCCTTGGGGGCTATAGTGATAGAGGGGAGCTTAGCGTTTGCTGATGGTGGTGGTCCCACGAATACGGCCCCTCAAGCTCCCGCCCGCCCTCCCTCCTTCCCTCGCAACGTTGCCCAAAGGTGGTGAGCGTTGAGCGAGATTCCGGTCGAACTTCCTCCTACTTACTGTCAAGAATCAATCTCAAGAACAATCTCCCATCGTTGCTGCTGAAAATTCCCAACAATGTGCACCTCCACAGCATCTGCTGCGAGTTTCCTCGCATGCTCCGGTGCTTCCAAGCCATTTCCCGTGGCATCCAAGGTAAACCATCGCTTCTCATCGCATCTCATTGCATCTCATCTAATGTTATCTCACATCATATGAATCGATTACTGAAAATCATACATCATTCTGTATAGCCTTGACGCCACATGGTGTTGTTCCTGAGTTTCATATAGATCCACTTGCCACGTCGATCGAGGTTGGGATAGCTGGTTATTTTCGTATGTGGAATTGAGGGCATTGGAGGGGGCTTGTGGACAGTTATGTAGTGGTTTGTGCAATGGAGATTGTATGTTTAGGGTTTCTTGAGGGTGAATTTGATCCGAGGGTTAGGGTTTCAAATGCGTGTTTCGACTTGGAAACCAAGTCGGTGACAAGCATCCTTGAGCCATGCCATTTCAACCATGGCCGACATTTCAATGGCTTGAATTCTACCTGCTACTTTGAGGTTGGTTGTCTGGTATCTCTCCTCGGAAGTAGGGATACAATTTGAGAGTAATGGAAGAACTGCAGAGGAGGTTGTGGAGATTTTTGTTCTGGAGGGTGAGGATGAATTCGATTGAAGGGTTAGGGTTTTAGTGCACCCGTTGATTTTGTTACAAGAGTCATGCACTGCTTGGAGTTCTTCTACTGCTGCTTTCTGAAGGATTGCTTTGAGTTTTGGGATGGTGTTCTTCATGTTCTTCTCAAGAGAGTTTCGATGCTTTTGCAAGTATGCGTCGTGTTGAGTTTTAGAGTCTAAATAAAATACATCATAGACATATTTTGCCCTTGTTGGTTGTTGTTCCACAACTGTGTCATTTGCCTACATGTGCGTGGATGGGTCGAAATGTCCGATGTGGGTGAGAATCTTTCAGACGAACGACCTCGTAAATTGTGAAACTTACGGAGTGGATCTATCAAACATCATCATAGCCATCAAAGTGCTAATGAACGCAGAAGATTATTCCCTTCAATTTTCAGGGTACGTTGTTTTTTGGAACTGGAGGGCTGCTTGCCTCACACTTCGCTGTATGGTTCTGGTTTAAGATCACTCAGACATTGTTGTTAATTTTCTGGCCAGCATGCACTTGTCAATCTTTTTTATTCCCCCACTTACGCAATCCTGATCGATCTGCATACCGTTTTTGCAGCTCTTTCAGTATTGTACGTATAGGATGTGCACATCTCGTTTGTTAAATGTAAAACTACAAAAGCAGTCCTGATTAACTCCCACTTGGTGTCTGTCTGTTTTCAATTGAACCTGGGGCATCCCATTGAAGCTAACTTTCTTGAATTGTGCAACCATTTGCTTGAGTCTTCCCGTTACCTCTGGAGATCTCACAGAAACTCAAGACAAGGAACTGCTGTCAGGAACTGATGATGAAGTCAGTGGGGATGTCATGGAAGGTGGCTTCTCCCATGAAGATTGCTGTGGAAGACAGCACTGGTCAAATGGCTTGCCACCATATGGCTATTGCCGCATGTGATTTGTTTTCTATTTCATTCTAGTTTTTGATTGCTTTGAACTGAGTATGTAAGTCAAAGAGCTATCGATTAACTAAGCTCTCTTGGTTCTTATTTTGTGGTTTACTGGCTACCTTTCTGATTCTCGATACCTACAAGGCTATCTATATATTTATATATATCTTTCACAATTGGGACATTTGCAGTTACATTCTTAAAAGAAGAAATCGGGAATAGTGAGCATCATCATGCAACAGGGTAAGAGAGTATATTGAAATGCTGATATGTTTGGGGTTACAGGTAACTACAAGACTTTGCCATGTGGTCCCCATTTCCGAGTTCGTACAAGTTGGAGGTAAACTACGGATGGTTGCAAGTAGAAGACAACAGAATCACGAGGATGAAGGAAGGATACACCAATGGTGTTGGGCAGCGAAAGATGACGACAATGAAATGGAAATGTCCAGTGAATCGGATAGGGATTCGTTCCTTGAGCGGTTAGGGCGTGCCTGGTCAATTCTTTTTCCGCCGAAACCTAAATCGTCCACAAATGCCGAGATTGCGAAACAGCGCCTTCGAATGATCTTAATCTCAGATAGGTGCTCTGTGAATGACGATGCCAAGAGGAAAATCCTGAACAACATTGTCGGTGCGCTTTCGGATTTTGTGGAGATTGAATCTGAAGACAAAGTGCAGCTCAACGTCACCTCTGATCCCGACCTCGGAACTGTTTATTCGGTGACGGTGCCGGTTCGGCGTGTGCGGCCTGAGTACCAGGAGTTTAGCAACGAGCTGATGAACACGGAGCTCCGGACCATGGAGTATATGGAAGGCGTTGATGGGAGCCTCCAGATGGTGGATTTCCGGTTTGAGCATCCAGATGCAGAGAAACAAGGTTGAATGGCTGAATCAGTGTTCACTGTTTCTGACTCATCCTGTTTGTTGAGTCATTTGTACATAATCTAGAGACACACTGGCTTTATTAGAGGAATCTACTTTGGTGGTGTACTATACAGCAGAATATTGTACTACTTGCTTGACAAATTTTGCAATGAATCCAAGAAATTCCTGTCTTGCAAGCATTTTTGAGAAATATTCCTCAAGTAACATCAGGGTTTTAGGCTCATTTGCTTTCGTCACTATGCACTCAACTTAAATCTTCCTACCACTGTCCAAATCTCTTGGAGAATAAATGCTATAATTTCTGGACTTGATCTTGTTTTGATGGCATAGCCCAGTCACCTTTGTGCACATATGGAGCTGTTAGTCGAATATTATTCAGGAAGCATTTTCTTTCATGTCAAAGTGAGAGGGTAGCATGACCTACATGGGTAGCACAAATGGATGGCTTAAAATTATATGATCACAAATGGGTTGAAATATTCCGGCTCAATACTTATGTAAGAAAATTGAGGTATGATTCAAGACTTTAATGTTGCGTGGCTTCCAAATCCACAGTGAAAGAGTGATCCAAAGAGATAATCAACATATTGATTGGACACTCCAAGCACCTACCCAAACTTGCCAAAGTGTGAAGAATAGTTGCTACAACAATACCAAAAGGGTCTCAAATGAGTAATTGGCAAACCTTTGTGATTTATTGAGTGCCAATCATAAAGGTATTATGGCAAATAAATAAATAAATAAATATTAAGCTTACACTCTAACATATGATATAATGTGGCAGTCAAATTCCTGTGCCATGTTATTCAGAGCAGTCTTTGTAACTTGTCATGTAGAACTAAATATCATGTGACACACTCTCTAACTTAGTTGCTGCCCACTAATTGGAAGCCAAATAATGTGGGTTAAGAAGTCCTAAGTCCCAAGTATGACATGGATGCCTACATGACAACATGTTTCAAAGATCAGGCTTGGGACAAGTGTTGAGAGTTGGGTCTAGCTTTTTTCTAATGAAGATGCGACTTTAATGATGATTAACCATATTTTAATGGTTTCTTGAGGCTCAAAAGTTGGCACTTTGCCTCCATGTTGGGACTTGGAATCCCATGTGAAGCGGCCCTAAATCAGACATTTTAGTGTAGGGTACAAGTCATAAAAATATTCGATTCGATTTTTTAAAAATCTACCCACTGGTAGATCTCAAGAAAGACTCTGGAGTCCAAGATCTTTTGGAGATGGAAACGGCGGGAAGAACAAACTTGGGATTTAGGGTTTCCCGCCATAGCAGATCTGCTCCATTGTTCAGGGTCTCTATGTTTTTCGATTCTCAGAGAGTTTGTGGTGCGGAATTCTGCTCTGTTCGCATTTGAAGCTCCGATTGCGTGAATTGCTCGCCCACAAGATGACGGATATTTCAAACCCTCGGCCGCAAGTGAACGCGGCGTTGTTCAAGAACTACGTGGGGAGGAGGGTGACGACGGTCATCAAAGTTTCGCGGAACGAGGGAGGAACGTTGGTAGGTGATGCACCGGACGGAATTCAAATCACCGTTCGTCAAGTGCCCCCGCACGCAGCCACTTCGTCGGTGTTCGTCGAAGTGATTGGAGTCGTCGAGAATGACCACTCCTTGCGAGCGGAGGTTTGCACGAGCTTCGGTGACAATTTCGGTGAGTTTTGAGTTATGGCAATTCTGATGTGTAGCACTTTGGTGTGTTGCGAATGGCAATCATGTGATCATGTGTTTGTTCCTGTCCAGTGATAAACACATGACGAGACTCTGAAACATCGAACGAATTTCTCCAGCATGTGCTTTTTGTGCTTGGTGGCAATCTCGATGAGTTTAAGTCTGGCAATTACGGACTAGATATTGTACAGGAGGAGCCCTGCTACTGCCTGTAGCAGGGCAAACACTTGTACGATATCGGGTATGTGTTTCTGTGTCCAGTGATGTTCAAACGATGAGACTCTTCAACATTGAAATTCTCGAGCATGTGCTTTTTGTGAGAATTTTATTCTGTATGGCTAGTAGGATTCTCCAGGTATGTGTCTCTGTGTCCAGTGATCTTTAAAAGATGAGACTCTTAAATATTGAAATTGGTCCGAATGTGCTTTTTGTGAGAATTTGATTCTGTATGGCCAGTAGGCTTCTCCAGGGTTTGTGTCTGTGTCCAGTGATGATCAAATGATGAGACTCTTAAACATTCAATTCCTCGAGCATGTTCTTTATGGCTAGTAGGATTGTCCAGGTTCATATTTCTATGTCCAGTGAGCTCTCATCATTTGCTCGTCGTTAGAGTTCTTAAACATCGAACATCCAGCATGTGCTTTTTGTGAGGTATTCTGTAAGGCTGTTTTGCTCGATGTTGGTCATGAGGATGTGGAACCAACATCAGTGTGTGGTGTGGCAATTATTTTGTTCATGTGCAGATATGACAATTTATAACAAGCTCTGCCAGCTTTCAAACACTGAGAACCGAGATTGCTTTGTGTAAGAGTCTTTTGGGAAACCCAACAGCACTTGGACACATTTGCTCACGAGAAATACCTCTTTCAAGGGAGACGAAGGATAGAGAAGGTTGTAGTTCACTTGTTGCGGGAACATCCAGCAGCTCCTGGAGCCAATGGTGCCAAACAGGGTTCTTAGATTGAGCCAATGGTGCTCGACAGGTTAGTAGATTGAGCCAAGATTCAAGTGTACTTCTAGAATCAACTTTTTTGAGCAGTGAATCACCAAAGAGCCTGAAACCCAAGAGTTTCTATAGGGTTTGGACAATGATGTGCCATCAATGACCGTTCCAATATCATGACATGATGAACATGTCAACCAGTAAATTTTTCTCAGTCAAACTACTCATGGGATTACTCTGGTAGGATTACTCTGGTAAATTGCGATTTATTTGGGATATAGGCAGTGCAGTCTGAGTAGGTTCCGTTATGCTCTTTGTATACCTATACAAAACGCAACATCATTAGTGAACCTTCTGCTACTTGGTCTGCACTGTGCAGGTTTCTATTATGTTAAAGACGCCAATTACAATTGGCCAAGGGCATTTTTATCCTCAAAATTTTCATTCCTGATATGGTGTGTATTCACTTAGATTTTGGATCCTGCTCTGAGCTGCATGTCTTCCCAGCTAATTGTGTCACTTTGCATTACTCTTGCCAGGGAAGTATTGAACATTCATACTCATAAGATGTAATTGGCTTCCTCCCACCAAGATTGCATACTTGAAAGTATTTTTGAATCTCCTTGTAGTGTTCACGATTCATTGATCTTCCAAGATTGGCTCATATAGACACTGATTTATGTGTAATAGAGAAGATGTTTTTTTTTTCTATCTCTAGTTGTAATTCCTTCCTGTGTAGGATATTGATCTCCAGAAATTTGTGCTCAGGAGTTCATGTTCTTGGTCTGGTTGGTGGGAACATAAAGCTGCATCTGTTGGACTAGTCTTCTGTTGCGATCCTCATGCTGGAAAATAGTATTGACACTTTAGAAGTCTTGACACTTACCTTCAACAGGCAATTCCTTTTTTGGGAGAGTACGTTGGACAGCCTTAAGGGAGGAGGCCAAGCTGACTGGAATTTGATCATGTCTTCTAGGTTGCCACGTCTCGTAATGCTGCCAGCTACGTCTACGTGGATGCAGCACATGACCTTTGGCCATGTACTTAGCCTCGTCCTTTATTGCCAACTCCAGTCGCTTTGACTTCAATTCCTCCAGCTGAAATAGCAATTTGCTCTTTTACATCAGCAGGCATATGGTCTATTTAGTCCATCTAGTTGAGGTTTTAAGAAACGAAGTTGTGGATTTACCTGATCTGCTGTGTGGTCTGTGATGTGATGGAGCCAGCCATGCCACTCTGGAGGCACATTTGCTGCTTCATAGTCCCATGGAGATGCATACTCGACCCACCTATGCCTTCCTGCAATGAACTCCTACACTGAACTTCTTACTAATTTGAATCTCTGCAGATGTATGTATCCTACTTGTTGCATATGTAGGGACATGTTATCAGGGTAAAACCTATGCACATATGACCTGATGCGGGACAGAAAATTGTTGGAAATACTGTCTCTGCAGGTGTCGGAAAGTCATCTCTCAGCTTTAGGAACTTCCAATCTGATCAGTTTTAGTTTTCCTCTAGTTTGTGTCCACGGTTAGTGATAGTACCATGTAGTGTGTCTTCTATCTTCTCCCAATACTTGTTTCCAAACCTGTCGACCCCCTTGAAGGTTGCGCCATCTGCACTTTTCAGTTTCATAACTCTGCCAAGGTAAGAAATACACCATGATGTCAGTAGGGAGGTGTTTTTCATTGTGTATTTATTTGAAGATAGTCTGTGGTAATGGTAAAAAATGACTTACAATAAACCTCCATCCCAGAGGCCAGCCCTGCATGGATTCAAACAACCAACGCATGAGTCTATTGTATAGGTATAGCTTTGGTGCTTTTTCATGTATTACCATTTTGTCTTGGTTTTTTTAATCATTTGATCACTTTCCTATTGCTGAGGCAATTGTTTCAGGGTTCAGACGTTCTGTACAAAGACCTTAATTTTGTCGCAGCCCAAATCTCAAAACTCAACTGGCCAGTATTGAATGTTGAGTCAGTGTCCTTACATACCCTGGTATAAGGGTTTAATATATTTACAGTGCTTATTCAACCTTAATGCACTCAACATTGATAGTTCAACTCACATTTCATATCTTGCAACTATCAAATATAAAAACAGAAGACTGAAACTGCAACCCTATATATAGGCACAGGCATTGATACAATGTTGTTGATATCAGTGTTGATATATGGATCTCAAGGTGATTTGGATGCATGCTTGACCTATTACAGGAACCAGCAGTTGATTTTACTGAGAAGCCATGTGGACATTGTGGACTTAGCAGTTCGCAAATTTGTGAGGTGTTTGACAAAACCAGCCATGTTGGTGTACACAGACAGTGTATGCAATCTCCTTAAATTTCCAAGAAAATTATTGTTGCACTGCCACAGAAAAGACTACAATTGCGACCCTATGTTTTGGTAGGCATTAATTCATTGTTGTAGTTTGATGTGATAGAACAAACATATGGATCTAGAGGAACCAGAAGTTGCATTCAGTTTTGAGGAGGTCGTGTGGACATTGTGGACTTTCCATCTTTGCATTTTTTGCTGTGAGGTGTTTGACAAGACCGACCACATTGGTGTATGTGGACGGATGCTCATTGTTTGTTAGTCAACTCAATGGGGTTTTTGGTCACGAGTTCGTTGTTTTGCGTAGAAAAGCTTTCATGTTTGGTAAGTTTTTGGTGCATAATTGGAGGTAGTGTGGAGGTTTTGAATGAGGTCCAATCTATATTGGTTCATTGATGATCAAACTCATTTTCCAATGCCAAGATGTGTTCAAATGAGTTCAGCCCTCGATGAACCAAAATAGGTTTCTCTTCACTCAAATTCAAACACTACCTCCACACATGCATGCACCACAAGCTGAAAGGATTTACCGATTTTGTATGGAAAAAACCCAATGGGAAACCATAGGAAACCTAACTTACTCCCGATGAAAAGTCCCATTGAATCAAAGGATAACGAGGACAAATAGAAACATGAGATGCTTTGGTGGGCAGTGATCTGACCCTAGGTTATTCTCCTTAGCCTGTTGCCATGCCCCATGAACACCGTGCGTGCGGATTGATGTTACAGCTGCCCTGATGATGGAGCTCAATGGAGGAGGCATCTTTCAATTCTTCTACCTGTCTGCAATCAATCGATTGATTCTTTCGTGACAAGATTGTCCTGTTCTTGTTTCAGTTAGTAATCTCTCTCTCTCTCTCTCTCTCTCTGAGAAGCATTGAAGTTCTTGAAGGTGTCTGTCTTCCCCAAAGGTGATGGGTGTCGTGGCTTGTAACAGTAGGTCCACTGAATATGGTGAACACTGTGGGCCACACTATTGAGGTTATTTCCACACTAACAAAAACTTTGGGGATAGTAGTTAGTGTGGGTGCACACTATCTATCCACATAGTATTGAATACTAGACACTATCCCCTTTGAGAAGCATCAAAGTTCTTGGAGGTGTGTTCCTCAAAGTTGATGGGTGTCTAGGCTTGTAGAAAAAACCTTAATGACAGATTATGGTGAATAATGTGGGCCACAATATGGAGCTTACTTCCACACTAAAAACTTGGGAGATAATGATGTGGGTACACACTGTTTATCAACAAATAGTATTTGCCACCATACACTCTCTCCCTTTGAGAAGCATTGAAGTTCTTGAAGGTGTTTTCCTTAATGCTGATGGGTTTTCCTTAGAGTTGTGCACATGGGTGCCCGTCCTTCCTGCTAGTTGCCTGGCGGAGGTCCACGTGCCCCCCCCGTGGTTGCTTGGCCGGGTTGCGTGTTGACCTCTATAGCAAACTCACACGCCAGGTGGGCAGAGAGTGCCTTGCTGCCCCAACCTCCACCTCCGCCCGCTTCCCGCATTCATCTTTCCCGATTTTTTTTTACCTCAATATGTGTTAGAGAGAAAGAAAAGAGGGAGTTTGAGCCTGTTCAGTAGTAAGAAACTTGCAAGGAAATTGTCGAGCGGAGGGCAATGAACCCGTGGCTTTCGGGCTGGTGCAAACGGTCTGCTTTGCCACCCTCGCCGTCGGAGCTGGATGAGATTCATCGCCTCCGCCAAGTGGAGCGGCTGATGGTTGCTCATGTGCGTGACACCCTAGTAGTAGAATTGTGGGAAATATTGAAAAGAATCAATGGACTCAGATGATCATGCATAGATAGATAGATAGAAACTCCGGTCCCTTTTTAGCAAGGGGCCGGCGTGAATAAAGTGTCCGTTCGTAATGCCAATGACCCGATGCCCACCGGACAAAGGGACATGATCATGCATACATATTACATAGTGCTTCACTACAAGAGTAACATATTTATTGCTTAAACATTGGCAATACAAGAGTGAAGCATTAAAGATTCATGCAACTGGTTAAGAAGGGATCCTAATTGGTTCAGTCCAAGCATGGGTTGTAACAAACAAATCATCAGTTTCTTAACTAACTCGATTATGCACCTGAATAGTCAAGTGGTAGTATTTTCCACATCATAAGTGTCCATGTCATGCCTCCATGTCATCGTAATTTCAACACCCTCCTTGAGACCGGTAAGTACTAATACACTACTAAGTGGGCTGAAGCATGAGATGACGTAATAAAAACATGGACTATACCATAGCAACTGTAGGTAACGGTATTAGGCCAAATGAGTTCCGAAGCAGGGAAAAACGATCAAAAGGCAACACTTTGGTAAACAGATCGGCGAGCTGATCAAACGTGGGAATGTACTGAATATTGATATCACCCACACGTTGATGTTCACGAATAAAGTGAAACACAATATCAATGTGCTTAGTGCGACGGTGGAATTCATGATTGTGTACCAATCTAATGGCACTCTGATTGTTGGAGAAGAGTCGTGTGGCTTGAGGTTGTGCAAAGCGGAGGTTTGAGAGCAATCGTTGATGCCAGATGATGTCCTTCATGGTAGAACCAACGGTGATGTACTCAGACTCGGGAGGTGAGGTGGCCACGCACTGTTGTTTCCGGTTGCACCATGCAACTGGAGCACCGCTAAGTACCAGTGCGGGATTTCCGATCCGTTATGTTGCCTGCATAGTTTGCATCTCCATATCCTTCGAGCAGAAGAGGTCGTGCTGCCCAAAACAGAGTGCGAGGTTCAAAATACCTGCAAGATATCGAAATATTCTTTTGACCGTGTGGTAATGCGAGCGCTGGGGATTTGTTGAAAATTGAGCCACCATACTCACAACGTAGCTTATGTCAGGTCGGCTAAGCGTCTGGGCGAAGAGTAAACATCCCACAGCAGCTGAGTAGAGAAATGGGGGCTGAAACGGCTCACTGGTGTCATCAAGCTTGACATTGGGGTCGGCAGGGGTACTTAGGGGGTGCAATCAACAAGTCCAAATCGTGCCAGGATGCGGCGAAAGTAAACTGCTTGGTGGACAAAAATCTGTCCTTCAGTTGGCAAACGAAGGATGTGCAAGCCCACGTATAGATTTGCGGATGAACGAGTAATAGCAAAATGTTCTTCCATATATTGGATAAGCTCCTGTAACCGTGTGGGAGAGGAACATGCGAGGCCATCATCCACAAAAGTGTGACGATGAGGCATGGCTCGTCCTTTGAAATATGAACACAATCGGTGGGAGCAAGATCAAATTTCATAAGAAATTCACCAAACGTCTAGTTCCAGATACGACCGGATTGCTTAAGGCCGTATAAGCTTTCCAGGAGAAGGTAGACAAGCAGAGAATTGCTATGGCTAGGTACCTCAAATCCTTGGGGCTGTAGCATGTAAATAATTGTGTCAAGAAGGCCGTCTGGATATCAAACTGGACAATGTCCATGTGCTGTTGGGTGGCAATGGCAAGCACTGTGCGTATCGATTCATACTTTACGACCAGACTGAAAGTCTGGTCACAATCTACGCCATGTTGCTAGGTGTAGCCTTTTGCAACAAGGCATGCTTTGAATTTGGCCACAGAACCATCAGAGTTTGTCTTAATTCTATAGACCCACTTGCACTTGGCGGGTTTCCGATCGGGAGGTAGAGGCACAAGAAACCAAGTGCCAATCTTGATCAAAGAAGAATATTCTGCTTCCATTGCAGAACGCCATTCTTAAACTTCAGGGCTTGCAAGAGCTTCGGCATATGTGTCAGGATCATCAGGAATATGATTGTTGGACACCAACCCTGCAAAAGATGCTGTAATCCCGCAAATGTGAAGGCACGCCACGGACGCGCGTGGGTCGAGATGAGTGGACAAGCACTAAGTGAAGTCTGGGTGGCGAGACTTGCGGCCATTGCGGGGGCGTGAGATGCGAGGCAATTGGCAACTGCATGATTTGCGTGGGATGCGGGGGCGTGGGGCTCGCAACAACTGGAGAATGCGGCGCGGGGCTACTGTAGTTAGATGGACGAGCTTGACTGGCAATGCTAGGAGAGTTGGCACGTGCATTGAGCGGGATCTTTTGGAAAGAGAAAAGGCCGGAGAAAACTTCAGGTGTCGTGTGGTCAGGAATGGAAAGCTCGTCAAAGATGACGTCGCGGCTCACAAGCACCTTTCATCTTTCAACGTTCCAGAGGTGATATGCTTTCGTATCAATACAATAACCAACGAATATAGCTTTGACACTCTTTGGATCCAACTTTTGTCTGTTGACTTTGGGAATATGTGCATAAGCAACACATCCAAAAATGTGCAACTGGGCAACAGTAGGCACCTGCCCAGTCCAAAGTTCATGAGGAGTTTTGTTTGTGCGTGTTCGAGAAGTGATACGGTTGAGTAAATACGCCGCGGTTTGGACCGCCTCTCCCCATAGGCTGAGACTCAACTTTTTCATATGCAACATCATTCTTACACACTCAATGAGAGTATGGTTCTCTTGTTCCGCATTGCCATTTTGTTCTGGTGTGTGTGGACTGGTCAGTTGGTGCCGGATGCCATAATCAACCAAAAATGTTGTGAACTCACTGCCTGTGAACTCCCCGCCTCGATCATAGCATAGCATCTTAACACAATTTCCGGTATGTTGAGGGACCAGTGTGCAAAGTGCTTTGAAGTGGCCTAGCATGTCGGATTTTTTCTTGATACAATAGACAAATCGATAGCTTGAGAAATTGTCTTTGAAAAACACAAAATAACGTGTTTTTCCTAGTGAGTCTTGACTCATGGGTCCGCACACATCAACATGGAGAAAGAATCCGGGTCCTTCAGCTCTTGGTGATGAGCATTGCTTTGGAAAAGGCCGCCTAGCACTTTTTCCAAGAACACAACCCTCACAAGGGGCGGAAGGACGTGTGTGACTAAGCAACCCCATGCCATGTACAGTATTGTTGGCGTGCATATTTACAAACATTGCATGGTGAGCATGGCTGAAGCACTAGTGCCATAAGGTGACCTACTTGGCGGGAGTCTCACATAACATGGATTCTTGCATGGAAACATTTGCAGCAGTGATGTTGGCATGAGAAATTGATCGGATCACCATCATTTTGAGTTTGTACAGCTTGTTGACACGGGTCCCAGTCAACACTATTTTCCCTCTACCTTCGTTGCTTGTAAGGTAGCATGTGCGGCATGTATAAGTCGTGATGAACCCTTTGTCTACAGCTTGGCCCATTGAGAACAAATTTTTGCGCAGCTCTGGGACGTAGAGCACTTGATGAATGTGGCGTTGCTTCCAAACACCATCAAGTTGGCATTTTACATGGATTCGTCCCACACCGTGCACCCAAAGTCATCGATTGTCAGCGATCATGACAGGCCAACGTCCTTCATGCACGTTTTTGAGTGAATCAAACCACTCTAAACGATCGGTCATGTGATTGGTGGCGCCTCCATCCATGTACTAAGCATCGTCGTCTTGGTATTCGCCGATGTGGGCCATGAAGGCTGAATTGTCACCTTCTTTGAAATCTTCGCTAATAACTGCATGAGCTTCACTTTTCCTTGCATCGGCAGTCTTGCTCCCATTTTTGTCATTGGACTTGTCAGAGTCTTTGTCTTTCTTGTGTTCAGGGCACTCGCGCTCCCAATGACCCACTTTGCCACACTTCCGGCACTTGGTCTTCTTTTTGAGTTCTGAGATCTTAGCAGCGTGTTTGCGTTTCTCGTCGGCCAAGAGGACTCACTGGCTCAAGCTAGATCCCTGCTTCTTAACTAACTTGATTTTGCACCTGAATACTCAAGTAGTATTTTCCACATCATAAGCGTCCATGTCATGCCTCCATGTCATCGTAATTTCAACAAGAATAGCTACACTGATTATGGTGAATACTGCGGGCCACAATATTGAGATTCTTTCCACACAAAAAACCTTGAAGACAATACCTACTATGGGTGCACATTATTTATTCACACATAGTATTGAACACTAGAAAATTTGTTCTTTGAAAAACATCGAAGTTCTTGAAGGTGTTTTCTTGACGTTTGATGGGTGACTTGGCTTGTAACCAAATACCTACTACACTAATTATGGTGATTATTGTGGGCCACAATTTTGAACTTAACCAAAAACATTGGAGATAATATTTCGGGTGCACACTATTTATCGACACATAATATTTAACACCAAACACTCCTTTGAGAAGCATCGAAGTTCGTGAAGGCATTTGCCCTAAAGTTGATGGGTATCATTGGTAGTAGATATGTATCGTGTCAATAGCTTGTCCTATTCTAGTCCGCCATACCAAAGTGATTTGTCTTGTGCCTTCTACGTGAGTTCAAAGGCGACATATCAGTTGAGTTCCAACCAATTGCCCGTCACTTCCTTTGCTCCCGTTTAAGAAAATGGGGCAATGACTACGTGAGCCCCGTGCACCCCACTTCACCCCGCCAAATGGCATACATCATCCTCGTGGTACACTATTTTACCAAATGGGTGGAAGTCAAAGCGGTAAAGGTTGCAAACAAAAAAAACCACGGCCCTCTTCTTGTTTGAACACATTTTCTCTCGATTCGGGGTCCCGAGGGTTTTGATTAAGGTAGAAATACCATAACCCGTTAACCACCCACTAGCGGTGCACTAGACCGCCTCATAATGGTAAAGTGCCATGTCTTAAATGGAGCATGGCTCGGCGGCAACTTCAATGCAGTGTAGCCAATGGGAGGCAAGATCTAACGTACTCATGATTAACGGGTTTAGGTGATGTTCTGTATCGAAATGCGGAGAACCTAGTGAACCGGAAGTGGGTTGGACAAACTTTCCACTTTGAAAAATTGTGGAACTTTTTGTACAAGGCAGAAAAATACGAAACAACTTGCATTCTTCATGAATCCTTCTCGTCTATCTTGGAAAATTATCTCATGATTGTCAGACCAGATTTTCAATGCGAATCACCTTATTTTAACGGGTTATGGTATTTCTACCTTAGCGACCACATGACCCATTTCCTCAATGACCTCATCGAGGAGCTCACCTCGGCGTATGGCATTGACCATCACAAAACCATGCCCTACCACCTGCAAACAAACAAGTTTAGCCGAGTGGGTGAACCAAACCATTGTGGGAATTGTGAGGAAAATGATCCATTACAACAAACGGGATTGGGACACAAAGTTAAATGCGGCCTTGTGGGCCTACCGGACCACGTTCAAAGTAACCACGAAGCAAACTCCATTCGCCTTGGTCTATGGCATTGAGGCCATTTTACCTATCGAGATAGAGATCCCGTCGCTTCGTATTGTGATCGAGGCCCGATTACCGGTTTTGGAGTCCATTTGTGACTGGATTCTCATGTTAGAGGGGTTGAGTAAAACCTCGGAGACTTAGCGCTCAACACGTTGAGACGGTAGCACTCCGGCGCAAAGTTATTTTTGACAAGCTCCACAAGGAGTGGTCTTTAGTCCCGGGAACTATGGTCATGTTCCAAGATGGCATCAGGATGGATTTCCCGGGGCAAGTTTGATGCTCTGTGGTTGGGTCATTATTGGGTCACGAGTGTTTTCCTGAACAACACAGTACAACTGGCCACGCTCGATGGCACTTTTTCTTCTTCTCGTATGAATGGTGAACGGTGCAAAACATATCACATGTGACCGTGTGAGGGCCCAAATATGGCACTTACCCAGTGAGCTCGAGATCCCATGCCATAGTGCTCTAATGAGTGCCCTGCAGATGGCCGACACTTGCGAACCATCTGAACGGTTCACGAGTCGTGTTGAAACAATTACTGTGGTATTTGGTGATTTTCTCTATATTCCTAATATTTATCCTATGTGTTTTGTCAAAATTGAATTATTAAGGTATTTTAGTAGGATAATTAGTAGTCGGTTAGATGTTGTACCATGAGTTTAATTCTTTGCGTGAATTGCATGAGTTAGTGGGTTCTTGACAATTAGCCTTGGTTTTTTCTCATATTTTTATGTGAATTGGGTTTTACAGTGTGAGAGGTTATGTGGTTCCCTCAACGATGGTTAGAGTGGCAATTGAATAGGTGGTGGAAATTAGGGCATATTCAGACCTCGGAGTAAATCTAGAATAGACCTAGAGTTATCTAAGGTTTAAGTTAGGATTAGTAGGGAGTTAGACTTGAGTAGAGATTTGGATGAACGTTTTTGGCGTATGAGGTTGGGGGCAGAGGATTCAAAGCCTATGTCTCGTTGTTTCTTTGGGTAGTGGGTAGGAGGGCAGAGCCCTGAGATTTGGGGAAAGTGTGTGAAAGGAGAGAGTTGGCAATTTATGGATGAGATTGGGTTTTTTGAAGAACAAGGGAGGAATTCTAGCTAGGAGGAGATTCGGGGGATTCAGGTTAAGGATTGAGGAAGAAGTTGTTGCTAAGACTCCAACGAAAGTTGTTGTTAGGCTCAAGATTCAAGCCCATAGTTTCCCGAACTCAACAGGTTCATCTTCAACTTGCTCTCGTTACCTTACTAAGTGATTTAATCTATGCTTACATAGTTGCAATAGAAAACCAAACTCCCAACAATTGAGACTAAATGCAGTTTGAGAAAAGAAGTTTAAAGTCTAGATTCAAAGTTTGAAGTGATAACTTTAAATCTGTTAAGATCCAAGGTTTTTGAAGTTTAAACTGCCGAAATTGAGATTGCCACAGTTAAGAGGGAGGCTTGACATTTAAATTGAGAAAGAAGTTTAGCTTAGAAGTTGCCTAGATCTGAAGTGATAAAATGATAATATGAGCACATAACGAAGTAGAGTTATTTTTTGGAATTAAGATTGAGCAGACTGTCGCAGTGATATTGAGATTTAGTTTGAAAAAATAAATTTGAAGTTTAAATCCAAAGTTTGAAGTAGTAACTCTAATCTATTAAAAATCCAGTTTGAAGTTGAGTGAAATTCCCGGAGTTTAGATCCGGAGTTTAGATCTGAAGTTTAGATCCAAAATGGTGTGTTATGTTGAGCAAACTCCGAAGTTGAGATAAGCTTTCTGGTGTTAAAACTGCCGAAATTAGGTCTTTTGCAATTGACAGAAGCTTGAAATTTAGTTTGAAAAAGAAGTTCAGATCCAAATGTGTCTAGACCTGAAGTACTAAGTTGAACAAACTCCAAAATAGAGTTACGACTTCGGAGTTAAGTTGAACATACTGCCGCTCTTGAGAAAGAAGCCTCAAATCTAGTTTAAGAGATAATTGTGAAAGTCTAGATCCGAAGTTTGAAGCTATCAAAAGTATATAACATTTTTACTTAAATTTATTGTTGTTACTGCTACTGTTGAAACTTCTACTCAGGTTTACCCGAGACTTCTGGTGAGAGGGCTCAAGGAAGCTGCAACGCATGTACTAAGGTTAAAACAACGTATCCCAAAAAAATGCCCCTTCCTAAACCCACGAAGTAGCAGAGGTGTAGAAACTAGTTGTTGTTGCTAAAGCCAAAACAATTTCACAAATTCCTGAACTGTATTGCGTAGTACACCGAAGTTGATCATTACTGAATATGACCATGTGAGGACGTTGTGATCCATCCAAACCGCTTGCGGTTTAAATTAAGGCTCACGGTCTACTAAGAAAGAAAGTTAGTTGTTAAGAATTAGATTAATGTCTATTAGTTAGCATTATTAAGACAATTAGACAATATACAAAGACTAGCACGATGTTGAGCATATAAAGTGTCAAGCGGATGTAGGCGTGAGCAGACAATGGCGTGTGCAGATGAAACATCAAGCGGATAAAGACGTGAGCATACTACAACGTATGCGGATGAAGACGTCGAACGGATGAAGGTTAAGTGGATGGAGGCCATTAGATTGAGAGGGCGACGAACTAAGATCGTTGGATTTAGGGGTTTAGAGAATGATAGTTAAGATGGAATCGGCTGTAGATGCTTTAGAGTAGGTTGGAAGGGGGTTGTCCGCGAAGGTTACGACACTCTCTCTCTATCCCTTTTCATGTAGGTAGATGCACAATGTTCTTAGAATAATAGCAAAATGAATGTTGAACAAAAGAATTTTTAAACCCTATTAATGTTGAATAAAAGAGTTTTTACCTTGTTGGATCATTGTTGTATGGATTCGTGTTTGTTGGAGCGAATTGTGTGTCAATGTGTAGCTGCTGGAGCAAAGGCCGCAGCTAGTTGCAGTTCCGGGTTGTATTGTTGTTGTTTGTATAAGTTTTGGTTGCATAAGTTTTGTTACATTAGCTTTTGGCTACCTTAGCTTCTATTGCATTAATTCTTGTTATATTAACTTCTGTTACATTAGCTTCTGGTTATTTTAGTTTATGTTACATTAGCTTCTGGTTACCTTAGGTTTTATTGCATTAGTTTCCGGTACATTAGCTTCTAGTTATCTTAAGTTCTATTACATTAATTGCTGATGACATTAATTTTTGTAACCTTAGCTTTTGTTGCATTAGCTTTTGTTGCATTGCTAGTTGTTGAGAGTTTTGTGGCGTTTGAGGCTCAGAGGTATAAGGCAAAAATAGAGTTAGTGATAAAGGTAGAGATTAAGGTAGAGACCAAATCTAGAGCCAAAGCTCTAGCTTTAATCTTGATTGAAGTGTTGACTTGGAGGGGGGGGGGCAAAAGGTCACCCATCCGAGTACTATTCCTCGAAAGGGTGGCTTAACCCTCCATCCTCCCACTATTTGGCCAACCCAACCAAGGGTGGCCGGTGTGGAATTTCGTGGAAGATCTGATCATGCCATGTTGCAGACATAATGCTTCAATATCTTCATATATCTTTTGACGGGATACATCCACTTGGTGGAGACATGTTCACACAAATCCAATTCATCAACAAGGTGATATACTAAATGTGTCAAAAAATAGCTTCAAAAAATGAGGGAGGGAGGTGAATCTCTAAATGTGACTTACTTCGTGTGACATCTGCCTGAAGGGCCTAAAAGGCAAACATGCGCATCATTGCCACCTCACATGATGATATGAATTGGTAATAGTGACATGGAAGGCCGAGTCAACATGATATTGCACATTAGTGCCATGTGTTTAGGATTGTCCTATATGACTATAACACCTAGCATATCACGTCATGTGTGTAACACCTAAGTATTTGTTCCAAATTGTCTATAATGATCAAAATATCAATTGTCATTATAGTCCTCTGTGACAAAAATGGAAGTCCTAAACGGAGTTGTTATTTTTTGGAATTTCTTGTAGTGTGTTGAAAAAAACTAATCTTATGCGGCATTACATGTAAAATAATACCACTTTGGCCAATATTAGTGGTGGGTGTAAGTCGGATGTAAGAAATCTTTAAGAAGAGCACCAACTTTGGCCAATCACAATGGATAATCCAAGATTTATTCCCTCAACGAGGTGGTGTAGAATTTATTCCAGAAAAGGACCATGAACAATATCTTCATGAAATAGAAGACTCTCACCGGTAATAAAAGTTTGGTTTTGTGACGATTTTCACCTAACAATCTAGCATCAATGGACCCCGAACTATTGGATAATAAAACGCTCATTTCTTAAACAACTATACAAATGTATGTAGGTTGTATATAAATGTATTAATTTTCTATTTGTTTCTTGTTTTAATTTCTTCTCCCTTTCTTCATGGACTAACCAAACTAATTACAACAACTCTACTCTAACGACTAACTCAACTTTGTCAACTAACTCCTGGAAAGTCCTTTGCCTTATCTTATGTAGCAAAACCCTAAACCTAACCCAAACCTTAATTGGAAACTACCGCAACTACCACAACTTGCTTCAATAAAACCATGAAATACCACACTAAATCTACAATTATTTCCACAATAAACCATAACTTATTGTTGTGGTAGACCAGTAATTACTTTTGCAATAAACCATATGTTATTGGTTCATGTACTAGTAAGTTATTGTTGATCCTAAAACACTCATTGCGCTACAAATTGCTTATTGGTCCAAAACTTATTATTGCACCATATATTACTACTTGATATAAACCTAGATTTTGTACCTCTTCCACCCTTAATAGTGGTCATTTTCAAATGGGTTTCACATGGCATAGGTATGGAATTGGCCATAGATACCCCACGTACCAAGACAACACACCATGTCATTTGTGTTGTGGATTGCTCTCATATTTGTATGAGAGTTGTATACTTTGTAACAACTACATGGCCCAAAGCCTAACTATTCACCCAGCCCTTGTCTCTTCATTAAGTACTTTGTGAAACAACCGTATTGTTGTTGGACCCCTCACATTATAAACATAATGTGGATTCATAGTATGTGCTCCAAAAACCTCGCTTACCAAAAGAGCTCTATGAAGCTTTCATAGCCAATGATGCCACTTTTGCTCTCACAATGTATTTGGAAATGAGGTACACTTTGTATTGAAGTTTCCCCTCTATGACTCCATTAGAAATAGGCTTCATTCCTTATTTCATATTGTAATACTATACTAGGTGATCTCAAGTCTTTCGTCCTATTATGTTGACATTAGCCTCTATATCACAAAGGTCAATGCACTCCATCATTCTAGGGGATTAGCCTTTTTGACACCATCTTGATGTACTTTTAGTCCCATAAGACTTTTTGCTTCCCGGTCTTTAAAAATCCATTTCACTTCATTTCATACAACTAAGGAGAAGTATTAGAGTAATGACATCATATAGGTCAATAAGGTGCACCCCTAACGAAAGTGCATACGATCAGAAGCACCCACACCACACCTTCGTTTGAAGGTAACTAAGGCGAATTATAGCATTATAGAGCACACATGTCATTTATCCAACTAAATCCCAAAAGTAGGCGTCACACTAATCACCCCCCCTCCATGTACATGGCCCGCCACACATGAACTGTGGGGGTGTCAGATCCGGGCTGGGCAGCCCTCCCGGGAAATTTCTAAACCCGACCGAAAACTGTTGCCCGCCCCGCCCAACTTCGAAAAAAACATTGCCCTTGCATTTTTGAAGGCTGCTTGGCTACAAATCCCATATTGAGTGCACTTCACCTTCAAGGTCTAAAATCCAATATATATGTGCACTTCCAATTAGTAAATAAGCAATTGATTGGGATTTCACTCCCGAAGTGAAACCATCAATGAAGCACGTAATTAACTTGGAGGTCAAAAAAATTACAAAATCCTCATTAACATTGAGGTTATAATTTTTATGACTTACCATTTGAAATTGTCTTTGTCATTCTAAAATGACACTTAAATTTAGTGTGTTGATTTAGTATGTATATTTTATAATGTTTTAGGTAATTCTGTCTACTTTCACAAGTATTCATACGCAATTATTTATAAAATGTACTTACTATAATTATTACTTACTATATTACATTCAACTATGATGCATTGCTTGAATAGGTCAAAACAAGGTGGCCCAACTTCCTGACCCAAAAAACCTTGCTTTACATGTTAGACAATTCCTTAACATCAGTAATATTAATTCACCACCAATTTTTGAAATCCTCTGTTTATAAAATAAAATTGCATGCTTTTAAATCCATGTTCTAAATTGTTAAATAGATACTACTTTAAAAATAAAGAATTTCTCGGGAGTTAACCTTTGACGCATGTAATGGACTAGGCGCATTCAAGGATGGATTCAAACTCGTAACTCAACCACCACTAAATCTCACCCCGTTACATACATGCCACACCTTACACACACATGACAATATTCAGCTGCAATCAACCGTTCCATTCTAATAATACTAGTACTTTGCTTCACCCGAGTTTTACAACTTGAATCTACTAGTGAAATGCTTTGTTGTGAGAATAAACTTAATATGCTTCCAAATAGAATCTAGTTTATTCCTAGCCCAACCCAACATATATACTGAGCTAAATTATGTTATGCGCAAATATTCACACATATGCGTGCACATATTTATAATAGGTCATTTGTAAGAGATTGAAAATTAATTGAAACCCTATAAGTTACAACTTTCCACAAACTGTGACTAAAGAGGATGACCAATAATGACATAAATTATAGGTAATCTTGGACATATTTTCAAACTCTTGACCTTTTGGTTGCTTCAAATCTATGGGCATATATGTCGATACACTTATGATGTACCTAAATGTTATGGAAGACATGTGAATCCTTAGTGATTACTTGAATGTTATGGTATTAAAAGATGATAAAATAAATCAAACATCTATTTCTTGATGTTAATTCTATATAGATAAATGTTGAATAGTCACAAAACGATCAAAACAATTGCTATAACTTCATCATAATATACTATGCATATTCTATCAAATGATCTTATCATACAATCCTATCATATGATAGAATTCAACATGTAATAAATCTGGACTTGCATTTAGTCCAATTTTACTTAAATATCACTCAATAGTGTTGTGGAAACATGACTCAAGGAATCTCATATTAAGACTCTTGGTTGCACAAATTTTCAATAGGGCATTTGGCCCTATTGTACACATTTCCAAATCCACATACAATTTTGACCGTTGGAATGGCTTGGAAATTGTTTCACTAGGTTAGCAATTGCAATCACAAAGATTGTCATTTCTAGTTTTCTGAATTGGAGCTTAGATGCAAGGTTTATAAGGGATCAAAGTGAAGATTTCCTTGAACAATCACAAAGACCCTCCCAATTGAGTCAATGGAAGATCCTACAATGGTGGCCACATTTTTGAGCATGTAGTCCAATCTCTTTATAGCATATGTCTCCTTTTTATCCGCTTTAAACTATGCCATGCCATATCCCACTCACATATAGGGGTTTCATTAAGAGGATTGACCACATAAGATTTGGCACATACGTAGGTCCTAGAAAACTTGTGTGAATGTGACATGTATGAATGTGTCATAGATGCAAACTATTAAATTGGGGGACAAAGTAAGAACTTGATATTTAAGTATATTTGGACACACCACTTGCCCAAAAATAATAAGGGATGTGCATTTGTGGGGACAAACATCACAAGAGCAAACATCACAACACACATGTTCAAAAGAGATTGGACTATGTCTTCAAATATTAATAACTACTCTACACTCAATAGTGAGCACAATTGGGAGGACCTACAGTATGTATCTAGTTAAGAATTCAACAAACATGCACTTCCCATTATCAAGGGAGGTCTGATTCTCAATCTAGTTTTTGCAGATGTTTCATTGTAGATTTGCTAATGCCACACGAGTATTGTTGTGTAAATCTCATCGGTAGAAGTTGGAGAACATGACAAACGAACCAAATAACACCCACATGCCTTATTACCTTTGGCAATGTAATATCCCCAAATGCACCATCACTAACTCCAAACGTTACACCCTCAACGGAAAGTTAGTAGGGAAAAGCCAAACCAGAAAAGAAATTAACTACATGATCCAGAGAATGTGGCAGTCCAGCTCAGAAGATTCTGAAATCGTGGATCTTGCCGATGAAGAATTTTTGTTTTGAGGCAGGATTGGTGGCTGTCATCCGGTGTTCAAGTTCGATTCACACTCTAACCCAAAAGCATCATGATCGACTTCTGAGATGAAGCCAGGTAGCTAGAATCAACTGTCATCAACATTTCTTTCCTCGGTCGACACTCACAGAAAAAGTGGCTCTGAACTTGAATCTGTTCACATAAATCACTGCCCTCACAAGTTAGTTAAAATGTTGGAATGAGATATCCACCACTTCACATGCAGTCTTGATCTGTTGTCTGATGCATTGTATATTGCCTCTCGCCCAGTGCGTCGATTGCTGTGTAAACAGATGTCACGGAATACTAAGAGACTCCGGGGTCATTACGTCGATTGGCGATGGCGTCTAATAACTCCAGCAGAATCGGGTCCACTTTTTTGACTTGGATTTTGAGTGGGTTGCGAGGTGCAGAATCAATATGTGACGAGACAGGCGGCGATCTGAGTTGCAATACGAAGCTGGCGATCGCATTATTGGCGCTCGTCGTTCTACCCATAATTTTCCTGTGCAGATGGATTTGCACCAGGTAAGGTAGACGTTAAGGTAGACGTGTGCTGTTTAGATGCTTTTCTCACCCACTCCCCATAAAATATGCAACACGCGATTAGTGAGAGATAATTAGCAAATCCAAATCATGCCCTCGGAGCCATTTGCCTCATAATTTTTGGAGCTCATGTGAATAGATAGAGCATGTTGAGTTGAGATGGAAGTGTATTTCCATGCAAGTCCAATCTCTTATAAACACATGTCTTCTTGGTGTCCATTCTCACATCCACACCTAACCACATAGCACTCAAATATAGGTGTCTGGATTATTGAGATGTTGGATTTAGGCTCGTCTACCTTACCAACAACGAAATCATAGAACCCAGAATGCCAAGTAGTAGGTAGTTTGGAACTTAAAACTTGTATGGAAATACACTTCGCCATCTCAACTCAATAGGCTCTATCTAGTCCATGTAATTCTAGTATTGCTCTGATAATTTGATTCTGACAAATTCGGTGTTTGTTTTGTATCAGGAATCTACCACCAAGCCCTCCAGGATGGCCCATAATCGGTCACCTCCATTTGCTTGGCTTACCTCCACACAAATCATTAAACAATCTTTCTGCAATATATGGGCCCATCATGTACCTAAGGCTTGGTATGAGAGGAGCGATTGTCATTTCATCCCCTGAATTGGCAAAAGAGGTGTTCAAAAACCACGACGATGTGTTCTCCAATCGACCGCACCTTATTATCGCCGACCTCCTCGTGGTCACAAACCAAGGTGCGTATAGGTAATGGGTGTGAGGAGCCTTGTCATAGGCTATCATAAATTGGTGTAGTAGTTGCCTAACCTACTCAAATGCAGTAGCAAAGGGGTCTATCATCGGAGGTCATAGTGGTCAGGCCATGACATAGTCATCAATTGCGAGTGATAGTGTGTCTCCTCATATAGAGTCAACAATCGACTCCTCAACAAGATTGTTTGGTCTGACAACAAACATGTTGTAGGCTTCACAATACTTTTAAACACTTCTTAACCCTAGTATGAAAACTTGTCCAAGATCGAAGGACGAAGAGCTACAACTCATTATTGCCATACTGAAATTTGAATTAGTCATGGTGTTCACAACAAACGACTGAAAGTCAAATTTTGGGCATGATATGATATGGCACTAGTAGGAAGAGGGAATGTTTTGGATCCAACCCAATTGGCATGTGTCACCCAAAGCCCATGCAAAAGATCAGATTTTGTGTCAAAACGAATTTCATGCACACCGTTTTGTGTTTGACAAGTCCTCAACGAGAGGTATGCCAAATGGACCATATTATGTCGAACAGAACCCTTCCTCTACTAGTGTGGTTATACACAGCCATAAACATTAAGTCTTGTGTCTATGCGTTTTCAAGGATCAATCTTGTGGGTTGACATTTAAATCTGTGGTTGCACTTCTCAGCTATTGCATTTCAATCTGTAAATGCGGGATGGCGGAACCTACGGAAGATATTCATGAAGGAAATCATGTCCCCAAGGAGTATTCGAAATGCGCAATGCATCCGGGCGCAGGAAGTTGATAGCTTGTCAAAATTAATTCTGCGTCATGTGAAATCGAGTCCAAATGCTCCCCTGGAACTTAACCCAAGACTCTGGATGCTCACCACAAACTTTATTTCACAAGTCATCCTGAGCAAACGATTTTACCCTCTGGATGAAGATCAGGAGACAGAAGACGCGAAAGAGTTCAAGTTCGTGATGTCGCAACTGGTTTTCTTGCTCGGAAGCATTCTGCCAGGAGATTGTTTTCCCTTCCTCAAGTGGGCTGACATTGGTGGCTTCCAAAAACGTGCCATGGCTTTGAAACCTCGGTTCGACAATATTCTGACAAAGATTCTAGGGGAACGCCGGGTGAAGAGGAAAGAAGATGGAGATTCACATGTGGATGTGGACATGACAGATGCCCTTCTCACGAAGCAAGAGAAGGGGGAAGTGCCAATCACAGAGGCAAATATCAGAGGTGTCATTTGGGTAAGTTTCATAACCGATCACTCATCCAAGAGCACAAGGGTTATCAACACTCGTCACAGTTTTGCATCCATGAAAGCATGATGTCATCCATGATTCCCACATTTTGTTCATGAGTTGGTCGATTATGATTGATAACCAACTTGAGTAGGTGGATGACTCGTTGCTCCTACGGCTCGTCATCCACTCTCCTCTCGTTGAATATCTAGTCCATAATTGGCATGCCACCTCAAGATCGAAGGTTATGGACTGCATAACCACTAAAAAGAGAGTCGATAATGAGTTGTGGTAACATGAAAACATCCACCTACTCAAGACCACTCTGATCATGGACGCAAAGTTGAATGATACGCATGAAATATTTGCGTGGATAGAGAAGCACATGGAGCTGTTAGCAGTGCTCTCCACTTGGATGAAGGAAAGCCTTGAACATTTTACAAGGTTTCGAAGTCATCGAGGTCGCTCAAGAATGTCATGGATTTGAGTTCTCATTTTTTTGGGCCCCAAGGCAATGGGCTATCAAACAATATTTGGCTTGTCATGAATGCTTCTCTGTTAGCACTTACCATCCCCCGGGTGGATACCTCTTTGAGCATGGCCGCTTCTGCTCAAACTATTAAGAGTTTCAGGATTGGTCAAACTCTCATAGTTTGAGCTTTGGATGAATGCTTGTCAACTGCAAGTTGAAGCTCTCAACTCGAGCTAGTGTAAAGGGGACCTTACTTACGCCCAAAATTGTACTTGTCATATTAGTTTAAAGATTAGAAGAAAGGAAACAAATCTAAGAATGTATGTAAAACAATGAATGTAAAACAATCTTGACACCATTGCTTCACTTCATTGATGCAGGATGCATTTGCTGGTGGGACGGAAACCCAGATCACAGCAACCGAATGGACTATGGCCTACCTCATCAAACACCCAAATCTTATGCAGAAAGTCCAATCCGAAATCGACAACGTGGTCGGCAAAGACTGCAAAGTTACAGAAAATGATATTCCAAAATTACACTACTTGCAAGCCGTGGTCAAGGAAACTCTTCGCTTACATCCTCCTGTGCCCCTCCTGGTTCCTCGTGAATCTCACACAGCTTGCAAAATCGCAGGATATGAAATCCCAGCAAACACGCGCATGTTTGTCAATGTGTGGGGAATGGGGCGTGACCCTCGCATTTGGGAGGATCCAACGAAATTCAACCCCGAGCGCTTCGCAGAAGGATCACCGCTTGCAAAATTGGAAGCCAATGGTCAGCATTACCAGTTTATGCCATTTGGAACAGGACGACGCCAGTGTCCGGCTTGGTCGATGGGTCTAGCCACAGTTCACATGTTGACTGCCAGCCTTGTTCAAGCGTTTGATTGGTCACATTCTGATGGTCTCGACAACTTTGACATATCAGAATCCAAATCAAGTTTGGTTTTGTCCATGGCGACTCCATTACAAGCAATTCCAAAACCTCGCTTCCCAGAAGAATTTTACTAAGCTTTCACAATCAATCATGTATATATCATGTGCAACCCTACATGGGCATATCAATCTACTATACATATGGGGCTTTGGAACAATGAGGGTGCATGCACACTGTCAAAGTTTGTCCACAACGGTGTGGAGATGACGAGGTTCAATGAAGGCTTGTTGAGCGGATGGTGCGGGGATAACTTGAGACACTAATTCATATACACAGGTGTAACAAGTTGGGACAGCATGAGCCCAAACTAGTCTACTATGTATTTGAAAACTTTAGACATGATCAGGGTGCATGGACATTAATGCAGTTATTGTTTCTAAGTTCCAAAACGACCAACCAACGGTGATGGCATGTTGAAAGGACAATGCAGGGATAGCTTAGGACATGAATTCATATGCATGGGCTTAAACTGGTGTATCTTCGTATACATATTTTTGAAAATCGAGTTTTGGTCAAAACTGGGCCAGCCACCATTCACATGTTGATTAATGTCAACCTTGTTCAAGCATTCGGTTGGTAGCATCCTGATGGTCATGTCAACTTCGACACATTGGAGTCCGCATCAAGTCCGGTTGCGTCCATGACGATTTTGTTGTAAGCAAAACTCTTAGAACAGTGGTCATGCAGCACACTGGATTTTCACATAGGCTCCACATGAAGTGGACAAAGTAGACTAGGGTAAAAAGAGGGTGTGTAGTTGTCCACATGCTACACTAAATATCACACTAAATATGATATTTAGTGTCATAAGGTATTTTATGTCACTATGGTAACTTTGTGGATGACACTTCTTATGAATAAGTGAGCAAATATTGTCGTGAATGATGGATGATTTCATCCGTTAGCCAAAATGCTACCGTCTCTTGTTAGCAACTTGTGATGAAACATTGTTATGGATGATTGAAATTTGAATGAAAAATCACTTGGTAAGTGACAGTAATTGCAACACTGTAAATCTAAAATCCCTACAGAAAAATTGACAAGGCATGACATATAACGTTGGGTTAACATTTAGTGTTGGTGACACTACACCACGGTTTACAATTAGTATTGAGCAAGACAATTAGAATTGGTGACACTAAATATGATATTTAGTGTACCATCTTTGAACCTTCCCTTCAAAGATTGTCCAGAACCACTTCTTGGGCACTGTCGAGCAAATTAAACCTATGTCATTGCATAATAGTGGTCACATCTACATGCGTTTCACATGGAATAGGTTTCAAATTGGCCATACTCCCCAACATACCAAGACACCACACCATGTCATTGTAGGGTGAATTGCTCTCATGGTTTTCTAAATGTTTTCTCTGCTGTGACAACGACATGGCGCAAAGCTTAACTATGTCACCGGGCCCATGTCTCTGCATAGCTTGGTGGAACAACCATATACCACTGTCCGATCCCACACATTTAAAACACATGTGCTGACATGGACAGATCAGCTAATCATGTGAAAAACGCACTACTTATAAACAGTCCGTAAATTCATAGTATGTGCTATGAGAGCCTCGCTTCCAAAAGGATTCCATTAAGCTTTCACAGCCAGTGTCTGGGGAGATTTTGGGCATAATCGGTCGAGATCCTAGTGTTTCCAAATCCAACCGGTTACAAGTTGACATTGTTCGGTTTTTCTTTAATAATTTGAGGTATGTTTCCTAAATTCCTCTGAAATGATCAGTCATTCTCCTGAAGTCTCCTGAAGTCTCAACTGGTTATGTCTCAAACTCAACTAGTTCATCTGTAACTAGCAGTCGGTGCTCTTCGTTCGTTGTTCGTAACCAATGATGTGCAGACAGACCCTGTACAAACTACATCCAGAAACATACTTGTTGAACCCAGTTTTGGTCAGAAGAATCTCGGTAAGTGTATGCGACCTCAATGCGTTTCTAATCAAGAAGAGACAGTATGAATTACCACATTCATCAACACGTGTATAAGGGGTATGTTACAGAGAGTGATTGTCATATCAGTAGGTTGTTGAATGCAAAAGTCTTTTGCACAGGGCTTTGTTGTTGTCTCTGTTTGTAATCTACTGGTCTGTACATGTGTGTGTGCGAACCCGCCAATTCCTTCGCCTCCGTCCAGAACGGGTAAGACAAAGGAGGCTCCCTCTGCGAGCTTTTTGGAGCCTGTTTTGTGGATTGACAGTTGAGTGCTGGTGGTTTGATCACATCCTTCGTATCATGATGTTGACCAAAGATTTGTGCTCTTTCGGCTTGTACGAAATTTGTGCTCTTTCGGATTTGTTCCATGGAAGGCAAGCACAAGTTTTGGATCCTCGCCCGCTCGACCTCGTCAATGACGTTGTAACCCAGGGTGCAATGCATCATGTTGCTACCCGGACCTGCAATGCCTTCGTGATTCTCGTGGTTCCAATGTCTCGTAGTTTCGGTCGCCGGCGTCTTCAGATGCGACGATCTTCGGGCCTTCAAAACCTGTGGCGACGGTGTTCGAAAGGTTTGATGATCAGGGTGGGTGTTGGGGAAGTTTTGCGACTTACCATCACGATGGTTTTCTTTTGGAGCCCAGCAGTGCAGGTTTCTTCTTCCTCTTTGATAACAGGGTTGCTGAATTAGGGTTTCGTTGTTTCCACTCGTACTGGACCTTGTGGTTGTTGTGTCTGCAACATCAAGCCGGTCGTTGTCCAGCTTCGTGAAGTGATGCTCGTTGTCCTTCATCAACTCATGTGCTCGTCGTGCATCCGCCCTGCGGCCATGGAGAACCTGCTCCTTTCCAGAGCACGTGGTCTCGGCCACATCCAGTGCTTTGTTGAAATCTCGTTGATAATTCTCCTTGAATTCTCGTTCCGCATCCTTGAAGTAGCCATTGTACACCACAAACTGGTTTGCCTGGACAGATTCCAGCACTCAACGGAGGGGTACAATCACAAACCCTAAATTCTCATATCATCAACACGGATTTCACGTTGATTCAATCACTTCATACTACAACATTAGTGTGAACCATAATTTGTGTTTAAAGGGAACCCGGATCCTCTACGTGGGTTTTGGTTTAAGGGGTGATTTTATCCGGAAAGTAAAGGCACTTTAGGGATTTCTATATGTAACTTGTGCAACCCAAATCATGCATCATCGTTTTAAGACTTCAAGACTTCGAGTAACAAGAGGGCCCCGAGAGGGTCACATCACCTCGGCCGACATGGAGGAGGGTGATGTCTATTCCTGGGGTGGTTCATTGACTCAAACTCAAGATTGGGCACAAACGTATGAATCCTCTCTTCTTCAACCAAAACTCAATATTTGCTTGATTTTTTTCCTAGGAATTTATAGAGGATACATAAAACAGGATTTGAAGAAGATTGCCCTCAAACTCATGGTGGCAAACCTCCATATTGCCATTTTACAGATGACTTAACCCCTAAATCCCCGAGACCCAAAATGACCAATTTTTCGATGGTTATATTATTTTCGAATGAGACCTTTGACATTTTTAGATGGAGGTGAGATTTTTGTCAGCATATATGAATCTCAATTTGCATCCAATGCCCCAAATTTCATTGGATTTGGACTAAACCTCAGCCTTGTAGAATTTTTCAAAGTCATCCATCGCCCCAAATTCCATTGGATATGGACTTGACCTCATGATACACTAGGAAATGTGTCAAATAGGAAAACAACACTCATATGTACTTGGAAAGCTATGAAAATTTCCAAGGATTTAGCTTATTTTATGTTTCAGATATCTACCGTTAGATTTGGTAGTTGAAGTTTTTGAAGTTACTTAAAAAACATTACGTAAGATTGGATGCAGAATGGAGTGTTACACATTGCAAGGGGCCTCAAAAAAGCTACATTTGGTGCAAACACAAAAATTTCAAGCCTCAAAGGTTCCCAATTTAGTTGGAAATCTTTTGCAAAAAGTTTCATCCCAATGGGGTCTCATCTAGTCATCCATTTGATGTTGTCAGTAGGGTTAAAGTTCGTTTTCAATCATCTACCCTACCCATTATACCTTCATATATGTACTATTTTCTCATTCGTATTGCCACATGGACGGTTGATAATTTTTTGCAAAGCTAATATAAAGGCGGACATCATAACCGTACAGCTGGATGCTCAAAAACACTTACAAATTGAGTCCTAAATAATCTCTCTTAGAAACAATCATTTGAGGCTGATTTTAAAGAGAATGGTGCTTAGGGATTCAAGCTTTAATGCCCACCAAACACATGCATAAGCAATTTTGGTCTTTTTAATTCTGTGTCTTATAGTTGCAGCAAGACCGAAAAGGTTGAATTAAGTTGATTGGAGGATTATTAGCTTTGTTGAGTTGAGTTAGGACAGGAAAAAGATTAAAGCTTAAAGGGTATGTATCGACATTGACTCTCGACATTAAATGCCGGTTACTTGCATTTTTTGAGACGTAAGCCATGAGCACTTGGAGTCCTGGTCTTATTCGACCTAAACTAGAGACTCACAAAAGTAGAGCAAGTACCGTATCACAATGAGGTGGAAAGAAAATTCTTCATGAGATTACTAATGTTCGCCATAAAGAAAAGATAGCATGTAAACACCAACATTGAATGCAAGCACATCAAACTACATCAATATTGAATCAATGAGTACCAAATACAAGGTTGCCACTGTAATCTTTTATTTCTTGTATTCAATAGTTGCAAGACCTAAAAGGTTGAGTTGTGAGTTGAATCCATGGTGAATGGAGTATATTAGCTACATGTTGAGGTAGCATTGAAAGATATTAAACTTTGAAAAGGTATGTATCAACACTGCCTCAACATATATTGTTGGTCACTTGCATCTTGAGATTTAAGCCATGAGCACACGGAGTCCTGGTTTTTATTCCACCTAAACTACTCAAAGTTGCAGAGCAGAAACCACTGCCCAGAGAGTTAGAAAGGATCCTCTTTGTTGGATTTCTAATGATCGTCATGCAAAGAAAAGATAGAATGCAAATTCCATCTCCGAAGGTATACCGTCATGGCTGATATGTATACATAATACATATACATGGATAGATAGATAGATAGATAGATAGATGCAGGGCTTTGGGATTAAAGAAGAAGCGTTTGAAGCTCTCCTGCTTATTTAATGCCTACAGTTTCTTTCAGGATAGCTTGCAAATGATCGGATCAGAGGTTGAATGGCGAGTTTTACCTGGTTGATGAAGTCCGTTAAATTGTAATACTTCGCCATGAAGGAGAGCAGCTTGCGGGAGGGCCGGTCATACCTGCACATATCATAAAGCAAATGCAACGGCAATTAAGGTATGAGCGCCTCATCTGGTCACTCTTCATTGCCCACCTAAATTTGAATGGAATATGGCAAGGCTTGTAGTAGAGGATGGACACCAACAAGATATCATGTGTTAAAACGAGATTGCACTATGTGCTAAAATAGTATGAACCATTCTAGGCTCGATAGTGAACACAAATGGATGAGCCTGCGTGCTCACTCAAACAAAATATTTACATTGATGTTTTATAACTTCTGCATCTCAATCTTGATTCTGAAACTTGAAATCACAATCGGCGTGATTCATCACAATTTCGAACAAGGTGAGGCAATTCATGATTCGATTTAAGAGCCAGTAATTGTCTGTGGAGTTGGAAGTGCTCATAATAGGGCCACATACCTTAGTAACCAACAAAGTGGTCCGCTTCTATGCTGTGCGCAGTTGCATTGTGCAGTTGATTAGTTGCATTCATAGAGTTCAAATTGGGAAGATTTATGCCGATTAGGGCTAGAGAAACTTTACCCCAGCTCACATGGACGCTTGCCCTCCTGCTCCAACATATGTTCAAACAGCTGGTGCCCTAAACCCTGCCTGTGCAGCATAAAACAATATCGTAGTAGATTAGGTACACACTTCCCTATCTGTTTGCACAGGGCCAATCTCAAAGTGCAAGCAAATTGATGAATAGTTCTGCAACTTTGTAAAGAGTGTGTAAGCATGAGGGGTCCTAATGCTGTGAGAGGGTTTTTTTTAGATTGAGGCACTAGAAGCGGAGAAATCAACAATATCCTATTGATCGTCGGTGCATTTACCCATGTAGAACCACGGGGAGAAAGCACCACTTGCAGGTGAACTTGAAATGACATGTGGATAGTTGCCCATACCAAGTTGGAGAACAACTCTCAAGTACGTTAGTCCCCCACAATACTTCGATGGTTGAGAAATGCAAAGTCGTTTTTGCACACATACAAGAGAGCAACCTTTTTCCAGAGAACTACACTAAATATGATATTTAGTGTCACCAATTCTAATTGTCTTGCTCAATACTAATTGTAAACCGCAGTGTAGTGTCACCAACACTAAATGTTAACCTAACAGTATTTGTCATTCCTTGCAAAAAAATTTGGGCATTATAGATTAACAGTGTTGCAAGTATTGTCATGCTGAAAACATTTAGCAATTGGGGGAAAAAACAAGTGATCTACGTCTCTCTATTTATATCACGAAGAGCAGAGAGCAATGGATCCTGCCGTTGGGAAATTACAGGAGAGAGAAGATTGTTGGTATCTTTGGCTCGACTCGTGCACGTAGAAACCGAGCACGCAGAGGGAATTAGTCACCGCAACATTTAGATGCTTCAGAAATGGAAAGCAGTAGTGTCCATACATATAAGAGAGCAACCTTCTTCAAGAGAATTTCTCCTTTGCAATCACAAGTTTGAACGTGACCCATGTGACCGGGCAACACCTTACTTCTCTCATGACGTGAATCCCTTGTGTTTTTATTAACCTTTTGCTCCAAGCTTTTTCTCTCTCTCTCCACACGCTCTCTCTCTGTGTCACGAAGAGCAAAGAGCAATGGATCCTGCCGTGTGGAAATTACAGGAAGGAAGAGATTGTTGGTACTTTGGTACGACTCGTGCACATGTAAATCAAGCACACAGGCAGGGGGTGGGTTAGTCACCGCAACAACCAGATGCTTGAGAAATCAAAAAGCAGTTGCATGCAACCTTCGTTAAGAAGACTCCTTCTGTCAATCTCAAGTGATGTGTGCACGCAACCTTCTTCGAGAGAGTTTCTCCTTTGCAATCACAACCTTTGCACTTGAGCCAGTAGCATGGGAACACTTCACTTCAATTATCACGACATGAATCCCTTGATTTTCTTTCCCTTTTGCTAAATACTCTCCTCATTTGTCCAGGTCTAAGATATCCGTGTTCATTCACGAAGAGCAAAGAGCAATGGATCCTGCCGTTGGGAAATTGCAGGAGGGAAGAGATTGCTGAGCAAGGAGCAATGGAATCTGCCGTGTGAAAAGTATAGGAGGGAAGAGATTGTTGGTACCTTTGGCAAGATTCGTGCACGTAGAAATCGAGGACGCAGAGAGGGGCCATCTCCACCAACTCCCCGCTACGTCGGCGGATGAAGAGATTTTTCTTCCCGACTTTGAGGATGCCCATGGCGCGGATGTGGCCCTGTTTTCCGTCGACGCCGCTCGTGAGCAGGTAGAGCTTGTGGGAGCCCTGCAAAATGCGATGGCAGTTGGTGATCGGTGCGTGCAGCTGCTGTGCGATCGCCGACAGCTCCCCCATCCGCGCGATCAGGACCCCCAGCATCTCCCCCTCTTTTCCACGCATCGCAGTCTCTGCAAAATTAATGCAGAAGTTCACACATCATCGAAAGGTTCAGTTGCAAACATCTCGGTCGTTCTTTCCTCCTCTGGATAGATTCGAGGCATCAGAATTCACGCCGAGGAATTGATGCCATTCTATTTTCCTTCGGAAGAGTTAAGGCTAACTCACACTCTGGACAAATTCATCGGGAACAACTTGCAAAATAGAAGAGTACACCCTAACTCCATAGTTTGTTGTGCTGCTTAACAAGATTCCAACGGCCCGTCTTGCAACCCGTTGTAATGAAAAGCTAGGGATTGTTGCAGACTTCTGGAAAAATTTATGCGGTGATCGGCATCGAAATCAGGGACACAAAGAGTACAAGTTGACAGGTATTCCACAAAGAGATCGAACGGGCTCCATTGAAGCTCTTCAGGAATGGGATCGAGCACAAAGAAATTGAGGAACAACTCGCAAAGTAAAGAGTTAAACCCTAACACCGCATTTGCTCTGCTGCTTAAGAAGATCTCGACGGCCCGTCTTGCAAGTCATTACAATTAAACTTAGGGATTGTTGACTTCTGAAAGAATTCACGCGGTGATCACGACAGCATCAAATTCAGGAATGTGAAGTGTACGGAGTTGATGGGTAGTCCCAAGAAGAGATTTGAGGGGCTCTTCAGCCATGGGATTGATCACACAGAAGGCTGTCGTCACTTTTCACAAATTCATCAGGAACAATTTGCAAAGCGAGAGTAAACCCTAAACTCCACATTTGCTCTGCTGCTTAGCAAGATTTCGATGGCCCGTCTTCCAAGTCATCGTTATAACGATAAATTAGGGACTTTTGACTTCTGCAAGAGTTGCATCAAATTATTCAGGAGAGATTCGAGGGGCTCCGTTGAAGCTCTTCCAGGATGGGATTGAGCACAAAGAAGGCCATCATCACTCTTGATAAATCCATCAGGAACAACTCGCAAAGCAGGGAGTAAACCCAGAGCTCTACATTTGCTCCGTTGCTTAGCAAGATTTCGAGGGCGCGTCTTGCAAGCCATCATTATAACGATAGGTTAGGGATTGTTAACTTCTGCAAGAGTTGCATCAAATTGTTCAGGAATGCAAAGTGTACCGAGTTGGCGGGCATCCCAAGAAGAGACTCGAGGGGCTCCATTGAAGCTCTTCAGCGATGGGATTGCGCACAAAAAGTCCACCATGATGGCACTCCAATCCACTCCACTTCAAAAAGCTTCCTAGCACCAACATGTATCTCTCCACGAACTCCAGATCGCCGGGTCGATCGACATCTCACATGATCCTCTTCTATGAAGATGTCCTCACCGCATCATCATCAAGTGTACGTGTAACCCTTCTACAAGCATCATAACTCCTCCAAATGCACCGTCTCATCTGTGTAAGCAAAACATACAAATCACGTCCCCGTTATGCTTCCCAAGCATGGCAACTAATTACCAACCAATCTTCACCCTCTCTTCTTCCAATCACTTCCCTCTAACTTATTGCATCACATTACATTTACGCTCAAACATCAACCAGGATCACCCTCAACTCTCAAGATGGAAATGCACCCAAGGATTATATATCCCCATTTCGGAGCTCTCATCTTCAGCATACATTTTTGTTATCGTTGGCTTCAAGAACACATAAGCTCACTCAACTAGAACTTCGTTTACAATCGTAAAGAGGCACTGTGTTCATCATACTTAGAGAGGATGTCGACAGAATCCGATGAAGGCAGAGAGAGAGAGAGAATTTTATTTGTTTTTTAAAATGTCCCCATGGAGGCGAAAAGGCTTCGTTTCAGCTGGCAACTGGCAACCAACTAACTTACCTACCTCCATGCCAGCCGGTGTGGGTGGCTCTTCGCTCCCTTCGGTTCCATTCCTTTCCCTTGCCTTCCTTTCTTGGTGCTTATAAGGTATGCGGGTGTTGTGCGGTTACTTTTCTTAATCGGACCCCTAGATTTGATTGGTATGTGGTTTGGTGAAGATCAAACAGCAAACATCATAAAGACGCATATATAAAAGATAGTGAACACAATTGGGAGGACCTATGTATTCAGTTAAGAAATCAACAAACATGCATTTTTGCTAACCATACCTAAAGTAGGGGAGGTCTGATTTTCAGACATATGTTTCATCATAGATTTGCTAATGCAAAGCGAGTTTTGTTGTGTAAATCTAATTGCTAGAAGTTAAAGAACATGGAAAATAACCAAATAACACCCACATACCTAACATAATATTACTAAGCACTAGGGTTTAGGTTTTAAGAATAGGGCACAGGCACAAGAAAGTTTTGGCTCTATTTTGTTTTTAATGACTATGTGGCACCAGAAGAGAACTTCAAGGCCAAGGCATGGGAACTGATTTGTAGGAGGTAATCACTCTTACACAACCTTCCCACCAGAATCCATAAGAGTTCTTGTGTTCACTCCGCGGATTACACCAATGGGAGAGATGATTGTTAAGGACAAACCCTCTCCTTCAACTATCGCAGTGGTTGTATGTAAAGAAGAAGAAAAAGTTAGTGATTGAGGTGAAAGCATGCCCGAACCACAACTCAACCATAGTGGAGGTTGTGTGTAAACATGCCTTATGTTTCTATTAACGTACAACATAACACAAATAAGTACACTAAATATCCGATTTAGTGTGTGGGCCCAAACCATTCATCGTCGACCCATGTAATTGATCTTGCAATCACTGAGAGGCAACCAAAAGAAGGTGGCATGGGGTACTTGTTGCTACATAACAATTTGTAGAGGCCACTCTAATCGACATGGCACATCATTTTAATGGCACACTAAGTCAAACATATAGTGTAGTGTACACGTTAAAAAAATTAAGCTTAGTGGATAATATATTTAGAAAAATGTTCTAGGTAAAAAGATATAACAGTGTATCTCCAAACAATGATCCACACTATTTGACATAATTATTGTAGTTGTGCCAAAGGGTGGGTTTACATTAGGATCAGGGTCCAAGAAAAAAGTGGTCCAAGACACCTTGTTGTAAACCTTATTTTGGACTCAAGGTTGGACCCTAAGCTTGAAGTTTGATTTCTTGAATATGGTGCAGTATTGTTCTCTTATGTTCAGAGTCTAGATCAACAACGTTTGGCATGAAAAATGGTGTCACATTAGTGTTGTTTTATTTGTTTCATACCTTTTTATTCAAACCCTAGTGTAAACTTAGTGGGAATGTGTGTTCAAAATTTCTACGTGTGTATTTGTGATTAAGAGACAAATTTCATATTATACGTACATGAGTTTATTATTTGGACCTACCTTCCTATGGATATTCTTGGATTTCACTTTAAGAAATTCTATAGTAGACTAACTCATGTGAAAAATAACTTTTTATTATCAAGTGCCTTCCCGATGCTTGGAAACAAGGATAGGAGGATGGAGAGAAAACATGTTATGGGATGAAACCTGAAGGCATAGATAGGATGAAATTCACTTGAGCTAATTCCCTTACAAGTCCTTGACTTACACATCTTCTTATGCAAATGCATAGATGACTCATTATAGATTATAGACTATGACACATTAACAGACTTAAAAATGAACTTTCCCTATTGTTTGTTTGTTATTTATTTATTTATTTATTTATTTATATTCATAACGTACCTCACACTTTGATTTAATGCCCGCATGGTACATTCATGTGGTTATTGTACAAGTTACATGTAGTTAATCACATGGATACAACAACCCCTAAACATACTGGAAATGTGAACTTGTGAAGAGTTAGTTACAATAGGGATGGTAGTTGTTATAATTAAGGTACATGATACTTGGATATCATATCCAAACATGATCTTTTATGGAAAAATCATAGTAAATGCTAACTACAACTACAACCACAACCACAACCACCTTCTACTTGACGTACTCCAGTACCCCGCATGGTCAACCATCATGAGTGTGGTTGCTCATGTTAATGCAACAACACTACAAGGTCAAGGTCTAACAAGGGTCATGTCAACCCTTTTAGCGCTATGGTCCAAGGCCAACAAAAATGAAGATCACTTCCATTCTTTATTTGTTTTTGTCCAAGTCCAAGGCCTATATCAATGATAGTTGTGCTTTGAGTATGACACCACCATTGACCACTACCACAATGATTTGCAAACTACAAGTGTGGATTTTTTTAATATTAATAAATCAATAAATGGTTGATAATAGTAACTACTCCCACCCATTGTAGTATTGTAAGCAACCCTTCATGCAATGTTTGCGCTATGTCTTGAGTGCAATTATGGAAGTTTTTGAGCCATGCTATGTTTCTTCTTTAAACTTTGGTACCCAAAAAAAAATGAAAAAATTGGTTACATTTGTCAATGATGAATTGTAATTCTAGATTAATTACGATGCAATTTATTTATGAGCTTTGTTGCTCAATCCAACCCCACTAGATGATTACGCACATGACAACCCACCTCAAAGATTACATCCACCCATTGAGTTATGGATCTCCAGTGCTATAGTGCCAATCCACTTCACCTTGACCATTACTACTGATCCAAGCTTGCATGGAGAAAATGAGTAGCACCACCAATAAATTGCACAAGTCATTTGGATTTAAGTTACACGAGTTTGAGTGTTGCAAGAGGACATGTTTGTTGCTAATAGCAACTCCACCACCGCCACCATAATTCTCTCCAACTCTTATTTCAAAGAGGCAGTGGAGGAGGTTGTTGGGTACTAGGTGGATGGGCCTTAAAGTTATATTGGTGGAGGCAGCACCTCTATTGACTTCCAATTGTCACTCTATACATAAGTTTATAATCCCAAGGTGTTTAAGACATAGCGAATGTGTGTTAATATCAACAAAGCAACCACGTAGAGGGTAATATAAAGCATGAATTGTTATGAAAAGAGAGCATATTCTTACATTGAAAGAGGTTTGACCAAGATAAGTGGCCATCTTTGATGGCACATCACAATAAAGCATCATCTTCGTTGGTCCTTCTAAACTTGCACGGACCAATGTAGAGGGACATGTTTTGGTAGCCATAATAAACCACTCGTGACTTTGTTTGACAGCCACACCAACCTTATGGCCTAGTGCACATGATTTCCACACTTGTAGCACATGTGTGCACAAAAGGGATATTAATTGTGATATTGGGTTACAAAATACACATAGGGCTAGGTTTTTTTCTTTTCGCAACGTAGATATGCTATGCTATGCTCTATGGAAAATTGGAACCCTATAAAACTACAAGCATACAAAATAGGAGATTGTAGAAAGTTTGGAAGCATTACTGAAGTATTTTAGCCTACAAATATTGGAGGCCTATTTTCTGCAAGTTTGTTTGCTTTTGTTTTTGTTCTTAAATGTCACATAGTTTTACCTCTTGTTTTATTTTGTGGGTTCTATATACTTCTTGTTGTTTCTTACCTATGACTTTGTATGTATATTCCCTTTTGGTCCACAAAAAATTGGGTATAAGGTTACTAATTTGAAGGTGGGGCACGCACGTGATGTATGCTTTTATTCAAGGGTGCAACCCCCCCCCCCCCTTTAGCCCCATGCATTGCAACATTATTTTCGGTCCGACCGATACCAATCCCAATCACACCAAGCATCCAAGGGTTTGAACTGCATATGGGACAAGTTATGTGAGGACATGTTTTTGTTGCTAGTTTAGACCCTCAAATGTCTAAGGGGCTCAATGAACAACCTATACTTATACACCATTTGACAAGTCTTCATCAAATGTTAGAATCACAAGTTTTATATTAATGGGTTGGAACTTAATTTCGTACTCCTAAAGGCCAAGGCGGAAGTTTTGGCTGGACAAACACCTATGCGTACACATTTATGTAATAATCTTCTAATTCCGAACACGTGGATGGCTCAAATGTTGTGGGAGCAATGCTCACTTTTACAAAGCTTCCATTCACACAATCAAAGACACCATAATAAGTGCCATTTTTGTTGGTAATAAGCTTTTGCACTAGACTATAATATATTAGACGGTTTTGGGGGCAAAATTTGCTTCAGCCTTTAAGGTAGAGATACTATAAACCGTGAACTACCCTCTACCTGTGTAGTATACTTCCATCAAAATAGTGAAGTGCCATTTTTGAAACCGATCATTGCGAGGTTGGCAGCTTGAATGCGTGTACAATCAGTTTAGCCAAATTTAATCATGTTTGACTACCATCAATCACAGTTTAATGTACTCATGAGTTAACCGGTTTAGGTGATGTTATGTGTGGAAATGAGGATTACCGTGTTCGTTGTAAGGAGAATCTAGTGAACGAGTAGGGAGTTTGACAAACTTTCCACTTTGAAAAATTGTAGAATTTTTTTTACAGGGAACAAAAATATGAAACAACTTGCATTCTTCATGAATCCTTCTCGTCTATCTTGGAAAATTATCTCATGATTGTAAGACCATATCTTCAATGCGAATCACCTTATTTTCACGGTTTATGGTATCTCTACCTTAGGGTCCGATCCAGTCCCATCCGAATTGCTTCCAAGAGTTTGACCTGCAAATAGGCTGCTGCAGGTTCAGGAAATGAATTGAAGAGCAGTAAATTATTTTTCGTACACTCCGTCTTTTCATATATACTTATTACTTGCAGGAGGAGCCTGGCTGGCTAGTTGGCTGTCTGTCTGTCTGTCTGTCTGTCTGTCTGTCTGCCTGTGTTCATAAGAAGATATGAAGTTTTGAACTTAGAATATCCTATCACCAATGAATGGGGAGACCAACCGCTAGTTACAGATGAACCGATTGACGTTCAAGACTTCAACGAAAATTACCCATCATGTTAGAGGACTCCATGAAATATACCTCAAATCAATGAAGGACAAACTGAAAGATGATCACAACGTGTAACCGTTTGGACTTGGAAACACTAGGATTTCGACCGATTAAGGTATGTGGGTGTTTATTTGGTTTGTTTTTCATGTTCTCCAACCTATACTGCGTAGATTTACACAACTAAACGCATGTTGCATTAGCAAATCTACAATTAAACGTATGCAACAACCGGATTGAAAATCCAACCTCCCATGATTTAGTTATGATTATCGGAAGTGCATGGTTGTTGATATCTTTAACCGGATACACAGGCCCTTCCCAATTGTGTTCACTATTGAGTGTAGAGTAGTTATTGATATGTGGAGACATAAGGTAGAAATACCATAAACCGTGAAAATAAGGTGATTCGCATTGAAGATATGGTCTTACAATCATGAGATAATTTTCCAAGACAGAAGAGAAGGATTCATGAAGAATGCAAGTTGTTTCATAATTTGTATTCCCTGTAAAAAAAATTCTACAATTTTTCAAAGTGGGAAGTTTGTCAAACCCCCTACTCGTTCACTAGACTCTCCTTAAACCAAACACAGTAATGCTCATTTCCACACATAACATCACCTCAACCGGTTAACTCATGAGTACATTAAACTATGATGGATGGTAGTCAAACATGACTAAATTTGGCTAAACTGATTGTACACACATATCAAGCTGCCAACCTCGCAATTATCGGTTTCAAAAATGACACTTCACTATTCTACTGCACGGGTAGAGGATAGTTCACGGTTTATGGTATTTCTACCTTAGTCCGGTCTCTTTTAACCACGTGCCTTTATGATGTTTGCTCTTTGATCCTCACCGAACCACAGAGCATCCCATCCCTGTTGAAGGCTCGCTCATCAAGTTTCCATGCACCCTCAGAGAAGAAGACAAGCAGGTGAGCTGAGAAACAGCCTGAGATGGAGTTGACCTCTGTCAATTGTTGGGCACATGATTTTTGTGGATCTTGGGGTGCAGATTCAACAGCAAAAACGAACAATAAGCATTAATAGGTAGGTGCTGTAAATGCGAGAGGATCCAAAACTGTACAAATCAGCCTAGGGCTAAAGGGCGAGAGGGACGTACACTCTAAACTCCATAGTATCACACCTGTGGCAACCAAAGTGCACGTGATATTATGGAGTTTTGTAGTGTTAACATGGATGCGTGATGCTATAGAATTAGTGTAGGATGTGACATTATGGAATAACGCAAAGGAGATGTGAGGACAATTTGAGTTCGTTCTCCTGTCACCTATGCTAGTGTGGTCCACTCCACTTGGCCTCCTGGGCGATGTGGCGGACACATGCACCAACATTCAAGAAGAAGAAGAAGAAGAAGACACTCCACATGTTGACATATGGCGCAATGTGAGGGTGTGGGTTGACTTATTTGGTGGTTTGCATTAATGACAAATTTCGTGATATAAGGGAGAGAAATGTGACAATAAGGAGTGAGATTTGAATTATGAAGATCCGTTCCCTAGGGTTTCAGGATATTAGAGAGTGTGTGACATTATGGAGGTTGATATTACGGAGCTTAGGGTGTATTTGTATACATAAAGACCTGGCCCTAATTTATGTTTGTTATTACAAGGCACCTCACGTCGCGTAATCTACCTTCGGCTTTTACCAGAAGGCCTTATGTTGTCCCGGAGTGGATTCTGATTTCTTATTATGCGTGGAAGCATTTAAAATTTACAACGAGGTTCTTACATGTGATGAGGCCCTTGAGGCAGGGCATCATTGGAAATAAGCCCCCCGCTTAGGCTCCCGCCCTCCGGGGTCCTTGGTTTTCGATAGTGTCATGTCTTTCAAGCGTCACTTATTACGAGCATACCTCTCATCCATCCAACATAAAAACTTGACCCCCTATGGGTTTGTTGCCAATTCGTCTCAAATGACCTCAAGTAGACTAGTTTGGGGTCTTTGAAGCTATAGTAATTTTGAAGTCAAATCAACTAAAACAAATAACCTCCAGGTTGCATACTACTTCAGGGTTTTTATGTTGGATGAATGAGAGGTACACTCATATATGATTGTTCCCTCTCTCCAGGCCCAAGGTTTGGAGTCTACGTGGGCCATAGGTTCATGGCAGCCATGTAACCCCTACAAGTTGAAGCAAAATCTCTCCAAGACCGTCTAATACAATTCAGTCTAATTCATAAGCTTATCAAAGAAATTTGGCTTCTCTTAGGGTACATCTAAATGTATAATGGGTAAAAGCTTTGTCAAGTATTGAAGGAGTTGTTCACACAAATCTTTAGTTGTCAACGTGTTCAAAATTCGAAGATTATATATTATAAACATTTGTGTTGGTATTGTAGAACAACGGTGACTGTCCGGGAAAAAAGGGTTTGCCTTGCCCTGTAGGGGTTAACCTAAGTTAGAGGTGTTTTACATACATGACCAAGATCCATGAGAAAAATTTGATTTAAGATTTCTTGTGGTCATGGACAGTGATCCAAAGGCATGACCAGAAAAAATCCTACATCATATTTTGAAAGTCTTGGTCATAGCATATAGTGAAAAGCGGACTTAGACATGGGAGGTAGTGTATTTACTAAAATTCAAGAACTATAATACTCAAAATAGTTATGTACAAAATCTAGATTAACTATAAACTAAAGTATTGGATCATTTCAACAATAGATGTTATTAAAGTTGACATGGCCACCTTTATTTTCTCATGCTAAGACAAGCGATTTGGGTTCTCTCATCGTAAAATTTAGTTGACCACCAAAAACTATCCATTTCTAGACATGTTGGATTCCATGTCACTTCCTCGTCCATGCTATGACATGGTCATTCTTATTTTTGGTGACCTTGTGTAAAACAAAGTGGGACCTTTAGGCGACCGTCACTCATTTCTCAACTAACGAGAAAATTTAGAAAGCGATGGTGATGGTCCTTAATCACCAGTGTAAACATGCCCTAAGGGTGGGTTTGCATTAGGAATTTATCATAGAAAGTTCAAAATTGTGAGATCCTATTGATCGAGAGCAAAAATTTGGACCCCAAGGAATTTACACTAGAGTTTGAGTCCAAAGTGTGCAAAATTGAAGTGGTGCTTATGTGGCATCACTTTCTTAGCAATTCTTGTCGGTTCCAACTCAAGGAATTAGGTACTCCTAGTTTGATGAGAAAATTAATCTTCAAACTTGGGCCCAATTTTGTGTTTGAAAGTGAGGTTCATTAAGGGGTGTTTCATACACAAACTATAATGCAAATTGTCCTTAAGCTGAAGATGAAAAACTTGGAAATATTTTACATATCAAGATCTTTCTTCATCGAGACTTTGATATTTTTCAACTAATACCCCATTCCATGCCCAAAAAGAAATTGCAAAGGAGGGGGAAAACAACAACAAGGGATACATGTCATTGCAAATATAAATTCTCAAGCCACATGGCTCGAGTGCAAAGGAGAAGTCCTTTTGAAGAAAGTTTATCTCTTATACATGTGCACACATTTGCCCTCTATTCTCAAGCATTTAAGTGTTACAATGACTTTCCCACTTCACAATCTCCTTTCATTCTTAACCGCCTTTCATTTCTCGAACATTTCACCCCTAACTTCCGAAGCAACCCATTTTTGGTTGATGGATATTTTCTTCCCTACATTAACCCCACCTAACTCATTTATTTGCAATCAAAATATCTATAAACATCAAACCAATGTGGGTATCTATCCATGCAATTTGGAGATGATTGAAAAGTGTGAAAAAATGTCAAGGTGGGAACTAGCCATGTTCTTGTGGGAAATTTGCATATATGTAGTTAAAATTATGAGATAGTTGACATACTCCAAATGCATGGTGCCTAGCATATCGTGGTTTGCACAATTTGGCATGAAAAATTGTTGAGGTCCTCAATTATTGAGTTGTTGTCATCTAGTGGATCACACAAGCATTCCACTTCATTTTCCGTGTGAATTCGATTGGTCAAAGATCTTCTTTGGAGGAGAAAACATAGCATTTACATGTACATCCCTTCCTTCAATTGTTTTTATCTGAAAATCCAAAGCATTATTCATGCCCCATTTTTTCCTCGAAATAATCCATCTCCCATGTTTCAAGATCCTATGGATAAATCTCATTTTAACCTCAAAAACTTGTCCATGGAAATTCCACAACCAATAGCAAGTGAAATGCTTGGGAAGTTAGGGGTCAAGTGTTGCAATGACTAACCTACTTGACAAACTCCTTTCATTCTCAAGCATTTGACCTACTTGCAAGTCATTTCTCCTCATGTACGTGGGTATTATTGAGTTAGTTTTTGTTGTTAGGGTTTTTCTATCACTTAAAGTATTATGTTAGACCGTGCGGTTCCATTTTAGAATGACAAAGACCCTTTCAATGGTAAGTCACAAAAATTATAACCTCAGTGCTAATGAGGGTTTTGTAATATTTTTGACTTCCAAGTTAATTACATGCTTTATTGGCGGGCAGAAGTTTTCGGTCGAGTCTAGAAAATCTGGATTTCTTTCTGGGGGGCTACTCATGCCCAAATCTACCTCCCCAAAAAAGTTCGTGGGGGGGGTGTTTAATGTCCCCTGATCATGAGGCTTAGGGTTGGTTTAGACTACTGTGAAGAAGTGCACCAATCAAGAATTTGAAGGGAATGGAGCAATACAATTGGCTACGAGTTGGGTTCTTTACCGGTTGGGGTTCACATTATCACCAAGACTTCTTTGGTGGAGAACTTCAAGGATGGATGCAAAAATGACATGGTTGCCACCGTGGTAACATTGTTTTACTAGGGGAATTCTCCAGAGTCAAGTTTCTTGGGCAACCTCAAACCCTCAAACAAGAAACTTGGCCTCCAGAGAACTTTTCTTTTGCTTTTAATTAATCAATTATTTATTTATAATCCATCGTGTCCGCCATACCAATTGTTGCCTCATGTAACCTTGTATTGGGCTGAAATTCTTGACCAACCAGTGCACTTCTTTATTGTAGTCTAAATTGGCCCTTAGTAGTGTTATGGACCTGTCTATTTCCAAAGTATTCCAAATTGTTCCATAGTAAGAGAATAACTTGTATACTTATTATCTAAGGCACAATTTTTAGTTTGTGCCTTGTTCTACAATGATTATCCCAATTAGTGTGTGTGGTTCTAATTCCCAAAACACGCATTATTTTGCCAAGTCTCAAATTAGTGAGGGTTGAAATTTATACCACGTGATACCAAATTCATGAATAAATGCTCATTTACCATGCATTTCAAGAGAATTAGTGTGTTCTCTAAGGCGCTTGTAGAGTGATTAGAAAAAAACTATATATGCAAACACATACTTGTCAATGAATAATGTTAGGATGAATAATGCAAGTACTTTTAGTGAATAGTGCTAGTAATTTCAGTGAACAGTGCCGAGATGAACGATATTTCCTAAAACTTTTGGTGAGACTAATTTCATAGTGTAAAGAAATTTAGTGTCACCTTCACTAATCTCCCACACTCACTATTAGCCCTCCCCCACTAATTGGGCTAATAAGTGTAGTGAACCATAAATCAAGTCAATCATTTTCCCATCCATGATATAATTTTCCAAGTTACTTGGCAGTGGTGAGGATTTATTATTCAATGGTGAAATAGCAAGGGTAAGGGCAAGGGTTTAGGCATCCAACAAGGAACAAGTGTATGGGTTGGTTTGCCCAAATCGTGTAGTTGAGCAAAGTCGCACTTGCAAATTAACATGCAACCACCGAGACACCAACCCCATGGTACACACTAGAGTAGAGGCACCCATAACCAATCACTTAAGAGATTTTGCGGCCGATCCGGAGAAGTATAAGGTGGTGCAGATTTTTCCCGTTTAGGAAGATAGAAATCAGGAGGATTGCAAATACATCGGTAATTTGATTTCTTAAATTGAAATTATTGTGCATTTTTGAAGTCAAAAGTTGGTCCGAACATATTACCGATGTCTAGATTATGCTCATTTTCACCACTCGTTTTAAATGCTCACTCCTCCTCACTTTAGCACTCCAAACTAGGACATGTGTCATGGCATTATTGGTTCCGGCTTGATCGAAATTCAATCCCCACCTGATCAAAATTCCGGTACCCTATGTTGATGGGGTCCTAATTGGGAATAGGTGCCTCTACTATATATTTCCCATGCTTTGCACAATTGATGTAATTATAGCACAAATGTAGTGTTGGTCGGTTATCAAGTTTCAACAGTAATCACGGTTGTAAATCATGAAAATTATGAAGAAAAAAAGTGCAAGCAGTTTTAGGTTAAGAGCTTACGTATATTTAACCAAAATTTGGACTTTTGGTTGACCCAATTCCATGAACGGTTTTGTTGATGCACTTCCAATGAGCTTTTCCAAATATTTGAATTCTATGGGAGATGTGTGAGTCCGTAGCAGTTACTTGAATATTATTATGTTAGCTTGTGATGGAAAATAATGAATTTCAAGTTTTTGATGTTAATTCTACATAATTAAAAGGTAATATTTGAAAATATATTTAAAAATAATTCTCTAACACTATTATAATCAACTCTGTATATTATATTGGAGGATCCTACGACACAATTCAACATGTTGTAATCATTGAATGCGACTTAGTCCAGTTTTACTTATGAAGGTTGTCAAACAAACCTCAACTTCATATCACAACTATGAAGACATTATAAGGCCAATACACTAAATAGTCCTATCAGTGTGGGTAAAAATTATGAATGTGGGCCCAACATGGGCAACTTTAATTGTCTAGTCAGGGTGGGTTACAGACCTTGAGTCTTTTTCCCCATGTTTTCCCCTTAGTCTTCCCCTTAGACTTCCTTGAGACCTCCGTTCAACACCTCACATAGAACAAATTAGTTCACCTTACATCAAAAGCAACATAAAACCCATCATCAAAATTTTAAAAGAATAATCAATATGGCCCCCATTAATTCTAAACTACAAATTTGACATGAGTTGGAAGTTAGTGTGGGCTCTAGAGAATTATCGTGGTCCACACTAAGAGGACTAGTATTTAGTGTAGTGTTGGTTGAATATGAAGTTGCGATACGAATCACAGTTGTGAATCGTGAATCAATGAAGAAGTCAATACAACTTTAGGTTGCAAACGTCATTGAACAAACGTTGACTTCATAATTGCAACTGTGAAATATACTCCATCCCGGTTATCAATCTCGAATCGTATTTTATCCTTTCTTCACATTTAAGTCATTTGAAAAAACCATTAGTATCCTTAATGCTTATAAATAATTATTTCAAAAGGGCAATTGATGGTATCATTAAAGCACTGTTTTGACCCTTTGGATTGTAGGAGGAAAAATCTACTATTGACATTTATGTCTTCACAACTAAGGTTTTTGAAAGTTACCAATATCATTTGAGACTGTTATGTGGCGCAGTGGCCCGGGAAGTTTTTTGGCATAATAGTTGGTCAAGATCCTAGTGATTCTAAATCCAACCGGTTACATGTTGACATCTTCCGGTTTTGCTTCATTCATTTGAGGTATATTCTATAGATTCCTCTAAAATGATGGGTGATTCTCCTACAATCTCCAACTTCAACCGGTTATTTCTCAAACTCAACCGGTTCATTTGGAACTAACCGCCGGTTCTCCCCGAGCCCTGATGTGGCGGATATCAATTATGATCCGATGTTATGTTTTGTTTTGTTTATGAGGCCCACGGATAATTATAGTCCAAAACTATTTGATACCATGTTGATAACCGACTACAACATGTATAGTCAACCAACAAGAGAGTAATTAACACTATATTCGTTAATCTGAGACTTTCTCTTGTCTCAAATTAATATATGGACCACAACAACATGGTCTAATGTTTGGATTGTCCTACCTAAACCATCTTGATATGAGTTCTTAATTGGGTTCTTGATATGAACACCCGCTTCAAAGTATTTGCATCTTACAACATTCTCCAATATCTGTGTGATTTTATCCATGTTCTTATATTTGTAAATGTCTCAAAATGCCGAAAAAGTCCCAGATTATTTGGAGATAGTCAAACATTCTTTGGTAATAACTCACATGTTCTAAGTGTATTACATAATTTCAAACACTAAGTGACATCAAATACTAGAAACAACGTAACGGATAAGTGTGTTTCACATGTGATAATCCCCTCAAATTTGTACCCTTGTGAGCTATTTACATGTGAAAGTGCACTCCGGCTACTACATTCTCATGTACCTATGACATGGGACATTCATGAGAAAATGATCTAGCCAATCGTAAGAAAACATTAGCCTCACAGGAGGTACCCTGAGCATGAAAGGCTTTCATATCTTAAAATGCGACTCTCGATTTTCGAATGAATAGATCTTGCTAAAAAGAAGTATTTTTTAGCACTTTGCTACTCATGCCTAGATACTATCTATCACCTTCAGTAACTTGATCACAAAACATCTCGACGTGTGTCCCCTATTCCTTATGAAACTGTCTCAAATTTGTGTCCACATCATCCCACGTGTTATTTTGACAATGTTGTCACTTAAAGAACATATACTGCTTGTGACTCCCCATCACTTTACAGTATTTTTATTATTTACCCAAGTGAACTCGTTCCGGGTTCACATATGAGCTTGCAAGCTATGAATCTCTCTCTCTCTCGATTTTGCCTTTAACATAAAATGTAACATTCTTGACAATTTGATTAAAACCTTCTACTAAGGCTGGGACACTTAGTAGAATCTACACCATAGTTAAAACATTAAACTAAACCTAACCATTAGTTAACTAACCATGGTAAAGGAAAGTTACCACGCTCCACATTTTAGGGTTTTAGTGACCTAAGCGGCCACTATACCATACTAAACCAATACTTAAACCCTATGCTCCTCCATGTGAAAACTCTTTTACATGCTTGAAGGAGGAAACTCTTGGCTTAGAATGTGGATACAAGATTAGTGTGGAAGTGCATGGTGTTTGGTGTACTAAGGATTGTTATTGTTCAAGAAAGTTATGGCAAAAGAGCAAGTTTGTATACTCATTGTTTTGTATTGAGTATAGGTGTTTGCAAACATTCAATGGACTTGACATGTGAGGTAAATGTGTGACATGGATAGCAACTGAGCTTAGCTGAAGACACCCAACACACGCCTTTCTAACACACAAATGTATGTTTGGGTTGGCACGGGTGCGGCTGAGGCTAGCTCTTCACATTTTCAACCCCAACAATAGTACATTACTCATGTTTGGATACTCTTTCACTTTATGATATTACACTTGTGAAAGTTACTATGTTACTTTGAACTAGTATCTTGATATGTACACAAACTCTAGAAAGTAGTTGAGATATTGAGAATACATACAAATGAGGTATGTAAGTTTACATATCACATCTTTAACTTATTACTTGGTTGTAACAATAGTTATTAAGCACAATGTAGTTACATACTAGACTATGTTTTGAACTCAACTGCCATATGTAATGCATTTTTGTGACCATGACACACATCATTACATTTTAGTACTTTATGCCCTTATAACACCATGCTATCAAATTTTGATTTGAAAGCAAGGAAACATGACAGAGTATCTAGCCACTTTGATGAGAATACATTTTCCTTCTTGAAAGTTCAAGTTACTTAATATGATGTAGAACATAGCACTAAATCCATGGTTACAATGATGGATACTATGTTTTGGGGAGCAATAAACTTGTGATGAAAGAAAATCCCACCCACCCACCCATCCACCCACCCTTGCTTTACTTTGATAAAGAATAAAAAGGAAAAGGCCTCTAAAAAGAGGAAGATCAAGCTTTGAAAAAAGCTTTGAAAAAAAGACAACTCTCTCTTGTTATTGCCTTTAAACAATAGTAAAATGTAACACTCTTGACAATTTGATTAAAATCTCCTACAAAGTCTAGGACACTTAGTAGGATCTACACCAAGGTTAATACATTAAACTATACTTAACCATGAGTTAACTAACCATGGTCAAGAAAAGTTACCACGCTCCACGTTTTAGGGTTTCAGTGACCTAAAGTGGCCACTATACCATACTAAACCAATACTTAAACCCTAGGCTCTTCCATGTGAAAACTCTTTTACATGCTTGGAGGGAAACACTTGGCTTAGAGTGTTCAATAAGGCCAAGTAGCAACGTGATTAGTGTGGAAGTGCATGGTGTTTGGTGTACTAAAGATTGTTACTGTTCAAGAAAGTTATGGCAAAAGCGCAAGTTTGTATACTCATTGTTTTGTATTGAGTATAGGTGTTTGCAAACATTCAATGGACTTGACATGTGAGGTAAATGTGTGACATGGATAGCAGCTGAGCTTAGCTGAAGACACCGACACACGCCTTTCTAACACACAAATGTATGTTTGGGTTGGCACGGGTGTAGGTGAGGATAGCTCTTCACATTTTCAACACCAACAATAGTACATTACTCATGTTTGGATACTCTTTCACTCTTGAAATCTTACACTTGTGAAAGCTATTTTGTTACTTTGAATTAGCATCTTGATGTATACACAAATTCCAGAAAATAGTTGAGTCATTGTGAATACATACAAATAAGGCATGTAAGTCTACATATCACATCTTTGATTTATTACTTGGTTGTAACAATAGTTATTGAGCACAATGCAGTCATATATTAGATTATATTTTGAACTCAGTTGCAATATGTGATGAATATTTGTTACCATGACACATATCATTACATTGTAGTACTTTGTGCCCTTATGACAACCCATGCTATTAAATTTTGATTTGAAAGCAAGGAAACGTAGCAAAGTATCTAGTAACTGCTTTGATGAGCATACATATTCCTAGTTGAAAGTTCAAACAACTTACTATGATGTAAAGCATAGCACTAAATCCATAGTTACAATGTTGGATGTTATATTTTGGGAGACAATAGACTTGTGATGAAAGAAAATCCCACCCACCCACCCACCCTTGCTTTATTTTGATGAAGAATAGAAAGGAAAAGGCCTCTGAAAAGAGGAAAATCAAGCTTTGAGAAAAGCTTTGAAATATGACAACTCTCTCTCAAATTAAAAAAAATAAGTTGTGTATATATCACATGACAAATTTGAAGTCATCACATTGAAGTTCAACATGTGGGGATCAAAATGGTTATCTCAAATTGTTTCCATATACTTGTGATACTCAGAAATTATGCTTTGTCACAGTTCTCAGCAGACCCTTAGAATGATGGCATTTATAACACATTTTAGAATGTACAATAGTCCTTGTCCTTTGGCATAGTAGCCTTACATAACATACCTACCATACTTTAGGTGGAATGTGTGGGATAGAACAATCACTTCTTATAATAATAATAATAATTATTATTATTATTATTATTATTATTACTAGCCCATTTATCCTAGGTAATTTGTAATGCAATTTGTATGAGATGATTAGCATACTGTATCCAAAGTAAAGCCGTAGCCAGTGTTTCCTGATTATTTTCAGAGCTCATAAAAATATCTTCATTCAATATAGAAGTGAATTCCATATTTCTTCTTAAACGATCAAATAGGTCCTCACAAAATTGTATTGACTATTGAGCTTAAGTTAATTAACAAGCTTTGAACACATAGTCCATTCTTTATTTCAATTCATGTCTTTTTGGTATAAACCGAGTAGGAAAAGTGCAATAAAAAACAAGGCAAGGGGTGAAGGTGACCATTTCACTCTAAGCATTGTTCATATGCCTTTGTGTATGTGTATTTTCTTGTGCAATATGATCTCTAGCTCTATTGTGCTTCAATAATTCACGTGTTATTCAATGTTCATACATGTCCTTCATGTCTTGTAAGTAATCTCCAGGCTTTGTCTTTGTATTCTTTGATATATGCTAACATCTTTTTATGTCCATTAGTTGAGTTTAGTATTGTGGGTACATTGTATGGTTTTTGTGCAGGTGCTTGTAGGGGATGATAAGAAATCCAAAATCTACCGTTATTAGAAGCATACTATCATCGAGGGCCAAAGTGAAAATGACGGACAACAATTTTATATTTTTTATATTTTTTATTTTGCATTCATTGTAACACATGACATAAGGACAAGAACACAATTTCTTACCATAGGATGTTCAACCTCTGCAATATCTATAAGGGAGATAGGTCACTAAAGATGTCCCCTACTTGCGAGCCTAGTGAGCAAGTGAGAAAACGCGGATTACTCAAAAATATGGGAAGGTTTCTTTGGCCCTGGGTTCAAGTGTTGCATCCCCTACCCAACAACCACCTTCTCTTGACCCAAACGCAAAACCATCTAGAAAGCGAAAGTTGGTAGTCAAGGTTGTAGAACATGGACCGCCTCCAAAGAAACGCAACCTGTCAATGGTGCCCCTCTACATGCTAGTCAAAACCTTGGTATGAAGGCCCCAACCTATGACCTAGTGCCACCCCACATAGCAATCATGAAGCATGTACCCAAGGTAGCAATGTCACCTCCCGCACCAAGGCATAAAATGTAGGCGAGGAGGTTGTTTCTTCAACCCAAAGCACAACGTAGCGAATAAAATGTTCTTGTGCTTAGTTCGCATAGTGGGGCCCGTTCCAACACCAAAGAACAAACTCCAGATTCATCCAACACTCATTTTCCCATTGAAAATTTGGAATTCCGTGTTGTTAGGCATGATCATGTTCTTTAGTCACCTATAGTTGCATCCTAGTCATGCGAAGAGTTTGAAACACAAGATGGGATGAATGCCGCTGTGGTACAGATTTTTGGTCCAGGAGTAGACATTTTTTGAAATTTTGAGAGATGTGAATTCAAAGTGTAAGATAGAATGTAGCATGAACACTAAAAAAGGTGATTAGTGATTAATTAGTGGAAATGAGCAAGAGGTAACTTACTTTGCTCATCCCGAATCAAATCTTAGGAAAGGAAGAGGCGGTTGGGCAGGACTATAGTCATGTGAACATTTTGAAGAGCCTCTTGAGATCAAGCTACGGAGAGAGGTGGCAGTTAGGGAAGTTAAGTTCATGGGATATAGGCCAGGGGGAAGGAGAAGAGAGTTCAGTTCTTCTCGAGAAGAGAGACTCTCTTGCTTCCTAGTTTTTGAGTGTCCATAGCGTGACAGATTCTCGGGTGTGAAGCCCTTTCATATGTATCAGATCTTCTCTTTATATATAAAGAGTATTACAGTTTCTAAATTGCCCGTGTCCTTGGTGTGTGAGTAAATTTCTTGTAAGTCTTGAGTGTGGATGTTTCATTCCATGTGTTTATGAGTGTATGTGTGAATTCGGGAGTGGAATACGATTTTTCTGGGAAAGAGAGATGGATGTTGTGATGATTGTTGTGGAGTAATTTCAACGTGTGGTTGTATCAGTTTCAAGTATTAAGAGTTACAGTGTGTGCAAGTTCAGAATCATCTCTCGAGAAGAGAGGGGATTCTTGATTCTTTGGAAGTAAGTTTCATGATATCAAGTGATAGTATGCAGGGAGTGTGAAGCTCTTGATTTTTATAAGATTGTGTGGTGTAGTCCTTCTGTGATAAGGACCATCTGCTGGAAATTATAAGATGGAGCCATTGCTCTATCAATCTATTGTCATGTGTGCTTAATGGTAACGGGACTCTTTCTAAGAATGTCTTAATATTTCAGATCATGAGATTTCAGAAGAGATTTATTTCCCATGCTGTTGTTGTTGATGTTGCAACATATTCGTAGGTTTCAAAAGTATGCTCTGTTAATCAAGTTAAGAAGAACCGATCAGGAACTCCCTTATTCTCAAAATAGGAAACCCTTTCCGGTGAGTGTGTTAAGCTTCTCCTGAGAAAGGAGTAGCTTTCAGCCGTGTCACATAATTAACATTGTTTATGGAATGAGTATCACTATGGGTGTGAAGCCCATGTGTTGTGGACAATATTTTGTCATGATATGAACGTGTACAGATCCTCCTGAGAAGGGAGTGAACTTCACTTAATTATGCCAAGGTGCACTGTGTGAGGTTAGTGTAAGAAGAACGTGTTATTCCTGTGAAAGGAAATTGAATTCCTTGTGAATGTTAAATTGCTCGGACAATAGTCTCTTGCAAAGATCAGGGGTGCGAAGCCTTGGTTGTGTGAGCGAGATATTATTATGTCATGGAAAGTTTGATGTTCACTTTCCACCTCTCTCCGAGAGTGTCCTAATTCTTTGGTTCATCAGATTTCAACAGAGGTTAGGCCACCCAATTCAGTCCAAGAAATGTCGCGTGGGTATTGGTCAATGTCTTGCTCATAAGGAGAATTTGACAATCCAGTTTGTTCGAGAAGAGTAATGGTTCACTCATTTCTTTCGATGTTAGTTATTAGGAACAGATGGGAAGTTCTGTGATGCTTACACCTTTTTCCGGCCAAGATTCAATGATAGCAGAATTCTCCATATTTGAAGGGCATGTAAATGAACCCTGATAGAATAATATGTTGACTGTAAATTTCTCTCTGACAACTTTGCTCCCGGTGATCATGAAAATATTCAACCTATGAGAGAATTGATTTTCGTTGCGGCTCCCATTTGGGTTGAGTCGTCGTGACTGCCTGATAGCCAAAAGAAAAAAAACAGGAGGAAGAAGTGTAGTCTGAATCACTTTAGAGTATAATAGAATTAGCGAGCGTAGCTAATCGCGTCGATAATACCATGCTCTACACGAGGGAATGAGAACAAATTGTGTCTGTGGGGTGACGGTTCTGTGAACTGTTTGGTGACTTGGAGATACGATCAACAAGGAGTAGGAGCACAAATCTTGTTACTGAGAAGGATTCACAGCTTGCTCCGATGAAGAGAGGTGCAGTGATTGCAGAAAGAGCTGGGTTGCAGGTGGTGAACTGTCGAGAGGGAAAAGCCGTGTCCCTTTAACCCATATGGTTTGGGGGAAGGCTCAAGGGCAGGTATATAAGGAGAAGTGCTCAGCTCCGAGTTCGAGAACAAGACGCTGACTTGGAACTGGTGACTGGTTACTTGTGACTAAGACTATGGCCCTCTCTGTGAGACTCGTTACTTGGAACTTGGAACTGGTTACTGTTACTTGAGACTGGTTACTGGTTACTTAGACTATGGCCGACCCTGATGGACTATGGACACCCCGTTAGACTATGGTCTCGTGAATTAGACTCGCTCGCTTAGTTCCGGTCCGGTTCGCTTCGCTTAGGTTACCCGGTTCGTGTCACTTGTAACTAGACTTTTGCAAGTTAGAATAATTAATTCTAATGTATTAACTTCAAAATAATTTTGTTAAGTCCAAAGGGACAGAAAAGAATTGACTATCCCAATATTAATTTGAATGGAATAATCTAAGAGCTTGATGGATTTAAGGGTAGTGTGTGTTGGATATGTACTAACCTGTGGTGTGGCCTCTGGTGACTGGACCCTTAGACGAAGAGACTATGGTTCAGCCCAAGGTGTCTTGACCCTGGGTTTCTGAGACTATTGCCACTCATAAGACAATTGTCGATTTGTGACTCTTTATATTAAATCATTATAATAAAAGGAACCAATATTGTAAAGGGTAGCTGTGAGGGAGAGACTGAGCAATTGCATGTACCGCATCGAGTGACCCTTGTTCATAAAATTACCCTTTAATAAATCCCATTACCACCTTAGAATGGGTTTTGTATGTGTTTATTGTCCTAAACTCATTCCCGATCTATTGTGATCTATCAATTCACCTAATAGTGACATCTAAAGTTACATCTGACACTCTTTTAGTCTTCCCTGGGTGGTTTTCTTAATCGAAACCCGAACCGAAAAACTATCTACAGCCGCTAAGCTCTTCGGTTGAGCTATTGAGATTGCAGTTCCTCCACCCGAAGTGGACATCAATGGTCTCTGCATTCTTACAATATAAGCCAACAAAAGTGGGTGCCAAAGGAACTGATAGATGATCCAGATGCCTACATGTAGTTTCTTCACTAGCAGTTGGAGGATGGGGCAATTGAAAAACATATTGGTAGCGTTTTCGACCAATGGTACTTAAATAGAAATACACAAGTATGTTCTTCAACATCCAAATGTTTGTTCTTCAGTTCTAGAATGTTTATTCATAGTAATATATTTGTTCTTCAATTCCCTTGATGTATTTAATGCATCCCGTGTAGGGCTCAAGGACTACATAAGAACACAATGACCTCTTGGATAGAATAAAGGCTTAGGTTAGGTGTTTTGATGTTCAGAGGTAAAAAGAACTAAAGAACCTCAAGGGCTACCTTCATTACCGCACAGTGCGCAAGGAGTACGAGTCAAAGCTTCCCGCCGCAACCTTACCCTTTGAAGATTTTTGGCAAAAACCATGTTGAGAACGAGCTTAAGAAGTTTGACATGGCGGAGAATGAGAGACAAGAGGTGATTCAATGGAATTAATCTCCACTATTCCAGATTTTGAAGAAATGGCCTCTAAACTATTACAGTGATGGTCTTTGGGACCAGAAGAAGAACTCCGGTCTCCAGAGGAGGCCGGAGTGAATAGAGTGTATGTTCGTAAAACATCCTTGGCCACACCCTAGGGCAATGGCTTTAGATGTAAAACTACTTCACCCTTTGCAGGGAGTAGACACTACATTAGTGACTAATAACCTTTACCGGTAACCGGTAGTATGTGACCTTCAGTAGCGGTAGTCATCGTGGTACTACTACGAGGGAGGGGTATATCGGATTTGTAGGTGTTTAATTAGTTATGCCAGATCATGTAGGTCTGTGATAGGTTGTCTATTTTCTAGCCGCCTTTGTGAACTAATATCGAATGTGCATATTGTATGGCAATTCTGTTGATTTGTTTAAATGTGTGTTTGATTTTCATGGTAGGGAGTTTGAGTTTTGTTTCTAGTTCTTTCATTGATGGGATGTGAGTTGTGGCTCTTGCACCTGTGACTAAGACCATAAGTGGTGCTACATTCCATCCTCTCACTGTGACATTATTGATGAGCAGTTCATATTTTGTGGTTTTTCTCTCGAGAATTTTTGCAGTATATCTGTCGTTATAATATGTAAATTCTATAAATTGTATGGTGATTTTTGGTGTAGGGGCTTTTGGTGGCAGATAATTGTATGGGTGACATATGATGCATAGTATGTCAAGTTTGAACATGGCGTTGCAATGGCACCTTTGGGCACCGCATGTGCATGGCAGTAGCCATGTTGGTACTGTGTTTTCTTGAGGTAGTCCATTATATGTGCATGCATTCATAAATGTATAATGTCTTGATATTTTGTTTGAAAGGATAAGTTTACGTATTTCCCAAACAGCTTTGTTATGCCTTTTTGTTATTAGCGCATGAATGTGTTATTGTTTGCATTTAAGGAGTACATGTAACCATGTATCTACATTTGATGAGTTGCAAATAGGGCATGTATTTGATGGATACGCTTCTCTACCAAAGAAGAGTTGTTTCCGAGCATGTCCCATATACTGTCCAGTTCGGAATTTTACTAGGCATGTTTTTTGTTTATCTGTAATGGTATGGTTTTTCCAAAAGTCATTTGATAATACCTTGTCGATATCTTTGTTGTCAAGCCATTTATGTAGTTGGTGTGTTTGGTTTGCTATAATTTCTAGGTTATGCTTTTTATCATATTTAAGGACGTATTTACCAAGGTGTCGAATGGGGCCTTTGTCTCGTGTTTCTTGCATTGAGTGCCACCAATATTTTTGAAGGTAGTATGGTGTAGGGTGTGCATGTTCATATGTTGCTACAACGTCTCTATGGTCTAGTTTGCAGCCCAATTTGGCTAGTGTGTCTGCTTGTTCGTTGCCATTTATGTTCGCATGGGCTTTGATTTTTTGGAGTGTGGTGGTTTGTGTGCGGGATTGTAGCATTTTGATCGTAGATTCGAGTATATTTTTATCTGGGTGATTGTTATGTAGGGTTGAGTGTTTGATTTGTGTATTTAGTAGGCATAAAACATTGAGGCAGTCTGTGAAGATATGTGCTAGTTCATCTCGATATGTAGTGGTGAGGAGATGGAGGGTGTGGTGTATAGCCATCATTTTTGCTCGTAGTATGTTTTGTAGCCCTGGTAGTCTTTCTGCAATCTTGAGATTTTTCAGGGGGTTGTATATGCCATATCCTACCTTTTCTTGTTGCCAATGTCCTTGAGTCGTTTCTTTAGGCAGTTTGAATGACCCGTCTGTGTAATAACAAAATTGCGGTTGGTATTTGAGGGGTAGACATCTGTCTAGGTTGGTGATTAGTGGGGTAGCATTGGTTTGGGTGGTAGGTGGGTGGGGGGGGTATATGAGTTTAGACCATTTTGTACTACGGTTTATTGGGGTGTTTATTGGTGTAGGTGGTGTAATTTTGGTGAACATTGCGGGTATTTGTAGGATGTTAGCAATGACTTTCATATGGTGGGTATATTCCCTTGATCCAATGGGTGTAGTCTTGTGGTGTATGCATAATATACATATAGCACGGCTTCTGTTCTTGGTTCGATTTGTAATTCTGGTGGTATTGTTGGCTCGTTGTATATGATGGTATTAGCCTTGAAGTGTGTGATGACATGTGAATCTGGGAAGGGGCCATCATGGGGGTTAAGATTGTGGTACCAATTTGGATTTGTTGTTATGAGTATTGTAAATGTGTCTAGGGTGTTTTTGGCTGCAAGTCTTGCCCAGTGGAGGTCTTTGGGACCACAATAAGCACGAGTGGGTGGAGATGTCCATGGTGCTTTTGGAGGACGTGAAGATTAACCTCTCTCACTCGAGCTCAATGCCCTCATATTCTAAGGGCCATTATGTACACTACTACAAAAACATGGCTTATATGACTGGACATATGACTACTTTGAGTTTACAAAACACTCAAATACTTTTTGACTTCCTAGTCATTTCAGGTTAGTCTAATAAGGCATAGTCAAATGTTACGCAGTCTAAAAAACATGGTGTACATTAGACTATAGGCTGGGTATGTACATTAGACTATGCTTTTGAACTTTACATTAGACTATAGTCAGTCAATAAAACATTGATACATTAGACTACATGTAGTCGCAAGTAACAAAGTACATTAGACTACATGTAGTCGCAAGTAACAAAGTACATTAGACTACATGTAGTCACAAGTAACAAAGTACATTAGACTACGGGTAGTCAAAACACATAGAGACATTATACTATGGGTAATTAATAAAACACACATAAGTAGACTATGGATGGTCAAACAAACTACCGTGATGATTCATCTTGACAAACATTCTGAGACATAATAGACTACTCCTAGTCAATAAAACATAGCTTGTTGTGGCGTTGTTGACTACTTGGTATATAGTAATTGACTATATTATGGTAGGATTTATTAGTCAATAAGAACATGGCTTATATGGTTAATTGACTATCGTTTGTGTCCGATATATGATGTTGAGCATAATTGACTAGTCGTTTATCTACTTTGGGATGCAAAGAACTTTAACAATACAGCATCTTACAGTAAAAAAAAAGCATATTGCACTGAGTTCTTTTACAAATTGACTAAGAAAAGATGGTAAGTTGTGTCTTTTAAACCAATCAAACACATTCATAAGACTGAAATTAGTCTCCATTAGAGTCAATAAAACTTGCAACATGAGGCTAGGTAGATAAAAAAAGGTATGTGGACCTTTACTATATATGAAGTTATGACAGTCTACAATGAGTTCCTTAGTCCACCAAGAAGAACTAGGTCCTCTTTTCTCCACAAAATTGGTGTAAATTGAGAGTCCTTCATCCGTACTTGTGGAAGATTCTCCGCAAGGTTTGAATATTGCAACTTCGCATCTTATACCCACACTTTGTTTACCAAAACACTAAAACATTCCTCTAGAATTTCATCTCCGTTGTAGTTGTCACCTGGACAATCTGCAATTTGTCCTTGAGCAACTAAACCAAAATTCGGATCCATTATATCCACACCTGCACACCCCTTCCATTGCATACATCCACAAACAAATCACATGTTAGTTTCAAGTGAGAATGATTTTGCTAAATGATAACTCACATTTAAAATCAAGAATATATGCATGAGACACACACATGCACACATGCTTACATGATTGCATGATACACACATACACACAAAATTAGTCTTAAAGACATACTTGAATTTAAACCAGTCAAGATGAATAACAGAATGGCGCAACATCCTTCCAATGCATGTGATTTAGTGAAATTCTTGGCTCCTCATCCAACTCATGAGTTCATGTGTACGTTAGTGCATCATCGTATCTATCTAACCCCACTAGATAGCCCCATACTTTCCTGTTTAAATAAGTCTTCTCAAAGTCTGAGTCCCCCCATCTCTTAGGGTGCACTACATTACCGGAAGGGATACAAACTGTTTCAAGAACATTGGAGTCTACAAGTATGGTGTTCCTCCTAGTGAATGCCATAGGTCCTTTGACCCGTTTATACACTTTCTCCAAGTCCTTCATAACCAACATGGTCTCCGGGTTCTCAGGGTGGGAAACTTTAGTTTGTACACAGTCTACCCTACTCCAAGTGTAAAGAGGTCTCTCAGATACGCCACGCAATAAAATATCCACAATCCCAGACATCATATCATATGGAAGGAACGAGTAAAAGACAACCAAAAACTTGGACATACAATCTTTGATGAATTGATTGCTTGACCACCGCAAAGCCACGATACTACCTTGAACCTTCTCATAATTCTCACACAGGCTTCCCAAATCCCTTCGTTCATCACCCAAAATCTTACAAAGCACATGTTCCACCTCAAAAACCACCAAGAACTTTTTGGAAGCTGACCTTGTTCGAATCATAGGGTGATGGGAGGAATCATCTTCTCTCACCTCCTTCACAATTGCAGGCTTTGGAGGTTGTGTAGTTTTTTTTTTGGGTGAGCTCCGACTACCTCCTACTTTACTAGAAGATGCTTTGCCTCGTGTGGCTCTCTTTGAAGATTGTCCAATCCCGCTTTGTGTAGGGCTAGGATTGTTGCTCAAAACTTGTGGTCCATTGTTGTTTGCTGCTGCAACAATGCCCAACACAGTCATAGCCTCTAAAGCTTCATGTGCACATATTCCAATATTAAAAGTATCTTAGCATATATAGGGTTCATATATGTGCTCGTACCATAGAGTTTGCTAGTCACCAACCAAACAATTGACTACTTCAAGTCTAATTTTTGCTACTCACCAACCAAACAATTGACTACCACAAGTCTACTATTTGCTAGTCACCAACCAAACAATTGACTACCTCAAGTCTACTATTTGATAGTTACCAACCAAACAAATGACTACCTCTAGTCACCAACCAAACATTTGACTACCTCTAGTCACCAACCAAACAATTGACTACCTTAGGTCTATGCTGAACCTTTAACAACATGCTGAACCCTTAACAATAAAAGTGGACAGTAGGACCCTTAACAACAAAAGTTGATAGCTGAACCCTTAACAACAAAAGTGGACACCTGAACCCAACAAAAGTGGAAACCTGAACCCATTCATCACTAAGTGCTGAACCAAAAAGCATGCTGAACCCATTCATCACTAAGTGTTAAGAAGAAAAGACCATTCATGACTAAATGCTCAACCCTTAAAAAATATGCTGAACCCTTAAAAACATGCTGACGCCATTCATGACTAAGTGCTGAACCAAAAAGCATGCTGAACCCATTCATCACTAAGTGTTAAAAGAAAAATCACATACAACTGCTCAATATATAGCTCAATCATGTTGAACCCTTATGCTGAACCCTTAAACAACATGTTGAACCCTTAAACATCATGCTGAACCCTTAAACATCATGTTGAACCCTTAAACATCATGCTGAATCCTTAAACAACATGTTGAACCCTTAAAAAACATGCTGAACCCATGCTGAATTTAAAAAGCATGCTGAACTTAAAAAGCATGCTTGAAAAAATACAAGTATATGCAATAAGTCTGAAGTTACCAAAGAATATAATACTCGGGTTACTACTACTAGTTAACAATAGAAATATAGTTTTCTGCTGAACCCTTTGAAGCAAAAGTGGTTCTGAAAAAGGACCTAAGCATCACACACCTTCTCTCTTGCCTCAAGGTCCACTTGTATGATGGGTGCCTCATTTGTGAAATCCACTGGTTGGGTATCTTCTTGGACTTCAATGGCCCGGGCATCCACAATCTTAGTAGGTGAGACAACAATAGTAGGTGGGTTAGGGGTTGCTGACTTTAGAAAAGCAGTAAACATTGCATGCATCTCATCCATTTTACTCTCCATTTTTGAGATCCTTCCTTCTAATGCTAGATTAGTAGGGTCATGAGCATATCCCGAAACCATATTTGAGGCCCCTTCACCTCCACCAACCCCTGAATTTACCTCCTGCAAGTCAAAAGCTCCTCCTAAGTCAGAAGCTCAGATTATGGACTCAAGCATATCAAGCATATCTGAACTCAAGCATCAAACCCCTAGTTTACTATCTGTAGAAACTTTAGAAACTTTACAGCTATCTGTAGAAACTTTAGAAACCCCTAGTTTAGAAACCCCTAGTTTAGCTATCTGTAGAAACTTTAGAAACTTTACAGCTATCTGTAGAAACAATATGTATATATTACTTTATCAGCTATATGTAGAAACAATCTGTATATATTACTTTACAGCTATCTGTAGAAACAATCTGTATATATGCAATCAGTATATATGTATATATGCAATCTGTATACAATCTGTAATCTGTATACAATCTGTATATATTGAATATGTATATATTGTATATATTGTATATATGCAAGTAAGAGAAAAGAATCACTTAAACAAGTAAGAGAAAAGAATCACTGAAAAAACAAGTAAGAGAAAAGAAGAGAACCCGCAAGATTGTAGAGATCCCTGAGGCAGTTGTTTTCTGTTTTTTGGTTGCCCTCAACCTCTTCATTTCATCATTGACTTCGTCATTTGTTGGTATCCTCCCAAGCTCCTCCTCCTACAATATCACAAAATTAGAAGTATTGTCCAAATAAAAATGTTCAACAAATCAACAAATTATAGCATACCAAACGCTCTCACATACCAAACGCTCTCGAATGGATTCTTCTCCACGAGCTGATGATGTTTGATTGCATCCTCGTACATTCTTCAACCTCTCAGCCTCAGCTATTTTTTCTGGATGTTTAGTTAAAACCTTCATGTTCTCCCAATGCTCTGGAGTGCAGGTCTTCGGCCTCTCCTTATTAGCCTCAATGCGATTCTTTAGGAGATGTCGCTTGTTCTTCAAAATCTGCTTCAAATGCTTCTCAAATGCATGATCATGGAGCTTGTAGTCTACATACTCCCATGCCTCATCCAGTCGACGCCTGATGGCTTCAATTGCAGTGTGAGGTTGTTTGTTCAAGTCAACGATGCTGCAATCCAATGCATGGGAATACCCCCGAAGTGCTGATCCCCACAAATACAACCTAGAACCTGTGGGGAATCCTTTAACATCACATTTCACCCAATATGGTTTTTGCCCTGCTGTTTTTCGTAGGATTGCTTCAGCTCGTGCATCTGCTTCAATTTTTCGCCTCCGATTTCTCAACCTAACAATTCGTTCTGCCGACGACTTCCCAGGTATGCGAATTCTAAAATCCTCATCCTCGTCATGGCCAAATTGAATGTTTGGCATGGTTGGTGCAGGTATGGTTGGAGCTGGTGCCTACAAAAATCAATAACTCATTAAGCTGGTGCCTATTTACTGTAGCCTATTTACTCATGCAGCCTATTTACTGTAGATGAAGTAGGTCAAAGAAATTTACAATTATTTAAGCAAACATCATTTACAATAAGTATCTTATGACTGACAGCCTAAGAGTCCTAATCCTCCTTAATTCTTTTTAAATGGGAAAGTTTTCAGTGACTAAAATAAACAACAAAAAACTGTGTAAAAATGCTGGCTCAACCTAGATATTCAAGTCATGCAAACATGAGTAAATTGACCAGAAGTACAAAACAGACTTGCAGAACCTAACTAAATGTACAAAATCTATGAATCCTTCAAACATAAAATTATGCGGATGTAAATAAATGTGGAAGAACAACAGGAAGCAAGAAGGTTAAAAACAGGGTAATATATACCTGCAATGGCTTTCTCCACATCTAAATGAATACGAATCTGAGAGGTCACTCTCATATTTAAGCAAACATCATTTACAATTACTTAAGCAAGAGAATATAGAAACATACCTGATTTAATAACCCGGCCAACAAGGCTCCTAGGACATTGCCTTGAGTGTGGCCAACACTAGGGTATGCTATATGTTGGGGTGTAGGTTGTTGTCCCAATGCTTGAAGTAGATACAACAATTGTGGATTTTGAAGATTTTGAAGTTGAAGCTGGGGCAGAAGTTGTGGGGGAGGCTGCACTTGGTGCATCTACTCAAACATAGTTATAATACAGATTGTTAATATAACTCAAATACAGCTAATTGACAGCTAATAACTCAAATACAGCTAACACCTTCGATCTGTTCAAAACATTAGTTGAAAGTGAAGGCGCATACCTGTGGAAGGGGTTGAGGGAGTTGGGCCTCAGCAAATTCCTCATTGTCGTCCTCATCGAGCTCGAATTCTCCCAACCACATGTCATCTTCATCTTCATCAACCACATGTGATTTTCTTTTGTTGGGTGCCATTTTTCCTCTAGGATTCTTCACTTTGCTCCTCTTTTTCCAAACGTGCAGAAGCTCCTCCTACAAATCACATACAACTGCTCAATAGATAGTTCATTCAACCACACACCACTCAAATACAGCTGCTCAATAGATAGCTCATAGAATGGGAGGCTCTCTACATAAACCCAGATACTTTTGTTGCGTACTTAGTGATTTCTGCAAACTGACAAGTACAAAGCATGTGTACCCTAAATCCTTTTTAGCATCTTCTTCCATAATATTCCATCAAGTAAGCTCCTTGAGAGAGCACCAATGAGAGAGAAAGTGTTTAGCCTAGAGCTTTGGGGATAGCAGAGACAAGGAAACAGTAAGGATTTCCCAACAAAAAAATGACTGATACAAGTGCCCAATTTACACAAGTGCATAATTCACACACGACATTTTGTGTAGATACAAGTGCCCAATTGAAAGCTCTCTACAGAAGATACTTTAGTGGTTGAATGTTAATGTCTGCCACAAAATTAAGGTTTAGAATGTACTTTTTTCTTGGGAGGAGGAGATGGAGCTGGAGATGTATCCTCTGTAGAGCTACTAGAACTCTCTAGATCTCCTTCAAAATCTTTGTCTTTGTCTTTGGGCAGGCAAGGGTTTGAGGCAAGAGCAGGCAAGGGTTTGAGGTAGAGCAGGCAAGGGTTTGAGGCAAGAGCAGAAATCATTCCAAAGAACTTCAAGAGGCAGCGCAAAGAAGCAAAACACTCATCCTAACCCTCAGCCATCAGCGCAAAACTCGGCGCGACACTCGGCCATGTGAAGGGCGCGACACTCATCCTAACTCTCTCCTACAAGTAAGTACTAAAATTGGTCGCCCTAGGGAGACACGCACCTGGACTTCTCCAACGTGGGAAGATTCAATGATGCAAGAAATGCATTGTTCTTTGCAATCTTTTGCCTTCTCAGATGCTCGTAAGCCTGAACTTCCTCACCTTCTGCCATAGCCAATGACCTAACGCACAAACTGGGTTGGATGAGTTGACAACATCGAACCACAAAAATCGTGCATGTGAAGGGCGCGTTTTAGGTCACTTTTTGAATTTCAAATTTTAAATACCCTATGTAGTCAATAATTTACCTTTTGACTCACAATATGTGACATCCAGTCAATAAAAAAATATTTATAAGCACCTCTGTGACTTATGTAGTCAATTAAGCACCTATTGACTAACCTTAGTCTACATGGCAAAGACCTATGTATTGCAATATCCTACATGGCAAATAGTGTTTTAATTAATTTTGTGGCATACTAATATGTATATTAGCATAATGTATCAATATAATTATTATGGTATTATCTAATAATTGTTACAGCAAACATGGTGGAAGGGGAACTTGATCCCAACACCATGGAGGCTGCCCTTTGTGCTAGAGAAGAACTACAAGCAAATCGTCTTAAGCTGCATGAATATCGTTGTCCATGCAACAAATATCATGGTTCTCAAGTGCTCAACCGAACGACGATACGAGCACATCTCCGAAAGTTCAAGCGTGACGAATTCTTCACACAATCAATTCTGGTGAGTTTTTATTTATTCATGCAATGTTGATAGTTGGATCAATTTCATTGTTTGCAACATAATGTAGATAACATGGACATCAAAGCTTGATGTTTTGCATTTATGTATGGTGTAGGATAAACATCGCCCACAAGTGAAAAAGTCAATGAGCTTGGCATTAAAGGCTTTCTTTAGGGAATGTTTTCCCAAGCAAGAAATGTCAGCTTCATTTGTGCCTAAGGTCATAACCCAATTGGTCAATTTTGACGTGGGGAAGAACTATGGCCAATGGCCTACTCTACCAATCCCACGGATGACCCCCTTCACATGGTGGAACCGTCAATGGGAAATTAGAATATCCACATTTCCGTACATGGGTTGGGGTCTATTTACACTTCAAAATTTGGAAGCAGAAGAAGAATTGATTCCATTTACGGGGCCTTGCTACACAACCAACCAATACAAGAAGATGCAAGATTATTTTCCAAGAGTAAAATGCTATGCATTGAATGCGGAAAAAATATTTTACATTGATGGGGATGTGGAAAAAGGGAATGTTGCAGGCTATATCAATAGCTCTATTGATAGGCGTGAGGAGATTGAGAATGTCATTTGGAAATATCATGATGTGGATCCTAGACCATGGAACAAAAAAGAATGGGGATATGTAATGACTAGGTCAACTAGGCCTATCAAAGCAGGAGAAGAACTATTTGCATACTATAAAGTAAATTTTTGAGACTTTGAGGTTAGCAATGGACCAAATAACCCTTTTTTACTATAAATTTCAAAACATTTTATTTTTGTCTTGGTTGACTTGAGAACTTTACACTTTATTATTTAATTTCAAAATTTGGCAAGGACCGGATCCCGAGTTGGCGCCATTGGGTTGTGATCCTTATTCACTGTCAAATCGTGAATATCCCCATACATTGGGTCGTCATGGCAATCGAATTCAAGCACCTTGTACAGGTTCATTCAATGAAAGCATAGATCATGAAATTGAGTTGCATCGCATGTGTAATGAAGCATTTATCCGCTATGACGAAGTCCATGGGAATAGCTCACGCGAAGATGACATCCCTGATAAGGTGGAAAATGATGAGGATGGGCATACATTGGACTCAGGAGATCCTGTGGTGGACCCCAATTTGGATGAATTACTTAAGTGGGCTAACACTCCTTTGTATCCAGGGAGTAAAGTGAAGCTCTTACAGGTTGTGTTGCTTATTCTTAATACATGCACAGTGCATGGTACTACGAATGGCCATGTAGATGAGTTATTAACTCTCCTTTCTGAGGATATATTGGAGCCGGGCAATTTGTTGCTGAAATCAAGATATGAAGCCAAAAAATTTCTAAGAAACCTTGGATTGTCCTATGACTCTATACACGCTTGCAAAAATGGATGCATATTGTATCGAGAGGAGCACAAGGATCTTGACAAATGCTCAAAGTGCGATTGCAGCCGATATGTGGAAGGGTCGTCCACAGTCCCGCGAAAAGTACTTCGCCACTTCCCTTTGATCCCAAGACTTAAACGAATGTACCGTTGCAAATCCATAGCTGGGCTTATGTAACATCATGCACATAATCGACCAAAAGATACAGGATCTCTTGAAACAGGTGCAGAAAATGAGAATTTGGTGTGATCGGTAGCAGATTCCAAGGCTTGGAAGCACATTGACAGTATGTGGCCGGATTTTGTTGTTGAGACCCGTAACATACGATTGGGTCTAGCTACAGACGGGATGAACCCATTTGGTGATTTCAACTTGAAACATTCTACATGGCCAGTGGTACTTTTAAACTATAATCTACCTCCATGGCTTGTGACAAAAAGATTTTTCGTCATGTTGGCTCTCATCATTCCTGGGAAAGATGCAGTTAAGGATCATAACTTTGATGTTTATTTAGCACCTGTCATTGAAGAATTTCTCCAGCTATGGCAAGGAGTGTGGGCATATGATGTTGTTGCAATTAATGGTAACCATCGCTTCTTGTTGCGAGCTGTTTTGATGTGGACCATACATGATTTCCCAGCCCTAGGTCTTGTTTCAGGGTGTGTAACCAAGGGTTACAAGGCTTGTCCAAATTGCGGGCCAAATACAATTGCAAGGTACTCGAAACCTATGCGGAAAATGTTCTATACCGGTCATAGACGCCTACTCGCTCGCCCACATCCTTACCGAAAAAAGAAAAGCCGGTTCAATGGCAAGATAGAAAAGAGGACAAAACCACGAGCACTCTTGACAGACGAGATTATAAAAAATGCTACAGAGCGGGATGAATGGATTGCTAAAGGGGGAAAACCTGGAGCCATAAATGACCCTGTACACAAGCATGGAATGAAAAGAATGTGTGCTCTATGGAAACTCCCTTACTGGAAGGTTTGTTTATCTGAAACTCTGCTCTTTATGCACAAAAAATACTCTAATCTTAAAGATTGTCAAATAAACCAATTATGAGCTTGTAAATTATTTTAAGACGCATTATAGTCAAATGTTTAGTGTAGTCTATAGCATTGTTTTGCTTTTAGACTAATTATGGTATAGATGTATGGCGCAACATTTTAAATGATTGATCCAACATATTCCAATATAGCAGTATGAAGAAGGCTTGTATACAATCTAAGTATGTAACATAATTGATAATTTATTATGGTTTTTACAGGATCTTCTTATTCGTCACACTTTGGACGTGATGCACTGCGAGAAAAATCTCGTTGAGCACTTAATGAACATTCTTTTTGGTGAAGAAGATACAGTGGCTGTAAGGAGAGATATGGTTGTTATGAACATACGCTCAAATTTGTGGCCCAATCCCATGGGGAATGGAGAACTAGAGCTACCACCTGCACCTTATGTGTTGACCGCGGATGAACGACAAACATTTGTGGGTATAATACAGGAGTTGAAGGCCCCCTCTTCATACTCAAGTTCTTTGAAAAAAAGAATACACCCTGTTACTAACAAAATGAAGGGCTTAAAAGCCCATGATTATCACATTCTTATGCAACAGGTCCTACCTTTATGTGTTCGCACTATACTGCCGAAGGGACCAAGGCTTGCAATCATTCGCCTAAGTCGTGTATTTCAACGGATTTGTGCCAAAACCTTGGATCCAAGCAGTATGAAAGAACTAAGAGAAGAGGCTGCAATGACATTGTGTATCCTTGAGAAAGAGTTTCCGCCTTCTTTGTTCAATGTAATGACACATCTGATGTACCACCTAGTAGAGGAGTTGGACCTATGTGGTCCTGTGCACACCAGATGGATGTACCCTATAGAAAGGTACATGAAGACATTGAAGAATTTTGTACGAAATAGGGGAAGGCCGGAAGGGAGCATGGCTGAGGGGTACTCAATTGAAGAATCGCTCGGATTTTGTATAGAGTACATAAAAGACTCCAAGAGCACAAAGACGCGAGTATGGGATGACCGTGAAGATCCCAAGATGTATGATGAAATGCCAGAAGGAGAGGGGCATGACAGGCTTATGACTGCTATCTTGAGGGATTGGGCACACTCGTTTGTCTTGAAAAATGCAGCCGCATTACAACCCTGGAAAAAGTAAGATCTCATATGTATACATATAGATAGTCAGGCCATGTTTAATTTTGGTCTACAATGGCCCTATCATATAATACACCCTATCATATATGCGATTTCTTACAATATTGCCAAAATCAAATGCCCTCGTGACTTTTATACCTAACTTTTTGATGGCAGGAGGTACGAAGACGTTGTGGAAGCTCAAGGCACAACTCGATTGCACTATTAGAATAGTCATAGGAGGAGGGGAGGGAGGGCAAGGTTGCAATATCCAGATGAGTTGAGGCCGTTGCCGCCTTATGAAAATTGGATATTACCAGCCATTTCCAAAGCAATCAACGATGGAGAGAACATAGAAGAGGTGGTCATTCAATTGAGCATACCTCCTACCATGAAAGCTACTGCATACCGGTCTATGTATGCATATGGAAATCACATCCGTGTGAAGAGTGCTGAGACCAATTTGGTTACCATGGATTCTGGAGTTGCAGCTGTATTTGGGACAACGTGTCGCTCAAGTGTAAATGACAGGAACCCCATTGAAGCAGAGGTTGAATATGTAGGCTATGTGGAGGAGATCTTGGAATTAAACTATGGTACCACGTGTGTGATAGTGTTGTTGTGCAATTGGGTGAGAGCCAATCATAGAGGAGCAGGGGCTACGATGAAACGTGATGAGTATGGGTTCACTTTGGTGAACTTCAATCATATGTTACCCATCTCTGAAGATTCTTTTGCATTTCCTATCCACGTTGAGCAGGTTTTTTTCTCAAATGATCCTGGCAGTGAACCTGGATGGAAAGTGGTTCTGAAGAACGAGCCTCGCAGTCGAAGAGTAGAATGTGCCAAGGATAAAATGGTAGAGGTGCCTTGTCTGACCTTAGGGAATGATAGCAACTATTCAGGCTTGGCAGATCCCACACTAGATGCAGGTGATGTGGAGCATGATGATAGTGCAGATGATAATGATGAGGGGCAAGATATTAATGAGTTTGACTTAGAGGACAATTCAGATTACCTTGGAATTTCATCTTCATATGAAGAATGAATGTCATACCGGCTTGTGTATCTCATACGTACAAAGTAGTTATTACAAGGTGCACATAGCCATGCTTCTAATTCAATTTGTATTTGATATGCCCAAACTTTATGTAGGATCATGTGCCATGCATGCATACAAATTACTGAGTAAAAAAAACAACATATGCAATAGATAGGTTGCTTGCTACCAATAATGTATGAACCCTCAAGTTTTTAAGACTGTAGTTAGTCTAAATGTGTGATTGGGTCTTGAGTCAAAAAAACATATTCAATGCATAGTTTGCTCGCTCCCAATAATGTATGCCTCCTCTGACTTTGTGGACTATGTTTAGTCAATAAGTGCGATTGGATTGTTGAGTCAAAAAAACCAAGGGTGATTTGGGACTATGGTCAGTCACAAAAACCACCCTGACTATGAGGTCGGGCTACCTCAGTTAAATAAACATGGATAGTCAATTGTGCCGAGACATTAAGCCATGTTTTTGTAGTAGTGGTACTTGGTTAGGACTCTTGAGGGGCACAAACATCCCCTTGCTCTCCTACTAAAGGTTTAGGATTGCAATACACCTTGGACCTTGCACGTGACAAAGAACACTTTGTTGCGCTATCAATGGTTGTGCAGCACATGCTAACAATGGGCCAAAAGTGTTTCCCTGGCATTCACAATGCTACAAAGTCATTTAGTGAGCTTCATGTGGATGTTATTTCTCTACTCGAATATGAGCCATTCAAGCAAATGGAAATGGTCGAAAAAGCGTAGTCCTTCCTAGGGAAGATGGCGCACATGGCTAAAGCTATGCAAGGAGGGAAAAATAGATCTAAATCCAATTGAAATGTAAGGGACAACAAACTATTGGCCCTCTACTAATCGTAGCAACATTGCGTCAAAGAATGCATCTCTCATTGCACATCTCATGTGAATTGAAAAGCAAGGAACAAAGATGACCAAAAAACATGGAGAAAGCCAAAAACAATGCAAAAACAATACTTCTCCATAGAGCATGCAAAACAACAAAGAGAGGACATTGAGGTCCGCTGAGATCGAATATGGGAAAGGACCAACTCCAAAATTCGCGGGGAAACAAATCTATAGGACAATGTTTTAAAGAACATGACGTGAAGTACACGCTCTACAATACTTAACAACTAGCATTTGTTCCATCCTCCAATGGACATGCATGGACAACACAATGTTGTGAACGGATAAAATTCATTGGGCGATGGCAATGACGTCAACAACGGGCATATCTAGTTTTGGGCCTTGGGCAGCTTTTGATGTTGTCAAACCGCCCCCCCTAAAAGTTTGTAGGGGGACATTTAGCGTCTGCTAACTCAAACTAGCTTCACCACTCCACTCCACTCCACTCTCTTAGTGCGCCCACTTCATGGAGTCACTAATTTTGATTGCCTCTTCCCACGCACACCTTGACAAAGCTTATATGCAATTGCCATTGCCATTGTTTTATGTGCTTGCACTTATGGAACTACAAAAAATGATTGTGAATTGGTGAAAATCTAACATATCTTTTTCCTTAGAGCATGACGTGGAGGTTATTTGGCCAACGCCAAAGTCTTATCAAGTGCAAGGGAAGGTGAAGGTGAAGGTGTTATGTACCGTACTAAACCAAACCAAACCAAACCAACCAAAGAAGAAAAACAAAACCACCCTTGGGTGGTGGAGGTCATTGCCAACACCAACGCCTTGTTGAGTGACAACAAAGGCATTTTAAATAGACCAAACCAAACCAACAAAAGGAAGAAAAAAAATCAACCTTTGGCCCCAACACCCTAACAATGCAACCCTAATTCACACTACACTAAATATTGTATTTAGTGTTACTTACTATTTGGAATTACGTGATGCTATAGTAATTTACTATATATATATATATCATTGTTGCCAATAAATGTCAAATTAATTGTTTGGACATTATACAATATAAACATCTTTATTTGCTAAGAAATTACATGAACAGTAAAATGATATAGCATTGCGTAACTCCAAATAGCAAGTGACACTAAATACAATATCTAGTGTACTTCACTACTCCACTCTAGTCTCTTACGTGTGCCTAAATCACATTGTCACTAACTCCCATTGCCTCCCACTTGCACTACTTTTATTCCTTTGTCAAATGAACTGAGTTATGCTTGTCATTCCCCATTGTTGTTGTGTATTACTACCACTTCTAGAATTGAAAAAATAAAATAAAAATGGAACCCACTTGTGAACATAACATTATTCAGCTGCTATAAGCCATTCCATCCTAATAATATCCGGTGTAAGTGCTTCACCCAAGCTTATCATGCTGAATCTGCTCAAACAAGCATCCATAAGACATAATTCTAGCACCTTACATGACATACTCCTAGCCAACCCAACCTAGTCACTCCGCTCAATAATGTTATGAACCGATGAAAGTATTTAAGCACCACACTAAACCAAATCAAATCAAACTTAAGAAAGGGAGAGGAAAGGGAAAGAAACGGAGCCCAGCCTTGGCCCCACCGCCCTAAAAAGATGCAACCCTAACTTCACACTCTCTTCACCACTCCACTCTACTCTCCTCAGTGTGCCCGAATCACGGAGTCACCAGCTCCTCTCACTCGCACCACTCTTGCACTTCTTCCTCCTTTCGCCATAGCTCAGCTCCGCCATCTCTCAACGTCAACTTCCTGAGTACTACCGCCATTTCTGGAGCTGAAAAAAACCTCATCTTCGGAGGTGCATTGTGTGATTTCTTCGGAGGTGGGTTAAGTCCAGTTCAGTTCAGGGACAGGAACTTAGGCTATGTGACGACATTGTTTGAACACTGGTTCCTTTTTTGCCTCTGGATGGGTAGAAGCACTTCATTAAATGGTGCATATTTCTGCTGTCCAAGCTCCATGGAGTAGTTGCATTGTGTGATTTTATATCGTGAGGTGGGTTAAGTTGACTCTGAAGGCAGTTTGATGAGAGAGAGAGAGAGAGAGAGAGAGAGAGAGAGAGAGAGAACTTCTGAGCACTTTGTGTTAGAGCTGGAGGAGGAGTTATGTTTTTGATGTAGTCACATTTGTTTGAATGTTTGGGAGGTGGGTTAGGCCATGTGAGGAGTCTTGTTTCCTCTAAATTATCACTCCTCATGTTTTAGCTATTTTCTGTACAATGCTGGTGCTATTCGAGCTGGAAACCCAGTCATTTCACTTTGAGGCACATTGTGGTGATAGATACTGGTGTTATCTTTGTTCCTTTGTTCCATTATTTCTCCCTTGTTTTGTCGGTGTTTTTCTTTGTTTGAGGCCCTGGAGTCTGGGTGGTCCTGCAGTTGTTCGAGTTCGTTGCAGACTGTAGGTTATCAAGTTTCGCTGCTGGTAGAGGAATAGGTGAATTTTGAGCAGGCGAATCGGCTTTCATAATTTCCATTGAGACATATTCATGTTCAAACAATGGGTGGACCTGGACATATCTGAACACATCCACCTCATTCAGAAAATGTCGTATGGTCCAACAGATTATTTACAAAAGTTTTTCAATGATGTGCATAAGCTCACGTTACATAATGGCCTAACGACTGGGTGGACCAAGCTCGCAGCAACCTTCCGATCATGGATCAGTTATGTCCAGCCAATGGCCATTAACTAATACTTAGTGTCAACATTCTGGAGGAATGTGACTGGAGGGTCTCCAAGGGTTGTCTTGGTACTATGTTGATAATGTTGGGTGATGGGGTGAATGGCTCCAGAGACAGTTTCATATGGTCCAACAAACCGTTTACATAGTTATCTGGAATGATGCGCATAATCAGTTCCCCGTCAAAATTACATGATATAATGGCCAGGTCCACCCAATGGCCATTCTCTAATACGTAATTCTCTAATTTTGGATTTTGAAGGATTATGTATTGAGGGTGTACGAGGCTTTGCTTTATACTAGGTTGATGATGTAGGAAGCTTATTTTATTCAGGTTAAAGGCAGCGGCGGAGGAAATGTAGGTGGAGAAGAGGAGCTTATTAGGAGCACAACAAGAAAATGATTCGAATATGCATCTCCTGGTGGAGGTGATATTGGTGAGAGCAGATTAAGGACAGCAGGGTAAGAGAATGAAGGGGCGGCACTTGGGGTCCAGCAGAAGCCTGCAGAGGCCTGCTCTGCTTCTGCTTCTGCTTTGTAAGCTCCTCCCCTTTGAGTGTCTTTCAACGGCCCTACACGTGGGTCAGACAAAGCGTGCATTAATTGCTTTCTGGCCAAAAAGTGCCACATGCTACCATGTGATTGGCTGGAACCTCTGTACAGGTGACATGGAAATTGAATTTATGCAATCGATTCTGAGTAGGTGTGCAATCAGACCTGAACTTACAGTATCTCCAGCTTGCTCTTGTTTCTCATCTGAGCACACCTTCTCCTTTACTACCTCAAAGTCAAATAGATTCTAACTTTCAAAGGGTATGGCCTCATATTGAATCAGCTGCTTACTGGACCTTTTTGACAGCTTTGCAGATTCTGTTAGGATTGTCTATCTTAGCACTGAGCCCTTGCGCTGCAGCCCTGGACAAAGAGATGCACAATGCCAAAGGATTGTGAACTAGGTAATGGATGCCAGGAGCCCTTCCATGGGCTGGAGTAGGTGACGTAGGTATTGGGTGCCTACTACAACCCATGGCAAGGCGATATATGTCAAATATTGGACGTAGTGGTCATGCCATGGCAAAATCATCAATTACGGTTGATAATGTGCCCTCCTTGCATCTAGTCACGAATAGATATGTCTGGTAAATTGCTCAGCCTGACCATTATGCGTTGAACAAATTAGCATTTGTAACAATCCTGCAATTCTAAGGAGTGGCACGGACCACCCGACCATGAGTTGCGGAGAGGAGGCTTGAGAGCAAGCACCATGGAGAAGAAAATGATCTCTCACTTTCTCACTTTGAGGAACTTGGAGCTCGGATACCAATGTAACAATCCTGCAATTCTTGAGGAGTTGTGAGCTATAGAAGAGCCATAGTTCATGGTTGGGTGGTTTGTGCCACTATATTCTCCTCTAAAATTGCAGGATTGTTACAGCATTATGCCTGCAGAAGAATATGACTGCTGTATTATTCTATAAAGAGTGCCCACATGTAAATCAGGAGAACAAGATGGTGGAGTGTGTGATTCCACCCAATGCAGTGCGTTCTCTTATCTTACAAGGTCACAGTGGGCATGATCTGGATTTGCTGCAATCATGACCTGGGCTACATCCAGCATATAATTGTGGAGCAATGGGATTGTTCCCCAAAAGTATCGCAGCTCTTACTCTAAAGACCAATGGCTGAAATTGCAATTTTGATACTCATCTCATGACAGGATACGGATGGAATTCAGAATCTGGATTCTGCAAATACATGCAAGGATACATTTGATGGTATGTATATGATAACTAGAATTACATTGGTCACTCACCGTATCCGCTTCTGTACTGGGGTCTATAGATGACATACTGAAATCGAGCTAGAAGGATATCAATGTTGTGGGATACATCCAACCTTGAGAGGAGCATAACATTCTTAAGTAGCCTATTTAGGTTCCAATGAAAATGGAATATTTCCTAGGTAGTCCGGATAACCTAAGAATGTTACTGGTGGGAACGCAACTCTTCAATTGAATCTTGGTAGATGGAAGAAGGCTTTGTGTCCGAAGATACGCAACAATGAGGTATCACCTAATGAGAGCTTGCTACTTGTCTGTGCTCAGCATGGATGCATGTCATTGAGGACCTTGATGACTGAAAATATATTTTTGGAGCTAGAATAGAGAGAGAACTTCCTTACACATGCTTAAGGACTTTCAGAACCTCAATTCTTACAAGGATATCTCTAAATGATGTTACATAATACTTATCCTGATTCACTTGGGTTCATGAATTTTTTTTGAAATCGCAGGGGAATTGTGCCAATTGCAATCTGTCGTATCGACAGGTCACCACCACAACCATGCAAGGCCTGCACAGCAGCTGAGCACTACTGGTCCTGCTCCTGCTCCTTTTCAGATGCCAACAAGTCCTCCTGCCCCTCCTCCTCTGTTTGTGGTGCCTCCGAGCTATGAGCCTAGTGATGCCCCATCAGGACTTTTGCCCTTTGTGGCCCCTTCCCCATTGGTCGTCCCAGTTATCAGCAACCCAACACAACCAAAGCTTTCAGGTGTGTATTTATGACCCTCGAGATTTGATGGAACAAACAATCACCAAATACATTGCTCTCCGTATTAACACTTCAATCTGAAAGAAATTTGTGGTCTTTAATCCACCTGATTGGTATGCGTCTGAAGTGAAATTTAAGGTCTCTGCCATCAATAAAGATGACCCTGATCGGTGCATGTTGGAGCAACTACTTCCTCAACACTCAATCTACTCATATGAAAACTTTCTTTAAAAAGGTTGTGAGAATTGCCTAAGAAATTCAGTAATTAATTGTTTAGGTCCCGGTTATCAGCAACCCAACACAACCAAAACCTTAAGTTGGGTGTTATGATCCTCAAGGCTTGATAAAACAAACAATCAATGACTTCATTGCCCTAGAAATCAACACTCAATTTGGAGAAAATTTGTGTTCTCCTCCATCAATGAAGATGACCCTGATCGGTGCACATTGGAGCAACCACTTCCTCAACCTTCAATCCACTCATATAAAAACTTTCTTTAAACAGGTTGTGAGGATTGCCCAGCAAAATCAGTAATTAAATTTTTAGGTCCCGGTTATCAGCAACCAACACAACCGGGACACAACCGGGACACAACCAAAGCTTTCAGTTGGATTTTATGACCCTCGAGGCTTGATGAAACAATCACTGACTTCATTGCTCTAGAACTTAACACTTGATCTGAAGTGTTTTTTTTAATCTTTGTATTAATGAAGAAGATCCTGATCGGTGCGTGTTGGAGCAAGCACTCCCTCAGCCATCAATCTACTCATATGCAATTTTTCTTTGTAGTCCTAGTTTGTACCCAATTCACAAGCTAGGTCCTGGTCATCAGCAACCCAATACAACAGGGTTGCAATTGTACCTATGTAATGGATGCAGGGATCCCTGTCACGGTTTATTTTAGTAGGTGCTCAGCCTATTGAGTTGTGGTAGTGGCAAGGTAGGTATTGGGTGCCTACTACAGCCGACTGCAAGGCGACATGGGTCCATTTTGCAGACATGGTCAGGCCAAGGCAGGGTCGTAAATTACGGGGGATAATGTTCCTCTTTGTATCCAATCAGGAATTGACACGTCAGCAAAATTGCTTGGCCTGATCACTACGATTAACGATTTATAGTCTTTTACCTGATGCAGTTTTTGTGCAATACTTGGCAATACTTGGCAATACTTGTCTTCTCACACACTAGTATATTTGATTGTATTGCAGGTCTCTGCCCCTTTAACTTCACAGAATTGGAGGATGTCCTCATTCGAACCGCTGGGGACTGCCCAGAGCCTTTAGCTCTTTATGTTGGAAGTGTGATCTGCTGCCCACAGCTTGAAAGCTTGTTCCAAGTGTCATTAGGCCAACACAGCGTAGCATCAGGTTATCTCGGCCTCAACGTTACAGAAGCCACCTACTGCTTTTCTGACACCGAAAATATTTTATCCAGTATGGGAGCAAACACAACTGTTGGAGATCTTTGCTCTGCTCAACCTACAAATCTTACAAGTGGCTCATGTCCAATCACGACGGTTCGCGAATTTGAAAAATTAGTGAACACCACACGGTTTTTGGAAGCTTGCCAGTCTGTGGATCCCTTGAAGGAGTGCACTGAAGAACCCATTTGTCAAATAGTATTGACTAATATAGCCATTCAGATGGCTGGGGGCCTTGTGAACACTCCTGGGACTGGAAACGAAGCGATCATGGCACCAGGTAGTTAATTATCTTTTTTTATTGATTTGTCATAGTCAGTTTCATGCTAGATGGTGCATTGCAGCTTGCTCCTATTGGTCACTGTGAAATTATCCTCTCAATAATCGGCTTTCAAAGATTTTAGGCCCATGCCACATGCTTATCACACATAAAGTCCATATGTATCATGAATTTTCATTGCCGACTGACTATTGAGAGGGCTATGATCCTCTATAGTCATTGATCCTCAGTTCTTGAGGGTTGGAAGGGTTTTAGAGGGTTGCTTCTCTCAATGATTGGTGGGCAATAAGGATTCAGAAAACATACAGGCTGTATGGGTGGAATGAGCATGCAGTCTTACGCCAAACTATCAGAGGTTTTTGGCCAATGTCACATGCTCATCTCACACATAAGCGTATATATATATATAAAAGAAATTTTCATTGCCGACCAATTATTGAGAGAGAGACGATGACCCTCTGAAGTCCTTTGACCCTCAATTCTTGAGGGTTGATAGGGGTTTACAGGGCTATCTCTCTTTCTCAATAATTGGTGGGCAATATGGATTGGGGAACCACATATACTTTGTGGTGGAATGAACATGCTGTCTTGCCTGAAAAACACCTAGGAAGCCAATGTTTATTAAGAGAATCAATTTCCAGTGACCATAGAAATTGCTCTAACTAGAGTACACACAACCTTGCATAATTCTCAGATTGAAGTGCTACCGTCTTTGGAGGCTTTTATCTAAAAGATTCCTCTCATTTCCAGTTACTTATTACTCCATGCTATAGTGAAATTCCTGCTTATTGTGCATTCTCCAGGTGCATTGCAAGTGGTAATAGACTGCCAAAATCTGGCACTTGCATGGTTGGCAAGTAAGCTGGGTTCAAATGACGCAAATACAGTGCTTCGAAATCTCATCAGTTGCCAGGTCAATAAGGGTAAGAATGCAATACTGCCCTGTCAATTTTGTGCAATTGGGTCCCTCTTCAAGTCAGCCATGGCAGTCAAGTGTGGAAAAACCTCAACAACGGCCAGAGTATTCTGATTGTGCACAAAGTTTATTGAATCCTCTCCATATGTAGCCCAATTTTTATCAGGAAGCACTTATGATGTCTGTGAAGATGTACACACCACTTTGGACTGGCCTACCATAATGTATGGCAATGTACAAAGTCTAGGGAATAACAGGGACCCCTGACATAGCATTCTTAAGTGGTGTTGTGGGTGTTCTCCCTAACTAAGAATTTTCGAGAGTATACACTAGGTGAGATTCTTTTTGGCAAGGTCTTAAATTGAATCTTGGTAGATGGGAGAATGCTTTGTCCGAAGGTTGGTAACAATGAGTTGTTGACTACTGAGCTTGCCACTTGACAATGCGTGGCAGTCATGCATGTAATCAAGGACCTTGATGATTCTTAGATTTATTCTTGAAGCTAGAATTCGTCCTTACACATGCTTCAGAATTCTATGAAAGGCTATTTTTGGTGGTTTTAAAGTTTTTATCTTCTTTCTCACTTGTGATGACTTTTAACGCCCTGTGCAGAGTGTCCCTTGAAATTCTCAGACCCACTGCCAGTTGCAGGAGCATGTGGCTGCACAAGTGCACCATCAAATAAAACTTGTTGCGAAGCTCTTGACAGCTATCTGTTATCAATGCAACAACAAATGTTGATCACTAATTTACAAGCCCTACGTTGCGTCACTTTCTTGGCCTCCACACTTCAAAACATGTCTGTGTCTGCCAACATCTACTCCCTTTGCCAAATTGACCTCAAGGATTTTTCTCTTCAAGGTTCGCATACATTTCCCTTTGAATGAGTCCACATTTCGTAACTTTAATCTTGATTGAAAAATCATCATCTTGTGGTGAGATGCTAGAAACTGGCAATATTTGACTATCTAAGAAAAGGTCTGCTGAGTTTAGGTTTCTAAATGAGATCTTCTGTCACTTCATACTTATTTTGTGTCATATTTTACTTATATCTGGCAATGTCATGCAGGGGCGGGTGGACAAGGTGCTGTTGCTCATTACCTTCTTGGGCCATCATTTGCGAGAAGTGGTTCGATCTAAAGAAATATTGCTGTAGAGTTTATAAAATGACATTTATTATTTATCAACTTCCTAGTTGCAATATTATAAAGATTGTGAATCACTCATCAGGGGAACTTCACATATCTTACACCAAGATAGTGATTTCTGGGTAACCAAGGAAAGAAAAATGAAGAATATTTCAAGTAAAGATACAAATTGCAAAACGGATAACTGTAAACCATCCTCTAACCTATAGCCAAAAATATTTTCTGGACTTGAAAGGCCTTGTGCTTTAACTCCAAACTATAATTTCTACTTAAGTTTAGCACAGAAAATGACTCAAGTATTAGTATTTGCTGCTTGAAATTGCACCGGATGCCTGCGCAGGTTGCTTGCTTTCGAGTTTGCCATCCGATATTGTGAGCAACGTCTCCGGCATTGATTTCACCTGTGATTTAAATGACAACATTGCTGCTCCTTGGCCTCATTTTGTGAGCACAGAAGCAACGAACTCACGATGTGGTCGACGTAAGATTCTTAATCCCATTTCACATGCATTTGAAATTTCGAACCAAGGAAGCCTACTATGAGGTACCCAATTTCTGAAATTGTGCGAGAATTTGTGCAGCTAATTTATAAATAAATTTTTGTGGGTGTTTTGTTTGCAGCTCCTGTAGCACTGCCAGCTCTTCCAGGGACATCAAATTCTTCTATGTACATTGGTCAGTTCCAAGGCTTCTCTGTTTATCCTTGATGACATGTGATTTTCTCCATTGTTGTATGAATGTAAGGGTGCAAAATATCACAGGCTTCATTGATGTATCTTCTAAAGGACTTTGACATGCTTAGACATACTGACTTTGACGTACTGATAGAATCTATATCAAAGGACAAAACAACTCTATGATGAAATTTACATATATGCATTAACTCAAGTTTTCCTGAGGTTTGAATTCACATGTTAGAATAGTGGGGTTAGGTTATTAAAAAAAAATCTTTTCTAGCTTGCCATTCTAGGATTGGTGGGCCAAGCTAGCCTTGCCAAGACGGGATTTAGGGTGGCAGGTCTCATAGGCCAAATCCTATTTGACATCCTAAGTTTTCTGAGAGTTTTTGGATTGCATGAGGAGGTCCAAGGAGTTTCACTCATGCTTTTAACGTAGACATGCCTAGTTCAGTTACTATCCTAATCGGACACCTTTATTTTAGGGGTATGTGATATGGTGTGGCTCCAAGAACAGATACCAAAAAGACATTTTTTTTTTTAAATGGACCGCGCGTTCAAAATATGATAACCATTGTAGGCTCAATAGTCAACATAATTGGGGGGACCTATATGACCGTTTAACCCTAAACAACATGGGCGACCACAAAGTGGTCGATTTCTAGTCAAAGGGCCAAATCATCAATTTTCAAACCTATGTTGGAGATACTCCTTCACTTGATATTTAAGTTAGGTTGCGGTACATCTTTTGATTCTCAAGATTGAGCAAAAGACCTAATTTGTAGATTCTACACCATGGAGAATTTTGAAATTTGAGTGCCCAAAATGCAAACCAAATTCTAGGGATGCTTCAATCATGTGCCTCTTGTAACATTTTCCTTTGGATTTTCTTACCTACTAATGAATACATACTATCTCTACCACAAATGAAAATTTATTGAAATTTTTATGCTTACAGTATATTTAGTTTCAATTCTATTCTTTTTTACATGCAAATAATCGTCGCTAATCCAAATACGTCCATCCATGTTGAAATTTTGGTTATATCTTCAATATATACTTGCCTACTTATGTAGGATTTTACTTACAATTTGCGCTCCTTCAAGTAAAAACTATCATTCATATGCAGTGCTTTGACTTTTTGGAAACAGGTCCAGGCATTCAGGGGTTAATGAGCACAAGAATCTCACTTTCTTAATAAATAAAATAGTCATACGATCTTCAAAAATCATGAGGGAAGTGGCTACAGCCTCGACCTCTTACCTATTACTGCGTGTTTCATATCCTAGGAGAAGTGGGCTAGTCAAAAACTAACCATTTTAATACACATCTACCTTAAATCAGGTTCCAACATAAGGTGCTCAAACGAGCTCTTTATAGGAAAGTCCTTCAAAGAGGCACCAAACTCTTAGTTTGAGGGACTTTGAAGATAACGCTAACTAACTGTGAAAGTTGAGGTTGCCATGAACTTGCTAGCGTTGAGACTGACTTGATGAGAATTTTTCTTTCTGAATGCAGGGTTTCAAGGAGGGAATTTACTTCTACTGGTGTCTTTTGTCATCATCATCGTCATCATACTTACGCAAACAGATCAGTATTTACTTTAGTGATGCAGCTTACATAATATTTGCCCTCCTCACCATTATTTGGCTCACTCTCAATGAATGAAACTCAAGCCAGTCAAGTCAGCAGGTTGCATGGTCCGTTCATTGTTTGCATCTCAAGCTAACATGGTGACTGGATACCCACATTACATTTTCCTGTGATGCGATATCTGAAACTGATCCTGTAACAAAGGATTTCCTTACACCTTATACCTATTTCGTAGCCTTTAATTACCTCTTCTATTTCTTGTTCAAAACCTCCACTCCAAAACATTTAGGTCCCCTACCTGAAGCAGTTACTGTAGCAACTCCCAAAACAAGCCTTACTTTAATGCTTTCACTAGACTTTAGTGTAAGAGTAGTAGAGTAATTAATTCTAAGTAGCCTGCAGCCTCATCAACAGCCAATTTGAGACCCAAGAGTTTCAAATGATTCTGTGAATGATGTAGGTTTGAAGCCATCACTGCAAATTATTGTGATATGTGAACTAACAATCCTCTGAAGTTGGATCAACTGTCGATGCAGACCAAAGATCAAGTCTTCAACAGACTTGGCAATAGTGCACAAGCTCGATATGGAATTTTGGGTATATGCACTTATGTGGTGAATTCTTTTCCTTCATGAGTTAAGTCATTGATTTTCTCAATTCCAGTTGCTTACCAAATTCATCAATGCCGAGACGGAGAAGTGTTCTGCAGCTTTAAATGTGATACAGAATTTCTGCAAACATTACCTGACAGTAAAGCCAACTTCAATGCCCTACTTGGGACATTTTTTTTCCCCAACTGTTGAAACATTGTAGTCCTTTTCACAGCAACTTGAACATTTTTCTGCAAGTACTCTCTGCTTGTCCTGGATGTAAATGGAAGAAATTACTGCAAAAGAATCACTTTGACAACCCAATCTATTTTCTTCAATTTGTGCATAGATTTATAGTTTGCGTACTTTTTCATAGTGATGACACAGACTTCACCAGTGTTTTTGTGCAGACCCTAATTGGTGAAGAAACAGCTCCTCTGTTTGTAAAAAGAATCCTCAAAAAGTTGTGGTCTAAATAAAATGTGAATAGTCCAATCCCACACTGGACATTGTATAGTTGCACCAGGTCATCTCTCCCTCTTGTGAAATGCTGCTATTCGCACATAAAATATGTACATGAGAATTGTGGACTTTATGGAAGCAAATAAACAACAATCGGACTTTTTTGAAGTCCAAAAACCATCTAAGCCAATCCTTGTTGCATTGTTGCTCTTTTGGAGATGAGATGTGCCCAAGAACATGCAATCAAGTTTGTATAGGCAAATATGTCTATAAACTTAGTTGCCCTAGTGTTAATTCCATTGATTATAGCCACAGCCCATGACATCCATAATGAGCTTGTATACCTGATCTTCTATTAGATAAAAGGAAAATCACACATCACAAAAAAATACCAGTTTTACTTGAATCTCAATTTGAATGCATCTTGCTCTGCCTATCTCTCCACCATGAAATGCTGAAACCAAAAAAAATCAAATTTTAAATTTTCAAAAAACCCACACACACAATTGCTAGGCTTCGTCACCCTGAACTCTCTAGTTTTGTAGACTCTAAAGGAATGTGAAAGAAATCATTAACACACTCTTCGAAAGATACCCAAACCTTTGATTCTCTGTCCAAATTCTGCAAATGTACAAACCCCTAGGGCACACTGTATCCCAAATTCTTCAAAGCATGTGAGCCCCAAATTGTGCTCTACAAATTTAAACCGGCCATCAATGATAATCTTACAAAATCCCCCCTGAACCTTGCTAAGTTATCAATAGTATCTAAAGTGTGTGGCCCTATTGTAGGCACTTGCAACTGCATAGACAGTTTTGGCCATAGAACCGGAGTAGATCAGGTTAGCAACTGAAAATCATGAAGTTTGTCATTCCATATTACAATATTAAAGTTGAGATGCAAAACGTAGTACAAGAACTCAAATGCAACATTCTCTTTCTCTTTAGATGGTCACATAAATCCTCCCAATTGAAAGGTGTGTATATTTTTGGCACACCGTTCAATCTCATCGAAAGACGTGTCTTTGTAGTGACCACATAAGGTCCTGAAACCTTAAAGGATTAACAGGCTATTGTCAATGTCCACAATCATTTGTTTAAAAAAATGTTAAATGCATCGCCTACTACATTTCAGCATGCTTGACAATCAATCATGAATTGCCCAAATGTGTACTTGATAGACTCTACCTTCATATATCCAAATCCACTACATTGATTATGGTGAAAATTGCAGGTGAATATCAATGAAATATCCACAGTAAAAACATTGCGGATAATTTTATGGGTGCAGAATATTTACCACAACCCACATTATATAGCAATAAAGTGAATTGGTATCATTAGAACAAAAAGAGAAATAATGTCAATGTATTTTACATTGACTTACATAAAAGCAGTCCAGTACATCCACCATCCGCCTAGCGTAGACGTAGATCTTGGGTGCATGGAATGGGGCAATGCCTACCTTTTAGATGCATGACACATTCTTAGGGCCACTTCACACACAAGACTGAAGGCCCGTGGCCATTGCAATTTAAGAGCTCTCATTGGTCGAAAGGGCGGAGACCGTCCAAGTTCACTTCACACACGAAGGTGAAGGCCTAAAGGCCCAAAAAAGACTTCATGGATGAAAAGTCTACATGGAGTCCTACATGGCGGACTATGGACAAGGTTTCATGGTCTCCCGGAATTTTCATCAAACCCACCTCCAAGAGGTGGGCCTGACGCAAATTCTAGGAGATCATGGCTTTTTTTCCTTTTTTCCTAGCAGGACAGATTTTTAAACAAATTGCAGGGCATATTCTAGAACAAATTCTAGGATAGACAAACACCGCCAAGTAATCCTCTTAAATTGATAGAGTTTGAGACATGTTATATTAAACCAAATCCTCCCCTCTTTTTCCGCCAACAAAATATGCAATGGTCCCACAACATGGTCCATTCTCACTTCACACTATGCTTGAGGGCCCGTGACTACATAAAACAGCTTTCCCAACACCCATGGTACAGCCTTTGGATGAGAAGTCAAGGGTCCTCACCATTACAAGGTCATGGCTCTTGGCTCATATGTGAAGTGGCCCTTAGTCAAGTGGGACCCAATGATGTTAAAGATGAAATATGTGATAATTTGATGGAAGGATTCTTTGAGGAGCTTCATATTGTGTTTGGGGAGGTTACGGTTGGCAATGTTGTTGATAGCATTATGGTAAATTGACCCACAAATTCTTGTGGTAATTATATAGAGTTAGAAACTTTCCAACCAAGTTGTTGAAGGTGAGGACTAGGATATCATCATTTCCATGTTTCCAAATACCATACAATTCATAGAATTCACCCACTGCCATGACATATTCAATATCATTGCTCTAGGGGAAAACTCAAAAAATACAACCCACTTAACAAACACACCTAAAGAAGAGAGTTGGAATCTCAACCCCTCATCACTATTACTGCGGATGCCAGTGGAGCCATTCATAAACATTCAATTCAAGCCTTGGAATACCTTAAAATTCCCCCAAACGATATAAAAAAACCAATGAAACAAACACACCAAATCGCCATCAAAAAGCCCTCGTGTATTTAATGCTCAAGAAAAGAAAACTCAACAACTAACAAGCCTCCCAAGGTCCCACCATAAGGGGGATGTTGCATGCCATTGTTAAACAAGCCACTCGATGGACCCCACCTCTTGAAAGGAAGGAATTATCCCTACCTTGAACCTTGGTAAACATGATCAAGTTACAAAAGAACATGCTCCCATTCATGTCAGTGCAAACAAAAGCATCAATGTTACTTTTATCTTATTTTTATTCAACCTAGTCAAGCACATAAATTGGACAAGAACCATGAACAAAGCAGGAGTCGAAAGGGGACAATATGTCAAGACTTTTTCATTCATATCCTTTGCATGCACCAAGTTAACTCTAACGTCCCATGCCCAATTTCCCTTAAAAATCTGCCCAAAAAATATGACCTCAGTTTTAGCAACCATAGCTAAAGATCTAAAGTTTTTTTGACAAATCCAGCCATATAGATGTTTGTAGGTTAGAGGTGACTACTCATAGTCCAAATTTTAAACATTGAAGGTCTGTTGTGTAGGAGATTATAATATGAATGTCAATAATGGTCTTGAAGGGCAACAATTTAGAAATTAAACCAGGATTAGTTTTTTGATCGAACCTCCACTCAAATCATCTCCAAATGACAAAATGTTACCCTCATTCAGAAGAGGGGCAATATACATACTCAAATTGGCTCACAAATCTTGAAACCATTATTTTGTGATTTTTTGGAAGCTTTGCAATTTGAGGCAATGGTGCCACAATTGCGCACCTTCCACATGGATTTACACCCACCAACACATGTCCAACTAAAAAAATCCAACAACGGATGTTTAAGATATGTTGCGTTTGAGTGTCATGCAAGTCTTCAGATCAATTGGGAATCAATGCACATAGGGATCAACAAAAATAAACATGTTCAAGATATGATGCCCCTAAACCATGGAAGTGACAAATGTCAAGCAGGCGTTTGTGGATTGGTTCCATTGTAAACCAGTTGAGAGCACACTCCCATATTTGAAACTTCTAATGACACTTCTTATGAATAAGTTTACAAGTATTGTCATCCCAACTTTCTTAAGCTCATCCAAATGCCAATTATTGAGACAAGTTTTGGGATTATTTTGCATCCTAACATTTTGTAATAAAACATTGTCATGGATGATTGAAAATTGAATGAAAAATCACTTGATAAGTGACAACAACTGCAACATTTTACTCATATGCCCATTATTTTTTTCCAAGGAATGACAAATAATGTTAAGTTTGCATTTAGTGTTAGTGACACTACATGGACAAGGTTACAATTACTGTCGAGCAAGACAAATAGAGTTGGTGACACTAAAAATGGAGTGTGGTGGAAACCCATTTGCCTAAACCTTTGAAGTCCAAAATCAAAGCCGATCTGGTCCGAGACGACCCTAAACTACTGGATGATGGTGGAGAGATACCCATATCTTAAGGAAGAGGTCGGCGGTTCGATTCCCGGCTGTGAAATCTCCTCTCTACTTGACAGAAACTTGCCAGGTGGTTAACTGCCTCATGTGCTTTGGTGCTGGCATGTCGGCCTTCTATCTCAAAAAACAAGACAAAACAAAACAAAATCAAAGCCGATCCAACTAGCACTAAAATCAGTGATCTGGGGATTTTGAAGCATTTTGAATCGGAATTCCTAAATCTGGTGGAGTCATGAATTATTGCAGCTCCTTGATGGTAGTCTCTGGCGTCAACTAATTCAACCTCAGAAGCCCAAAAAATCTGTGACTTATTTCATGGAAACGGAGGCTAAGAGAGCCTTCCGTGCAAGTTGGCCACCTCGAGCACATAACCAAGTTAGGGTGGGGGCACAATAAGGACCAATTCACACAAGAGCCAAGGGCCGTGACCATGTAATTGTGAGGGCCTTTGACTCTCATTCAAAGGCTGTACTACACCAGATATGATATTTAGTGTGACTTACTATTTGGATTTACATGGTGCTATATCTTTTTACTATTGGAATACATTTTTACCAAGTAAAGTTGTCAATGTTCTATAATGTCCAAACTATGAATTCAACATTTGTTGGTAAAATATGAGATGTACACTAAATAGATATAGCATTGTGTAATTCCAAATAGTAAGTCACACTAAATATCATATTTAGTGTAGTTGTCTAACGCCCTTGACTTTGACATGGTGTGCCAGAATTTGCGTTAGGCCTACCTCTTGCAGCTGGACCTTACACAAATTCCAGCAGACCATGAAACATTGTCCAAAGTCTGGCATGTAGGAATTCACGTAGACTTTTCGTCCATGATTATTTCTTTGGGCTCTTAGGCCTTCACCTTCTAGTGTGAAGCAAACTTGGACGGTCTTGGCCTTTTTGACGGATGAGAGATCTTAAATTGCATTGGTCACATGTCTTCAATCCCGTGTGTGAAATGGCCCTAATGTTTGGGTTCAAGACGCTTGGGATCCAAATTAAACCATCCCTTAAATAAACCTTGCTTCTAGACTCGAGATTGAACCCGAGCTTGATGTTTGGTTTCTCAAATTGGGTGGAGTGTTTTTCCTCGAGTTGGGACTAACGAGATTTCGGTGGGAAGCAAAGTGTTTCGTAAGTTGGTGTGGGGACTCTCTTAAAGACTATGGCATAGTTCTTGATGAGTTTGATTCGATTTTGTGTACTGAATGTGTTATTGCCAATAACTTAGGGGCAATTTATTGGGTACTTGGAAGGTTTGGGCCCCAATGGGCAATATTTCTTGATGGGAGTGGTTGCACTTTGGTTTACTTTGCAATCATACATTTTTGGTTTGTACTCAATATTAAATTGAATAAATAATAAAAACAACATGATAGTGGTGTTGCATTAGCACCACTTTATTTTCTCATGCTTTGGACTCTGACACTAGGTAAACTCCTTAGGTCCGATTTTCTCACTCTCAACCAATATAATTGCTCAATTTTGGAGTATCTTTGGTTTTGGAACCTAATGTAGTAAACTCGCCCTTACAATGTGAGAACATTTCCCTTGACAAGTTTGCTTGGTTCTTCATATGATATAACTCGGTCAACCTCATGATACAACATCTTTCACACAATAAGGGGAGGTTCACCCTAGGGTCCAAGACCAAAAAAAATCCCAAATTGCACGATCCTATTGGTTGAGAGTAGAAATTTGGATATGAGGAGTTTACATTAAGGTCCGAGTTCAAAGTATGGAAAAAAAATCTATTATAAAAGGCTATTAAAAATGACACAAATGTGGCACCACTTTCCCACCAAATCTCAATGATTTTCACTCCATAAAATTACTCCTCATGGTTTGAGAAACCTAACTTCAAGCTCAGATCCAATCTTGAATTTGAAAGTAAAGTTCACGAAGGGGTGTCTTGGGCCCCAAGTCCCTTGGGCCAGACCCATTCTCTAATGTAAACCCAATGTAAGTTTTATGTTTGGGAATTGCCCAATGCCGATGGAGCCACATCAATGAACGGGGATAATTGACCACTACACCATTTATGATATTTAATGTCACTTACTATCCGAAGCTACACATTGCTATAACATTTGACTCTTAATGTAATTTTTTACGAAATAAAAATGTCAATGTTATATAGTGTCGAAACAACCAACTTTACCTTTTTTGGCAAAAAAATGATATCCATAGTAAAAAGTTATAGCACACTGTAACTCCAAATAGTAAATGACACTGAATAACATAAATGGTGTAGTTGTAGATGAACCAATTGAGTTTGAGAAATAATCAGTTGAAATTCAAGACCTCGTGAAAATTACCCATCATTTTAGACGAATCTATGGAACATACTTCATTATGCTTTTTACTCTTTAAATTTTATTTATAGACTAAATAAATCAACTAAACTAAAATAAAATAAAACCCAAAGATCACAACATGTAACCGGTTGGACTTGAAAACACTAGAATCTTGACCGATTATACCCAAAAACCTCCTCGGACATTGAGCCACATTGACTAGTTCGAATGATGAGAGACCTGGTCCCAGACAAGCACGTACGTACTTATTAGTGCGATGGTTGTTTATTGTTAGCAAAACCCAACATTTCGGGATCATAAATTACATTGAAACAGTAAGTACTACACTTAAATATATTGTATTTAATTTCATATGGTAATTTATGTCATTATGGTTACTATGTTAATGACACTTTTTTATGAATAAGTTTACAAATAATGTCATCCCAACTTACTTTTACTTCATCCACATGCCAATCAATCTAACAAAGTTTATGTACTCTAATGATCTTAACATTCATGTGATGAAAGATTGTCATGTGTCATTGGAATTTGGATGAAGAAATCACTTAGTAAGTGATGGTGATTGCAACATTGTAAATCTATAGTGCCCAATTTTTTTTTACAAGGAATGACAAATAATGTTAGGTTTACAATTAGTATTGGTGACACGACATGGGCGGTTTACGTTTAGTGTTGAGCAAGACAAATAGAACTGGTGACACTCAATACAATATTTAGTGTACTTCCAACACTTTTGTACCTCATAAGCCACATTGTTGTGGTGGTCAAGGATTCGT